>CM042959.1:15618650-16994328 GCA_023678885.1 Pogostemon cablin | reverse complement strand
AAGTGTTTTTACTAAGAAAGAGAAGGTTATAAAGAATTTGAATATGACAAGAACTTTAAATTAATTCACTTTGTAATAAATTGCATTGAACATTACCGCATATATAGTGATTAATATATACTCGCCCATACAGGTAAAGATGATTATTTACTTTTTTTATGTGAATTAAGGATTATTAGTATTTTATGTGTATTGAGTAGTTGTATTAGAAGAATGTGATGAGTACTGGTAGAAACTTTTTACTAAAAGGGGAAAGGAGAACATTTGAATGAGACGTCCAATATAATAAAATGGGGACCTTTCGGTGGGTCGGACGGAGTACTATATTTCCAAATAAACTTAATCACAAATTACTCCCTCCGTCCCATTGAAATGTAGGCATTTTTCCATTTTGGTTTGTCCCAATACAAGGTGTGCATTTCTCTTTTAAGTAAAGTGGACCCACACATATTAATTACTTCTCTCTCCATGACCCACATGTTATACTAATACACCTATTCACTTTACATTAAAATATTATTTCTCTCACCTCACTACACCTTAAAATATTATATTTCTTAATCAACGTGTAAAAAGCAAGCGCGAACGTTTCAACGGGACGTAGGGAGTATGAAAAACTTGCTGGTTTTGAAATTGGTTGTCTTTAGTAAAACTTCGTGGGAGTTAGTCTCCCCTAGAGGAGTGTATCAGTTTCCCTTTGTGGAGTGTATTGTCCTCTTTATTGAGGTATGTGGTGTTTGTGCGTGAGATGTGTCCCGTCTTCTTCTGTGGAGCTTTGTGTTCCCTTGGGGGATGTTTATTTCCGGGTTTGAAACCTCAGAATTGGAATTTAAATTCAACACCTAAATTTTAAAAATCACCCCTATATATACTTATATACATCCTCTCTCTTCAATTAATACACTTTCTCTCTTTATCTCTCATTTCTCATCTACTTTCTTACATAAATTAATACATTCTTACACATTGATTTGACATAAAGTTAAAACATTCCCTATTAAAAACCCAAAACAAATACAACATCACTATTCATGATTTTCAAACTCCCCAAAACCCCAAAACAAACATCACCTTGATGTATTGTAGGGTTCAATTGAGTCTATTTTTACGGTGCTTTTAACTAATTAGCCACGTATTGTAGTTATGAAGAGTTTATCTATAAAACTATAGTTTATTAGATTAAAAAAAATGGAATGAAGTAAAACTCCATTATACTGTAGACTAAATGAAGATGAAATGAATTTTGTATAATGGATTTATTACAAGCAAACAACTTAAGGGCTGATTTGTAGGAAATAGTCTGGTTTGTAGGAGATAATTCAATATATATTTTGGAAAAGACACAAATAAAATGTTTTATTTGATTCTCTTCAACACCCATATATGTTCTAGAGATGTGTTTCTAAGGTTGTAATTGATTGAAAATTTGGAATAGGTTGCATTGCTTAATATCAAACACGATTAGCAGGTCTCTTCTCAAGTAGATGATGGGTTTTCAGAAGGATTGGAAGAGTGATTATGAGAGTGAAAATAAACAAAAACATGAAAAGTATCGTTTTGATGAGCCGAATAGGGTATTTGGCTGCAATTTTCCTGAACATACCGAAAATAAGTATCGAATCAAAAACATGATTGTATCAGTCAAGTAAAAAAATTGATTCAATACATTTTTTTAAGTTTAGAAAATTAATATCGTATCTAGATTTAAGAATTTTTTGTCATTTTGATATTTTTAAACATTACCCTTAAAATTTGAAAAAAGAAAATTGTAAAATCTAAATAAATGGGTGGTATTTGGGGAAAAAAATTGTGAATGGTTAGCAAATCACCATAAAATAAACATTGTAATGTACTATTAAACGAAAATTTAACATGATAAATTTATAGTTTTTTTTTTAAATAGTGTAATAATTTTTTTTTTTTTCAAAAACAAAATAGTGTAAGACTATCCCCATTCACAACCCACAACAACCCAACCCAATAATATAATATACATTTCTCTCTCATCCACACACACAACCTACAATCCAACCAAATTTTAATTTTTTTATACTCCATCAACAACCCAACCCAACCTATATTTTTAATAAAATATTTATTTATCTCTCTTCTATATATATATATATATATATATATATATATATATATATATATATATATATATATATATATAATTATATTTTATTATTTTGAGATTTTTAATAATAATTATATTTAAAATAAATTTAAAGTAAAAATAAAATGAAAAAGAGAAGAATAAGTATATAATTTTAAGATTGAGAAAAGAAATAAATTTTTTTATTGTGATCCAAAATATGTCAATATTACATTCTATTTGTAGAGAAAATAAAATTATGAATTTTGATTTTTTTTATTTTTAGAAAATAATAATTTAAATATCATTTATTTAAAATCTAAATTATATATAAAATAAATTAATAGTAACCAATCACAATGTGACAAATGTCACATTGTGAGGTCAAAGCATGGGTTGGAGGGGGTTGATGTTTTGGTTGTTCAGCGAATTATTTTGCAACCGGTTGCCTTATTTCTTTTCATTTTTTTTATTTAATTTTGTTTTGTCGTATGCGGACGACCTATTACTTGAGTCATCAATGGGGGTAGTTTAAGAATTTTAAAAAGTGGAATAGGCTAAAAATATTTAAATTATAAAAGGCAAAAGCTCCGGTGCGCCCGGGAACACGGAAATATGCTCCGTGTCCCCGTGTGAACACAGTCTCTCCTCCAATCATATTTAAACCTATGTATTGCTAGGGGTTTAAATTGTAAAGGGGCATGAAAATTATAAAGGCACACGGAATTTGCTCCGTGCGCCCGGGTGCACAAAGCCTCACTCATTATAAAAACTAAGTAATGATGCCCATGCCCCGTCAGTATCTGGAAGCAGTGCAAACAAATATAAACCACTTCTGACTACACCAACCACCAGCATGCCATCATCGCCCGCCACCCCCCATCTACCCTACCCAATCCCACCATACCCAATCTTTCTCCCAACCCATCCACCATCTCCGGCGTCAGACACGGAGAACCGCCACCTCTCCAGTCGCCGCCACTCTCCTGCAATTTAATTGTTCTTCATCTCTGATCTCAAGGTCTCAAAGGTCAAGTCTGGATATTGGTAATTTTGTTTCTTTTTTTACTTGTTATTGTTAATTTTCTCGCCTCTTTATGGTTTGAACTGAGGTTAAAACTTAATAATTTAATGAGAAATTAGAAATTTACCTCATGTGTCTCTTGCCATCTACCTACGATCGATTGATGCAAAACTGTGTTTCGATGTAATTTTATTCTAGTAACCAAAATTAGGGTAACAGTGGTGTCTTGTAGTGTGTAATGCTCTGTTTTGTAGTGTAGTAGTGCCATAAGGAATTTTATCGATTTTCCTAAGGTCTTGTAGTGTGTAGTGGTGTGTCGCAGTAGAGCTGTATAAATTGTAGATAGCACCAGTCCAAAACTCATGCAATACACAAACAAGAATTCACATGTGACCCGAATCTGAAGCCCTATCACTTCTTCCACAAGTTGGCCATTCATCTTTGCAATGACACACACATTTATCCATTGGAGTTTGTAAGCATTCAAAAATACTACATTTCTTTGGTCTTTTCTTGATTCTTATTTTTGGTTTAATGCAAAGTGTTATAATGACTCGGTGCTTTATTTTAACCGCCTTAATGGTTTATAAGCAAATGATGCTTTTTCGTTTTAGTTTGTTTGATCACTGTTTCTCTTCATCTGTTTGGCTGCTCTGACATTTCTGGAATTCAAATAATTGTGTGTTGTTTTATGTGTGAGGGAGAGTAAGTAACATCAGAATATATTTATGAAAACCATGTTTACTCTCTTTTAGGTTTAATAGGATTTTTGCCAGACTTGAGGCATTCAAGGATGTTTTCTTATTTTTGGTTCTCAGACAATGGAATCCAGTGTGAAAACAATGGAAAGTGGGGTGGAGATCAGGAAGAACCAGACTTTGATTTGTGCACCAATAATGGCTGATACAGTGGCTCAAATGGTGGAGTTGATGCACATGGCTAAGATGAAGGGGGCTGATCTTGTGGAAGTCAGGTTGGATCACTTGAAGATCTTCAATCCTGATGTTGATGTCGAGAAGTTGATAAAAGAGTGCCCTTTGCCAACTCTCTTCACCTACAGGTTGATAATCTGCTGTTTTTATCAACTCATGTATTTTCAGTTGTAATGTCTATGTGATATTTGTGAAAAGGAATGCTGCCACATTCTGCCCAAAATTTGCAATTTTCTTGATTTGGTATGATTTTCCTTTTCCGTTGCATTTATATTTTAGTACACATGAGAGCAGGACATGTATAAGTTCTCTTTAAGGTAGTCAATGAAATTAAATATGAGATTTATCCAAAAACAAATGACGGTTCAATATGCTTTTGAACTCTGAAAGGAAATTTCAGTTGATTGCTTCGATATGTATGTTAACTGGTTAATGTCAAGTATATTGAAAAGAGACATGGAAGGGCTATGCACAATAAAACATTCAACATGATGTGCCATCTACAGATATGGAACAAGAATGTGTTGTACTCCTTATTTTTTATTTTTATTTTTATTTTTCTGCTAAAATTCATCTGTGTATCACAATGTAGGGTATAAACTCTTACAGACTATTGTCATGGCTTTGACTCCATTTATTTAGCTTTCTACATCTCATGAGAGGTGTATGATATAGTTTAAAGGAAGTAAATCTATAAGTAGCTACCTGGTAAAAATTAGTTTATTACTAGTTCAATCATTATATGGCAACACTTAGCAACTACTGCACGAACCATAGTAAGTTTACATCACGCCTTGTAGTTTTGGACAAACATGCTAAAACAAAATTCCATACTTGAATATCTTTCATGTTACATCACTCAATTTTTGAAAGCTTATGTATGTGAGGCCTATTTTTTATTATCAGCCATATTTATAAAGCGTAATTTATTTAGTAGACATTAAAAGTATTTTCTTCGAAAACCACAATTCATGATTCCTTGTAGACCTACTTGGGAAGGTGGAGAGTATGATGGCGATGAAAACAGACGTTTCCATGCACTTCGACTGGCCATGGAATTGGGAGCTGATCACATTGACATTGAGCTTAAGGTGATCTTTCACAACCTATTTTTGATTGTTTATGAAGGTCTGTTCTATTTGGAGAGTTTCTTGGATGCCAATCCCTATTAGTTAATATGTGGTGAAAACACAATGAAGCTGAGTCTGCTTTTGTTCATAGATAATTAATGGTGGCAATTTTAGACAAGACACGTTAGCATGATATGAAAATGACATGAAAATTGCAGACTAGTGTTTAGGATTACCGTGTTTGGGAGGTTATCGTGTCAACATGATAAGGATATGAAATTTTTTTAACTTTTTCATGCAACCCGTTAAGAATAACATATTTTGTTGCGTGTTTTCGTTATTGTGTAATTTTGTGTCCCATCGGATGAAATTTTATTTTAAATTTATTTTATTTTCTTATCTTGTTGATATGGTGCTGAATTTTGTTAATTAATTATTTTATTTTCTTAATTTTAATTATTAAATTAATTTTTTTTTCTTATCGTGTTATCATTGTGTCGTGTCATGATATTTTTTTTGTGAATGTGTCATGTCAGCACAAATCCTTGTGTTTCTTTCGTGTTTTAGCTTTTCAGATCATGTTGTTATCAGGTCAACCCGAAGCACGACACTATAACAAAAATTGACTCCCCTGTAGATGATATTCTAGGATTGTCTTGAAAAATTTTCTACAGTTTGTATTATTATGCTGCCTTTCTTTAGTAAAAGAATGACTTAGCTAGTGATATAAGATTATAATGAAGCAACTTCCCCAGCTTTCAATTCTATGTATACATGTATCAGTGGATTTTCCTTCTATGTCCGACAACTGTGAACCATCTAAAATTTAAAATATTTGACTAATTGCTATATATACCAAGACTTGAGTTGATTTTTCTTGTATGGTCCTTGCTTTCTATTTTCTATGTGAGTTCTAATATAAATTTACACTAACAATTTTTTGAAGGCTGCTCATGAGTTCAACAATTTTATACATGGAAATAAGTCTGAAAAGTGCAAGGTTATAATTTCTTCACACAACTATGATAGTACTCCTGCTTCTGAAGACCTGGGAAACCTTGTTGCCAGAATACAAGCAGCTGGAGCTGACATAGTTAAATTTGCTACGACAGCTCAAGATATCACCGATGTAGCACGTGTGTTTCAAATAATGGTTCATTCCCAAGTAAGCGCCTAAGTTTTATAACAAGTTCATTCCAGCCACATTGTTCTCTATATGCTGCATTTTTTCATTCTTGAATGTGGTTTCATGCCTCTTCTAAAAATTAGATTTTTTTTTGCTTAAAGATTTATATGGAGCTGCTGTTTAATAGTATAAGTGGATAATGGTGCTTATTGATGTGAAATTTTTGAGTAAAAAAAAATGCGATCTCTAGTCATCTGTGATTTAGCAAAGTGCGCGTCACTTTAACCTATGTGTGCATTTTCAGTTGCTCAAATGCTTTTTGGGTGCTTACCGAAGTTGATGGAATGTGTGTACATGATAACATGCTTCCAGTATTACAAATCCTCGATCTTTATCATGTAGTTTGTTGATCATCAGATTCCAATTATCGCCATGGTTATGGGAGAGAGGGGAATCATGTCGAGGATACTTTGTCCTAAATTTGGTGGATACCTCACATTTGGCACTTTGGAAAAAGGAAAGGTGTCTGCTCCTGGGCAGCCAACAATTGAGGAGTTGATTAAATTATACAATTTTAGGTCAATTGATACTGATACTAAAGTATTTGGGCTTATTGGCAAGCCAGTGAGCCACAGCAAATCTCCCAACTTATATAATCCAGCTTTCAAAGCAGTTGGCTTTAATGGAGTGTTTATGCAATTGTTGGTGGATGACGTTCGAAAATTCTTTGAGATATATTCCTCCCCTGACTTTATTGGTTATAGGTGAAGTCCTCACTGTTGTATGGTTCATTTCCATTTTCATCCCTTTATTTATTATTCGTGTTCTCTTCTTCTTGTCCCTCATTCCTCTCCAAATTTTGATTACTGGTTTCATATTTATCTTGCGTTTTCAATTATTTTCCTTGGTAAAGTGCTGTCCATTATGCCTAAAATTTTTTGCCCTCTACTTATTTTTTTTAGTTTCTATTATTCATTATAACAGAAGCTTGGTGAATATTTATCTATTACAGCTGTACCATTCCTCATAAGGAAGCGGCTCTTGCCTGTTGCGATGAAGTGGATCCTGTTGTAAAGGTTGTTTTCTTTAATCTATATAGCCGGATTTGTAATTATAATTATTGTTGTGATTGTGAGTTTTAATATATTCTTGAATAATACTAGACGATAGGGGCGGTAAATTGCATCATCAAGCGGCCTACTGATGGAAAGCTGTTTGGTTATAACACAGATTACATTGGTGCAATTTCTGCAATTGAGACTGGCCTACGAGGTTTCTTCTTTAATACTCTCACTGATCAAATCTGTTGGTGAGACGTGAAATTGTGAAGCCTGATATTATCCTGCTCTCCCTCTCTCTCTCTCGTTCTGCAGGTTCTGAAAATGGAGCTAGTGGTTCGCCCCTGGTCGGTAAACTGTTTGTAGTTATTGGTGCGGGTGGTGCAGGAAAGGCACTGGCTTATGGTGCTAAAGTAAAGGGAGCCAGGATAGTGATTGCTAATCGTAGCTATGGTTAGATGACAGCCTCCACCTCCACACTCTTGTCTTCTTGTTTCTTCTGTACATCTTGGTGTAACCTGCAAACTGTGATATTTCCATATCATTAGCTATTCTCATTTTTTACCCTTCTCTTACTGCAAGATCGAGCTAGAGAACTTGCTGAGCATGTTGGAGGGCAGGCTTTGTCTCTTGCTGAGCTGAATAACTTCCATCCAGAGACAGGAATGATACTAGCAAACACTACTTCTATTGGGATGCAGCCAAAGGTTGACGAGACACCTATCTCCAAGGTTAGTTCCGTGCATTTCAAAATTATGCCCAACAGCTTCAGTTCTTATACATACCCATAAAAAATGAATTCTTGTGTTGCAATGTTGATAGTTTGAGTACGGTTATAGAGATTTTGCATTGAAAGTCAGTGAACTATGTCATAAATTATGATCCATCTTGGATGGAATTATCAACACATTTTTATTTTGAGTGATTTTTTGGGTCAATACATTCTGGGTTAATCTAAGTTGTACTTTCTTTTTCCCTTCTTATACCATATTCTAGTAGAACTAACCACCATCTTTTCCATCTTAAAGTGGTCATATCTTAGTTGTAAATTCACAAAACTTAATTTTGATTAAACCTTGAAGAAAGTAGATACAATTCTACCTAAATCTTTGAAGTCTCCACTAGGAAGAGTTGAAGCTCAAATGTAATATTAGTGTACTTGGTCACTTACAATGACATCAGATATCCCCATTACCCTTCAGGAAGCTTTGAGATATTACGAGCTTGTTTTTGATGCTGTTTACACTCCCAAAATCACTCGACTCCTGCTTGAGGCTCAAGATATGGGATCCAAAATCGTGACAGGAGTTGAGATGTTCATCGGACAAGCCTACGAACAATATGAAAGGTTTACAGGGTTGCCAGGTAACAGAAACTTGTCTAATACTTCCAGTTCTGTTTTCATTTAGCTTATAAGAATTGGCCTTGCGGTTGCAGCTCCGAAGCAACTCTTCAAGGAAATCATGGCAGATTATTGAGGATGAGCTGCCCTGCGACTGTCGTTCATCCTGGTTAGTGTTTCATCTTCTGTCCGATGAATATGAAATCAAGATCTTAGCTGGGAGAGATGCATTCGTCGAATCTCAACGCGTTAGGTTGTTGTTTTGTTGTATGATTTATACGTGAAGTTTGGGTCAAACAAACCTGATGAGCAGAGTATTTTTGTTGTATCATTCTTTGTTTACTTCAACACCAAGTGGATTTATGACATTAAACGACTTTATTTTCACTTGGATAAGTATTATCTAACTTTTCATCTATCCAAGTTTGTATTGTTATATATACCCTAAAAAGCAGGGGGTAAATACCTTTTTTTGGCATTCAATCACATGATTTTTCTTTTTTCATTTTCTAGTGTATGAGTAAGTGAGTTTTCCTACTAGAATATTTCATTAAAAAAAAAAACCTACTTAAAGTGCATTCAACATAGTGTACGACTAATCACAAATGTATAACTAATCAAATGTATATGCATGACAATAAAAATCATTATACAAGCCACCTATTAAAAATACTAATGTAAAATTATATAATCCATCTATTGAAAGTACATATGTGAAATTTATTAGGCTATGTTTGTTTTCAAAATCAGATTTTGCCACATTTTAAAAATCACCCAATATATATATTTTCCAACAAAATAATTCTCACTATTTATGCACTTTTTAAGAAAAGTAATATTACATAATTTGTATTATTTCTTTAATAAAACATGGATTGAAATATGAAGAGTATTATATATGAAGAGTATTATGTTTAACAAAAAGTTTTTATTTTTTCTTCATAAAATCAAAGCTATAAAATTTTATATTAAATGATCACTATCAATAAAGGAAGTATAGGACATTTTTTGAAATTGTCAATATAATGGAATGATCAGATCCGGGAGATCTTTCCGTTTTTCATAATTGTATAGAATTTTTAGATTCGTCATATCTCTATACAAGATATACAAGATGTAGGAATACAATTTCGTATGTATTGCATAATCAGAGTACATATTTATACAGAGAGAATCCCGCAGGATATGGTAATAAAATAATCTATCTCTATACAAGATATACAAGAATCAATTAAATCACGAATCAATGGAGATAATCCTAAAACATTAGCTTGTTATTCTATAATAACTTCTCTTAATATCCTATATAGATTATATTATATTTTGAGTATATGTCATGCATTTTAATAATAACAATTCTTTTACCAAAAAAAAAAATCATCCCTAAAGAACTTAAGCGTACGAATGAATTAAGGAATGCTGTGAGGCTTTGAAAAGACGAATACACTCACGACAGCGCGCGAGACAATCTCAGATAAGACATTATTTACAATTTTTGAAATAATAATTATTTTCTTTATAAAATATTACTTTAATTAAAAATGTTACACTTTTTTATTCATACAAATTGTTTATAAATTAATTTATTATTTCATTAATCAAAATATCACATACTATAATTTGTTATTAAAATGATGTGATTTATTATCTCTTAAGAAACCCTTTTTGCATACTTTAAAAACAAAACCATTGAAACATGCATTTAATTTAAGGGATTATCAATTATAAATACACGTATTAACTTAATTACTAATAAATACATTGATCTAATATAATTACTGATGAATATATTATATCTTTTTTTTACCCTTATTTACAACGTTGAATATTCAATATTTTCACTTAACACTAGTTTCATTGAACACTAATATATACTACTCCCTCCGTCCCGGAGATATTGACGCATTTTTTTGGGCACGGAGATTAAGGAGTATAATAATTTAATGTAAAGTGAAGTGAGAGAAATAATATTTAATGTGTAGTGGTAGTTGTATTAGTGGTGAGTGTGATGTGTGTGTGGGCCCATGTAAATAAAGAAATTATTTTGGTGTGGGTTCCATTTCTTAAAAAGGAAATATGTCAATTTATGCGGAACAAAGCAAAAAGGAAAATATGTCAATATCTTTGGGACCGAGGGAGTAAATCAGATAAAAACAATAGGTGAAAAATTTAAGAAGAGATTATAACAACCATTTTTTAATTTAATTAATCATTTATTTTCTGTTTCTCTCTCAAGGATGCACACTAATGCACATTCATAGGGTTCTTCAATTTAATCGCGTATTTTCTGTTTCTCTCTCAAGATGCACACTGATGTACATTCATAGGGTTCTTTAATTTAATTGCGTATTTTATGTTTCTCTTTAAGAATGCACACTAATGTACCATGTATTTTTCGTTTCTCTCTCAAAGATGCACATTGATGTACATTCGTTGGGTTTTTCAATTTAATCACGTATTTTCTGTTTCTCTCTCAAGAATGCACACCAATGTACATTAGTAAAGTTCTTCAATTTAATCGCGTATTTTCAATTTCTTTCTCAATAGAATGTACACTAATGTACATTCGTATAAATAACGTATTTTTGTTTCTATCTTAACAATGCACACTAATGTACATACAGATATAGATGTTATGGGAAAAAAATATAATTTTGTATTTATTGATAATTTTCTAAAGCAAATGTATGATTTAGTAGTTCTTAAATACGTTTTGTATCTACCATTTATTTGCCCTTAATTTAATTATTATCTAAAAATATGTAAGATGCATATGAAATAAGATTGAGAATTGAAAAAATAATCAAACATGGATCCAACCCGTCGACCCGACCCATATAACTGAATACAGTAAAAAGATATATCCGTTGTTGACCTTTTTTCTACCAAAATAATTGACAATTAATGGGGGAGAGTCGCGGCTTTTACCCAACGGATATTATATAACGGCTACTTCACTGTTCTTCACTACTCATCATCATTCGCCTCTCTTTTCATTCAACATTTCTCAATTCCAGCGATCATTCTTCAATTTCTTCACTTGATGGCGTGTTCTGATAATTACAGCAAGGACTACTTCTCTCAGCCGAGAGGCTTCTTGACGCCGCAGCCGGCGTGGAAGAGCAACCGCTACCCTCCGGCAGCGGCGAGGTCGGAGACGAAGCCCAGAAGGATGCCGGATTTCCATGTCGTTCACAAGATTCCATCCGGCGACTCGCCATATGTGAGAGCAAAGCATGTTCAGGTAAAGCCCTAACTAATTGCTCTCATCTTCTCTTTAATTTCGATAAATTGTGCAAGGGAATGAAGGTAAAGCCCGAATTAATTGCTCTCATCTTTTCTTTAATTTCGATAAATTGTGTAAGGGAATGAAGATGGAACACGTGGGTATTGCGTTTGATGATATTCGTAGTCTTTAGGAAGATGTATGAAATGGGATTAATCGGTATCTTATCTTGAATTTCTCAAGAATGAGTAGAATAGAATATATCTGCGAATGTGACGATGTTCTTCTAATTCTTGGTTATTGTGTATGAATTTGCAACTGCAGCTGGTGGACAAGGATCCAAACAGGGCCGTTTCCCTGTTTTGGGCTGCAATTAATTCTGGTGATAGGGTGGAAAGTGCCTTGAAAGATATGGCTGTCGTGATGAAGCAGTTGGATCGAGCCGATGAGGCGATCGAGGCGATTAAGTCCTTTCGCCATCTCTCTCCTCCTGAATCACAAGATTCCATTGACAATATTCTTGTTGAATTGTATAAGGTGAGGTCTAGTTGATTCTTGCTGCATTTTTCTTCATTTGTTTAATTGGCAGATTCTTGATGTTTCAATTAATATATTATTGTAATGATCATGATCAGTGGATCTAAGGATTTAATTTTGTATGTTGATGTAGCAATCTGGAAGGATAGACGAGGAGATTTTAATGCTTCAACGTAAATTGAAGAAAATAGGAGGGATGGCTTTTTCTGGGAAGAAAACAAAGATAGCAAGAAGTCAAGGGAAGAAGGTTCAGATCACAATTGAGAAAGATTATTCAAGGTTCATAAACTTTCAATTCTTATTTGAATCTCAAATTGCAGTTCTTATGTACTTAAATGATTTGTTTCTTTATGTGATGTGACTTCAGGTTGTTGGGGAATTTAGCTTGGGCATACATGCAGCAGAAAGATTTCAAATCTGCTGAAGAACAGTACAGGTACTTCTATCAGTTTATGCATCATAAGTTTTTTATACTCGGGAGTCTTGCCAGGTGCTTTGTGTTACAATTGAGAGTCGTGTGGATGTGTCGTGTAATGCAGAAAGGCGCTGTCGTTTGAACCGGATAAGAACAAGCAGTGCAACTTAGCAGTATGCTTGATGCACATGAACAAGATGACAGAAGCAAAATTCTTGCTCCAAACTGTAAGATATTCATCTGGGAGTGATTTTGTGGATGAAACATATGCTAAATCCTATGAACGTGCCTCTCAAATCCTGGCTGAGATGGAGTCTCAGAAAGAGACGGGGCGTAACGATGAGCAAGTCCATAAGACGAAGTCATGTGGTGGCCATTGGGATAGTAGGTTCTGTTCTCAGAGAAAATTTGAAGATAATAATGGTACGAGATCTTCTCCGCTGCCTTCGTCTGCCAAAACGAACAATGTAGGATTTACAGAGTTTCCATATGAGAAAAGGGTCAGTTTTGATTGGAGAAGAAACCATGGTGAGCCTCATAATGATCAAAGAAAGGGATATCTTGAAGAGAATATTCCAAAAGTTCCTTTCACTCAGCCGAGGAGAGATCGAGATCAAAGAAAGGGCTATTTTAAAGAGAACGAAAATGGTAGTTCTCGTCGGAAACTGTCTTTTGGATCATCTACTACAGGTGGCAGTGAGCAGTCATTTGTGAGTCAAAATGTCAACTATTATTCAGACAATCAGTTAGTTTCGTCCACCGAAGGAGATTGGCGAAAGAACTCTTCGTTTATGCCATCAGAAGTTGAGGAAGATGAGATGAAGTCTTTGGCATATGATGATTGCCATAACTCTTCCATAGTTGAATGTGCTGTGAGTTCGGACAAGGGAAACTATCTCCCAGCAACACACAAGTTTTCAATGTTCGGAAAGAGTTGGGCCGACATGGTTGAGGAAGAAGAACTTGAGTTTAGTTGGAATAACAATGAGAATGTGGACTGTAACATCACTCATGTCACACCTAAGTCAGATAAAGCTGAGAAGTTAAGTCAAAAGATTGAAATGATTGATCTTGGATCTGGATACTTAACTCAACCAGAGAAAACTGGTTTATCAGTGAACCAACCAGTGAAGCGATCATTGCGTTTTGATCAGAATCTCAGCCCTATGACACCAAAAAATCAGTACAATTCTTCGCCATTGACAGCAAAAGTTTTGGACATGGAAGGCCAAGTTGGAGGGCTCCCTGTGGAGCTCGGTTCCAGCAGTGGTAACCGGAGAAGGCTAAAGGTTTTTCAGGACATAACCAGCGCTCCTGGAAGTGCAAGAACCTGACAATCCTCTGTCTTAACTGGTACAACATTATTTTCATGTATTTTTCTATCATATACTGATATTGATTCAGCAGTAAATACTAGTATATTGTGGTTGTACACAACTTTATTTCAGTTACATGCTAAAATTGTTCAAACACAATGTGGTTGCTTATTTTCAAATTTGTTACATGAAGAAACACCATGCTGCATTGCATACCTCTAGTCTCATTGATCAGAAACACGTGGCTCCTTGATGTTTCCGGAAAGAATACTTTTGAATGCTAAAATTGTTCAAACACAATGTTGTTGCTTATTTTCAAATATGTAACATGAAGAAACACCTTGCTGCATTGCATACCTCTAGTCTTATTGATCAGAAACATGTGGCTCTTCAATGTTTCCAGAAAGAATACTTTTGAACCACAGAGCAGATAATTTAGGGTATCTTCTGAGAGTCTTGTCATTGAAATCCACATAATGGATACCAAATGTAAAAAGTAGCCAGAAGCCCATTCATAGTTGTCTGTTAATGCCCATGCAAAATACCCCTTTACATTTGCACCATCTTCCCTGCATAAGAACTAGGGTTAGTCACTGAACCATCATTGTTGATGAAAATACAAAGTGGAACAAAACTTAATGAGATATTATCATATTACTCGATTGCTTCGTGCAGACAACATAGGTGGTCAAAGAAATTCTTCTTCCTCTTATGATCTTTTAATGCTTCAGACATTGGTATGCTATTGTTACTATCTTCGTCTATCCCTGAAAACATTGCATGCATATTAAGCGCCTGATGAATTTTTTCAGCAATGTAAATTCGAAGAGTGTCTCTTCATATTTACCATTCTCAGTGATGTAAATAAGGGGATCATTGTATTTTTCCTTGATATACTGAAGAGTATACCGAAGCCCCTTTGGATACATAAAGTAGCGACTTGCTGAGCTTCCTTGTTCCCCAATGGGGACCCCATCTTTCATACCTTTGTATTAGGACATTAAGATCAAGATTCAGACAATTTAGTTGTCAATATAGGAGGAGTACAATGTATAAATAAATATCCACAACCTGTGAAATAGGCCCCTGCATCTGAATAGAAGTTCAAATGATTTATAGATTGGTTAATCTCTAATGCATACTTGGCACTGTAATAGTTGAGCCCTATAAAGTCGAACGATCCTTTCACCATCTCTGCTTCCTCTTCAGTGAACTGAGGCAGTCGGTCTTGAACTCGGGTCCTCATACTCTCAGGATATCTACCATAAGTAATTGGATCCATAGCCCTAAATGATGGAAATGAGGTTAAATATGACATCTGTTTACTCCCTGTTCATATATGCACACACAAGTTTTCATTTACATACCATCCTAACATGAAATCGAAAGCTCGATTTCTAGCACTCAGACCTTCGCTCGTTTCATCGTAAGGCACAAACCAAAATGTATTAACCACTATTCCAATCTTCCCCTTCTGTACTTTCTGCATGCATGCATTTAATTACCTTTACTTAGTACTGCATTAACTAGGTATTTTGCATTGCATGGTAAATATTTACCTGATATTTATTTCAGTACAATTTGACAACAGCAGCATGAGCCAGTAACTGATTGTGTGTCACCTTATAGGGCTCAGTGGCTGAATCGCCTCCGATGCAGTCAATGGGCATCCATTTGGAACATCGCCCCGGAGCAAACACACCGATGTTATAACTGAGAAAACTGAACCCCCATGGTTCATTTAGAGTCATCCAATGCTTCACCGTCACCAAACTGGCTGAACAATATATCCGCGAAATCTTGAAAATCTTCCCTGTTGAGTATTATTACATAGCAACTTCAATTTACACTTTTATACAAATCTCTCATTTTTGAATAAACTACATCTTTCTTGCATACTAACACAATTTTAGGACTCAGAAAGCCACCATATGCATCTTCCAAAGCTTGTGGAGTATCCAAGTGGAATATAGTCACCCATGGTTCTATACCTGCATGCATGCACAACACACATGATCATCTGTATTTACTTTATATTTATATATATACATATGTATATATTAGGTTGGGGTGGGGGGTGGGGGGGGGGGGGTTTGGGGTGGGGTTGGTTAAGGAAGAGATGGCAACCATTAGCCAGAAGCTCGTTGATTAGGTTATTGTAGTAATTGATTCCATCTTGATTTACACCTTTGCTTAAGCTTCCACCTGTAACCAAAATACATGTTCTTGGTTACTCGAATTTGCTTATATAAAATAAATTTTTGAATAATATAAAAAAGGGTTAATTCCTAAATAATTCACAATTTTTGGAAATTTTCAAATATATCACGACTTTTTTATTTTTGTAAATTCAATACACGAACTATTTAATAGTTTCAATTCTATCACGATATTTTATTTTTGTCAATTCAATAAACGATCTATTTTATATTTTAAATTCTATCACAACTTTTATTTTTGCACTTTGATACACTACTTATTTCATATTTTCAATTCAATTCATTATTATTATTATTATTATTATTATTATTATTATTATTATTATTATTATTATTATTATTATTATTATTATTATTATTATTATTATTATTATTATTATTATTATTATTATTATTATTATTATTATTATTATTATTATTATTATTATTATATTAAAACTTGTATTTATTAAATAATGTGATTAATACACTATTTTTTTAAGTTCAAATTAATTATTAATTTCATTTTTTAATAAAATCCTTATTTTCAATAAATAATTTTATTTATATAATATTTTTGTTACAATTTTAAATTTACTATAATAATAGTAATAAAGTTGAACATAATAATAATAAAAAAATTAATCATTACAGTAAAATATAATTTTACATAAGGTGGATTTATTAAAATAAATGTCTTTCACAACTTAATTACATCTATGAATTTACTATAACAATAACAAGGAAAGAAATTATTTGTTCGACCTATATTGTATTTTAATTTTTAATTAATTAATTATTTAATAAATAATAATAATAATAATAATAATAATAAAATTGAATTGAAAATATGAAATAAGTGGTGTATTAAATTACAAAAATAAAAGTTGTGATAAAATTGAAAATATAAAATAGATTGTGCATTGAATTGACAGAAAAAAAGTTATGATCGAATTCAAATTATTAAATAAATCGTGTATTGTTTTGACAAAAATTAAAAGTCGTGATAGATTTGAAAATCCCCAATAAAGTGGTGAATTTTTTAGGAATTAACCATAAAAAAAATAATTTAAACAAAATTTGTCTATGCCTTTATTTTATGTTTTGCTGCTGTTTTTGCTGATTTTCATGGCATTAAGTTGAGGTTTTGGTAGTTTAGATTTAAGCTTCAAGTTAGTAGGGTGAAGTATTATTCAATATTTAAAGTATTATTTAATATTTAATTAAATAATTTAAAGCACCATTTAATACTTAATCAAATAAGTATAATTATTTTTTATATTTTAAATTGTGCATTTCAAATGTCAATAATTTTGTGGTTGTATAATAGACAAATCTCTTTTACTTGGAATTTTCAATAAATCCATTGAAAGAGACAAAATTCCAATATTTTGGAATATTTTTTGGAAGAATTTCAACATAAAATAAAAAATTAAATGTTGGAATAATTGAATGGAAAAATTCTGACCTAATTCCAAAAAAAACTTCAGTTGAAAAGATGAGTATTTAACGTTTGGTTCAATTAAATAATACTTTAAGCTCAAAATTAAAGTTTGGTTCGATTAATAAAAATTAAAAATTAGTATTTAATTTAAATGAATATTTATTGCGTCAAGATATGAAAAGTCTCTTTAATTGCTTCATTTGTAATTGCTACTTCGATTAACCCTTGAAGAACCTGGCAAAATTCTTGTCCATGATATTGAAAATTTGTAGGCATCAACTCCCATATTCTTCAAAAGTTTCACATCTTCCTGTTGAAAAAGAAATGATTATTTAGTGCTCCCATTCCCATTTTCATTTTATCTTTTACGGTAAATACACAAATTAATAAAAAATATTTTTTTTATATTTTTTTAAATAAATAAATGGTACAATATGTTACGTGTGTAAAGAATAATTTAAATTCTTAAACTAAAGTGTACTGCGAGAATAGTAGTTGAGGACATACTCCATTATTCTTGCAATAAGAGTTATATTTTACTCCCTCTGTCTCACTACAAGGGTGGCGAAACTTTTTTACACGTAGATTAAGAGATATAATATTTAATGGGTAGTTGAGATGAGAGAAATAATATTTTAATGTATAGTGGGTAGGTGTATTAGTATAGTGTGTGGGTCCCATGAAGATATATTAATTGTTTTGTATGAGTCTCATTTACTAGAAAAGGAAATGCACCTCTTGTGTTGGGACGAACGAAAATGGTAAAATGCACTCATTGTTGTGGGACGGAGGGAGTATTAATTAGCGCATTCCATTTAAAAAGTTATATTTCCCTTTTTAGTAGATGAGACACACTCAAAATAATAATTATATCTTTACGGGGCCCACAAACAATACTAATACAACTATCTACTATAAATTATAATATTATACTCCATCCAGGAGTGTGCTACAATCAGTGATTTGAAAATCGAACCGAAGGCCAAACCAGTGACCCTAATGGTTCAAGGTCGGACCGGACGATTCAACCGGAAAATAAAAAATTACATATTTTTAATTATATTTATTATTTTATATATAATTTAAATTTACATATATAAATTATATAGTTTTTCTAACCCATAAATTTACATATATAAATTATATAGTTTTTCTAACCCAATTTATATTAGAATTGATGGGCCAATGATATTAAATATAAAGCCCAAAGCCCAATTTATTGGTAAAAGGCTAAAAGTAGAGTGAATAATAGAGAGATACTGTGGTTATCCTTTCTGCGCATCTTCTTCCATCTCTAAATAATTTCTCTCCCAAACAAGATCTGGCCGCCAAACTTTCGCCCGTCACTTCCCCATTATCAGAGTCCGCCTCTTACTCCGTTCGCTGCGTGATCCAGTCATGCCGCAGGCCTACCCTTCAACATCGCCCTGCCGGCATCACACCGCCTTGTCGACATCGCACCGCCCTGTTGCCGGTATCACACCGCTGTCTACCACCGCAAGTCAAATCGACTGCATCTCCTTTAAATTTTAGGTTTTGATTTAGGTTTTTATGGGTTGTCTTACTGCGAAGAAGAAAGAAGAAATGAGAAAGTGCTGTGTTGTGCAGCGATTTTTTTTCTTATTTTTTAAAAATAATATAACCGTCGGTTTCTGGTTGGACGGTTCACCCAATTTTTTCGATTATGATCGGTCCAAATCGGTTTTTCCCGGTTTAATAGCCAAAACAGTTCTTAGGGTGTTATCGGACCCGTCCCGACTTTGATTTCCGGTTCAATCGGTTGAACCGACCGGTCCGATCTGATTTTCAGAACACTGGCTGCAACTCCAGTTTGCAGCACACTCCGGGCTCCAACAAGACTGCATTCCATGTTGCAAAATGGAGCAAAATGGCATAAAATACTGTAGCACTTGCATTTTGCAGCTGCTACATCATGTGGTGCATTTTTTTGTGTTTAAATAATATGTTTGTGTATGTTATATTTAAAAAATGTGTAAGTATATATTTTGCTTAAATAATTTAAAATCATAATATATTAAAAGTGACTAAACAAGTGTTAACATTTTTTTCTAACTTTATCCTCGTCCATATTTCTTTACTACATTTTTATCCTTTATTTATCATAATAATAATAATAATAATAATAATAATAAATAAATAAATAAATAAAATTGCTAGCACTTGAGAAACATTATTTATCTTGACTATACAACTTCTTTAATTTTATAATTATAAATGCATATGTTTGATCTTGGCTTTTGATCTTTGAAGTATTAAATTTCTAACTTAAATATGCAACTTTTGCTCTTATACTATTACGAACTTTAATTATATTACATTAAATGTTCAATGTTCCTAATTTGAGTGATTATAAAAGTCCTCTTTCCAATGTTGAGTTTGTATTTTGTTGCAGAGCCATTGTCCATTTGAATGATTTTGAGTTATTGTGTTTATTATCCTATTCTTTGAATTTGTCATTTTTTATTTTTGATTGATGAAATTGGATGCATGTCATTTTTTATTTTTGATTGATGAAATTGGATGCATTTTCATAGGTTGGTGTTGAATTTGTATTAAGAGTTGCATAGCCATTATTTGACATTTGAATGAGAATTATCTATTTATATTTTCTTATTTCTTGGATGCATTTTCATTGTCAGTTAATGTTGTAGGTAACCATTAGAGTATGGTTCAAAGTATTACTTAGACCTATAGAAATGCAGAGGTAATAGGTATCTCCACTTTCTAGACGAGTATATAATTTTTGGGAGCTCTTTGGATTAGGTAATCGGACAAAGTTAATTGTTAGTATAGTTAGTAGTTAGTTAACTAAGTACCCATACATCTTCATATATCCAAGCCTCCTTATTACTCCTCACCTATTCGTTCCTAAAGGGAATCGAATTCGGGTCACTCACTTTAATGAGGAGCCCAGTGGCCAAGTGGTCTAAGCCCACTTGGTTTTTGAACCTATAATTATTTTACATGGGATGATAATCCAGGAGAAAGAGATTCCGCGAAAGCATTTTCAACATAAAATCATGAAGATCCCTCCCAAGATCTACAATTTTGGGTCATGAGTGGACCATTGAGGTCAATTAGAGAAGAAGATATGAAGGAATTTTCAAGAAGTTATGTTTCTGAATTCCACACATCCTCTATATGAAGTTACGTATAAATCCCACAAGATTTATAGCATTAATATGGCTTTCTATCCAATTGCATGCTTTATTCTATTTTTCAATTCTTTTGTGATTTAATATTCCAACATGTCAAGTTTTATCAAGTATTTCATGACAAGTTTTCTTCATTGTTTTATTTATGAATATTCTATTAAAGGAAAATATAATAGACAAAATCAAGAAAATTTTCATTGTATTATCAAAATAATTGAATATAAAAAAGTATTTATTTTAAAGAAAATTAAAAAGAAAAAAAAGAAAAACTTATTTTTACAGTATTTTTAATCCTACCACAAAATAAAACTTCAAATTTAATTTAAATCTAAGTACTCGATTTAGTTATCACATGAAGAAGACAGGAGTAAGAGATATTTGTCAAAGTATTATTATTAAATAGAGAAATTAAGGACAAAAAAAGTAAAAGGTAAAAACACTCTATATATATATATATATATATATATATATATATATATATAATAATAATAATAATAGGTTCTAACTTATTTACTAATGAATTAATACAAAATGTTTAGGTTGGTAAATTAATATTGATAATATTTATACCCACAAAAATTTAAATTTAATTATATTTAACAACCAATATTATTCTATTGGTAAAATATTATAGAGTTGTTGTTCCGTTCCTAAAATATACTTCGTAATTTAAATTTGTTTGTAATCCGTTAGTAAATACCGTCCATTTGTATATATTCCCTCCGTTTCCAAATGGGATCACCTATTCCATTTCCACATTCCATCTCCTATTCCATTTATTAGGTTTTTGCCATACGTTATAATCAATGCCCAAAATTTATTACATGCCCCAAGGGTTTAATGGTCAATTATAGCGTATAGTTTTTTTAAATTGTGAAACACTAATGAAATACCAAATGCAGAATAGGGAATTCAATTTGCTTCATCCCCACACCACCCTTTATACTTTTCTTATTTGTTCATCTCACACAATCCTTCACACTTCATAAAAGAAAATATCTATTTATCCAACGACCTCAAAAGTAACTTTAATTTCAAATTCTATTTATTCAGCAACCTCAAAAGTAACTTTAATTTTAAATTTGTCACACATTTTTCAAACACAAAACATTACTTTATCTTTCTTTATTACCTAAAAATTAATACAATATCCTCTAAAGTCAACAAATTTGGTAAAAAAAAATAACTTTTTAAATAACGTAGTATAGTAAACGGAAATAGTGGTTTGGAACGGAGGGAGTATATTTTTTGCGAATATTTTTAAATAAATCAATAATAAGTTGAAAAAGAATACATTTCTTTAAAAAATTACACGAAAACATACTTAAAAATAACAGATCACATTATAAAATAATACTCCGTTCGAAAGAGGGTTTTTTTCTATTTTAGTTGTCCGCCTTAAAAAGGGTCATTTTTTTACACATATGAGACCCACACATACCCACTAATACAATTAAAATATTGGGCCCACACTCCCACTAATACATGCTATACATTAAATAATAATACTCATTAATTCGCGTGCACAAAAGTAAAAGACCCTTTTTCGGACGGACGGAGGGAGTACATAAATGCGACGTGCGTAGCACGTCTCAAAAAACTAGTAATATTAAAAAAGAGGATATATTGTTATTTTAATTTTTGGAGTAATAAGTGAAGCAAGCTGCTGGAGATGAACTATTAAATGAACTGTATTTTGGAGTTGAATATGCTGTAAAATAAAGTCGACTGCTGGAGATAGTCTAATTCATCAAATATTATTATACTTTTTAATTTTCGTACAAATAATTAATATAACCCTTTGAATATCACGGAGGTAGTATTATTTTTCTTAAAAGCGTGAGTGAAGTTAAAGTTGGAGTGAATCATTTTCATCCTCGAAGGAACGGGATCGAGGAGGGATATTTTGAAAACAACATCATCAGTAAAATTCGTTTGATTAATATTCCCTCTGTCAGCCGGAAAAGTATACATTTTACTATTTTGGGTTTTCGCACCAAAGGTATACATTTACATTTTTAAACATATAGGACCATACATATTACTAATACATTTAATATATGGGTCCTACACACCTCACTATAATACAACGACCTACTACACATTAAATAATAATACTTCTTTATCCACGTGCAAAAAGTAAATGTATACCTATTGGGCGGACGTAGTAAAAATTATACTCCCTCCGTCCCGTTTGTACGGTTACGTAAATTAAGAAGTGTTTTTTTTAATATTTAATGTAAGAAAAAATAGAGATAAATTGATAATATTGAGAGAAAAAGTAAATAAAGTTGTTGGGAATGATGAATAAAATGTAGTAAAAAAGTAAATAAAGTTGTTGGGATTGATGAATAAAGTGCAAAAAGTAGATAAGATGTGTAGTGTATTTTTACCATTAATAGAATGAGTAAAAATACATGGGACACTCCAAAATGGAAAGTTGATAAAAATACGTAGGACGGAGAGAGTACTATAATAATACATACATTTACACATATCCCAATATAATACTCACTTTTTTACACTTACCAACAACTTTAAACACTTTTTTCGTTACATTAATTAAAATATGAGTCAACTGCCACATATAAATCTACCACTGGTTACATAGTTGGGAGTACCTTGTAAAGATGATAAGAGTCAACTGCCACATCTCCATTTGTACGGTCCAGTATTTTCTCTACAAATTTCATCAACTTATTTCAGTTATCTCGACGAAGAGGGAGAGAGGGGAAGAGAGAGAAAATGGTACCTGGGTATGCATGTGTGAAGTGATCCCACATCGAAAGTCCTTTGCCGCTTTCATTATATCCACCCTCAACCTGAACTCAATGCACACTTTCTATTTTGAGTCGAACGAATGAACTTATTAAAAGCTAACTTATGAGCTACCGACGGAGTTCGGAAGCTAATTATGTTAAGGCATCACTAACACAGTACCTGGTAAGCAGATGAAGCAGATCCGAAAGTGAATCCCTGAGGGAATCCTCTGCGGTTGATCAAATCTTGGTTACACCTACAGTACCTGCTTGTTGAATGCACATTATGGGAAGTTACCTCAACTGCAAGAACCGCAGGAATAATTATTAGGACAAATGTTGGTGTACCCATCTTTTTAGTACTATTCCCTTTGTATCCAAACACTCCTTATAATCAAATGGAGGGACCAGAGGAAGAGGGTGATCATGTGGTTTGTATTACAATTCACCTTTTATCCAAACACTCCTTATTTTTTATGGCAAACGCTTATGGAAATCGAGTTCACGGTGGATACACCTTCAATCCTATATATTACTATGTATTGCTAGGATTTAAATTAAAAGGGGACCACAAGGTTTATACCATAAATCCGATTCACACGAGATTAACTCATTTTTTATAATCTATCTGTGCAGTGGATGGTAATATAGTCCTATTAATTAGTTGAGTTGAATTATCAAGATTTATCTCTTCACTACTCTATCGAGTCAGAATGTAGAGCCGTTTGGGTGAGCAATTCCATCTTTTGTGTCAATAATCAATGCATTCTATAAAATGTTTCAAGTGGAGTATATTGTTACATGATGTTGAAATTATTATTATTATTATTATTATTATTATTATTATTATTATTATTGATATTTTTGGAGTATTTTTTTAAGTAAATTGAAAAGTTTATTACATGGAGATGACAAAATTGAAATTAAGGTGTATTTTAAGTTTGTTGAATTGATTTGATACTGCGAATGGTACATAATAAATATTTTTGTTATATTTTGATATGACTAAAACTTGTGTGTTTTAGTAGACCACGTGTACCTTTTTATTTTTCCTAAAAAGAAAAATTCTCTCTATCCGGTTTTAAGGTATTAATTTACTTTTTGCACATATGAGTATTATTATTATATGTAAAGTGAGTAGTTGTGTTAGAGGGAAGTGGTGGACAATATTGTATACTTTTTTACTAAATATGATAAATGAATACCTTTGAAACGAACACCAAAAATAGTAAAATGGATACCTTAGAAGCGTATACCATTTAATATATATAAGAATGTGTACCTTTTTTTTTCTGAAAAAAAATAATTTTTGTAATAAAATATTTATACTATTCCTATTTTAGCCGATCTTTTCAATGAAAAATTACTTCATATCCTTATTAATTAAAACATATACACTTTAGAATAAAATGTTATACCTTACATACCTTGTACGTCTAGATACACAAGGGAAGGGGACTGGGCCAGCCGGCATATTTAATTAATTGTAATTATCACTACAAAAAAAACTATTTTTACCAACGGAATATTTCGTTAGTAATTGTCTTAATTCCATTATTAAATTGGTTTAGCAACGGATTAGCAACGTAATCCATTGGTAAATTTTCATTAGTAAAGTGGTGGTTGATAAATTTTTAGCAATAAAAAATTAATTTTGTTGGTAAATAATTCCGTTGATAATCCGTTGCTAAATATTTTGTTGGTAATTTATATAAAGATTCCTTTGGTAATCCGTTGGTAATTACCAACGGATTGAATTACGTTGGTAAAATAGAAAATAAATCCGTTGGCATTCTATTGCTAATAGAAAAATATTATTTTGGTTGCTAATCTATTAGTAATTATCAACAAATTGATTTTCGTTGGTAAATTCCGTTATTATTTTTTTTAGTGTATAGACTATATTGGCAGCTGGACACATTTTAATTTACAATTTTTTTTATTTTAATATATTAAAATATATATTCTAGTCAGGGACGGCGGTACACTGGGGCCAGGGGGGCACTGGGCCCCCTCAAATTTTCAAAAGAATTCAGGGGTATTTTAGTAATTTCATAATTAATTAATTAATTTTTATAATTAATATATATTATAGCCCATATAATTTTCTGCATTAGGCCCAACTCTTAATTTAAATGAAAAAACACAGAACATAGGCCCAAATCTTAATTTAAAATAAAAAAGGCCTAAACTTTTAATTTTAAATTAAAAAAAAACATGGTATATCACTCCTGAATTTTGCAGATTCGACACTCAAGCATTCAGAACCACTCCAACACCTCTCGGTCCTCTCCCTCTCTTTACTATTTTCGACTGCTAATTTTTATTCCCGACTTCTCCATCAAAGTCTCAAAACCTAAGGTAAATTCTTCTATAATAATTTGAATTCTATTAATATTTTACAAATTCTTTCCCCAATTTATTTAGGTTGGTGCCCTAATATCAATCCCCAATGCTTATGCCGTAATTTAAATGTATTTATCTGTATAAACTTCTTGAATCCTAAGTGTAAATGAGAATTATTATATGATTTGTATTTTATTCAATTTATGATTTTAGCCTTTTTAGGATTTGAAATTTGAGTTAAATTATAGTTAATAGTAGTTTGAACTTAGAGATTAGTTATGTGTTGAGTTTAAGGTTTGATTTAAATATAATTAATGTCAAGTTATAACTAGTGACATGTTTTGAGTATTTATATTTGGATAAAATTTTATTTGATTTATATATTATACTTAATACTTTAAATTTTACTTTATCTTCCATAGATCATGAAACGTTATTATAAAAAGATAACAAATATTGTGGTGGAGACATCATCTTCGTCAGTCCTTGCCCCTGCTCCTGTTGTTCAACTTCAAGTTTCCCAACAATCTTCAAGTCAAGATAATAATATTGAAGTTGATTTGGAAAATCTTCCAAGTGATCCAGGACTACGACCTGATATAAGGAGTTATCCACCCAATTTAATTGAACAGGTTCGTAGATTTTACTTATTAAAAGGTCCATGTCAACCGTGTGAGCATAATTTTTCTCAAATATTAGATGGAAAACGAAAATGCAAATTTGTTTCATCTTGGTTTGATGATCTCATTTTCAGTGATTGGTTGGAGTATAACATTGCAAACCTAGATTATAGGTCGTTCACTGAAGAACTTTGGTTAAGAACGCTTAAATCCGGGCGATTTAGCACCTGAATCCCAAATTATATGCCGTTCTTGGAAGAACTTTAACTTAACCTAAATCCTAGATTGTAGGTCATTCACTGAAGAACTTGACTTAAGAACGCTTAAATCCGATCGGTTTAACACATGAATTCCAGATTATAGGCCGTTCTTGGAAGAACTTTGACTTAAGCAAGCTTAAATCCAAGCGGTTTAGCACCTGAATCCCAAATTATAGGCCGTTCACTGAAGAACTTGACTGCCGTTCACTGAAGAACTTGACTTAAGAATGATTAAATCCGGACGGTTTAGCACTTGAATCTCAGATTATATGCCGTTCATCGAAGAACTTGACTGTAGAATGTTTAATCCGGACGGTTTAGAACCTGAATCCCAAATATATTCCGTTCTTGAGTTGATTCTCGTTGAAGAATTCGAAGTACTATTCAGACAACTCTGAAGTCTTTGACCTTCGTAGAGAATCACTCTCGGTGTATTAAAGTTTTAATAAATAATATCTTATTTCCTAATTTGAAGAAGTTATAATTATAATTATTTAATTATTTTAATGAGTGACTGAGATTTGTTTTAGAAATAGATGGTTAGGATTGTATTTATTCTACTTTTATATATTTCAAATAATATATTTAATATTATTAATTAAAGTTTTAATAAATAATATCTTATTTCCTAATTTAAAAAGATCATAATTATAATTATTTAATTATTTTAATGGGTTACTGAGATTTGTTTTAGAAACAGATGGTCAGGATTGGATTTATTCTGCTTTTATATATTTCAAATAATATATTTAATATTATTAAAGTTTTAATAAATAATATTTTATTTTTTAATTTGAAAAAGTCATAATTATAATTATTTAATTATTTTAATGGGTGGTTGGGATTTTTTGTTTTAGAAATAGATAGTCAGGATTGGATTTATTCTACTTTTATATATATATATATATATATATATATATATATATATATATATATATATATATACTAGCATGTAACACGCGTGCTACGTGGGTTCATTAAGATTTTTTTAATTACGAAAATTTTTAAAAATTATCATTAAGAATTGTTATCCTCTATCTTAATTAGTTTTATTCAATAATGTACATATATTTTTTAATAATTTTTTTATATTCAAATTTATATTAAAAACTAACAGAAATTATATTAAGAAATAGCTAATAAATTGTGCAAGTTTGAATGTATATGTTTCGAACGGGGTGGAGGAATGAAATATTTTGGTACATACTCTGTAAAAAAGTTTCGATACTTTCTCTTTTAGTCTCAATACTACAAAAAACTAATTTTTACCAACAGAATATTCCGTTGATAAAAACCTTATTTTCATTGTTAAATTGACTTACCAACGAATTAGCAACGGAATCTGTTGGTAAAATTCCATTGGTAAAGTGGTGGTTGGTAAAATTTTAGCAATGAAAAATCAATTTCGTTGGTAAATAATTCCATTAGTAATCTGTTGCTAATAATTTCGTTGATAATTTATATAATGATTTCCTAGGTAATCCGTTGGCAATAACTAAAGGATTGAATTCCGTTGCTAAAATAGAGAATAAATCCGTTGACATTCCATTGCTAAAACAAAATATCATTTTTATGCTAATCCATTGGTAATTACCAACAGATTGAATTCTGTTGGTAAATTCGGTTGCTAAAAAAATATTTTTTTTTGTAGTGTAAATGATTTTTTGCTTGCATAATTGATCTCATAAGTTTATAAAATTGCAAGAAAAAATCTCTTGTGAGACAGGTTATTTGTGAGACGGGTCGACCCATCACTAAAGTATGCTTATTGTATAGATAAAGTATATTTATTTACTATTAAAGTATGCCAATAATAAATCAAATTATAATACATTAAAATCATACTTTAATGTATAATTCAGCATACTTTTGAAAACATACTTCAACGACCATCAAACATACTTTATCTAAATAATAGACATACTTTAACAAGTCTCACAAACTGTCTCACATAAGTAGCGTCTCACAAGAGAATTTTTCAAATTGCAAATATAGTCCCAAAAGATTTTTTCTTTGCATACTTAGTTTCAATATAATATTTGTTGCTAAGTTTTTTTTTTTTATGGGATCAAGAGTATATAGAAGAATTCCTTTGGAACTAAATTGTGGAACTTTTATTATCTATGAGGCCTTGACAATTGTTATACTTCAAAATTCCTTGATGAGATGTTCCATTTTGCTGATTTATTAGTGAAGTGAGTGCAGTAGATGGTGAATTATTGATTCTGGGTCTTTTATGTGTTTGCAAGTCAAGCATAAATTTTGATTTTTTCGTACACATATCATTACTTTATACTTTTTATTACCTAAAAATACTATAATATCCTCTAAAATCAACAAATTTGGTTAAAAAATACAATTTTTTTAAATAACGTGGAATAGTAAACATGAAGCGTTTTAAACGATGTGTAATTTTTTTTAAAAAAATGATCATTTATTAAATATTATGACATTGAATTAATAAAAGTTGTAAACCCCCCCTTTTGCTTTATTTAATTCATCCATAACAACATCAGTAATTCCTTCACAGCCAAAGCCTTCTTCCTTGCTGTCATTATGTAAAACATGAACTTGTCCAATCTCTTAGAAAGTTTAGGTGCAACCCATCCATCTGTTGAGAATGACTTGATCTCCCCAGCTATTTTTTGCGATAGATTCTCTTAGTAGCAAAGCATACAAAAGTTAATCTCACAATTGAAAAGAAGATACTGTGAGAAATCAAAAGGCTCTATCTCACTAATTCCACTTAATCCTTCTAGCAGGTTATCATATAAGGTACCTGAATCACTTCCAAGTGATATCTCCACACCCATGCCATCTTTGTCTTATCTAAATGTGTGAAAGAGAGATAAGATGAAAAGGGAACTTCTATCCGGATGGTTCAATCCTGATATTTTATACATTTAAAGCAAATAATAATAAGCATTTTGTAAGCTACACACAACGTACATTGATAGACATTTTTTACGCACTCCAATTAAATTCCCAAGTGTGAAAGATGTCAATCGTAGCTGCAAGAAATTAAGTTAAATTATCGAACCCAAAAGGCAACTAATTATTTATTTTCTAAAATTACTAAATTAATCAGAATCAAGTAGCCGATATCCGGGAGTTGTGAATTTAATTATTATCTAAAGAACAGAAAATTAAATAACTATTAAAATAAATCACAGAAGAAAGATTTAAGATTAATTCAAGAAACGATCAACAATTCTAAGGTAATCCGGTATAAACCAATTAATTTGAATTCCTAGACTTCCAATTATTCATTCATGCAGATTTTATGAAAATATACCACATAATCCTGTTTTCCCACCGGATATGATCCGATTCAAAGCTAACAGTATGATCTGGTTTAAATCCTAAGGTGCGTGAATATTACCAAGCCCCTTCCTGGATACTAATCAACGCAAACAACAATATCTTCGGATGAGAAGTTTGACTAACAAGATATTTTTTTAAAGTATTACAAGGCTTTATTCACTTTTTACTTTAATGTCTAATTGCATTGTTCCACTAATCAGTTCAAGTATCTGATTTACTAGTTTTTAGAATTAATGTGTTTATTACGGAACTACCTTAATTTTCAACAGATAGATAATTTAATTCATGAACGCACACAAGCTAACATAATCAATCAAGCATTATAGCGGATGTTATGAATTTACTATAAAGACGTTACGAAGCATGATTGCAAAGTCTCAAAACGAATCAAATAAACCAAAATAATAATCCACATGAATTCACAAAAATCAGTCTAGTTCATCAAATCAATTATGTCTATCCTTCAAACCTTAAAACTGTAAATAAAATTAGCCCATGGGGTTACAAGCAACTCCCGTGGCTATCAAATTCATACCAGAAGTCTTGACAAACGAAAATAAAAGAAAGAAATAGAAAAACCCTTGTGTCGGTGTTATTCTACTTTCCTTCTTCATCTCTCCGATCGACTGATCTCCCTCTTGAATAACCCTTGAATCTCCTTCGGAGTGGATGGATGATGGGATGGATATAGATGATGGTAGATGATGTATGGAGATGATCCCCTTGTGGAGGGTGGTGTCTCATATGAATAATGATGTGAAATATATATAGGTATGAGAAGAGAATGAGATAAGGAAATTAATTGTGCTCCAAGAAATAAGAAATATGGGCTAATTTTTGGAAATTCCCGTCGGCAGCTGCGCGACCCCACAATTTTGAGCATAACTTCCTCGTATAAACTCTGATTTGAGTGATTTTTGTGCCAAAACGATCCTCTCTTCCGTGGCTTTCTACCATTTATCATATTACCAGTTTTGAATTCCAAAAGAATTCAGAAAAAATTACATAATATGAACGTGCGTTTTTCAGCATTCTTTTACACTTTCACTCTTCATTCCAACTTTGAACTTCTGATCCTGTTTTACCCTTCAAAACTCAACAAAATACCTTAGTAGTATCAAAATTGTGTAAATACTCAAATGTACACAATTTCATGTAAAACCAATAACTTTTCTAAGCAAAACGGTCTAATGTGCACACATAAAATGCGTGAAATTTCAATCTCAACAAACTCTCAAACTTACATGTTGCTCGTCCCGAGGGAACGCCATAGGAAACCAATAGAGTAATTGAGAGAAAATTTCACAGCTTAACACATCCAAGATAATATAAAAATTCAAAAATCATACTTCAAATACTAAGATAACCATCCATCTAAGAACATACAATTCAAATCAACTACTTCACTTATTCGGAATGCTTATCAACCCATTCTCACAGGTAGTATTTACGCTCATCACTCAAGTGTGAGATATACACTTTAGGTAAGGTGTTTATACTCCAAATCAATTCAAATACACGTGTAACCATAATCTTGGCAATCATCTCAACTCTTGACTAAAGGGATTACTTCGACAATAGGATGACAAAGGCTTTGCACAAGGTTGTAATATTGGCTCTTTGGTAAAGGTAGGAAATATATAGATAAAGTGACTCATTCACTTGTAGAGAATCAAAGAAGACTTAGCTTTTCACAAACAACTTAACTTTCTTCTTTCTCCTTCAATGCTCTTCATTGCCTCTTGAAACTTGACTCCTCCTTCACTTTCAAGCTCAACTTCCTTACTTGAATCATTTTTTTTTCTAATTTTTTTCAAACAAAGGTATCAGTTTCAGGTACTACCTTTTTCATGGGGTGCTAGTTTCAGGTACTACCCCTTTATGCAATAATTTAACCATTCTCTTCTATAATTTTCATCACTTCCAAATTACGTCTCCTTATATTCTTCATCAAAAATACCAAATTGACTCCTTCAACTCTCCACTAGGTAGGAATTTTTTAAAGGCTAGTAAAAGAATCAATTAGCTAATCACATAGGCTTCCAATAAATAAGGATTTTAGGCTCAAAAGGGTTGACTATGGGCAATTTCATTAAGTAGGATAATAACTAAGCTATGACTAATATATAACAAAGATGGCCTAAGATTATTTCCTATTTTCTAATCAAACACATAGATTCAAGTAAGATATAAAGTCAAGTTCTAGAATACGTATGTATGAACGACACTCATAAGAATAAACTGAATCATGCAATTTGTCATGATTTCAAAAGGCTCAAATCTCACATGGCTATAGGAATGAACGAGCAATCTTAATAAAGGTACATAGCTAATCTTCCATGCATATAATTAAACTTCAAGCATCTCAATATCAAAGTACAACATCAAATTTTTTTTCAAACACAATCACACATATAATACCATCAAGTGTTAAGAAAAATAAGAAAATCATCATAGAGAATCAAAAATCAACTAGACTGACACTAGGATCAATACACAGCAAATAAACACTAACAAAACACCTGGAAAGTCGTAAAAATAAAAAAATCAATATTCACGAATAAATCAAAAATATCAACTAATCGCAAAAAATCGACCCTCCAAGCAAACAAAACAAAAAAACAATGCAAAAATTTTACTTCAGTGCAGCAAGATAAGGTATGTACGTAACCCCCCAAACTTAGATCAAACAAGGTGAGAGGCTAAGTTTACAAAGAAGTATATACTATAGTCGAGCAGCACCTAATAAAATTCCTACACCACATAACACATGAAAGCAATAAAAACGGGAGGGACAGCCCCCAACAGGCACTCATATTTAACGTCGGAGAGTCACGACGGAATACCTCAGGCTCATCGGAATGGCCATGGATATCTTTGATCCTTGCCATCGTATTCTAATCGCTGTGCTTCTTCATCAATCCAATAATTATGGCAAGGGATGGCCTTGTTGGCATTCTTAAAATTTATCTTGATTTTGCCAAACATGTTAAGATTAAATTTCATCAAACTCTTTATTCTACTCCACCACTTATTCCTTCTTCCGACGAAAATTTCCAACTTCTCTTCTAACTCCTATTTATCCCTAAAAATATATGAAGAATCATTAAGTAAAATAAAGTCAACAGAAATAATATCATCAAATTCAATGCAACTTAAAGAGTTTAAAGGTTTAGAAATGCTCATTTCATTCTTTAAGTCCTCTTCGGTTGCTTCATGACTTTGCTCTTCTTCTTTCTTTTCTTCTTCAACATCCTCAAATTCTTCATCAGTCTTTTCTTTTGCCTAAAAAATTATCTCCAGTTGATAGCTCAATTAGAGTGGAGCCACTTGACTTAATTTAGTGGATTCCTCTTCGACTTCTTCTTCCTCAAACGACAACATGGACATTCAAACTGCATTCCAGGGCATAATGGAACAACAATTTCTTCCTCAAACTCCTCTTCATCCATTCTTTCCTCTCGTTGAAGTTGAGCATTTGAACTTGAAGCGATGTTCGTAAGAAGATTGTTTATCTCTCTCGTTCTTTCATGAAACTCCTGCGATGCAACTTTCCTCTCCTGCGATTGACCTTTCATCTTTCTTTCTAGAGCTTCTAACCTTTCCATGGTTTCTTCATGCTTCTTAATGGAGATATCAAACGCGTCTTGTAATCCTTGGAAAACTCCAATCGATCCAGAATAGGTGTTCTCTTGATAAGATTGATATGAATTTTCATTATAAGCATAAGACCATTCATCTTCATATCTGACTTGATTGTAGTACTGAGAAGGACTTTGATTCACTAGAGAATCATAACCATGATTCCTCTCATCCATGTAATATCGAGAAGGAACCATAGAATTCTGAGTTTCATAGCATTTCAATATTTCGTCTATGCATGGAGAAGGATCCATAACATTCTAACTTCCATAGCGTTTCATTATTTCGTTCATCTCATGTACCTCAAAAATAATTTATAGTTAGAATATATTAAAACAAAAAAATAAAAATAAAAACAGTAAAAAATCCTAACTAAGAGTGATAACAAATAATTTAGGGATATCCTTTTTAAACAGTCTAATCACCGGCAACGGTGCCATTAACTTGTTCATAATTTTACTTACTTGTTTATAGAGCAAGAATACTCTATGATTGTATACAACGAGTGACCAAGAAATAAAATATCGAATCCATGAGATTAGAGTTAAATAGGATACACACTAAATAATTATCACTACTAATAATTAAGACGTAATAACCTTTATGATTTGGAAACTAATAACTAATATTGCAGAAAAATAAATAGTAAATAAAATAAATAAATAAAAGCCACACTCAATCACAAGTGTTTCAAGAGATAATCAACAGTTCTATGGTATCAGGTATAGACCATCTACTTCGGATTCCCAGACTTTCAATTGTTTATTCATGCAACTTCTATGAAAATACACCACATAACCCTATTTTCCCACCGGATATGATCCGATTCAAAGCTAATAGTATGATATGGTTTAAATCCTAAGGTGCGTGAATAATACCAAGCCCCCTTCCTAGATACTAATCAACGCAAACAACAATACCTCCGGATGGCAAGTTTGACTAACAAGATATTTTCTGAAAGTACTATTAGCCTCTATTCACTTTCTACTTGAATGTCTACTTGCATTGTTCCACTAAACAGTTCAAGTATCTGATTTACTAGTTCTTAGAATTAACGTGTTTATTACGGAACTACCTTAATTCCCAACAGATAGACAATTCAATTCATGAACGCACACAAGCTAACATAATCAATCAAGCATTATAGCGGATGTCATGAATTTACTATGAAGACGTTACGAAGCAGGATTGCACAGTCTCAAAACAAATCAAATAAACCAAAATAATACTCCACATGAATTCACAAAAATCAGTCTAGTTCATCAAATCAATTATGTCTATCCTTCAAACCTTAAAACTGTAAATAAAATTAGCTCATGGGGTTACAAGCAACTCCCATGGCTATCAAATTCATACAAGAAGCCTTGATAAATGAAAATAAAAGAAAGTAATAGAAAAACCCTAGTGTCGGTGTTATTTCACTTTCCTTCTTCGTCTCTCCGATTGACTGATCTCCCTCTTGAATAATCTTTGAATCTCCTTCAGTGGATGGATGATATCGATATGGATGATGGTAGATGATGGATGGGGGGTGATCCCCTTGTGGAGGGTGGTGTCTCTTATGAATAATGATGTGAAATATATATAGGTATGAGAAGGGAATGAGATAAGGAAGTTAATTGTGTTCCAAGAAATAGGAAATATGGGCTAATTATTAAAAATTCCCATCGGCAACTGCGCGACCTCACGATTTTGAGCATAACTTCCTCGTTCAAACTCCGATTTGTGTGATTTTTGCTCCAAAACGATCATCTCTTCCGTGGCTTTCTAACTATGTAGACATCATCAGTTTTAAATTCTAAAAGAATTTAAAAAAATTATACAATGTGAATGTGCATTTTTCAGCATTCTTTTACAATTTCACTCTTCATTCCAACTTTGAACATTTGATCCAATTTTACCCTTCAAAACTCAACAAAACACCTTAGTAGCATCAAAATGATGTTAAATACTTAAATATACATAATTTCATGCAAAACCAATAACTTTTCTAAGCAAAACTGTGTAATGTGCTCACATAAAATGCGTGAAATTCCACTCTCAATAAACCCATAAACTTACCTGTTGCTCGTTGATCGGTGTCATTTCACCTAAATTTTAGTGTCTCTTTATTATGTATTTTTATATGTTTTATTCATTTTGTATACCATTTGGTGGTGTTACATGAAGATATGGAGATATGTGCTTTGAAATGATAAATGTGTGATTTTCATGATTAAGAGCCTTAAATTGTGCTACATTTGTGAATATTTAGAGAATTAGTACTTTAGTGTAATTTGTGTGATTTTCAGATGAAAATGGATTATAGACACGATAAAGAAGATGTGAAAAAAAATAGAGCTCAATTTGGAGTTGAAACGAGGGAGAACGAGCCAAAGTAAAATATTAAAAAACGCACGTCCAATTTGCATAATTTTTCTGTATTCATGTAGAACTCAAAACTAGATGTGTAAAACATGGTTGGAAAGCCATGGAAGAGAGGATCGTGTGAGCGCAAGAATCACTTGAATTGAAGTCCAAACGAGAAAGTTATGCGCAAAACGGTGAGACTGCACTTCACACGCTGCACCTACATGACCAGTGTGCACACACACGAGCCATGTGCACGCACATGACTAGTGTACCGAACACGCCCCTATAATCCAAGGCCGTACGCTAGCATCTAAAACACCTATATACCCACTCCATGACCGTGTGTAGCACACGAGCTGTGTCCGTGCATAAGTCAGTTTTTTTATGTGCACGTGTTCTAGAAGTTTCCAGGGGGTATAAATACATGTTTTGACCATAAATTATAGGAGGAATAATTTTGGATTAGTTCCACACATATTTTACACCACATTTTCACACACTAACTCCATTCCATCCATCTCCATACCTTTCATCCATCCAATCCACTTGATCTCCTCAAATCCATCCACCATTCCATCAATACACCAATCTAAGAAGGGGAATTCATCATTGGTTGAAGATTTTAGCATGATCAAGGAGGAGGAAATTCATCATTAAAGGGGAGCCAACTTACCTTTATTTTGTTATTTTCTTTATTATTTGGCTCAACTGGAGCATGTCATGGATTATATTGATTTTATTATGATTTGTAGTGGCTAGTCCTCATGTGAGGATAGCAATATGATTGGTTAGAGATTATGTAGATTTTGCACACCACATATTTGATGAAATGATTATTATGAATATTTTCTATCATGAATGCTTATTCTCATTTTATGTATGATTTGTGTGATTAAATTCCTTATTCATAGTGTTAGGATGATCATTCCAATATTATGCTTAGTAGTTTAATTGAATTATTGATTGCATGAGGTGACTATATTAGTATGTGGGGAGTTTGACCATAACCTTCATGTGCTTAGAATCTTATGAAAGGACATTATTGATAATTACTTGTGAAAGTGTTTGAAATGATGAGGGGACCCAAGCCCTTGACTTTAGAAAGAGAACATTAGGAAAAAGTCCCTGCCTACTAGAGAAAATTCTTCGTGATAATATCTCTATACCGGTATATTAATATCCGTAAGTACCTATAGGAATAGTGAGGATTGGAGACATTCGTTGAGTGCCCTTAATATCATAATATGAAAATAATCAATGCATGTGTGTGTGAGTCTACATAAGCCTTTTCCATGATGTTGCTTGCCTTGCATACTTCTTAGATTGCTCACCTTCATCCATATTCCATCCCATATGTACATTTTCTATCTTTAATTATTTTCCTAGTTGTTAGTTTTTAGTGTTAAGCAACCCCCTCTTTAATTGATTAGTCCTACTAGAGTCAAACATCTCTCAAAATGCGGATACACACTTTCTCACTTGGGTTTGATATTATATAAATTTTGCACTTGATCACTACGGTCTACTACGCGATAGAGTACACTTGCTCTAATCAATTTAACCAAAATTAAAACTAAGTTCACTCGTCCCGAGGCAACGACATAGGAAACCAATAGAGTAATTGAGAGAAAATTTCACAGCTTAACACATCCAAGACAATATAACAATTGAAAATCATACTTCAAATACTAAGATAATCATCCATCTAAGAACATACAATTCAAATCAACTACTTCACTTATTTAGAATGCTCATCAACCCATTCTCACGGGTAGTATTTACACTCATCACTCAAGTGTGAGATATATGCTTTAGGTAAGGTGTTTACACTCCAAATCAATTCAAATACACGTGTAACCATAAACTTGGCAATCATCTCAACTCTTGACTAAAGGGATTACTTCGACAATAGGATCACAAAGGTCTTGCACAAGATTATAATGTTGGCTCTTGATAAGATTGATATGAATTTTCATTAAAAGCACAAGACCATTCATCTTCATATCTGACTTGATTGTAGTACTGAGAAGGACTTTGATTCACTATAGAATCATAACCATAATTCCTCTCATCCATGTAATATCGAAAAGAAAGCATAACATTCTGAGTTTCATAGCGTTTCAATATTTCGTCTATGCATGGAGAAGGATCCATATCTTCCATCTCATGTACCTAAAAAATAATTTATAGTCAGAACATACTATAACAAAAAAATAAAAATAAAGCAGTAAAAAGTCCTAACTAAGAGTGATAACAAATAATTTATGGATATCCTATTTAAACAGTCTAATCCCTGGCAACGGCACCATTAACTTGTTCGTAATTTTGTTTACTTTTTTATAGAGCAAGAATACTCTACCATTGTGTGCAAAGAGTGGCCAAGAAATAAAATATCTAATCCACGAGATTAGAGTTAAATAGGATACATACTAAATAATTATCACCACTAATAATTAAGACGTAATAACCTTTATGATTTGGAAATTAATAACTAATATTGCAGAAAAATAAATAGAAAATAAAATAAATAAATAAAAGCCACACTCAATCACATGTGTTTCAAGAGATAATCAACAGCTCAAAGGTATCAGGTATAGACCAACTACTTCAGATTCGTAGACTTCTAATTGTTTATTCATGCAACTTCTATGAAAATACACCACATAATCCTGTTTTCCCACCGGATATGATCCGATTCAAAGTTAACAGTATGATCTGGTTTAAATCCTAAGGTGCGTGAATATTACCAAGCCCCCTTCCTAGATATTAATCAACGCAAACAACAATACCTCCGGATGGCAAGTTTGACTAACAAGATATTTTCTGGAACTACTACAAGGCTCTATTTAATTTCTACTTGAATGTCTAATTGCATTGTTCCACTTAACAGTTCAAGTATCTGATTTACTAGTTCTTAGAATTAACGTGTTTATTACGGAACTACCTTAATTCCCAACAGATAGACAATTCAATTCATAAACGCACACAAGTTAACATAATCAATCAAGCATTATAGCAGATGTCATGAATTTACTATGAAGACGTTATGAAGCATGATTGCAAAGTCTCAAAACGAATCAAATAAACTAAAATAATAATCCACATGAATTCACAAAAATCAGTCTAGTTGAACTTGGTTTCAATTTTGGTATCAATTGATAAGAGCAAGTGTACTTTGTTGTGTAGTAGACCGTAGTGACCAAGTACAAATTTTAGAAATATCGAACCCAAGGGCGAAAGTGGATAGCGGTATTTGAAAAATGTTTCATTCTATTAGGACTAATTAATAAAGAGGAGGTTTGATTAACACTAAAAATTAACTAATAAAGCAAGTAAAGATAGAACATGTACATATGTGATGGAAGATGGATAAAGGTGAGCAATCTAAGAAGTATGTAAGACAAGCAACATTCATGGAAAAGGTATATATAGACACACACACACATACATTGATGGTTTTCATGTTATGATATTAAGGGCAATCACATTTGTACCCCTAATCCCTATGACCAAGGCAATTAGGTTCTCAACTCTTTTACAAGTTTAAATCTCCTAGAATTTTTCTTACTCTCAATTCCCATGAAGGTACTATGATCATAAGTTTGGTTCCCTTCAATAGTTCATCACTAATGTCCTATCATGAGGTTTTAAGCACTTGAAGGTATGGCTTACCTCTCCTCACACTAACTAAGTATAATATTGGAATGAACATCCTAACATTATGAATAGAGAATTTAATCACACAAATCATACATAAAATGAGAATAAGCATTCATGATAGAAAATATTCATAACATTCATTTCATCAAACATGTGGTGTGTAAAATCTATATAATCCCTAACCAATCATATTGCTAGCCTCAAATGAGGACTAGCCACTACATATCATTACAAATTCAACATAATCCATGGCTTGCTCCAATTGAGCCAAATAATGAAGAAAATTACAAAATAAAGGTAAGCTGACTCCCTTTTGATGGTGAACTTCTTCCTCCTTGATCATGCTAAAATCTTCAACCAATGATGAATTCCTCTTCTTAGATTGGTGGATGGATGGATTTATGGATGGATTTGAGAAGATCAAGTGGATTGGATGGATGAAGTGAAGGATGGAAGAGATGGAGATGAATGTGTGTGATTTAGGTGTCTAATGTGTGTGGAAACTAATCCAAAATGATTCCTCCCGTATTTTGTGATCAAAACATGTATTTATACACCTTGGAACCTTCTAGAAGCTTCCTGAATTTTTTTATTTTTTTAAGCACAGCTCGACTCGAGTTGCAAGTCAAGTTGGGTCTTTGCAACTTGAGTTGGCTCTCTGGACGATTTTTGGTTGCTGCTTTGCCCTGCTCGACTTGGCCTGACTCCAGCTCGACTTGAGTTGGTCAACGCGAGCTCTCGCCTATCTAATCGTGTTGGCTCCATCAGAAACTGAACTTTTATCGGTGCTCAACTCGACTCGAGTTGCAAGTCGAGTTGGACCTTGCAACTTGAGTTGAGCTACTGGATGCATTCTGACTTCACTCGAGTCACAACTCAACTCGAGTTGCAAGTCGAGTTGGACCTTGCAACTCGAGTTGGGTTGTTTTCAGCCCGTTTCTTACTTGTTTTCATTTCTGCTTCACTTTCACCTGTTTTAAAATACATTTAACCTTATTTTCACACATTTATCAATTCAAAGCACACATCTCCATATTTTCATATAACACCACCAAATGAGATACAAATGAATAAAAACACACAATAATACATAATAAAAGACACTAAAATTTAGGTGAAAATGACACCGATCACTAGTTCATCAAATCAATTATGTCTATCCTTCAAACCTTAAAATCATAAATAAAATTAGCCAATGGGGTTACAAGCAACTCTCGTGGCTATCAAATTCATACCAGAAGTCTTGACAAACAAAAATAAAATAAAGAAATAGAAAAATCTTAGTGTCGGTCTTATTCTGTTTTCCTTCTTTGTCTCTCTGATTGACTGATCTTCCTCTTGAATAGCCCTTGAATCTCCTTCGGTGTGGATAGATGATGGGATGGATATGGATAATGGTAGATGATGGATGGGGGGTGATCCCCTTCTGGAGGGTGATGTCTCTTATGAATAATGATGTAAAATATATATAGGTATGAGAAGGGAATGAGATAAGGAAATTAATTGTGTTCCAAGAAATAGGAAATATGGGCTAATTTTTGAAAATTCCCGTCGGCAGTTGCGCGACCCAACGATTTTGAGCATAACTTCCTCGTACAAACTCCGATTTGAGTGATTTTTGTGCCAAAACGATCCTCTCTTCCATGGCTTTCTGAGCATATATCACATCACCAGTTTTGATTTCCAAAAGAATACAAAAAAATTATTCAATGTGAACGTGCATTTTTCAGCGTTCTTTTACACTTTCACTCTTTATTCCAACTTTAAACTTTTAATCCTGTTTTACCCTTCAAAACTCAACAAAATACCTTAATAGTATCAAAATCATGTAAACACTCAAATGTACACAATTCCATGCAAAACCAATAACTTTCCTAAGTAAAACGGTGTAATATGTACACATAAAATGCATGAAATTCCACTCTCAACATACATATAAAACAGAGAACTATATTAGCAAAAATAGAAATATAATTATCCTTTTTCGAGGTATGAACAGAGCATTAAGTTGCTATCATATTTATTACTTTTTGTATTTTATAATTATCCATCATGTGTGATACAAACATAATTAAAAAAGGATAATGAGGAAGAACTTCAAGCTTAAATGACTTTTTAAAAGCATTCAACAGAAAATATATTTACGATTTATTTATATTAATCCACAATAAGTTAATTTTTCTTCATAAAGGATCGATGTATGTGTGTGTGTTGTACCTTGTGGAGAGTATCTTCGGTGGTGAGATGAAAGAAGAACCCAAAAAAGAGAGTGTAATAAGGGTCGCCAAAAGTCTCATCTGCAAAAAATTGAAAATCACGTTTACACTTCAAAGTGGAACCCTAATTAAAATCTAAAAAGGCGAGATAGGAATAAACACATAGGGTGTCATCAGGGCAAAGAAAACTCTATGGATGCCTCGATCGTAGGGTAGAATGTCAATTTTGTCTGCAAAAATGAAAATAGTTAATTACGATCTAGAAGATATATAATTGAAAGATAGTGAATGATGTCGTGGAAGAAAATTCAGATTAAAAGATTATTGGTAGATGGAGGAGAAGATGAACATTTATCCAAATTTTAGATAAAAGTGTACCTGATCAAGACACAGGCCGACGGTGACTGGCGAGAGATGAATAGGAAGCGCCATTGATTGATAAAAAGTGGAAGCGGTTAAGAGATGACTAAGAATTGAAATACGTGTGGTTTTCAATTCTTTGATTTAAAGCTTGAATGGAAGGTTAGAGAGTGGTCAGTAAATGAGGTTAAATTGTTTGTAGTATAATGTGTATTAAAGTCACAATTAAGACCGTAATATCCTTTTCTATTCTAATTAAGGCAAAATTGAGAATCCCTTCATATTCTAATTAATGCACAATGATAATAAAATCATAGGAAAAAAAAGGAAAAAAATGAGGAACTGCCAACTCAGCCTAGAATCAAGGAGAGAAAGACACATCATCAATAAAAAATTATTGACAAGTATACATAGGTTTAAGGGATAATTAATTATTCATTATTTACCTTAAATATCATTACCAACAACAATAGATGGGTGAATGTGTAAGGGTATGTGTCGGTTCCGGTACGAATGTCGAATATGATGTCGGTATATATCCCATGTCAGTTTCTATATCAGTACGAATTATGTGTCGGTTACCATATCAATACGGCGACGACGGCCCGCGGGTTGCGGCGGCCGACGGGACGGTGGTGAGGGTGTGAATTAAAGGGATTGAGGTTAGTTTGATCCTTTTAAAGTGTATTTGGATAGATTTGATAGAAAAGTTATTTTTTATTAATATTGATTTTGTTTGTGTGTATTTTGGATAGATTTTCTTATTCGGAAAAGGTTTAATGATAAATTGACAAATTACAATATTTTAATAAAATTTTAGGGTTATTCTGTGGTGCACGTGCAGATTTATAAGATAAAATAGAGGGAATAGTGGGTAGTTATTAAATTTTTTTAATTATTTTATTTTATTAATTGGTGAGGATTAAATAAAAAATTGATCAAACGGTTATGATTATCAAGTGCACCGGTGACACGTGTGCATTCAAAATTTTATTATCAAAAACACTAAGTAGACATTATTGTAAATTAGGGATCATAACCGATTAATGATTAAGCTTTTCATTTTGTTGGTATCCAAAATCTTATGGAATGAAATCTTTACAATTTTTAATTATTTTTAAAGATAATAGCACCAAACACAAAAACTGATAGGGATGTGGTGGGCCGGTTTTATTGGGTCTACACCTTTAAAGCGTATGCTGTCAGGCCCAAATTTTATATTTGACCCGTTGGTTTGCGAGGGTTTTTGACTAAATGGCGAAATAAACCTTGGCCACTTACTGTTTGTTTTTCCTGCGGTTCTTGCAATTTTAGTTACTGTATCGTGTTCAGATTTATAATGGAAGTGGCAAACGAATTTCGACGTGGGATCACGTGATCAATTAATGTGAGTGAAAGTACAAAATCATTAATTCATTGGAACTCAATTTTAAAATACTCTCACTCCGTCCCATTAAATGAGTTATATTTACTATTTGTACGAAAATTAAAAAAATATTATATTTTAATGTATAGTGAGTTTAAAGATATAATATTTTAATATATAGTGGATATGTATATTAGTGTTGTGTATGATCCTATAAAGATAAAGTGATTGTTTTGTGTGGGTCTCATTTAATAAAAAGGGAAATGTAAGTCTTGTAGTGGAACGCCCTAATTAGTAAAATGTAACTCTTGTGACGGGACTGAGGGAGTAGTTGATATCCTGTCGCGCACACATGTATCTATATGTGTATAAATTTTTATTTATTAGTATATACTCCATATGTTTTTTAATAATTGTATAGTTTTTTTTCATTCAGTTTTCATTAAAAATTAATAGAAAATTCGTTAATATAATGTATAAATTTTTATTTATAAGTGTATAACTTTTTGAGAGTTGATGCACAGTGTACCGAATGCATATAGGATAATTTACCATTTTGAAAAACAAGCATGTGAAATTGATTACTCATTTCTTTTCATTCCACACTAGATTATAGATATAAAAGTGAGTATAAAAATATCCATATTCAAATAAAAGACATTGGAGAAATACTACCAAGTATGGAATTCCAATTATGATAAGTTTAAATCTATAACTTTTAATGATTTCTAAGACACATTATGATATGAGTATGCCGGAATACTCAAGATAAAATATCAACTACATAAGTGTGAAGTGAGTGGTCGCTTCAAAGTAAAACACTTATGAATTCAAAGGGAGCTCATGACCGAAACCCGAACCAAAACGTGAGAACAAGAAAATCGTGAGATATTGATGCGTTCACACTGTTGTCTTAGTATACGCTAAGGAAAAGGAGTACAAAACAATGTGTCTACTAAGCCACCAGTATACTCGATAATGTTAGACTACAGAAGATTCAAAGTTCCAAGCTACCTGTCCGGATACATTATTGTCTCACCAGGATTAGATTGTGTGTCTGCATTGCATGAGCACCAAATTCCACTCATGTGGAGGATTGTTGTGGAATTTGATTGGTTGTTAAAGATTAATTAATAAATTAATCATAATAATTAAAATGAGTGAAATTTGATTCATCTGTAAAAAGGGTTGAATGAGATTTAATTGTCATTGTGGAATTGATCACATTAAGTTTAATTAACTCAATTGCATTATGGTATGTTAAATTAAGGGAATAATGGTGATTGCCCAAATCACAATAAGCGTGCGCGTGCCGCCACAGCCGCTAACAATCGATTGTGCTGTTTCGTGCTCGTGAGCCATGGACTTGGACTTGGTATTTGACAGTCGGACTTTGGGCCCAAGCCCAACCGTCTATATAACTTTTTGGGCAAAAGTCGAGTCATACTTAGGTAGCCAATAAAACTTAAATGTTATCAGTAACTACGCGTGGTGCATTGTACTTGGACAATCAAACACACGTGGGGAATGAATCTGGACTCTCCAGTGGATCTAACGTGTGAACACAATCGTGATGGAAATAAAATCCCACGATTTACAAAATCATGCCATATGAAAGTGGTGGCTGAGCTTATAATTAGGATCATTTTGCGCTTATTCAACAACACACCAAAACCATAACATCCGCATGGCAGACAGGAGCACCACCAAGGTGTGTTTCTTCTTGCATGAAGAGTTCGCTCAACTCAACTTCGCCATCATTAAAGAGTGCATGGCAGACAGGAGCACTATCTAGGCGTGTTTTTTCTTGCAGGAAGAATTCGCTCGACTCAACTTTGCCATCATTTTGAGACTTTGAAGAAATCTATAAGAAAAGTTAGAAGATCTTCTACTCTTTCAATTACTTATATTTTATTTCTGTATTTCTTCCTACTATATTTTTACCCAAAATATTACCAGTAATTAATTGGTGTATTCAATAAACCAACACCAAGTTACTCCTATTTTCTTAATTTATTATTTATTGATGGCTTGTTATGGAATTTGTTATACCCTTAATTTAAATTCCACTATTTATTGATTTGTTTGAATTTATTAAAAATTTGTAACCATTTACATAGAGAAAAATAAAATTTTAAATTAAATTGTATATCTTATCTTAATCTTAATATATTAAAAGAGTGAAGGAAATGAGAAACTTATTTGGAAAATTTTATCCCTTTTCATTTTTGTTATATTCAATTCTACCCTTATTTATCATAATAAATAATCTATTTAATTAATTCTTTATCAACAATATTTATCTATGCCTTTTCAGTTTTTTTTTTTTTTGGTAATTAATAATGTGACCTTTTAATTCCATAATAAAATGAAAATTTATCGTCCAAATAAAATGAATTTTTGTCTCTCCAACCGTTCACATTAAAATCCTTTCCCATTTAGAAAGCTCAGAAGCGACTTCTTCTATCCTACAACCATTAGTTTCAATTTTACCCATAGTTATTGAAGGCCGTCGTTACCGAGATCATCCACGATCTATCTGTTGCAGATGTGGCAGCACAAATTTCAGCACCAGAAGGAGCTAACGTATTTGTTGCAGAAGAAGAGGGTGGAGACTACCCTTTGAAATTCAGGTAGGTGTACTAACAGGAATTTAATACAGGATACATGAGATGGTGGTAGCAGTGGCACAACGACTGCAATGTGTGGGCAAATGGCGATGACCAGATGTGGCAGCACAAATTTCTTACGGTGATTTATCTTCTAGGTTTTTATTAAAGAAAGAATTTCAATGTGTTTTTTTGATTAGGCATTTGATACGTTTTATTTATTGTATCGTTTGTGTTTCTTAAATAAAAATTATAGGGTTTCCGAAGAAGAGCTTTTCAGGAGAAAGAGGAAGCAAATCACCTCAAACATTGATCTTTGAAATAAGGTTATACATTTAATCTATGAACAATGTCGGAAGTGTTTTAAAAAAATTCTTTTGATTATTATATATTTTCTTCTTGAGTCCATATTCGAGTAAACTAAGAAAAAATCAGTCACTGAAATCCTTACTGGTTTCCCAATCCAATGAAATGTGTACTGAATCGTGTTTGTTCTGCATATATGTTATGATGCTGATAAAAAAAGCTTTATTAATACAAGTTCCTCCTGCTGTGAAATTGTTAGGTTTTCTTTATTCTTCTTATTTTTATTATTTATTAATGGAGTATTATACTATTTATTTTTTTATACGCTAACAATTTTTGTTGTTAATTAACGTGTTAACATAAAATAAACCGTCGGATTTCATAGCAATTTATCATATTTATGGGAAGAAAGCTGTATTGGTATTAGTAGATGTGGTTTAATTTGATGCTTTGGTCTGGTAAAAAATTAATGATTTTCTGTTTTGAAGTGTTTTTATCCGCTATTTGGGAAATTTCATACCAATAGAAAGTGATTGTAGTTTCCAAACCTCTAAATCAAACATTCCCTCGATAATTCTTGGATGAGAGAGCTAGAAAATTGTGATTATTCGCTGCAGTTCATTTCATAATCTCTGAACCCTAAGCGAACAAGTTTAAGCAGTCAACTGCTTCCAATGCATTGAAATATGCCTTTCAAATGTGTACAGCAATGGCATAACATCTTTTGAATAATATAAGCTTTGATTGGTTTTTGAGACATGGATTCATGGATTAGAATGTTGTAGTTTCTTATGAACTACTTCAAGTAAAAAAGAATGTAATGATGATAAAGATGATTATAATTCGATGGTTTTGCTCATAGTTAAAAATCAGCTGCATCAGTAAATGGTACTTCAATTTCTTTCGTATGTTGTTCTGTTTCAAGATTCAACATGCCAAAACTGGAGCCTATTAGCAGGAACAAGATTGATAGAGTTGTTAAAGACCCTCCTTTAATTCAGAAATCTGAAGATCAGATTGCAGGCAAGTTTTTTTCGTCCTTTTTACCTTCTGGTGGGATTTAAGAGATAGTTTTACTGGTTGTGGAGAGTGATACTTTTACTCTTTTAATAATTTTAGTACTTGTATTAAGTGAATTAAACATGTTTTAAATAGTTAAAAGTAGTCGTTTTAGTTTATACCTAAATTAGAAATGGATTGATCTTGATTTTATTCAATTTATTTTGATTCAGATTCTTTACAATTTCTCTGGTCATATTGTTCAGATAATTATTGTTTGACTCTTGAAGAAGATGATTCCTATAGCTGCTGTAAGGCCAGCTTTGAACTAAAAGAAGTTGAAGTCTGTAATGTGGATTATGTTAGACTTTTATAGTTTATTTACATCTCAAAAGATATTTTTGGATGTGTTGGTGAATGAATCTATTAAAATACCTGATCGGCGGGCATTCGATTGAAAAACTCAAACTGTAAATAGGTATACAGGAAAAAGAAAGGGGAGGATGTCGTGGCGGAGGAGTGAATGAGAAATAAACTCAAAGGGGAAGAATGAAGGGAATCTAATAAGAAACCCATAACCCGCGAATGAAATGGAACCGTTCCAACCTAGTGGTTCGATTTAGTTTTTTTTTGTGTGTTATTTAATGTGTATTTAAACAAACTAAAAGGTGTAAATTCATCCATTGTGTTCGCATCCTACCAAATATAATGCGCAAGCAACGCCGTTTAATACACTAGTATGTTAACGAGAGTAGATGAAATTAATGAATTTACTAGTAAGTAGAATTTATTTGAAATTTTGATGTGTCAAAATGATATCATTTCATGAAAACAACATAAAGTTGAGTTGAGTCAAAACATGTTTATTTTTTTTGAATCGGTGGATGACAACCCCCACGTTCTTATCTCTCCATAACAGGTGTAGTTTTTGAATCGGCGTACGACGACCCCACGTTTCTAATATGTTATTTCATCGTATATTTTAGTTTTTGGCGATGAATAGGGTTGGCAAGCATCAATTTTTTAATTTACAACCTCATTCCTTCACCTTCAAGTGCTGTTTCATTTATTTTCGTTTCTTTTTTTTTTGTTTTTATATTTATTTTTTATTTATTTAATTTTAGGGATATAATTATAATTTTACCCTTATAGTTTAGAGTATAATTTATTCCTATGGTTTAGGGTTTAATTCTAATTTTACCCTTGTGGTTTATGGTATAATTTATCCATAAAATTTAGAGTTTAGGGTATAATAGTCATTTAAGTATAATAAATTTTAAAATAAAATAAAAAACAATATTAATGGAGGAGCATGAATTAATTAAGAAGGATGGAGACCAGAGATCATCAATTCATTCGGTGCCTTTGTTGTACCCAAATCATACTCTTACTTTTTATACGGTGTGTTATGTTATCACCTTATTCAAGATATTTGCATGAAATCATTTTCACATTATTTTAAAAAAAATAGTTATCACTTTTCATCAAATATATTACTCTCTCGGTTAATCTTTAATGTGTCCATTTTACTATTTTGTGTCTTTCACTTGTTCATGTGTCCATTTTTCTTTTTAGACATTGAGACCCACACACATCATTACTACAATTAAAAGACTAATTATATTGTACACCCGGGTGCACACACTTTAAAAAACGTATACAAATATAAACAAAAACATGTACAATTATGAATAAAAATATATACAATTTAATTGTTAGTTTTTTAATAAAAAATTAAATGTAAAAAAATATATAATTATTAAAAAATATGTACACAATATTGAATAAAAATTATACACATATGGATGCTAGTTTTTTTAATGAAAATCTTAGTGTGAAAAAAGTATGCAATTATTAAGAAATACGTATACAAAATAGAATAATATGTATACAAAATAGAATAAAAAGTTATACACATATGGGTGCATCCTTGCACCCGGGTGCACCTAATATCAACTCCAATTAAAATATGGGACCTACACTCCTCACTAATACAAGTATTCACTGCACATAAAATAGTAATACTCCTTAATCCATGTGAAAAATGTAAATGGACACATTAACAATGAACGGGGGAACGATGTAGTATTATTTTTATTAAAATATTATCACATTTTATTTATATTACGAATTATTCGTGAAATAATTCACTTTATTACTATCACTTTTCATTAATTGGGTATCACTTTTTATAAGAATGTTATTACTTTTTATCCGTGTCACATAAGTTTTCCGTGATACGATCTCACACCAATATTTGTTTTAATATTTAAATTACCACCACATGCCTAAATATGATGTCTTATGTTTCTGGGTTTGAAATCAAGTTTTGATTTTGAAAACTAATCTATCTAAATTTAAAAATCATCCCTATATATAACTACAAATTCTATAATACTAAATACATTCACCTTTCATACATTATTCATTATCAATTAATATTTTGATTATCTTTTTATTTCTCCTCCCTCATCTAGTTTCTTACATAAATTAATAAATTCATACACATTATTTTAACATAAAATTAACAGACAACTAATAAAAAACTTAAAACTAACATATAATATCATTATTCAACGTAAAATTAACAGACAACTAATAAAAAACTTAAAACTAACATATAATATCATTATTCAATTGTAACAGGAGAACATCTGATTTTTTAGCCTCTTATCTCAATTTCTGGTTCCGTCCTTGCATTCAATTTAATAACATATACTCTATTCGTCCCGAAAAATCTTTCACGTTTACTGTTCCACGTTGTTTAAGAAAAATTATTTTTTGACTTTTTCAACTCATTTTTTCAAGGGTAATTTGGTCCATGCAGCTGGGTTTAGAGGTTTGAATTAATTTTATCATTAAAATTAATCCAACCCCTAATCACCCGAAAAATAAAAAAATTGAAATAATAAAAATTTTTGAAAGTCCAGAAAAAATCTAAAAAAATATTGTATCTTAAAAAAATTACAAAAAATTAAAAAAATTACAGAAACATTACATAGATATGCTAAAATTACATAAATTTGCTACACTTCCTCTAGAAATTATAGGAATTTGTTACACTCTAATTTAAAATTAAAGTAATAAGGCATGACTTACAAAAAAATTAAAAGAAAAAAACAGAAATGAAATTACAGATTCTTTTCCATAACATTAGGAAAACTCATGCTTCCCTGTTCATAGATTTCTGAAAATACAACAATGTAGTGAAATCATAATAAAAGTTAGAGAATATGAGGCATAAATAAAATGTTAAGAGCAATATTCAATAAAAAAAAATGCCCTCAGATTATAAAATCATCATTGGGATTTGTTTCCCTCCTAAGACATCTTAACAAAGATGTCTTCCCTCCAAAATTGCCATTTTTCTGTATGTTCCCACCAAAAATTTCAGTAAACCTCATTTTTCCCCTCTAATTCTGAAAATTTTGCTCCAATATCTTTACAATAAATATGGTGGGACAGGTTATCAAACATTAATGCACTTAGTTAACATTTAATGGCAACTTCAAAGCCAAACCTCTCTCCACACACCAAAAATCTGATTGGTCAATTTCTTTTAAGGCATAGCACTGATGGAAAGATTAACTTTGGGAAAGCAATGGAGGCAGCACATATTTTTGGAGTTACTAGAAGGACTACATTCAATATATGGGCTGATGCAAAAAGGCAGATTGGAGCAGGAGAGCCAATCACATTCATTTCCAATAAAAAGGGTTTTTCAAAGAACAAGAGAGTTAAACTAGACCCTGAGAAAATGAAGGAGATAGCTATTGAAAATAGAGGTACAATAAGAGGGCTTGCAGGGCAACTAAAGGTGAGCAAATCCACAGTTGGCAGGTGGATAAAATTGGGAGACATCAAAGCTCATACAAACTCAATCAAGCCTGAGCTAACTTCGGAGAACAAGCTTCAAAGGCTCAATTATTATTTGCATCAGATTCATCATGATATGAGTGCAGAGAAACTGATGTTTGATGAAATGTACAATGTGGTGCATATTGATGAAAAATGGTTCTACATGACAAGGGTCAATGAGAGGTACTACATCATTCCAGGGGAGAAAGAGCCACATAGGACATGCAAGTCAAAGAAATTCATTACCAAAGTAATGTTCATGTGTGTGGTTTCTAGGCCTATATTTGGAAGTGAGGGAGAAGTGCTTTTTGATGGTAAAATTGACATCTTTCCTTTCTCAAAATTGGCATCTTTCCTTTCTCAAGGACTGAGCCAGCAAAAAGAAGGTCAAAGAATAGGGCAAGGGGGACTATGGTTACTAAACCATGTGATACAATCAACAAAGAAGTGATAAGAGACTGAATAATCAATCAGTACCCATGGCCTTCTATTTGACATCATTTACAGTTTGAAACATATTTTAGGCACATATGCTTTAGTTTATGCATGAAAAAATAATTTTATATGCATATTGAAAAATTTTCACAGATTATTCCAGCCATAAAGGCTAAATGGCCACCATTTATGAGTAAGGATATAGTTATCTAACAGGATAATACAAAACCACACATAATTGATAGTGATGTGGAGTTTGGAGTGGCTGCAAGATCTAATGAATTCAACATCAGACTACTTAATCAGCCTCCAAACTCTCCAGACACCAATATCAATGACTTAGGGTGGTTTAGGGCTCTACAGTCAATTCAGTGGGAAACAACAAGCTACAATGTGGATGAACTAATCAGGAATGTGAGGATCCCCTATGAAAACCTAACTCTAGGTACACTTAACAATGTGTTTCTTAGTCTACAAACTTGCCTAATTGATATAATGAAGGTGGAAGGGGGTAACAATTACAAAGTGCCACACATGGGAAAAGCTAAGATGATAAGAGATGGAACTTTCCAATCAATCTTGAGATTGATGGAGAATTGGTAATGGGCTGTATAATGAAGCTACTAGAAGAGGAATCCACTTACAGGCTGGTTTATAATATTGTAGAACTTGTGCAATATTTAGGTATTTGATCATCAAGTTTGGATTATCTATGTTTGGGTTGTTTAGACTCTAAGAAAGGCATTTTTTGTTGTTTACAGCATAAACAATGGAATGTACAATGTCCTTTTGATATTTATGTGTTGTTTAAGCTGTAAACAAACTTCCTATAGTTATTGTATGGCATGTTTTTGTTATTTACAACGTAAATAATGGACTGTATGAAGTCCTTTTGATGTTTATGTTTTGTTTAAGTTGTAAACAAGCATTCTATAGTAATGGTATGTCTTTTTTGTTCAATATGCTCTCAGAAAATATTTTGTCATTGAGCACGGCCTCCTAAAAGGTCTCCAGTACCTATTGGTGACTATTATGATATTAAAAAAATTATTAATAGTCTCCAAAATAAGTAAGAAACCTAATGGTGACTCTGAACACCTAATATGAGGGACAAGAACAAGCTTAACTAAGCATTTAGTATCAACAGAGGTACTACTAGGCTTCAATGGAAACTTAACCCTCTGAATAACATCGTCCTTCATGGTCTCCTAAATAGGCAAAAATACCTATTGGTGACTCAATGTACAGAAATTACAGGAACAAGTTCACCAAACATGATCATCACTGGACAACAGCCTCAGCCCTCAGAATAGATTTGTCACAAGGCTATTTTAGTCCTACATTTAACCCCACGTTGGTTTAACATCATCAATATAGTTATACAACCAAGCATGAAAGCCTCACATGGCTAAGTAAAGACCAAATCCACCATAATCAGCCACCAAATGCCTCAAAGGGCCACATAGACGCCTCACAGGGCCAAGTACAAATCAAAGTGAGCATCATTACCCAACAAATGCTTCAAATTATAATAGAAACTGTCTAAATTATACATCATCAGGCACCAAATATCTCACATAGCCACACACATGCCTCACAGGGTAAAGTTAAGTACATATGATCTATCATCAGACACCAACTATCACAACAACAACACACATGTCTCACAGGGCAAAGTAATGTCAAAATTATGAATAATCAGGCACCAAATATCTCACACAGCCACAAACATGCCTCACAGGGCAATGTACAACACAAATTAAGCATCATCCAACACCAAATATTCAATACATCCACACACATGCCTCACAGGGCCACAGAAACGCCTCACAGGGCCACAGTAAAGCCTCACAGGGCAAAGTAAAACACAAAGGATAGGAATGTAATGATAAGCAGGAAGGAAGAGACAAACCATCTCGTAGATGAATTTTTGATATTCATCTTACCGTTCATTCTGGACAATATGTGAATGAACAGTTCCAGCAAAACCCTTATTGGACTACTTGACCCTTTTTACACGGCCGGAATCACAAAGGATGGGGTATCTCCGGAAAAGAGATGGACGGGGGCTAAACCCTAAAACCTCATCTTCAACCTCAGAGTCCTCAGCCACTTCGTCGGATTCCTCAGACTCGGGAAAGAGGGTCGGGAATAGAATCCATCATGAAGGAGTTGGGAACCACTATGTTGGAGGTGGTTCCAGCGATATTTCTTGCGAAGTCATGGCTGTTTCCAACCGAGGGCACACACTGAACCCCAACCTCCAACTCGCTCTGCCTCTTCTCAGATCCCGACCACACATATTTGATTTCAGGCGACGGAATATTATTTGGTGGAGAAAAGTTTAGATCGAACAGAAAAGGGTTTGAATTCGAATTCAACATCGTATTTTCAAGAGGAGGTAATATTAATAGAAGAGAGGGATAGATCGAAGGAAGGTGGGAGAAAAAGAGGGGATTAGGATTTAGGACTGAGTCGATGAGGTTCAGATCGGCGTGAGAAAGCACTAGGATTTGTTCACGGGAAGAAGACGAGAGAGAGAGAGAGAGGAATGGATGATTCAGATCTGAAATCGAAGGTGAGAAATGAGTGTGAGAGGCGTGTGAGGTGATTAGGGTTAGGATTAGTTGGGTAATATTTAGTGGATTGAAATTGTAATTAGTTGGCCCAAATTCAATAATTAAAATTAAGTGTGGGCCTAATGAAGTTGGGCCATTTGAAATTATTGTGTAATTGAAGGATATAATGGTAATTTTTTTTTACTAAAAATGGGGTGTTAAAAATATTGTGGGACGTCCAAATGTATAAAGTGTGAAAGGTATTATGGGACGGAGGGAGTATGAATTAAGAGAGAGTAATATTTTGGAAGTTATTATCACCAATTAAAATAAGTGCTACAAGAAAAAGTTCTTATACTTTACTGTACTATCAATAAAGTTTAAAATGGTATGCATGTATGAAATATTTAATCAAATTACTCTAGAGATGCTTCATTACATGTAGATCAGTTTATTTGTATTTTAAATTTGAATTTTGGATACTTATTAGTTCAAGAGTCTGAAACTCTAATAAATGTATTTTATTTAAAGACTTAAAGAAAATGTATAATTTTAGAGAATTAGGTTTCGGTGCATCTTAAAATTTAAACAACTAGATTTTATAATGTGCCAATGGGCAAATATGACCAATTCACAACTATCAAATATCAATACCAACACTTAAACTATATTATTTTTACTTTAACCAAAACACCAAAAATGGACTCTTTTACCCTTCACCCACCCCACCTGTTATTCCACCCCGACCCACCCCCATGTCCACACCCCCTCGTGTGGTACCCCTTCTCCAATGACCACACCCCCTCCCAGCTGGTATTAAACCCCCTCCTCCGTGACCACAGCCCCTTCCCAGCTATAAGAGAAGTTTCACCACGTGAACACACTCCAACCCACCATCTCGCTGGTTATCATCAACGAAAGGTGGCCGCGTTGGCCTGATTCTTCTCTCCCGCTGGTTAACATGGAGTCCAACCCACCACTCCCCACTTTGACCTGATTCTTCTCTTGTATGGGGTAATAAAAATTTGAACACACCCGACCCAAGTCTCTGTCGTTATCTTTTTCTGCTGGGTGTCGCCGATATCTCATTCAACGCCCTTGAACTGGGTGATAGTGAACTGCCTTCCATTAGGTCTTTATCTGTGACAATGAAGGTGTAGAGCCCTTAGTTCCTTCACGGCGGCAAGTTCTTCAACGACTCAAGGTTTATTGAGGAATCCACAATCGTACCTAGTATCAGGAGCGTCGGCTTCTCCAATTTTTGGTAAGGTCCCCAATTCTTCAATTTTTTTGCCTACTGGCACTACTAGGTTGATTTGACTGAATCTACTTCGTTGTTGAACTAATACCACTCATGTGGATGTATTGTGCTTATAAATGAGATGTTCTTGATATTTAGTATGATGTACCATTTTTTGGTTTGTGTTATTGTTCCCTGCCCCGAATGCAGAGTATTAGACTTTTTGGATAACATGGAGATTCTGTTTAATTTGTGTATAGATAATAATTTATGTTTAAGAGGTGCCAAGCCAATTTTATTTTCACTTCCATAGTTCATTTGGATTAAATTAGTTGTTTAAGTGGGCAGCGGATAGTGAACTCTTGATACATGGTTTGAAGTCATTCACATAGTCAATAATCGTTGATTATTTTCTTTGTTGTTGGTATCTTCTTACACTGTGTTGTGTTGGAAATTTTAGCTACCTACTATGTATTGAATTAAGTAGGTGAAGGTGATTTTACTTAACAAAAGAAGTTGGTTATTTTCCCCTTGGCAGTTGCAGTTGAATATGGTGAATCAGATTGTTGCTGTGCACACGAATGGAGTATGGAATGGTACCAAATATGTCGGTGGGAAAGTAGGGGCTGTGCGTATGCTTGCAGGCGATCACACCCTAGAACGTTTAGCACAGCTCCTGCATAAATTCATGAAATCAAATTGCAACAGTGTCATTTATGACATTTTTAAAACTACGTACGGTGAATGATAAGAGAATGCAACTCTCAATTCTAACTGGTGATGACGTAAGTTTCATATTAAATAGTGAGGTGGTCCCCGAGATATATGTGGATCAGAGGAAATTGACGCCATCCCTGAACTGTATAGATGATGAGAGTGGAAATTTACGTCTTTTTTATCTCATAATACCTTGTTTTATTAGAATAAGGCCATACATTCATGTTGGATTGCGTAGCTTATGTATTTTACATGATTATGGTGCTACTAATGGGTTTTATTGAGTTTTGAAGGTTAAAACAGGGTAGAAATAAAGTAGGAACGAAAATAAGCAATAAACGGGGCTGAAAAGACCCAACTCGAGTTGTAACATGCAATTCGAGTTACAACATGACTTGCAACACAAGTCGAGTTAGGCCCCGAAAAGTGTCTAGAATCATCCAGAGAGCTTACTCGAGTTGCAAAGTCCAACTCGACTTGCAACTCGAGTCGAGTAGGGGGCAGAAAAGCATCCAAAAATCATCCAGAGAGCCAACACGAGTTGTATGAGCCAACACGACTTGCAAAACGAGTCGTGTTGAGGTCCAAAAGTGATCCAGGATGCAGAGCATCGCAACTCGAGTTGACAGGCAGCAACTCGAGTTGCTAACTCGAGTCGTATTGGTGCAACACTGGTCGAGTTAGGTAACGCGAGTTACGTAGGCCAAAAATCGGGATTCTTGAATCCCTATGCGTGACAACGTGTAAAAACAACCCATTCAAGTCAGTTTTCGGGAAAATAGGTATAAAAAGGATCAGATCACTTGAAGAGGGGGGACCGATCATTCACCACAAAAACACACCTTGAATTCAATTCACGCTCCATCCATCCATCCACCCACTCACATCAAACCATCCATCCTTCCATCCTATTGGTCTGGAGGAATAATCAAGTGCGGTTGAGAGGGCAATCCAATCTGAGAGATGGAGGAGAGACGCAAACCACATGACACTAGGGTTTTAATTTCTTCTCTTAATTTCTTCTTTTGTGATTTTATTATGTATTTGAAAGCCATGAGGGTTGTTTGTGACCTCATGGGCTAAAAACTCTTTACAGTTTTAAGGATTGAGGGTTAGGGTAGTTGATTTGGAACCCTAGACAAAGTATTGCGATTTCATGCTATTAAGATTCTTATTTATTTAATTTATTTCAGATTATATTATATGTTTGAAACATCTTCATAGCATGCTATTGATATTTCCCGTGATACTTGGTATGTTGTGTTAGATTGTGTGCATTCATACTTAATATTATCTGTTTGCTAGGGATTATAGTAGTTTGCCTGTAACACGGTAATCCTAAGGGCTGGTAAATAAGATGCTTGATTATCTTAGTGGAACAATGTAATTAGGAAATCAAGTAGGAAGTGAATAAGTTTGAGTATTACTTTTAGAGAATATATGTTAGTCGAATTGACTATCCGGAGGTTTATGAAATTTGCCTTATTAGTATCTAGGAAGGAGGTTCAAAAATGTTCGCGCATCATCTTATGATGTATTTTCATTGAAATAACATGAATGAACAATATGACATCTAGAAAACCAAATCAATTGTACTACACCTGAAACCTTAGAGCTGTTACTTCTCTCTTGATTCAATCTCGAATATTCCTTGCTTTTATTTATTTTGTTAATTGTTACTTAAATTCTTTAGTTATGAATTCATTTGAACACTTGGAAATTGGTTACATAATAATTCTAATTAAAGAGTAATAGAAAATAAATAAATAATCAACTGTCTCAGTGGGAACGATATTAATTTTAACTGGGGTACTTGCCATTACAATTGACATCCCTACACTTGGGGATTTTAATTGAGGTGCGCAATAAAAGCCTAACAAATTTATGGCGCCGTGCTGCCGGGGACAGTAAATTATTTATTTGCTTTTGTTACTTATTTAATTACGATATTTGCTTTGAGATTTAATTATCTTCAATTTGAATTTTCTTGAATTTACATGCACACCAGGTCAAAGAAGGGAACTCAAACTCTTGAATTTGATTCGGATGTTGAAGCATCTGCTAGAAAAAGAAGAGGAGCAACGAAAAATCTTAACGCACCTCCTAAGATTGTTAAGGTACCAGTTTAGAAAAAGAAAACAGACAAATCGGAGCCCAAAGTAGTTGAGAAAGAAGAGCGAATTGAAAATTCCAGTTATCCAGAAAATTCTGAATCAAACTCAGAATCAGTAGTTATGGGAGATAGAACTGATGAGGATGACATTGTTATCCGGGAGACTTTCAAGTTCACCAACATAGGAGGATCAGGCGTAGTTGGGGCCATTCAAGCTGATGAAGTGAATGACATAAGACCAGCCCTGATACATATGGTGGAGAAAAACCCCTTCACGGGAGGCGTATTTGATGAACCCTATGGACACTTGAAGCGCTTCAACAGCTATATGGATACAGTTAAAGCCGCAGATGCTACTAATGACAGATGGAAGATGAGGCTTTTTCAGTTTTCATTAGTTGACAAAGCGAGGGAGTGGTATGACAAGCTTAAAGGAAACAGTTTCTCTAATTGGACTGAGTTACAGCAGCTGTTTGTAGATCGGTTCATGCCACCTGGCAAGATTCTTGCACTGAAGCAAGAGATCAATCAGTTCAAGCAAAGAAGAGATGAACACTTTGGAGAGGCTTGAGAAAGATTTACTGATCTATTGAGAAGATGCCTACAACATGGATTCAAAAAGTCTCAACTGATCAGTGTCTTTTACAATGGCCTTGACAATGATTTGAGAGTGTTAGTTGATGCATCTCCTGGAGGAACAATTTTTGGGAAGACTTCCAATGCTGTGGAGAAATTGTTCGATGAGATCTCTATGAACTCTAGAGATTGGCCTTCGGAGAGAGTACGTGGAACCTACATTCTTGGTAAAGTTGCACAAGTTTTGCAGAAGTTTTCTGAAGCTGATAAGAATGACAAGGTTGACTCCTAATTGGAGCAAATGAACAAGCACCTGGTTACTTTGATATCAGAAAATATTGGGGGAGGCAACCAAGGGCCTGCAACTGATGATGTAGTGATGAATGTTCAAGGAGTTGAGGATGCAAATTGGGCTATAGGACAGAGTCTCCAGGGTTCAAGGGCACCTCAAAATTGGCAAGGAAATAGATACCCTCAAGGTAATTCCAACCAACGGAATAACCAAGGGGGAGGTCCCAGCAATCAAGCAGGCCCCAATAACCAAGAAGGTTGGCAGAATCAGTAGAGGCATGAGAATTTTGCCTACTCTAATCCGAACAATACAGTTTAGTACCCTCCAAACTTTAATCATGGAGCGAAAACTGAAGAGGGGAAGCCAAGCGTGGATGATGTGTTGGCGAAGTATATGCAGAAGAATGATGCTGCCATAAATAAGATCAATAATTGTATAGTGCTTATGGACTCCAACATGACTAAACAGAATGAGGAAATGAGTAAGGAGTTGCAGAGTCTCACATACTCTATGGGTCAGATCTCCACGATGGTAAATCAGCAGCAGCAGCAGATTATGAAGGGAAAATTTCCTTCAGATACAGAAGTCAACCAAAAAGAGAGTGCAAATGCGATCACTTTGATGTCCGGAGAGTAGTATAAAGCTCAAAAACTAATGCAGGACATGACAGAAATGAGGAAAATGGAAGAGAAGATGAGCAAGTTCGTTTAGCCACTAGCTCGGTTCCTGCACGAGCAGAGTTAGGATTGGGGGTGATCAAGTCGAGTTTCAAAGTGAAGTTCAACCTTGATACAAGCTCACCTCCTGGATTTCATGCGCTTCCAAATTCTGTTGTGAACCAATCTGAACAAGCCATAGATGATAAAAAGTGGCAACGAGCTAAGAAACTAAGAGAAGCAGAGGAGGTATTCGAGAGAGATAGTTTGGGGCTTCCAAAAACGAAGGTACCACTCCCGTTTCCTCAAAGACTGTTGTCCAAAAGCTTGGATGAGAAATTCAGGAAGTTTGCTGAGGTTATGAGGGATGTCCAAGTCACTATTCCCTTTTCAGAGGCATTGGATCAGATGCCACATTACGCAAGTTTATCAAGGAGTTTATCTCCAGGAAAAGAAAGTTGAACAGTGTGGAGACAGTGAATTTGACAGAGAACTGCAGTTCTATTATCCAAAGAAAGTTACCTGAGAAGCTGAAGGATCCAGGTAGCTTTATCATTCCTTGTGAGATAGGAAAAGAACCGTCAAGAAGAGCATTGTGTGATCTAGGAGCCAACATAAATTTGATGTCTTTATCAGTGTACAAGAAGCTTGGTTTGGGGGAGTTGAAACCCTCATTTGTTGCTTTATAGTTAGCAGATAGATCGTTGACATACCCCGAGGGAGTGATTGAAGATGTGCTGGTAAAGGTATCAAATTTGATTTTTCATGTGAATTTCCTAGTACTAGACATGAAGGATGAAAAGGATGGTGCGCCTCTTATATTAGGGCGTCCATTTCTTGCTACTGGAAGAGCTCAGATATATGTATTCAATTTGAAGTTGAAGCTTAGCACCATGATAAAGAAGTGGTTTTCTTATTGAATAAGGAGATGCAGTGGCCTACGACTCAGCAACAATGTAAGTTGGTGGATGTAGTGGACACGGAGTGTGATGAGAACTTTACCCTGTCTGATGCAGAGTTCGAGAGTTTGTCCAATGATGCGAGTATTGAATACCTTGAGAAGCTACTTGCATTAGGGGATGCAAGGGATGCACAGTTAAGGAGGACCACAGCTGACATGAATCATAATAAGAAGGGTGTTGATAAAGAGAGAAGGAGACATGTGGTCGAGAAGGTTGATTATGAGGAGAAGAGAGTTAAAGTAGTAGAGGAGATCGACAAAGCAAGCAGATCTCTTACTTTTTCTATTACTAACTCTGCTATTATGTTTGATAATGTCTTGGTTGCAGGAATCATGGATGATCCATATTTGAAGCCTCTGGATTTACCTCTGGATTTTTCTTCTTATATGGGTGTTGAAAATTCTAACGTGTTTAGTCCATGTTTTGCCGTGAAGGATCTTGTAGCGATGACAAAGAGAGGTGAGATGGAAGCTGTAGAAGTTAAGAGAGGAAAGACGTACTGAAAGGTACGAATGCGAGGGGACTGTGCTCCAATTCAGTAGTTCGAGAAAGAGGTATCCATCGTGACTCTCTGACGTTAAACATGAGCGCCTGTTGGGGGCCGACCCTCCTATTTTATTTGCTTTATTGAGTCTGTGTCAATGTAAAAATTTTATTAGGTGTTGCTCGACTATGGTATACACTTCTTTACAACCTTATGATCTCATTTCGTTTGATCTAAGTTTGGGGGGATACGTATATACTTGTGTCTTGCTATACCAAAGTAAAGTTGCTTCATTGTGTTGTGTGCTTGGATGATTAATTTTTGGTGATTTTTCAGTATTTTTGATTTATTTGATGATATTGAGATGTTGATTTTTTGTGATTGTCCAGGTGCGTGTTGTTTGTTTATTTTTGTTGCATGTTTATCCTAGTTCAGTGTGGTTATTTTTGAGTTCTTGAGGATGATTGTTGGTTCTTTCTAAGCACTTGATTGAATTTAATTGATAATGTGGTGTTGTGATATAATGGTGATGATCAAGCTAGATATGTACTTGGATGTTGAAATACTTAAGATTGTTGCATGTATTAAAATTGGTTCATAAGCCTATGTAGGAGTGCTCATTATTCCGTTAAACCCATGTGAGATTTAAGCTTCAATGAATCATGAACATACATGGTTGGTTTATTTCTTGAGAGTATCGTTCACATGCACGTATTCTAGAACTTGACCTTTGATCTACTTGAAGCTATATGATTGATTAGATGATGGGAAATGATCTTAGGCCATCTTGTACTTTATTGAGTCACTAGCCAAATATTTATCCTACCTTGAAATTTAATCTATAGTTCCCCATTTGAGCCTGTAAGCCTTATTCGTTGGAAGCCTATGAAGATAGCTAATTTAATCCTTTTAAAAGCCTTTTAAATACCTATCCTAGTAGAGAATTAAAGGAGTAAGGTTGGTGTTATGTGAAGGAAATTGGAAAGATAATTTTTGGTGGAAGTGTTATAAGATGAAGGATGGTTAAAAACTTGCAAAAAGGTGGGGTAGTGCCTGAAACTGGTACCCCAGTTATAGGGTAGTGCCTGAAACTGGTATCCTATTTGAGAAAAAAAAAAGAAAAAAATAAAAAGAGGATGTTGAGCTTGAAAGTAAAGGGAGGATTGAAATGATGAAAAGAAATCGAAAGAAAAAAAAATTGATTTGAAAAACATATGTGTGAAATGTATCTCTATTGTTGATTCTCTACTAGTGATCGAGTCACTTATCCTATATTTACCTACCCTTGTCCAAAGAGCCAACGTTACGACCTAAGAAAGTCCTTTGTTATCCCATCGTTAAGTCTTTCGAGTTAGTGGAGAGTTTAGATGATTGTCAAGCTTATGGTTACGCGTGCATGTGAACTAATTTGAGTGTATGTATATTAGTCATGAGAGTAAATAGCTCACACTTGAGCGATGAGTGTAAATACTATCCGTGAGAGTGGATGATGAGCATTCTGAAATGGAAAGTGACTAATTTGATGTGCGTGTTTCGATTGATAATATTTTGGCATTCAAATATAATATCTTGGTTTGGATGTGTGTGATCCCTTATTTGCTGTAAAATTTCAACTCTCATTTCTTCCTTGTCTTGAATTCGTTGTTCGGGGACGAACAACATGGTAGTTTGAGGGGTTAATGAGAGTGGAAATTTACGTCTTTTTGATCTCATAATACCTTATTTTTATTAGAATAAGACCATACATTCATGTCGGATTGCGTAGCTTATGTTTTTACATGATTATGGTGCTACTAATGGGTCTTATTGAGTTTTGAAGGTTAAAACATGGTAGAAATGAAGCAGGAACGAAAATGAGCAATAAATAGGGCTAAAAAGTCCCAACTCGAGTTGTAACATGCAACTCGAGTTGCAACACGACTTGCAACACAAGTCGAGTTAGGCCCCGAAAAGTGTCCAGAATCATCCAGAGAGCTTACTCGAGTTGCAAGGTCCAACTCGTCTTGCAACTCGAGTTGAGTAGGGGGCAGAAAAGCATTCAAAAATTGTCTAGAGATCCAACACGAGTTGTATGAGCCAACACGACTTGCAACACGAGTCGTGTTGAGGTCCGAAAGTGATCCAGGATGCAGAGCATCGCAACTCGAGTTGATAGGCAGCAACTCGAGTTGCTAACTCGAGTCGTGTTGGTGCAACACTGGTCGAGTTAGGTAACTCGAGTTACATAGGGCCAACTCATGTTGGGTTATTTTAGGCTAAAAATCAGGATTTTTGATCCCCTGTGCGTGACAACGTGTAAAAACAGCCCATTCAAGTCAGTTTTTGGGAAAATAAGTATAAAAAGGATCAGATCACTTGAAGAGGGGGGACCGATCATTCACCACAAAAACACACCATGAATTCAATTCATGCTCCATCCATCCATCCACCCACTCACATCAAACTATCCATCCATCCATCCATCCATCCATCCATCCTATCGGTCCGGAGGAATAATCAAGTGCGGTTGAGAGGGCAATCCAATCTGAGAGAGAGAGAGGAGAGACGCAAACCACGTGACACTAGGGTTTTAATTTCTTCTCTTAATTTATTCTTTTATAATTTTGTTATGTATTTGAAAGCCATTAGGGTTGTTTGTGACCTCATGGGCTAAAAACTCTTTACAGTTCTAAGGATTGAGGGTTAGGGTAGTTGATTTGGAACCCTAGACAAAGTATTGTGATTTCATGCTATTAAGATTCTTATTTATTTGATTTATTTTAGATTATATTATATGTTTGTAACGTCTTCATAGCATGCTATTGATATTACCCGTGATGCTTGATATGTTGTGTTAGCTTGTGTGCATTCATACTTAATATTGTCTATTTGCTAGGGATTATAGTAGTTTGCCCGTGAACACGATAATCCTAAGGGCTGGTAAATAAGATGCTTGATTATCTTAGTGGAATAATGCAATTAGAAAATAAAGTAGGAAGTAAATAAGTTTGAGTATTACTTTCAGAGAATATATGTTAGTCGAATTGGCCATCCAGAGGTTTATGAAATTCGCCTTATTAGTATCTAGGAAGGAGGTTCAAAACTGTTCGCGCATCATCTTATGATGTATTTTCATTGAAATAGCATGAATGAACAATAGGACATCTAGAAAATCAAATCAATTGTACTACACCTAAAACCTTAGAGCTATTACTTCTCTCTTGATTCAATTTCGAATATTCCTTACTTTTATTTATTTTGTTAATTGTTACTTAAATTCTTTAGTTATGAATTCATTTGAACACTTGAAAATTGTTTACATAATAATTCTAATTAAAGAGTAATAGAAAATAAATAAATAATCAACTGTCTCAGTGGGAACGATATTAATTTTAACTGGGGTACTTGCCATTGCAATTGACATCCCTATACTTAGGGATTTTAATTGAGGTGCGCAATAAAAGCCTAACAACAGAGGCATGTGCTTCAAAATCTTTTAAGGAACGAGATGATGGTTTGGTGGATTGGTTTAATGATAAGGGATCCGACAATCCTGCCAGAAGTGTTGGTGAATTCAATTGTACGTGGGATGCACCGTCATTTTCAAAAGAACCACAGTTTGATGATGTTGATTCAGGATCATGTTCCGATGATAATTCTAGTCTAGAAGGATGTCATATTTTTGAGGATGATTTTGATCAAGAAATTGGGTGTACAGATTATCACCCAACTGCTGATATTGGTAATGATAACATGGACATCGATTTTAATGATGTAGACAGCGACTCTCGCCCTTCTGTTTGGGGAATACCCTGCAAGGCTCCTATTTCGAAACCATTAAATACAACTCTCGAATCCTATGATCTCGCTTCCGATGAATTATCGAGGAAGAAAATATATATAAGCAGGGAGGAAATGGTGGAAGATGTAAGTATGTATCACTTACTACGGGGTTCTGGGTTTCGGGTTTTTCGTTCTTACCCTAGCAGGTGGGAGCTGAAATGCAAGGGTAAAAAATTGTGCAACTTTTTCTTTGCAGCAAAGGGGAAACATGCTATTTGGAGCTGTACAGATTTCACCCGACATTCATGTTTGCTTAGTGGTGATCGTTCCAAACCAACGTCATGCTATTCTAGAGTTATTGCCAAGTTGTATTTTGACAAACAAAGGGATCCATCAACATCAATGACACCCAAGGGTATTAAGTACGACATGAAATAGCGTTTTGGGGTTGATATAAACTACTGCCATGCTTACTGGGCATACCAGCAGGCAAACCTTTATGTGTATGGCTCACCGAAAAAATGCTTTAGTTTGTTTCTGTCTTACCTGCACGTTTTATAAAGTGCAATCCTGGGAGCACTATGGAGTTGATCACGCACCCCGATGGAAAGTTCAAGTTTGCTTTTACTACCCTTGGGTCGTGTGTGAATGGATTCAAGCACTTCGGATGACCGGTGCTAGTTGTAGATGGGGCTCATCTTAAAGGGTACTACAAGGGGGTTGTTTTTATCGCGGTGACTCAAGACCCAAATAATCAGATTTTTCCTTTGGCAACTGGCGTTGGCGATTAAGAAAATTCGGAGCTATGGTCCCTTTTTTGTCACGGATACGAAGAGTATTAGGAACCTCATCAGAACTACTAATTGTGTCTGACCAACATCCAGCGATCCTTCGGGCAATGGATCAAGTATTTCCTGGAGTTGCTCATGGGCTATGCCGCCGTCACTTGAGCAAGAAAATTGTTCCCTTTGGTGCCACGATTGTTAATATTTTTGAAAGAGCGGCAAATGCTTATAAGGAAGCTGAATACGACAGGTTTACTCATTGATTTTGCCCTGACTTATCATTGTAAATCATAACGTAACTTCCTCAGTTAATTTGAAATCTTTTAGTCATAGTTCTACATTGTTGTGTTGATAAACCCTTTTCCAATACTCCTTACTTTCTAATTGTACATTTATATGAAGGATTGTCGGCGCACTTAACCAGTTCGAACAAGGAAATCGCATATCCAACATTCTAGGAACTGCAAGGAAAGATCGTTGGTCTCGATTCTATTGCTCTATATGTAGGTATGAGTTTATGACTTCAAATGCCGTAGAGTCATGGAACAATGCCATCCGCTGGTGATGGAGGTTTCCTGTGATATATTTGTTGGAGTCCATCCGGGAAATAATTCAGTATTGATTTACATCTCGAAGAGGTGAGGCAGAGAAACATGGCGATGATGTTTGCACACGGGTCACAAAATTACTTGGAGGTATTGCTCATAATGCAGACAAACTTGTTGTTCAGCCGGTGTTTGGGGATCGATTTAGGGTTGTTGTTGGAAATACGTCATACATGATAGATTTAGATCAGAGAACTTGCGACTGCGGTTACTTTCAGTCAGAACTAATTCCATGCATTCATGTTGTGGCTGCAATAAGGTGAAAAAAATGTCACATTTAAGCTTTTTCTTGGTATATATATGGTTTGATATTGCATTTAATTACTTTTATTCTTACCTAACTGAACCAGAAAAAATAATTATGATATCAATCGATATGTGGGGGATTGTTTCAAGAATGAAAATGTGAGATCAATGTGGGGTGGACCTGTCCATCCAGTGTCTGACCCCAAGGATTGAGATGTTCCGTCATATGTGAAGGATGTGGTATGCAAACCACCCGATGCTCCAAAAAAGGCCGGTCGGCCTAAACGAAAAAGAGCGCATAGTGCGTTGAGGTGACAATAGGTCGTCGAGCCAATCGATGCTCGCTTTGTGGTGGTTCTAACCATAACAGGGCAACTTGCACATGTCATAATATTGGTTTATCTCCTTCTGTTGATGGCCCTCCAGTTAGTCGAAGTACAAGAAAATGCTCTATTTGCAAAAAACTGGGACACACAAAGACGTTATGCCCAGATCGACCAACAGTGAATGAGAACATTAATATGTTCCACAATTGAAACTTGCTTTTCTTCTTATTAATATTTGGATATTAGCTGCACTACATTTTCCTTTTACATTATGACTTGCTAGTTTGGGTTGTTCGCTGTTATGATTTTACTGTGAAACTGCAGGGTTGTTTGATTTATAGTTGGTTTGGTAAGAATGAATGGAGACCCACACACCCACACATTCTCCTGCAATGTCACCCACATATGAACTTTGTCGACACACCATTTACCCACAGGTCAACCCATATAGTCTCCCATATGGTCACCTACACCATCACCCATATTTAAACTTTCCCGACACAACACCCACCCACATCATCGCCCACATGCTCACCTATAATGTCACATATATATAAACTTCCCCGACACACCACCCACTACAGCCTCTCCCACATGCTTACCTATAATGTCACCCATATAAACTTACTCGACACACCACCCACTCACCCACCCACAGCCTCTCCCACAATTTCACCTACACCGTCACCCATACGGAAACTTTCTCAACACACCACTCACCCATAGTCTCTCCCATATGATCACCTACCCTGTCACCCATATGTAAACTTGGTGGACACACCACCCGGTCTCCCACATGTTCACCTATATTGTCACCCACATTTAAACTTACTCGACACGCCACCCACTCCCACCCTCTCCCATATTCTGAACTACACTGTCATCCATATTTAAACATCCTGGACACACTTTTGAAACACATAGCCCATACGCTTTGAGCCCATTATTCAGCTATTTGACACTTATAATAGTAAGTGTGATTGTATTTAAGGCCCATAATTAAAATTCTGCATGGCCCATTTTGAATTAATGAATTTACTGAGTCCATCTCACATAGCTTGAACGACCTGGGTGCTTACCAAATTCAGACTTCATTAAAATCCCCAAATTGAAACCCTAATACTGGAAAAAGCACCAAAATGTCTGATTCATCCGATGTGCTTTCAAGATCACCGTCGCCGGACGAAGACTATGAGGTAATTGATTTCGACAGAGCATTATCCTACCGATTCTACAATAGGCAAGTGAAATATCGATATTCTATAATCAAGAAGATGTCCTTTGTTTCGGAGAGGGATATCTCTATGGAGGAAATGGGTGAGCATACAGATGTATGGAATCTAATCGAGCATGCCCATTTAACAAATACTCTCAGTAATTTGCGCTCGTACTGTAGAAACGTGGTATGTGAATTATACGCCAATCTTTCAAATTGTATGACTGATTTTGAGTCGGGAAGAAATGAGAAGGTTTACTGTAGGAATCATGTTTTCGGTTTCTCTTCGTCTCATATCAATTCCACCATAGGACTAATGTCGTTTGGTATAAATGGATTACCCTGTCCATTTGGACATAGTGGCAGGGTGTTTAACCGGTGTTAAAGGGTCGAAGTGGCACTCTGTCGGATTGCAAAAATCTAGGTTAAACAGAACGACCCAGATATTGGCTGAAATTACTTGCTACAACTGGATACCAAGCGAGGAGTCTTCAACCTTGAGTCCAGAACAAGGAAGGTTCGTTCATGCCGTAATGGTTGGTGAACGTGTTGATTTTGGTATTTTTGTTTATGATCATATCATGGAATTCGCGGGGAAAATCGATATGAGAAAGAGATTGCCATTTCCTAATGTAATTTGGAAACTTCTTACTAGCATGTATGATGGTGAAATCTTGCCTCACGACTACGTTGAACCTCCGACTCGACGATTGGAGCTAAGAAACTTAAGATATAATGATTCACACATCACACCAGATGAAGAAGATCTGAAGAAGCGTGATCTACTCTCCTTAGTTAGAGTTGCAAGGAATCAACAAGAGAAAATACGGGGCCTTGTTGAAGAACATGAAGCAACTCTTAAAGCTATAGAAGAGCAGTTAGGATTATCTTAGCACTTTGTTCATTGTAGATCAATTTGACTATTATATTATCCGTAGTTTTTATAGAAATAATCACTTTTTAATCAGCATCACATTCCATGATTAATGACATTATGTTGGATATGAGTATTTAACTCTTTCTATTCTGTGATAAACACAACATCTTTTCAACTTCAAAGAAAATAAATATTATTCGTTGTTACCACAACAACAACTAATCCCCCATCATAATCCCACCTCCGAGTGCCCTCAGATGACCTTCATCTGATACGACTCTATCTCCAAAAAGAAAACACAATCGAGTATACTCTGGATCATCACCACGCACATATGTCCTTGCGAAGGAGTCTTCCTTTATGAAAATCCATTTAGTATAATGAACTTGCAATCTTTTTATTGAGTCAGTAATCGATGTATTGAGTTTGCTAGCCATACCTCTACTATAGATTTCCAAATTCTTCTGTCCGCGTGTAGATTCATCTCAGCCCTGTTGTTAATCCCTCGCGTGCGCATCCTTTGCAGCACAAGAGTGAATGTTTCGTATCGTTTGCGCATGAAGTCCTTTTTGTCGTAAGCATGGGCCCACATAAGTCACTTCATCATCGACCTATTCACCACATCTTTGGCGACTCCTAATGTCCAGCCACTAGGTCCACCATTATCCCATTCTCCCAAGTTCTTCTGATGGATTAAGGCATTAAGGAAGCATGCATCCATTTCAGCATTCCAGATTTGGTCGTACAACATTACATAAGGGAGTGGTAGTTTCGATTGTTCTATATGGAAGTGAGTAAGAATGGATTACAAACAATATGCCATAAGAAAGAGCAATGTGATGTGTGTGTATATATATATATATATATATATAAATACATATATACATATCTATGAATCATAATTTGAACTTCAATCGACGCAACCGAATATAATGTCCAAGATTGGAAGTTGAAAACTTAACCGACGTGTTCATATTACTTCCTTGCCACGTCACTTATTTCAGACAAAATTAAGCGTATAATTTTTCCTCCAAAAATTGGTAACCGTCTCTTTATCTGTCGCCAAACTCTAATACATTCGATGACCCACATTTTGTTTACTCTCTAGCAATCTAATTAATCTACGTTAAAAAATTCACATTCAACAATGATGACATGTTAAGTAATGGGACACTTGTATATAAAATGTATTATTTTATGTGATGTTTGAGAACCATTATGCTAAAGTGTCTTAATTAATTTTTCTTTTCTTTTCATTTTTCTTAATTTAAAATAAGCATTATTTCATAGGTACACTTATGAAGTGTCCTATAAAATCATAGGATATTAGGACACTTTAAAGTGTTATAATTATTAAGTAATGAGACACTTTTACCTGTTGTGACTCATTTTGAAAGGACACTTTAAAACGTTTTAATATCATGTATTGAGACATTTTTACCTATTGTGACTCGACGATAAAGGACACTTAAGCTAAGTGTCTTATTCATTTAAAATCTTGAAAATGTCTCATTATACTCCTTAATAATACACTTACAAGTGTCCTATTTAGGGTTTTTTGTAGTAGTGTATATAGGAACAACAACGACTACAATGGTGATTGACTTTAAGGAGAGCCACATCTACGATTAGGGAAGTACATTTAAGATTCAACTACCAAGCACATAATAGCTTTTAAGGAAGTACATTTCTTTAGAACTCCCCTCGTACCAATTACTGATGCAAGAATTAGAAGTTTGAAATATGATTGAGTTAAGTGCTTTGTTTCAGAAAATCGTCCTTACCTGATCTTATGTATTAAATGCCCGATGATACTTTTTTCCAAAAAATTTGATTCACCTAACATAGCATGGATGGATACTGCATTCATGGCAAAAAAAATGTTGGTGTTGGCTTATAAATTACTCACTAGGAATTCAATTCGACACCACAACCTTCACTAACAACCAAATTCATTAGTGGGTTTATTAGATGGATACTAGTGATAACCATCAAGTAGATCATATGTTTTGGCTCTATACGTGGACTACTACAAATGAAAGAGCTTTAGCTAACATCATGTGCGAAGTGTTTCAGGAAGGGAGATGGACATCAGAGGAGATGGACGACGGGCTGCTGAATGACATCAACGAGATGCTGATCAACAAAGAAGGGAAGCTTTTCACCCACTCCAACGTGCGACGTAAGATCAAGGAGTTCAAGTCGTGCTTCACCCTTTTCGACGAGCTCAAGGGACTGCCAGGTGTGTAAATATGTACCGTCACTCAAACGCTACACGCTGAGGAGGAGACGTGGGCCAAAATTATTCAGGTGCATCTTTGTTTACATGTTCAGAGTAAACAACCGATGGTACCAATATTTTTTAATATTGCTATTTTGTAGAACAATCCCGCTACTGAAAGGTTGAAAAACAAATGTGATAGTCTTTGGGATTGTTTGGATTTCACTTTTGGCCGGTTCAAGAGAAAGCAACCGATCCCTACACCAAGTTCTCTCTACAACCAGAAGCCCGCGCTTGACTTCTATCATCCAGGTTGTGCTTGTAGCAGGAATCCATATGACTTTTGGGGCCAGAGCGATTAGGGAAATTTCTGGCTATGTGCATAAGAGCAATGGATTTTCAAGTTTTGTTTTAACCATTCCTCTTTCACGCTGTCATTGTGGTAATTAGACTATTATTAGTCCATGAAAATGTGGTAGGATTGTGACTTTCTTTCAGTTATTGTGTTGTAACCTATGGTTATATTTTATTAAGAACTCTAATATTGCTTATCTACTAATGATATCCGATTTCATTTATACTGTTGAGGAGGTGTCAAATAGGGTAATAATGTATGTCATAATTTGGGAGTACCACTGATGTGAATGGTGTGGGTAGTAGGACTACCATTTACTTTGACATATATAGCTCATTCACCCTAAAATGATATCAAAGGACAGTAGTAGAACTATAACTCTTAGTATGCAAAGTTGTAGAACTAATGATATCCTTGCATCACTTATTGCTTCAATACCCTATAACCTATCATATCAAAGTAAATGACCCACCCAACGACTCATGAATTGAGAGGTAGCATTCAAGGCAACAACTCCCTAAGATGCCTTTAAATTACTCACCATGAACTGAGTTCGGTACTACCACATTCAGAAATAAGAAAATTCAGTCCAGGGTTTATCAGATGGATAAGGGTGAGAACCATCAAGTGGATCACATGTTTTGTCTCTATACGTGGAGTACTCAGAATGAACGTGCTTTAGCAGATATCATGTACGAATTATTTCAGCAAGAGAGATGGACATCAGAGGAGGTGGACGACGGGCTGCTGAATGACATCACCGAGATGCTGATCAATAAAGAAGGGAAGATTTTCACCCACTCCAACGTACGGCGTAAGATCAAGGAGTTCAAGTCGCGCTTCACCCTGTTCGATGAGCTCCAGGGACTACCGGGTGTGCAAGTGTGTAGCATCTCCCAATGGCTCAATGCTGATGAGGCGATTTGGGCCAAGATTATTTAGGTGCCTCTCTATCAAAATTTTCAAAGTAAACAACCCGTTACATTAATGTTTTTAATATTACTATTTTGCAGAAGAATTCGGCTGCTGAAAGGTTGAAAAAAGAGGGTGATAGTATATGGAATTTCTTAGATCTCACATTTGGCCGTTTCAAGCGAAACAACCACTTCAAGACTCAAATCGATACTACAGGCAGAAACCTGCTCATAACTTCTACCACCCAGACTGTGCATGTCGCAAGAAATTATTTGAATATGGACTAGGGAGACATCCGAAAATATGCATAAGAGCGAATGGATTTTGAAGTTTCTTTTTAGGGCTCTCTTTAATTTCTTGTATTAGAATTGTAAAGTAGTTAAAATGCAGTTGGACTACGTCTCTCGTATGACTCTTGTTTTTTAACCTAGTGTTCTGGTAATATATGCTTCATTATAAAGCGGGCGGAGTATTGTGTCGAGTAAAAGCTACATTTTGGGTGAGAATATGGGTGAGTGGTGTATTTCATTGTGGGTGGGTAGTGTGAGTCATAATTTGGATGAGTGCTGTGTCGAGCAAGTTTCAAGGTGATTGGGTGGTGGGCGAGAGTGAGGGTCAATGGGTGGGTACGTGAGTGGTATATCCAGGAAGTTTCGGTGTGGGTGATCGTATAGGTGAGAATGTGGGTGAGTGGAGTGTCCAAGAAGTTTCAGTGTGGGTGATAGCATGGGGAAGAGTGTGGGTGAGTGGTGTGTCGTGGAAGTTTCAGAGTGGGGGAGGCTGTGGGTGAGTGGGTGGGTGAGAGTGAGGGGCAGTGGGTGAGTGAGTGGTGTATCCAGAAAGTTTCACTGTGGGTGATACTGTGGGTGAGAGTATGTGTGTCGAGCGACTTTCCATGTGGGTGAGTGGTGGGAAAGAGTGAGGTTGAGTGGGTGGGTGATGTTGTAGGTGAGTGGAGTGTCCAGGAAGTTTCGGTGTGGGTGACAGTATAGGCGAGACTGTGGGTGAGTGGGTGAGTGAGAGTGAATGACAGTGGGTGGGTAAGTGGTGTGTCCAGGAAGTTTCGCTGTGGGTAACAGTACAGGCGAGAATCTGGGTGAGTATGTGGAACAGAGTGAGGGATAGTGGGTGGGTGAGTGGTGTGTCCAGAAAGTTTCGCTGGGGGTGACAGTACAGGCGGGAGTGTGGGTGAGTGTGTGGGAGAGAGTGAGGGACAGTGGGTGGGTGAGTGGTGTGTCCAGGAAGTTTCGCTGTGGGTGACAGTACAGGCGAGAGTATGTGTGTCAAGAGACTTTCTATGTGGGTGAGTGGTGGGTAGGAGTGAGGTTGAGTGGGTGGGTGATGTTGTAGGTAAGTGGAGTGTCCAAGAAGTTTCGGTGTGGGTGACAGTACAGGCGAGAGTGTGGGTGAGTGTTGTGTCGAGGAAGTTTCAGTATGGGTGATGGTGTGGGTGATGGAGTAGGTGAGCATGAGTTTCAATGTGGGTGATAGTGTAGGTGGTTGTGTAGGTGAGCATGAGTTTCAGATTTAAGAGTTCCTGTGACATACCGATCCACATATTGTATTACAAAGTGCAATGACAATCGGGATAGATAATTCGAACAATGACTATTAACATTAATTTCGACGTTGATGCACATGCACAATATACACAATTAAAAATTTCAACTTGGAGCCCAATATAACTACATAGCTACCCATTAATCTACGTCAGAACTTGTCTTAAGAAAGTCACTTTCAAATCTACACATTTAAAGACAAAAACTATCGGTCACCTCACTATTCAAGGCATGATAAAGTCTTCCCTGTAAAGCTCCGCACAGAAATGAACCCGACATTTTGCACAAGTTGATGGATCGACTTCGTGTACAGATTTATTCCTAATAATTTTGTCAAACAACATCACGGTCAATGGCCCACAATCGCCTCCATTCATCTGCTGCGGAGGGTGCAAAAACTTCTCCACTGTCCAACGTTTCTCTGAACTAGCTTCATCGACAACCTTATACTGACGTAAAATGCTTTGTATCATATTGGATAAGTCCTCAAACTTATCCAGAAATTTTCGCTTCGTGGCCTTAGACCGGGTGTCATAGATGATAATGTTATGGTCTGAAACATGAACATCGTATAAGACCCAGTGATTTCCACCAACAAACCCGACTCCATAGATTGATTTGAAATTCTTCCAATCCCTTGGTGAGTCCCACTAGGGTAGATCACCATATATGAAGTTCTTCAGGCCACGATACTTTTGTTCCCAATCCCATTGCAAGTTCTTCTTCTCTGCTGCCAAGAACTCTTTTCGAAAACCCATAACTATGTTCTACATTGTTATAAATAAAAAGCATGTCAAATTTCTAAAATAACAGGGCATGGAAAAAAAGTAATAGGTATGTTGAACATTACCTAGAAATCAATATCTACCACTGCCCAATTATGCACAAACAGCTCTGGCCATTTGGCAGATTTATGAGCAATAAGATGGATAAGAACATCCATATTCTGCCATTCAAATTAAATGCATTTAGTATCAACCCAAAAACAATAAATCATGTTTAAACATAGCCCATATGTTGTGAAAAGAAGATATAACCTGGTTGGATAACCATTGCTCCGGCACATAAATGTTACTTAAAAACTTGGCAGTATAAGGATCACGAGTGGGCTCGATAGACAAATAGAAATTGCTCCTTGTTTTTTTTAATTTATCATAACAGGTCTCGAAATCATTAATAAATTCAGGTGGATATATCTCACCATCCACATCCGAAGGGCACTCCACATCCACCTCAACCTTCAACCTAGCCTTTCCTTTATTCTTTTGTTTGTTTTTTGTGCGATTAGGATTTATCCATGGAGACTTCTTATGTCTTCTGGCATTCGGCTACGCTTCGATGGATCATCGTGAATAACAGCCAGTTCCTGGTGGATAAAAATAGAGATTAATTATGAAGAATAATACAACATAGGATCACTAATAAGATAAACTACCAGGTCATTATTGATCCTCTTATCACACTTCAAATTCTCATTTTGAACTCCTCCCTGATTTTGGCCGGGAACTACGCATTCTCCTTGCACGGAATGCTCAACTTCTTCCGTAGATCCCTTATATTTTTTTAGCATTGGTTCTTCAAGTCCTTCTACATTGAATTAATCTTCAGAAATCCTTGATCAGATTGCTTAACTACTTCATATTCAGCTTCATTATCTTCTCTAACCATCAGATTCTCTTTTTCCTCAACTTCATCTTGTTTCTCATTGCTTACATCTTCAATGCCTTCTTCGGATGTTTGCTTACCAGTACCTTCTTCTTTGGCAATTTTCTCTAGAGTGTCCTCTTCTCCCACTCTATTTTTGTGCTCAACATTCTCTTCTTTATCCAAATTTTATTCTTGATCCTTGGTTTGTTCTTCAAATTCATTATCAAACTCTTTCACTTGTGGTGAATCAGCTTCAGGCATCGTTCTTGATCTGGATGAAGAAGGAGAACGTATTGGGGATCGGTCATCAAATCATCAAGCAAGAGCTTCAATCATTTGCATAAGCTGTCTTTGATTACTTTTCACCGACTCTATACTACTACTTAGCGAATCAATTTTTCTTTCCAATGCTCCGTAGCGAGTCAAAGGTGGAGAAGGTGCGGCTGGAGGGAAATCTTCTCAAATGCGTCTGGAAGACTGCCGGGGCCTGCGTACACTAGGAGATGGCTGTGAATGAGTGACCTCGTTCTTCCAACTCATAGTACTAACATACGATTCAGATTCAAGCTCCTCTTCAGATGGCTCAAGCGCGACCTTCACTTCCACCTAGTGAAGAAAACAACATGTTATACACGTACTCAATAGATCAAGCCATATGCCTTACTTATTAACAGTAATTAACTTACGTGTTTGGCACATTTATCAGACCCACACAACTTCATGAACACCAGCTTCCTTAGTTCTGTAAAACTAGGGGTGCGGGTGCAATTCGGTGACCATTTCATCAAACGAGGATATGCTTCCCCCCTCGAACAACCATACACCTTTCCAAGATTGGGGATTGCTTCATATGACCAAGCCAACAGTGCAAAGCTGAATCCGTTAGCAACGTAATATTGTCTTGGTCGTTCACCATCTCTTGACCGCTTCCTCAACATCTTTAACTTCCTGAACTCAGTCAACAGGTTGAAGAAAACAACACGACCCCATGGATAGGTGTTAAATAGATGTAGATCGTCGACAAGGCATATGTATTCAAGGTTCACAACACATTGTTTGGAACCTTGAGGGATAAGTAAGAAGACAAGGATCATAAACAAAGAAAGCCTAAGAGAATCATCATCATTGGTAATCTCAAGAAACTTCTCCCGAATTTGGGGTGGTGTAATGTTCTTCTTATCCCCAAATACACGGATAAGAAATTCACCCTCGTTTGAAATTTTCGGTAGTGGACCAAACCACAACCCAGTCACCAAAGCAAATTCACGAGGCCCAAACTTAGCTTCTACTTTATTAATTTTGAATACGAATGAATGTTCAGATAATTCGAGGTCAAATGTGGAGAGGAGATGGAGATACAACTGACCCTAGAACTTAAACTCAGTTAACCCTAAGAAAACTCCGAAACAGCTCGAGCGAAACTTATCTAAGTTATTAGGGTTGAGTTTTTCCTTGATATCTCGTAAAACTTTAATTTCAGATCGATTTGATATACTAGCTGGATTGGAGCTTACCATTTGTTTTGTCCTGAAACACATGGATCCCCAAACAACACATTAAGAATACTAATTCACCCACAATCAACAATATGATTTAGAATGTAAGAACATCAACAGAAATAAGAACAACATTCTAACAAAACAGTATAGAGAGAAGAAATCAACAAAACCAAGGAAGAATTCATTTGAAAAACAAGCAACAAAACAAACTAATTTCCAGAGTGAAGTAAGAATCAATCATTCTTGGCATAGCTTGGTCAGCAGTAAATCTTCCAACATAAGAATTACAAAATCACAGTCTTTTTTTTCTCAACCTCCATTTGCACTTCCACAACTAATATTATCTTACAAAATTGAAGACACATAGTCTCTGAGTTTGAAGAACTCACCAATATCTTCAAAATTTCTGAAGTACAACCCACTCTGTGAAGCAATTAGACAAATATGAAAGGTGTCGGGGATTGTGGGTGAAGGAGTCGATGAAACGGTGGGTTGTATCGCTGGAACTGTGCGATGGGATCGAAAAACTCACAATTTCCTTCGCACTCTAACAATCGACGAAATTGTGCTGCTCAATTAGGCGGTCCGGCGATGAAAGGAGGCGGTGAATATGGGTTCTCCACAGGGTTGGTGATGTTTCTGGAATCTAAACGTTGGCCACAAAAGAAACAAAATTTTTCAAATTTTTCATTTCATTCGAGGTCAAACATTGGTTGTCACATGTGAGGGGGCCGGGTGGGTGGGATTGGATGATACACAGGTGGTTGTGAGAGAGGGTTAAGTGGGGTGGTGTGGGGTGGTTATGGTGGGTGGGTGGGTGGGTGGATGGGGGAGAGGGATAATAGTGTTAAAAAATGTACAAATGTGTAGAAATGATAAAAAAGATATTGAAGTGTTGGTAAAGATTTTGTATATTAAATTTAGTGTATTAATTCAATTTTTCCTTTTATAATTATTAATATTCACTTTTACATTATAATTAGAAACTAACATGATAATAATTAGAAACTAACTTGATAATTATTACTCCCTTTTCCTTTAACCACTCTCACACTTTCCTCATTTATTTATCATATAATAATTTTCACACAAAAAAAAAATTATTTAATAACCTCAAAAGATACTTTAATTTCAAATTTGCCACTCATTTTTCACATTCACAACATTACTTTACACTTTATTTATTACCTAAAAATATTAAAATACCCTTAAAGTCAATAAAGTTGATAAAAAATTAACTTTTCTTAAACAACGTAGAACAGTAATCGTGAGGTTGTTATGGGACGGAGTATTATACTATAGACTAAACATATATTCTTTCCGTCCCATGTTAAGGTTTACGTTTTTTAATTTGGATTGTTCCAAGTTAAGGTTTATATTTCCCGTTTTGTCAAGTGGACCCACAAAAAATAATTAATTATTCCACATAGGATACACACAACACTAAACAACTAACTACTCCACATAAAATATTATATTTCTAAACCCACTATTTATTATTCCTCTCCCCATAAGTATACATTTATTTTTTATATGTGGATTAAAAAAATAATATTTTTAATGTGTAGTGGGTAGTTGTTTAGCATGATATGTATCCCACATATTAATTGTATTAATAATGTGCGTATGTTTAATGTTTCTAAAAAGGAAAATACATATTTTTTATGCGTACGCCCATAATGACAAGATATAAATTTTGTCGTAGACGGAGAAAGTGAAATATTATACTTTTAATTTAAGAGTAAAAAGTAAATGTAAATAATAACATGGAACGGAGACCATAAACATGAAATGGAGAACCTTGTGAAATCGGTGCAAAATGGTAAGTAAATATATATAATAACGTGGAAGGAGGCAATAAATCTTAAAGATGTACTCCCTCCGTCCCGGGAAGTATTTCGCGTATTGGTGTGCGCGGAGTTTAAGAAAATTTTGTATTTTTATGTATAAAGTAAGAAAGAGAATATATATTTTAGTTGATTTAATGAAAAATGTGTGTAAAGTTATTGAGAGATGTGAAAAAAGTGTGTAAAGTTTTTGGGAGATGTGAAAAAGTAAGTATTATATTGGGATATGTGTAAAAAGTGAGTATTAGTATAATGTATTTTTTACCAAATTTAGTAAAAGTAAAGTGTGAAATACTTTGAGGGACGGATGAAAAAGGAAAGTGTGAAATACTTTGGGGGACGGAGGGAGTACTAGTAAATGATGTGCACCCCGGAATTTTCTATAATCTCACAATGGGAATCAATCTATGATGATTGATGATCAACCCGAATTATTTTTAGTAATTTAATAGAAAAATATATATAATAATAAGGGAAAATAGATTTTTTCGTCTGTTAACTTTCACTCATTTTGAAATTAGTCCATTAACTTTTTCAATTTTGAAATTAGTCCGTTAATTTTATAACAATTTTGAAATTAGTTCATTAACTTCATAAAATTCAATATTTTGGTCATTTAACCTGCTATGGCAGGTCATTTGAATATTTTCACTCCAATTAATTTATATCATATTTTTATTTAACCAATTTTATCTCACTTTTCATTTTTCACTTCCGTATACCAAACAAATAATATTAATCTCAATACTAAAGTGGAACAAATTTAACTAAATATTGATACTTCCTCCATCCGCTCGAAAGAGGGACTTTTTTTCCATTTTGGTCGTCCTTTTCAAAGAGGGTCACTTCATTTTTTACACAGATGAGATCCACACACACCCACTAATACAATTAAAATATGGGATCCACACTCCCACTAATACAACTACCCACTACATATTAAATAATAATACTTCTTAATCAACGTGCACAAAAACAAAATGCCCTCTTTCGGACAGACGGAGGGAGTATAATATAAATTCTTAGTGGGGACTATTTTTTTGTAAAATAGTATATATATATATATATATATATATATATATATATATATATATATATATATATATATATATATTTTATATATTTTTTATTTTTATCTTTTAGAATAATCTGCTAATGACCTGTTGAAACGGACGATTTTGTTGAACTTGGTAAACATGATGGACCATTTTCAAAATTTTCAAATATAATGGACGATTTTTAAAATTTTGCAAATATAATGGATGATTTTCAAAAAGTGAAAAACTTATGGACTAAATTCAAAATTGGACAAAGTTAACGGACGAAAAAATCTATTTTTCCTAATAATAATATAAGTGGTTACTCCTAATTTCTGAAATTAAACCAGATTTAAATGGTGGATCATAGTATCGTACAATAATCCACGTGCTCTCAATTGTCAAACCCTCTACCCACCGTTCAATGACCACATGATAAATAATTAAATATAATTCGACGAGGTGAGTTAAAATAGTTGTCCACATAGAGACACGTCAGTCACTATTCAGGCTCAATCTAGAATTAGATTTCTTATATGGATAGATATTTGCATTGGCAGACGCAGGATTTCCGTCGAGGGGGACCCAACTTTTCTCATATAATAGTTCGTGTTTTTTGTTCTACAAATTTTAAGAAGAATTATTTTATTTACTAACTTTTATTAATATTTTTCTAAAGATGTTTTAGTGTTTTTAATTGTATTATGTAAGAGTAACAATTTGAAACTAAAGTCAATAAAATTATTAAATAAATATGTTATTTAGAGGGAAAATAAATACAATTTTGAAACTAAAGTCAATAAAATTATTAAATAAATATGTTATTTAGAGGGAAAATAAATAAATAAAAGAAATAGAAAATGGGAAAAAAATAACAGTGCTGCATGAATCGAACACGGGACCTTTAAACACTAAAACATCCTCACTTTACCACTTGAACACAAAGGTATTTCAAAAAAATTTCTATATCTATACTAGTAATTTTTAAAAGTTCAGGGGGTCCAGTGCCCCCTAACCACTTAGTACGTCCGCCACTGGATATTTGCCCCCAAATATTAGTAATAATGTAAGAAATTATTACTGTGTGGAGTAATATTTAGAAAACTTTATGTTAGGTACAATTTATTTATTATTATTACTACGGGATACATGAATCTAAAATTATGGTTGTGAAGTATAAAATTATATTATACAATACCGATATTATCCTTTTATTTCATTTTATCATTAGTAAAGATATTTTAATTATTACATCGTAGAATCACAAAACAATATTATTTTCCAAATTTATTTTACTTTCAAATCCTTCATTCGAAAACGTTGGGAAATTATTGCACAATTGGCATACAGGGAATTTTCAAACTTTTAAAATCTCATCTCCGACGAATAATATTTGCACAATTAGTAAAAAAAATTGCACAACTAGTGAATAATTTTACACAATAATTTGTGTACATATTTTTCCAGCAATTAGTGACGTGAATAATTTCACACAATTAGTAAATAATCCTGCACAATCAGTTAATAATTTTGCACAACTAATTAATAATTTTGCACAACATAATTTTTCCAATTTAATTTTAACAGCAATCAGAAATACATTCAAGTACATGTATATCATAGAATTCGGCGAAGTTTGATTTGAATTCGACATCTTCCATGGTAAGACTGTACTTCTGGTAATAACTTTTTTAAACTACATCCCATTTTTTTTATTGTTGAAAAAACATACTAATCATTATTTTAAAAAAAAACATTACTAAAGAATATATATATAAATGGAGGGAGAGAGAGGAACTTGAGAATTATTAATGGAAGATAATGGAAAACGGCGACCATTGGAATTAATGGATGGCGAGAGGGATTACGGAAGAAGGGATGAGTGAATTTGGATGCATATTGAAGAGTGGGGGATTGGGATAACCTCTCCTATTAATTGGGAGCATAGATAGAGGGGGCAGGCGAGAGAGATGCATGGATTAATCAACTTTTAATATTTAATTAATATTAAGGGTATATTTAGTATAACAATCTAAATTTTAGTATCTAAAAATAATAAATTTGAATGAATGTATTTAACAGTAATAACATCTAATAGTTTGTAGTTTAAAGTAATTAATCCTAATATTTATTTTGTTATTTTAATCTTTTATTTTAAAGATATTTATTTATTTATTTTTTTAGCAAAAAGACATAGCACACATGACCGACCATTTAAAGTCTTACGTGAAACGATTTCACACAAGTCTTTGCAGTCGATTTTGGTATTTTTATAGAAGTGAACGGATGACAACCGGTAGGCACCCATTTATTACAAGTATTTATATTTACATTCATTTAAATATCAACTACTCGTATTTGTTTTATTTAAAAAATTATTATAACACTCGTACATATTTGAAATATGTTTATCAATACTCACGGGTCACACATACCCATTTAATATTCATTTATTTGAAGTAATCTATCCATTTCATTATTTAATTCACACTTTCTACTTTCTTTTGTCCCAAAATATATACACACTTTTAAAAATAACTATCTATACAATATCAACACACTTACAATTATACTATACTATAAAATTGTCACAAACTTTTTTTTTCTTAACCTAACAACTTTATATATTTTTCTCATTAAATCACCCAAAATATTAATTATTTATTTACTTTAGACACCTAAAAAAGGAAAAAGATTAATCCCCGCACATAAGAATACATGTACAGATTAATGAGATGAAGTGACTAATAAATATATTGAAAAGTATGTTAATATTGTAGGTGGTTAGATATTTTAATTGTTTTGTGTAGGTCCCATACATCAAAATGTAACTATTAGTATGTAATGTGCAAAAAAGAAATATGTAACCATTAGAATGAAATGAATAAAGTATTTTTATGTATAATCTGACATCTATCTATTACGAGAATAAGAGTGCCATTCAAATAGCCCACAACTCGGTGTTTTGTGAATGAACGAAGCACATTGAAATTGATTGTTACCTCACCGCCACCATCTTCACCATGACCCTGTTACCTTGCCTTTTATTTTCTCCACATCACAATTTGCAGACCTAAACTCCAAAGCACATTTGATTCCACATTTTTTTTCTTAGTTGGCAAACTATCGATGCTCCTTACTACATGATCTTGAGTTTCTGGGGATGTTAGAATTATTCTTATATTAATTTACTCACTCCGTCCGCTATAAGAGTTATGTTTACTATTTACATGAAGATTAAAGAATATAATATTTAAATATGTAGTAGATTGAGAGACATAATATTTTAATTTATAGTGGGTAATTGTATTAATGTTGTATAAGGCTCCTTAAAAAATATATTAATTGTTTTGTGTGATTTCATTTAAAAAAAAAGAAGTAACTATTTGGGTGGGACGCCCTAATTACTAAATGCAATTCTTGTGGCGAGACGAAGTGAGTATTTATTTATTAGTGGTGTTTTAGTCCTTTTATTAATCCCTCCGTCCCATACCACCATTCACATTTTCTTTATCCGTCCGTCCCACACCACCTTTCACACCCAAAAAAAAGAAACATCACTTTATCCAACAACCTCAAAAATTACTTTAATTTCAAATTTGTCATACATTTTTCACACACATACCATTACTTTATACTTCGTCCATCCCAAACTCATTATCTTAGTTATTGTAGACACGAAGTTTAAGAAAAGTTGCTTTTTGATTAACTTTATTGACTTTTTAGAGGTATTGTGGTATTTTTAGGTAATAAATAAATTATAAAGTATGTTATGTGTGTTAGGTGAGTGTGGTAAAGTTGTAATTAAGATGAACTTTTAGGGGTGGAGATTGATGTGATATTTCTTTTTTTAGAATTAGATAATTAGTTTGGGACGGATAAAAACGGAAAGTAAGACAACGAGTTTGAAACGGAGGGAGTATTTTTTTTATTATCTAAAAATATTACAATACCCTCAAAGTCAACAAATTTGGTCAAAAAGTACAATTTTTCTTAAATAACATGGTACAGTAAACAGGAAGCGTGGTATGAGACGGAAAGAGTATTATTCTTGTAATCCAGTATATATAATGTATTGTATTGGACTTTTACATCTCAATAATACTCAAATTGTGTTTCTTCTCTTGTCCTGTTCATATTCTACTTTGATAAATGTACAAACGATAATTCTAACGTAAATAACAAACTAAGCCCGAATATTTCAAATTAAAAAATATAATTAAAATATAGTAAACATGATTCATATTATTCTAAAAAGTAAAAAAGTATTAATAGTTTTGGGTAATTAAAACACCATCTTAAAATAAACAAACAATCGTTTACACTTTAAATCCTGTTATCATCCCTTACAATTCTATTATACTTTATTAATGTTTAGATAAAGCGATTAAATTAAAGGGATCATATGATTTATAAGAGAGATAAAAGGATTTACGCTGTAAACCCGATTCATAGGAGACTAACTCCTTGAAATAAGAAATTCGAATCGAAATAGATGCTAAGTAGCACAAGCACTTGTGTAAATCGGGTTTACATACGTTTATATACAAACTCTGTTACTCTTTTAGTACATGAATTTACTCTTTAGACACATAAATTGATACGCTTCAAAATTAAAAAATTACATTTCAATTATTGTAAACCCTGATTTTTCGATTACTTTTTAGTATATGAAAGATTACTCTTTAGAAATATGAATTATTACTCTTCTGTATAAAAATTATTACTTTTCAAAAAGTAATTTTTTTATAGATAAAGTCTCTTGTGAGATGTTACTTACATGAGATGTTTTGTGAGACGTGTTAAAGTATGTCGTTTATTTAGATAAAGTATGTTTAAAAGTTGTTAAAGTAGATTTTCTAAAATATGATGAATAACACATTAAAATATGATTTTAGCGTGTTATAATATAATTTATTATTGATATATTTTAATTACAAATAAGTAGTATACTTTATTTATACAATAAGCATATTTTAGTGATGAGTCAACTCGTTTCACACCGAACTCACAAGAGAGTGCCTATTGTTTATATAATAAAAAGTAATTTAAAAAAAAAAGATTTATATATAAATTCGGTTTACATGAAACACACCCGCTAAGCAGGTTGTGGGGTCGTTTTTAATGGGCCTACGCATTTAAAGCCGATGGTATAAGGCACAAAACAGTGAGTTGTTGGGTTGGTTTATAAAGGGTGTTTGTGTAAAAAGGGGAAACAAACCATGGCCACTCCTGCATCACTGCTTGTTTTTCCTGCGGTTCTTGCAATTTTGGTAACTATATCGTGTTCAGCAAATGACGACTCTAGGTACTGCAGCTGTAAAGAAGAATTGATCAACCGTAGAGGATTCCCCCATGGATTCATCTTCGGCTGTGGTTCATCTGCTTTTCAGGTAATTATTTAGCTTCTAAATTGGAATGGTACTCCAAGCATCGATGTTTGTACGTTTTGGTTTCAGACAGAAGGTGCTTATAATGAAAGTGGTAAAGGAATTTCAATGTGGGATCACTTCACTCACACTTATCCAGGTATATACTTAATCATTCTCTCTAACTATACTCACTACCCATTTATTTGGATTAAATTCTGCTAAGATTATACTAATCACTGTCATTAAATAGTTAATGTAATTGAATGATTAATGTAATTCAGGACGGGAGGGAGTAGTTTATGACTTATGAGGGTAGGGAATGATGGGTCGTATCTCTATTACAATTTTTATTGAAACTGATGGATGATTGAGACATGGGATATAATAAAATTTAATATAACCTAAAAATATCAATCTAAGGGAAAAGGTTCTTTCCTATATATGGGTTTCTCGCACACAAAATATGTGTGTTTCTTATCGAGACGCAGGGAGAAAGATTTTTGTAATTACATGTAGTACTTCAAAAATTATTTTCTGATTTCGACGCTTAACTTCTTAGATGAGATGATCATTTAACATGATATTTATGACTTAACCATATATAAAATTTAAAATAAAATTAATCCCACTTACATGTAAGTAATAAATTATTAAATATTAAATGATACTCGATAACAACGTGTAATAATATAAGGGATTATTACTGATAGGTACGCGTGTATATAACCTAATTACTAATAAATACATTGATCTAAACGTCTATTTCTTTTTTCAACTTTACCCTTATTTACAACGTTGAATATTTCAACGTTTTCATTTTAACACTAGTTTCATTGAACACTAATGTACACTAAATCAAATAAAAACTATGGGTGAGAGATTTAAGGAGAGATTTTTCTGTTTCTTTCTCAAAAATGCACACTAATGTTCATTCGTAGGGTTTTTCAATTTAATTGCGTATTTTCTCTTTCTCTTTAATAATACACACTAATGTAATTAACAGTAATTTCAATTGTGTATTTTTCGTTTCTCTCTCAAATATGCACACTGATGTACATTCGTATGGTTTTTCAGTTTAATCACGTATTTTCTGTTTCTTTCTAAAAAATGCACACTAATGTACATGAGCAAGGTTCTTCAATTTAATCGCGTATTTTCAGTTTCTTTCTCAATAGAATGTACACTAATGTACATTCGTATAAATAATGTATTTTTGTTTCCATCTTAACAATGCACACTAATGTACGGATATGTATATGTATTATGGAAAAAATAAAATATAATTTTATATTTATCGATAATTTTCTGAAGCGATACATTAGTAATTTTTAAATATGTTTTGTACCTACTATTTATTAACCCAAAATATAAATTATCATTATCATTAATTAAAAAGTACCTCTCGATTTTAAAAGGAAAAGAAGCATCATCAGTTAAATTAATTACTCCTTCAAGTGTACCAATAGTGTGTTAACTTTAGAGGTAATTATTACTGATCAAGCATTAATATTGCTATTATCTTCATTTTTTTCTTTTGTTTTATTGGATTGTATGTGTTTGTATTCTTATGAAAATTTATTGTTAATTTTAGATTTCTTATTATGTTTTTTTTTTTACACAAAATTGTTTGGATTAATGTTGTGTGTATTCCTATTTTGTACGAACACGAGACCATAATGCTTAGATGTGCGTCCTTATCTTGTGCAATAAGAACCACAAAAATAGAAGGGTGGATTGTAATAATGGTATGCCGGCTTTTTTTAAATTTATTTTTGCTAAATATTTTAAAATATCGAAAATGACAAAAAAAATCTTTATTCGATATTAACATAATATTAATTTTTAAAAACTCCATCTTCGAGTAAAGTTAATTAAAAAACTTGATTCGATTATCCAGTGGACCAGTGGTGTTATATTTGTGTACACGGTAAGAGGATGCATATGACATAGTAAGACACACAATAAGGAGAATTTTAGCTTTTCCTTCCTAATTCTTCATTCTGACTTTCCTAATTTATTTGTGTAATTATAGTATTCACCCTTAAAAAAGTAAAATTTTCAATATATATAATTTTTTGATACATTATTTTAAAATGTCACACCCACCATAACTTATCTATAACTTATCTATTATTAATAATTTATTTATTATTAGAAAGGACCACAATAATTTAAAAATCAATAAAATTGATTTTAAGAAAAATAATATATTTTCTTAAACTTTATATTAACATTAAAGGTGAATTACTAATTTAGTTGATGGAGGGAGCATATTTAAAACTAACTTATTTTCATGTCATGTCTTTATCCTACTGAATTTTATTATATTATATTAAATTATTTTATTTTCATATTTTCTATTACCCTCTGTTCATTAATATATCAATTTACTTTTTTTTTAATATAAATTAAGTACTATAATTATTTTATCTGAAGCGAGTAATTAAAAAACTTTAACAAGTTACTCTTAATTTTTTTTAAAATAAAGAGATGTTATAAAAATGTTCTCTTTATCTCGTAATAAATACTACTCCATACTTGTAATTATTTATGACCTAAAAAGACTATATTACCTACTTAAAAGTCAATAAAATTAATAAAAAAAAATATTTTTTAAACTGTCTATAGAATAGTATTTTTTATGTATTAAAAGTAATTTTGTAAAATTAGGATACATATTGATATAACTAAGATAAATAAAAGTGATAAAACGAATACTCCCATAAGAATAAAATGGGATGGCGGGTTAAAAGCTGCGCTCTTCAGTTGAATTTCAAAACAATTAAGAGTACTGATGTAATGATAAATTATTTATCTTTTTAATTGCAATTTATTTCAAAAGAGTATTAAAAAATACACTGAAATCATTAGGTTTACTCGGCTAAAATTAATAAGAAATCGAAATAATAATTTAGGTTAGGTGATGCTTGATTTTTCTACACTTAAGTCAGTTTTATTTATTAACACTCAATCCGAATATTGTATTATGCAATAGATTGGGATTGATATTCTCAAAATTTTACTTAATTTTTTTTTTATCGGACAATGTTAGTTGTTAGTATAATTAGTTCACCAAGCACCCATACTTCCTTCTTTTCCCTATTCGTTCTCAAAAGGAATCGAACCGGGTCACTCATCTTAGTGAGGCTAGGGCACCTAGTTTTTACTAATTATTATATATGGTGGGTTGAGATTAACATTGATCTTAATTAATTTGCAGAAAAAATAACTGACCAATCCAATGCAGATGTGGCAACTGATTCTTATCATCTGTACAAGGTATTTTTTTTATTTTTTATTTTTTTTGCCATAAAGTACTTAGTTTTAGCAGATTTATGCATATATTTATATAATCCAGTTTGTTATCTGAATGTAACATGAAGATGTGAAACTCTTGAAAAATATGGGAGTTGATGCCTACAAATTTTCTATATCATGGACAAGGATTTTGCCAGGTTAATTCTGTAATCTCATGCACATCTTCTTAATTTCAACTAATTAGGTTAATATATATGGGTCTATAATTTAACTTAAGGTTTAAAGATAATTAATTTTCAGAACTTTATTATATTTTATTTACCATTAGGTTGGTTCAAGCTTTGCCTGTCCTTAGAGCTAATTTTTAAGATTTTATTGTCCTTTTATTTTACATTTGTTTTTCTCAACCCATTGTACACAAGATTAACTTGTTTAATATTAATTTGTGCATAGTTAACGTATCTAATAGTAGAATTAGTCCCTTTGTAACCATTTTAATTTTTAATAAAATATTATCACTTTTTATTTATACTATATATAACACTGTATATAACAGGTGTGCTATAACTTTTCTTTTAGAGTGAGTTTCTTGTGTTCCCAGGTGTATAAGATGTGTAAGAATACGACATTTGTTCTAAATGGACACTTTAATTAATAAGGATACAATATTTTGTTCTAAAGGATATACACTTTTATTAATTTTTTTTAATTTTTTCAAGAAATAAAGGTACACGTCTTTATATTAAAAGGTATACCATTTAATATTAAAGAGTATTTGGGCACACGGTGTCTCCGACGACACACAAGTCTTTTTTCCTTCTTTTAATTTATTTTTATGTATAATCAAGCAGAATTTGAGCACATGTTGTTTGGTTACAGGTGGAAACTTAAGCCAAGGTGTAAATCAAGATGGAATTAACTACTACAATTACCTAATCAACGACCTTCTAGCTAATGGTATTAATTTAATTGTCATGTTATACTCCCTCCGTCCAGCATCAAAGGTGTATTTTGCTTTTTTGCACGTAGATTAAGGAGTATTATTATTTAATGTGTAGTGGGTAGTTGTATTAGTGGGAGTGTGGACCCCATATTTTAATTGTATTAGTGGGTGAGTGTGGGACCCATGTGTATAAAAAAGGAAAGGGAACCCTTTGGGTGGGACGACTAAAATGGAAAAAAGAGACCCTTAGTATGGGACGGAGGGAGTATAATATATCTCTTTCGGTAATTACACAACCAAAAAAACTTATTTTTACCAATAGAATATTCAGTTGGTAAAAGCCTCAATTCCATTGTTAAAGTGGTGGTTGTGAATTTTTAGCAACGAAATCCGTTGGTAAAGTGGTGGTTGTGAATTTTTAGCAATGAATGAAAATTCAATTTCATTGGTAATAATTCTGTTGATAATTTATATAATGATTCAATTGTGAATCCGTTGGTAATTACGACTGATTGAATTCCGTTGGTAAAATAGAGAATAAATTCATTGACATTCGGTTGCTAAAAGAAAAATGTCATTTTTATTGCTAATCCGTTGAATTCCGTTGGTAAATTCCGTTGCTAAAAAATAGTTTTTTTTAGTGTTAGTACCCCCACCCCACCCCAGCTAAATGACATGATATTGCAGGCATAGAACCATGGGTGACTCTACTACACTTGGACACTCCACAAGCTCTGCAAGACGCATATGGTGGCTTTCTGAGTTCCCAAATTGTGTAAGTATACTTAATTTGCATGCAAACTCTGTTTTTATACATATAACATGAACTAAGTGATGTCTTCAATGAAATGTTAAACTCTTGTACATGTAATACTCAACAGCCAGGATTTCCTAGATTTTGCGGATATATTGTTCAGCCAGTTTGGCGATCGGGTGAAGTATTGGATGACTATAAACGAGCCGTGGGGGCTCAGTTTTCTCGGTTATAGCGTCGGTGTGTTTGCTCCGGGGCGATGTTCCGAATGGATGACCACTGAGTGCCTGGGTGGTGATGCAGCCACTGAACCCTATATTGTCACACACAATCAGCTTCTTGCTCATGTAGCTGCTGTCAAACTCTACCGAGATAAATATCAAGTACGTACATGCAATCATCAGATTATTACATGACTTATGATCATTCGTGTGTTGTAACTACATGTACATGTAATTGTTTGTAAATATAGGAAGTACAAAAGGGGAGGATTGGAATAGTAGTCAACACATTTTGGTTCGTTCCGTATGATCAAACACTCGAAAACCTCAGAGCTAGAGACAGAGCTCTTGATTTCATGTTAGGATGGTATGTATGCATTGCTATTAGAGTTAGTCTCTTGTAAATCGGGTTTACATCATAAACTCTTGTAAACCCTGTGGTCCCCTTAGCAATACATAGGGTATATAGGATTAGAAACAAGTGTTTGTGTTGCTATATATTAATGCAAACACCAAATCTCTAGATCTTGTGAGCTGATCGCATGCATGCATGTAGGGCGATGGATCCAGTGACATTCGGTAGGTATCCGGAGATCATGAGGGATCGAGTTGGGGAGCGACTACCAGAGTTCACCAAAGACGAAGCGGAAATGATAAAAGGATCGTTCGGACTTTGTAGGTCTCAATTATTACAGTAGCGTGTATGCAAAAGACCAATCTTCGAATCGTGTCAGCTACCTCGATGATTATGGGGCCAGTTTAGTAGGTAGTTCATATATACCTTATCTAAGCATCCCTTCTTCTTTCAACCCGCATGGGATGTCTTTAAATTGTTGGAATCTTGCATTGATATAACGTGCATGCAGGTACTAATAACGATGGCGTTCCCATCGGAGAACAGGGACACACCGGAAGTTGGTACTACGTATATCCCAAGGGGCTTCGTAATTCACTCCAGTATATAAAACAAAAGTACAATGATCCCCTTATTTACATCACTGAGAACGGTACATACCTTCATACAAATATATATATAGTTGGGGAGTTAGTCTCCTGTGAATTGGGTTTACACGTGTGTCATATACCATATATACGTAGTTCAACCAACATGCATGTATATATTCTTAGGGTTGGACATGTATATGTCTGATAACATGACTGAAGCAATTCAAGATTACAAAAGGAAGAAGACTTTCGTGGACCACCTTTGTTGTTTGCGCGAAGCAATCGAGTAATGATCCGTCTCATAGCTTCGTCTCTCGATTGATCAATCCTTTGGATTAATAAGTAACAGGACTAGTGGGTTGTACTTGTATGAATGCAGGGAAGATGGTGCAAATGTGAAGGGGTATTTTGCATGGTCATTAACAGACAACTATGAATGGGCAGCTGGCTACACTGTTTCATTTGGTCTCCATTATGTTGATTTCAACAACAAATCTCTCACAAGATACCCCAAATCATCTGCACTCTGGTACAAATCCATTCTTTCTGAAGAGGATCCACACCTTTCTGCTGATCAATGACAATAATATTCTATATTTTATGTAATAATAAAGACATTAATCCAATTGCATGATGTACTCAATTGGATTATTAGATGTGATTGTTTTATATATAATGTGTGATTCAATTGTATTTTAATTTGTGACTTGGTTGCAATTTTTGGATTTGTGCACAATATCACTAGGTTTAGGTTGTGATTAAATTTGTGGTCGATTACTCGTTATTAGGTTGTATTTATAGGTCGGCCGGATGTTATTTAATTATGGGTTGATATATATATATACGAGTCGGTTGAATTTTTAAATTAAGGTTAAGGAGGTCATTTTTTCATTTTGGTTGTCCCACCCAAAGGGTCTCCATTTCTTTTTTACATACATGGACCCACACACTCTAATACAATTAAAATATGGGGCTATACTCATACTAATACAACTAACTACTACACATTAAATAATAATACTCCTTAATCTACGTGTCAAAAAACAAATGGTCCTCTTACGTCGGGACAGAGGGAGTAATAATCAAGTCAAAAACTTTTTGTCCTTTCAGCCGTTTAAAGAGTTATTAAATTTAAGAGTAAATAATTATAAAGCAAAATGGATACTCTCTCTTTCTTATTTTATTGAGTTGTTTTATAAGAAAAAAAATTCAAATTCTTAATTATGGGTAGGTATTGGGTGAGATTGTTTCACGAATCCTCTGTCAGACTAATCATTTATTAATACAAATAAATATATTTTATATTAAATAAAAAGAAAATTAAAGCAAAGAAAGGGCTTGTTTGGCAACATGAAGCGACAGCATTTCAATTTTGGTAACCTACAGCGCCATCATTCATTCACGATGTTTTTAATTACAGATTTTCCCTTTTATTAAAAATAATATTGTATGTTATTAGTTTTTTTTAAAATTAATTATTATTATTATTATTAAATAATTCAACCGTCTTTTTATCACTTTATTACTCCCTCCATCCGCTTCTAAGGTATCCATTTTACTATTTTTGGCGTCTGCTTCAAGGTATCTATTTCCTCTATTTAGTCAAAAAGTATCCACCACTTCCCACTAATACAACTACCCACTTTATATATAATAATAATACTCCTTAATCCACGTGCAAAAAGCAAATGGTTACCTTAGAACCGAACGGAGGAAGTATTATAAACAGGTATCACTTTATGTTAAAATATTATCACTTTTTATTCATTTATAAATTGTTCATAAAATAACTAAATTAAATGGTTATCACTATTTATTTATTATGTGTTACTTTTTATTAAGCATGTTATTATTTTTTATTCCAATGAATTGTTCGTAAAATAATTTAATTAGATAGATATAATTATTCTTTGATTAGGAATTACTTTTTATTAAAAATATCGTCACCTTTTATTATTCCAATAATTAAATTGTTTGTGGAATAAACTTTTTTAATTAGTTATAACTTTTTCTATTAAAATGTTATCACTTTTCATTTATATTATAGAAATATAGTAGTTCACAATAAAGTTATCACTTTTCATCTATTAAGTATCAAATTGTATAAATCAATATTTTTAAATTAAAAAATAAATTAAATGAATAAAAAATTTAATTAATAAAATTTTAAATAATAAAAAATATAAATTAAAAGAAAAAATATTAATATATATAATATAAAAGACCTAATTTAATTTAATTTTATAATTAATTTCTCAATTTCTAATTTGATTATAACCAAACAAGGCCCTTTAAAATATATTTAATGGACTAATGGATGATCCGTCTCACATAAGGGGATCCATGAGACGATCTCACCCAAATCCTTGCCCTTAATTATACCTATCATTTATTTGAAATCGTATAAAATATTAGTATTTAAAATTTATGTAAAAAATTAAAAATAAAAGAAATTTTAATAAATGAATAAAAATCACAAAAATTCAATTGAATTCATTTTAGTTTTTTAATTAATTATCATTTTTATTAATTATATTATTATTTTTTATTGAATATATTTTAATTTTTTATTTTCATAGAATAATTCATTGGGTATTATTATCATTTTTTATCAAATTGTTATAACGTTTAATTAACATATTATCACTTTTCCTTTTGTCTCAGAAGACAAACTAATTTGATGAGACGATCACACACAACAATAATAATAATAATATTAATATTATTATTATTATTATTATTAGGATTAATTACTCTCTAAAGTACAACATTATTATTATTATTATTATTATTATTATTATTATTATTATTATTATTATTATTATTATTATTATTATTATTATTATTATTATTATTATTATTATTATTATTATTATTATTATTATTATTATTATTATTATTATTATTATTATTATTATTATTATTATTATTATTATTATTATTATTATTATTATTATTGATCAATTCCCTCCACCAACTGCTACACGTTGTATCACAATTTTTTCTTTTTCAATTACATGATTTATTTCTCCTTAACACAATTATATAGAATTTTGAGGGAGAATTAAAAAAATATTCATTTATTTAACTAAATTAACAATACCAACAACAAACAATTTTAATTACAATTCTAATTAATTGCACCTAAAAGATCCAAAATACCCCTCACCCCTTCTTTACCCACCTGCCGCCGTCGCCCAGTCACTGGAAAGTTGTCGGCAAGTCGCCGGCCATCACCGGAGGTTGGCCAGCCGAGCTGCTGGTCGCCGGAGGTCGCCGCCTGCCGCCGCCCTTCATATCAACCTCCATACAGACTTTCATATTGATCTATATACCGACCTCCATACCGACATGAGACACTCACCGACCTCCATACCGATATAAGACACATTGAGTATAATTTGTTGAATAATAGGGGCATTAAAGTCCAAAAAGTACATATTAATTAGATTTGTTATAAAAGTTATTTGTTGTCGGTATTATTATTGTTTTTAGGTGTATTTTGGACACAAATGACCATTGACACAAATTTTAACGTTAAATTCTAAGTACTAAATTAAAAATGCTAAAACTTGCATGTCCCTGGGACACCGTACTCCTAAATCTCACATTTTTCGAAAGGTATACCCTTTAGTGTTAAATGATATACTCTTTAATATATGAGTGTATACCCTTTAATTCCTTGAAAAAAAAATTATTTTTTAATCAAAGATTTATACTATTTATATTTCAATCAATATTTTTATTGAAAAAATTATACATTCATTAATTAAAGTGTACTCTCTCCATCCCATAACAAGGTATGCATTTCACTATTCCTGACATCAGCTTAAAATGCATCAATTTCCTCTATTTAATAAAGAAAGTACACAATATGACTCACCACTTCCCTCTAATACAATTACCCACCTTATCTATAATAATAATACTCCTTAATTTACGTTCAAAAAATAAATAAAGACCCCAGAACCGTCCACGTGCAAACAACAAACTTGTACCTTGTTATGGGACGGAGGGAGTATACCATTTAAAATAAGATGTTATACATTACATACGTTATGCATCAGGGTGGGACACAAGAAACCAATTCAATTAAAAAAACAAATAAAACAAAAGCAGAAAAACTAAATTAGCTAGAGAGATGTAGAAAAAAATTATGATTCTCAGGGAATAAATTCACTTGGGTTAGACTTTCTGCTAATCCTTTTACTCAGAGGGCTCATCTGGACAGATTTTTATCCAATTCTCGATAGCGTAATATTTTTTCATGGTCCAAATTTTCTAATATCGAAATGCATTTCTCTGATCACTCATGTATCCATCAGCAATTTGGTGTCTCAAACCCAAGCCACTCAATTCGGAGAAGAAGTCGGCCTTTCAGATTTGAGGCATATTGGATTAGGAAATCTGAATGCGAGAAAGTCATTAAGGACAATTGGAATGCTGATATTGAGTTTCTTCCTAGAAAGATCAACAATTGTGCTATTGGCTTTTTAGCTTGGGGTGGGGCTGAGAGATCCAAGATCAAAGAAAAAATATCTGAGCTGCGTAAGGAGTTATCCATGTTGAAATTCTCTACGATCACTCAAGCTGTTAAAGCCAGGATAATGGATCTTCAATCATAGTTGGACTTTTACTTGGGACAGGAGAGTATTCTCTGGAAACAAAGGGCAAAACAACACATGCATAAGGAAGATTCCGAACAAATCTACTAAAATATAGTAGGATGAATACGGGTCAAATCCAAGGGAGTAATTGAATTTTAAATTGAATTTAATGTGTATTCAAAAGAGTAACCAAAGGGGGGTGTGGATTAAATTACTAACAACTAATAAACATAATAACCTAAATAATTAAAATTGCAAGAAATATTAAATTAAGACAAACAAATAAAATTGAAAACCTAGTCCAAGGATTTGATTCCCTCTCATATCCTAATTCATAAAATCGCAAAAATTAAACATGCCAACAATTATATAAACTCAAATCCCTAGGCTAATGGTACGACCAAATTAACCCGAATATTCTTAAGATCATCAATTATGGTACGACCACTAAATTGAACTATTTACGAGTAACTCTATGGATTCGAACTCGTAAATGGATTAAGACTCCAAACATAGAATTACTAGGCTACGAAAATCAACTAAGAATCATACAACCTAGATCTTATTACACCTAGAGGGCCTTCCTCTATTTCGCTACTCAATTCAATCCTCACAACAATTACGGATCATGGATCATGAAATAGCAATAAAAAATTTAATTATTAATCTAGATGGCTAGTCTAAAACAATTATCAAACTATTATAAAATCGATTCAGTGCATGCAATAAGATAAATTCATATAAAGATTTGCGACATAAAATTCATAACATTCAAATAAATAATTCATGGGAGGTTTATAACCCTCGGACTAGAAAATAAATTACATAATTAAACTATAAAATTAAATAAAAGAATTGATGTTCTTCGTGTTCTTGATGGTGAAACTCTTTCCCCCAATCTGAATTTGAGATGCATAACCGTCTTCGTAGCATAGGATCCTGATGTATATATTCTCCTTATTTATCTTCTTGTCCCCCAAGAAATCTAATTGATTTCTTTCCTTCTTGAAGAGTGTCCAGGTTCATTGAATCCTTTTCAATTTGGTAAGTTTCCTTATACTCTTCAAATTAAATCTCTCTCAACTCTTTATTTCCAGCTGTAATGATAATTGTAGCAGTCACAAAATAACTTATAATGACTGTACAATTTATCTCAATTTTGGTCTGTTTAGACAAGAATTAAAATATAATGTGCAAAATAGAAATAAGTCGTAATTAATATAAAATAATCACAACTCACATAAAAATATATATGAATTCATCTAAAATAATGTTGTAAAATTATGACTTATCAGCACATAAGTGCGAGGAGACGCTGGGAATTGGAAGTTGAACATCATAGCCATCATCTCCTCCATGTTGTTGGAATGTGCACGAGATTGCTCTTCATAATACTCCCTACGACTTTGTCCATCCCGAAGCTCCTGAATGTGCGTCCCATGCACCTGTTGTGTCTCTCGGATCTCCCTAAGTTGTGCTCCATACAACTGTTGTGCTTGCCTTATATCTCGAACTTCATTTTCAAAGAAGTTCCACCTTGCATCCTCCATTCCAGGATCCATTCCTGCTGTTGTTGAAATTCATCCACTTCTTCCTCAAATACTGGTGGTTCCAGTGTGATCGTTATTTTCTTTCACCCTCAAGTGTAAGGGATCGATTGTAGTGGGCATGACCAAGTGAATATCGTTCCCACGAGATAGTTATAAACTTAATAAGTAATTCTATATGATAATTAAATTGCAAGACAAATCTGGGGGATTTTTAAAAAATAATTAATTAACTAATATAACTTAAATTAAATAATTAAACTAATTATGCAATAAAATAAATCACGCAAGAGAAACAATTTAAGAATTCAAAGATAGAAAATTGGTATTGCTCGGGCAAATAGCTTAATTATGTGACTAATTTATCTAGACTCAAATTAATTACCTGCAGACGTTTATAAGAGGATCACTAAGCCTAGTTAAATCACCTTGATCAGGTAGGATCTAACACTTATAATGAGCTGAAAATTCTATGATCAATAAGAAATTAACACTCTCTCTCCCTCTATAGGTACTTCATGCTAAATTCCACTAAAGGCTAGAGTACTAGATATCCCTTTCTATGTATGCAATTATTAACCCCTTTTGTCTCCTTACTAATTACTTAATAATGATGTTTTACCAAATAATTAATATTTCAAATTGATTGCCTAACACTCTTAGGTATTATAGGTCAATCCCCTAAGACTGTTACAGGAAACAACAATTATTATGCAGAAATAAATAATCCTATTAACTATCAATCAGTGATACCGTCAAGAATAATTAAAGGAATCAAAACTCAAAAACACAATAATATGAAGTCTCAAAATATACTCTTCAATAAGGAAATAAACTTTTTGCAGAGTAATAAAATTCAAGCATAGGGCAATCAAATCACATAGTCAAAACTGTCTTAAAGCCCTAATATTACCATAAAGAAACTTAGCTCATGGATTTACGAGGGCAAATCACAAAGATATAATTAACCCTAACCATTGTGCTAAAATAACAAAAATAAATAACTAAAAATAAATAACCCTTTTGGAGGACTCCGTCTTTTCAATTTTCGATCTCCGTCAATTAGTGATGTGTGGTATCAGGTCTGGTGGAAGGGACGTGAATCGTGTTTTGTTCTATATCGAATTCTCCCCCTTTACGGCTCTTCACGATTGTGCTTTTATAATTGCTGGGCTTCTCACGGCAATGCAAGCATGACTTATTGATAGTGGGCCTCTTAGATGGACATCATTCTCATGATGAAAGAATATCAAATAAGGCCTTCTTCTAACATGGGCCCCGCCACTCAATTAAAATTCAAGTGTTGATTTTAGCACATCTGCACATGAATGACTATGACCCACATTTGCAAGTTTAATACCGATTCTTTGCATGAGTGATGACCCAAATTTGCATGATCCTAGCACACGTGGCATGAAGGGTAAAATTGGTCAAAACTTTGAGAAGTTTCGACATTTTTGGCAGCAGCTATAAAATCTCACCATTTAATTCTAACTTCCTCATTCGAATTTCGATTGAAGTAATTCTTGCGGTCACGCGTTCATCTCTTCCGTAACTTTTCAATCATATCTCACAAGACCACTTTGAACTTCCACACGAACACAGAAAAATTATAGAAATTAGGCGCCTGTTTGCTTGCATTCTTGTACAAATTCACCATTTATTCCAACTTGTATTTTTTATCCCTTTTTCCTATCAAAACACAACAAAATACATCTCATGTACCTTTTAGTCAATAATAGTTAGAATTAATAAGATTTGTACAAATAATAGCAATTATACACTCGAAGAGGTATCAAATTGGACTCAAAAGTACATGAATTTCCACTCTCATCATGGTGCTTGCTCCTCAAACTCCACATGGTGAGGCTGCTCTTCTTCATTCCCTATCTCCATTGCCACTGGCTCAGCTCTCAGATTTGCTAACTCCTGATTTTCCTCCACTCGCATCTGCCTAAGCACCGCCTCCACTCCTTCTCGATTCTCACGATAGAAAACTCTCACCACTGTGAAGTGGCGGGGGCTTGCCATTGCCATGTTCTCATTCTGTCGTGGAGTGTATATCGTATTCAGCTCAAGAGCAGGTAGAGGAAACAGAACTCCCTTATCTTGCCTTAAGCAATAAGTGCTTCCTATCAATGATAGGAACTCCATCCTCGTGAGCTGATGGTAGTTGAGACCCTCACTTGTAATCATGTGTGGCATTCCTCGGAGATCGATGCCTGGCCCTTGGGCTATCATTGTCACTGTTCCTCTAATCATCACTCCTTGAGTTGTTTGCCTTTTCGCTACTCTTTCTCCATGTTGAATAAAATGTGCCGCCACTTTAAACTTGTTCTCTTGGCATAGACAGAACATTATATACAGCTGCTTTTCAACCAGTGCTCCACTCTCGTAATGACCCAGAATAGTATTAGACACAATCTTTTTCAGATACCTCATTATCGAATTTCTGATGGCCGTGCCTTTCGAGGCGCTTGGTATATAACCCTGTTGCTCTGTCCCATCTTTAACTAGCTTTCCCCAAAAAGTTTTTTGATTAAAACCTCCTCCTAGTATAAAGCTTTGCTGGCCCCTCCTTATAGAGTATCCCATGTATCTATTCAAATCATTGAGAGGTATATCTGTCCACATCTCATTGTTTAGCTAAAAGGAGATTGAAATATGAAATTTGTTCATATCCTTCTTAACCTCGAGTGTGCTCAAGAACTCGGCTGTGAGATGTAAATAAGTGGGAGGCCTTTTATCAAAGAACTCTTCCATCTCTACCCGTCGGAACATAGTTCTCAAATCATCCTCGATACCAAGACCAACCATGGTAGTTTGATCTTGAAATCTAATTGGCCTTATTTTTGGAAAAATAGCTCCCCATCTAAGTGCATACTTATCCCAATCATCAAGCTCTACTCCGTGTTCTGATGGGTGCATCCCATGTTCTACTAAATAAGCATCTAAGTTAGCCATTTCCTTCTCAGTTTCAACCATGATGAAGTCTTCATCACGTCTTCTTGCTCTCCTTTCGGCCATCTACAATATTCAACATACTCAAGTTATATTCAATTTCATTACAAGGAATGATAGTGCATTAAGCCTAGAATTATCACTTGTTATTCAACTAAGTGTTAACTCTAACATGCCTTTAACATCACATTTTTCATGATAACAAAGCTTCAAGCACCACTAACAAAGATTAATCTTTAAGGATTTTTAGTTTAATTTAAGCAACTATTCAAAGCAACAATTCTTCTCAAAGTTTACTCACAAGTGAAGCATATTAATCCCTTCAATCATTCATGAATTTCAACTCATAACCCCATCACATGTGGACAAATTATCCATCAATATCTCAACAATACTCATCTTTCATGTAAAACTTTCAATTTAAACTCAAAAATTCACTTAGGCATTTTATCGGACATTTGGCATGCAAAATGTTTCCAAGTAAATTAAAAAAGTATACCAATTTTCTCATGCCCAATTCCTAAACACCTAAACTACTTTATAACAATACAATCATCCTATGAACATTATTAATCAATATGTAACATCATATACATCTAATTCAATTAAAAATTAAAATCCCCAAATTCAATTTCGGAAACTGTAGAGGCTTTTCCATGGGATGCTATACTAGTGGTTTTGGCGTGGTTTTTCTTTGGAAGCAGAACTTGCAGCTGCCTGTCTTTCAATTGAGTATGCACATGATCGTGGATGGCATAATCTATGGTTGGAGTCAGACTCAATGTTTGTGATCTATGCATTTACACATCCTGCTCCGGAGCTTCCATGGAGGATCTTCTCTTGGTGGAGGATAGCGAAGCATTTATTGCAGCAGATGATTTTTCAAGTCTCTCACATTTACAGGGAGGGGAATACGATGGCAGATAGGCTATCAGCTATTGGTGGAGTACTTACATGGAATCATCCAACTCCCCAGTTCCTTGATAGACTTATGTTTCAAGACATGAATCAGGAATATTATAGATTTAGATAGTCTTGTCTCTCTTGATCTTTCCAGCATCTTTTGTAATCTGTATTCTTCTTTTTTATTTTGCTCTAATAAAATCTATTTGAGTGAACTCTAATTCTTACACAATTCGATCAATTCATCAATTAAAACTTGCAATTCATGTTTCTCACTCCTAAACATGCTTCAAACATGCTATAATTCAAATCCCATGCAAGAATTCTGAATTTCAAACCTTCAATTGAAAACTAGGGCAAAAAGTTCATACCTTGATTAATCTTGAAGAAAATTGGTATGGAATTGAGATTATGGATTGAAGGAACAATGTTTAATCACTCAATCTTACCAATACTTGCAGCTTCTCAAGGATTATTTGAGTACGGAAGTGATTTCGGACGAAGGGTATTGTTAAAACACAGGTGAAGTGTGTTTGGACAATGCTTGTGCTCGCCCTCTTAATTGTGACTTCAGACACGACACGGCTTGTGTCTGGTACACAGCCTATGTCTTTATTCCCTACACGGCCAGTGTTTGGTATACGGCCTCAGACATGATCGTGTAGACATTTCTGATCACCACGTACGATCATCTCTTACAGGCCCATGAGCTGTACACGGGGATTGTTTCCGTACCCTACACGGGTCGTGCACTGAACTCGCCCTTGGCCTTGGACGAGTAGCTTCTTCTGATGTCAGTACATGGCCACCTCTTACAGGGCCGTGTACTGGACACGGCTCGTGCAGCTGTTTCTCTGTTTCTTCCAATTTCTAACTTCACACCTTTTTTTGCCCTTGTTTTTGTACTTCCAATACACCATATTCATGCTCAAAAATTTATCAACATCATTAACTCAACAAGTGTTATAAAAATGAGGATATCATGTACTTCGACACCACCAAATGTGCCAAAATAAACCAAACTCATGAGAAATTTTTAAAATTTACCCAATTTTTCACAAGACAACTTTTCAATCATCATAAACATAATATATCATGCACATTCAATTTTTCACAAGACAACCTCTCAATCATCATAAACATAATATATAATGCACACTCAAGTGGTGAGTCACAACACGCATTCTCCCCCCAAACTTAAATCGAAACAAGTTGAGAATTAAGTTTGCACAAAGTGGTGAGACTTACCATTGTAGTTTCCACCAATGATCTTCATAAGATTACCTTGTGATGACATATGTGCACTCCAAATTTCAAGTAAGTATGACCACGACGCACCCCCCAAACTTAAATTAACACACGTGTTAAAATTTAAGTTTGTAAAGAGTGGTGTGACATACATCTTCATTTCAAATCTAGCACACCTCGTCTCCTTTCTATGCATTTTTCTCAACGAGCACATTCCACCTACGTACCAAACTACAAGAAAAATAATTAAAAACAAAGATAAAATAAGACCTACTATACTAAATAATCAAAGAAGTTCAAGAAGATAGGGTATCCACATACACTATCTCATTTTGAGAAGGAGATAGGTAATGTTTCACCTAATGACCATTCACTTCAAACTCATTATTAGGACCCTTTAGCTTTAATGTATTCCAACTTAACACCTCAAGCACTTCAAATGGCCCCATCCATTTAGACTTAAGCTTTCCGGAAAACAACTTAAGCCTTGAATTGAATACAAGAATCTTGTCCCCAGGAGTAAACGTCTTTTCCTTCACTTTAGCATCATGCCATCTCTTCATATTCTCTTTGTAAATGATGGAATTATCAAATGCTCTTCCTCTAAACTCCTCAAGCTCAACCAATTTCAGCAGCCTTGCTTTGCCACTCTCCCCTTCATCCATATTAAGGCATTTAATGGCCCACAATGCACGGTGCTCTAATTCGACGTGAAGATGACAAGCCTTTCCATAAATCAATTGATATGGTGACACACCAAGAATAGTCTTAAAAGCCGTTCGATATGCCTATAAGGCATCGTCGAGCTTTTCCGACCAATCCTTCTTCCCCCCATTGATTGTCTTCTCCAAAACTAACTTGATTTGATGGTTTGAGACCTCCGCCAATCTATTTGCTTGAGGGTGGTAAGGTATAGCCACTCGATGTTTCACTCCATATCTCTTCAACAATCCTTCCGTCAATTTATTTACAAAATGAGATCCTCCATCACTCACTAATGCACATGGAACTCTAAACCTAGCAAATATATTCTTTTTCAATAATCTTTGAACAATCAAAGCATTATTTGTTTCAGTGAGGGTTTCCTCCACCCACTTTGACACATAGTCCACGGCTAGCAAGATGCACATATATCCTTAATGCAAGGGAAATGGTCCCATAAAATCAATGCCCCATACATATAAAATCTCTATATCAATTCTTAAACTCATGGGCATCTCATCTTTCTTACTTTTTTCTCATACTCTTTGACATCTATCACATTTAGCCACAAACTACTTTGCATCTTTAAACAATGTAGGCCAATAGAAACCCAATAGTAAAATCTTATTCCCCATCTTTTGATGACTGAAATGGCCACCACACAAAGATGAATGACATAGCTCAAGAATCCCTACAACTTCTTCATTAGCCACACACCTTCTTGTAACTTCATCATTGCAAATCTTAAACAAAAAGGGCTCATCCCAAAAGTACTTCTTTACTTCCACATAAAACCTTTTTACCTTATACTCATTTAACAATGTGGGCTTGATTCTACAAGCAAGAAAGTTGACATAATCGGCATACCAAGGAGGTACATTCACCATAAGAGTACACACTTGCTCAACCTCTACTTGAAGAATTTTCTCATCCGAGAACTCATCCCCAATCGGCTTCATGTCCTCATTCTCTCCTCTATTTTCCAATCTAGACAAATGATCCGCAATCACATTCTCCACCCCCTTTTTATCTTTGATCACTACATCAAATTCTTGCAAAAGTAACATCCAACGGATCAAACGTGGCTTAGCATCTTTCTTACTCATGAGGTATTTTATCGCCGTATGGTTCATGTAGATAATAGTTTGTGTGCCAACCAAGTACGGTCGAAACTTCTCAAAAACATACACCACGGATAAAAATTCCTTCTCTGTTGTAGTGTAATTAACTTGGCACGAGTTCAATATCTTAGAGACATAGTAGATTGCTCTAAACTTTTTCACCCTAGTTTGCCCAAGCACCACTCCTATGGATTGATCGCTAGCATCACAATGCAATTTAAATTATATGCTCCAATCTGGGGTAACAAGTATTTGAGAAGAGGCTAAAGCATCCTTTAGCACCTGAAATGAGACACAAAATTTATCATCAAAGTTAAAAGGACAATCTTTTCAAGTAATTTACAAAGTGGTTTAGCAATTTTTGAAAAATCTTTGATAAAGTGTCTATAAAAGCAAAACATGACCTAAGAACGATCTCACCTCTTCTCACTATTAGGAGGGGGAAGACGTTCTATGGCTACCACTTTTGCCTTATCCACTTTCAAATCATGCTTCGATATATGGTGTCCCAAGACTATCCCATCGATCACCATGAAGTGGTATTTTTCCCAATTTAACACAAGATTCGATTCTTCACACCTCTACAACACAATAGTGATATTAGTTAATCAAATATTATAAGAAGAACCATACACGGAAAAATCATTCATAAACACCTCCATGACATTTTCAACTAACTCATCAAAGATCGACATCGTACAACACTGAAAATTGGCAGGAGCATTATATAGACCGAAAAGCATCATTCAAAATGCAAACGTGCCATAGGGACAAGTGAATGTTGTCTTCTCTTGGTCTTTAGGGCAATCAATATTTTATTATACCCCGAATATCAATCAAGAAAATAATAATACCCGTGTCCGCAAGCCTATCCAATATTTGGTCTATGAATGGTAATGGAAAATGATCTTTACGGGTGTTTTTATTTAATTTACAATAATCCACACACACCCTCCAACCTGTGATAGTTCGGGTGATAATTGTTTCATTCGTATCGGATCGAACAATTGTCATGCCACCCTTTTTTGCCACTACGTGTAAAGGACTCACGTATGGAGTATCACTAATTGAAAAGATAATTCCCGCATCAAGCCATTTTGAAACCTCTTTTCTTACCACTTCTTGCATTATAGAATTCAATCTACGTTGATTTTGCACACAAGACTTCTCATCATCAATCAAATGAATCTTATGCATACATAAAGATGGGCATATACCTTTCAAGTCTTTTATACTCCAACTAATAGAGGACTTATGCTCCCTTAAAACTCTTAACAACTTTTCTAATTCTAAATCATTAAAGGAAGAAGATACATTTACCGGATACATTCATTCTCCTCCAAGTAAGCATACTTCAAATGCTCCGGTAATAGTTTCAACTCCTCATTCTTCTTCTCTTACACTCCTTCTTTTGGTTCTTCATCAAGTTTCTCCACTTTTGCTTCCTTTATTTCCTTACTTATGAGTTCCCTACAAGTATTTAAACAATTCAATTCATCAATTATTTCATCATTTCCTAAACAACAAGAAGAGTTAGAATTTATAGAGTCAATAGAATAAGAGTGGCTTATGATAATTTCCAAATGATCCTTGGAATGAAGATAATCATATGCTTTTCAACAATGTTGTCCACAACTTCCAATCTTCTACATTCCTCCTTATTCCTAGGATACCTCATAGCCTCTTTCAATGAATATATCACCTCTTCCTCTTTCACTTTTAAAGTCAACTCCCCTTTCTTCACATTTATCAACGTCTTTCCCGTGGCAAAAAATGGACGTCCAAGTATCAATGGAATATTTGAATCTTCATCCATGTCTAGTACCACAAAATCAATGGAAAATACAAACTTGTCAACTTTGATCAAAACATTTTCCACAATTCCCTTAGGGTATGTCAAAGACCGATCCGCTAATTGAAGTGTGACCGACGTCGGTTTAACCTCACCAATACCCAACTTCTTAAAAATTGACAAGTGCATCAAATTGATATTTGCACCCAAGTCACATAGAGCTTTGTAGTTTTTATGCTTTCACATCTCACATGGAATAGTGAAACTTCCTATATCTTTCAATTTATGAGGGAGTTTCTTTTGTAAAATAGCACTACATTCCTCCGTGAGATTAACCATTTCAAACTCACCCGAGCTTCTTTTCTTTGACAGTATATTCTTCAAAAACTTGGAGTAGTTGGGCATTTGAAGCAAAGCATCCGCAAAAGGAATATTTATATGGATCTTTTTCAACATCTCAACAACTTAGCAAATTTTTCCTCCAATCCCTTTTTTAAGCATCTTTGTGGGAATGGAATTGCTATGGGCAACTTAGGTATTCCCCATTCATCTCTTTCAAAGTTCTCTTCCCTTTCTTTACGTTTCGCTTTTTTACATCTTTCCCACTTCTTTGGAGACTTCGCTTTTTCCTCTTCAAGTGTAGGGGAGCTTTCATCTTTTTCAATAATTTCAACTTCTTCCGCTTTCCCTTCTTCATCCAATCTTTCCATAGGTTCAAGTTCACACTCTACTCCCTCTACTTCCGTTGGCATAGAAAGCCCTTCGTATTTTGTTCCACTACGAAGTTCAATAGCCTTGCATTGCTCCTTAGGATTAGTAACGGATGTAGATGGAAACTTCTCTTTGTGATGAACATCCCCCTTTTCACTTGCTATTTGACTCATTTGAGTTTTCAATGCTTTGAATCTCCGATCATTCACTTCCTTTTCTTGCCTACTATCTTCTCTAGCTTCCTTCATAAATTCAAACATCTTAGTCATTTGATCTTCTATTGTAGGCTTCCCTTCACCATTTGAAGTTTTCTCCCCCGGATTAGTGCCCGGTGGAAGAGGCATTTCCTTGATTTCCATATAACAAATTCTCATACCTACGAGGTTGGTTAAAATTTTCTCCAAAATTACCTTGACCCCATCATCCTTGCCTTTGTGGATATCCCCCTCCATGATTACCAAAACCACCCCATAATTTCCTTGAAAGTTCCTTCCTTGTTGGCACCAAGTATCTTAAAATCTAAAATTAGGAGACATACCTTGTTGAGGCATAGGGTAGGCATTTGACAACTTTGAGAAGATTGACCCATATTAGGCATAGAAATGCCTTATTGAGGATTTGAAAACACTTGTTGATTCATCAAAGGTGTAGAATTTGGAGACACTTGCAAATTAGAATTAATCCTTTTTAAGTATCTCCAAAATTGCTTTTTCGGTTACATCCTCCTTAGGTACTTCCTCCTTCTTCACTTGTTGCATGCATACTTCTTCCATCTTAGCAATTCTTTCCCTTTCATACATCCCCGAAGATCTATCCATAGGCAATTGACCCGTATTTAAAGTAATCTATTCACATATAGCAATAGCTCTTTCCGGAGTTTGCCCCAATATAGAACCTCCCGCCGAAGCATCAACAAGCATTCTTTCACTTTCATTCAATCCGGCATAGAAAAATCTCACTTGTTGATCTTAGGGGAACCATGTTGTGGACATCTCCTTAGCATCTCTCTGAATCAATCCCAAACCTCACTAAAAGTTTCAAGAGGCATTTGCTTAAATTGAAATATTTGACCTTTTAGATGCAACATCTTCGATGATGGAAAATACTTGCTTAAGAACATTTGAGTTAACTCTCTCCATGTAGTACAAGATCCCGGAGGTATAGTATTATTATACCAAGCTTAGCTTGATCCCTTAATGAGAAGGAAAAGAGCTTCATCTTGATAGTATACTCACTAACTCCATTAATCTTGATGGTATTAGCTAACTCCGTAAATTGAGATAGGTGAGCATTTGGGTCTTCCATTGCACCACCCCCAAATTGATTTGCTTGCACCATATTAATCAACCCTGTTTTTATCTCAAAATTATTAAAATTTAACGGCGGCCCCATAGCATAATTTCCATATTGAGGTTGGAAATGATCTCGGATATTCATTCCAATTCCATTATATCCATGTCCTCGAGGTTGATTTTGCACTATCGGAGGAGCTTGTTGATTATTTCTAGCTTCTTGTTGTGCCATCAAGTGTTGAATAATAGCTTACAATTGTTGGTTTTGCAAGTGCACTTGTTGAGCGTTCCCTTGTGGCACAAACTTCGGATTAACATGTCCTCCTCGAACATTATCACCCCCTTGTTGAAAGTTTCTCATATTACCTTCTTCATCAACCATATTGGCATTATCCATTTCATTTTCCAGAACTTCCTCCATAGGATCTAACACTCATCTTCTTTATCTTCTTAATGTAGCTTCCAATTCCAAGTTCAAAGGTTCAATGAATTGAGACCTAGAACGAGTATGCATGTACCTACAAAAATTTCCAAATTTGCTCCCCAAATAACCAAGACAAGTAAACAAGTAAACAAAAAAAGGAATAATGTTATCAAAACTAATCAAATTCAAACTCGTTACATCCAAGATTTTAACATTTCCCCGGCAAGCGGCGCCATGTTTTTAGTCCCATTTTTGGTTAAAATGATGTAGAGTAAGTGAACTCTATCGTTGTTGTAAACGTAGTGACCAAGTAACAAAATTTATAGAATATCGTCCCAAGGGAAAAATAAAATTAAGGTGTATCCGAATTTGCCTTCGATCATGCTTTGTAAAAGTGATAGAATTTGAGTTTGGGTTTTAGACTAACAATTATTCTAATCAATTAACTAGAAAATAAGTAATAACTATGATTATCAAAGAAAAATGAGGTGATGGAATGATTGAAATCGATCTTAAAAAGAATGCAAGGCTAACCACAATCCAAGTCAAGGTAGTATCCTAGATATTCAAGACTCTAGTAGTAAACATAATCAACAATGGAGTGGAAGCAATCGCAATTGTACCCCTAATTCCTATGGCCAAGGTGACTAGGTTCTCATCCCTTTTACAAGATTAAATCCCCTTAGATTGGTCTTATTATCAATATCTATGAAGGTACTATGACTCTAAGTTTGGTTCTTCTCATTTAATTACTCAAATGTCCTCTTATAAGTGTTCTATGCATTGAAAGGGTATGACTTACCTCTTCTCATACTAACATGCATGATCATATCACCAATTGATTCAATTTATCCCTAACACATAATATTGGAATAGCCATCCTAACATGATGTGTATAGAAATCAATCACACAATTAATAAAATGAATCCTTGTTCTTAGTCGCATTTCTTGTAAAAATTTATAAGAGTAAGAGACTCTATCGTCGATTAAACGTGTGACCAAGTACAAAATTTATAATAATGTCGTCCCAAGGGAAAGTAAACTCATGATTGTATCCGGATTTTCCATTAATTTATGCTTTGTAAGAATGATAGATTAAAGGTTTGATTGTTTAAGCTACTAAATATTTTTCTACTCAATTAACTAAGAATTTGAAATAACAAAGTAATGATTCAAACAACACACAAATGATGATTGGAATGGAGGTAGAATTCACTTGAGAAGAGATTAAGACTAATCATAATCATGGTTAAGACTCTAGCTAGATATGTATAACTTTTGATGGTGAACTTCATAATCCCTATGACTAAGGCAATTAGGTTCTCGACTCTTTTACCAGCCTAAATCTCCTAAGATTGATCTTAATCTCAATTCTTTTAAGGTACTATGATCATAAGTTGGTTCTTTTCACTCAATTTCTTAAGTGTCCCTATATGAATGTTCTAAGCATAAGAAGGGTATGACTTACCTCCCCTCACACTAACATGCATGCACATTTTAATATATGATTCAATTAAACATCCACTCTTAACATTGGAATGACCATCCTAATACTATGAATAGAAAATCTAATCGCACAAGTATTGAAATGAAACATGATTTATATATCATAAAAGGAAATCCACAATTTAACTACATTCACTTCTCAAGTTCTACACATCTAGCTTTCATCTCAACCATTCATATGATTAGCCCTACTATAGGACTAACCACTACACATTGTGTTTAGATCAATACAAATCAAGCTTTGCCCCATTTGAGCCAAAATAAGAAGAAAATCAACAAATGAAAAGTAGGCTTCCCTTTCATGGAGAAACCTTCCTTCTCTTCAATATGCTAACTCCTTCAATCCTTGATGCTTTCCTCTTCTCAAAATGGTGGATGAATGGATTGGGTGATGGATTTATGGATTGATTGTTGAAGAACAAATGGAATTGGATGGATCTAATGGATAGAGGTGGATTTATGGATCTAGTATGTGAAAATGTGGTGTGGAGTGTGTGTAACTACTCTCAATTCAGATCTCCCTTCAAATTTTGCACAAGTCACCCTTTTATATCACTAATGGACCTTCTATAAGCTTCCGGAACATTCTGAAAACTGCACAAGTTTTTGCACCTACACGGCCCGTATAGCAGCGCACGGCCCGTGTAGGGCACACCTACTTCGGCGTGTTGTGCGTACTTTCGGACACAGCTCGAGCTACGCTACATGGCTTTGTTCATGGCCGTGTAGCGTTTTATGATGACATTACATGGCTTCTTTTTACAAGCTCGTGTTCTGCACACGGGGCGTGCAGCATCGCACGGCTCGTGCGCTAGAAAATGGCCTTCCTCCTGGGCGAGCTCTGTGTTCTGATGACGGTACATGGCCACCTCGGATAGGCTTTTGTTCTACACACGGCCCGTGTCCGAGCGTGCCCTGTACTTCCGTCTCCATTTTGCTCTCGACTCCGTTTTTCTTCATTTCTTGACCTGTTTTACACATGTTTAAGCTCATATACACAATTCTATCATTTCATACCACATTTCATATTATGACAATAACTCTATCAAAAATCATACAAATACGGATAAAAACATCCAAAAATCCACAAATAAAGACATTAAAATCTAGGTGAAAATGACTATGATCGATCCTGAATCACAATTTATAAGAAGAAATCTATCATCACTTCAATTTATTACTAAAATCTCACAAATCTAGTTTAACCTCAACTGATCATGTGGCTAGCCTCACAAGAGGTCTAGCCACCAACAATCATCTTACAAACCTTACAAAGTCCATAAAATGTCATTGGTAGCTTCAAATCAAAGAAAATGCAAAATAAAAGTAGAAGTTCTTCCCTCGCGATTAAGAGTTGATCTCCTTCCTTCATAAGCTTTCCAAGAAAATAAGCCTCAAATCTCTCTAAGGATATTGTAGATGAAAGATGTATGGAGAGAATTATGGATTCAAAGTAGTAAAAATGGATGAATTTGGTAGATTTGGATGTAGGAGAGAGAGTGTGTGTGTAAATGTGGTGTAGTAGTGTGTGTTTGATCTTGATAACTCCTCAAATGGGACTCTCTCCCTTAATTCACCCCAAAATTGGGTATTTATACCTTTTGGAATCTTTTAGAACACGTGCAAGTTTAATCTGGATTCTGTACTTACACGTTTCATGTAGCAGCACACGACTCGTGTAGTGCACACACAGTTTAGAATTTTTATGTGCTGATAGGACATGACTCGTGTAGCAGCACACGGCCTCGGCATGGGCGTGTAGCTGATTCTGATGACCGTGCACGGCCTGGGCTTACAGGCCCAATATTTTGCACATGGGGCGTGTGCTCGAGCACGGCTCGTGCGCAGAACACGACGGGGCATGTTTAGGCGTGTTTTGTTCTCCTTCTTTATTTTAGCTCCCAATTCTGTTTTGCTCTATTTTTGACCTGTTTTACATACATTTAAGCTTATTTCCACACATTTATTAATCTTTACACAATTCTCCTAATTAACATGAAACTCCACCAAAAGTTACACAAATACAAATAAAAATTTAAAAATCCACAAATAAAGACACTAAAGTCTAGGTGAAAATGACAACGATCAACTCTTGAACCACACCGTAGAATTTGACAAGGAGACCCACTCTCACCATACTTATTTATTATTTGCTCGGATGTGTTCTCATGTATCTTGCAGGACTTGCAAAGCTGCCACAAAATACATGGGATCAAGGTAGCGATATCAGCCCCAATTATCTTGCACCTCTTTTTTACGGATGATACTCTATTCTTGGGTCATGTAACCTTAGAGGAATCTCAATTTTTTAATTAAGTTTGCAATCTCTCTATGAACGGGCCTCCGGACAGAGAATTAATTTTTATAAATCTGGAATTATTTTTAGCCCTAACACTAGCCAAGAACTCAAGTCCTCAATCTCTCAAACACTAGGTATGAGCCACGTACCATCCCATGGAAAATACCTTGGTTTGCCATCTATTGTAGGAAAATGTAAGAAATAGATCTTTAATTATATTAAAGATAGAATCTGGAAGCGCATCTCTAACTGGAACGAGAAAACCCTTTCCAAAGTTGGAAAAGAAATTCTTATAAAGTCTGTTATTCAAGTAATCCCGGCCTTTACCATGTCATGCTTTAAATTTCCAGATTGTGTTCTTGATGATATAAATTCTATGATGAGGAGTTTCTGGTGGGGCTCAAATACTAGTTTGAAGAAGATTAACTGGGTTGCTTGGTCAAAACTGTCTCTTAGGAAAAATGTAGGGGGTCTTGGTTTCAGAGACTTAAGAGCTTTTAATCTAGCTCTTCTTTCTAAACAAGGTTGGCGATTATTAAACTTCTCGCATTGTCTTTTTGCACGAGTATTGATAGCAAAGTACTACCCAGAAGTTCAATTTTTCCAAGCTCAGTTGGGCAACCGTCCCTCGTGGACATGGCGAAGTATTCTTGAAGGCCGAGATGTTGTCTCCGAGGGCTGTCGTCGTCTTATTAACTCAAGTGTTAATACTCGCATTTTTGGAGATAGGTGGCTTTCTCAACACCAAGTGATTGAAAGTTTATATGCATCGTCGGAGTTGATGGAAGACGACAAGGTTGCAATGCTGATTAACGGGGTAAATCATTGCTGGAAATCTGATATCGTAGTCGCTCACTTCTCGCAAGATATTTCTTCTCTCATTCTCTTTATGTCTATTAGAAACTCTTATGCTCCAGATAAATGGGTTTGAAACCATACAAATTCAGGATCTTTTAAAGTTAAATCTGCATAACTCTTTCTGAAAAATACAGATTCTCCTTCTACTAGCAGCGGGCCGAATCAGACATGGAAGCGCCTCTGGAAGCTGAAAATCCCTAACCGTATCCTCCAATTTCTTTCGAGGTGTAATGATTCTCTACCTTTTACCGATAATCTGGCAAGAAGAGGAGTTTGTTCTTAGCTTTGCTCAAAGTTCAGCTGCATGTTGGTTTCAAGATCTAATTTTAGCAGGTGATTCGGCTATCACAAATATCTTCTCTACCCTATGCTATTTCCTTTGGTACCAGCGCAATAAAAAAACTTTCGAGAATGGGACAGAAAATGCTCATACTCTAATATCTGCGGCAACCAATCTCCTTAATGAATTTCATACAGCCAATCTTTGGCCTGAGCGACAGTTGAACTTGCAATGAAACAACCTTGGCCTTCCCCTCCTGATTCTGGCTTTCGAGTATACTTTGATGGAGCCTTATCTGTGCGTTCAAACTATGTAGGTTGTGGTGTCTTTGTATTGAGTGAAGATAATAAATTTACTTTTGGACTCTCCAAGAGGTTCCCAGGCATTAAAGACGCAGAAGTTACTGAATTCTTAGCCCTACGTGAATGCCTTCTTATCATTCAAAATCATGGGATACAACCTGTTTCAGTTCTTGGCGATGCGGAAAAAGTCATCCTAGCAGCACTTGGAGAAGTCTCTTACTCTACTATTTGCATTCCGATCCTAGACGATATTAAGACTCTCCTTGCCTCTATTCCTTGTACGGGCCTTTTTTGGGTTAGTAGGTCTAAAAATTTTGTGGCTCATGAGTTAGCATTTTTTTGACAAGTGCAATTCTATTTATGTATCATCTTGGGAATCCCTTCCGGATTTCCTATTATCATTCAGTGCTGGCTGATTTAAGCTTCTTTAATATAATTTTCTTTTTGTAAAAAGAAACCAATATTGTATTTTAATAAAATAAATTCTTTAATTTATGAGAAATCGTGAAAAATGTCTAGTAGTTGATATTAAAAAAGCCGCTCAACATAATTTTTTTTTGTTTTGGAAATGTCACCTTTTGATTTATTTTTCTCTATTCATTATATAATTAAAATATAGTCGCACATATAAGTGTGTACAGCGTCGCATATTTATTTAAATAAAACGTGTATATGATCGCATATATAGTCGCGTGTAGAGTTATGAAAACAAACGAAAACGGCTGATGAGGCATTACATCAAGAGATTGTTGCGACGAGCAAGAGATTTGTACGTAGACACCCTCATTAACTTAGACTGCAAGCTCTCGACGCCCACCATGGCTGCAACACCACACCTCTGGATTTTGGTCGATCAATCTCAAGAGAGCATCACTCTATTTCTTGTAATTATGTTTGAATTTATATATATATATATATATATATATATATATATATATATATATATATATATATTTATTTATTTATTTATTTATATTATTTCTTTGTATTTTTAAAAAAATATTTTATTTTATATAGCAAATGTGTTTCTTTCAATATTATACAAATATGTTTGCGAATAAAATCGAACTTTAATAAATGAACTTGAGCCGAGTTCAAACAAGTTCTTAAATTTTTAAATGAGTTCGAGCTTGAGTTTGTAATACTCAATTAGCGAAAAACTAAACTTAGCTCGTTTACACTCCTATATATATACATTGATCCTAGAGCCTAATATATATTGCGATTCAAATTCTCTATTATGGGTGTTTTTATTTCGTGTTTCATAATATGTCCCTAACAAATAATCATTTAACCATAACATATATGTTTCACTGGAATTTCTTTGTAGTGTAGATAATGATTACTCTCTTCGTCTTCTTTCAGATGACACACTTTCTATTTTGGGCTGTCCTACAAAAGTTTGCACATTCCAAAAAAAGTAAAAAGTAAAAAATAATTACCCTTCCACATATACTTTATTTACAAAAAAATCATCTCTACCTAACATACTTTATCATTTATTTATTACAAAAAATACCATTATACCCCTAAAAGTCATCACTTTCTTAATCTCCGTGCCGAAAAGAGGGGCGCAAACTTTCCCGGGACGGAGGGAGTATGTTATATGACATGTTCCCTCCATTCCACGGAATCAATATTTACACTTTCTTTATTTGTTTGTCTCAAATAACTCTTTAAAAGAAATCAACATTTTATTCAACAATTTCAAATGTTAATTTAACTTAAATTTTCACTCCTCTTTTACATTTATAATATTACTTTACACTTTATTTATTATTTAAAAATATTAAAATATCTTAAAAGTCAATAATTTGTGGGATGGAAAATGTTGGAGTATATATTAACATAGAAATGTTCTAAAATAATCTAAAATTTTTAAAAATGAACTTTTTGAACATCTCAAATTCATCACATAAGAAATTAGAAAATATTTTATTTATGTATTAATTATTTTTTTATTAGGGCCCTTTTTATAATTTTGCCTAAAGCCCATATTAAATTTCAGGAACGATCGTGTATGCTAGCTGAGCTCCAAATTTTCTTTGTGGACCATGGTTACTGTTGTGTTAAAAAAAAATAATAAAAATAAAAAAAAACCTAAATCACCACATAAAACAAGTATAAGAAAAAATTTCTTTAGTCATTATTTATTGGCTAACAATAAAGTTTTTTTTATATACGAAATAATATTTATTTAATTAGAGAGGAGCCCTCTTATGAGATGTTAATTACGTGAAACAATTGTTAGAGGGGTCGACTCGTTGTTAAAATATGCGTGTTATATAGGTATATAGGTAAAATATATTTATTAGTTAGTAGTTAAAATACGTTTGTAGTGAATCATACTATAACAATTAAAACTACTTTATTCCTTATTCATTATGCTTTAGAAAAATATATTTTAACTACAAATTAACATACTTTATATATATAGCTAACATACTTTAATATTTTACATATATAGCTAACATACTTTAACAACAAGTCGACACTTCTCACAACTCGTCTCACGTAATTACCATTTTAAAAAAAATTGTATAATGAAATTATCCAAACAGGACGAGTTTATTTGTATACAAAATTTGAATTATGAATATTTATTAGTTGAAGACTTAATTAGAAATCATGATAGATGTATTTCATTTAAAAGCTTAAAGAAAACGTATAATTTATAATTAATTAAATCTAGACAAAGTCTTTTATAAAACATTATTTATGTGAGACAGTTTATAAGACATATTACTATCTATTAAGAATATATTTTAACTATAAATAAACATACTTTTCTTATATAATAAACATAATTTATAATTTAATGGGTTAACCCATTTCACTATCAGTAGATATTTGTATATATTGCCACATACTTATACGATAGTAGTAATAATGTTTTTAGAAATTTCTATTTTAGATATTTGTATATATTGCCACATACTTATACGATAGATATTTTCCTCCAAATATTAGTAATAAATGTAAGAAATTACTCCAGGTCGTTTTATCATTTTTATCGTGCACTGAGAAATTTTTTTTTTCTTTTAGTAAAAGAGTGTTTTACATATATTCATCATTAATTAATCATTAATTTAATTATTTATTATATATAAAATAATAATTCTTCTTAATTTAAATATAAAAGAAAAATGAATACTTTACTGATAAATTCAAGGAGTAGTTTGTTATACAAAATCGAGAGAGATAATACTAATCAATAATACGATCTTGGTTTTTTGGTATTTTTATAGCAGTACTGAACGAATGACAACAGTTAAGTATCCGCTTACTTAGTAATGTTTGTGTCTATATTCATTTAAATATCAACTACTCATATTCGTATTCATCTTATTAAAAAAAATTAATCATTATAATACTCGTACCCATTTGAATCTATTTAATTTAGGGGTGGATAAAATTACCGAGATTTCGATATACCGTAGTTATCGTATCGAAAAATACCAAAAATATTCAAAAAATAGGTATACCGAAAATTTCGCCGTACCGAAATTTTTGGTACGGTATCGGTATATAAATTTTTTAAAATCAGTATTTCGATATATACCAGATTGGTCGTTATAGTTGGGGCGACCAAGCAACAAAATATCGAACCCAAGGGAATTTAGGATTCATGGCCTTTAGGTATAGCATCGTGATTAGTTAGGGAGGATCGAAAGGGAGGTTTTAAAAATAAAAGAAAATAAATCAAATGCATGGAAAATTAAATCTAATTACAATATTTTTATATTTTCAATGTGATGATAGCTTTCATGATGCAATCAAATAATCTAACATTCAACACCTTTAATTGTTTTCCATTTTTAAGCTAATCATGATAAGGACGATCACGATTTCCACCTATCCCCAATGGACATGGTGAATAGGATGTAGATTATTTTTACAACCCCTAAAAAGCTCCTAGGATCAATCCTACTTGCAATTCCCTTCAAGGTACTATGTTCGCATGGATGGGGTTCTCTTCACTAGTTTAATCCTCGGGCACAAGTTATCTCACTAGTGTTCTTTACGTTGTTCTAAACATAAGGACTCCTTGGCTAGGCTCCCCTTATATTAACCCTCATGTAATAAATGGAAGAAACTCACATATGATAATCATGCAAAGCAACTAAGGGTAAAGCAACGACAAGACATGTTGATACACAATACACAACCTAATCACTATACACTAATACCAAAGACATAAATCCCATATTATTACAAGCATGCTAATTTCATAAATGAAATCTAATCAAAGCCTGAAATTCAATCAAGACATTTTCATAATTTAATCAATAATCATGCATTCAATCAACCACCAAAACATAAAAAATATAAAGATAATAAGTAGGGTTAGATTACACCTTAATGAAATTTTTACATTCATGAGGATCATCCTTTCCTTGGTGTCCCCACCTTCTTGGAAAACAATAAAATCCTAATCTAAAAAAACATTAAAACTAAAATGGATTCCTCCCCCAAAGGGGAGGAATCTCAACTAGTGGAGATCTCTCTTGAATGAAGAGTGGTGGTGTGGTGGCCTCCAAAAGTGAAGAAAATAGAAATTGGGATTTTTGGAATTGGGAGATTGTGGATTGGTTGCTCCAAAGATGAGAAGGAGGATACATATTTGTATGGTGGCTCAAAGAATTAGGGAAACATTTTGGATGATGGGTAAGGTGGAGAAAATGGGCTTGGCCTTTTTTGCTTAAAAATCGATTCCAGGAATTCGGGTTACGAAGAATTCCGTACGGCTTTATTTCCAAATTGGTTTGTAGCCCAGTGGTAGTATGAGGCGCCCTCAAGGCAGAGATCGCGGGTTCGAGTCCCGGCCTCTGTAAAAATTAATTCTTTTTATTTTTAATTAAAGGGGAAGAGTTGAAAACTCGATCGAATATCTCTTACAGTGACTTATGCTTTGTTTCCGCAAATAGACAACATTTCTGATCCATAATAAACAACGCTTTTAGCTGTTGTCTATGCTTACTTTTGTCAACACCCCAGAAATGTGTTGTCTATGCTTACTTTTGTCAACACCCCAGAAATGTGTTGTCGTAACTCCTTATAAATTATGTTGTCTTTTCAGCTGCAACTCTTTTTCCTTGTTTCATCCCGATTTAATTCTCGTTTCTTCCATCTCTCTTTCAAGCTCAAAACACCAATTTTTCTGCAAAAATACATAAAAATACCTCTCTCCAAGTAATCAAGCAATTATAGTATTTTCAGTAAAATCATGCTTAATTATTGAATTAAAGCCAAATAAATCCAATTAAATTCATGCAATTTAAGCCCAAAATTTTAGGTGAATTACACACTGATCAATACCGAAATATCGAAAATATATCGGTATTTTCGTATTTTTTTGATATTTCGGTATATACCGTACTCAAATATCAAAATAATAATTATTTTTATATATAATATAAATTATTTGATTAAATTATTTTTAAATAATATATAATAATTTCGGTATGAATCGGTATTTTAATGGTATGAATCGATAATTTTCGATAAAATAGGATGCTTCGGTATTTCTGTATAAACGATATTGATCTATAGTATACCGAAATTTCGGTATACCGAAACTTTCGGTACTGTATCAATATGATTTTTTAATACCGATAATTTCGATGCGGTATGAGTCGGTATTTTCGGTACGGTACGATATGCCACACGTACTATTTATCAATATTAGTGGATTACATATATCTATTTAATACTCATTTATTTTTAGTACTTCATCCGTCACACAAGTATTTAATTCACGCTTTTCATTTTTATTCATTCCAAAATTTATACACACTTCTAAAAATAATAATCAATACAATATTAATATGCTTATAGAACTACTATATACTATAAAATTGCCACAATTTTTCTTTTTTAACTCAATAATTTTATTTTTTTCATTAAGTTATCCAAAATATTAGTTCTTTATATATTTTAGACACTAAAAAAGAAAAATAGTAATAATCTCCACTTATAAGGATACATTAATGAAACGGAGTGAATATATATATATATATATATATATATATATATATATATATATATATATATATATATATATATATATATATATATATATATATATATATATAGTATACATTCTCACGTAATACGCAGATGAATTATTATAACCAATTAAAAAATATAATTAAAGATGATATTTAATTTATAGACATACATAATTTAAATATGTACATTATTAATTATAATGATAATAATAAAAATAAAAATAAAAGTAGTAATACTAACCAATTAAAAAATATTATTAAAAATTGTATTTAATTTGAAAATATACATGAGTAATAATAATAATAATAATAATAATAATAATAATAATAATAATAATAATAATAATAATAATAATAATAATAATAATAATGATGATGATGATGATGAAGTTGGATATATTTTGTTGATTATCTATTCCTAACTAATAAAAAAATATAATTAAAGTAATATTTAATTTATAGATATACATGATTTAAAGATATACATGAATAATAATAATAATAATAATAATAAAATTAAAAGTAGAAAGATTATATATGTAATATTAAAAAAAATATGCGATAATTAACCACGTCGCGACACCTCATACTTTTAAAAAGTTATTTATAGCAACGTATTCGTAATTAGTATATATAAGAGGTGTGAAATGATAATGAAAACTTTAAATTAAAGTACACAGTGAGATCATGATATTAACAATAATTTATTTATTTCAAAATGTATGAAAAAATTGAAGCAGATCTTTAGGAATGAAACCTATGGAATAAATCAAAATAAATAAAGATATTATTTTATTTTTATTTTTTAAATTCTGATACATATGAATTGAAATGAATATATAAAAATATTTAAAAAAAATTAAATAATGTAAAAAATTATAATATGGATCGGACAAATAACTAAAATACAGTATTAAACAATAATGTTTAAAACAATTTGTTAACTACAGTTAATTTAAGTTTAACTATAACAACAGCAAAAGGAGAATTATTAATTTAAAATATTATTAGTGTTGTTTTACTCTTCTTAATATTCTTTTAAGTTTAACCTAGTATATACTTGTATTGTGTTGAACTTTTACAACTCTCAATAATACGTAAATTGTGTTTCTTCTTTCTTTTTTTTTTCTTTTCATATTCTACTATAATGAATATACAAATGATAGTTCTATAATAAATAACTATCCTAATATCTAGGTCCGAAAATTTCAATTAAGAAAATGTATTTAAAATATAACGAATTAAGTAAATGGCTCTCATATTATTCTCAAAATTATTAATAGTTGTTTTCATAAATGTATTTAAAATACTTCCTCCATCTCGAATATTTTTATCAATTTGTACAGACACAAAAATTAAGAATTTTTTTTTTTAAATACTCCATAATATAAGAAAAAGTAGAAATAAATTGATAATTTTGAGAAAGAAAAGTAAGTAAAGTTGTTGGGAATGATGAATAAAGTGTAAAAATATAAATAAAGTTATTGTAATTGATGAAGCAGTAAGATATTGAGTGTATTTTTATTATTTATGGAATAACTAAAAAGGCTAAATATAGTGTGCACCAGGGTGCACACGAAGCTTCGTGTGCACCCACATACAAATATAAGCAAAAACATATACAATTGTGAGTAAAAATGTATACAATTTAATTGTTAATTTTTTTAATGAAAAATTGAGTGTAAAAAATATCCAATTATTAAAATACATGTATACACTATTGAATAAAAAGTTATACACATATGAATGTTTGTTTTTTAATGAAAAATTTAGTGTGAAAAAAGTATACAATTATTACAAAACACGTATACAAAAGAGAATAACATGTATACAAAATAGAATAAAAAGTTATATAAATATGGGTGCAAGGATGCACCCGGGTGCACCTAATATACACTCAACTAAAAATACACCGGACAACTAAAAATAAAAAAAAAATAGTTAAAACATGTATGTGGTGGGATGGAGGGAGACATTTTGAAATAAGAATGGAAACGGGTCGATGGTGGGTTCGGTTTTAATGGGCTTACGCTTTTAAAGACGAATGGAAACGGGTCGATGGTGGGGTCGGTTATAATGGGCCTACGCATTTAAAGCCCGGCCCAATAGAATTAATTGTTCATAGTACTGGAGTCGTTGGTTTATTTATAAGGGGTGTTTGTCTAAAAGGGGAAACAAACGATGGCCACTCCAGTTTCAGTGCTTGTTTTTGCTGCGGTTCTTACAATTTTGGTTAGTGTATCGCTTTCAGCAAATGACGACTCTAGGTACTGCAGCTGTAATGAAGAATTGATCAACCGTAGAGGATTCCCAGGTAATTATTTCCTTCTAAATTGGAATTGTACTCCAAGCATTGATGTTTGTACGTATCAAAGTGGCAAAGGAATTTCAATGTTGGATCACTACACTCACACTTATCCAGGTATATATATACTAATCTCCGAGGTATAGTTAATGACAAATTTTGATTACCATATCATATTTCTATTACTACTTAAATTTCACACTTTATATTTTCATTTATTCCACGTTAAATTGCACAATTTATAAAAAGAAAGTCACATCAATTCTTAATAATAAAAATAAATTTTAATTATAAATTTATCACTCTCACCTAACGCACATAACATTCTTTAAAATTTATTTATTATTTAAAAAATTATGTTGCTCTCTAAAAGTTAATAAAATCGGTAAATAAACATCTTTTCTTAAACTTTATATCTACACTAACGGTGCAAGTAAATATGGAATTGAGTGAGTAGATAAAACTTGTGTGCTCCCGGTACATCGTGCCCCCTAATTAATGCTTTCTAAAAGTTGTGCTATTTATTATTAAATGTTATAGTACCATTTAGTAGTAAGATTTTATACACTCAAATTTTTTGAAAAAAAAAAACACTTATTTTTTAAGCAAATTTTTATACTTTTCATATTTCAGCCGACATTTTAAATTGAAAAATTATACCCTTAATAATTAAAATATATACAGTTTAGAACAAAATGTTATATTCTTATACAATTTGTGCATTCAGTGACATAAGAGACCAACTCATCAATCTGATTGATTCATTAAGTATATACTTATCTTATAATCACAATCACTCATATTTTTATTGACATGACTTAGGGTGAATTGATTAAATATTAAATGATAATCCTTTTTATAAATTTAAGTTTTTAGATAAAGGATCATTTAACATAATATAAGAGTTATGATCTAATCACATGCAATATTTGAGGCAAATAATCTCGAGTGGTCAACTGATTAAATATATAGTACTCATTTTTACAAATTTAAATTTTTAGATAAAATAATCATTTAACATAATATAAGAGTTATGATCTAATCGTTAAAAAAAAAGAGTTATGATCTAATCGTATGCAAAATTTGCACATCGGATTTTCTGCGTTATTTTTATGCATTATTTTCTGTGTCACACGTTAAGTAATTGATACATGAAATAAATCCAACTATTGCCTTTAGGGTTTAAGGATTATGGTATAATTTATTTCTCTTACACGTTCATCTAACGTTGTGACCATTGGCGGACGTACGAAGGGGGTAGGGGACATTGGGCCCCCCTGAACTTATAAAAATTATTAGTATAGATATAGAAATTTTCTTGAAATACCTTTGTGTCCAAGTGGTGAAGTGATGATGTTTTAGTTTTAAAGGTCCCTTATTCGATTCATGCAGTACTGCTATTTTTTTCCCCTCTTTTATTTCTTTTATTTATTTATTTTTCCTCTAAATAACATATTTATTTAATAATTTTAATGACTTTAGTTTCAAAATTGTTACTCTTACATAATACAATTAAAAATACTAAAACATCTTTAGAAAAATGTTAATAAAAGTTGGTAAATAAAATAATTATTCTTAAAATTTGTAGAACAAAAAACACGAAAATTTTCTCACTGAAATGTTGCGTCCGCCACTGAGAAAAATTGTATGAAAAAAATTGGGTCCCCCTCGACGGAAATTCTGCGTCCGCCATTGGGTGTGACACAAGAGATGATGTACCAAATAACACAAAAAATCCGAGCCGCAAAATTTGAGGCAAAATTAACCTCGCTTACATGTCAACTGATGTGTTATTACATAGACTCTCGACAACGTGTAATGATAGCGTTATATAATCAAATTTTAACCAATTACCACTCGAGATTAAAAAGAAAATAGTAGCATCATCAGAGAAATTAATTATCCCTTCTTCAAGTGCATTAGCGTGTTGAATATGGGAGCTAATTATTACGCACGCATTATTGTTATTGGGGCGGCTATTTGCACTCCTGAGCCTACAGAATGAACCCTATAAATTAATAAATTTAAAATATATCTATGTATGAAAACACAAATACCCTTTATAAATAATAAAATAAAATTAGTGGCTCCAATTAAATTTATAGATACACCCCACCATCATCGTTATAATTGATGAACTCTAAACGGCATGTTCATCAGATTATCATGGAACCAGAAAAATATGTTAAAAGAATAACCACCCCCAATGAATCATCTCCATCTGCATCATTATCTTTATACCACACAAACTCTGCAAGTGACATGAACACCCCACCAGAGATAACCCTAATCATAACCCAGATAATATTGACCCACCCGACAACCATCAAGATTTCGGAGGAGAGAATCTCTCCGGTGACCCAGAGCCGTCGTCCAGCTCTAGCAGCCGCCCGTACGGCCATTCTCGGATTCCAAGAAAAAAATTCAAAGCCCCCGTTGTGATCACCAAAGACAGCCCCAACGCCCTTCGCAGCCACGTTATGAAAATCAACGACAGCGGCGACATCGTCGACTGCGTCTCCTCCTTCATGTGCCGCTCCGTCCTGAGGGACACCAAAATCATGAAGGACATGACGCTGCAGCAGGCGGTAACGCCCGAGGGGGTCATAACCCTATTGGAAAAGTTTGAGATCCCATCCCTGTTGGGGACATTCCTGCTGGAGGCGTCATAGGCGGGGACAAGCAGGCTGACGGTGACAAGGGCAGTTGGTGGGCGGCGTGGCGGCGGGGCCGGTGATGATCATCGCAGCGACGTTCACGAATACGGTGTAGGAGAGACTGCAGATGGAGGAAGAGGGCGGCGATGAAGAAATGTCGTCGAGATATCAAGAAGTGAGGAAGTCATCATCGGATCAGAATAATTTGCAAATGTGAATGATGTTTCTTGGCACAACAGCAATGCCCTTCTACTCCTTATTTAGGATTTAGATATATACATTGTGTGTTGAGTTAATTAAAGGAAAAAGTGAGAATGAAGTTTGAAAAAGAAGAAAAATAAGAAGAAGAAAGGGGAGAAACAAGTTGATGAAATTATGAGTGAAGAAAGGGATTCTGCAGAGAATAGGGTTTAGAGTACATTAAGTTTAGTGATTATAATGATGATGGGGTGTATTTAGAATTTTAATTGGCGTACATTTAGATATTTAATTGGGATCTATAACAATTTAATGTTAAATTTAATTTATTATTTATAAAAGAGTATTTACGTCTTTTCACATGCATATATTTTAAATTTATAAGTTATTGGAGTTCATTTCGTAGATTCGGGGGTGCAAATAGCTGTCTTATCTCTATTATCTTTGTTTTTATTTTTAAATTTTAGATTGATGTTGTCGTATTCTTATTTTTCACGAACGAGGCCAAAATGCTTAGATATGCGCGTGTGCAATTAGGGCCACTAAACTAGTGGTGTTATGTTGTCATATTCTCATATAGAATTGTAAAGAGGACCATATGATTAAAATTTGGGTCAAAATTTAAAATAGCCACTATTCCATAAGTTTAATTTTTTCTAGCCACCCTCATAATAATATATTTTTTTCTAGCTACTTTCTACTATTCATTCCAAAAATATCCCTTTTCTCTTTAAAATCAATAAAATCTTTTATTTACTATACCCGATTGATATCCATATATGATTTTTAATATCCTCTCTTTCTTTTCATCATAATTTTCTTCTTTAAAATAGACATAGTTCATTACGACCATATCAGGCCCATCATGCTTCCGTACAATAATTAAACAATATTAATCTCATAATTAACCGACTTGAAATAGTAACAGTATCTTTTTTGACTGTCGATCCACTGAGTATCCGGGAGGTTTTACAGCTGCTCCTCACAACTAAACACGCACCCCGCAGTGTAATGGTTCAATCCCATTCCTTCAGGACCTTAGCACAACCCTGGTTCGTTTCCTACACCGGGTGTACAGGATGCTGCTACTATTTCTCGTCGAAAAATATGAAGATTAAGGTTGCAGAATATAATGGAAGGTTACATAATTCGGGCAGTAGCCCAAGTTTATTTATTTATTGAATGGAGAAATTTATTACACACTCATACTCACAGAACAAGAGGAGATGACTCTTTTAGCTACCTATTGTAGCTGCACTCAGAACACTCATACAAAGAAAGAAATACAAGGTTTATTTAGAAAGAGAAAACAGAGGGTGATGGTCGATCCCTTCTGTTTCCTCAACACACCTATTTATAAAGGCTTTCGGATTTGAAATCCAGATTTCAAAGCCTCTCAATCTTTTGTGACGTCACTGCTTGCGTCACTTCACATTGGATGTCAACCTTTCAGCAGCTGGCTGGTCTTCTTTTCTTTATTGGATTCTTTTCTGTGACGTCACTGCTTGCGTCACTTTTCATTGGATGCCAACTTTTCATCAGCTGGCTAGTCTCTCTTTATTGGATTCCCTTTTGTGGGTCATCTTCCTTGTTGGTCACATATCTGTTACCCTTTCGGAAAGGTCATCTGACTCTTGCTTTTTTGAGGAGTCATTTGTCCTCTTTGGTGCCTGATGATTCTCCCGGCTCCTGGGTATTCCGAAGAGATTTCACCATCTTTTTTCCACGTGTCTCCTTTGTTGGGGGTAGATCATCAGTTCTGATCATCCCTACGTCCAATCTTATCCTTTCCCAAATTTTGGTTCTGTTTGGGTGGAACAGCTTGAGCATACCTTGTTCGTCCATTGGCCAAAATGGGCAAATATTGCAATATCTCCGATGAGTTTGTTTACTCATTGGAATCTTGTTTCTCCAGAGAAGTTCTTGTTTTTACTGGAAAGCCTTCTCAGCGAACACTTTCTTTTTCCCTGTTAAAGTATTCAACAGGAAAGACCCATTCAAAAACTTATGCTCGAACTTGAATGGGAACTTCACCTCCACCATTGCTTTGATGCAGGCATACAAATCCCTCGCTCTCCGCGTAGAGATCTGTTCTTCAGAAAATGTAGAAACCAAGACTGGTTCCTTTCCAGAAGACTCTTTGATCTTATTTGATGTGAAACATCAGGTCTTCTTAGCTTGATGAAATGGAATGCCTCGTGGTTGCCTTTTTCGACTAGTTCTGGGGCTGCACTGGTGAAGTACAACTCTAATACATCCCCTCTGGATAAAGTCGAGTTATTTTCTCATGCCTTGAAAACCTTTTCTCCCAGCCAATCTGGTAGTTTTGCAAGTTCTGGAAAACCTGGTGCAACAGTATAGATCGAGGCTAGTGCCCCAAAGTCATACCACTGCTTTACATCCATTGGATTTGAGACTTCTCATATCCAAACTCGGGGGTATTCCCCAGATATATCCACTCGTTATTTCTCCAGTCGAATTCCTTGTCTGGTATTTAATTTCTCCCAGCTGGCCTGATATTCCTGCCAATAAGATAAATCAGCTAAGTTAATACCAACCTTAGTAGTGCTGGTCATAGGCCTAAGGTTGATCTCTCCCTCTTTGACCCCAGAGGTGCTGGGTTGACTCGAAGGCTCAAGATGTGACTCAGAAGCCTCGACTTTTTCTGGGATTGGTTTCTTTTTTGGAGGTTCCAATCTAGAACTCGTGCCAGGGGTATTTGAATCCCCTGCTCCGGGTCTAGAGCCCCGTACTCGACTACTCTTCTTTTGTCGATTGCTATTGCCATCAACAGCCCGGAGGAGTAGCTCTCTTAAGGACTCGAAGAGACTCGCATTGTTGCGAATACAAACTCGTATGCGATTAGACACTTTGGTCCGATCGCTTTCTTGTAATTTTCCAGCACGCGTTACATTGAATGACAGGTTCTCGAATTCCCTCTGGAGCAACTCAAGGTTGTCCATCAGGTGTCTTAAACAGTTAGGATGGAGTCTATCTCAGCTCCTTCCATCTCTCGTCAGGAAATCTGCCAAAACATTATCAACAGATTTAATAATGACAATATTAAAATCATAATATTGGCATTCTGCTTGCCATCTTAGTAGTCTAGCCTTTTTTGGTTTAGATTCGATTTTATTTTTTAAAAAGGCTTTGACACTTGTGTTATTAATTTTAAGGATGAATTTCTTCACGAGAAGAAATAGCGGCTATTTTTTTAATGTCTTTCGAATCGCAAAGAACTCGTTTTCATTGATGTGCCATCTCTTCGCTTCATTCTCCGCAAAGAGCCCACTACAGTATCTGCATGGCACTTTTCCTTCCGGTGTGGATTTCGTGAGTACTGTTGCCCACCAATGGTCACTGACATCTGTGTAGAGTATCAATTCATCCTCGTCATTTGATATAGCTAACTTGGGGAGCTTCTTGCAAACCTCCTTTAGTTGTTTAACCATTTCTCGGTGTGATTCCTCCCATTTGAATTCAGCATCTTTTTTCAACAGAGGACTGAACACCTTCCTATATTGCGCCAGATTGTTGATTAACATCCCAGCAAAGTTAACCACTCCTAAGAAGCTTTGGAGTTGTTTCTTGTCCTTGAAATCTTCAGAAAATCCTTGGACCTTTTCTACAATCTATGTTTGTAGAATAATTTTGGACTCATCAATCTCGACTCCAAGAAACTCGATCTGTCTTGTTGCTATTACTGCTTTCTTTTCAGAAAGCACTAATCCTTCCTTGTGATATGCTTCTGAGAATATTTCCAGATGCGCCAAATGCTCCTTCATATTTTATGAGGCTATGAAGATGTCATCCACATAAACAAACATGAATGAGAAATAATCTTTGAAAAGATTATCCATCTTCCTTTGGTATATCTGGGGTATGTTCGCCAAACCCATAGGCATGACATTCCAGATATAATGACCTTGTGGTGTGGAGAAGGCTGTGAACTTCTTGCTTCCTTCTTCCATCATAATTTGGTATGTAGTATCCATCGAACTCTAGGATGTTGTTGATCCATTTGTAGTTGATCACAAGTCTCGGCTTTCCCTGCTTGATTTCTCCATGATTTCGAACCAAAAATCCTGGACTGCTGTATGGCGATACTCCTGCCAGGTTGTAAGTGATCCTTGGATAAATGTAGGATGTCACATTTCCTGCGTATAGATTATCCGAGAGTCCTTCTAATCATGATTCTCTCGTATTCTTGATCCTTTTATCAAAGACAGTAATATCAATTGGTGTATCGATCCCTTCTTTGAATGTTGCTTTGATGAGGATCCGAATGGCTCCTATATGGACCCAAGACATAGTCTTAGCAACCTTCTCCGGGAGTTTACTGAGTTCCTTCTTGATCTCTTCATAGGGAACCAGTTGCATTTTCATCATATTTTCTGTGAGCTCCATTGGGATGGCAATTTCCCCTTCGGTCACCTTATATATGATGTTGTGCCTTCTCCTTTTGAAACTGAGAATTTTCTCAATTTTCTCCAGTCTCCCTATGGTAAATCCATCGTATAAATTGAGACTTGGATCCTCCTTGATGATTCTCATTAGGGTTTTATGAGAAATTTATGTCTGGGAAAAGTTCAGACATATATTCTTGCATCTCTTGCCTGAAGATTTCTTCTTCACTCCGACTCATATTCGGAAGATTCGTCTTGGCTAAAGAATTCTTCTTCATAGATGCTCTCGTCTAAGGGTATATCTTCGAATTGATATACTTGTACTAGATCTTGGAAGTAAATAGCTTCCTCCATTTCTGGAGTTGTTTCGAACTGTCGTACTCCTTTCTTCTGGTTTTTCGAGCAATCAGGTGAGATATGCCCTCTAGCTCCGCAAGTATAGCAGTTACAATCCTTGAGTCTTTTGTTTGCTCTTGTAGCTGCTCTTCGGAATGTCTTTCTTATAGGAGTTCTTCATGTACTCCTCTGGTTTGATCCTGAGGATGAGGCTTGACTTCCTGAACTCCATCTAGAGGGTCCAGATCTCTGCCCTGATTTATAGCTTCGAGCCTTTTGTTTGGACCAAAAGGATCTTGGTCTTCGAGACCTCCATCCTCCGCTCGTTTGTGTGTAAGGATGATTTTTCTTCATCCTCTTCTGCTTCCTTGGATTTCTCCCAATGATTGTTGGAAGATCATTGTTCTCACAACATAAGGGTACCGTTTTGTTGATTCCCCATAGTCTCTTGTAATTTTTGTGTAGCGATGCTTGATGACACCACTCTGCAATCTTGGCTTTGAGGAAAGACATCCTTCTTGCTATTGAATCCAACGCGCATGGTTCATATTCTTTGATCAATATTTCCCTCCATGGGCTTGGAATCTTTGCAAAGAATAGGTGGAATACTTCTTTCTCCTTGATCTTTGATTTTCATCTATACTCTGTAAAGAGTTTGATGTACTCGTCTACGTGACAGATGTCAAGTAGTTCCATGCTGTATAGAGCAATCCTATACTTCTTCTTCTTTTCTTCTTCCATTCCTTCGAAGTAACCTACTCCGATGAAATGGATCTTGAAAATCTTGGCCATTCGATCAACAATATTGCCTAGATCTTCGCCTTTCATGGCTTCCTTCTTGACTTCGTCTGAGAGCTCTTCTCAGGTGTATTTTACTGATCCTTCCAGGCTCATAGTTAGAAATCTTATGGATCCTTCTTTGTCCAGCTCCAATGCGCCACCTTAGATCTTCATGGCATTTGTCCATTCATCGATCAAGGCTTCTCTATTCTTGAAGTCTAGAGTATCGAGATTTAGGATCAACCCATATTGATTTATTTGTTCCAGGTGAGATCGATCATATGGGATATTGTGTACATTAGATCCTCTAACTCGGCTTGCTCCTGTTGATAATCTCATCGCCTTCATTCTGAAGCTTCCTTGTTGTTGGGTTGTCTCTTCTTGTCTTGTTCCCTGGACTCCATGTAGTCCAGAAGTTTCTTCATTTTGGCTCAAATCCCGCTGTGTTTGAGCCTGCGATTGTTGTTGTGAACTTGATGTCTCTCCAACATTCATTTTTAGATCTACAATTGATAGTCCTTGGAAGGACTCATATAGATCTTGTAGGTCTTCAAGATTTGCTCTTTCCATCCGGGGATGTGAATTCTCCTCGAAGGATAGCAATCATCTTCTTGCTTTTGGACTTTGGCCTTGTGACCTCTGTCGTCTTCCCCTTTTGGTGTAAAAGGGGTTCTATTCCGAAGGTTGGTGGCAACCTTCCTCCTGACCTTCTTCCTGTCACCTTGGTTTCCATGGACTTTACTTGTTCTGTAAATTTCATGATGAAGTCGAGTTGTTTGTTCTGCAACTTCTCCACTTTATCCATCTTAAGGATGATCTCGAACATCGTCTTGGACATGGTCTTGCAATATTCTCCAAAGAATCTCACCGTATTCTGCAATTCTTTAAGATCTTGGTTCATCTTAGAGTTATCTGCCTCGATCTCCTTCCACTCTGTCATTCTGTCCAGTGTGAAAAGTGGTAAGGCTTGCAGATCTCTCTTGGACCCTGGTTTGGTCGTCTCCTCCATTGCTCTTGTTTGGGGATACGTCCATTGATCTTGGTAAAACCTCTGATCTCTACTATATTTCTTGGTACTTCCTTGGAACAATTTATCTCTGTCTGGCGAATTTCTTCCAGACGTTCCTCTTTGGTGAGGTCCTCAAGGTTCGCCAACTCACTACACCAAAAACGTTGATAGACATCATCAAATAGACATCGGTTTACTATAAAACCGACGTCTTTTTCATGTAAAACCGATGTCTATTCCTAAACCGATGTCTATCAGTGTGAGAAAACGCTGATAGACATCGGTTTTCAAAGAAAATGCGCTGATAGACATCGGTTTTTTATTAACCGATGTCTTTAAAGCGATGTATATTCGGAATTTAAAATAAATTGCGCTGATAGACATCGGTTTTTAATAACCGATGTCTTTTCTTGCGATGTCTATTCGCACCTCTAATAAAATCCGCTGATAGACATCGGTTTTCAAAACTGATATTTTTTACGTGATGTTTATTCCATAATAGACATCGATTTTCTAAAACCGATGTCTTTTATCCGATGTCTTTTTAAATTAAAAAATAAATTTTTTTAATGGGATTCGAACTTGTGATGTGTATTTTCACGTTTGGAAAAGTCGTCGCCGCTCTCTCCTATTCCCTAAATCAGCATCGCCCGTTCACACATCCAGAACGGCCTGACCGAAGCGGCTGCGTTCCTCTTCTCAGCTGCCTAGGGCAGTTGTCTTTCAAATCGGCGCTGCCGACTTGCTTTACCCAGCGGCTGTTTGCGACACTTCGATTTGGATCCCATCGCCTTCATCTTCAAGTAGAAGACCTTAGAATCGCCATTAGATGCGGATCCGATGAGTTTGGTGTCGAGAAGCTTGAGAATGCCATCGCAGATGTTGGAGAGCTCCGATTCAATCTTGGATCTGTAGCTTTTGATAGCAGAGACATGGCTCTCATTGCCACGGCTCTCCTCCTTCTGCTCGATCGAAGAAATGATCCTCCAGGAGGCACGGCGAGCGCCGATGACGTTCTTATAAGCGACGGAGAGGAGGTTGCGCTCCTCCACGGAGAGCTCATCTCCTTCAACGGTGTCGACGACTTTCTCCATATACTCAACCATCTCCTCGTAGCGCTCGGCCTGCTCGGCCAACTTGGCCATGTACACGTTCTCCTCGCGAGGGGACGCCATTCAGATTTGGGGCGGAGGGATTTTGATTTTTAGAGAGAGAGAGAGGGCTTGAGTTTTTCTTTTCTAGAGAGAGAGAGCAGTGCGAGACTGGCAAATCGTTGCGTGCCGCCTTGGGTCCCATCGCCTTCCGGTCACCTCGTTGGTCGCTGTTGCCTGTCAGCCGCCGTTCGATTTCGCAGGTGTATTTTCGACGGCGAATTTAGTCCTACCTCCCTCCTCGCGCACGTCTCCAACAGAATCACATTAGTTGCGTGCGATGGCAGTCGTCGTTTCTTTTGGGACTTCCAAAATCTCGGCTCCAAATTCCCCGAGATGACCTTCCTTCGTTGCACCATTCGCCAACTATACGCTGCCAACTTCCACCCCAATTCATTGCAGCGGTGGGCAACGTCACGGGGTCGGTCAATTGACCCCTGTCTCCAGCAGGGATGCTCTGCCCTCGGTGGCTAATGCTTCAATGCCGACGATGTTCTGTCCCGACTCTTCAATGGCAGCCGATGTCCCTCCGGTGCATTCACGCCTACTGTCGTTCAGGCCGGCACTATGAAGATACTGTCTTCGATCTCAATTACAAACAGGTAAGAACTTAAGGCTATATCAACTGATACCCACTGTTCTAAATATCTTTCTTAGATTTGAAATCCATGCCTCTCATCTTGAACTAATAAAGTCATTTGGATTGGTTTGAGATCTTTCATAAATTCATCTGTAATGAAATGATAGTTGAAGGGGAGTGTTTCATTTCATTGCTCTTTGTGTGAAGAACTAATAAAGCCATAATTGGATTGATTTGATGGATTGGTTTCATTATAGTTGAAGGGGAGTGTTTAATTTCGAATTTCTTGTGTGGGAAACTGATTGATAGTGATTTGGTCAATTATTGGTAGTGATTTGTTGTTGATTTTTAAGAAATTTGGGTTGAAGCAAGTGAGAATGCAAAAATCAAGAAGGGTGAGAAAGTATGCACATAAGGTGTTTGATAAAATGCTTGAATGAAAATTTCACTTAATTAAGCATTTTTCTCTCCTAAATTTGCATGGGCATGATATTTGGAATGGCTTCATGTGCTAGTTGATGCATACTGAAGGAGAAAGAAAGTGGTTACGAAGGGCATTGGCCAGTTCAAATTAAAGTCGAACCTAAAGGGTAAATCCTAGAATCCTCAAGGTAACTTTCACTCCATTTTTTATGTTTGTGTGCCATAGTTACCTACTATTTAAATTATTTGTTTGAAGAGGTTTAATCCTTTTTTTTATCCTTCACATTTTGCATAAGTAATTGAATTGAAGTGAGATGTACATTGTTTGGTTTTTCTTGATAAAAAATGGGCATAAATTGCATTGCAAATTGTTATCTTTCTTATATATTTTAAAGTGCATGCAAGGTGTTCGATGAAATGCCAAAGGAAAAGTAAAGCATAAAAATCATAAAAGCTAGAGTTTGTCATAGTTGTACTCTTTTAAAGCATGAAGTGTGGGATATTATCATCTAGAAAATGTCATTTGAATTCCTAATGATCATGAAACATTTATATGAATTTTGTTTTAACTTCATTTGATGGAGTTTACTAGTCTGATTTTCCAATGTCCCTAATCTAAAGTTTTATTCCAGGAGGCTGGTCTACCGCTGTGGCTGCAACCTTATGAAGTATTAGTCACTTCCTATTATATAGCTCTTATTGAAACGATCCAAGACATTTGTTCTCATGTTGTTTCTATTTTGGTCAGAAAAATTCATAAGTTCGATTATGTACATGTTATGTCTTGATCCATCTTAGATGTGTTGTATGAGAGGGGCTTATTTGTTTAGGCTTAATGAAAAGTAAATTCTTGATCCTTTTTACAACACAGCAGGTTACCTTGCTTTTGAATTTATTCATGGCTAAAATATTAATAAATTGTTTTGTATTAACTTCTTGAGATATCTTAACAAGCTTAGATGAAGTTTATAAAATATACACATAGATCGCCTTATTTGCTGAAATTTGGAATTCTTCATCCTTAATTATACATAAATTGTTTATGTGATCCTTGATTTACTTATTATGAAATTGAAATAGTTTCTTTTTCTTTCTTAATTTAATTTGCTTCATGCTTCCTTTACATAAGAAACCATTGAACTTTTCATGAAATTGAGCTTTTAAAGCTTTTAATAAGTTTCACTTGTGTGCACTTCGTTTTGCAGGTTGTTGATGCTGTTTTAGGAGATTATATATTTGTCCATCTGGATGACATGCAATGTTGACAAATTTAATATACTGAGGTTAGTGCTACATCCTTTTAGTAAGATGCTTGGCTTTCAGTAGATAAATTGAAATCTCATGGATGTCAATTTTGGTTGAAGCATCCCTTGTATGTATTGAGGAACTTTTCTTATTCATTCCAATGTAAATGTTTATTTATTAATTTGTTACGGGGCTGGGTAACTAGGGTACCAATTGATGGATTTGGGTTTGTTGAGTCTTGATGCATATGAATTATGAATGCTTAACTATTGCTTTTGGGTAGAAGAATGATATTCCTATCCTTGTACTTTCTCTTAATCTTTGTTATGTAAACTCATTGATTCTATGTTATCATTTCTAAAGTCTCAAAAGTGTATTAGACAGTTAGCTTTATATATAGTAATTGCATATAGATTCTTTGTAAATTTACTGGTTAAGAAATATTTGTTTCACTTTTGGTAATATGCTATGCCTGCAGAGATCAAGTCCTAAAAGTTTTTATTGCATTATAGTGCAAACGTGTTAAGTAATTTTTTGATTTGATATTTCAAATTCTTGCAGTTTCTGAATGGGAGAAATGATGATTTCATGCTTTCTCTGAGAAAGATTTGAAGTCTTGAGACTTTAGTGGTGTTCATGAAATACCTCACAGATACATGGATTGGAAACATTAGGTCGATCGTCTCTTTCTTTCTCTTTGTTTGGTTTTAGTATACAAATTTAGGTTTTGTTTATGTAAAGTTGAAGTTTGGATTTATTTAGTTTGGATATTCTTGTACTATTAGATTTAAAGGATGATTTCCTGTGTATTTGAAATTCTTGTATAAAATTCTTAAGTTTTGAGTTATATTGCATTGTTGGAGTTAATTTTATTTTAATAATAATATTAATTTATGTATAAAATTAAATAAAAATAAAAATACGAAAGACATCATGTAATAATCGATGTTTTTTGATGTGAAACCGATGTCTATGTCAGGAAAGACATCGGTGGAAAAACGATGTGTTATGGTGCAAAAGCGATATCTTTTCATAAAAAGACATCAGTTAAAAACCGATGTCTTTTAGTTTCAATCGATGTCTTTTCTTCGATAGACATCGGTTTATAAACGATGTCTTTTGTTTGAAACTGATGCCTTTTCTTGAAAAGACATCGGTTTATAAACGATGTCTTTTGGTCAAAATCGATGTCTTTTCTTGAAAAGACATCGGTTGATAAATGATGTCTTTTGGTTGAAACCGATGTCTTTTCTTTGAAAGACATCGGTGAATAACCGATGTTTAAAGATTGCAACCGATGTCTTTCCAAGAAAAGATATCGATTAAAAACCGATGTCTATCAGCGCCCACTTACAACATCGGGGGCTTCAACATCGGCTGCTTGGTGAAATAGACATTGGTTTTTAACCGATGTCTATTAGCGTTTTTGGTGTAGTGACTTCTATTTTCGATCGAGGTTTTTCCAAAGTCGATCGGCGTCCTCGTACTCTTTTTCTATGTATTGTCTATACAACACATTATAGTATTGTTGTATAGAGCTGCTTGTTTCGTCATATCTAACAGGCCAAAAGTCCCTGTTGCTCCAGCTTTGGACAGGGCTAATAGTCCTGTCACTCTCGGATGTCGAACTTTCGTTCGGATCCATATTTCATTGAAACTCTCCTCTCGTTAAGTGATATGAGTTTATAATAAATTTTTCCATTCAATATAAATAAACCTAGGCTTTGATACCATTTTAAAGCGTGATAAAAGTGATGAAAATTAGATAAGCATATAGACTGAATAGGCAAATATGTATAGGCCGAATAGACAAATATGTATAGGCCGAATAGAACAACTATTTAGACGAAAACATATAGGCCGAATAGCAAATATGTATAGATCGAATAGACAAATACGTATAGGCCGAATAGGCAAATATGTCTAGGCCGAATAGAACAACTATTTGGGCAGTTATTTCGAGTATTAATCGGATATAACAAATAAAATTATTTTAAAATTTTCATTTAAATGAAGTTGGGGGTAAAAGGGTCTTAAATATAAAAAGTGGCTAGAAAAATTTATCTTTAACATGTGTGACTAGAAAAAATTTGTTTTAAGTCAAAGTGACTACTTTTTGTAATTATCACTTAAAATTTGATTATTTATAAACAGAATTTATAAACACTTAAATTTTGATTATTTCGATTTGATTGTCGCGCCTACGTATGCTCACTCAATCCGAATATTGTATCATGCAATAGATTGGAATTAATATTCTCATAATATTACTAATTATATATATATATATATATATATATACTAGTTTTTTTTCTCCTGTGTACTACACGGAAATTAGTATACTTTATTTTAAATTAATAAAATAAATTATTTTAAATATATTTTATTATTATTATGGACAAAATATTTATGTTAATTAAATACTGTAGTTAAACTATTAATTTATATAATTGTTTGTGTTTTTTTTTTTGCCCATGTGTTACATAATATTTATTATTTTTTATTTTAGATAAATTTAATCTAAATAATATTGTATATATAATTATAAATAGCATAATATTTATGTTAAATAAATATTTTTATAAATATTTTTTTTAGTTGAAACTTTGCGAAGATTAAAAAAAATAGAGTAATTAATTTTTAAATGTTGTGTTATAATAAAATGAAAGGGGTGTAATTTATTTATTTATTTTTCAAATGATGGATCTATTTTTTTATTTAATATATTATAATATTTAGATAATTATTTTCTTAAAATAATTAATTGAATAAAGATTTATCAGATATTTTGTAGATAAGAATAAATATTTTGAAAATATATAATAGTGATATAATAATACAGGTTAATTGTTCGTGTTTTCTTTTTGCCAGTGTGTTATATGATATTCATTATTTTTTATTTTAGATAAATTTAATCTAAAATAATGTTGTATATATAATTATAAATAGCATAATATTTATGTTAAATAAATATTTTTTTTAGTTGAAGCTTTGCGAAGATTAAAAAAAATTTAGAGTAATTAATTTTTAAATGTTGTGTTATAATAAAATGAAAGGGGTGTATTTATTTATTTATTTTTTAAATAATGGATCTATTTTTTATTCAATATATTATAATATTTAGATAATTATTTTTTTAAAATAATTAATTCAATAAAGACTTATCAGATATTTTGTAGATATATAATAGTGATATAATAATACAGGTTAATATATAATAAATAAAATATAAAAATAGAAAGATTATATATAATATTAAAATAAAAAAATACAACGATTATATATATATATATGCAAAGATTTGTCTAGAACCGGATCCTTTAATAAAAATGGATCAGATTTTTAATATACGGGTCTCCAGTTGACCTTCTCTATTCTTCCTCCTCTCTCTTTTCATGCTCTCCTTATTGCCGTCGTCTGAGAAGCAGTCTGACAGTGCCCTCCTCTCGCTGCCGGGTAATTAGGCTTCTGCTCCGGCGACGCCGTCTTCAATAGGCTCCGATGAGGATTTCGCCCCATTGCCGCCGTCTGAGAAGCAGTCTGACAGTGCCCTCCTCTCGCTGCCGGGTAATTAGGCTTCTGCTCCGGCAACGCCGTCTTCAATAGGCTCCGATGAGGATTTCGCCCCACTGTCTGGGAGAGATTAGGGATTGCAGGTAATTAATTTCTCCCCTAAAATTACCAACCTCTTTCTCTCCTAAAATTACTAACCTCTTGGTGATGAACCCGGAGCAGAGTCAACCGGATGCGGCGATGCCGCCCAACGAAGCCGATTTTTGCACTCAAGAAAATGAGAATTATGTGGTCCATATCTGAGAAACACTTGTGTCTTCGTAATTTCTGCTTATATGGCTCTTTCCGAGTTTAAGGACGATTTTAAGAAGAAGAAAAGGTGGGTTTATATGATATGTTGCAAGAAATTTTGAGTTTTGGATACAGTTTTAGGGTTGAAATGTTGGAATGATGTGCCTTACAATTTGATTTCGTATATATCTTCCACTGATTCCATATCTTTTTCGTAATTAATTTAAATTTATAGGCAATGTTGCTAAGATAGAGATTGGCGAATGGGATGTTGGATTGTGTATAGCAGGATTATTGAGGAGATAATGGGCATGTTTCATGGGGGTTAAATGCCCTCTAATATTGAGACTCGAGATGTAGGGGATTTTTGAAAGTTTTGTGTTGTTTGTTGTCTTTATTTTGTCATAATGTGCCCTTCCAAAGCATTTTGGATGGTAACCATTGTTTCTATTCCTCCTGTTTTATGGACTTGGTGGCCACTTAATATGTATTCTTTGGGAATTCTGATGTATTAAATAGAATCAGCTGTCTTTTGTGTTGTTTTGTGGCATAACAGTAGGTCACTTTTTAGGTTTGTTCCTGGAAAGAATCAATATGAGCCCATGTGCGAAAATCCACAAGAGCTTTGTGGTGGTGAAAGAGTCGGAGGACCCGTACAACGATTTCCGGCAGTCGATGCTTCAGATGATCATGGAGAAAGAAATGTACTCCAGGAATGATCTTGAGCAGCTGCTGGAGTGCTTTCTGCCTCTGAATTCAGAGGACCATCACGAAGTCATCCTTTGGGCCTTCATGGAGTTATAGAATGGGGGAATCCCCCTCCGACGGATTAGATGTGAGGTGGCCATGATCATGTGAAGGCATTTAATTTCATTGAAGAAATGAAGGGATGAAGCATGGAGTGGAGAGGAATAGTTTAAATTAAATTAGATGAGATGAAATTCAGTGAGTGTGTAGTTAAGAGAGAGAGAGAGAGAGAGAGAGAGGATATTTTGAGAGTTTACTGTTCCATTACTTGGTATCTGTATCAATATCTCCTTGCTTCTTTACCTAATTTTAATTAAGCTTTTATTTGCTTCAATCTCCTATTTTATTTACAATATGTTGTTGATTGTTGTTTTCTTCCGGTTTTTGTTGTTTTCTTTTTTAGTACACCTTCAACTTTGATAGAGTGACTTGAAGTAGTATTATTCTATTTGGTTTTGGATTACTCTTTTCTATTAATTAAGTTACTTTTTATAATGAATTTGGTTACTCTTTTCTATTAATTAGGTCACTCTTTATAATGAATTGAGTTACTCTTTTCTATTAATTAGGTCACTCTTTACAAAAAATTGGGTTACTCTTTTCTATTAATTAGGTCACTCTTTACAATAAATTAGGTTACTCTTTTCTATTAATTAGGTCACTCTTTATAATGAATTAAGTTACTTTTTAAAATTAATTAGATAATTTTTTGGCATTAATTGGAACACTCTTTGAAATTAATTAAATTGAATGCAATTTATACCTTGTTAGGTCACCCTATAAAAATAATTAGGTTACTCTTTTGAATTAATTAGACCACTTTTTGAAATTAATTGGACCTCTTTAAAATTAATTTAATAGAATGCAATCTATTTAGTCCGCTCCATAAAAATAATTAGGTTACATTTTGAAATTAATTAGATCACTTCATCTATTTAGTTCGCTCCATAAAAATAATTAGGTTACTTTTTGAAATTAATTAGATCACGTTTTGGAATTAATTGGATCACTCTTTGAAATTAATTAAATTACATAAAATATATGCGTTGTATTACTCTTTGAAATTATTTAGGATACTATTTACAGTGAATTGAGTTACTCTTTGATTTGAGACTTCAATTTTTTAAAAATAAAGTCGTAATATTGCAATTCAATCATTCTATCAAATACTTCATTGTGGGAGGATCGCTATCACAGAAGACATCAAGGCATATGCTACAAGAATCATTGCATGCATCCTGAAACACCCCACCTATAAAAGAGGAAGCTAATGAAATGTGTTTCCTGCTTCATGACCTCATTCATTCCTGGAACCTAAAAAATCAAGGATAGAATTTAAAAGGGGAAAAAAAATAACCCACCATAAAATAAAATAAATAATGAAAACCTAAATCATGAAATTAGCATAATTAGCTTCGGCAATAAGCAACTGTCATCTCCTTCACAAATTGCAACACGAATTCCTCAATAATAGATAAGAACGCGATTTTCAAGCATTATTGTGCAAACGAAATGAGAAATCCGACCAGATATATAGACTCGATCAAACTCTCTATAATTAAACTGTGAATACCAAAAAATCGTACACCATGTTTACGATTACAAAAATCTTCCAAGTGATAGCTTACCTCCATAGAAAAAGAGAAGAGTTCCAGAAACGAAAATGGGTCACAAATTGCCAAAGACACCCATCAGTTTCCAAGATTCGAGCAGAATATAATATATACTTCCATTTGAGGACATGAATTAGCCTCACAATTTTGTCGAGCGCGCATCCGCCATTCGCTGCTGTCGGAGAATGCAAGGCTTAGACGAAGAGAGAAGAAGGGCTTCAGTACTTGGGGAGAGAGAAGAAGGGTGGCGATGGGATAGAGAAGAGAGGTTTCAATACTTGGAGAGAGAAAAGAAGCGATGGGAGGAGAGAAGAAGGGGACTTCTGTTTTGATTCACGTGATTTGGAATTGATTTGGTAGCAGGACTCACGAATTTAATTTGGTTGTGATTTAGATCCGATTGCACCAATTATTCTATAGGAACTGGTTGTACTCTAATCCTTCTCATATATATATGTATGATGGATTGAGATTTATATTGATCTTAATTAATTAATTTGCAGAGAGAATAGCTGACCAATCAAATGCAGATGTGGCAACTGATTCTTATCATCTGTACAAGGTGTTTTTTTTTTCTTTTCATGCATGAATAATGATGGAGTATAATTAAATATATATATTTCCCTCTTAGCTGAATTAATAGCTAGTCTATCATTTTTAAATTAATAATTAGCATAAGAGGAAAAAAAAACCTTGAGAGGAAAGTGTAAGTACATAAAAACGAAAAAAAAAAAAAACACACGCTAGAAACATTTAAAATACGTATAGTTAGTTTATATCATGAATTGTTTATTGAATATATATATTGATCAGGAATTGTTTATTGAATATTAGTTTACTTGGATGGCAATCCATTTTTATTAATTATATAGTATATCACTTTTTATTTCATGAAATAAGTTTGTGATGCAATTATATTTTACAAAAGTATTTAGCAGGAAAGGAAATGTTGTTACAAAATTCGGGATACAATTCGCTTATATTAAAATTTATAAAAAAAGAAAAGAAAAAAAGAAATAGAGGTGCAGAAAAAAATTATTAGTAAACCTTGGAAGTTAGAAACCAATACTGTATTTTAATGATTAAAATACCTTTTTCTTCCAACATGATTGACTCTTTCCTGATATTCCGACAAAGCAATAGTCAATCTAAATTCTATTCTTTGCATGTTGATATGTATGACCACAAATTCCTCTTTTAAGACACAAAAACAGTCTTCCAAATCCTAATTAATTAGTTTTGATGATCATCTCTTTCTCTCTCTCGATCTATACGTGTGTGTATATATATATCACGCAACTATAGAATCTCCTTCGACCATAAATAACAAAAGAGCAATTAGCAATAAAAATCATACATCAATATATCAAGATGATGAATATTACAGAAAACAAGCAGAAGCGATTGATGAGGCATTACATGGGTGCACCCAAAAGATTGTTGCGACGTGCTAGAGATTTGTACGTCGACACCCTCGTTAACTTGGATTGCAAGCTCTCGACGGCCTCCGTGGCTGCAACACCATCTCCGGATTTTGGTCGATCAATCTCAGGAAAGTATAATTCTTGCAAGAGATCAGAGAAAGTGATGGATAGTGTTGGTGTTAAGGTTATAGAGAGGAGTTATAGTGTTGCATTGGGAAAGATTGGAAGAATTGATGAGGAAGAAGCATGTGATTTCCGACAGCATGTTGACATTATTACCCGAAGCAGAAGTCATGCTGTTTCCAGGAATAATCATGCTTTCTATTAGTTACTCCGGTCTCATCACTTTCTTGAATTCATTTTTCTCAATTTCTTGAAATTGTTTTGTACATCACAAGTGCTGTTGGTTTTTTTTTTTTTTTTTTGAAATCGATTATATTAATTCTTTGTTAGATTATATATATATATATATATATATATATATATATATATATTAATGTTCTTTTCGTGTTCATGTGGTTGTGTGTATTAAGTTTTCGTATTTACGTTTTACGCCATCCGTCATACGTGTATTGCATCATATTTAAATAATGCACAGTTAAATTTATAATTAAATTTAGGGTGATTCCCGGTACATTGGTAGTTATTTTATAAAAAAATAATTAATTATATTAATTTATTTAGTGGTGTAGATTAAATTAAAAATAATCTAATGGCACTTGAACTCTTTTATTATAAAATGTTCCATTTTATAAAATTTAATTACAAAAGCACATCAGTCATCACTTGGCATATGTTATTCCCAAATAAATTTATAAAAACATTAAAAATATTTTTAATATTTTTTCTACCGATAAGGATTAGATATGATTAGTGATAGAACAAATTTGATTCAGCTTGTATTAGGAAATCAGAGACTATATATTAAAGAGGTTCACCTTTAAGGCTTTAACCCATCTCAGTTATATCAAAATACCTGTAATTACGGTGTTTACTTTTGTGAGCCTAATTAATTTAAAGAAAAACTATTGCAAGGGTTTAAATTGTTAAGGGGCACGAAAATTATAAATGGATACGGTGTCCTGGGGCACAAGAGCCTCACTCAAAAGTAATAATATTTTTATAAAAAAAATTACACTTAAATTAATAAAACTAAGTATTGATTAGTTAATAAGTGGAATAAAGTATAAAATGAAGAAGACAAAGACTATAATAGGACAGACTTTTTTTTATAGTATGTAGAACCGGATCCTCAACTTAAATTTGGGTCAAATATTTGAAAATATGAATCCTTCTTATCCTCCTCCGTGCCAAATTCTATTTCTCTCTTAGTCTCCAATCTCTCTTCTCTCTCTCATTTTCTATACTACCTTCTCTCTCCCTCTGCACTTTTGGAAGCACCGTACTCCTCTTCCCTGCTACCGCTCCATTACCACGCCTTATAAGAATCTCTTTCTTAATTTAGGCATTTATTTGGGAAATTTCATTGTAGGTGGGCTTTTGTAACCCTTAATTTCATTGATACTGCAGCTGAAGGAAGAAGAAGTTCAGTGGGAAAATTATTTCACTCAGAAAGAGAAGGAACATTCTTGTCATTCCTTGAAGGGATAATGAAATTCTTTTCAATTGAAAATGGAAGCAGTAACATAAATCGGTCTACCGCCGGAGAAGCTCCAACAAGGTGAGACCCAGCCACATCCCCTCGCAGGTTCCACCTTGGGGGTTGGAGCGGCGGAAAAAATGATATCATCCTCGTCAAAGCCTTGGGTCTATGCCGCAGAGGCCAACAATGTCTCTATATTCTCCATAAAATCGGAGATTTAGAACAGAAATTGAGGAAAATGAATCAATGAATGCAAGTGGGTCTCGTGATTTTGAGATATGGGCTTGAATTGGGAGGAGAGAAAATGGAGGGTGGTCGGTGGATGTGAATTCTGTGGGCAGAGAGTTGAGTAACTGTAGCAATAAATTTTGAAGTTGCGAGATTTTGTTTGGACTTTGGAGCATCATAGCCATGGTTTTGTAACTGCATTGAATATTCTATAATTATAAAATATATCAGTAAAATGTATCATTGTGGTATTGACTAGTTGGCTTCTAGCATTTGGATTTAAGTTCTGCCTTTTGTTTCCTTTAATTAATCACTCGCTTCTCCACTAAGAATTCCTCATCTCTATTTATTTTATGTCTATCGAAAAGCAAAACACTTATATTCATTCACAATTTTGTAGTGCTTGTTTTATTTCTGCCAAAGTTGATAAGGATCAACTAGCTGGTATTAAAGAAAGTAGTGTTGGATTTACTGTCGAAAATGGGGAGGGAAAGTAGTGTTAGATTTACTCCACAATATTAGTTTAATTTTGGGTCGATTTTTTTTTTTATTCCATGGTTACTATTTTTTATTAATTGAGAACTTTTTATAATGAATTAGGTTATTATAAATAAGGTTTTTTTGGATTACTCATTATTTTGATTTGTTTATGTCTATTTTGTTTTGTTAGAACTTTCTAGGTTACTATATTCTATTAATTAGATAACTCTTTATAATAATTTGAGTTACTATGAACAAGTTTTTTTATAGAGTAACCTCTATGTTGATTTTTTTATATTATGTACTATTTGGTCTACAAGGTTATTTTTTCTAATAATTAGATTACTCTTTATAATAAATTAGGTTACTCTTTAATTTAAAACTCTAATTTTTTGAAAATTAAACTATTTATTAGGTTACTTTTTTGTAATTTATTTGGCTATTATTTTTAATAATTTGGGTTACTCTTTAATTTATTTCAGAAAATAAAAAATTATTTTATTTGGTTAACATTTTTTAGGTTACTCTTTTCTATTAATTGGGTTACTCTTTTAATAATTTGGGTTACTTTTTAATTTCATATACGTATTTCAGAAAATAAAATATTGTTCTATTTGGTTTACATCTTTTAGATTACTCTTTTCAATTAATTGGATTAACTTTTTAATAATTTGGGTTACACTTTAATTTCATATTCAGATTTCAAAAAATAAAATATTATTCTATTTGGTTAACATCCTTTAAGTTACTCTTTTCTATTAATTGGGTTACTCTTTTTAATAATTTGGATTACTCTTTAATTAAAATTGTACAAAAACAAAATTTAATATACATACAGATAAACAAACTCAGTAGCAATAGAAAGATGCTCTTTTAATACTTTAAGCAAAATACTGTGCCATGAAAGTTTAGAAAGGTATATTAAAGAAAATTTAGCATTCATTCATATTAGAGAACCCAAACGAAACCTTCCAAGAAGGCATGGAGTAGAGGCAAAACAAGGCTCTCTACACCTAATTTCATGAGTTTCAGCAAAAATAAATAAAAAAATATAAATAAATAGACATATTATAAACAAATATTCTCACTCCATGATCAGAGAATTATTTACAAAACATAAAGATGAAAAATCAGAGTCTCTGTCTACATTTTGCAGGTGTACTACTCTCAAGGCTGTGATGTGTGCTTCACTTAAATTTTGTCATCCGAACCCTACAGCATCCGTAACCCTTGAAGCAAGCGCACTATTCTTGTCACGCTTCCTCACCATTTCTTCCAATTTCAGCGCAGCTGAAGTTCATAAAGACATTCTTTTCACCATTTAAGTATAACAATGCAAGCTCATGTTTGTATTATTAGAGAGAACAATTATTATTGCCACAAAATCAAAATCTAACCGGTTTCACCCTTGCATAACTACCTTAGACTACTCTCTGATTTCAGCCAAACAATCAATTGTAATGCAACATGGAGCATTTCACCAAATATAAAACCAAACAATCATACCACACGAATTCACACAGAAAATTAAAAGGAGGGCTTATTTCCATTTCCACAATGATTTATTGACAATGAAAACAACGAAAGTAGAAAGTATAAGAAGGAAAGATGTACAATCTGACTGCGAGACCACCTAAACTAGGCAATGAGAACCAACGCAACAAAATCGAAACAGAAAACCCACAATCAAAAGAACAGACCCAGCAATAAATAAGCAAAATAACACAAAGGGAAAATAGGGGAGGGAGAAGATCTTGGTTTATTGGATTTCACTCTTCCACCTCCAATTCTCCTTGGCTTGAACATGTTGTTTACAAAGAACGCATTTTTTTTCTCAGAATCCAATCTTGACGCAACAGAATCCAAAAAAATTACTAAGAACTCTAAGTCCCAAGATTAGCAGGATTTCCAATTACAATTGCAGAAAAAACGATGACATCTAAGCCCTAAGACACCTATATGCATACCATTCAAAACGTTTCCAAAACTCATAAGGAGCTCACCTTTCTTCAATAGTTCAACAACGGCATTAATGTTAAGATGATGAGCTACAGAATTAAAGACTTATTATTGTAACAACAGAATTTATCATTGTATAATGGAATGCAAACCTTAAAGAAAGAAGGTTTATCATAAGCATGTAAAACTTTGACCTCTGCATTCCGGAATATCAACCACATTGTGAGTGCCCTCTTCATACAGCCCAATTAATGGTTTCACGGATGAACCACGAACTGCAAGCTTAGCGCGACACCTCCATCCCCACTACAAATTTAAAGGATGAACATTCTCTCGAATTATTATTTATAATTACTACAAAAGTGAAATAAGACTCTAAACAAACAATCCCAGGGTATGAATTGAATTACCAGTCTACAACTATCGAAGGTGAAGTTAGAAACACCAATATTCTTGAAGAAAATAGACGGAAATTTAAGAAAGATGATGAACAAATTAGAAATACCAATATTCTAGGTTACAAATTTAAGAAAGATGATGAACAAATTAACAAAATCTAACATTCAACCTCTTAGAAATTACACACAGATCTCCGGCGATCTAAAGCGGCTGTCCGTGACCGGTGGCAGATCTCTGCTATACGGCTGGGTTGCGCCAGATCAGCCGCTGTCACACGAGCTGCCACCACCGCGCATCGAGAGACCCTCCTATTTTGCTGATATGGAAATCAGGTGAAATGGTGTTTGAAATGTATAGAAGCAATCGGGATTTGGAGGAGAGGAGATAGAATGGAGGAATTGGATTCAGATTTATAATCGAAATAAGAGAATTGCTCTCAGATTGAATTGCGGAATCCCAGGAGAGAGAAAGAGGAGGCTGATAGAGCGTACCAAATATATTAAGAGTGAGGCTTTTGTGCACCCGGGCGCACCGAACACATTCAACTAGATATTAATGATGAAGCAAGCTGTAGTAAAGGCATCTTCCCAATATAGGAGAGGGAGAGTGGCAGCAGATAGTAAAGTTAGACCAGTTTCAACAAGGTGACGATGTTTTCGTTCAACTAGGCCATTTTGTTGATGAGTGTGAGGACATGATAGACGATGTATAATGCCAAGTTGACGAAACACATTATTGAGGGGGCGAAACTCGCCACCCCAATCAGTTTGGACAGATTTTATAGGAAATGAGAACTGACGACTTACATATACATGGAAGTCATGAAAAGTACTTGTAGCATCATATTTTAATTTTAAAAAGAATACCCATGTGAAACGAGTAAAGTGATCCACAATGGTTAACATGTACCGATTGGAATTCAAGGAAAGTGATGGAGATGGTCCCCAAATATCCATAAAGATTAATTCAAAAGGATGAGTGGAGTTAAAATCAGAGAGTTTATATGGTAATTGATGATTCTTGGATAGTTGACATGAATCACAAATATTATTCATAGATTTAGTAGTACTAGGTAAAGAAAATTGATTTATGACAGATGAAACCACTCGATGATGAGCATGACCAAGCCTAGAATGCCATATTTTGAAGGGTGCTTTAATACTGGTGAGGGCTGTGGGTGGTTTGGGTATATGGAGTGGATAAAGCCCATCTTCACAATTTCCTCGATGTAGTATCTTCCTCGTCACTTCGTCCTTCACACAAAAATAAGATGAGTGAAATTCCACATAAACATTGTTATCCTTTGTAAATTTACTGATTGAGATCAAGTTCTTAGAAATTGATGGGACATGCAAGATGTTATGAAGATGAAATTTGGCATGAGGAAAGGATAGTAGTGTGTCACCAATATTGTGAATGGGCAATCCAGATCCATCACCAATTAGTAGTTGTTCCGAGCCAGGATAAGTGTTGTTTGACAGATTGAGATTCTGAACATCAGATGTGATATGATGTGTTGCCCCCGAGTCATGGAACCACAGATCTCGTGGCGAATGATTGACAGTATAAGCCGATGGTGGTGGAGATGTCATGGAGTTTGAGTTTGTACCTGAGTAACCAGGATCAAACCGATGTGAGCATGTATGAACAGTGTGGCCATATTCACGACACAACTGACAGTAAATTTGTCGAGGAACTTGCGAAGAGTTGCTTCCACGACCGCGCCCCCTGGCTCGAAAGCCACGACCACCACCACGTCCAGAACCACGATTGGATTGTGGATGGGTGGAACTTCTGTAACCGCTGGAAGTGTTGATGGTAGATTGAACATGAAGTGCTGTTGTAGAGTGATGTTGTTCTAAACGTTGCTCATGTGATGTAAGGAGATCATACAACACCTCTAGAGAGATGGGCTCAACTCTTGTTTGGACAGCTGTAATAAGGGGGTCTTATGATGAGTCTAGACCCCCGAGAAGATATGCGATGTGATCAGTTTCTCGCAATGGTTCACCGATAGCAGCTAGTTTTCGGATTTCATTGTAATATGATTCCATTGAAGACCCATTTTTCTTTATGGTCGTTAGACGATATTTTATCTGCGTTGAACGTGCACGAGAATGCGATGCAAAGCAGGTGTGAAGAGTCTCCCACGCTTTGCGTGAGGTTGTTGCATCAACAAGGTGCTGAAGTATATCTTCAGAGACTGTAGAGATTATAGCACTGAGAATTAGTTGGTCTTGTTGGATCCAGAGGGATGTGGGTGAGTTTGGTTCTGGTGGTTGAGTAGTAGAAACAGGCATTGGGTGTGAACCATCAAGGAAGCCGTAAAGGCCTTGTCCTCGAAAGTATGGTTCGATTTGCAATCGCCAAAGGAGGAAGTTTTCTCATGTGAGTTTGTGAGCAACTGTGTGAGCAAGTTTGAGAAATGATGGGACTGGAAGGGGTTGAGGGTTTTGGGGGGGTGTATCATCAGCCATTGAAGCGTAAAGGGAGATGGAGAGGAGTAAGAAACGAACGAGAAATTTGCCTAGGTCTGGCCTCTTGATACCATGTTAAGTAAAGAGATAATTGAATAATTATTTTCTGTATTTCTATCAACTAATTGTATGCATATATATACAGTTACAAGTCTGATATAATTAATACAAATAAGGAAACAACCAAATGGGTGGCAATAATTCTGTGATTTAAGCAGCAATCAATCCGGTGATTTGGCAATATGATTTTCATCATTAACACGCCCCCTCAAGCGAACAGGTAGAATACTGACGTGAAGCTTGCTTCTTAAATCATTGAAGCGCCCATGAGAGAGAGGTTTGGTTAGCATGTCTGCTACTTGATCACGTGAAGAAATAAATCGAACCTGAAGAACTTTTTGTGCTACTTTCTCCCGAACAAAGTGATAATCAAGCTCAATGTGTTTTGTTCGAGCATGAAAAACCAGATTTGATGCAAGATAAGTGGCACCAATATTGTCACACCAAATAATGGGTGAGCAGATAAAAGAGAGTTTAAGAACACGAGCAATATTGAGAAACCATTGAATCTCAGCAGTTACAGCTGCAAGAGCACGATACTCAGCCTCCGTGCTTGAACGAGCAACAGTTTGTTGTTTCTTTGCAGCCCAAGAGATGAGACAATCTCCAAAGAAAATGTAAAAGCCTGTCGTTGAGCGTCGTGTGTCAATATCACCAGCCCAATCAGCATCAACGAAAGCATGGAGTGACAGAGAAGACTTGGACTTTGCGGGGTAGAACAGAGCTTGATCGTGGGAGTGTTTTAGGTAGCGAAGCACCCGTTTAACTGTTGTCCAATGATCAGTAGTGGGACGATGCATAAACTGGCAAAGCCGGTTAACAACATATGAGATGTCAGGACGAGTCAAGCCAAGATAGTTTAAAGCACCAACTATACTATGATATAGTGACGGATCATCAAAAGCTTGACCCTGCAAAGTGAGATTGTTCGCCACAGACATAGGAGTAGATACAGGCTTGGCAGTAAGCATGTTTGTTCGACGAAGAAGATTAATGATGTACCGTTGTTGTGAGAGGAATAGACCATCAGGTGTACGATGCATTTCAATGCCCAAAAAGTAATTAACTGGGCCTAGATCTTTCAGTGGAAATTCAGCCCCAAGTGACAATATCAAATTATCAATGGCAGTAGAAGATGATCCAGTGATAATAATATCATCAACATAGATAAGTACAAGGAGATGATGAGTGTCAGTATGAATGGTAAAGAGAGATGTGTCAGCCTGCGAATTTATAAAACCAAGTGATAACAATTTAGAGCTCAACCTGGAGTACCATGCGAGAGGTACTTGCTTGAGACCGTATAAAGCTTTATGAAGACGGCACACATGATGAGGAAGTTGGGGATGTACATATCCCGGTGGCTGTTGCATATAGATTTCATTGGCAATAAAGCCATGGAGAAAAGCATTTGACACATCAACCTGTTTGTTTGGCCACTGCAAGGAAACAGCATAAGCAATGATAAAACGAATAGTGGAATGCTTAATAACAGGACTGAATGTCTCATCAAAATCTAAACCGGGTTGCTGATGAAATCCCTTGGCAACCAATCAGGCTTTGTAATGATCAATTGATCCATCTGGTTTATGCTTGATTCGGAAAACCCACTTACAACCAACAATAGTGCGATCAGATGATGGAGGTGAAACAAGAGACCAAGTTCCATTTTTCATAAGAGCATCGAACTCGGTATTCATAGCAGCACGCCATTGTGCAGATTTTGATGCTTCGGTGAAGCATGTTGGAGTTGACATAACATCAGAGTTTGTTGCAAGAAGAGCACGCGGAAGTGGATAACGAACACACCCATCAGTAAATTGCTTGGTACGTATTATGTGTTGAGGACGCTGCTCCAGGGTTGAGCCTACATCGAGATTACGAGTCGGGCCAACGGGCAAGAGTGGTGGTTCGTTATGTAGAATAGGTGGAGGGTTGTCATCTTGGATGGGCGGATTATTTGGTAGTGGATGATCTATGGCAAGAGTGGGTTGAGAGAGTAAAAGGGATGAAGGAAGAGGTGTGGGAGCTACTGGGTGACTTGAAATTGGTGGTGATTTCTTTGCAAAAGGGAAAAAGGCCTCATCAAACACGACATCACGAGAGATGTAAAGACGTTTTGTTCTAATGTCAAGACAACGATAGCCTTTATGAGTAGAGCTATATCCTAGAAAGACACAGAGAGTTGACCGGGGATCAGTTTTGTGCTTAGTGTAAGGACAAAGACAAGGCCAATATGCACAACCAAAAGTGCGTAAATTATTATATTCAGGAGAGCGATTAAAGAGGGCTTGATATGGTGATTTATTTTGTATGATTGGAGAGGGTAAGAAATTAATGATGTAGCAAGCTGTAGTAAAGGCATCTTCCCAATATAGGAGAGGGAGAGTGGCAGCAGATAGTAAAGTTAGACCAGTTTCAACACGGTGACGATGTTTTCGTTCAACTAGGCCATTTTGTTGATGAGTGTGAGGACATGATAGACGGTGTATAATGCCAAGTTGACGAAACACATTATTGAGGGGGCGAAACTCGCCACCCCAATCAGTTTGGACAGATTTTATAGGAAATGAGAACTGACGACTTACATATACATGGAAGTCATGAAAAGTACTTGTAGCATCAGATTTTAATTTTAAAAAGAATACACATGTGAAACGAGTAAAGTGATCCACAATGGTTAACATGTACCGATTGGAATTCAAGGAAAGTGATGGAGATGGTCCCCAAATATCCATAAAGATTAATTCAAAAGGATGAGTGGAGTTAAAATCAGAGAGTTTATATGGTAATTGATGATTCTTGGATAGTTGACATGAATCACAAATATTATTCATAGATTTAGTAGTACTAGGTAAAGAAAATTAATTTATGACAGATGAAACCACTCGATGATGAGCATGACCAAGGCTAGAATGCCATATTTTGAAGGGTGCTTTAATACTGGTGAGGGCTGTGGGTGGTTTGGGTATATGGAGTGGATAAAGCCCATCTTCACAATTTCCTCGATGTAGTATCTTCCTCGTCACTTCGTCCTTCACACAAAAATAAGATGAGTGAAATTCCACATAAACATTGTTATCCTTTGTAAATTTACTGATTGAGATCAAGTTCTTAGAAATTGATGGGACATGCAAGATGTTATGAAGATGAAATTTGGCATGAGGAAAGGATAGTAGTGTGTCACCAATATTGTGAATGGGCAATCCAGATCCATCACCAATTAGTAGTTGTTCCGAGCCAGGATAAGTGTTGTTTGACAGATTGAGATTCTGAACATCAGATGTGATATGATGTGTTGCCCCCGAGTCATGGAACCACAGATCTCGTGGCGAATGATTGACAGTATAAGCCGATGGTGGTGGAGATGTCATGAAGTTTGAGTTTGTACCTGAGTAACCAGGATCAAACCGATGTGAGCATGTATGAACAGTGTGGCCATATTCACGACACAACTGACAGTAAATTTGTCGAGGAACTTGCGAAGAGTTGCTTCCACGACCGCGCCCCCTGGCTCGAAAGCCACGACCACCACCACGTCCAGAACCACGATTGGATTGTGGATGGGTGGAACTTCTGTAACCGCTGGAAGTGTTGATGGTAGATTGAACATGAAGTGCTGTTGTAGAGTGATGTTGTTCTAAACGTTGCTCATGTGATGTAAGGAGATCATACAGCACCTCTAGAGAGATGGGCTCAACTCTTGTTTGGACAGCTGTAATAAGGGGGTCGTATGATGAGTCTAGACCCCCGAGAAGATATGCGATGTGATCAGTTTCTCGCAATGGTTCACCGATAGCAGCTAGTTTTCGGATTTCATTGTAATATGATTCCATTGAAGACCCATTTTTCTTTATGGTCGTTAGACGATATTTTATCTGCGTTGAACGTGCACGAGAATGCGATGCAAAGCAGGTGTGAAGAGTCTCCCATGCTTTGCGTGAGGTTGTTGCATCAACAAGGTGCGGAAGTATATCTTCAGAGACTGTAGAGATTATAGCACTGAGAATTAGTTGGTCTTGTTGGATCCAGAGAGATGTGGGTGAGTTTGGTTCTGGTGGTTGAGTAGTAGAAACAGGCATTGGGTGTGAACCATCAAGGAAGCCGTAAAGGCCTTGTCCTCGAAAGTATGGTTCGATTTGCAATCGCCAAAGGAGGAAGTTTTCTCGTGTGAGTTTGTGAGCAACTGTGTGAGCAAGTTTGAGAAATGATGGGACTGGAAGGGGTTGAGGGTTTTGGGGGGGTGTATCATCAGCCATTGAAGCGTAAAGGGAGATGGAGAGGAGTAAGAAACGAACGAGAAATTTGCCTAGGTCTGGCCTCTTGATACCATGTTAAGTAAAGAGATAATTGAATAATTATTTTCTATATTTCTATCAACTAATTGTATGCATATATATACAGTTACAAGTCTGATATAATTAATACAAATAAGGAAACAACCAAATGGGTGGCAATAATTCTGTGATTTAAGCAGCAATCAATCCGATGATTTGGCAATATGATTTTCATCATTAACACAAGATATGAAGCAAACATAGCAAAAAGACAAGAAACCCCCTTCCCCCAGAGATGATTCAACACAGCAAAAAGCAGAGAATTACCAAACTTCCGGATGGCATTGATGAAAAAAGACTGAACTCTGGGCTTGACATCATCATCAAGATTGATGGGCTTAGACTTAGCCTTCATCCCACTAATGGTCTCTTTCAAATCGCCATAGATGGAAGAGTAAGAGTTGCCTTTGAGACCCTGTTCCCTTAGGGCTCTCTCCAGCCTCTTGGGAGTGAATTCACTAACTTCCATGCGTATCGCAACGCCACACAAACTGCAATTATTGGATACACAGCTTCCATTTGCAACCACTCCATTCTTACCAATTTAGAGACTCTGTTTGTGCCCTAGGTTTAATTTATACAAAATCCATGGCGTCTATCCCCAAGAAATTGCTTTGTCAACTTTGGTGTTGGACATTGGATGCCAAATTCCAGAAATGGCAGCACCAATGAAAGAAAGATTCAATCTTGCTTGCTTTGTTTTGCGCTCTTCAGAGTGAAAGTTGCTCATTGTACGTGTACACAATAAACATGCGCCAAAAGGAATTGTTGAAATTCGAATTGGTATTAAATTAAAAACATGGATATTATTAAGCTGGTTGACGAGAATTTCAAGTAACTAAATACGAGAAAAGCCTCTCCGAGGAGCTAATACAAAAGGAAAAATTCAGAATAAACATAAATAAATAAATAACTGTATTTTATCAACTTAATTAATATTTCATTGAAAAAAAAAATTAATTTCATTACTAAATTGGTTTACTAACGAATGAACAACAAAATCGTAATTTTTCCTTGGTAAATTTATAACAACAAAATTTTAATTCTATTGATAATCCATTTTTAATAATTATGTTGACAATTTATATATGTTAACCTATTAATAGCAATGAACTTTATTTTGTTCGCAAAAATATAATAGAAGTGTTGTTGTTCCGTTACTAGTAATTTTTTTTGGTGATGCATTGGTAAAGTACAAACAAATTGAATTTATCCAAAGTTATAAGACCAAAATTGATATATTCTCGTATTTTTCCATGAGAAATAGCTAACTCAACTAATATGCTTTGATCGTTGATTTTTAATTTTGTTAGACCATGCAATAATATTTCACTAGCTTTCATCTAATTTGGCTTCTTTTGAAATTGTGTTGTTCAAACTGCTTGTCTTTTATTTTGTGTTGTTCGGACTGATTACGTCGATCAAAGATTATTATTAAGACACAATTTCAGATTTTTAATTTGAGAGATTTTTTTTTTTATTTTGTGTTGTTCGGACTGCTTACGTCGATCAAAGATTATTAAGACAAAATTTCAGATTTTTAATTTGAGAGAATTTATAAGCATTTGAGTTTGCAGATTTCATATCTGCTCATTATGAAGGCTTGACATAAGAATTGGCAATATTTTATCAGAGGCAGAATTGATTCTATAACACTATTGCATAAATTTTACAAATCTGAATTATGTATCCAACATACACATACACACGCATGTATGTGTAAAAAAAACAGAGCACAAACATTCATGATTCAACTGAATGGAAGTACACTTTAATCACACCCCATCTCAAGCACAAAATATACTGCATACACAAATATAGGTTATCCCTAGATTTCAAGAAACAACAATCACCCCACTAATAGAATCGACAGACCATAACATTAGACAAACAAACACATTCGCTCCATTTCAAGCAACAACCTCCTCTTCTTCCTCTTCGTATTCCTCGTCATCCGCAGTCGCGTCCTGGTATTGCTGGTACTCAGCCACGAGATCGTTCATGTTACTTTCAGCCTCCGTGAACTCCATTTCATCCATTCCCTCACCAGTGTACCAGTGCAAGAAAGCTTTGCGCCTGAACATTGCAGTGAACTGCTCACTTACGCGCCTGAACATCTCTTGAATAGATGTGGAGTTTCCGATGAAGGTAGAAGCCATTTTCAGACCCTTGGGAGGAATATCACAAACACTAGACTTAACATTGTTTGGAATCCACTCAACAAAATAGGACGAATTTTTGTTCTGAACATTGATCATCTGCTCATCAACTTCTTTCGTGCTCATTATGCCACGGAACATGGCTGAGGCAGTTAGGTAGCGACCATGGCGTGGATCCGCTGCACACATCATGTTCTTCGCATCCCACATCTGCTGAGTGAGTTCGGGTACTGTAAGAGCTCTGTACTGCTGGGAGCCTCGGGAGGTTAAGGGTGCAAATCCAACCATGAAGAAGTGAAGTCGTGGGAACGGGATAAGGTTGACAGCCAGCTTTCTAAGATCAGAGTTCAGTTGCCCCGGAAAACGGAGACAGCACGTCACACCACTCATAGTGGCAGAGATAAGGTGGTTGAGATCGCCAACTAAAATGAGAACAATTGTAATAAATTGGTCAGAAAGATCATATTCACACCTAACTGAATATAACTTTAAAATAACTTACAGGTGGGAGTGGCGAGCTTAAGTGTTCGGAAGCAGATATCGTAGAGAGCCTCGTTATCCAAAACCATACACTCATCTGCATTCTCAACGAGTTGATGAACTGACAAGGTGGCATTGTATGGTTCAACAACAGTGTCGGATACCTTTGGAGAAGGAAATACGGAAAATGTCAACATCATTCTATCCGGGTACTCCTCTCTGATCTTGGAGATGAGAAGGGTTCCCATACCAGATCCAGTGCCTCCACCCAAAGAATGGCACACTTGAAATCCTGTTGTAGAATACCACATCATCACAATCTAATATAGGATAATATTAAGGAGATTGCACCCTTCGAATATTGCTACACTACATTAATTTTTCAATGCTGGCAATTAATGGAAGAGAAAGAAACCAGAAAACACACATTATTAAGGATTATAAACACTCAAGAGTTTGGAGTAAATTGATAAAATTTAACAAATGTTCATTATAACCTGTAAATGATTCCAAATTTCAGCTATAACCAGAAAATGATGGCCAAATTCCCAAAATTTACTAAAAAGATTTAGCTTACTGGATCTCAAATTTTATAATTTCCAACAGCAAAAGAGGATTTTTCTAACATCAAAGAACTCTAATTTCAGCCGAGAGAAATAAAACAAAAACCCATCCTGTGGTTCCAATTAAAAATAACAGAATCTAATTCAACTAACAAAGAGAATTAAAAGTGAAATAGATCATTAAAATTCATGAGAACTCCGGGCAAGCTTCACCTAAGACAGATCTAAGAGAAGAAAAGGCAGATCTAAGCAAGAAAGAAGGAAAATTACCTTGTAAGCAGTCACAATTCTCGGCTTCCTTGCGAACGACATCAAGCACGGAGTCAATGAGCTCAGCTCCCTCGGTGTAATGGCCCTTGGCCCAGTTATTACCGGCACCAGATTGACCGAACACAAAATTATCTGGCCTGAAAATCTGTCCGAAGGGGCCGGATCTGACGGAATCCATGGTGCCAGGCTCGAGGTCCATGAGAACAGCGCGTGGGACGTACCTGCCGCCGCTGGCCTCATTGTAATAGACATTGACGCGCTCTAGCTGGAGATCGGAATCGCCGCTGTATTTTCCGGTGTGGTCAATTCCGTGCTCGTCGCAAATAACTTCCCAGAATTTGGCACCGATCTGGTTGCCACATTGTCCACCTTGGATGTGCAGGATTTCCCTCATTTTCCCCTAATTGGGATGGATTAAAGGCCTTGATTCAAGGAAAGAGAGAGTGAGGTGTGTTAGCAGAGACAGAGTAGTGAGATATTTTTGGAAGAGAGAAAGATTGAATTGGATTTTAGCGTTTGATTAGTGAGAGCGAGTGGATATGAGAACTTGGGTGTGGACCCTGGACAGGATCACCTGCGCTTACTGGAATTCACTTAATTCTCCCAAATGCCATCGCATATTCATCAACTCATTTGCTTTCCTTATTTGCATTTTCATTTTCATTTTTTTGGGTTTGAATAGGTATGTACATAAAAAATTATAAAGTGATGAATTATTCATTTTTTAAAATATTCTCGATTTAAGCTCTGAAAAATATGTACTCCCTCCGTCTCCGTCCTGGTCAGTATGTCATTTGCTTTTTTCACGTAAATTAAGGAGTATTATTAATTATGTAAAGTGGATAAGTGTATTGGAGAGATGTGATGGATAATGGTGAGTCATTTTTACTAAAAGAGGAAAATTGTGCAATTTGGACGGAATGCCCAATATAGTAAAATTGTGTTATTTGAGCGGGATGGAGGGAGTACATTATAACAAAGTCTTTTGTAAGATAGGTTATTTGTGAAACGGTGTGAGACGAGTTGATCATCATTAAAGTATGTTTATTATATAGATAAAGTGTGTTTACTAAAGTATGTTTGATTATGCATTAAAGTATAATTTTAGCGTGTTATAATATGATTTATTATTAACATACTTTAACTACAAATAAACGTATTTTATCTATGCAATAAGCATACTTTAGTGATGGGTCGACCCATTTCACAAGAGAGTGCCTCGTAAGTTATCAATTTGGGGCATGATTTTTTTTTAATCAATTAGGGACTTGAGTATAAAACTATCAATTCAATATCTGAATTTGTCACATATTGTCTCTTATTTTATTAATTCAAATTCTGAATTCAGACATTAAATTAATAGTCTTATATAATTCAGGTCCTTAATCAATAGAAAAAATAATACAACCTCAATATAGTTTATCCATTTTATAAATTTTAATACATTGTAATTTTTTATACTTTATTTAACATAATAAGCATTTTAACCAGTGCGTTGTACGGGGATAGATTTTAAAAAATAAAATTATATAAATATAGATTTTTTGTAATAATATATATAATTATATATTTTTAAATTGGATGTTTCATTTTAACGGTTATATTTTTTTTTTGTATGAGACCCACACAATTAAGTAATCAAAATATCTTAATGGGACTCATCCGCCACGTTAATACAACCATCCACTATATATTAAAATATTATTTATCTCACCTCAATACACATTGAAATACTAAATTTCTTAATCCCCATGCAAAAAGCAAATATTACTATTAGAATGGGACGAAGGGAATACATATGTATGAGGTTTTATATTGTGATGGTATGTATATTTAGTTTAATTCTTTATGTATAATGAATTAAATAATTTTTAGTTGAATCGACGTTATACGACCCTTATTCATTTTTCATGTATAATAAATTAATATAATTATAAAAAACCAACTATTTTAAAATTTTTATTAATATTTATATTTCATTACGTAATCATATGTTATAAACAATTTCAAATAATGTCTTAATTACTTAACCTTATTTTCAAATACAACCCAAATTTTTCCAATAATTAACTTAAATTGAAACAAATTTCAACATGTTAATTAATAAAAAAAAAATATGCATACAAAAATAATGTCTTTAATTTTAAATTTTGTTGAACATAAATTTATTAGGGTTAAAAAATGTGATAGTAAAGCACTTAAAATGTATTTATTTAAGGAAATAAGAATAAAATGAGTGGTGAGAAATTGAGAAGAAGTGAGAAATTGAAGAGATTTTGACTCAAAATTTGAGTGGAAAAAATAAATTGACTTTAGGTGATATATATATATATATATATATATATATTTGAGAAATAATAATTTATAGTGATTTTCTGCTGGTGCACTTAGGGGTGTGCAAAGTATGGTCAAAACCGAAATAACTGATCAAACTGAATCGAATTAAATAATTTAGTTCGATTTTTGGTTAACAGTTCGGCTATTGATTTTTAAAATCCATATTTTCAGTGTTCGGTTCGGTTTCCGATTTTCTAAAATTGAAATTTCGGTTAACCGGACCGAACTGAAATAAAATGATGTATAAGTTACACTTACAAACCCTAGCCCCCATTTCTTATTTCAGAATCCGATCCTTCCTTCTCACATCGCACAGAATGGCTGCGCACCAAAGACCAAACCCTAAGTCCATTGAAAATCTTTATCCGTAGCCAACGAACCAACATCCGGCGATACCTATCTTCTCCGGTGAGTGTCCACTACATAGATCGTGGTCCTCTCCTTATCTTACTGCCGAGTCTGTCGTTCCTTCGCTGCCCACACAAGCTCAGTGACCTCACCTAGTCACCTCCCAACTCAGTTACTCAGGTACGTATTACTGTTTTTATGGCAAATTTTCCTATTATCAAAGGCCCAAAGTGACCTCAGTCACCTCCTGTCTCTGTGAACCCATTTTTGGTGGTTTATTTTTATTATACTATAGTTTTAAATATTTTTGGAGAAATTTTGAATTAAATATGATGGATTTGATAATTTGTTTACTTTGATCTTTTTTATTTTGGTTTAAGTTCACTCTGCTATTATTAGTTTGCAAGAAATTGAAGAATTTTTTGAATTGCTTTCTCTTTCATGGGTTTATGTTCAAATGTAAGAAACGGTAAGTGTAACCTTATGGAGTGATTAAGCCTTAAAGTTGTCGGCGAAATCAGTTTTTATCACGTTTATTATTTTCTATGGTGTCAGTGTATTCTGATAAACTTGAGTTTCCTTTGTATCATTAACGTTGAAAACCAAGTGTTGCATTATTTTTCAGAGTTCTTTGATACCTTTTTGTTTGAGTATTAACTCTGTATTGGAATGTCACTATTTCAGTGTAAAGCTTTGTGGAAGATTGAAAATGACTTCTAACGGATTTAAATTTATCTTAAAACTGCTATCTGTTGGGGTTCACTTTAAAAATGCAGTTGATAATAAAATTAATGCAAGTAAACATCAGCAGGATTTAAAGTTCATGCTTAAATAATAGATACATTATTCGAATAAACATCATGGAAATTCTGCAATGGTTGAGTAAACTGAATAAGAGTTATTACCAAATGTACTTTATGACAGTCTATACTCTATATTAAGGTGTTCATTTTCATGGATTGATATTCTTCTTTAATTTTTTTGCCTTTTATTTGCAATTATGGGTCTACTTTGAGGAAAAGGACCTCTAACATCAGGAGAAGATATGCAACAATTTATTATTGTATATTTCTTATTCATGATACATATCTAATTTGTGTTGATGATTTTCATTCATTAATTAATTTTTTTTAGATGTCGAGTTCTGGAGGAGAAATTGATGCCTTTATTGAAAGCACCAACTCTGAAAGTGAGCCTACTCCAGTAGGAACAGAAACTTCAGCTCGACCATCAAATGTACCCAAGCCACCACTACGACCTGTAAAGAGAAAACAAATAAAAGGATGATCTATAGTGTGGGATCACTTATGAATGACGTTTTAATAATGGGGTTTGTGAATTTAGTTAGTTGTGAATGTTGTAATGTTGCAAGTTTTAAGTGTGGATGTGAGAAATAATGTGAAAATTGATGTTTTATATTATTATTTAAAAAAAAAAAAGTATCGGTTCGGTTAACCGGTTAAACCGACCGAAATATTTCGGTTCGGTTTAATCCAGTTTTAGAGTACTTTGGTTCGGTTTTGATTTTCCAAAAAAGTTCGAAAAAAGTTCGGTTTCGGTAGTTCGGTTGGTTCGGTTAACCGAACCGACCGATGCACACCCCTAGGTGCACTAGTTAAAAATATGAGGTAATGGGTGTTTTTTTTAAAAAAATTTAATTATTTAATTTAATAAATAGTAGAGATTAAATTAAATAATTAAAAATTAATTTAATTAAAATTTAATCTAGCCATTTAAAAATTGTTCAAGTATATATTGTAGTTGAATTAAAATTTTTATTCTAAAAATAATATTTTATATTAATAAAAAAATAAATTTGCGAAAATATGGTGCATACCAAACTTACTCTTCCATTGAGAAGTTATCTTTAAAATAATCTCTATAATTACATGAATGCGCAAGCCTCAGTTTTATAAGATTATAGTACAAGTATTATTTAGTAAATCAGATTTAAGTTTTCTAAATTACATTTAAAATTTTAAAATTATTCTTATATACACTTAAAAATTCAAAAATTATTCTTATATACACTTAAGAATTCAAGGGTATATTTCTTTTGGATTTATTTTGGTAAATTTAAAAATCATGAATGAATAGTGACCATTTATATTTGTTTTGAATTTTTTTTTTAAGTTTGTCTCTTATGATCCCTGTTCATTATGCATAATTTGCCTTGATTTAAAGAGTATAAACTTTTGTTAAGTTATGGCTCTCACACCATGTAAGTTGGCTTTCTACTGAAGTTTTGAAAATATGTGTGTATTGACGAATGCACTGCATCTTTCTCTTAAAAGAATTTATACTGGCTGCAAGGCTGGAAATTACCTTGCAAGCCTTGACAATTCTAGCATTTAAATACTTGTTTTTATAAATCTTGAAAATATTGACTTAATGTTCGACACTTGAGCAATGAGTCAGTATGTCTTTTAGTTGCTCACAAACCCCTATGATCTTTTCCTGGTTGGACTTAATTACTCTAGCTTTTAATCTTAAATTATGATGTAATCATTGGATTTTGCTAGCAGATCATCGTTTTCAGACATCACAATTGCTAGTAGTTGTTATAATATGCTTATAGAACTGTTAAGAAAACAAGAGTTCAGTTCCATCTAATTTCCTTCTATTAAAAGAAAGTAGTAATAGAAACTATTAAAAATGATCTTGTAGTATATTTAGATGGAAATATGATCCGACTCTACAAGAACACATTTAGGAAATACATGCAGTCTTTCTATATTAAAAATCATATGAATATTCCCTAGACTCTATCTTTCTGCAGCACTTATACTTTAAAGCTGATAATTCCTTCTTGTTTCTGCTATAGCTAATAGCATTCATGTATAGCTACCTAATTTCTCAAAAAAAAAAGAAGTTACCTACCTAGTCAACAAAAGCTTTTATAATTACAAAATTGGAGAAAATATAAGACATCGATTTTTGCAAAAATAAAACATAGTACTAAATGTTGTTAAAACCATGATGTTATCCATTTACAAGCTTTGGTCGCCGTGTATGTGGATCGACTTCCACTCGAATGCCCAGTTCAGCCATCTCTGGAATATCCACAGATCTCTGCAGTTCCAAATCTGCAACCAATCTCTGATTTTCAATATTCCCTTCTAAAACATTTCTCATTGACCAAATGCCCCACTCCCTCAAGAACGGATTGTCTTCATCGATTACGCATTGTTGTAACATCACAAGAATCCCATCTTGCTCTCTTATTTCGTCCTGAACAAGCTTCCTGCTATAGCTGCAATTTCCAATAATGGCCACAACGTCTCTTCGGAAACCTCTGTAAGGGCAACAGTATTTGGAAGGCTGTGGAGTTGTGCAGTCCATTGCTTTCCTAACAATTGATGGAGGCTCGAGGTTGCGAAGAAGAGTTATCAGAAATTTAATAAGGCCATTCTGCACTAGCAAATTAACAGAATCCTCTTTATCATCCTGATTCTTGAGTTTTGAAGTATCACAAGCACTGATATCTCTTAAGATGGAGAGAGCATAGCCCATAACATCAATTTCAGTTGAACCACTTGGAAGAGAAGACTTTCCTCTAGTGCTGAAATCAACTATCTCAACAGCAGTTCTTAATATCCCGAAAATACTTAAAGCAAAATCACTCGAAACAAGAGTAACTCCAATTTGCTCATTTAGTATATCTGAAAGGACCCTCAGGAAAAAGGCATGCTCCGCTCCAAAATCATTGATTTTAGACTCATTGTCATCGGAGTTCTCAGCTTTGGCCCTCAGGGATAATTTAGAGAAAGATTTTGAAAAATAAGAAAACTTAAAACAGACTTTAGAGAGGAGCAATTTCACCCAGTCCTCTCCAAAACCAGCTGCAAAGATTAAAATAAAATTTAATAGATGGCACATTAAATGTATTCTTTAATCAGTGCATAATATTCACCAGAAAGTAAAAGGATAAGATGTCTACCCACTGTATAAGATCGTATGATTTCTACAATGATATCCAGCCCTGGATCTGCAACCAATTCTGAAAATTGTTCATTGCTATGCGCTGAACATGTGTAGATAACCATGCACAAAGTATCACATATTTCCTTGGTTTGAACTCTAGCAATATCCAAGAATCCAAGGGGGAAGAATTGGAACCATACAGAAGCCTGGTGTTGTTCACTGGCTAATGAAACATTTCCAAGAACTTGCAATACCATATGAAGTATCTTGTTATCAGAACCAGAAGTCAACCCCATAGAACTAATAAGAGTTGAGAAAATCCCAACACCATTTTGTTCAATAAATAAGTTTTGATTAAGTATTTCTCCTGCACACAAGTTCCTTAGCAACTTCAGGGTCAAAAAAATGTCTTCAACGGAATGTTTAAGTGGAGATTGGCAAAATTCAAGAACCGGAACAAGAATATTTTTGGAAGCTAGGTCCAACCGGCCATTAGAGGTTTTTGATATTTCAACAAGATGTTCGAGCGTTTCAGTCAATGTTGAAGAGTCAGAAGCAACTAACAGTTGCTCAAGCAAGGTCTTTGTATCATCCATGTCAAAGGGATGGACACTTAAGCTACTGTGAAGAACTTAAACTTGGGTGCAAGAGAAGTCAAATCCTGAAAACAAAAATACGAGACTGACCAATGCGCAACAATACAAAACATTCATGCAGCATCAACCATCCAATAACATGCTTAAACGTAAGTTGACATTAGTTTCTTTTTTTTTTTTCTTTTTTATCAGTAAGTTGACATTTGTTTCTAACCTAATATCCCAACACAAATGAAAATACACAACCCCAATCATGCAACTCTTGCACAAATTCTATTCTTTTTTATGCTTCCGTACTTCAAAGGAATTATCAAGCTAATAGAATTACCAGTAAAATTTCATCATCATCGCACAGTAGACAAAGATATATTAAGAGCCAAATTGATCCCAGATAGTTATTCATTCTGGGGTATATTGTACTTGCAAATAAAATTGCAACTTTCTCACTGTTGCTTTATGCCCTCGTATTCTCAATAACTATTTTTCTTTAATTCCCCAAAAAATTCTCAAAACAACAAAAGAAGCTTTTTAAATGACGGTCGTATAAACAGTGTTTAATTGCAGGAGAACATTCATTGGGGAAGTGTTTCAGAGTCTGAGATGCACCAAAGAAGGTCTTCATGTGAAGCGGCTAAGCTGCTAGGAGACATTAGCCTTTTTTAGGCACAACAATGTGATGAAACTTTTTTTCTTTTTCTCCTTTCTAATTTTTTTGTAATGATAAGAGTTTTGATGTTGCTGAACAATTCTTAATTTTCATTTGTACATGTGTATGCTTCATGAATTAAAAATCTATAAGATGTAGTTCTAATGCTGCCACAGGCTCTGTAACATCAAGCGTTATACTTTTGATTTTAAATTTTAAATTTCATTTATTTATATATTTATTTATTTTTATCAGGCAACTCTAAATCATCAAACTATCTTTGGGGTTCATCTAACAATACTAAGACATCTGAATAACTGAGTAAGGTAAAGATAAAGTAACAAAAAGAAGTTTGATAAACTAAGAATCTCAAAAGCCTCATGTCAAGTCTGTAAGGACCGTAACCAGAAACGAATAAAATGGAGCAACAAGAAGCTGAAATAGGCGTGAAGATTCTACTCAGTATGGAATCAGCAATGAAATATAATGCAGTATAGGTCATAAAGTAGGGAGAAAACGAATATTATTGCAGTTAGTGTGTGTAAGGTCCAGCTAAAAAGTCAATAGTAGAAGAAACAACAAGATGAAATTATGAACATGAAAGAAGAATGCACAAATCTAATTCATTAAATCAAAAAAACCAATGATCCAGTAAAATTTCTTTCTAAAGCAATTTACCAAACAACTGGTGAGCAATAACTTTGAAAGCTTCAGAAGTAGTAATTGTTATCCAATTCTTGTCAAGTAGCAGAACTACAGAAGAGTAGTATGTGCCAACCAACTCATGTCAATGTGATAATGTGTTTCCCTTTTTCCTTTATTCCGTTTTTTCCCCTTTGTAGCAAGAAGTTCCAGAGTATATATTAAGCTTAAAACTAACGGCAATAGACAAGACAAATACCAAAAAAGATGAAGTAAGAAGAGTATCTGCATTGGAACTTAAAGCAAAGTATTATCACTAAATTCACAAGAAAACAAAATCTTCAAAACCCGAATAAGAGTAACAAACTAAACAGTGAAGGAGAGTGCTACGAAAGAAGAAAGCAGGGATGGGTGGATTAGCACACAGCGATCATAAGCAGCACAAAGAACGAACGGAAATAACATGAAAGTGGAAGCAAAGCATCTATTTGGGGGAAAAAAAAGTTAGATAAAGTTTCTAATCCTCTTCTTATATCAGAAATGAAGATACACACTCCTATCAATAGTAAATTTTTTAATTCCTTTGCAAAAACAGAATCAAGTTTGTGGTGAACAATAAATAATCCATAAGCAAACAGCAATTCAGGTAGATCCTAATTCCGCAGCAAAAATGAAACAAAAAGGAAAGGAAATCGCAATAGAAGAATCAATAACTGAGAAGAGGAATTACAGCAGAATGAGTAGAGATTTCATACTCCACAGTTGATGCCCGCCGTATGATTTAACCCCACAAATGGCCTTCTCTCTCTCTCCTATCTTCTCCCTCCTCACATACGTATGTTTACAGTTTATATACAAAGGCTATTGTAAATTTGTAAGCACGCTGTGAATTTGCATGAGCGTAAAGGCGGTCAAAGATGAGAGGGCAGAACCACTCGGAGGCTGGGAGGGAGATGACGGCGCGTGGTAATACTCGCCCCACGGCGGATGGTAATGGGAAGGACGCACGTAAGTGTTGGGGTTGCAACGATATGTATAATGGGCTTAGTTTATTGGATAAACTAATGGGCCTTACTAAAAAATTTTGAAAAATACTTATCTCATTCATATACTTCTCTTTAGCAAGAAAATAATTTCTTTATTGTAATATTAAAGAAATGGACAGCACTATTGCCACCCTAAACATCACTGAAGGCACCCAAACATTTAAAAAAAAAATTAGTTAAAATACTATTTTAACCTTACCACTAAACTTAGCCATCCCAACCCATCGCTGCCTTAACCGTGCTCATTTTGTCATCACCGTTCAACCGTCCATTACACCCACCCCGACAGAGATCCTTGTTACTAATCCAGCTGCACACACATCGCAGATTTGCAGAGAAAAGTTTTTGATTTTTCATTTTCAACAATCATTTGTGGCCATGTTCAACTTCACACAGAGACTCTTCAAGCGTATTAGATAATCAGGCGCTAATTTCGAAGTCCCAAGGTTAGAAAGAAAATACAGACTAATTTGATAACTTAAAGTTAACTGTTGAAGACTCAAAATTAATTTTTGAATTTCAACTCAATTTGAATGAGAATCCAACAGTGAAAGAGAAATTGATTAAAAGTTAAATTAATATTTTTTTCACAAATTTTGTCATTCAATGATCCAAGAACTACTTCATTCAATTTTGGGATTAATAAAGAAAACAAGATTGCTTACAAATATCAAACATGGTCTTTTGGGGTAGAGGTAGAGCTGGAAAAATGGCCCGGCTCGACGGGTCGGCCCTTAGCCCGCCATAAGTAGACTGGGCTGGGCCATTAAAAAGTAGACCCGAAAAGAACCGGGCCATTTTGGCCCGGCCCATCAAGCCCGGTGGGCCAAATGGCCCGGCCCTCTTTTGGCCCATTTTTTATGGGCTTTTTTGGCCCGGTGATTTTATTTATGTTTAATTTAATATTTAATTATAAATTATTTGTAATATTTGATTAATAAATTATATTTAAATAACTTAATGTTAAATATATAAAAATAACTTTTTAAAATAGTTATAATCTTCAAATTATATATGAATTTTCTATTTTACTTGGATATTTTGATTACTATATGATAGAAATAAAGTTAAGGCGAAGAAAAAAATTATATATATATAAATATATATATATATATATATATATATATATATATATATATATATATATATATATATATATAAAGATTTAATATTGTTGAAATTTGTTAAAGTTGGATTCAAATTCCATTATATCATAATGTAATAAGTTAGATGCTAATAATATAATTTTAATCACTTACTAATGTTAAATAGTTGCAATCCCGTTATTTAACAACTCTTAATTATACATTCAACCACTAATAATCAATTCTAATTTATTTGATTTAAAAATAATAATAATTAACTTGAATAGATTATTTACCGTTAATATCTAATTATAAATTTGAGAATAATATTCAATATTGACTAATATAATTATTATAGGTATTAAAGTAGTTAAATTTTAAATTATTTTTTAAATAAAAAATTTAAAAATAAATGAATATTAATGGGCCAAAATGGCCCGATGGCCCGGTATGGGCTAGGTTGGGCCACAAAAAATAAGGTCCGCCAAGAACCGGGCCAAGCCCGGCCCGGTCCATAAATGTACCTTGGCCCGGTGGCCCAGTACCGGCCAGGCCCGAACCATTTGCCGGCTCTAGGTAGAGGTAGCCCAATTGTTTCTTCTATAGATGACCCCGAAATCGAGTCATTATTCGCGGACGGGAAGGGAATCTGTAGCGAAAGCGTGCTCCGGCAATGGTCAGATCTCGACTGGGAACTTGTGATTGGTAGCGGCAGAGCTGGCAGAACCACGGTGGTTGACTGTGCAAAAATTTCTTCTGGGGAAGCAGGTCACGTTTGGGGTGTTTCTTTCGGTGACGAAATGAACTGTTGAACTCGGCACTGACACAACGGATCTCCGGCAAGGTGGCGTCGTGGCTGAACTCTGGTGGCACAAGCACGGTGGAGACAGAGTATTGGAATTTCCGACGGTATAGGTGGGGGAGTGTATCAAGAGGTAAGTTTAGTGGTAAGGATAAAATGTTATTTACACTAGAAATTATTTTGAAGTTTGGGTGCCTAAGTAGTGTTATGGGTGGCAATAATGTCACCCTAAAGAAATTTATATTATGATTAGTTAGATCATTTTATATTCTCCCTAAGTTCAGTTTCTTTAATAAAAAGAGTACTCTCTCCTTATTACGAATATATAGTTAAAAAAAATGGGTTCTTTTATTACAGTGATTATCAATTAGAAACACAAAAGATATTTTTCCATCAATTCAGGATATGAAAAAAAAATTCTATCAATTTTAAATGCAAAATATATAAAACTATCAATTCACAATCTAAAATGATAAAATCACCCGAAATAATTTAGTAATAACTACATTAAAATTTAAGATATTAAACATGTTTTTAAAGATAATATTTTAATTTATTATCTTAAAATAACATGTTAATTAAGAAAAAAATTATACAGTTACATTATGCTATAATTTTGAGAGATTTAATGATTTTGGGTCTTAATGAATAGTTTCATATATTTCGAGCCTTGAATGAATAGAAAAAATATTTCGAGTCGCTAATTAATAGTTATCCTATCTTTCTGGTCCAATATTAGAAAACTTTTTATATTTTACTCTCCCCTATCCTAAAGGGTACTATTTTTCTATTATGGATGTCTGGTTCGAAGGATATTATTTTTCCTTTTAGAAAAAAGACTTGCATATAGCTCATCAATTTTCTATTAATACAGCTACCACAATATATAAAATAATAATATTTTTAAATTAGGTAAATGATACTCTTGCAGCGGATGAACGGAATTTTAAATAGGGCGTCTCATAAAAATTGTTAAATTTTTTTTTTGATAAATGAGACCCATACAAAATTAATGATGTTATAACCAGACCGGATAATGAATCGGTATCTCCATTGGATCGAGTTTCAGCGGATCGGACCGATTGAACTGACGGTTCAACCAGAAAAAATTAAATTTACTTATTTTTAATTATTATAATTAATATATATATATATATATATATATATATATATATATATATATATATATATATAAAATAAATATTTAATAATAAAAAGAGAGGTGTAGACATTTAGCATTTGAAACTTAAAGTAAAGCCACTAACCCAATTCATAAAAGAGGTAGCATTTCGTAAAGGGTTAATTGCAAAAAAAATCACGAACTTTACTCTTATTGCAAATTAATTCATATTTTTGAGGAATTGCAAAAAAAAACCATTATATTTAAGTATTGTTGCAAAACACACCCAATTTATGATTAAAAGTAGGGTTTTTTTTATAACAATAATTAAAGGTGGTGGTTTTTTTTGTAATTTTTCAAAAGTGGGAATTATTTGCAATAAAAGTAAAATTAGTGGTTTTTTTTGCAATTAACTCTTTCATGAATGATAAAGCTCACCTAATATTATTATTAAAATAAATAAATAACATTCAATTAGTAAAATTAAATTTCAAATGCTAAATATAATGTCAAAAGCAAAAGTAGGTTTACTACATCCTCAGTGCCGCCCCCCACCCCCCCCCCCCCCCCCCCCTATCTCGATTTTGATTGATTTTACTCAATAATTTCTTCAATCGGATATCAATTTAGCGTGAACTTTAATTGAGGAATTTTCAGCGAAGACAGTTTGCGGAGGTAGCAGTTTGGCGTTTCTCTCCAACTTTTAAGAGAGAACTTTTCAATGTGTTTATCGATCTATTAGATCTGTGAGATTGCGGTTGAAGAATGATGCAAGTTTTATGATTATGAAGAATTGGATGTATGTATATACGATTTGTGATTTTCGTGGCTGAAATGTTTGGAATTCGGATATCATAGAAATATACTATATATTAAAGTAGGGTTTTGGTTTTATTATGTGGCATCATGTGAGCAATTTAGGAGATGTGTCATTTTTATAGATTTTTGAATTTTTTTTTAATAATAAACTTGCTTAGGAAGGAAGATAATGTAGTTACTTTTATTTTAAATAATCAATCAAAATATTTTATTTTTCTTTATCTTATTTAAAAATTTACCTAAAACTTTAAGTGTTTTAAATTTTTTATTTTTAAATAGGATTTATATAAAAATTATATCAAATTAATTGTCTTTTCATGATCTTTAATTTGACATGCATATTACTAATAATATATGATTGGAGAAATAAATTTCTTAAATTTAATAACATTTTTATATTGTAAAATGTTCTTTAATAAAATATATTAATAAATAAAATATTTTTAGAAGAGTAAGAAATTATTTAATATATTTAATCTATTTATCCTTAGAATTTTAAGTTTAATAAATTTAGTTAATTATAAAATTTTAAATAAGGAATTTCATGAAAAAATAAATCTTAGTTTAATATTAATTAATTTTCATAATTTTTTTATAGTTAATTATTTATTTTATATTTATTTTATTATTTTTAATAATTTAATTTTAATTATACAATAATTTATAATTATTATATACATTTATTAATTTTATTTATTAAATGATAATAGTTAGGGATAGTAATGAAATGTGCATTTCAAGTATTCATTCTATCCAAATCTTAATAGGGCACATATGGGTAAATGTAAACGGGTTTGAGACTGATACAGATAGTTGTTAAAATCACATTAGGGTTTAGAACGAGTACGGATAATATCGCAATACCCGCGGGTACTATATATATATATATATATATATATATATATATATATATATATATATATATTACACACAAAATTTAATGTATTTATTTAAAATAATAGAATTCAATTTTAATTCATAATAATATAATTTTAAATAATAGAATATATATAAATATTTATATAATAAATTAATATTAAATTAGTGCGGGTACCCGCGTGTATATTGATAAACGGGTATGAAATTGGTACGGGTACCATAATAATTTTTTTAAATGAAATGTGTACAATTAGTTTTTATTTTAAAATCACATAAGAATACGAGTACCAAAAAATAAACAGATACCCTACGCGTTGTCATCCCTAATAATAGTTTTATGTTTAATAATTATGATTTCTTAAGATTATATTTTTTCTGTAATAATTTAAATATGATAATATAAGAACTTAATATATAAAAATAAATATTTTGTATTGGCAATATAATATTGAAAATTATATATAAATTTATATTATAATGTTATGAATTTTTTAATAAACTTTACAAAAGTTTAATGTGTTGTATGATTTTTTTTGTTTAAAAATTTTAATATTAAAAAAAATAAAACTTTTATGAATAAAATTATTCTTATTAATTTATATAGTAGTTGTTAATATTATTGAAAAAACTTTTTTGAAATTATCTCAGGTGAGGACTTAAATCATAAGTATAAAAAGTAATAACTTGTATAATGGAAAGTTGTACTCCAACCAAATACACTATATTGTTCGGGTACTGCAACCAAACACAATATGATATCGAATACATCTTTTGGGTACTCCAACCAAACACATTATATACTATTCGGGTACTACAATCGAACACAATATAAAAATTTTAATTATTAGAATATTTGTAGCTAATTCCATAAAAAATTCAAATATCCCGCGTAATACGCGAGCTTCGTACTAGTTTAGAAATAAAATGGGGATCTTACTTATCAAACAAAATTAATTTTTCTGGTTCAATCGTAAAAGTGGATGTATAGGTCATTCCGTATTGGTTCTGGTGTCGTTTCTCAGTTCAACTGGTTGAACGAGCTCGTCCGGTCCAGTTCTAAAAATACTACATAAACAATTGATATACTCCCTCCGTCCCATAATATTTTTCTCATTTTCCTCATTTGTTTGTCCCACAAAATCTTTCACCCCAAAAAAGAAAACACCACTTTATCCAGCAACCTCAAAAGTTACTTTAATTTCAAATTTGACACTCCTTTTTCACACACATATCATTAATTTATACTTTTTATTATCTAAAAATACTATAATACCCTCCAAAGTCAATAAAATTGGTCAAAAAGTAAAACTTTTCTTAAACAACGTGGAACAGTAAAGGTGAAAAGTTTTCTTGGACGGAGGGAGTATATCTTTAAGAGATTCACACACAACACTAATACATCTAATTATACATTTTACATTAAAAAAATTTTATTATTCAAGCTCAAATAAATTGAAAAACTATTAATTTGGGATTTGAATTATTTTTTCTATCAGCTAAAAACCTTAAAGTATATAAATTACTATCAAATTCAGGACTAAAAATAAAAATATAATTACAACTACATTAAATTTCACATATTTGATATATTTTTAATTATTTAAAAAACAATTTATTAGTATTAAAATAACATTTTGCAAATTATATAATTATAAATAAAATTATTTTATATTATTTTATGATTTTTAGCCCTAAATTTAATATTTCAGATCCCTAATTGATTGAAAAATAATTCAGACTTTGTATTAATAATTTACTCATTTTTTCAAGCGTTGGACTGAAAATACTCTATTAAAATATCTCTTAATCTACTACAATTAAAATACAATTTTATTTAATCTTTGTGCAGACAAAAATATAACATTATTTATGAAACGAAGGCAGTACCTTTTTTTATTTATTTTTAGGGGTTGTTTGCTAATTGAAAGTGCTTGGGGAGTGCCGTCGTTTGAAAACACTTTGCGATGGGCCAAAAACATCATAAGCTTAAAAATAGAATAGAGTATAAAAATATGTATATCAATGTCTTGACATAAAGGATGTCGAGACACATAATACAATACTATGCACAGCGAAAAAAAAAAGAAGAAACCATAATTAATTTTCTCACAAGTCTTACGACTTGTGATGCCTTCACCGGCGAAAAACTTTTCTTATTAAAACCTCTAAGACGATTACAAAAACAAATCATGAAATCAAACACGAAAAGAAATCCTATTCTAAATTCTTATACATAGGATTCACAGAAGGAATATCAAGAATGATATCCAACACAAAGAATATAAAAACAAAACTCTCAATGTGTAATCTCTAAATCTCGATATTCTGCATCTCAAAAGTGAGAAGACAACATCCTTTTATAGAAGTAAAAAAATCCTTGCTCTCCAAGCAGATCATCCCACGTTCTGCATTCCTTGAGACCAAGTTCATCTCCCACGACTATGTAATCCACGTTCTCCACTTTTTCCTTGTTGACCAAGAGGCAGCTTTTATCTTAAGTCTTGCACGTTCTCAACACATGTATTCCTCGTTCTTCTCTCCTGCAGAAGAAATAAACAAAAGATTTTTTCCTTCCTAATAAATAGGAACTAACTCAATCCAACAAAAATAAACACACGTTAATTAATAAAATAAATTAACTAACAATTAGGAAAGACAAAACAATTAAAATAGGAAATTTGAATAAATCAATTTCCAATACTAATTTTAAGTAATAAATGAATGAGATGATATCAGTGCACCTAGTTTTATTTGTATATTTAATGAATAATATTTGTGTCCTATCCAATAATATATTTAAGGATAATAGGGTAGAATCTTGATATATATAAAAGTAGAATAAAACCAATACTGCCATCTATTTCTAAAATAAATCTCACTCACCCATTAAAATAATTAAATAATTATAATTATGACTTTTACAAATTAGGAAATAAGATATTATTTATTAAAAAATTAATAATATTAAATATAAATTCAATCATGACCATCTATTTTTCAAACAAATCTCAATCAATAATAAATCCAATCCTAGCCATCAATTTCTCAAACAAATATCAGCAATTAAATTAAATAATTATAATTATGATTTTTCAAATTAGGAAATAATTAAATAATTAAAATAAATTTAATCCTAACCTGACCATCTATTTTTCAAACAAATCTCAGCTACCCTTTAAAATAATTAAATTACATAATTGTAATTAGGATTTTTTCAAGGAAATAATTAAATAATTATAATAAATGCAATCCTTGTCATATATTTATCAAACAAATCTCAGTCACCTATTAAAATAATTAAATAATTATAATTACGACTTTTTCAAATTAGGAAATAAGATTTTATTTATTAAAAAATTAATAATATTAAATTTAAATCAAATACTAACCTTCTATTTTTCAAACAAATCTCAACCACCCATTAAAATAATTAAATAATTATAATTATAACTTTTTCAAATTAGGTATCCAATCCTGACCACTATTTCTAAAATAAATCTCAGTCACTCATTATAATAATTAAATAATTATAATTATGACCTTTTCAAATTAGGAAATAAGATATTATTTGCATCTATTTTTAAAACAAATCTCAGCCACCCATTAAAATAATTAAATAATAATAATTATGACATTTTCAAAAATTTTATAATAAATTCGAATAGGTCTAGATATTTATTGGGATTGGTTGACACGAACATATAAGTCATGTTATACTATTGAATAACAAGCCTTCCATTTTCTATTTATATTTATCGTAGAGAAAATTTTTGTGTTTGGGAGTCCCTGATGATTAAATAAACCAAAATTTTACCATGACTGCAATTTTAGAGAGACGCGAAATCGAAAGCCTAAGGGGTCGCTTCTGTAACTGGATAACTAGCACCAAAAACCGTCTTTACATTAGATGGTTTGGTGTTTTGATGATCCCTACCTTATTGACCGTAACTTCTGTATTTATTATTGCCTTCATTGCTGCTCCTCCAGTAGATATTAAATTCAATCATAACCATCTATTTTTTAAATAAATCGTAGCCACCCATTAAAATAATTAAATAATTATAATTATGAATTTAGGGTTTAGGGTTTTAAAGTTTAGGGTGTAGGGTGCAAAACACATATGAGATCATTAAAAAACATAAATAAAGAAATAATACGACAACAAAATTCAAACCACATCAAAACCGGATGAGAGAAGCTCAAACAAATCTCAGCGGCCCATTAAAATATAATTAAATAATTATAATTATAACTTTTTCAAATTAGAAAATAAGATATTATTAAAGCAGAATAACTGACCATCTATTTTTTTAAATAAATCCCAGCTACCCATTAAAATAATTAAATAATTATAATTAAAAATTTAGGGCCACCCATTAAAATAATTATAATTATGACTATATCAAATTAGGAAATAAGATATTATTAAAGCAGAATAAATCCAATCCTGACCATCTATTTCTTAAACAAATCTCAGCCCCCCATTAAAATAGTTAAATAATTATAATTATAAATATAAATTTAGGGTTTAGGGTTTTAGGATTTTCTGTAATTATTTCCGTACAAAACACATATGAGATAATTAAAAAACATAAATAAAGAAATAATACGACAATAAAATTCAAACCACACCAAAAGCGGATGAGAGAGGTTTAAATAAATTTCAGCCACCCATTAAAATAATTAAATAATTATAATTATGAATTTAGGGCAGAATAAATTCAATCCTAACCATATATTTCTTAAATAAATCTTAGCCACCTATTAAAATAATTAAATAATTATAATTATGAATTTAAAGTTTAGGGTTTCAGGGTTTAGGATTTAGTGTTCTAGGATTTAGGGTTTTAAGGTTTATGGGATAATGTTTGCAGATGGCCAAATCTTAACTACCTATTTCTTAAACCAATTTCAATCACCCATTAAAATAATTAAATAATTATAATTATGACTTTTTCAATAATTAAATAATTATCAACCCATAAAAGTATAATAAATTCAATATTGGCTATTTATTTCTCAAACAAATCTCAGTCACCCATTAAAATAATTAAATAATTATAAAATTTTCAAATTAGGAAATACTCCCTCCGTCCCACCCGAAGGGTGGTGTTTATTTTTTTGTACGTAGATTAAGAAAAATATTATTATTTAATGTGTTATGGGTAGTTGTATTAGTGGAGTGTTGGCCCCATATTTTAATTATTTTAGTGAGTGTGTGTGGGTCCCATATGTATAAAAAAAGAAAAGATGACTCTTTGGGTGGAACGCCCAAAATGAAAAAAAAAAAAAGGACCATTTGAGTGGGACAGAGGGACTAAGATGTTATTAAAGCAGAATAAATTCAATCCTGACCATCTTTTTCTTAAACAAATTTCAGCCACCCATTAAAATAATTAAATAATTATAATTATGAATTTAGGGTTTAGGGTTTTAGGGTTTATATGGCATAATGTTTGCAGAGGGCCAAATCCGGCCATCTATTTCTTAAACAAATCTCAGTCACCCATTAAAATAATTAAATAATTATAATTATGATTTTTTCAATAATTAAATAATTATTAATCCAACCGAACTTTCATTGCAAATAATGTGCAATAATGATTAATAATCTCATAAAAATTAAAAAAATAAATATCCCAATTTTTTTAATAATTATTAACTATATGACAACAATATATACACATTATTTCGTGAAATTAAGAAATCTTATTTAATTTAAAACTTTAATAATCTCATTAAATCTTTACCTAAGTATACAACAACAATAAACTAAAAAAAAAATTAAAAAATAAATATATTACAACTTTATGGTCTATAAATAAATAAATATTATTTTCGTGATATTACATTACATTGAGATATTTAATTTAAAATTTTAATAATTTCACTAAACCTTTTATTAATATATTTTATGTTTCTTCCTCAATGATGCACACTAATGTACATGTGTATTTTCTGTTTCTCTATCAAGAATGCACACTTATGTACATTCGTAAGGTTCTTCAATTTAATTGCGTATTTTCTGTTTCTCTCTAAGAATGCACATTAATGTATATAACAATAGTTTCAATAGTGTATTTTCTATTTCTCTTTCAAAGATGCACACTGATGTACATTGAGTTTTCCAATTTAATCACATATTTTCTATTTATCTCTGTAGAATGAACACTAACGTACATATTTTCAGTTTCCCCCTCAATAGAATGCACACTAATGTACCTTCGTTTAAATAACGTATTTTTGTTTCAATCTTAAAAATGCACATTAATGTACGGATAGATATATGTATTATGGGAAAATAAAATATAATTTTGTATTTATCAGTAATTTTCTGAAGCAAATGTATCAATTAATAATTACCTACTATTTATTGACCCATTTATATATTTTTTCAAAGAAATATTATTCGGTTCAAACATCATAAAATCAAATAAAATTGTTTCCCTAAAACTAATTCATACCGTGCAACGCACGAGTTAGCTACTAGTAAGGGTAATAAAAATAGGAATATGGGTAGTAGGTGAAATAGGCATACTCGTACCCTATCTCATCCATTTATACCTATTGTTTAATAATGTATATGTGTTTATGTATTATTATTATTATTATTATTATTATTATTATTATTATTATTAATTTGTGTTTATGTTAAGGCAAAAACTCCTGTACACCAGGGCACACGAACCACATTTCGTGCGCTTTTAGAATTTTGTGTTAAATTGTATACCCTTTAGTATACAGATGTGTACCTTTCATTTTCTAAAGATAATTATTGTGTGTATCTGGGCGCATGAACAACACTCCGTGCGCCTTTAGAATTTTGTGTTAAATTGTACACCTTTAGTATAAAAATGTGTACCCTTTATTTTCTAAAGAAAAAAAATATTAATAAAAAATGTATACCCTTTAGAACAAAATGGTGTACCTTTTATTAAATAAAGTGTATACCCTTTAGACCAAAGTAATATACCCTTACCCATAATATTAAATTTCTAAAGGCGCACGGAATGTGTTCCCGTACGCTCGGGCGCACGCAAGTCCCACCCTTATGTTAAAGTATTTATGCATATTTTTATTATTATATAATAAGTAAAATTTAATTAATTTATTAATTTTCGACCGTCTCTCGATTGATGAATTATGGCTCACCAGACATAAGAGTTTATTGATCAGAGGTCATTCAACATTTAATTAAAAAAAAAAAAATACTAGTTTGTATTGTTACATTTAAGGAAAATATATATGTATACAGTATATACGTAATAATTGAAAGAGTAGATAATGAAATTGAGGAAAAATGAAAACATAAATTGGAGTATTGGACATCGAAACCTCATTTTCGAACTGCCCGTTTATTAATTACTAGATCCCTAAATGGAGAGTGATTCAAAATCATTAATTATTACACATCATATCGAAAAATCATTAATTACTTATATAGTTAAAAATAAAATAAAATAATTACTCTGCTGTTTAAGTGTATTCGAACTAAGCTTAAACTAGTAAAATCAAGTTTGCTGTTTTCTAAGAATTGTATACATACAATTGTTTTTTTACAGAATTGAAGAAAATATATTTTTGACGAAGTCTAGGTGCTTATATATTGATACGTATAAAAATATAATTATTATAAAAATAGGTTTATTAATAGTTAAACTATAATTTTCTAATGAATAATATATTAAGATATATAATTTTAGGATTCTATATATTACATTCACCACTTAGCATATTTTTATAACTAAGAATATTATTCTTGTTTAATAATTATATTTTAATAATATCATCTTCTCTCACATATAAGAGAGGGAGTCTCAATATTTTTTTTAACTAATTTCATTAATTTTAGGGGATAATTAAATAATATTAAATAATCAATTAAGTGAAAAATAAGTTATGTGGTAGATATAAGGGATTAATTGAAAGAAAAATTACGAACTTTACTCTTATTGCAAATTAATTTGAGAAATTATAAAAAAGGGTCATACTTTTAAGAATTATTGTAAAACGGACCCAATATTTGACATTTTTCTTAAAGATGAGGTTTAAAGGTGGAGGCATTTTCTTTTTTAAGAAATTGAGTGTGTTTTGCAACCATGCTTAAAAATAAGATTCTTTTTACAATTTTTAAAAAATTAATTTTAATTTGCAATAGGAGTAAAGTTTGTAGTTTTTTTGTCAGTATCCACGAGATCGAAAATATGATACATTAGGTGATATAAATGTTCGTTTTTCAGATTTCAAACTTAAGTTTTGGTTTTTAAAACCCATATACTATACCCTAAATTTAAAAAAATCACCCCTATATATACTTACACAAGTATGGATCTAGTGTATCACACGAGTTATAAAATTACAATTTTAATAAATATAATTCAAGTTTAATATAATTATTTACTCAACAATTAAAAAAAATAATTTAAGTTTAATATATCTATTTTTCAATTATAATCTAATATAAGTTTATATTGAAGAGTAAAATTCAATTTATATACAATCAAATGTGAATTTTTGCATCTTAATTTCGTTGTTAAATTGATTTTCCCAAAAAAATTTAAAAAATAATTATTGAATTTGTTATGATTGTGGTTGTAGAATTAAATTAATCAAAAAATTTAAAATATGTTAATTTAATCATTGAAGAAATAAATTTATAATAAAATTAATTAATAAAAAATAAAAATAAATAAATTCAATATAAATGATGAAATAAATAAAAAAGAAACTTTATGAAAAAATTTAAAAGAAAAACATAACTAAAAACAATTTTTTTTAAAAAAAATATTAATTAAATTTTTTTTTGAAAAATGTAAAAGAATCTTCATGAAGTTAATCAATAGAAATTTTAAAAGTAATACGGATTAATAAAAAAATAAATGGATACATTTTTTCAGAATTTGAATAGAATTTGAAGAACACCTTCTGTTATTTACGCGTGTATAATGAATGAATAAAGACTTTTTTTATAAGAGGATAGTAATAAATAAAATTAAAACAAATAAAATTTAAAGAAAAATAACGAAAAAAATAATTTTAAAAAAATTAAAAAATATATAAAAAATTTATAATTAAATTAGTATATAATATTAAAATTTTATTATAAATATATTCGAAGAAATAAGAAAAGAAAAATATCATTTATTTATAATGTAATATTACCTATTTTTTTAAATGTTATAACTTTTTATTTGTATACGAATTAATCATAATATAGTTCGGTTATATGATTATCACTTTTTATTTACCTGTTATCACTTTTAGTTAAAAAATATTATCACTTTTTATTATTTCTTTTAATTAATAATGATTAATTATTCTAGTTATCACTTATTTAAATTTCACTTTTTATTTAAATGTTTACCACTTTTTAATAGTCACACAAATTATTCATAAAAAATTCAACGAAATGATTATCACTTTTCTTTTATTATATTTAATTTTTTATTAAAAATATTATCACTTTTATTGATCAGTTATCACTTTTAATTGAAAAGATTATCACTTTTTATTCTTTCTTTTAATTAATAATGATTAATTATTCGGTTATCACTTACTTGAATTTCATGTTTTATTTAAAATTTTATCACTTTTTAATAGTCATATAAATTATTCATAAAAAAGTTCAATTGAATGATTATTACTTTTCTTTTATTATACTTAAATTTTTATTAAAAATATTACTCCATCCATTCCATAAACAAATTCATACTTTCTATTTTTGTTAGTCCCATAAATAAGTTCACACTCCCAAATAAGGAAAATACACATAAATCAATAACCCCACAACACACTTTAATTTTAAATTTGCTACCCATTTACAACTCATATAACTTAATTTATAAGTAATTTATTTATTACTTGAAAGTACTAAACTACCCCTAAAAGTGAAGTAAAAAATAATTTTTTCTTAAACTTCGTATCTACCATAACCGTGAACTTCTATTTGGAACGGAGGTAGTATCACTTTTTATCTATCCTACAAATTATTCATCAAATAATTAAATTGGACGAATAAAATAAAACTAATCTCAAAATAAAAATAAAAATAGATTTTAAAATAAATTAAAATTTTTAAAAGAAATAACATAAAACAATCAATAATAATAATACAATTGGATACCTTTCGATATAAAAAAAAGACCGAATAAAACAAAAAACAATTAAAAAATAAAAGAAAAAATAAACATTAATCAATAATATTTATAATAATAATAATAAATGATACATTTCTTTAGAACGAATGAATATTAAATTACATATATTTATTTGTTCGTCACGATGAATAAATTATATGTGTAGAACGAATGAATATAGAGTCTTATTTATAGGTGGAGAAGAGTAAATATTATAAATCTTAAATTAAATATATGTATTTATCTATATTAATTTTTAATTAATAATAATTAATTTTGATTTGATAATATCATATTCAAATTTTAAAATAATATACTATATATTTATCTACATTAAATTTTAATTAATAATTAAAATAATTAGGATTTTTAATTTTAATTAAAATTAAAAATTAAAATAATTGAGATTAATTTTGATGACGACACATCATCAAAATTAAATTCTCCTTTAATATATTAAAGATATATATTCTCTACTCAATTAATATATTTTTTCTTTTTATCTCTCTTGTCTCATCTATTTTTTTTATATAAAATAATATATTTTTATACATTAATTTGATAAAGTTAGAATTTACTATATTAAAAACTCAAAACAAACCTATTATGTTTTTAAAACCCCACAAAACTCTAAGGAACCTCACCTAATATTTACCATATTTAAATGGGGCTAATTGTATTAAAACAAACAAAAATATTTGTATATTGTGTTGAAATTGATAGAAGTACTTAAAAGTTAGTATTATGTGAATTGGATTTACAGTGTAAACCTTATGACTCCTTCTAATTTAAACTCTAGTTATACATATGATATAATAAGATGGATAGTGGCACATGATTGACACGGTTTACACAATGTTTGTCATATTAATTAATAGTTACGTCTCAATGTAAATACTTTGTGAAAAATTCATTAATTAATAGTTTCATAAAATGATATAAAAAGGCATATTATTTGAAAATTAAGTTATATCCTATCAATCAAAAGTGGAGTAATATTTGTCTAAAATGTTGTAAAGTAATTTAATAAGAACAATAATAGAAATAAGAAGAAGAGAAGAATACAAAAGTAGGGGGAAAGAGAGGTTTTTATTAACGTGGTTGATCTGAATGTATACAGAATCATAATATTCTCACTTTTTATATAGAGAAGAGAAAATATAATAATGGCAAATATACTATATTCCTATTCTAATAATATAAAGAGTAATGTCCATATAAAATATTTTACAACATCACATAATTATATTAATTATTATAATTTGTCTTTTGAATTTATTTAATTAAAAAGTATAATTAATTTCCAATAATTATGCATGATTTTAAGACAAACAGGTTCTAATATTTTTTTCAAATTGCGTTACACTGTTAATTCTACTTATAGTCGTAAAATGCGTCCTCTTTCATATTTAAATTTCAAAAAAAAAAAAAAGTCATCAGATGGCCCATTTAATTTCCTTTTTTCTCTATGTATGATTTTGACAATTTAGCAAGAGAAAAAACTAGTACTATAAACAAACTCCAGTCACATACAACACTGTCAATTAGAGGGGGATTCAAAATTTTTTAAAATTCTGAGTACAATAAATATTTTAAAATTATTATTTAATATTTTATTTAATAATATAATAATAGAAGTCCCTCCATAACATTAAGTATCTACCATACTGAGAATTTAATTATAAAAGCACCTAATTCACAATAAATAATGGAACAATTATGTAATAATTGATAACTCATCAGCAGCACCTGATCAATTTTGAAATAATAATAATAATAATAATAATAATAATAATAATAATAATAATAATAATAATAATAATAATAATAATTCATGCTCAAAATAATGTTGAAAAGTCAATATCAACTTAATAAACTAATAAATTGTTGAATAATCACTTAAAAAAAATCTCAACTAGCACATTGAAATAAAAACAGTATCGAATAAGCATGGAAATTCCAACTATAACATTAATATTAAATCATCAACTCAATAATCACTCAAGAAAAATATATAGTTGTGCTAGCGTTTAATAACATAAAGTAATTGTGTTAAAATACTTATTTTTGTGGGGAAAAACTTGTGTGTCCCCGAAGACACACCGTGCCGTACCACCCTATTCACCCACCCACCACCACCGCTCTCTCTGCCAAAATTTTTTAAATTTTTTTTTTTGATTTTAATATTTAATTAATAAAAATATTACCACAAATCCCTACTTTCTACCCACTCATCCAACCCCCTGCCACTACCCTTCACGGATGGATGGAGTAGATTAGATGATAATATTTTTATTATTTAAATATTAAAATTTAAATTTAAAAAAAAATTGGGAAGAGGTGGGGCTGCAGGGGGTCTGGGATGGGTGGGGGTGGATAGGAGGGTAGGGTTGAATGGTAATATTTTTATTATTTAAATAATAAAATCTAAAATTTTATTTAAAAAAATTAGGGGTGGATGGATAGGGTTGGGTAGGGGTAGGGAGTAGGGATGAGTGATAATATTTTTATTATTTAAATATTAAAATCTAATTTTTTTTTTTAAAAAAAATTGTGGGGTGGGTAGGGTGTAAGGTTGAGTGATAATATTTTTATTATTTAAATATTAAAATTATTTTTAAAAAAAAAAAAATTGGGATGGGTGGATAGGGGGTAGAACTGGGTGGTCTTAACTCAACCATGAAAAAAAAAGCCCGCGGCCCGCCCCACTTGGGCCCATCAAAAGGTGGATTGTGGTGAGTTGTAGGATAAACCGTCCCACCAACCCATTCTGACAGCTCTATCCACCATAGCCTGCCCCACCAGTAACCCGCGCTGCAAGTGACCCGCCCCACTTGAGTCCATCAAAAGGTCGGTTGTGGGATAAATCGTCTAACCAACCCATTCTGACAGATCTACTCATGGGAACACAACTCTCCTCCTCCATATTCTATTTAACCCTATATATTGTGGGTCTGGATCATTTGTGCTACTTTGGTGTGACATCTCTTATAACATTACATTGGATGAGTGACACATAAGAGAGAGAAGGGAAACTATACCCTAAGTTGGATTTCTCCACCCCGACACTTGTCAATCCATAAGCAGGTGTTATAAGAGATGTCACATCAATATGTCACAAAACATCCCGTGTCATATATTATTAGATATTTAAATTGCAAAGGAGCACGAAAATTGCAAAGAGGCATATGATATTCCCGAGGCACAAGAGCATCACTCATTTTTGTCACTACGTTTTATTTCTTATGAAAAGTTATTAACTTAGACTAAAATATTCTCACAAATATTGTCTATTTGGGTGATTAATAAAAATCGAAAAACATAAATATGAAGATACACTATTAAAATATAAAAATAAATACGTAAAGCACTCGGGTCACGATAAAAGCTTTAGAGACTCTCTTATGAGACGAATTATTTATGAGACGGGTCGACCCATTACTTTAGTATGCTTATTGTATAGATAAAGTATGTTTATTTGCTGTTAAAGTATGTTAATAATAAATCAAATTATAATACATTAAAATCATACTTTAATGCATAATTTAGCATATTTCAGAAAACATACTTTAATAACTATCAAACATATTTTATCTAAATAATAGACATACTTTATCACGTCTCACAAACCGTCTCACGTAAATAGCGTCTCACAAGAGACTTTGTCAAAGCTTTATATCTCGAAATTATTATGACCGACCTACTAAAAGAAATTAATCAAATTATAGAAAATTAGGTAAATGGCCATGCTTGACTTAATGTTAGTCTATATACACTATGTATTAATAGCTACGTGAGTAGGCTATAATTAGAATCCTTTGGAGAGTGTAATGAAAAATTTTTAATCTTTTAGCCAGTTTCTTTAATTTATTTAAAAGGGGTTGGATTGAATTACTTGAGAACAAAAATGCCTTTTTTAATAGTTTATTTTGAAAAGATGGCAAAATGTTATCCATTAGTATAATTTATTTTGAAAGAATGTCACATTTCTTAAATTTCTGATATAATTCATTTTAGTCTGCGAACTTTTATGTGACTACACTTACAATCCTACACGCAATTATATATATAATCCTACAACTAACTATATTTATGATCATACATTTATTTTATTTACTAACATATATGCGACCACTGTGTATAACTATATGTACGACTATATATGTTGTATACGCTCTCGGGGCATAGCTTAAGTGGTAGAAAGGAGGATGGAAAAGCCTTCCAACTGAGCTTAGTTGTTGTAGGGTAGGGGTTCGAATCCGCCCTCTCTATAAGCAAATTGAGGCACATTCTGTGATTTACCTCCTCCACCAATCTACAGGGCTAGAGCTGTCAATTTGGGTTATTGGGCTGGTTCAGCCCATAATCCATCACAACCCGTCCTTTGGTTGACCCAAATGGGTTGGATCACCACGGGTTGGGCCCATCGTGGGTCGGGCCATTTATGGGTCGGATTATTGCGGGTCGACCCATTTTTTTTAAATTTTAAATTTTAATATTTAAATAATAAAAAAATTATCACCCAATCCTACCCCTACCCACCCCCCACAACTCCACCCACCCACCCCCCAAAATTTTTTAAAATTTTAGATTTAAATATTTAAATAATGAAAATATTATTAGCCAACCCTACCTCCTACCCACCCACCCCAAAATTTTTTTTTAAATTTTTTTAGATTTTAATATTAAATTCTAAAAAAATTTAAAAAAAATTTGGAGAGAGGTGGGTGGGGGTGGGTAGGGGTAGGGTTGGGTGATAATATTTTTATTATTTAAATATTAAAATTTAAAAGAAAATAATTTTTTTTGGGGTGGGGGGTTTGGGGAAAATTTGGGTGGGGGGGTGGGTGGGGTAATAATATTTTTATAATTTAAATATTAAAATTTAAAAAAATAAAAAAATTTGAGGGGTGGGGTGTGTAGGGTTGGGTGATAATATTTTTATCATTTAAATATTAAATTTAAAAAAATAAAAAAAAAATTGGGGGTGGGTGAATTGGGTGGGGTGAGGTGGGGTGGGGTGGGGTGGGGTGGGGTGGGAGTGGGTCAGGGGTAGGGTTGGATGATAATATTTTTATTATTTAAATACTCCATATTAAAATATAAAAATTGTATGTTACTTTTTTAAATTTTAATTTATAAAAGTGGGTTGATTTTGGGCTGGTGGGACGGTGCGAGTTAGCCCACACTCTAGTGGATTTGAAGTAGGGCGGGTTAATTTTGAGTGGAGAAATTGGTGGGTTAAGACGGGTTGAGCGGGTTGGCCCAACCCATTTTGACAGTACTACTCAGGACAGGGACGATGGAGCCCCTAATGATGGGGTATACCATATATAAAATTTATGTTAGTTGACATTTTTCAAAATCAATTTGATGCACTTATCAAAATTTCTGGATTTTTAATGTAAAATTTTTAATTAACTTAGGAAATACTCCATTCACCACTAATGTATCAATTTATTTATTTATTTATGTAGATTTAAAGAATATACTCTTAGATGTAGTTGGTAGTTATTATAGGATAAAATTAATCATATTGTGCTTACTTTTTTAAATAAAGAAATGCTATAAATTGTGAAATTAAATAAACTTTTAGAATATCATTTTATAAGTGTCTCGCCTCCACTTCTAAACAAAAATAAGGGATGCTCTTTTATAAGAAGAATACTCCATGTATAACACAAATTATGAGATGGGTTAACATATTGTTAACTTATTATATAAATAAAATATGATTATTTGTTATTAAAGTACTTAAATAGTGAATTATATTATAATATTTTAAAATCATATTCTAATGATCATTCATCATTATTTAGAAAAACATGACTTTAATTGATAATAAATATATTTTATTTGTATAATAATCCTACTTCAATAGTTATTTAGCATTCAAGTGTTAAAGGTTATTTCATTTCCCATTTTGAGAATGTGAAGCCTGCAACAAATTACTAATAATTAAAAAAAATGTAAAGTTACTATTTATGGCATCTCCTAGTTTTAAAGGTTATTTCATTTCCCATTTTAATTGTCAGATGTGTCATCTTATAAATGAGTTTAGAGTTATGTGACAATTTCTTAGAATTTTAATTTAATTTAATAAATTTATTCATTATGCATTTATCATTTATAAAATACATTTTAAAGATTTAAATGCTAATTATAAGTTTTTCCTTTTTATTATTTAATTAATTTTTAATAACAAAATCTATGATTTTTTAATTATATAATACAAATTAGAGATGAGTTCATATAAAAAGAAATTATTTGTCACATAATTGATTTTTATTAAAATTATGGTTACAATTTTTAAATAATAAATAATAAATTATTTTTAATTTATTTAACTAAAATACCTTTAATGTCGTATTCAAATGTGACATTTTGATATGTATTTAAAAAAAATAGATGCTAATACATCTATATCTCGAATTGTGATATTTTGTTACATAATCATATCTTGGTGATTCTTGATTCTATGTGTGTGATTAATTTATTGAAGTGTGTATTGATTTTGTTCGATAAAAGTATTTATTTATTCTTCTCTTCTAATTCGATTATGTATTTTGTAATAGATTTTTGTTGTTTTTTCTAATATCGAGGTTATAATTTGTATATTATTACATATCTATATAAGTCTTTTGTGAGACGTGTTGGGTAAATTTGGGTTTCGGTACAATATGTTGACTAGAAAATATGACAGAAATTAATACGAACGGAATTTGAATCGAGTCAAGAGTTACACTCTTTCTCCTTAAGATGAAATTGCCCCACTCTAGTGCTTACGGTTCGACGGCAATCATCTCCAAGATACAACGACTTACATCTTGTGATAGTTGCACTACAAATCACAAGATACGGCGAACCAACCGATATTATGAACTCACCTTAGGAGTAGGATGATATAGGAATTCATTACGAATTTTTAGGCAACTTGAACTTCATTAGACATCTACGACACACGTGTTATGTGTTTAAGTAACACAAGTGACATTCGAGTTCGGAGTTATTCGAGTGCTGGATTATAGAATGGAAGGGCCTATTTAGAGATTTTAAGGCGTCTTTTCATGAATTGATGCGATCATTAGATTTGATTTTGAATTCAAATTCAAATGTAAAAGACACAATTTATTCAAAAATTATACCATTTGATCACACTTCTTCATAGACACACTTTAATCTATTAGACATTATTTTAAGGTTACTTTTTCATTCACCTTAATTTTTCAACAATCCCCACATGAATGGATAAAGTCAACTAAAAAGGCTACGACACGGAAAACTAACAGTAAAGTGAGTTTAAACGAAAAGATATTACATTGGGATAGGTAGCTTCTGACTTTGAACCTTCCTTAGTTGAATACTATCGGACACACTTGCAGTTTAGTGGACACGATGCCTTGAACTACTCTACTTTTGTGTATGCCAAGACAACAGTACCAATATAATACCTCTCCTAATACCTTTGATTCTCATGGTTGTGTCTATTTCGGCCTTGTACCATATCTTGGATACATAAGTGCTTCATTGAGGCGGCCTTCCTCACACTTACATAAGTGACATCTTATCAAGAGTACCATGTCGCCTTTATTAGGTTTAAGAGTCATTAAAAGCTTTTATAGCTTGCCCTTACACACGTCAACATGTTCATTTGCACTTGTATTGTCTCTAGGAATGAATTAATTAATATATTTCAAGTGCACACCTAATCAAATATAACTTAGTTGTCTCATTGAACCAAGTTTGTGGGATCTCTACTCATCATGATTGAGTTACCGCTATAAATATTTTTTAATGTGTGACTTTTTATTCTATTTCCTCTTAGACATGCAACATTTAATATCCAATAAATCTTATCACAGATCCATTAAATTTTCTTGAGATCAATTACCTTAGGCCAACATAATTTTAACTTTAAGGGCTACGCTCTTACCCAATATTTAAATATCTATGGGGATTCTCCTCACATTTGAATGTCTGCGGGGATACTTTTCCCCACATTTGAGTCGGTTGGCATTTTGTAATAATTAATCAATTGATTGATATAATTATTTGAACCATTAGTTCATTTCTCTCTCCAAAAGTTATCTCTTTTTTTTTACTTCTCACGAAGAGAGATATTCTTTAATTATTACACAACTTTCCATGAGGAGATATGACTTTCCATAGAAAGATACGACTCTTCACTAACGGAAACTTCTTTTATTGAAAAGATACGATTTTTCATGAAGAGAGTACACAACTCTTCTTTAATGGACATGATTCTCCAAAGATCATGACTTTTCATCAACATGACTCTTCATGAAAAATATAATTTTTCCATAGTCTTGCAAAATATAATTTTTCATAGTTTTTGCAAGACGGAATATATTTCCATTATCAACACATACATGAATTACATTCATCGAAAGTACAATAAATTCTTGATTTTCTCCTCATCTTAAAAAAATTGAGAATATCATTAAATTATTTCATGAATATGCAATATATACATCTAATAATGAATGAGGTTGAATTTCATATTTAAGAAAACTTTCCTTTTCTTATTATCGCCACATGCATGCAAGATTAATCAAACCATTCAGATGTTTTTTTTAATTAATATCAAAATTCAAATGGAAGTTGATTAAGGCACAACTGTTCATATAACCAATCCATGTGTAACAACAATTTTTTGTATTTATAATGAAATAAACACAAAAGAATTACAATGATAATCCAGACGGATTGAACTTGATAATTTAGGAAACAATCTCTACTATCCTCTGATTCTTCTCTCGAACCAATTTGGCTTGACTTTGACTTGACTTGTGTGTTGACCGCGTTGACTGTGTGTGTTGAGTCGGATCATCAGTTGAAGCTTGTCCGGACTCGAATTTGGAGCTTTATAACGTTTATCCAGAGGCGCCGAGCCTTTGTTTGGATTAAACGTGCTTTATTTGAAAAACACTCGATCTGGGGGGCTTAGCACCTTAATCCCGGGTCGTATGCTGTTCTTGGCGCGAAGAACACCGAAGAACTTAGTATATGAAGAACGCTTGATTTGGGGGGCTTCGCACCTTAATCCCGAATTGTTTGTCGTTCTTAACTTGAAGATGCTTAAAGATCTCAAGGGAGCACTGCTCGTGTTCCTGCTCGTGTTCTTGATCTCTTCAGAGCGTTTATGTCTTCAAGTATTTGAGTGTGTGTGGAATGAATGGAGGAGGACCCTTTATATAGGTGAAGGCAGAGGATGCCCCATAAATAACTCGCATTCTGATTGGTCCATGACAGATTTGACCCGATTCTGCGGGCTTGGGCCGTTCCAAATATAACACAGCTTGAATGGTCATTGCTTAATTTGACCTGATTCTGGAACCTTCCAGACTTTATTTGACTTGGGAGTCAAGTTTTACTTAATTTAAACCCTACTTAATTTGTTGGGTTTTAAATTAATTATCAATTATTTATTAATATATTTTAGGAATTTATTTATTTAAATCCCTTAATAAATAAATAATTAATTGATAATTATTGCATTAATTTGCCACATATTTTCCTTTAATAGGCAATAAAATTCAAGTGCTTACAAATGCCCCCTCGCATTTTGTTCACGGACGCCTTTGTGTTGAAGTGAACAAATTGCGATAATCCATTCTTGATCAACATGATTGAATTTTATTGCTTGCTTCACCAACTTGATATGAATAGCCTGAATTATGACTGAACTTAGTGAAGTGCGAAGCTGCCTACGTACCTCTTTGAAGAGGATCAAGTCATAACGTAGTTCAAAGAGACATGATTTGATTTGAATGGGGGGCCGTACACATTTTATACTCATGCGGGCCAGGAGTAACATGCAGTTTAAGCTCGTGTGTCGAGGAGCGTTGGACTTGAATTTGTTGACAGTTTATACTCGTGTCAATGAGTTTTGAATTTGAACTTGTAGACAGTTTATACTCGTATCAAGGAGCCTTGTGTGGATATTTTCACTCGTGTCGAGGAGTATTGTATGAACAGTTTTCGCTCATGCTGGGGAGCTTTATGTGTAAAGTTTAGTCTCTTCCCAAGGAGATTTTATTTGATGTGTAGATAGTTTATACTCATATCAAGGAGTATAGTGTGGATAGTTTTTGCTCGTATCGAGGAGCCTTGAATTTGATTTGTGTTAGATAGTTTAGGCTCGTATCAAGGAGCATGACTTGAGGCTTTTTAAGTTTAAGCTCGTATTAAGGAGTATAATGCAGACAGTTTTAGCTCGTATCAAGGAGCATTGTGTATGGGGGATTTTAGATAGTTTTAGCTCATATCAAGGAGCGTAATGCAGACAGTTTTAGCTCGTGTCAAGGAGCGTGATGTAGACAGTTTTCGCTCGTGTCAGGAAGTATTGCGTGTAGACATTTTTAGCTCATGTCAAGGAGCATTGGCAATGGGGACTTTTAGATAGTTTAAGCTCGTATCAAGGAGCGTCATGTGTAGATAGTTTTAGCTCATATCAAGGAGCATGATGTAGACAGTTTTCGCTCGTGTCATGGAGCTTTGACTTTGGAGATTTTAGATAGTTTAAGCTCGTATCAAGGAGCGTAATACAGACAGTTTTAGCTCATGTCAAGGAGATTTGACTTGAAAGATTTTAGATAGTTTAAACTCGTATCAAGGAGCGTAATGCAGACAGTTTTAGCTCATGTCAAGGAGATTTGACTTGAAAGATTTTAGATAGTTTAAGCTCGTATCAAGGAGCGTAATACAGACAGTTTTAGCTCATGTCAAGGAGCATGATTTGTCTTGATTTATCAACAGTTTATTGCCCCCAATCTTGGGATGCACTATTTTCTCTTGCTTCAACTTCATTTCTATTAATCTTTATAGAAACTGCAGCCTTTGTTTGTGGTTCCTCTTCCAAGGGCTCATTGAAGGACATGTATTCAAACTCGAAAGAGTCTTGAATAGAGGGCCATTCGATGTCATTTGATGTCAGGCTTAACTCCATGTCGTGAGCTCTTGAAGCCAACTCTTCAAAAGTTTTAGGTCGAATTCCTTGGAGTATGTAGCTAAGATTCCATTACATCCCTTGAATGCACATTTCTATAGCTGAAGTTTTTGATAGCCTTTCTTTGCAATTGAGGCTTAGACTCCTCCATCTATTGATGTAGTCGATGACATATTCTTCATCCCTTTGATGAGTATTTGTTAGCTCCATCATGCTAACAGTTCTTCGTGTGCTATAGAAGCGGCTGAGGAATACTTTTTCCATTTGCCCCCAACTATCAATGGAATCTGCTTCCAAGTCGATGTACCAATCAAAGGTATTTTCTTTCAGAGATCGGACGAATTGTCTCACCATGTGATCTCCGTTGGTCCTAGCATCATTGCATGTCTCGACGAAGTGCGCCACATGTTGTCTCGGATTGCCTTTGCCATCAAATTATTGAAACTTGGGAGGTTGGTAGTCAGTTGGCATCCTCAAGTTGTCAATCCTCTTTGTATATGGCTTGGCGTATCTTGAAGAAGATTTTGAGCTTCCTTCAAACTTGTCTTTTATCGTCTCTAAAACGATGTTCTTCAGTTGGTTCACAGGAAGCATTTTGTCAGTTGAAATTTGTATTTCTTCTTCAACTGGCTTCTTTTCAAGAGGCTGGTGTTTCGCTGAGTCTTTTTTCTCGTGTTCATCCCCAACTTATTTCTCATTTGCATGACTTGTCTCCACATTCTCCATTTTCTTCATAAGTATGGAGATTTTTACATCTTGAGCTTCCATGTGCTTGTTGAGTCCTTCAATGGCTCTTATCATACTTGCGAGTTGTTCCTCAATGGTCATAGCATTTGTTGTCATCACTGCAGCTGCAGCTGAGGTAGATGGTGAGCTTGGTATTGAGTGAGGAGTTGAGTAGGTAGAATCATCTTCACTATTTTTGTCTCCGTGCAATGGCTTGTTAAGAGCAATCCCAACCACATGGTTTGTCTCTGAGAAGGCTTCAGACATACTTCTTGTAACGAGTTCAGCATTTTCAATTTGCAACTCTTGAGGCTTTGATGCAGTTTGCCTTCATATCGCAATCTTTAGCGGAGTCATAACTTGCATCTTCGTAACTTGTAGCTCTAAAGGCTTTGAGGTAGATGACCTTTTTATCGCGATCCTAAGAGGAGTCGTACTTTGTATCTTTGTGCTTGTTGAGAGAAGAGATGAGAGGTAGAGACTGTCCCACTGGGCGTGCCAAAATTTGTAACAATAATTTTTTGTATTTATAATGAAATAAACACAAAAGAATTACAATGATAATCCAGACGGATTGAACTTGATAATTTAGGAAACAATCTCTACTATTCTCTGATTCTTCTCTCGAATCAATTTGGCTTGACTTTGACTTGACTTGTGTGTTGACCGCGTTGACCGTGTGTGTTGAGTCGGATCTTCAGTTGAAGCTTATCCGGACTCGAATTTGGGGCTTTATAACGTTTATCCAGAGGCGTCGAGCCTTTGTTTGGATTAAACATGCTTTATTTGAAAAACACTCGATTTGGGGGGCTTAGCACCTTAATCCCGGGTCGTATGCTGTTCTTGGCGCGAAGAACACCGAAGAACTTAGTATATGAAGAACGCTTGATTTGGGGGGCTTCGCACCTTAATCCCGAATTGTTTGCCGTTCTTAACTTGAAGATGCTTAAAGATCTCAAGGGAGCACTCCGAATTGTTTGCCGTTCTTAACTTGAAGATGCTTAAAGATCTCAAGGGAGCACTGCTCGTGTTCTTGATCTCTTCAGAGCGTTTATGTCTTCAAGTATTTGAGTGTGTGTTGAATGAATGGAGGAGGACCCTTTATATAGGTGAAGGCAGAGGATGCCCCATAAATAACTCGCATTCTGATTGGTCCATGACAGATTTGACCCGATTCTGCGGGCTTGGGCCGTTCCAAATATAACACAGCTTGAATGGTCATTGCTTAATTTGACCTGATTCTGGAACCTTCCAGACTTTATTTGACTTGGGAGTCAAGTTTTATTTAATTTAAACCCTACTTAATTTGTTGGGTTTTAAATTAATTATCAATTATTTATTAATCTATTTTAGGAATTTATTTATTTAAATCCCTTAATAAATAAATAATTAATTGATAATTATTGCATTAATTTGCCACATATTTTTCTTTAATAGGCAATAAAATTCAAGTGCTTACACCATGCACAATTCAAATATGATATCTGTTCATGACACAATCCGTCTCAAATTGTATGCCAAAAATTCAATTCAATTTATTAAATGTTTGCTTAGTCATTAACGAATGGAAACTATGAATTAACATCTCATATTTCAAATAACTTTTTTTACTTTCCACAACTAAAATTTATTTTTATTTTCTGCCAAAGGGTGTGGCCTATCATGCATTAACGGTCACAAATGAATTAATGTTTTTAAACGGATTTACACCTTAAAACGTTAAAATATTTTTCTATTTATTGTTTATTTAATCACATAGTATATTCATTTAATTCAAACATGAATTAACCAAACAGAGAGGTTCATGAGTGCAATACTTTTCGCATGCAATCTCTCAATTTCAGAACCGATGCATATTATATAAAAACGATCTTATAAAAATTTAAATTTGCGTACCTTCTTTCTTCTTTCTTTCTTTCACATATTCGAAAATCTTCTATAACGTCCTTTATAGTCAATAAATATTATACCGGAGCCATAAGTATAATTTTTGTCTTAAGGTTGTTGGGTATATTTGGGTTTCGGTATAATATGTTGACTATAAAATATGACAAAATTAATAAGAACGGAATTTGAGTCGAGTCAAGAAGTACACTCTTTCTCCTTAAGACAAAATTGTCCCGCTCTGGTGCTTACGGTTCGACGGCAATCATCTCCAAGATACAATGACTCACATCTTGTGATATTTGCACTACAAATCACAAGATGCGGCGAACCAACCAATATTATGAACTCACCATAGGAGTAGGACGACATAGAAATACACTACGAACTGTTTGAACAACTCGACATTATTGGACATCCACGATATATGTATGTGAGTGTATTCAGAATCATTTTCAAGTGACATTCGAAGTGAAGCATTAAGGAATGAGAGGGGTCTATTTATAGATTTTTCAAGGCGTCTTTTCGTGAATCGATGCGACCATTATATTTGATTTTGAATTTAAATTCATATGTCTTTTAATGAAAAGAATCAACTTATTCAACAATCACAACCTTTGATCACACTTATTCATAGACATACTTTAATCTAATAAACGTCATTTTAAGGTGACTTTTCCATTCACCTTAAGTTTTCAACAAGACGATGTAGATGTGAGATGTATTGTGAGACTGGTCAACTCGATCATGATTAAAATATAATTGTTACATATAGTTAAATATAATTGTTACATATAGTTAAAATAATTTATTGGAAGTTGAAATATTTTTTTTCTCTTGAGTATGATAAAATATTAATTAAAATTTGAATATATAGTGTTATAGTATGATTCATTACATGCATATTTTAATTATTAATGTAGATAATTTATCTATATAATAATCATAAATAAATAATGGGCTGACCAATTTCATATATACTTGCCTAATAAGAGAGTGTCAAAATAACAAAACTCTATCAGTGCAATTCAAATTTTTAATTTTATTTTATTATATTAATACCCCATTCACTAAGTATATATTTTTTTATTAACATATATAGTATAATATTTATTGTGTAATATGTAGCTTTTACGATATCAATATTAGTAATTTTTTATAATATTTTTTAAAATAATAAAATGAATACATTTTAAATGAACAAATAAAATATTTAATTATTAAAAAAATAACTTTATAGCCGGCGTAATACGCGGGTTAATGTTAGTTTCTTTATATTAAGAAAATAAAGATAAAATGGTGCCCCCTTCAATTTCATAATAATTATAGAAGCAAATAAAAAAGATTATCATTTTTGGGTTATTTTGGAATGTAACGGTAAACTAATGTATCTAACAGTGTATAGTGTAAATAAATTATAAAGTAAGTTATATAATTTAAAAAGTGGTTAAAACATTATAAAAAATATTATGTATTTTGAGATTATTGAATTAAATAATATATTATTCTTTAAAAGTGTAAAATTAGTTTTAGGGTAAGCATGAAAAAAAAATCTTTAGGACAAATAGAGAAAAATAACTTAATACAATAACCAACAACAACTCAATAAATAATAATATAATTTTTAATTTCCGTTAAAAAAGATTGAGATACCTATTGATTGGATAAATAAATGGGGAATTATTTACACCTTTTATCTTTTTCTAAAGTTCACACTTTTGAATTTGTTAGTCTTCAATTCAATTTCACGCATTCTATTCTATATATGTTAAAAGACGTTTAAATAAATCATCTCATGCTTTTAATTTAAAATTGAGATTCTTATAAAAAAGTTATAAGACTAAAATTTGGGTGTTATCGGAGACATTGTACCCCTACATCTTACACTTTCCGAAAATGGTACCTTTTAACATTAAATGTTATAATATTATTTATTATAATAATTTATACCCTTGATTTTTAAAAATTAATAATAATTTGTTTAATTGAACTAGAATTTATCCCTTCATGCGCTGCACGAATTAAATGTATATTACAATATTTATTGTTTTATACTTAACTAAAAATTTAACCGTGTGTTGCACAGACATTAATTTTTACAATGCTACTTATATTTAATATAAATTATAAATATTTTAATAATATTTTTTAATTATTTAGAAAAAGAATTAATAAAACGCAATTTTTTTCTTGAATCATACTATTTGGAATCTACATGAGTATTATATTTTTTAACCTTATTATTTTTAGTATAATCATTTAGGGATGAAAATTTTACCCATCGAGTCGGGTTACCCGACGGGTACCAGCATATCGGATATAGAAAAATCAGTTAAATCGGGTAATGGGTCGGGTAGTACCCGAACTTAAAGGAGAACTGTGCGAGTAAGGGTAGGATACGGGTTCCTTTATATTTACCCGTACCCGACCCAAAAAATATATATATATATATAATAGTATTATATATTTAATTAAATGTCTAAATCTAATATTTCTTTTAGTATAATAATATTGTTGATGAAAAATTTATGATGTATTTAATATTTATTTATTATAATATGTTTAATACTTTATATTAAAATTTATATTCTTGTCCTTATATAAATATAAATAATTTTTAAGAATTATAATAAATCTTGTATTCTTGTTCTATGTTATAATCTTATATGTTATTTATAATTATTTTTAAGAATTATAATTATTTTTTAAATATTTAAAAAAAATTATATTCAAATTAATAAAAATGATAGTAGTTCGGTGAATTATATTATGAATAATCTAAGTGCATGAATAAAAGGTAATAACATTTTTAATAAAAAAAATATTAATATCTTTGATACAAAGTATTAATAGATATTTAAGAAATAAACTGTCTTGTTTGAGATCGTTTTGCGGATAAACTATATTATGCTTTCCGACTTCTGTTTTCATAATAAGTTATAAATTTTTATTAAAAATGTTATCACAAAAAAATATAATCTCTAAATTATGAGATTATATATTATTGTATTTTATTGGAATATTCAAATGAATAACATGTATATTATTTTATGCATGTTCTACCGTAAATTATATATATATATGTGTATATATATATATATATATATATATATATATATATATATATATATATATATATATATATATTAATTTTTTTGGATTAATTAATCAAGATAAAACTATTAAAATGTAAATTTTGATTTTTTTATGTGATTATATTTTTTTATTAAGAATTCTTTTTAATATGTCTTATTACACAAACTCTCTTGTGAGATATTATACATGTAAGACGGTTTGTGAGACGTGTCAAAGTATGTCTATTATATAGATAAAATATATTTAATGATTGTTAAAATATATTTTTAAAGTATGATAAATGATGAATTAAAGTATGATTTTAGGGTGGATTATATTTTAAAAAAAATTGGATTGTGTTGGGTTGGGTAGGGTCGGGTTGATTCGGGTATCCGCGGATTACCCACAAAATCTACTAAAATTGCGGGTACCCGTTTACCCGCGAATTTACCCATATACCCTATGGGTATACCCGTATCCTACCCGAAGCTCTATTTTAGGGTAAATGGGTAGGGTATGGATAGGGAGGGTAGGGTATAGAGTAGTATGTGGATTTGCTATACCCGTACCCTACCCTACCCATTGCCATCCCTATAATCATTCATGAATAAACCTTAAACCCTAAAACCTTAAAGCCTATACTCTAAACCATATACCATAAATCTTAACCCTATACAATATACCCTAAATCTTAAATCCTTGCCCCTCTTTGGAGGAGTATGGATTGGGATCTTCACACCATCTTTCTTCCCCAGGGCACTCAATTAGATCATTTCCCCTCCATCATCTCCTTCCAAACTTCGAGCCCCCACTATATTAGACCCTTCAGATTTTCTAATTTTTGGACTAACCATGATAATTTTCTTGCTCTTGTTTCTTCTTATTGGCAGGTACATCTTACAGGTACAAAGCAGTTCATTCTTTGCCAGAAACTGAAATTTTTAAAAAATCCATTGAAGGAGTTACACAAGCAGAACTATTACCACATTTTTGAAAGGGTAGCTAGAGGGAAGGAACACCTGCTTCATCTCCAGAAAATGTTTATGTCTAGCCCGAGTAACCATGATTTACATTGGGAGATCAGTGAGGCGCTCAATAGACAGAAGCATTTGGAGGATTGTGAGACTAGCTTTCTTATGCAGGTTCTGAAGCACAAGCACATAAAGAACCAGGACTGCTCTACTAAGTATTTTTATTCTCTTATTAGAAGCAATAGAGCGAGGAATGATATTTACTCTCTTCACACAGATGGTGGACCCACTTCTTCATACCAAGAAATGATTGACACTTTTCTCTCATATTATCAATCAATTCTTGGTGAGAAAGGTTCCACTTTTCAATCAGTGGAGCAGGAGGTGCTGGATAGAGGAACTAAGCCCTCAGCTGTGGAAGCTTGTAATTTTGTAGCTCCGGTAGATGAGGCAGAGATTAAGGAAGCATTGTGGTCAATCAACAAAAATAAATCTCCTAGCCCGGATGGCTACACTTCAGCTTTCTTTCAAAGTGCTTCGAATGTGGTTGGCGGAAATGTCGTGGCAGCAGTGAAGGAGTTTTTTAGGAAAGGGAAGTTGCTGAAACAGTTGAATGCTATATTTGTCTCCTTGATTCCCAAAAAGAATCATGAGCCGAGAGTCCAAGATTTTAGACTCATTTCGTATTGCAATATTGTGTACAAAATCATCTCTAAAATCCTGGACGCTCGACTTAGAATTTGTCTTCCTACTTTAATAAATCATTCTCAATTTGGATTTATTAAAAGAAAGAAATTGAGAGACTGTGTGATGCTAGCAGAGGAGATTTTCAGGGGCTATGGGCGGAGAGTATGGACTATCTCTCCTAGGATGGCAGTCAAAGTAGACATTTCCAAAGCTTATGACTCAGTTAGCTGGAAATATCTCTTTGAATTTCTTACGGGATTAGATTTTCCCTTTTCTTTTCGTATTTGGATTGAGCAGTGTGTTACTACTACTTCCTACTCATTACTCATCAATGGCAAACCGGAAGATTTTTTCAAAGGCAAGAGGGAACTTCAACAAGGTGATCCAATATCTTCACTCCTCTTTGTTATATGCATTGAGTATCTTAGTAGATTGATGAGTAGAACAATAGATCTTCATAAGTACAGGTTCCACTCCAGAATCTGTAAGCGTGTGGATGTCTCCCATTTGATCTTTGCGGATGATCTTCTGATTGTGGGTTATGGAGATGTAGCTACTGCAAAGTGTATTGAAAAGATATTGAAAGATTTTTCTGAATCCTCTGGGCTTACTGCAAATCCTCAAAAATCCAATCTCATTATCTCTGGTGTTTCTACTCGTGTAAGACGCAGAATTGCTTGGATTATTCCCTTCAGTACAGGTACCATTCCTTTCAAATACTTAGGCATTCCTATCTGTAGCAAGAGAATTGGAGTGGAAGATTTTACACCCCTTCTGAATGATATTAACAATATGATACAATCTTGGTCTTCTAAACTCTTGTCATTCACGGGTAGATTGAAACTTATCAGTTGTGGGATTTATAGAATTCTATCTTTTTTGGTGTGGCATTATTAAAATTCTAATTGTGGTGGTAAAAAAGGTGGAGACCATTATTCGCAGGTTCTTATGGGGAACGAATGTGAGCCCGGTGAGCTGGAATGACATCCTTCAACCTAAGAATGCGGGAGGGCTAGGATTGAAGGACATCATTACTTGGAATAAGACGCTATTGGTAGGAGCACTGTGGGATGTATACAAGGAAGCCTCATCACTATGGGTGAAATGGATCTACTCAGTCTACCTCTCGGCTTCTCAGTGGATAGTGACCTCTCCAGATAACAATTCTACGTACTTATGGAGGGTTCTCATTGCCATTAGGAATGCAGTGGAGAATGAATCAGAAGGGGATGAAGGAGTGATAGGAGTTATGGAGAAGTGTTGTGAGAATGGGGTATTCAAAGCTAGTCGTATGTATGATCATCTAAGGAGTAGATACACAGCGGACTCGAGCTTTGTCTATAAACAGGTTTGGCACAAATGGATAGTGATGAAGTTCAGCTTCAGACTTTGGTTGGTGCACAGGGACAGAGTGGCCATGAAGGATAGGGTATGGTGCACGGGAGAAGATAAACAATGTGGTTTTTACTTCGATCATGAGACTACATCGCATCTCTTCTTTAATTGTACTTATACCACTCGCATTTGGAATGAAGTGAGATGATGGGTTGGATGGAAAAGACGAAGGCTAACATCAGTCACAGACACCTTTCGTAAGATTTTACAGGATACAAGAATCAACAAAAAGAAAAGACTTCTTTTCATCACCTTTGCTATAATGATTTACTACATTTGGATGGAAATGAACGCTCTTTATTTTGACACGAGGATGCTATCCCTGACTCATGTGGCAGACAAAATCAAAATTCAGATAGCCTCTTTGTATATGAATCCTTGATGTATTTTGTTTATTCACCTTAAGCATTTTGCTTAAGTAGGTTGGATAGGTGGTTAGACTTTGTATTCGCATCGTACGTAAGTACTTGATGTAACCGTATTCAGTGAAATAACATTTACCAATTTCACTAAAAAAATTTAAATCCTAAAACCCTAAACCCTAAAACCTTAAACCCTAAACCTAAATCCCTAGACCCTAAACCCCCTAAGACCTTGAAGATCGAGGCAGCAACAACTAACAATCATATTCCAAAGATCATCAAGTATGACCATAAAGTCAATTAGAAAAGCTCACATAAAAAACATCATGACAATAATATCTTTTCAAATTCTAGATTCTAGGAATGTGGTGTCGTCGTATTATTGTTGTAAAATAAAATTAGGAATGATTGAAATTTCTTTTTTCCCGTAAGATCATTATTAATGCTAATTAAGGAAATAAATTTAACACAAATAAATGTGATGCCACTCCATAACTTGAGCAAATAAATAATGTTGAAGAAGTAGAATTAGAAAAGTTTAAACCTTTGAAAAACTTACCTACACATTCTCAATAAATATGATCATTCTCATCTCGTAAACCCATATAACCAATAAAAATAAAATAACGGACAATGAAATTATAATCTATGATAACTTTGCATTATTAATCACATGAAAATAATAGGATCACCAAGACATTTTAAACCATAAATTATATAGTGAGATTAACCAACATGAGAACATGTAATGTTAAACATGATACATATACAATACATCTATTACTTCAAACTTTAATGAGTGGTATATACCCACGTACATTAATATAAAAGGTTGATTTTCAACCATTAATATAAAAAATTACAACAAACGTAACTACGATCTTATAAAGCCCAAAGTAGAAACAATATTAGTATGTAAAACAAAAAGTTAAACAGATTAGCAGTTTTTTTTGGTCAAAAAATCAGAGCATATCATACAATTATTATAAAGTTAATAAAATTATTGGAAATTTGAACAAATATGTTATCATGACTATAGATAATCCTAAAATACAGATGTTACCGTTATGAAAAATCCTAAAAAATTGTATACTTATAATTAATATTCTCGTCTCATGAAGCATTCATACTTTTTTATACAATACCCATCAATCCAACAACCTCGAAATACATAAGGTTAGCAAGACACATTCTTACCTATATAAAAAAACATCATCTCAAATTATAAAATTCTTTCAAATTATTGCAATCGTACTTTATAAGCACTGCAATATAACTTATTGATAGCGAGAACTTAACCATTGCTCTTCTTAACTTTCTTAAGCTTCCTCAGTTAGTACTTTCACAGAGGACCACTAACCACTCAATGTGTTCTACTCGTGAAATCTTAACTCCAGAACCTAAAAACTCTTTCAATCCAGAAAAATAATAGCTTTAAAAATATATTATCACACATACACAACCTTTAAACAACGCTCTAATAACACAGATGCTATCTCAATGTTTCTTAAACAAACTGCTATTCCAAATTATATTACATTCTATCACACAGAAATTCTAAAATGAAATTCCTAAAATTAGTCACCATATATAACACATTAACATCCACAAATGAATCCAATCATTATGCATAAAAACACACAGCTCGGTCGGTAGCTACGAAAGATAAATATTTTGCTAAATTGAAAATGGTATAAATTGAAGAAAAAAAATCCTAGACTTAAGAAAATAGATCGAAAAATAAATGTGTATGCAACAAATGCTAAATTTTAAAATTATTTACTCTCATTAATATTATGGTAAATTCTATTCACCATCGTTAGGTCTAACTTAATGAATTGTAATTAATAATGTATAGATTTGCAATGAATTTTAAATCAAATAAATACTTAAATTATCATTAAATAGTATTTAATAAAATTGAATGGATCTTTTAATTAAAAATATGTATAATATTACAATAAATAAATTACACAATAAATTAAAAAAAAATACTGATACTTAAAATTTTATGTACGGAGAAAAAAATAAGTTTTGGTAAATAAAATTTTGAGTCAAATTTGAGGATAATATACCAAAGTTAATATACTCTATTAATATATTGTTAGTGATGATATATGGCTAGGATCATCCCATAATATATAAACTGTTGTGATCGATTGAAAAAATTATTAAAAATAAAATAAAAAATAAATAAAAAATTAAATGTATGCGTAATATATGAAGTCATTGGTAAGATATAAATATTAACATAAAAATTAAATCAAAATATTAACATTCAAGCCAAAAATTAATCAAACAATATTAATACTCATATCATATTTGTCAAAAATAAAATTGAGCGGGATATTAAGTAGGGGTGTAATAAATGAATCCTATTATGCTTTTATATATATAGATTTGTTGCTTTTATAATAGTCTTAATTAATTAATTTATTTTATTTATGTTTTTATAACTAAATTATTAATTATTTACCTATAATAAATAACATTTATTTATTTATTATTATTATTATTTTTTAACATAATATAGTTTTATATTTATCAATTCAATCGTAAAGTACATATACTAATTTTTTCATAACATTAAATTCTTACTTGTACTAAATATGTTCTCCAACACTATTATTTATAAGTATTTTAGTCATAAGATCTCTATCTCTTGTTCTCCTAATAACCAAACGTGTATAATTGTATAGCTTTTTACCTAATACTCCCTCCGTCCGGTTCTAAGGTATTCATTTGCTTTTTACACGTATCTGATTCTATAGTATTCATTTGCTTTTTTGCACGTGGATTAAGGAGTGTTATTATTATATGTAAAGTGGATAGTTGTATTAGAGGGAAGTGGTGAGGCATATTGTGTATTTTTTCACTAAATATGGGAAATAGATACCTTTTAAGCGGACGTCAAAAATAGTAAAATGGATACCTTAGAAGCAGATGGAGGGAGTACTATTTTAACTATTTTCCCCCTTTTAATCCTTCCCGTCCCGTTAAAAAAATTCATTAGGATACATTTAAGCTATTTATTAATACTTGCGGGTCAAGGTTAACAATTGGTATCTATACTAATTAGGTGGGTGGCTTACCTGACCACTGGACTCCTCACTAAAGCAAATGACTCAGGTTCGATTAATTTGGAAACAAATTAGGAGGAGTTATAAAGAGACTTGGAGAAAGGGAGGAGTATGAGTACTTGGTGAACTAACTATTGATAGTAACAATTAACATTTACGCATTAAAAAAATAATTATTATTTATACCCGTCTCATTAAAAAATCCGTTATAATACTCGTATCCGTCCAAACTCATATATCAATACCCGCAGATTACATATAGCCGTTTAATATTTATTTAAAAAAATTGATTCCAAAATTAAATTAAAAATAAATTATCTAAATTGATCAATTAAATAGTAAGAAAAAAAATTACTAAAGTACAAGTCTTATATAAATTATATTTTCAATATTAATCTATCCGTTTGCTTTTTGTACGTAGATTAAGAAGTTTATTATTTTATGTGTAGTGAGTAGTTGTATTAGTAGGATATGTGGGTCCCATATTTTAATTGTATTAGTGTGTGAATGGGTCTCATATGTCTAAAAAAAGAAATTGATAGATTAAGAATGGACGACCCAAAATGGTAAAATGAATAGACTGACAGTGAACGGAAGGAGTATTATATTATATATATTAAAATATATTAATTGTATATTAATTGAAAATTAATACTCTCATCATCCTGTCCTAATAGTTACGTTTACTTTGAGTTGGTCTCTTGTGCCCCCACTACATTTTAGTAGCCTTTAATACTAAAATGTATTGGCGCACGGTGTGCCCTTGGGGGCACATAAATTTTTGCCTTTACTTTTTGTACGGGGATTAAGGAATATAGTATTTTTATGTGTGTTGAGGTGAGAGAAATAATATTTTAATGTATAGTGAATAGTGATATTAGTGTGATGTGTAGGCCCATGAAAAGAGAATTAATTAATTTGTGTGGGTCCCTGTACCAAAAAGGAAAATATAACTATTGGGATGGAACACAATAAAAAAAATAGGTGAGGGAGTATATTTTTTAAATAGTCAAATATGCTTAAAAATATACTCCCTCCCCCAAATTATTTCACACTTTCCTTTTTCATGCGTGTCACAAAGTATTTCATACTTTACTTTTACTAAAAATAGTAAAAAATACACTATAATAAGACATACTTTTTACACACATCCCAACATAATACTCACTTTTACATACATTTTAATAACTTTACACACCATTTTCATTAAATTAATTAAAACATTTCTTCTTTTTTTTACTTTATACATAAAATAACAATTTTTTCTTAAACTCCGCGCACAACATCACAACAATACGTTAAGTACTTTGGGGGACGGATGAAATATTATTTACTAAATCTATTGTGTTAATTAGAAAACAAAATCTATCATTACCATAAATAAGTTATATGTTAATGAGTGAGATTAAAAGTATTAAATAACCTATCAAGATTCAAATTGAATTATTTTTAAATATAGTAAAATTAAAAAAGATTGAAAAAAATTAAAGATAAATATAGAATATATATTTATTTATTTATATGATTCATAAGGGACCTTTTAAATAAAAGAATTATACGTATGATTAAAGTAGTATATACCATCTAAAATTCATTCGGTTGGCTGAATAAGATAACCAGCCACATTCAATCAACAATATTTTTAGAAAAAAAATACTTATTTAGATTACAAATAAACGTTAAATATTAGAGAAATTAAATTTGAAAATTATGTATTAAGACAAATATGGTAAGTCGGAGTTGAATTAATTTCCTAATAATTTCCCGTGGAAGAAGTGAACCGACAATACAACCGCGGCAAGATTTTCCATTAATATCTCCGATCACAGTTGAAGCTGTTCCCACGCGCCAGCTTCCCTTTTTCTCCCTCTAATTCGTTTATAAAACTTCTGCTCTCTTCTAGGGTTTCAATTTTTCTTACCACATCCTCCACTCCAAAAATAGGATTCACTACAGGAAACGAATCAAGATCCCTTTTTATAAATACTTCGTATTTGGGTTTTCTTTTACCCATCTCTCGAAAAATTTCGTTTCTCTGTGAAGATTTCTTGATTCATAACATAGGTGTTGTCTTTTTTGTCTGCAGATTTTGATCTGCTCTGTTTTTTTCTTTTTTTATTTGGTAATGGTAGAAAAGTCTTACCTCAAGAAAGGGGTTTTTACCCTCTCATGTATGAAAATAAAAGAAACCCAATAGTTCTCTTCCTGAGAATTTCGAAATCTTGAAAAAAAATTTAAAAAAAAGTTGGGTTTTTCTTTTTTTGGATCGCCATTGACTGCTTCAGCACAGCTGCAATCATGCCTCTTCCATGGAAGAAGGTGAAGAGCGCAAGAATTTCTCGATTGGTGAATGATCATCTCCACAATTCTCAGAAGCGGCGGGATGGGTCATCTCTGGTGGTGGAAACCGGATTTCCGACATCGTTGATCGATCTTTTTATCAAGAATCGTGAGAAATTGAAAAATCAGTCGAAGAAGAAGCGTCGCAATCCACAAAACACACCAGTTAATGATGTGGAAATTGTGGAATCGGCCCCCTGTTTGTCCCCCCCTCAGCCACCCCCTCCGTCGATTGCAGATTCCCCCCTTCGATGCCCCTCTCCCCTGCATAATCTCTCTGTTCAGCGTTCGCCTTCTATCTGCGAGAGTGAAGTGTGTGTTGTTGATGGTGTGTGTGAGAGAGATGGATATGATGAAAGGGTTGGAGATGTTGGTTATAAGGTTTTGTTTGGGGTTTTTAAGGTTTTCTTGGTGGTGGTTTTGGGATTGTGGACAAAGAGATTAGCTGTTGGGATTACCATCTCTGCTTTCTTGTTACTTTTCTTGGAGTATGTTGGGAAGCACTTGAATGTCTCGAGTGTTGTGATCAGATTGTCTAGGTTAGATGAGAAGAAAAGTAATCAAGTTGTTGAAATTCAAATTGTGGATGAGATTCAAGAAACTGAAGCCATGGAGGAAGTGGTGATGGAGAAAAAAGAGGTTGATGTGGATGTGTTGGCTGAATCCAAGAAGAAATTATCACGAGGGGCGAAGATGAAATCGAAGATGAAGAAGTACGTTCCGAGGAAATTCAGAAGCTCAAGAAAACAAAACGACCTTCAAATTGATCAATTACAAGTTGATCAATGCAACAACAATGCTAGTATTGGATCATCTGAAGCCATCATGAAGGGGGACGAAAAGGGGCATCAAGAAATCGAAGGTGGAGTTACATGGAGACACTTACTACTTTGTGTGATTGTTCTAATTGGACTAATGGGAGGTCGAGCATTCGCACTTGGGCTAACCTTATCATGCTTCTTGATATTGAAATTAGGCGATAAGTTTCTACCAAGATACATGATCATCATCAAGGGTGGTTCTATTACACACTCTTCTAACGTTAAATCTTGTTAAGAGTTTGGAACCTTCTGATTTTCTGCGTGCGTTTCTTGATGTTTCAAAGATGGTGTAATTTGACTTGTAAATTTTATAGATGAAATCAAAAGTTTAACTGATTCTTGAAATTCTTTCTCACTTCTAACTTTTCTGTGGTGCTGTCTCTTTTTTCTTTTCTCAGTTTTCTTGTCGATACTCCAATACACGAGTCACGTGTTAATCGATGATCCTTCATAAAACGGTCGGCTCTTTTTTTTTTAATTATTTATTTATTTTCCCTTGAAGCATTGATTGATTAGGCGTGCTGACTCTACAGAAGTAGTGTGTAGTGTGATTTTCTAATTTTTTTTTTTAATTTTTAAAATTTAAATTAGTTTCTGTTCACGGTTTTCCCACTGGTCGCTTTTAGCGACTTTAGGACGTGAATGGCGCTTTTGAACAGCTTCTTTTAAGTCGCTTCCAAACGCATCTTCTTTTCGGCTAAACACGATTCTGGATCCAATTTTCTAGAACTTTTTTAACTCTACAAAATCAAGGTAAATTGATAGGCAGTATAAATTTTGTACTGACTTGTGTAATTTTGTGTTTTCATCCTTCAATAACAAAATCTTGAAGTTAGCAAAATGTGATATTTTTGCAAGAAAAAAAATAATTTAGAGGGAAATATCTTTGTGATTGGTTTAGGACAAAAAGTAATTCCATTGTTTGGACAGTCTCTTATGGGTGGAGCAAACCAAAAATGATTTATAGTCACAAGTAAAAGTGGTGACATGGTCAAATATCACTATATTGACTACTGCAGTATCTTCTCACCTTCTTAGCATATTCTTGCTTACTACTAGTACTGACTGCATTAATACTCAGTATTTATAATATAGCAAACCATTGTTCGAAATAGTTACTGGTAACACTCATCGTTCGCAATACAGATTTTACATTTCAGTAGGTACTAAATTTAAGAAATTTTATTCCTGTATTCATTTATATATTGTATTCATTTATATATTGCACGTGATTAAGAAATACAATAATATTATTTTGTATATAGTGAGTAACGGTGTTAACGATGAACGAGAAATAATTGTGAAATTCTTTTGCTAAAAAAAGAGAGAAAAATATTACACAATTGCTAAAACCCGATGAACATATTACACTCCCAAAAATCCAATTAGGAGGAATTCTCTTGTTTCTGGCTATTTAATTTATGAGTACAATTAGGATGCACTTGAACAATTTTAACTGCTAAATTAAATTTAACCTTTAACTTATTTGATTACTCATATTTGATTAATTCGGTTCAACCTAATACAACTACGTAATCATCCTAGAACCAATAGTCTAGAATCAATAGTTGACATACTATACTATATTATTTTATTTTTTTATTCATGTACTTATTTTATATTTAAGATTTAGTGTTATTTATTAGATTATAAATGCATTTCACTTCTGTTATGAGATAAAATACCCGGTCCAGATTGTTATAAAGGAAGCCCAAGAAGGTATGTCTAATAAGAGGAAGACATATAAGTGATCCAAAGGCCCAGCATATCCTTGCGCTGACACGACCCACCTTATATAACTTATCATTAACATAAATATTATTATTATAAAAATTGCATATACTTTTTTTCTCACATAGTATATTTATAACCGAAACCATCACACCAGTTCAACATACGTAATTGGTTTCTGACACCACTTCAAACCACACAAACTTGTGATAATACATATTATGCATAACAAAACATCAGTGGAAACAAAATAAACCCACGGCCTAGCCCAACAGGTCGTCATCTATGTACATCCGCTCAAAACCCTGTAGGAGTTCCACAGCTTGCATAAACACGTCACAAAACTCAATCATCAACAGTTCATCTATAATGCATAAACTTGTGAGACAAAAATCTTAGTAAGTAGAAATCATGCATGACAGTGCATAAAGATGCATTTTGTTTTCTATCGCCTATTTCCTAATCTATCTAGTTGGTCTCTTTTATTTTGAAAACTGTTCACGTTGCAGGATCCCCACGACACGCTTATGATATGCACCCCAAATGAGTTCAATAGACACACTCAGTGTCGGATCCATTTTACCGATCCCTGAATAAAGATGAGCCGATAAATGACTCGTTGAGTCAACACATGACTCGGATCACCCCGTGATCCCTGAATAAAAGTGAGCCGACAAGCAACCGTTGAGTCAACACATGACTCAGATCGCTCCGCGATCCCTGAATAAAAGTGAGCCGACAAGCGACTTGTTGAATCAACACATGACTCGGATCGATTTTCGGCGGTCCCTGAAAGAGTGCATATATAGTGGCCGCACACAGCATTAGTAACTTATTAATTTTGAAAAAATATTTTTCATGATTTTGCATGGTATGCAACCAGGGCAATTAAATATGCATCATAAACCATTTACGATATCAATATCAATATTTAATCACAATAAAGCAACAACTTAATTTCAATTCACACAGATCCACTTCTGGAATAACAACTTCACCTCAATCACATAGATCCATTAATAGGATAACCACTTCATCTTGGATCACACGGATCCATTTTTGGAATGATAACGTTATCTCGGATCACACAGGTCCTTATAACCAATATCTTCTCAAATCATACATATATATTTTCAACAGTTTCCAATCACACAGATCTATTTAGGATAATAATATTATTTCAAATCACATAAATCCACAACTTGCATTACCAATTAACCCCAAATAATTCATAACGTAATTAAACTAATCACAAATAATTCATGACATAATTATCACATACTCCCTCCGTCCCTTGGTAAGAGTCTCATTTGCTTTTGGGCACGTGGATTAAGGAGTATTATTATTTAATGTGTAGTGAGTAGTTGTATTAGTGGGTGTGTGGGCCCCATGTTTTAATTGTATTAGTGGATGTGGGTGGGTCTCATATGTCTAAAAAAGAAAATGGGATTCTTTGGATGGGCCAACCAAAATGGTAAAATGAGACTCTTACCTAGAGACGGAAGGAGTATTAATCACAAATAATTCACACACAACATGTTTATGTATTGTAGTTGGACTTCTATTTACCTGGATACTGACAATAATATAAATCTCGTGAAGAACTATAATTAATCTCTTCCTTCCCGTTCCGGTATGGCCCTCTCTTCTTCTTCTTCTCTCCCCCCTCTCTCTCTTTTATTTTTTTTTTGAATTGCAAAATGGTTGCTACTGCTCACCATCCGGGGCAACCCCCATTTATACTTGGATTCGGGGGTTATCACCACCGCCTCTAGTCCTTACTTACTATTTATAGTAAGTAGCTATGCATAGTAACTTACTATTTATAGTAAGTATTATTATTATTATTATTATTATTATTATTGATATTATTATTATTATTATTTATTATGAATATACGTGTAATATTGAATAACTAAAATATAATATATTTATAAATTAATACACATAGGTGTACTCTTTCTTACTACTATTATTATTACGAAAACACGTGTGATACTTAATAATTAAGAAAAAGTGTATTTATACAAATAAATCAATTTAATTATGCACGTAAATATTTATGCACATATATGTTCACATATTGTCATCATTTTTATCACGAATGTCTCAAATAAAATATAAAGATAAATAAAATGTAGAAACAATTGTCACATAATTGCCACATTATTATCACATAATTATAAAATGCACATAACACAAATTAAATTATATTAGCACATGAGTAGTGAGAAGTTCGAATATCACACGCGCTCAATATACCTAAGCGTTATAAAAAATAAACCCCGGATAAACTTGAAGGCAGACTCACAGTTAGGGAATAGGCTAAGCCCAGGAATTATACCCAATTTTCCAAGGGTAATGAACAGATTATCGACAATAGAAGGGACACCAACACCAACTGAATAGTCCTCAGTGGCGGACCTACACTAGGCCCAGGGGAGGTAGTGGGCCCCCTGAGAAATTATAAATAATTAGTATATATGTAGTAAAGTATCCTAATATATAGTTTTGAAACAACGGTTGAACAACATATCTATCCTACTATGAGGTATGGGGTCCAAACCCCATGTCGCCTCATACCATTTTTGTCTCTTTCTTTTTTGTTTTTTTTTCCTCTCTCTTTTTACTAGTTCCAATAATATTTATAGTGTTATGTTTTAAATTTTATCTCATTTCTATATTTTAATAGTATAAAATTTCAAATATTTCTTCCTTCATATAACTAATTACGTGCACTTCAATTGTTTATATCTTGTTATTTTTTAGATTTAATTTTTTTTAGGGTTTATAATATTTAAGTATATAATTATTGTTAAAATTAATAAGTAAACATGTTTTATGTATACCGTGAATTTTTTAGGAGACGAACTTTATGACACTATTATAAAATCGGGTCCCCTGTTCAAAATTCCTGCGTCCGCCACTGATCCTCAATACCGGTTTTGTTGAATTCTCTCTGAACCAATCAAATGGAGGAGTTCACAAAGAGCAACAAATCTGCTCTGGAAAGATTCTAGAAAATGACATGTCACAATCTATTAGTAGCAAGAATAGTTTAGAAGGCCAAAAAGCCTCTACACACATAGAGGAGGATAGAAGAAAATATAAATAGGAATAAACACAAATTAAATGTACATTTTTTGATTACTTGTTACTGGAAAAAGAAATACAAAGGCGATTCAGCGAAGAATTGTAAAAATTACTCTTTTTTCTTTATCTTTTATAGATTATCTCACACTCTTAACAACTTCTCTTAACTCGCATCAACGGCTTCTCTTAACACGCACACTCTCTATAGTCCATTCCAAAATGTTAGGCAAGTGTTTTATTGAGTCAATACTCAAATATTGTATGCATGCGTGTATAAAGAAAAGTAAAAAATATGTTCTTTTTAATACCCAAATTGGGCTTGAAATTACATTCATACCCTTCTCATCTCAACCACAGAATTACATGCATAACATTTTGATAATAATTTGACATAATTAAAAACGATTTTTAATTAATTAATTTTTAACAAATTTCGGCGCACTTGTACCTTGCTTCTCGGTTAAGTTTGCCCCACTAATCCTCCACAAATCAACATTATAAGTTTGTCCTAAATCCTAATACTTTACAAACGTGTTTCAGAATAACACGATTTTAAAAAAATAAAACTGTGGGAAGTAGTCTTTACTCTTTACAGCAATGTCTTCCATTAATCACTTGGGTGGGTGGACCCGGAGCTCCATCACTGAACCAATTTACATCATATTCTTGTCTCATTTTCTTGATGGATATTTATTTAATCCCCTATAATTTCAATTACATTTGTTATCATGTAATAATATAACATTTTAGTACATTTTCAATTACTGCCCATCATTGTCATCATATCATTATTCAATAATAAGTAGAAAAAACAAAATTCACTGGAATCAGAATAAATAAATATATATGTAAAATTTATCAATAATGGACTCGATAATTGGGAGATTATCTATTTTTAATTGGCACGTGGCACGACTTGTTATGCTACATTTTTATCTTACTAAATTAATTACAATTTGGTAAATAATTTGGAAAAATCATGTGTGATCACAAATGACGCCCAGAATAGGACATGGTCCAATTTATCTCTTTCAAGTTAAAATTTTGAGCATTTTTAGCTAACTTGAGCTCACACATGACTCAGATCAATATAAGTGGCAGGTTAAAGAAGGTAAAAGGAGTCCACCATTCATTTGTGTGATTTGTGTGATATATATTATTTTAATATTGATTCTTTTACTTTATTAATTACATTCATGTGTGTTGTGTATTTTTTTTATTAATAAAAGAAATGTGTATTTTATTTTTTATTTTAGTGTGTTTTTTTTATTATTTTAATTTGATAGAGTTTTAGGTGTTACAAAATTTATATAATTAAAATATTATATTCGATTTAAAATAGATTCATAATTTAAAATATATAATTATGAAGACAATTCTCTTTTAAGTTTCAAATTTCTTTTCAATTTTTATTTTTATTTTTATTCGATAAATTTTAATATTAAATATCTATACATAATATATAACGGTGAATTAAGATGGCGAGAATAATTATAATTTTTGTTTTGATGAAGAGAATAATTCTAAAGTAAAATTACATAATATATTAAGATATAATAATAATAATAATCTTATATAAATACATAACGGTGAATTAAAATTATTAGATATAGCAAATTATAATTAATTTTAATTCACCGTTATATTATGTAATATTAGAATAATTCACCGTTATATAATTAAATTATATTATAATTTTTTTAAAACAAAAAAGTTATTTATATTATATATTGCTCAAAATCAATACATAATATATAACGGTGAATTAAGATATTATTCTTATATAAATAAAATCTAATATTATAATAAATATTTCTTTTATTCGATAAATATTTTATTATTATCAGAGATTTGCAGTTATCGAAATCGAAAAAACTAACTGAATTGAACTTGGCATTTTAATTTGGTTGCCATACATTTGGTTCGATTTAGGTTTTAATTTTTCAAAATTTTGATAAATTTGTTCGATTTTAATTTTGATAATAAAATAATTGATTTAACTAAAACCGAACTAATTTTTTTTTTAAATAAAAATTGAATTTTTTAGTGAGATGAACAGAGTAATAAATATAACGATAAATAAATATTTTATATATGTTTTATATAAGGCTAAAACTTGATGCCCCTGGGGACACCGTGCCCCAAATCCCACATTTTTCGAAAGTTATACCTTTTAATATTAAATGTTATATATTTTAGTATAAGAACGTGTATACTTTTTTTTTAGAAAAAAATTATTTTTGATAATCAAACATTTATACTATTCATATTTCAACCGATCTTTTCAATAAAAAAAATTATATCCTTATATATTAATTAAAGTGTATACCATGTAGAACAAAATGTTATACTCTTACACACTTTGTGTTCCTAATGATACAAGAGACCAACTATTTATACATATAATTTAAAAATAAAATAGATTAAATAGATAATAATGAATTTAAGTGGGTTAAAATTTGAATAGAAATAGTATATAAATTCCATGATTATCCTATATTTTTAGTTAGAAAAACGAAGATATGATGTTTTGAAATAATTAAATAAATGAAATAAATTATAAATTAGTACTTTTTTTTCTTTGCGAGGATAAATTTGTAGACGGTATATAAAAAGCAAAAATAATTGCTTATATATTAATAAAGATATTACACATATATATAAAAATCAACTACATTAGCATTAATATGTACTGTGCGAATGAGTTATTATTATTTAGTACAATGAAAGATTACTCTTCTTTATCTAAGACGATTTCTTTTCTATATAAACAGTAATTTTATCATTGTGTATTAATTCTTTGGAGTAAAGTAAACTGTTCACCCTAGTTTTGAAGCACCAGTTTCACTTTTATAAAAGGAGAATACAGAACCGAACTGATGATCATACGTTTTCGATCATTTTTTAATTATTAATTTTAATATTATATTAGCAATTCATTCTATTATTATATTTTCACTTAAATTGTATTATTATTAGAATTATTTGTAACTTTTATATTATATGTAATTGTTAATATAAAATAAGGTAATAATCAATTTTAGTTTATTGATCAAAATATTACTATTTAGTATTACTTTTTAATTATATCATCTTTATTTTTTTAACGTTTTGATTAAAAAATATATTTTTAATTAATACATTAATTAAATATTTAATTTGGTTATATATATTTTTAATTTAAAATTATTGAATTATTAAATTGACTATACTTTTTAAATTTAATAGATACTCCACTTTTTTTCCTAATATGTTAATAAGATTTAATTATTAAAATTAATTAATAATTAAATACTGAATTTATAGTAAATTATTTATTAATATTTAATATTTATTATATAGTTGATATGAATGTTAAATTAAAGATTTTAAAAAGATGAATAATTTGATGTATTATTCTTTAATAATAAATTTATAACAATAGAATTATAAACATTTAAATTTTTTTAATGAAAAGTAATAAAAGCAAAATACATTATTGGAGGAAGATGAGAGAGAAATGAGATATTAATTAAGGGTTAGTTTAAATGCACACCCTGTTTACTGAATACACACCCCCATTATTTTATAATTAAATGAGACATTTCTGAAAAGTCTGAAATACCCTTAATCTATTACTAATTTACGTTAAACTCAATACCAACAAAGCAGATTCTGTTGTCTATGCTTCAGTTACCGTGTCTCTGAGATATATCAGAAGCATTCTAGCCAAAGTTGATTGCTTCTACTTATTTCGTTCACCACTGCCCTCAATGATAATAAATAATTCGATGAATTCATTCATCTCTCTTTCCCCTTCTAATTTTTTTTCACTTCAGGCGATGGCTTGATGTTGTAACTATGGGCTTTCTTTCTTTATTGTGTATGTGTCTCTTTTTCTAAAGATTTATAAGTGCCATTTGTTGTAAAATCTGATGTAAAACTAAATTGGTGGTATTCACATATTTTTTCTGGTTGACACCATTATCGGTGGAGGAGTCGTCGTTGAGAACATCAAGAAAATTAGAATCGACAGACCCAGTTGAAATTCAAGCTCAAATTGAATAGAATTCTTGTGCCCCATCAACAATATTAAGTACTATGGTGTTTGGGATTGCAGAGATGGAAAGGGAAAGCCACTAGGAAGATATATATAGTATATACATATAGATGGAGCGTAGAGAGAGAGAGTTGTAAGTTTCAATCTTGAAGGTTGAGTGGAATTGTTGATTTGTAGTGTTAGCAAGTGAAAAGTATAGAGAGAGAGGGAGGGAGGGAAGGTAAAACAAAAAACTGTAGTCGGAATTACTGTGAAGTGCAAACAACATAGATATTTACTTAAATTTTGGCCGGGTTGGTTTGCCGTCTTGCACAAGGATTTGGTAAGCAAGATTAAATTAAGGATTTTACGTTGTTGGGGAGGTGTATATTCTTAATTTTTTAAGGGTAGTTTTGTAATTTTGAAGGGTGTGTATATAATAAATTTAAAAAATAAAAAATTAAAGGGAGGTGTGTATTCAATAAAAGGGGTGTGTATTTAGCAATACTCATTAATTAAATGTGATGTTTCTCTTTCATATAACCTGCTATTCAAGTTTCTATCTAAAGTACATTTGATCTAATGGCTATAATGAAGTAGTTTTAATCTAAGGGGTGAGAATGACCCGGGTCATGTGTGAGCCCGGGTCAGCTAAGTAAGACCCTAAAATTTTTATGTTTAGACCTTATCAGTTAGTTAAAAGAATTCTTCAATAATGCGATTGCATTTTATTACCCCTAATTTCAAAATTGATCAACAGAAATTAGACTCAAAATACAGTTAATTAATAAATAAACTACCATTGAATGGTCTAAGAAATTAACTATCTTTATTTATAAGATATGAACTCTTCATATATTTTGCATTGGAAAAGTCTACTGTGAAATGATATTTATTTGAGATGAGTTATGAAACGTGTTAAGCTATAATATAGGTAAAATATATTTATTTAAAGTTTAAATATATTTTTATTAAGTATGATTAATAATATATTAAAGTATGATTTTATAGTATTATTACAATATGATTTACTACCTACATACTTTAACTTATTAATACATATACTTTAGATTGATCTGTCATACAAATCGTTATTTATTTATATATATATATATATATATATATATATATATATATATATATATATATATATATATATATATATACACGTTTATTCATTTGTATTTTGTTGTACATACTTATAATATATCAAGAGAATAAGGTAACATAAATTAGGCCACTTGTGCACATAATTTTGCGATCAATTCCTCTTGATTTTATTTATTAATTCAGAGCAAGTAAGCAAGAACATTTTATATTTCTTTTATTAGTTCTCAGTTTTAATAATTAAAAATTACTCCGTTTTATTTTAATTTATTCAATAAATTATTCATAAAAAATTTAATTGGAAAGATAACACTTTAAATAAATTATATATAATTTTTTTTATTAAAAATACTATAAATCTTAATTTATACGGTTAAAAACATTTATTCCGTCACTGAATCAGTGAATGTCATCGAATTTTCTCTTCAAATATTATACTTGTATGTTGTAATATTAAGGTTAATCGTACACTAAAAACAAAAGAGAGAGAATTTGTTTGACTAATCTTTTTGTTCAACAAACCCGCAAAATTATAATCCATAATTTTACTTATTTTGGATGTTATTATTAATTTTTTTTTAATATTTCACATTTTCATTTTTCCTAAAATTTTTATTCAGATAATGAATGTCCCGTAGAAAACTGATGAAGAGTTTAATATGTAAAATATATTAATTAATATAAGAAAGTAAATGAAAATTAGATAGAAAGAGAAAGAAAAAAAAACTTAATTAATTAATTAAAGAAAAAAGTAGGAGAATTGAGGATTAACTTACATGATTTATAAGGATGATTTTTAATTTCTATATCTATATCTATATCTATATCTATATCTATATCTATATTATATATAAAAGCACATAAGGTCAAATATTTTTTCCCGCTCAAAAATTTTGGTCAATATCTCCTTAAAATATCTTTATCTCTTCTTAATTTTTCTCCTTCCCAATATCTCTTCTCAAATTCTCCACCTCCAAATTCATGATGTTTTCCTAATTCAATTTGTTTTTATATGGTATTAAACATTTTCTCATTTATTATATAAATTGTTTTTGTTTTTTATTTCACTTAACATATTTTTAACAAAGAATAAGTGTATAATTAAAGATCTTAAATATATGTATTCATTAAAAGCACATTAAATATTAAAATAAATATTTATTTAAGCTTAAAAATGAAATATAAGTAAATAAAAAAGAAAAGTAATGATATTTGAATTTAAATTTAAATTGTACATAATATACTTATATAAAAAGTAAAATATAGAACTAATTATAGGACCATTTATTGCAATATAATCTCATTTAAAAGAGTATGAAATCATGGGGAATTCGAGATATATAACTTATACACCCTCTTAAAAAAAAGTATTTTTTAGGAATGAAATTCAATCCGCTGGTAATTACAAATGGATTAGCAACAAAAATGACATTTTTTTGTTTTAGCAACGGAATGTCAATAGATTTATTCTCTATTTTAGCAACGGAATTCAATCCGTTGATAATTACCAATAGATTAGCAAGGGGAATCATTATATAAACAAGCATTTTAATCTGTGCGATGCACGAGATAGATTTTAAAAAATATATAAATATAGATTTTTTGTAATACTCCATATATATGTGTTTATGTGTTTATGTATCTATTCCCGTGCATCGCACAGGTTAATATGTGTTTAAAAAATTTATATTTATATAATTTTATTTTTTAAAATCTATTTCTTTGTATCGCATGGGTTAAAATGCTTGTTATATATTATGTACCCCATGAATTTTGAAAATAAAAAGTTCTTTTTGAAGGATTTTTTTTTCTCTTCTCATTGCACGTCAATCGTAAAATACCATGACATAAATATAACACCATAATCATGTAATGATAAATCCTAATCCTAATTTACTTAAATTAATAGAAATTAATGTTGATTATATAACGTTTCATTTGTTCAAACACCGAAGATTTTTTTGATAATTTCGATTAGTTTTTATATTTTTTATTAAAATTCTGAATATCAATCTTAGTCATTAAATCATGATAATGTAATAATTAAAGGCTTTTTTAATCAAAGTAGTTTTCAAAATTTTTTAACCAAATACTATAGTTGCATGGTTTTAATTAAATAAACAAAGTTGCCTCTACAAGGGCAACTTTGGTGAGGTAGCACTGTAAGGAGATAAATTTTATTGCCTAATAAATATAAATGCAAAAGAAAATATATTAAGTATTAATTAAATATTTCTTTATTAAGGAATTTAAATAAATTAATACCTAAAATAAATAAATAAATAATTGATCATTAATATAATTATTTGAGCTCAGATCCAAGTCAAATGGGCTCGATTCAAGTTAAATGGGCTCAATCCAAGTCAAGTGGGACTGACTCAAGTCAATAATTCCAGCAAATCAAATTCAACAGACCTAATTAAATTAAATAGGCCCAAAATCAAATCCTACAGGCTTAATTAAATTAAATAGGCCCGTATCCAGTCCGACAAGTTTAATTAAAGGAGAAAAGCCCAACATATCTTTATAAGGAGAAAATATCTCTCAAGTAGTTATTTTCTCCACCTATAAATAAGGACATTCAGTCCCCATTCCATTCACTCTTGAAAATCCTGAAAACCCGGAGAACTCTGAAAAAACTTGGAATCTCTACGAAGATCAAGTTATTCTTCAAAGATCAATCTAGAAACGCGATTCAATCTAAGATCAAGGTGCGGAGCCCCTCAAATTCAACGTTTCTTCAAATCAAGTTCATCAAGTTCATCCAGCAATATTCGTGAAGTCAAACGATGTTCTTCACGATAAATCTTCAAGTCAACGTTTGATCCGAACAAAGGCTCGAGGCCTCCGGACCAACGTTCGTCAAGTCAAACTCGAGAACGGACAAGCTTTATTCGAAGATCCGGCTCCAAAAGTTGAAGAAGTCAATTCAAGAGAGAAATCAGATGATAGCTAGACACTGTTTACTCAATTCTCAAGTTCAATCCACATTGGATTATCATTGTAATTTATTTTGTGTTTATTATTTAATAAATACAAATTTTGTTGTTACAAATTTTGGCATGCCCGATGGGACAGTTTCTACCTCTCATCTCCTCTCTTAAAAGTTCAAAGATACAAAATATGGCTCTTTTCAGGATTGCAATAAGAAAGTCTTCTGCCTTGAAGCATTCAAAGTTGCAGATTAAAGAGATTCAAAGAACAACTCCACTCAGGATTGCTATAAGAAGGTCTTCTGTGTTAAAGCCTTCTGAGTTGCAGGCTGAAGATGTTGAAGTCGTTACAAGAAGTATGCCCAAAGGCTCCTCAGAGACAAACCACGTGGTGGGAATTGTTCTCGATAAGCCATTGCAAGACCACAAAGATGGTGAAGATGGCTCTATCTGCCAAACTCCTCAATCCACAGAAAAATTAGCGTATGACTCATCCATAGCCTTAGCCATGACAACAAGCACTTCGTCTGTCAAAGAACAACTAGCAAGATTGACTCAATCTGTTGCCGCACTCACCAAACAAAGCCAAGAACAAGGTCTATTAATCCTCAGGTTAATAGAGAAGATGACCAACACTGAAACAAGTCATGCAAATGAGAAACGAGTTGAGGATGAAGATGAAGAGGAAGACTCCACGAAGCACCATCCAACTGAAACAAATCCAGTTGTGGAAGAGATACAAATTTCAGCTGACGGAATGCTTTCTATGAACTTACTGAAGTGCATCGTACTAGAGACGATAAAAGATAAATTTAAAGAGAACTCCAAATCTTCTGTTGCCTATAAAAAGCCATATACAAAGAGAGTTGGCAGCTTAAAGATGCCAGTTGACTACCAGCCTCCTAAATTTCAACAATTTGATGGTAAATGCAATCCAAAACAACACATAGCACACTTTGTCGAGACATGCAATGATGCTGGAATCTTCGGTGATCACATGGTCAAATAATTTGTTCGCTCACTGAAAGGAAATACCTTTGATTGGTATATCAACTTGGAAGCTAACTCCATCGACAGCTGGAGGCAAATGAAAAAAGAGTTTTTCAATCTCTTCTACAGCACTCGAAGGACTGTTAGTATGATAGAGTTGACTAACACTTTCCAATGGAAAGAAGAGCCAGCAATCGATTATATTAATCGATGGAAAAATCTAAGCTTGAAATGCAAAGATCAATTATCCAAAGTCTCTACCATCAACTTGTGCATTTAAGGGATGCAATGGATCCTGCGATATATTCTCTAAGGAATCCAGCCAAAGACTTTTGAAAAACTAGCTACAAGAGCTCATGACATGGAGTTGAGTATGGTATCAAGTTAATTTGAATTGCCCTCAATTAATAACTCTTATGAATTTGAAGACATGTCTCTCGATAAGCCTCTTGAGGATGAACTGCAAACAAAGACTCCAGTGTCTATAAAGATTCAAAGAAGTGAAGTTAAAACAAGAGCACACAGTGCATCCCAGAACTGGGGGTAATAAACTCTCTCGCAAGTTACTCTGCTCGACACGAGCGAAAACTGTCTGCATTACGCTCCTTGATATGAGTTAAAAACTATCTAAAATCACTCAATTATGCTCCTCGAGACGAGCAAATAAAAAAAACTGTCCACATTATGCTCCTTGATACGAGTTTAAACTGTCCCATTCAAATCAAATCTTCTTGAAAAGAGACGAAACTCTCTATAAATAAAGGTCAAGACTCCTTGAGAAGAGTATAAACTGTCTACAAGTTAAGTTCAAGACTCCTTGATACGAGTATAAATTGTCAGCAAATTCAAGTTCAAAGCTCTTTGACGCATGAGCCTAAATTGCATGTTGCTCTTGGCCCACATGAGTATAAACTGTGCACGGCGCACCTCCCATCCAAATCAAATCATGTCTTTTGAACTACGTAATGACTTGATTCTCTTTAAAGAGATACATAGGCATCTTAGCACTCCGTTAAGTTCAATCATATCTTTGTTTATTCATTAAATTTATGAGACAAGCAACAAATTGAAGCGTGAGTGAGTTGAGGAGCAAAAGGTTGACAAAAGGAAAATAGTGGTGGGATGCAAATTCAAATTGACGAAGGAAATTCAAATTCTTGCAACGATGAAGATCATCCAAACTGTTACATCTAATGTGGCAAGTAGAAGAAAAAGGTGAGCACTCATTAGCCAAGCCAAATCTTGTGAAGCAGTAGCTACAATCGTCAAGTGGTGCGAGAGGAAATTTTCTATAGTACTTGAATAAATCATCTTGAAAGTTACACTGCAAAGTACATGGATGAATGTTAGAATAAAAAGATATCAAAACTGCATGATTATGGACCAAGTCATTTCTTTGGTTAAAGATTTGCAGCCCATCCATGTTTGATTTGCAAATTAATACATCTCGGTGGAGGGCCAAGTTTGAGTCAAATAATTAATTCTCATTTGATTTAATAACTCAAGTGGAAGGTCAAAATTAGTAGTGGATGTAATATCTAATTTAATGGAGCTCAGCACATGGAAAGAGTCCAACATTAGATCCATTAATTATAGCAAAAGGTGGAAGGATTAAATTGGGCCCATATCAAAGTCAAAGCCCAACTATAGTCAAAATTGATGGTGGAAGTAATAAAATCATGAAAGTAATACACCTTATTCTCCAGGAAGGAAAAAACGAGAATTGCAAATTGAATTGAGAAAAGAAAGTCTGATGCCACCGCTCTTCGCCGTCCGCACACTGCCGGATCTGCCCCCATCTCCCGCCATCGCCAAGAACATGGCCACCGCTCCCACCGCCGGAGAAACTGTCCAACCGTTGCAGATTCGGAACACCGCCGGTGGCTGAAATTGCGCTTTCGCTGCCGTAACTTCGCCGATCATCAAGCACCAATGCTCTTTGCCACACTCCAAAATCACCTCGGTTGAAGGAAACCACCTTAAGCCACTCGTTTGCATTCCCATTCTCTTTTAGCTCCCCAACTTGAAGCCTCTGATGGAAGCGAGCACCTGCAGAAAAAAAAAACTTTGATTAGTGATACTCCATAAATTTTGATGAGAAATATTGAAGGCATGAAGCTCTTGTTATATAGTGATAGAAATTTTCAGTGGATAATTCTTCTGAAGATCATATGAGATTTAAGCCTATCAAGTGAAATTCAAATGGAGTAATAATCTCCTTCGAATATACTGCATTTGAGTTAAAATCTTGGATTATCTTGGCTATATTTGAGTTTATCTTTTAAAATTCAATGTCAAACAATGTGCAAAACTATCCTAAATTGGAAAGATGAAACTAAGCAAATATACTAGATGGGTCAAGCCTTATATAAGTGATTGGGCTGAAAGGAGATATGAAGGCTCAGTTTCATGGATGAAAAGATATATGTGATATGTTTAAATCTTCTACAGGATTCATCAAAAGATATTCTTGCAAATTTGATGGGATTAAAGTTCATTACGCAGATTTGAATTGCTCAATAATTAGATATATGTGGATGAATCATGAAATATATCGTGAAGAAGAGATCACTTTCCAGATTTTGAAATTCATAGGGCAAGCAATTTTCTTGAGCATAAGCATAAGGAAAATGATGAAAGCATATGCTTAGAGGAAGTTGATAGAAAAAATATGTTGCACTTCGTCCACTTCAAGAACAAATTTAAGTGAACAAAATGCAAGGGGCATTTGTAAGAAGATGAATTTTATTGCCTAATAAATATAAATGCAAAGGAAAATATATTAAATATTAATTAAATATTTATTTATTAAGGAATTTAAATAAATTAATTCATAAAATAAATAAATAAATAAATATTTGATAATTAATATAATTATTTGAGCCCAGATCCAAGTAAAAAAAATGGGCTCTATCCAAGTCAAGTGTGTCTGACTCAAGTCAATAAGTCCAGCAAATCAAATTCAACATGCCTAATTAAATTAAATAGACCCAAAATCAAATCATACAGGCTTAATTAAATTAAATAGGCCCGTATCCAGTCCGATAGGCTTAATTAAATGAGAAAAGCCCAACATATCTCTTTAAGGAGAAAATATCTCTCAAGTGGTTATTTTCTCTACCTATAAATAAAGACCTTCAGTCCTCATTCCATTCACTCTTGAAAATCCTGAAAACCCGGATAACTCTGAAGAAACTTGGAATCTCTACGAAGATCAAGTTATTCTTCAAAGATCAATCTAGAAATGCCATTCAATCTAAGATCAAGGTGCGGAGCCCCTCAGATTCAACGTTTCTTCAAATCAAGTTCATCCAACAATATCCGTGAAGTCAAATGGTGTTCTACCAAATTGAACGGTATTTTTCACGATAAATCTTCAAGTCAACGTTTGATCCGAACAAAGGCTCGACGCCTCCGGACCAACGTTCGTCAAGTCAAACTCGAGTACGGACAAACTTTATCTGAAGATCCGGCTTCGAAAGTTGAAGAAGTCAACTCAAGAGAGTAATCAGAGGATAGCTAAAGACTGTTTACTCAATTCTTAAGTTCAATCCACATTGTATTATCATTGTAATTTATTTTGTGTTTATTATTTAATAAATATAAATTTTATTATTACAGGCACATGTCAATAGTGAAGTTGTCCTTTGCAGAGGCAACTTTGAATATCACGATAATTTTGAGATTTTATTGATAAATAAAGTTGGCTTTAGTGGAGGCAACTTTTAAATTGATGAATAAGAGTATTATCATTACAAAATGATTGAATTTAATTATTAAATCAAATTAGCAATCATTACAAATAATTATCCTATATTATAATGATTTATTATTTTATTATAATTCATAAGTATATATTATTGTTTAAATAATAATGTAATAAAATGATGGAGTAATAATTATATAATAAGTGAGTTTTGTGTGAATCGGGTTCACGTGTAAATCTTATTTTTGCAAAATTACTCTTTAATATATAAAAAAAATACTCTTTGAAGAGTAATATTTTTTATTTAAAAGAATAATAGTACATTTCTTTAAAGAATAAATTTTCATGTGCAAAAAATAATCAAGTTCAATAATTTGAAGAGTAATTTTTATATTTAGAAGAGTAATAATTTTTGTCTTTAAAGAGTAATTTTTCATGTATTAAAGAGTAATATTTGAAAATAGGGTTCACGTGTGAATACGGTTCACACAATTGTTTGCTTATATAATTATACTGTACTTATTTTTATTTACTTAAGAAGTAATCATAAAAAATATTTTTAATTTATCTTATTATAGTATATAAGTATGTAATTTTGTATCTACATAACATTATTTTCATTTTCTAAAATAGAAGTAGAATTTTAAATTTTTATATATAAATACAGACATATTATTAAAAAAGTGAATATTATCAATCATGCGTTTTTCATAATTAACAATATATTCTTATGCTAGTGATAAAATTTATGACCTCCTGTACCACATCTAGGAGGTAGTCTTTGTCGAGTGCTTCGCCATCTGTTTATTTCTCTGGTATCATGCTGGATTATTTTTTAAATATTGAATATAGTTACTCATATATTTTATTAATATAAATTTCGAATTAAAAGAGGAATATCATGTATTTTTTTTAAAAAAAAAATGTTTGTAATTAAATTGATAAAGAGGAATGTCATGTATTTTTTTTTTTATTTAAAATAGGCTGAATCTTGTGTGACACCAAATCGTATTGTTTGAGAACATCATCACTAACCTGTTTAGATTTATTAAAGAAGAAAAGAAAAACATGCGGCTATTGGTGGTTAATACGGTAATACCCTTATGCCCTAATGTGATGTTCAGGTGACGTTGATTGTAATTTTTTTTAATAAGATTAAAATAGATTATTTTATTAATGATTTTAAATTATTAAAATAATATATATTTTTATTTTATTCTATAAAATGTTGATTTTTATAATTAAGTTGATCTTAATTAAATGGTTCAATTGGATGTATATCACTTTTGCATGATTATATATCACTTTTTATTTAAAATATTATCATTTTTATTTATTTTATATTAATTGTTCATGAAAAAAATTCAATTTGAAGGATATCACTTTTTTCTTGATCAAGTATCACGTTTTATCAAAATATTACTTTTATCCGTCTTATGATTTGTCCATAACATTGCTCAAATTGACGGATATCACATTTCTTTTAACAATTGTCACTTTTAATTACAAGTATTATCACTTTTTATGCATCGTAATAATTGTTCATAAAATAGTTTAATAAGGTGGTTATAATTTTTTCTTGATTATTTTTTTTTTTTAAATATTAGTATTTATTTTTTGTCAGTCTTTTGAATTATTTATAATATAATTTAATTCAATGAATTATCACATTTTCGTAGTTTGTTATCACTTTTTATTAAAAATATTATCACTTTTAGCTGTCACATAAAAATTTATGAAATATCTAATTAAATAAAAATAATTTTTTTTTAAATATAACCTACAAATGGTAAGAGTGAAAAATTACAATTAAAAAACTATTAAATATAAATAAATCTATAAAAGTTAAAAGACAAATATATGAATTGGTCCTAAAAAAATTAAATTTAAACTTTACAAATAAAATCAAATAAAAAAATTACTTAAATAAAGAAATTAATAATAATTTTAAGGATTCTATCGAATAAAAAAATAAAGTATTTAAAATAAATAAAAGAGCTATGCTAGCTATGAGTTGAACACAACCTTACAACAACATTCAATCTGTCACCAGCGGCCAACATTATAATTTGATTCATATTATTTTATACAGAACATATCTTACCTCATGTTATGCGGTCTAAATGGATATGTGATGGATCGTATCTCACACAAGTCTTTGCTTCTAAACTATTATTTAGTGACACCTAAAAATATCTTAATAGTTGATGATTTATTACTACATTAGAATAGAAGACATTTTATAAAAATGTCTTAAAAGACTAATTGTATTTTTAACAACCTTAACGTGACATTAATTAATGTCATATTAGATTGATTTTCTAGTAGTAATGCAATGAACCCTAAAATTAAAAATTGATATTATTGAAAGATTACATATGAACTCAACATATATATGGATTAGATGATAAATATAACAAAATAACATAATGAATACCAATGAAGCAAATAATGACATATTAGACATTATATAAAAACTAAAAATAAAAATTTATCTTAGAATAATCAGGATAGATTGTGTATAACGAGATGTTAATAATCATCTTGAAACGCCACCGAAACGTTAAATAACCACATCATAAATAAAATATTGAAGAAAAAATTATTTTTTAAAGAAAGAAAGAAAATTGAGATAACAAATTTTATGAGGCGTGCTTTCAAAACATGTATGAAGCAGAGCTCTCTTCTTTATATATAGGAGATTCAAACTCCATTATTGGAGGTGAGAAAAAAAAACCTATAGTAAGATATTTGGATAGTAGTAGTGGTGGAATAGTATGATGGTAGAAGTGTGTGATTTTTTGTGACAAATTTGGATGCATATAATGTGAGATTCTCCGACGAGAGCCAACAGCATGATGAAGGGATGGATGATTCAAGTTGCCTTTGGAAAAGACAACTTTACTATTACAAGTCAAAAGTTGTCAGACATTCACTATTGAAAATTGTCCTTACTATGAGCAACTTCACTATTTCAGGTTCTCCAATATGCCACGTAAGCAAAAGTTGTCTTTGCAAAAGACAACTTGTGCAAAGGCAACTTTACTATTGAAAGTAGTTGCTTATTCAAAGTTGCCCCTACCAGGGGCAACTTTACTTATTTCATTAACACCCCATGCAACTACAGTATTTGATTAAAAAGTTTTAAAAACTACAATATTTCATTAAAAAGGCCGTAATTAAAAATATTTAATTTTATATTAACTTTAAAAAATTAAAAATTATAACTGTACTCTAATATTAATTTGTAACATATAAACTTTAGGGTCATATTGGAGTGCACCTGGTGCATCAGTGCACTCGAGTATTTATATAGGGTAAATGTTAAAAAGTAGTGGGTAGTTATTATATTTAATTATAATTATTTTATTTTATTTAGTGATTAGGATTAAATTACAATTTATTCTAATAATTTAAATTATTTAGGTGCACCGGAACATCCGGTGCATTGATGTTTAACTCTAAACTTTAAGAATGCACCAATAATCACCCCAATTTTTTTTGGGTACAAATTTTATAATTAATGTTAGTCTTATAATTAAATATTAAATGAGAGTGAACATCTAGACTCCTGTATGAATTATGATTGCGAATGAGTTATATGATTTTGAAGGTGACCATATTTATTAGTCAAATGACTCAAATCAATGCCCCACCTAAGTTAATCAGGTGCTATTCGTTTTCTATAATTTAAAAACTATAAAATGTTAAAATTAAAGCTAAATCCTTGCTGTGTGCATGAAAACAGTGAAATATTCCCTTTGTCTTAATATAATTAATGTTTTCATGATCATGTCCTGACGTTTAGAATTATCTTTTTTAATAATCATTGTATCATGTATAAAGTTTTAAAATATAGTAATCCCTCCGTACTGCTCTTATGATTACGTTTGCTTTTCGCACGAGGATTAATAAATATAGTATTTTAATGTGTATTGAGGTGGGAGAAATAATAATTTAATGTAAAGTGGGAATGTGTATTAGTGGGATGTGTGGGCCCATGCAGAGAGAAGTAATTAATTTGTCACATATGCTAAAAAAGGAAATATAACCATTAGGATGAGACGTCCAAAATGAAAATATATAACCATTAAGATGAGACGTATGTAATAAAAAATCGTATAAGTCGAGATATATCAGAAATCATACATATTTTACCTAGTTATTGTAGCCAAATTTATAATCTATTAAAAATATTTAAATTTATGAGAATACAATTAGTTTAATTAATAATATACGAATTATGAAGGAAAAGAAATTTCATTTCAAAGAAGAAACTGAAAATCATACTCCCTCCGTCCCGGGTATTTTTACCCGTTTGTACGGGCACGGAGATTAAGAAGTTTTATTTTTTTAATATATAATGTAAGAGAAAGTAGGGATAAATTAGTAATTTAAAAAGAAAAAGTGAATAAAGTTATTGGGAATGATGAATAAAGTGTAAAAAAGTAATTAAAGTTGTTGGGATTGTAAAAAGTAGGTAATAAAATATTATGTATTTTTGCCAAAAATGGAATGGGTAAAAATACGTGGGACACCCCAAAATGAAAAGTGGGTAAAAATACGTGGGACGGAGGGAGTATTATTATTTTTTAATTTAAACACTTATTCAGCTCATAAAAAAAAGGAATCAATAATAGAAAAACCAATAAACTAATTGTGTCGACTTAATCTTGGAAGGGCTTAAACAAGTCAATACGCCATCGTTTTGTCGGCGCAAAGAAAACTAATGAAACTGTGCGTGCAGCTTCTCAACAATCGACTCATCAACTCGGAAGGCCTTCGACAAAACGTCGTCGTTTATCCGAGGATCCGACCCGAATACAGCGTTAGCAATGGCGATCACACCCGGATTCTGGCTGCTCAAGAATGCTATAGTGACGGCATTATTGTACCCGACATTCTGCTGGAAATGGATCAACCCGAACGGGAAAGTGAACACGTCGCCCTTCTGAAGCACCTTCGAAATCAGCCTGTTCTCCGGATCCGACGTCACGAACCCGACCAGCACCGTGCCTTCCAGCACCGTCAGCACCTCGGAGGCGCGGGGGTGGCGATGGGGTGGCACCACCCCCCGTGGAGCGTAGTCGACTCGCACTGTGGAGATGCCGAGGGTGTTGAGGCCCGGGATTTCAGCCACCGTCGGTCGGTTTATGAATGTGCCGAGCGGATTGGAGGTGTTTCCGGCGATATGAAGGCCGCGGAAAAGGAAGTGCTCCGCCTTGACTTGGGTCGGGTCCATGCAAGCGAACCCGTTTACTCTCACTGCATGGATGTATGTATATCAGTATCAAGTTTTAACAAAATAAATTATAATTAAAATCTTGAGACATTAATTAAATTAAGCTAATGCTAAATTCAAGACCTATAACTATCATTTGGAGACCTTTTTTTTTTTTAATCTACTAGGGGCTGAATTATGGAGTACAAAACTAAAAATTTAGGTCATTAATTTATCACATATTATCGCATATTTTATTAATTTAAAGCTTGAATTCAAGTCCTGAATTGACAATTTTGTATAATTAAGACCTCTGATTGATAGAAAAAATAATTCAGGTCGCGAATTGATAGTTTATTTATTTATTTTTCGGCTTTAAATCGATAAAAGTACTTTAATACGTACCTGGACTTTAGAAATCTGCGACGCAAAAATCTTGAAGGGGGCTAGGTTCATGGGCTACCACAGTACAACTTATTACAGCAATAAAACTTAGGAATAAATTCATTAAATTTGCCATATTTTATGAATCTTAAATATGGCCCAAATTTGAATGATTACAATGAAGATAAATGTATTTTTTGAGCAATAATGGAGTGTAGAACTGCGTATATATAGTCATGAGAGGTGTGGAAGAATTGAAGACCAAGTCACTGGAGACTGCCGTTTGATATGCATCTATCCAGTGTTATCCTTCCAAAATTCAAAACTAATAATAATATAAAATTTAAAACAAGAAATAATTAATAATGAATATATAGAAGTAGAAAAATGGATATATATTAATGTGTGATGTTTTCTATTAGACATAGTCACCTTATAATTAATTACGTATTCTATGTGATCGGACAAGATCTTCTATATATATCACATTTTGTCGTTGAATCTCTAATCTCTTGTGCAAAGTATAAATTTAGGAGATTGATAATATATACTTTAATTAAAAGAAAAATACAAATCAAAGAGCAAAGTTATTTTTCTCGTATGTCGCTCATCAACGTGATGTAATGTCAAAATATATATACTAAGATCAGATCAATGTGATAGGAGATATTCGTATTGTTGGGTTGAGCCTCCAATTTTTGTGGATGACCTTCTCAATATATTCTGTTCATGTGATCAATAAACCAGCAATTTTTTTGTGTTAAAAAAAAAAAATTAAAACGATGTAACATCAAATTTGTTAATGTTAACGATCATGGATTTTCTGATAGAATAAATTTTGTCTGACTATGTCAAAGAATATAAGTACTGGCAAAAAGAATTAAAAAAAAATAAATAAATAAACACATATATATATATATATATATATATATTTATTGTTTAATCGAAGATTATAACTTATTCTAGTCTGCATGTGTGCATCCTGACATAATATAATTTAAAAAAAGAGTAATTAATGTATATTGATTAGTATGGTACACAATGCTAATTTTATTAAATAACGCGATGTTGGGTAATATTTAGGGTGACAGCATGCATGCATCGCCAATTCAAATAAATGTTAGGATATGTGATGAATTGCTAATTGTCTTAAGTTTGACCTTGTCATCATGTGACGACGTCGTTCTCTTTTTACTAATTCTTAATTTCCACTAGTTTTTTTAATTCATGTATTGTGTATTCGATGAATTTAGTTGTACAAAATTTTGACTAATTCAATTTCAAAATTTCAAAGGAAGGCCGGCCATATTCTGTTATTTTGTGTTTTTATTTGATGAAAATAACCAAATAAATGCTTTTTAAGCCGTAGATCGTAATCATGCCAGTATTTGTGTCAACTAACGTTGACTCAATGAGCAGTAGCAAATTTGATGTGAAATCATTTTTTACAAATGAATAAAGAGTGATAAAATCTCTAAAATAAATGATAGTCTATTATACATGGAAAAGCAATACGGAAAAACATTCCGTAAACGAATGAAAAATATTTCATAAGATTTGAAGAAAAAGTGATGCATTTTACGAAGAGTATTTGACTATTGAAAAATGATGCGTATGAGATAGTTTCATACAAATATTTATCATAAACAATATTGATTTACTAATAAATATATAATAGAGAGATACTTCTATGCACATTTTTCTTTGGAATGAGTAACATTATTCTTCTTGAAAAAAATAATACTTTATCATACAGTAAGACAGAAGATCACTATACACGAGACAATTCGTGAACCATAACACACCATTTATGTGAAAATAATAATAAGGGAATAACTTCTATTACTAATTTATTTTTAAAACGACATTATCACTTTTATTTTTTTAAATAAGCAGTACTAATATTTTTGAGTTAATCATGCATGCATGTAATAATGATTATTTAATTTAACAAGTATAAATATTAATTTAAGAGAATCCATATATACCATGAACTGATGTACTGTTTTGACTCATTTATAAGCTGGCGATTTTTTGTTAAGTTAATCCCTTTGTCCGATGCACTGAACCTATCCGATGAAATGACCGGCTGATATATTATACTCACTCACTTCGACTTGACACGAAGATAAAAAAAAATTGTAATTTTTTAGGTTATTATTTTATATTTTGGTAATATGATTTTTATTTTTTTTATATTTTATGCACTAGTATTTAATTCGTAGATAGATTAATTCGAGGGAGGCCTGAACCCATCGATCACCAGTGGGAACCCCTAATTTAAAGCCATAACTTTGCTCATTGTATGGACAAGTCTCACAATTGTTAGTTGCACCTGCGGATTTCAAATTTGATACTTTAAGGAATTCACCCTAAGACATTTCAAGCACTCACTGATTTTTGTTACTAACTCAAAAAAAAAAAAAACTTTTATTCCACTAAAAGAAATTCCTTTTGTAATTAAGATGGAATGAAACGAATTAAAGCCCAAATTCTTGTTTTATTGCATTGTAAAAATGGGCTTTAGCTGATGGGTTAAGACCGAACTCTTTTCAGTTTTGGGCCAATACTAATAAGCAAGCCCAAATTTCTTTGGAATAAATATATATTTTTTCAATAAATTATTAAGAATAAAAAATAAAAAGAAGGAATACTTATAATGTATAAACTATCCATTCATGAATTGAATTACTTTTAGAACCCTGAAATAATATAAAACTATTAGTTTATAATCTAAATTTGTCACATATGATCTCATATATTTTATTAATCAGACTTAAACTCGAACCTTGATAGTTTTGTAGTATATTTTAAACTCTAAATTAATAGAAAAATAATTAAAAGCTGAATTGTTTACTTGTTTTTCAAATCTTGAATTGAATGGAAAAAAAACACCAATTAAAAAATTTAGGTGATGTTTGGTTTGAGGTTATGTGAGATTTGAAAACTATAAATAATGTATTCTATGTTTGTTTTGAGTAAGATAGATTTTAACTTTATGTCAAATTAATGTATTAATTTGTTTAAAAAGTTAAATAAGAGAGATGAGATAAAGAGAGAAAGTGTATTAATTGAAGATGGAGAATGTAGTATGTATATATAAGGGTGATTTTTAAAATTTGAAAGTGGGTTTTGAAAACCAAAACTTGGGTTTTGATGCATGGTGAAAAAAAATAGAATATAGTAATGTTTAGTTATAAATTTAATTTTAATTATTTTATTTGAATTAATAGTTAAATTTAAATAAAAAATTGATTTGAAATTATTCGAGTTAAATTCATTTTTAGTCCCACAACTATAACAAATTTCGATTTCAATCCCAAATTAGTTAATACTTTCAATTTAGTCCCATAACTACTTGATTTGGACTATTTTGGTCAAAATGTGGTCCATCACTCACAACTCAATAATTTTGTCGGCAATGGATGGGCAGATGTCTGGTTAAGAATTTGGGGTGGAGGATGAGAAAAAGATGGTGGATTTGAGTGTGGAATTGAAGCTGCCGACCAAGTCGAAAGCAGATAAATTGGTTCTCAAATTTTGTTGTTTTGTTTTTTATATTTTAATTTTAATTTAATAAATGAATTTGTATATTGTTTCTGAATAATTCTATATATATAAGATATATTTGATGGGTTAAATGATTATTTATTTATTTAATTAACTAATGCCTACATGGCAATTTTATCTATAAAAATTAAATTTGGTATGTGATGTTTGAGTTGCACGCCGGATACCTCAAATTTAAAGGACACGTGTGTCCCACATGGACTTTTTCGGCATAAACTCCTACAACAAAAATTGGATCAAAATTGACCAAATCAAGTAGTTATGGGATTAAATTAAAAGTATTAACTAATTTGGGATTAAAATCGAAATTTGTTATAGTTATAGGACAAAAATGAATTTAACTCAAATTATTCCGTTCCACCGTAGGCAGTTCAACTAAAAAAACTTAAATTCCACATGCAAATATGCAATGCCTTTAATTTTTTTGAAGGCACACCATTGATTTCGCCCTCTCTTGCCCCCAGTTTTTCTCCTCTGTTTCTGTCCCTCAAATTTCTCGATCTAATCCTATAATCCTTCAAATCTGAATTTTGTTCTCATTTTTCTGCTGCTAATTCATTTTATTCGAGCACGGAGAGGATCGAATCCGCTCAAAGCATTTGGAGAAGTAGCCAATTTGTTTTGATTTGAAATATTGTGTTCGGTTGGCACTGTCTCTAAGGTTGATTTTCATCGATTTTGTGGTTTATTCTTCGTTTTATGCATTCATTCTATTAAATTATTTCGATCTGTGAGTTATGGTGAGGTATGGGACTGGTAGAGGATGAATGTGTGTTGGATATTAATGCTATTGTTTATTTTGGTACTCAATGCAAGGATTTTCCCATCCTTCGACTGTGCTTTATCTGCTACTTACATAGTTTGAATCTTTAGGTTTGGATTTGACTTTTGAATTTTGATTTGCTTTGGATCTTGATTGATAGGTGCCAAGATGGTCGACGAGACGTTTAAGGTGGATTTAAGCAAACCACTTGTGTTTCAGGTCAAATTCTCTGCATTTTTATGAATTTTAATATTATCAAATTGCTCAAATTGGTGCAGAGAGAGAGAGAGAGGGAGAGGGAGAGAGAGAGAGAGAGAGAGAGAGAGAGAGAGAGAGAGAGAGAGAGAGAGAGAGAGAGTTGATTTTGTTCATTCTTCCTGTTGGATATTATTATACTTTTAGTTAGAGAGCAACTGAGTGGCTAAATTGAATGCTTTAGGTGATTGATATGCATTGATTGAATTGAGAAACTGGAGAATGCATAAGAGCTAGATTAGAAAATGGTTGCACCTTTTTACTGAAGATTGTGATAAATCGACTAATTGTTGCGAACTACATTAGAAATGTTGATGAATCTTGATCTGTTGTACCTTCATCCATGATTTTTTAGCTCCATCGTCATCTATTGGTTTTATAGGTCGGCCATCTTGGAGAAGCTTACGATGAATGGGTTCACAAACCTATTGTTAGCAAAGAGACCCCTCGATTTTTTGAGAGTGACTTATTAGAGGTACATTATCCAAATTCTTCGTCTTTGAAATTAAGAAATACATGTTAGGATTATATGTTTGTTGTAACCTAGTTATCTGCTCCAGTGGAGTGATTCTTATTTTGATTTGAATTGTCATGTAGCAATGTAGTTCTAATATTCACAAGTCATGGCCTTCAATAGTGCTTATACAAATATTATCATGTCGTGATGAATTAATGATGCAGCATAATTACGCTGATTCTTGGTGATGATTCTGTTAAATTTAATAAACATGTGTTGCTAAAAGCGAGTTGTTTTCGGTCACTATTTCACATGGTTGTTTTCTCACTCTACATTGATGTGGGATAGTTCTTTACACGCACTCCCTGGTGGGTAATTCCTCTCGTCTGGTTACCGGTTGTGTGCTGGTTTGTCTCATCATCGGTGAAGGCTGGACTTCCGTCTTACCATGTAGAAGCAGCAGTGGTTGGTGGCATCTTTCTATGGACATTCATTGAGTACACTTTGCATCGGTTCCTTTTTCACATGAAAACAACAACATATTGGTCCGTCATCATCTTGTTTATCTCCCTTCAGCTTAATATGTAATAACAAGGAATTACACGCCGATAATCTGGTAATCATGCACAGGGCAAACACACTTCATTACCTTCTTCACGGTTGCCATCACAAGCACCCAATGGACAGTCTCAGACTCGTTTTTCCTCCTGCTGCAGCAGCAATTCTAGCCTTTCCGGTATACAGAATTTTCAATTAGATTATGAAAATTATCACTGTATCCATCGATGACCCTTGTATCTTTGTTGTATCAGTTGTGGAATATGATCAAGCTTCTTGCTCCGGCATCCTATTCGCCTGCTGTGGGTGGAGGTCTCTTCTTGGGATATGTAATGTACGATTGCACCCACTACTACCTCCACCACGGGAAACCATTGAAAGGTCTAACTCATGAACTCAAGGTACATAAACCACCTTGCACTAGTACTACTGTTATCTATCATTGAATTTGAACATGCAAAAGAATTCTGTTTAGCAACCACAACTCAAGTTTCACGTTCTTTGGACATCTTTATTCTTTTCGCCTTCTTAGACAGATCATTCATCAGAAACCAAGCAATGCACTGCTTTAAAATTTTGGCTAAACAACAGTTTCCTCTGTCATCTAACTTTTGGGTGTTTCTTATTGTAGAGAAACCATATGGAGCACCACTTCAGAATTCAAGACAAGGGATTTGGAATCACTTCAACATTGTGGGACAGGGTGTTTGGGACAGTTTCTGAAAGAAATACCAAGAAATTTAGCTGAAGTGTGATTTTCTAACATTGTTTAGCAAAGTCAAAGAGTGCTGAAGTTTTAAAGTTGTAGTGTAAGGATGGCAAAGCTCGCATTCTATTTGAATTTTGAATATGTTTGGTAGCATCTATTCTGATTCTCCTTCTACCCATTCCAATTTTTGTACCCAAACTTCCATATCAGCTCCCGCAATTATACGTGCAATTTTTTTCGTTGTAAATAAATACTACTCCTTCCGTCTCATACTTATGTTCACACTTTTCGTTTTCGTCCGTTCCATACTTTTTTATGTTCACCATTCAAAAAAGGAAACTTCACATTAACCAATAACCTCAAAAGTTATCTTAATTTCAAAAATATCATTCCCAATTAACACACATAACATATTTTATAATTTATTTATTACCTAAAAATACCACAATACCCCTAAAAAATCAATAAAGTTGATCAAAAAGTAACTTTTCTTAAACACAATATCTACAGTGTCGGTGAATTTAACTATGAGACGGAGTGAGTACTTTCTTTCATGTTGGTCCAAATAAAATATCAATTTTACCATTTAGGATTTCAATCTAAAAATATTCATTTTTTCTTTTTAGTAGAACGAGTCACACAATAATAATTCACATAATTCCACGCGTGCAAAAAATAGACGTTTGCTTTTGAAATGGTGGGAAGAATTACTAGTCGGGACTTTTATTTGTTGGTGCATACTAATATTATAATTTTTTCTTAATTATAGTTTATGTTTAGAGCTGATTATGCTAGAATTATAAAATCTGATAATATGAAGTTGCATTGCACATAATTTCTTAATATTTATTTAAAGTACTTTACTATAGGAAGTGACTAGTATGTAATCGCGTAGCAGGGTTATTAAATATTTATTTGTTACAAATAAATTTAATAACAAAAGCAAATAGTTGTTAAAAATATTCTTGTATTAAATTATACTCCCTCTAATCCTGTAATTAATTGTATGGACGCTTTATGTATAAAGTTGAAGAGAAATTTGGCTTTTTTAGATTCACAGAATATTTTTAGGTTATAAATAAAATATAGAGTTATATATTAGAGATGTTATATTTTTATTTTTATAATTGTTATAACTAATTTAAATATGTTTAGTCTAATTACACTATTTCTTATATGTTGTTTAAATAATTTTATTATATGTTTTTATAATACTCCATTTAATATTTGTTTTCAACTAAAATTAATAAACTAAAAAGCTTTAAATATTTCATTAATTATAATATAATTCAAAATTCTTTGTACCCAATTTGACAAAGAGTCTTGTAAGATGATAACTATAAACTATGTAAGACGGTTGTGAGATAAGTCGACCAATTGATAAAGTATCAATATTATATAGTTAAAGCATGCTTATTGTTTGTTAACGTATATTTTTTTAAAATATACTTTTACAGTTGTATAGTATAATTTAGTATAAACATACTTTAACGTATAATAACAATGAGTTATTAATCACAAATATAGTACAATTCCGCGATCTGTCTCATAAATACATGTAACACAAAAGAATAGCTCAATTAAATAAAATATTGTTTATGGAAAACTATAATCATTATCAATCACAAACATATTACCACCGTGATTCTTTGGTCGAAGTAGCAATTAGCATTACCGAGTTATTCCCAAATCCAAGACCCATCTCCACACCAAACGACTCTCTACATGAATTAGAATTATTAAAAATATGCTCCTAGGGCATAGCTCAAGTGGTAGAGGGGAGGGTGGAAAGGCCTTCCAACTGAGCTTGGTTGCTGCAGGGTGGGGGTTCGAATCCTGCCTTTGGCATGGATTTGGCCCCTTGCGCTTGGCCCCTTGCAAGCACAAGTTTAACAGTGAGCCCTCTCTATAAGCCACTTGAGGCACATCCTGCGATTTACCTCCTCCACCAATCCCCAGGGCAGGGGCGGTGGCTCCTCCATCAATCCCCAGGGCAGGGGCGGTGGGGGTCCCTAATGGTGGGGTACACCATTTAGAATTATTAAAAATATAAAATTTACTTTATGCGTGAGACTTCTCTATAAACCACACTAATTTCTAGGGTAAGGCGGTTGAGGCCCCTGATGGTGGGTACACCATTTATAATTATAAAAAATATAAAATTTACTTTATACGTCATAATCACAAACGTTATCAAAGAAAGATTTAAAAAGAAAGAAAGAAATCTGATGATGTCTGTATTATATGAAGGGATATAATCGAAGCGAATCGAGTCGAACACTACTAGGTTTGAGTATCGTTTGTTAAGGAATTATCGAACTCGAGTACGAGCTCGAACTCGTCAAGAAAAAAAATATCGAACTCGAGCTTGAACTCAAACTGTTTGTTAAGGCTCACGAACGTGTTCACGAACACATAAAGTAACTTGTTTATGAATATTTTTCATGAATATTTAAATATTTTTGTTCGTAAATATTAAAAGAACTTTTGGTTTATAAACATCTAATGTTATTCATAATATTAAATAAATAAACTAACAAAATATAATAATAAACGTTAAAAAAATATTTAAATATTAAAATAATAACTTAAGTTATTATCATATTTGTATGGTTTAATATAAAATATTTAATTATGGAATATTAATAAATAAATAATAATATATAATACTAAAAAATTATTATAAAATTTACGAACATGTTTGCGAGCCATTAACGAGTTCATTAACGAATATGTTCGCGAACTTTCGAGCTGAGCACCCTTAGACTTGATTTTGGTTTGATAGACTATTCGAGTTCAAAATTTAAGTTTGATTTGGTTTGTTAAGGTTAACGAACAAGTTCGAACGAACACTTTATCGAATCGAGACCCGAATTCCTAATTATATGTGTGAGTTGTTGTGGTGGACAGTACACGACAGGACAGCTGTCAACCCTTAGAATCCAACGTGAATATCCGCTGGCTGATTCCCCAAAATCTGCGGCCACGATCTTCTCTCGCATCCCACCCAATCTCACCCATTGCTCTCTTTATTTTATTTTTTTATATTTTATTTTATTTTATTTTACCAAAAAAGGCTGCCTCTCTCACCCCCAATCCCCACCCCAACGTCTTTGAAAGTTGTAGAACCACTCTCTACTCTCTGTGCCTGTGGGGGTTCGTTCCACTTCTTCACTCACTGACCCGCATTGTTCCGGTTTGTACATTTTTCGATGTTTTCAATCTAATGTTGCTTCTTTTTTTATTGGTGTTGGATCTGCGATTTCTGGGTGTTTGCGTGTTTTTTTTTTTTTTGGAGATATATATTCTTCCCATTGGAATCTTTTTCGCCCAAGTTTTTCGTTGATGTTGATTTATATGGGATAATGGTTCTTGGCAGTTTGAATACTTGTTCTAATGGAGTTGCGTTTTGCGAATGTGGACAGTTGGGATACTTCGTTTTATATGTCTTTATCACATTGCAGAACTTCTTGCTTAAACAAGAATACTTGACATTTAATTCGGGAAGGGTATGCTTATGAATAACATTGTTTCATAAAGAAAAAGTTTAATCAAATTCACATGTTGATCCATGGTACATTGTATTCGAAGTTTTGATGGGATGAAGGTTTTGATGTAATTGATGATGTGATAGTTACCGTGCCACATTCACTGTGCTAACTATTTTAAATTTATGTTGAGAAAATGAAGCATAAGAAAGATACTAGTAGTATTATTCTTTTCTTATAATTCTTGATTTTTCATTTCTCTGTCCTAATGTTTAAAATTGACTTGGTTTGTGAAGTCTTCTTTCTCTAGAATGTAAAGAATGTCAAAGATTGATCTTTGAAAGTTACTTTCTCTGGAAACTTTGAAAACTAGCTGGAGTGCTGGACTTGGTTCTACATATTTCTTTTGCTGGCATTTTGCTCATTCGGATACTTGTTTTCGTCTAGTATTCCCTAAGTAATTGGGCATTAGCAGGCTAGCAGCATTGTAGCACACTATGCTTTCTTGGAGCTTATTGAGTCCCTTTATTTAATAATCTATACTGTGATTTATCACTGGATCTGTGATTTGTATTGAGTTGATAGTTTATCCATTCAAGTTGGGTATGAAAATTGTGTATACTTTTTATTATACATTCATATAAAGATTTCTTGCTACTTGTGATGTTTGAACGTTATTTGGTCTTTTTGGAGAACTGTTAGAAGCAAGACGTTAAACTTGGCTCATACAACATAGTTTAGTGCTATTCCTCTTCTACTCAAGTTTTTTTTCTTGTTTCATAGAGTACATGATTGATTCTTATATCCTTATTCATTTTACAGTCATACTTAACTGTACCAAGATGGTGGCACAAGGGTTTACAGTTGATTTAGATAAACCGCTCGTCTTTCAGGTGTGACATTCATTTCTCAGGAAATGCTTTAATATATCTTTTTCCTGAAAGTTTTTATGCCAGTATCATGGAAGTTTTGTTCCTGAAAGTTTTTTTGTTCGATCATTTTACATTCGCCACTCAATTAAAAGTAAATTTTTTACCATTATTTTAGGACTTGCTATTTCATATTTCCATTATAATGTAGGCATATTGATTCATATTTGAAATTCTGACTTCAATGATTCTACCATTCCACATTCATCTACCGAAACTGTTATGAATTTTGCAGTCATCTGTCCTGACATGTTTATGCATGTTGCACATTTGCTCTCCTCATTCTTCCTCTTGTAATGAATTTATCTGAATTTTTGTAGGTTGGCCATCTTGGTGAAGATTATGAGGAGTGGGTTCACCGGCCAATTGTTAGCAAAGACAGCCCTCGATTTTTTGAAAATGATATCGTGGAGGTACTAAATATGTGCAGTTCTTTGTGTCCCAGACCCTGCCACACACGAGACACAGTTTTATCTAAGTAAACTTTCTTAGTTAGTTTTTGGATTATATCCGTAAGTTAAGTCACTGGTTCCCTCCCTATACAGTTTTTGACGAAGAACCAGTGGTGGGTGATTCCCCTTATTTGGCTCCCAGTTGTTGGTTGGTCCCTTACAAGGTCCATTAAGATGGGTCATACAATTCCTGAAGTTGTAATATTAGTAGCATTTGGTGTTTTGGCCTGGACTTTGGTTGAATATACCCTGCATCGGTTTCTTTTCCACATAAAGACGAAGAGTTATTGGTTAGCTTACTCTCTCACCTCTCTCAGCTTCCCAACTGGTCCTCTTTGTCCATGTGTGTACGCATAAACTATTTTAACAACTTGCAGGGGTAACACGATTCATTACCTTCTCCATGGTTGTCATCATAAGCACCCAATGGATGGACTGCGCCTCGTTTTTCCTCCAGCTGCAACTGCTGTTCTCCTATATCCTGTATGTCTTCGTGATATAATTTTGACAGTTGTCTTTTACCTTCTAAGACACTACATATTTAATTCCATCTTTTTGCTGAAAGTGGTTTATATTATGCTGTGTTTATATTACTTGTACTATCATAACCTTGGAATTTCTCCTGATCTCGATTGCAGTTCTGGAGCTTCATAAGATTATTCTCTACTGAAACCTCCGCCCCAGCTGCATTTGCCGGTGGTCTTCTTGGTTATGTGATGTATGACGTAACTCATTACTATGTCCACCACGGCCAACCATCCAGTGAAATTCCAAAGAATCTCAAGGTAAAAGAGGCAGTGGCACAGTAGATCGCATTAATGTTCATATTCATGCTTTCTTCAGGTACGTCGGTTATTTTTGGAGTGCACCAATACTGACGCAGCTTTGCTTCCCATTGTGCAGAGATATCATCTAAATCACCATTTCCGGGTCCAGGATAAAGGTTACGGCATCACTTCCTCTCTCTGGGATAGGGTATTTGGAACCCTACCTCCATCGAAACTGACAGAAAAGAGCAGATGAGATTCTTTGTTGTCGTGGTGATCAGAACAACGCCATTCGTTGCTCGCAGCTTGGGAATGTACCGCTACGTTTTGTGTTTGTTAGGGCCAAGTGTACTTGTGTACAATTGATTGATGCATTTCAGGTTCTGCTTGTTTACCAACTGGTATAATCTGTACAACCTTCCATTTTTGCCAGAAGAATCTAAGCAAGTTTGAAAAGTTCAACCCCTGTACATTTTACTCAAGTTTGAATTTACTCTTATAAACATTTTATTTTTGAGCAATCTCATGTGAGATTGTAATCAATATTATAGTGTACAATAATGCCAACTCTATTAGTGTATGAATAGGCTAGTGAGAATAAGTTAATTAATATACCAAACGCATTTTTGTCTACAATAAAATAGAATCTGATAAACTTAATACTCCCTCTGGTATACTAGCAGCAATACATTTGATAATTATCTCATTACAACACAGTTTCTTTCTCAGTGCACCATGCCCTTCTCCCTTCTCTCATCCATCAATGGAAGAGTTGGGATACTCTGTTCATGTCTGAACACATTATCAGGATCAATCTCAGTCTTAACCTTCACTAATCTGTTGAAGTTGTCCTTGAAATACCTCGTACCCCACGAACTCGCCTCCATGCAACTCTCACCACCCTTCTTGTTCATCCCCAAATCAAGATCCCTGTAGTTCACGTACGCTTCCCTCGGAAACATCGAAGCATAAGACCCCATGTAATCGTACAACCTCCTGATCCAATCCGTGTGCTTCGCGGCAGACTCAAGCTTGTCGTCGTTCCACAGGCTTAGATACTGGATCATGTACACAACGCCGTTCCGGTGGGGGAAAGGAGTTTCGGATTCTGAAATTTCAGCCATCTTTCCTCCGTAGGGGTTGAAGATCATCAATGGGGAGTCTTCTTCTAGAAGCTTCTTCCATAGCCCTTCCAGCCCATCTTCTGGAATAGGGTGTTTGATGAAGTCTGATTTCGCCTTGAAGAAGTTCTTGAAGAGGGATTTACCCTGCAGCAAGGTTTCTGGTGGAGTGTTGGTTGGATATCCAGCAATGTAAAGAACAGATTCGATCCAGCTCATTTCTATGCAATCCTTTGGTGTTAATCCCAACTCAGGGAAGCTCTGTTTCATCACTTGAATCAATCTGTCTACCCCTCCAAGAAACATGGCGTTGTAAATTGTCTGTATTGTCCTCTCGTCTTTCCGTGCTCCGTTTGCCGGTTGAATGATGACTCTGATGAACAGATCATTGTCAATTTTGTCAGCAACCTGTTGCCATTTGTAGAGAATTTTTGTTCCGCCCTGTTCTAACGTTTTAGGCACGGAGAAAACGGTGACGGAAGGTGGAACAGGAACGAGCTTCACTTTCCAGGCGAGGATGACTGCAAAGCTGGCTCCTCCGCCGCCTCTAATAGCCCAGAATAGATCCTCTCCCATGGATTTCCGGTCGAGGATCCTGCCACCAGCGTCGACTATTCTTGCATCGACAACGTTGTCAGCTCCGAGGCCGTACTTCCTCATCATCGTACCGTAGGCGCCTCCGGTAATGTGGCCTCCGATTCCCAAACTAGTGCAAAGACCAGCAGGGAATCCATGAGTTTTGCTCTTTTGAGAAATCCTGTAATAAAGTTCTCCAACTGTTGCACCTGCTTGAGCCCATGCACTGCTGTCCTGGATGTCGACATGGACGGATCGTAGCCTGGAAAGGTCGACGATGATGAAGGGTTCGTCTATTATAGATATGTAAGAAAGGCCCTCGTAATCATGTCCCCCGCTGCGAACCCTGAGCTGGATTCCGAGCTCCTTGGCGCAGATCACGGCGACCTGGACGTGGTTTTCGGTGTAGGGTGTGAAGATGAGTTGGGGTTTAGGGACGGACGGGATCAAGCATCGGAGGTTCTGCGCCGAAGATTCTAGAAGGGTTGTGAATGAAGAGTTGTCTGGTGCAGTGAAGGCTGTGGAGAAAGGGATGGAGAGTTCAGAGTTGAGAGTGATGCATTGGTAGAACTTTTCTTGGATGGTTTGTGAGGAAACTGATGATATGAATACAAGAAATAGTAATATGTTTAGTGTAAGAAGGGAAGGAGTAGAACTAGAAGAAGATCCCATGATCATACCAAATTACCAAGAGAGAGTTTGATGGATGTTGGTTGTGTTTTGAGAGAGAGAGAAAATAGGTTCTCCTATGCATAGTTTTAGCTAGATGGTATCTTTGTTGTTGATTTTATAAGGGTTGAGTTGATATAGGTGAGAAGGGAATCTTAATTAATTAAATCTTTTGATCTCATGCCACTCAATAGACACGTGTCATAGATGATCGGTCCGATCTCACATTACATTTTGATGCTACATCTTTTATTGCAAATCGTTGGATGATGAGACGTATGATATATATAAAATTCATACCCTAAAAGTAAAGCATCAACTCTTGAAAGAATGATTGAGATTTTTCTCCCTGCATACCTATCACTCATCTAATGCATAATACCAAAATGTAATAGAGCATCTCATAATCTTACAGTACAACGAATACGGATACGAGATACTACTGCCACGTTTTATAGCAACAATTTAATTGATGATTTGAATAAAATTTGTTGTGGATGCACATCTTGGCTTGTAATGATCAACTTTGGTGCTGATTTTGTTGCTTCAAGGATAGTTCTAAGTAGCGAAGATGGCACGTTAATTAATTGACTAAATTTGCACACTTTTAACATCCAACTCTTCTTCTTCACAGATTCATTTTGCACTTCAACTAATCTATTATCACATTTATCGTCATACAAATGATTATACCGATGAATTTAAATGTATACTGCATTTGAACTTTTAAAACACAGCGAATTATAGACAAATTCTATACAATTTCATACTATATTGTAAATATATTATTATTATGAAACGTTTACGTGAATGTAATTTTGGGACTAACTAGTATGAAATATTTACTTCACAACATTAAATAGAGCAGATAGAGTATTATGTACTCCCTCCGTCCCCTATTTGTCTTCATAGTTATTGTAGACACGAAGTTTAAGAAAAGTTGTTTTTTGACAAACTTTATTGACTTTTGAAGGGTATTGTGATATTTTTAAGTAATAAATAAATTATAAAGTATGTTATGTGTGTTAGGTGAGAGTGATATTTTTGAAATTGAGGTAACTTTTGAGGTTGTTGGTTAATGTGAAATTTCATATTTTAGATGGTGAAGATTAATGTGGGACGGACGAAAATAGAAAGTGCGAAGATAAATGTGGGACGGTGGGAGTAGTATTTTAAATAACATAAATAAATAATAAAAATGAATGATGGGTTTTAATTTTGTTTATAGTATATATTATTGAAAAGTCATATAGGCCAAATTTGAAGTTGGAGGAATGGGTTGCTCGTGGTTGGTCTGTCCAGTTAACGCGTGCACAAAAGTAGTAGGGCCCAAACTTAATTAACCAAGAAAGATTAACAACTAATTAATCCAAACATAAATAGAATTAGCAAAAGAGATTAGTATTCAAAGGATAAAGGCTAACACTTGTAAACCAGTTCTGTGAAAATTACTTTTTTTAGAAGGATGAATTATTTCTCCACTTAATATAAATATTATTCTCTCAATTTTAAATGAGATGGAGGGAGTATTTCTTAAATTCTTGCACCCCCACTATTTTTTAATAAAAAAAAATTTACTGTTTAATAAAAATAGATTATTACTTTTAAAAATAAAAAAAATTAATACTTTTATATTGTAACTTTTTATATTTTTATTAAAATAAGTAATATTTTTCACGAGTATTAGTTTATCTCATTGAAGGGTAATTTTATGAAAATATGGTTCATGTATACATATGAATTGGATTCAAGGAGATCCACCCAACAAAGAATAAATGCAAATTGACTCGAATTTATATTAAATATATATACTAATACTATTTTTTTAAATTTAAGACTCCATTGATTAAAATATTTATTTTATGATCTCAGATTCACGAAGGCAAAGTGTTTTACTGTTTATATTTTCACATAATTAGAAATGATTTGATGATGAGGTGGTTTGGTACTATCTAAAATTACGCCTTGTAAAATTATTGAAGTTGGAAACACTTCGTAAGTAGTTTCTCCCTTTAATTATAAAAAAAATTACTTTGATGGGTTGATTCACATAGTGAAAGCAAATTAGATGCGAAAATGTTAACTCCAACAGGTTAGTTGAACTCGCAATCTATCCGTTGCATTGGTCACTTTTAAGTCGCGCATAATTAAAACCCGCGGGTCCAAATTAATGATGGAACTAGTGTTGCGTGTGACTGAACCGTCCAAATATCCCCTTCCCATTTTGATTTCATTATAACTTCAAAGTTTAAGTGTTTCATGACAAAATTTTTTCAAAACCCACCTTGTTAAAAGTTCCAAATACTGTTTAAGTTCGTTAATAATTTTAAATTTATTGCACTATAATCTAAAATATAAAATTGATTTTATTTTGGAGACTTACTATCAAAAACTATAACTAGGCTTAAAACCCGCACTAATACTTAATTAGATCTCTCTTCCAAAATTTAATCAAATTAAAACCCAACCGTGCATGTGGTATATTTGCACCATAGATTTCTATGGAAATCAAGATATGATGAATTGTTGAAAAAATATTACAAGTGACTTTTCCAGTTTCCACACGTAAACATAGTTGGTAAATCATCTTCATCTTGTTCATAGTGGAGTGGTTGCTCTCTCACTCCCAAAGAGACAAAGTGGTTTGTGCTAGTAAATCCCACTTTCAAATGGATTTACTCATTATTATAGTTTAATACATTATTAGTAGTGTATAACTATCTTTACACATATAAAATTTGATATAAAAAAAATTAAAAAAGAACGAATTTTGATATATTTACTTTATAGGTATTCGTTTACAAAAATATTTATTCAAAGTTTGATTGAATACTGTGTTCAGATTTGCTATATAGTTTATTTTTTATAAAATTAATTTTGTCACTACATTTTTTTTCTTTTTTTTTGCCTATACAATTAATACATTATCTAATCAAAGAGTTGTAAAAAACTTTTAAAATAGGATTGAACAATTTGATTGATTGAACAATTAATTTGATATCTTTTACTGTTAAATTAGTTCTTATTTTTAAAATAAGAACTTTTACGAATTTAATAAGGGATAATATTCCTAATTTTCACTTGTGTACAATCTACCAGCTATCTAATCTTATTCCTTCTTTGTTATTTATTTATTTACAATTTTCTCTTTTTTCTCCAAAACTTTTTAACAATATACTTTTTTTTACAACTTTCTCTTTTTTCTCCAAAACTAAAGCAAATCTCCAAAAAACGCAAAATCCAATAGAGAATCCACAAAACTTTCTAGTAATAAGAAAGATGAATTTAGGATGAAATTCAAGGAAATACTAGTTACATTGATGGATTGAAAGCAATAAAGAGTGAAATAACATTAACTCTTAAGACAAACACTAACACTAACACTAACCTAACACGAAATAATAATTAATTCAACGAGAACAACCAACTACGAGTTTCACGTTATTGGAAGCCTGTGTGACTGTAGAGCAGTCGTTAGGCAAATTCTATATTATGTATACGATATGCCCCTGGATGGATATACACTTGCATTGGTTTGGAGTCATTTAAGAAGGATGATTTGTGGATGATAGGAAAGGTCAGTCAAGTTTTTTGGCGGTCCCTTTTGCATAAGTGTATGATACGATAGGAAATGTCGTCAAGTTTTTTGCGACAGATAACATACTAAATGTTTTTAATGTTGTGTACGAAAAGCCTTTATTTGAACTATAATAAAAAAAAGAACTTTTTTATGAAGCATGTTTGGTTTGGAAAAGATGAAAAAGTTCTTTAACCGCCAAATTTGCACTAACTCTATTATAAAGACATGTATACAACCTACTTCTATTTCTATTTACTTGGTAAAAATGTGGGAAATAGTGAAATTGAAATATTACAATTCTAATGCAGAGATCTTGTTGATGAACTACGACTTTGATGTTATTGGAAGCTCCGCAAGTTTCTATAATAGAATCATTTATTGGCTGAGTGGTTGAGAAGGGAAATTCAAACAGTATTACAGTTGGTAATGAAGCAGAGAAATTCAAAATATCAGTGTTGATCAAGTGTACATTAAACATTTAGTTATAAATGTCTAGAAAAAACAATGAGGATAATCAACTGTTGAACACAACCCAACTCTATCATATTTATACATTGTTGATGCACAATTCTCTTATGAGATTTCGGGTTGGATGAAAGGAAAGTAAGATAGGTTTCTTTGATCAGTAATAAAGCAGCCAATCCGGGAGTGCCAGCAGTTCGATCTGATTGGGGAGGCGAGAAGGTCTGATCGAAAGCTACACTGTTCTGAATTGTGAGAAAGACCTAAAAGAAGACTTATAAAGCTCCTTAACTTCGAAAGCTACACTGTTCTGAATTGTGAGAAAGACCTAAAAGAAGACTTATAAAGCTCCTTAACTTATTGATAGGTAAAGCAACACCTAAAGAAAGGAGCTCAAATAGATGCTTAACTTACAAAAGTAAATAAGAAACTCAAATAACTCCTTAGTTCAAATAATAGCTACTATGAAAGATAGAAAAAAAAAAAAAGCCTCAGATGATATTTGAGCATGCATTCCTTTTTCTCTAAAAAAATTAAAAATAAAAAAAGAAAGAAGGATGAAAAAAATAGAAAAAAGAAAAGAAAAAATAAGGATGTAAATTATTCTTGAATGGAGGGAAAGAAGGATACAAATTATTCTTGAAAGGAGGGGTAGATTTTAGCATTTGAAATATAATGTATTATTGATAATTGATATTGATATTTTTAAATAGTTCTTATGATATTTCTTTCTTTAAACAAATTAATTTTTTAACTATTTATTATAATATATATACTAATTTTGTCTCCCGATTCTATTATGTGATGTTTTTGTTTTAAAAATATAATTTATAAAAATATGATTTTATATTTTGAGTGTATATTGGGTGCTTCCGGGTGCAAGGATGCACCCATATGTGTATGTTTTTTTATTCTATTTTGTATACATATTATTTTATTTTGTATATGTATTTTGTAATAATTGTATACTTTTTCACAATAAGTTTTCATTAAAAAAACTAATATTCATATGTGTATAACATTTTATTAAATATTATATATAATTTTTTATTAAAAAAATCAACAATTAAATTGTATACATTTTTACTCTTAATTGTATATGTTCTTGTTTATATTTGTATATGAGTGCACCCTATCTTTAGGTGCACCCGGGTGCACACAATTAATTGCCTTATATTTTATTATTAAATATATATATTTGTTTTGTTTGTTTTTCATCTCACTTTACTATTTAATGTATCTTTTACATCCGTGTTAAAAAAATGAACATTTTATCAATATAAAAGGATGTGATATGCCATAATATGAATATTTTCAAATTAAGGTTTGAAAAATGGGTAAACTATCAATTCTAGGAGGGATTATTATTTCTATCAATTATTAGGTTGTGTTTAGATTGAGTCATTTCAAATCAATGGATTTGAAAATGAGTGGATTTTAAATTCATTGGATTTTAAATCAATTCATTTGAATTCCACTGTTTGGATAAATTATGGATCTTTGAAAGGATTTCAAATTCATAATTCAAAAATTATTTTTAAAATAGAATTTTATATATGATAAATAAAAATAATAAAATTTTATTATATTAAATATTAAAATTTAAAATTTTATTAGAAATAATTTTTTTTGGGAGGGAACTCTACCACCCGACCTACCCCCTACCCACCCCCTGAACTTGGTTTCAATTTTGGTTAATTGATTTAGAGCAAGTGTACTCTATCGTGTGTAGCACGTAAGCGACCAAGTGCAAAATTTATAAGATATCGAACCAAAGGACGAAAGTGGGTAACCGTATTTGAAAGATGTTTCACTCTAGTAGGACTAATCAAAGAATGAGGATTAATTATACTACAAACTAACAACTAGGAAAGCAATTAAAGATAGATGACTACAATGGACATGGAAGATGGATGAAGGTAGAACAATCTAAGAAGTATGCAAGGCAAGCAACATTTATGGACAAGATATATATAAACTCACACACACATGCATTAATGGTTTTCATGTTATGATATTAAGGGCAATCATGTTTGTACCCCTAACCCCTATGGCCAATGTGATTAGGTTCTCAACTCTTTTACAAGTTTAACTCTCCTAGGATTGTTCTTACTCTCAATTCCCATGATCATAAGTTGGGTTCCCCTCACTAATTCATCACTAATGTTCTATCATGAGGTTCTAAGCACTTGAAGGGTATGACTTACCTCTCCTCATACTAACTAAGTCATCTCATACAATCAATGATTCAATTAAACCACTAAGTATAATATTGAAATGGTCATACTAACACTATGAATAGAGAATTTAATCACACAAATCACTACTAGAAAAAGGGCCTATTACTACACTAATTTTAATACACTTTATTTGAAATGTAATGATAGCTATTTTGATAATACATTAATTCTATAACTACATAATTATAATATTTATTAATACATTACCCAATATATGTATTAATAGAATACTATTAACTACACTATTATATTATCTATTAATACACTCTAATAAATGTATTAATATAACTTTATTAATACATTGCTCAAAGTGTGTTAATAACTTTTCATATTTATTTATAATAACTAATACTTTTTATTTAATAATAATATGTTTTAAATGTAATCAAATTAAATAAAATATATAATAATAAAAAAATTATATAATAAAAGCAAATAATTTTATTTAATGAATTTTATTTAATATTAGATAATAATAAAAATAAATTAATAAAATAAATAATTAATAATATTAAAAATTGAATGATATATTAAACATAATAATACTATTGTTGTAAAACTTTTTATTAAAATTAATACATAAATGAATACAGTAGTATAATTTCATTATTAATTTATAATTTTTAAAATATATATTTTTTATATATTATACATTGAGTATATTAATTAAGAATAAATTAGTAAGATAAAAATAACTAAAAATTAATCATAATTTTAAATATAATCAATTAATTTTATTATTTATATATATATTTTTGATTATTAAAGTTAAATTAAAAATAAAAATAAAATAAAAAACCAAAATATAAACAAGACGAAATAAAAATGAAAATAAAAATAAAAGCAAAGACCAACAAGAAAAGAATTGCACATAAACTAAAATGGTAAAATTTTTGATAAGTTTTAAGTATGGATCCTCTCTTCTGTGGCTTTCCAACAATATATCACAAGTCTAGTTTTGAGCTCTACAAGAATACAGAAAAATTACACAAGTTAGACTTGCATTTTTCAGCATTTTGCTATGGCTCGTTTTTCCTCATTTCAACTCCGAATTGAGCTCCGTTTTTTTTCACATCTTCTTTATCGTGTCTAGAATCTATTTTTACCTGAAAATCACACAAATTACACAAATTTACTAATTCTCTAAATATTTATAAATATAGCACAATTTAATGGACTTAATCATGAAAATCACATATTTATCATTTCAAAGCACACATCTCCATATCTTCATATAACACCACCAAATGATATACAAAATGAATAAAAACACATAAAACATATAATAAAAGACACTAAAATCTAGGTAAAAATGACACCGATCACCATCCTCTCACCACCCAACCCAAAAATTTTTTTTTTAATAAAATTTTAGATTTTTAATATTTGAATAATAAAAAATATTACCACCCAACACCACCCCCACCCAAAAAAAATTTATATAAAATATTAGATTTTAATATTTAAATAATAAAAATATTACCACCCAATCCTATCATCCTATCCATCCACCCAACCCACTCCCCACTCTCACCACCCCCCAAACCACCAATTTTTTTTAAAAAAAAATTTAGAATTTAATATTTAAAAAGTAAAATCTAAAATCTTATTTAAAATTTTTTTTGGTGGGGTGGGGTGGGGTGGGGGTGGATGGGTGATAATATTTTTATTTTTTAAATATTAAAACCTAAAATTTTATAAAAATAATTTTTTTTGGGGGTGGTGGGTGGAGGGGGTGGGGTGGGGTAGGGGGTAGGTTGGGTGATAATATTTTTATTATTTATTTAAATATTAAAATCTAAAATTTTATAATTTTTTTTTGGGATGGGGTGGTGTTGGTGGGTGGGGGTGGGTTTGGGGTAGGGGAGGGTGGTAATATTTTTATTATTCAAATATTAAAAATCTAAAATTTTATATAAAAAAACTTTTCTTGGGGGGAGGGGGGAGGAGGGTGGGTGGCTGGGGGGTGGGGGTTGGGTGGTAGAGTTTAAAACATAAAAATAATATATATATATATATATATATATATATATATATATATATATATATATATATATATAGATATATTTTTTAATTAATTTATTAATTTTATATATTATTTTTATATATTAATATATTAATGACAAAGTCTCTTGTGAGACGCTACCTTCATGAGACGGTTTGTGAGACGTGTTAAAGTATGTCGATTATTTAAATAAAGTATGTTAAATGGTTGTTAATGTATATTTTTTAAAGTATGTTGGATTATGTATTAACGTATGATGTTAGTGTGTTATAATTTGATTTATTATCGACATACTTTAACCACAAATAAGCACACTTTAACCACAAATAAGCATACTTTAGTGACGGGTTGACCCGTCTCACATCCGTCTCACCAATAACCCGTCTCACAAGAGACTTACTCTATATTAATTACACAACAACGGAAGAATTTCAAATGACACGATTTCAGTGAGGATTTGAAATCCATTCAAAAACAACTAAAAAATTTCAAAATCAAATCCATTGATTTGAAATTTTGGATTTATGAATTCATTGATTTCAAGTATTATCCAAACATGATGGAGGGATTTGAGGAAAGGATTTATAAATCCCTCCTCAAATCCTTCCATCCAAACACAACCTTAGGGTTTTGAAATATATAAAATTATATATATAAAAAAGGAAGCGATTTCAAAAAAAAAATATTTTCTATAACAATTAATCAAAAAAATTATTAATAGTAAATTAATTAATAACCGATCATAATTTTTTTTATCTTTTACTTTTATTATTAATTAAATTACTTTATTACTTTTTTCATATTGAATAACCCAACATAAACATTTAAATGTGGTAATATACTAAAAATCATTATTATTATTAATTATTTTAAATATTAATTGTAAGTTATTAATAGGAGAGACTAAATAAAACAATAGTTAAAATGTACACGAAAATTTCAAGTAAGAATGTGGTGACACTACCTATAAAATTGTTATTTTTCATAAAATATATATTAATTGAAAGATTAAGATTATTACTAATATGTGAGATTAAATATACAAAATTTTTCAAGAACGAATGTGATGACTCCACATATACAATTAAATTTTTTTGAACATATAACAATATTTTTATTAGGATTAAAACAATAAATTTTTATTAAAAAACATAAAATATTCTTATTAAATTAAATTAAATCTTGATAAAAATTTACTTAAAATAAAATATTAATTGCATTATTAACATTATTAATAAGAGAGATTAAATAAAATAATATTTAAAATATTGAATTACTTAAAACAAAACATTAATTGTAGGATTAATGTAAGAACACCATATACACATTTTTTTCAAAAATAAACATGGCGTCGCCACATACACAATTCTAAAACTTTACTATGGCAGACATCTAAAAATGAGTGTCATTACTTGGGCTCCAGTTTTTGGGATAACATATAGAATAGAAACACAATTAAAAGGTTAATTGTAACACGATAGACTATAAAGTTCCAGACACATTGTAACAACAAATTTTTGTATTTATAATGAAATAAACACAAAAGAATTACATTGAACTTGAAAATTTAGGAATAATCTCTATCAATCCTCTGATTCTTCTCTCGAACTAATTTGGACTTTGACTTTGACTTGACTTGTGTATTGACCGCGTTGACTGTGTGTATTGAGTCGGATCTTCAGTTGAAGCTTGTCCGAACTCGGATTTGGGACCTTATAACATTAATCCAGAAGCGTCGAGTCTTTGTTTGGATTAAACGTACTTGATCAGAAGAACACTCGATCTGGGGGGTTTAGCACCTTAATCCCGGGTCGTATGCTGTTCTTGGCGCGAAGAACACCAAAGAACTCAGTATATGAAGAACGCTTGATTTAGGGGGGCTCCGCACCTTAATCCCGAATCGTTTTCCGTTCTTGACTTGAAGATGCTTGAAGATCTCAAGGGAGCACTGCTCGTATTCTTGATATCTTCAGAGCATTTATGTCTTCAAGTATTTTTTTAGTGTGTGTGGAATGAATGGAGGAGGACTCCTTATATAGGTGAAGGATGAGGATACTCCAAAAATATCTCGCAATCTGATTGGTCTATGACAGATTTGACCTGATACTGCGGGCTTGGGCCGTTCCAAATATATCACAGCTTGATTGGTCATTACTTAATTTGACCTGATTCTGGAACCTTCCATGCTTTACTTAACTTGGGGGTCAAGTTTTACTTAATTTAAACCCTACTTAATTTGTTGGGTTTTAAATTAATTATCAATTATTTATTAATCTATTTTAGGAATAAATTCATTAAATCCCCAAATAAAATATAATAAATTAAAATTGATATTTAATCAATAAAATCCACGTGTCGCCATTTGATTGGACCGTGAATTTTAATTGCTTACAAATGCCCCCTTGCGATTTGTTCACGGACAGTATGTCTTGTTGTGAAGGAATCGCAAAAGATTTGTTTCTTGTTTACCAAGATTTCATGAATTTTACCCAAAATCATCAAAGTTATTTGTAGTAAAGAATCTCTTACAATTTTGTAGAGATTGCGCACCTCACAAAAATCTCTATAATTGTCCATGAGTCCACTAGTAGTTTCCATAATTATCCATGAGTCCACTACTATATAATAATAGCTCATGAACTCAATTTTTTTCATCAAAGACATCCAACAAGACTTTTGACTTAGACAAGCACCAATCAAACACCATCCAAGTAATTCAAGTTACAAGTATAAGCTTTCAATTCTTTAATTTGCTCATCTAATTTTGAACTGTTTATTTTTTTTGTTTCTTGCTTGTTGCTCTTGCTTCCGATCAAGAATTTAGTAACCTGCTTGTCCTCGCCCCTCTTTCTCGTCTGAGAAAATCATGGGCGAGCCTCGTCCTTGCTATTCTTTCTCTTCTGAGAAATCGACAGCGAGCCTTGTCCTATTCCCTCTTTCTCGTCTGAGAAAATCATGGGCGAGCCTCGTCCTTGCTATTCTTTCTCTTCTGAGAAATCGACAGCGAGTCTTGTCCTCGCCTCTCTTTCTCGTCTGAGAAAATTCATGGGCGAGCCTCGTCCTTGCTATTCTTTCTCTTCTAAGAAATCGACAGCGAGCCTTGTCCTCGCCCCTCTTTCTCGTCTGAGAAAATTCATGGGCGAGCCTCGTCCTTGCTATTCTTTCTCTTCTGAGAAATCGACAGCGAGCCTTGTCCTTGTCCCTCTTTCTCGTTTGAGAAAATCTGCGGCGAGCCTCGATGTATGTTTCGCCACCACATTATTGTTCCGTGTTGCCAAAAGTAGGAGATTGAGGCGGTAGTATGTAGTGTTGATGGGATCAGACCGGCGGCGATTTGCAGCAACATACATAGTGGTGTTACGACCCTTGGTAATGGCTGTTACCGACGATCGACCAGACCGGTGAAGGAGAATCCAGCGACGGCTATGGTGCCGTCCACTGGCGAAGACCCGGCGCACCTTCTGGCGACAGTCACAGGCGGTCCACGATGGGCAGTGGAGGATTGAACGACTGTGTGGAGAGGCGATGGTGTGGATTTTCGGGAGCGGCCGAGCGGTGCGGCGTTTTGGCTGGAGAGCATTTGGAAGATCCAGCGAGACATGGAAAAGACCTTTACATTTCCTGCAGCTGGCGTGGCTGATGAGGGCTTCTCCGGCTGGCGGCTGATGCGGGCAGTTGGTAGCGATGTGGGTGGCGGCGTCTGCTCTCGGTGGCTGAGGGAGCTGCAAATCGATTTGCAGCGGCGGCGGCTGGCGACAAGGCGATCGGCGCGGTGGTGCATTGCTTTTCGGCGACTGCTCACCATGGCGGTTGCTATGTGCTTTCGGTAGTAGCGACGCGCACGGGGCGGTGGGTTTTGGCGAGGGATGCGGCAACGCGTGCTTGGCGGGCATCGGCTGTCGTCTCTTCTTTCGGCGGCGACATTGCGGCAGGCCCGACCAGCTCCGGCGATGTGATGCAGTGGAGAGCTATTTGCAGCAACTCCCATCGCTCACTTGCTGCTGCGGGCTTCGACGGCTGATAGCTGATGACGGCGAGCGTCCGGCGCGATTGGTATGGCCAGATCCAGCGGCGTACTGGTAGATTCGGCTGAGTGATAACCACGTTTTGAATTAAGGAAGGAGAGTGGAAGAAAGAGAAATAGTTGATTGGGGGGAGAATTTGACTTGTAGAAGGACACCACTCACATTTTCCCCTTTGAGACCTCAATTTTGACTTTTCAATCCAATTTTGGATCAACAACCTGAATACCTCACAATTGGGCCTTAAATTCAAAGCGAATTTAGTACTTGGGCCTCAAATGATCAGGCTCCGTTTCTTGCTTCCCACCTTTAATTCAATCCATGAATTTGGGCTCCTTTATCTATATCGGACTAATTGTTTAGCAAATAAGTCACGTGAGCTATGTTCATACTAGTTTGACTTCGGAAGTGGGTCAACTGCTTAGCAAATAAGCTACATGGGCTTATGTTCATGCCAATTTCATCCAATTATTTAGCAAATAAGCCATGTGAGCTTATGTTCATGCCAATTTTGATCAATTATTTAGCAAATAAGTCGTATGAGCTTATGATCATGCCAATTTTGATCCAATTATTTAGCAAATAAGCCGTGTGGGCTTAGTTCAGGCCAAATGGTCATTAATTCAAATTACTTTGAGCCCCATGCATTCAAGCTTGCACCAACAATTCGGACCTCAACTCTTAAATTTAATTCATGCTATTTGGGCTTAGTTTATCAAGCTCAAATATGAATTAATTTAATTGCTCCTTTCAATATTTAGGCCCTTCCCATCATATGTTTAATTTATAATTTTGAATTTAATAATTAACTGACCCATGAATTTATTTCGGGCCTTGTAATTAATTAAATCAAAGAAATATAAATTAATTTGAACTCCCTTTTGCTGATATATTCTCCCTTATCTCTTTTTTCTCTTCTTATTCAGCACTGCATCTTTGGATTTGCTTTACTGCCTTTTGATGTTTACTTGCTGCCTTTATACCTTAATTTGCTTCTTGCTTCACAAACTTGATGCGAACAAACGAAAACATGACTGAACTTAATAAAAATGTTAAGCTGCCTACGTATCTCCCTAAAGAGAATCAAGTCATAACAGTTCAAAGGGACATAGTTTTGATTGGAGGGTGCCGTGCACAGTTTATACTCATGTGGGTCAGGAGTGTGTCGTACACAATTTATACTCATGCGGACCAGGAGTTTGTCGTACACAGTTTATACTCGTGCGGACCAGGAGTTTGTCGTACACAGTTTATACTCGTGCGGACCAGGAGTTCGTCGTACACAGTTTACTTGTGCGGACCAGGAGTTCGTCGTACACAGTTTATACTCGTGTGGACCAGGAGTTCGTCGTACACAGTTTATACTCGTGCAGACCAGGAGTTCGTCGTACACAGTTTATACTCGTGCGGACCAGGAGTTCGTCGTACACAATTTATACTCATGCGGACCAGGAGTATTATGCAGTTTAGGCTCGTGCGTCATGGAGCATTGTACATGTATTTGTTTTACGCGAGTAGCGTTTCAAGAACTTCCCATTTATGGGGTCAATGTTCACACCATCTTCTGAGATCAACTTGTATGCGCCATTTGTGTAGGCTTCCTTCAAAACATGAGGACCATCCCACTTGGGTAGAAACTTATTTCCAACGTGATGGGTGACTACTATAGGTCTTCTCACAGCAAGCACCAAATCACCAACTTGAAAAGAACATACCTTCACTTTCTTGTTGTACGTTCTAGAAAGGCGAGATTTGTAACACTCAAGTCTTTGTTATGCTTCCAACCTCTTTTCATCTAACGCTTCTAACTCTTGAAGACGTAACTTTGTATTTTCTTCCTCGGTGAGGCCTTCTTGTATGGTTATCCTCAAAGAAGGAATTTGCTTTTCAAGAGGCACAACAGCCTCAACACCATACACCAAGGAATACGGAGTGGCTTGAGTAGATATTCTATAGGTAGTGCGGTACACCCATAAAGGTTCATTGATTCTTTCATGCCAATCTCTTTTTGACTTGGAGACCACTTTCTTCAATAAACTGCATGAAGTTTTATTGAATGCTTCAGCAAGACTATTGGCAGCTGCGTTGTACATTGATGACTTTCTTTGCTTGAAATCAAACTTCTCACACAACTTATCAATCCAACTGTTGCTGAACTGCTTTCCATTATCAGTGATGATGTAGTGCGGGACACCATATCTATAAATGATGTTGATCCGAACGAAATCAGCAATATTTCTTTTCTTTATTTCCCTCAGAGGCACAGCTTCAGCCCACTTTGAAAAGTAATCAGTTGCAGCAAGAATGTAGAGATGACCACCAGAAGACTTTGTAAGTGGCCATACCACATCTAAACCCCAAGCATCAAAAGGCCATGAAGCGACTGTCGGATGCAAAGGCTCCGGAGATTGATGAATCAGATTTTCATGGTACTGGCAAGCTTGACATCTTTGTGCAAAATCCATGCAATCCTTCACCATTGTGGGCCAATAGTAGCCCATCCTCTTAATTCTAAAATGTAGCTTCGGTCCGGATTGATGGGCACTGCAAATTCCGGAGTGAGCCTCCTCCATCGCTTGAATAGCTTCTTCCTTACCCAAGCATCTCAAGAAAACTCCATCAAATGATCTTCTGTATAGTGTGCCTTTGAAATAAATGAATCGAGGCGCTCGACGTCGAATATCAATCCTTTGACGTGGATCGCTTGGCAACTTATCATACTTTAAATAGTCCACGATTAGTTGGCGCCAATCATCTTCTTCAATTTCGAAAACTTCCACTACATGATTTTCAACTTCTTCATAATCATCATCTTCAAAGAGTGGTGGTACAACCCAACTTCTACACACCGGTATTTGAATTTGCCCTTCTGGCATAGCTATAGTTGATGCTAACTTAGCGAGGGCGTCAGCTTGCTTATTCTCTCTTCTAGACAAATGCTTAATATCAACATCACCGAGATAACCCATAAGCTTTTGAGCATACTTGTAGTAGGGGAACAACTCAGGCTTCTTCACTTCATACACTCCAAGGAGTTGATTTATCACCAATAGCGAATCACCATACACTCTAAGGTGTAGCTGCTTTATATCGACAGCCATTTCCAAACCAAGTATGAGTGCTTGATACTCAGCCACATTGTTAGAGCAATTTTCTGTTAAGAAAAATGAGAAAGGTAGAACTTCACCACTGGATGTTACAAACACGACTCCCGCACCAGCTCCCTCTCTATGAGATGCTCCATCGAAATACATCTTCCAAGGAGAAACTATGTCCACAGTGAAAGCATCTTCATCGGGGAGTTCATCAGATAGTTCCCATTCAGCAGGCATTGGATGATCAGCTAGAAAATTTGCCAACACTTGTCCTTTTACGGCCTTTTGAGGGACGTACACGATCTCAAACTGTTGAAGTTGGAGATACCATCTTGCAAGCTGATCAGAGAGTACTGGTTTTGACATGACAAATTTTAGTGGGTTGGCTTTCGAAACTAGCCGAACTGTGTGAGCTTGAAAATAATGTTTCAACTTCTGAATCACGAAGATAAGGGATAAGCAGATCTTCTCAATGGGTGAATACTTCAACTCGTTTGGAGTCATGGTTCTACTTAGATAATATAGAGCTCTTTCTTTACCATCATCATTTTCTTGTGCAAGTAAAGCTCCCACAGAACGCTCTTGAACAGCTAGATAAAGGACTAATGGACATCCCGGTATTGGAGCACTCAACACTGGTGCCTTCATCAAGTATTCTTTAATGCTGTTGAAAGCATTATTGCAAGCTTCATCCCATTCGAATATGCTGTCTTTCTTCATGAGATGACTAAATGGTTGGCATCGGCCAGCTAAGTTTGATATGAATCTCCTTAAGTATGCTAACTTTCCTTGCAGACTTTTGAGTTCATGTATGTTCCGAGGCACATGCATTTTCATGATTGCGTCAATCTTTGCTTTCTCAATCTCAATCCCTCGACGGCGAACAATAAACCCAAGAAATTTCCTGGATGAAACTCCAAATGCACACTTGAGCGGATTCATCTTGAGTTGATGCTCTCTTAATTGTTCAAACACTCGCCTTAGATCATGGAAATGATCTTTCTTTTCCTTTGATTTCACCACAATATCATCAACATATTATTCGACAATCTTATGAAGCATGTCATCAAATATCTTTTGCATGGCTCGCTGATAAGTGGCACCAGCATTCTTTAAGCCAAATGGCATAACATTATAGCAATATATCCCTTTCGGAGTACGAAAGGCTGTCTTCTCTTGATCCTCAGGAGCCAAACCAATTTGATTGTAGCCAGATGACCCATCCATAAATGAAAGGACCTCATGCCCCGTTGTTGCATCAATCATGAGTTCAGTAATTGGTAATGGAAAGTCATCTTTCGGACATGCCATATTCAAATCTCGGAAATCAACACATACTCTGAGTTGCCAATTTTTCTTTCTTACCGGCATGATATTGGAAATCCATGTAGGATATTTAACTTCTCGGAACTTGCCTGTTTCAAGAAGCTTATTAACCTCGTCCTCAATCAAAGGAATCAACTCTGGTCGAAATCGACTCTGCATTTATTTAACCGGCTGAGTTCCCTTTTTAATGGAAAAGTGGTGCACTGCGATTTTCGGATCTAAGCCTGGCATTTCCTTATGCGACCATGCAAAGACATCTCTAAATTCTCGCAAAAGGCTGACATACTTTGTTTCTTCCTCAAAATTTAGCAGAGCACTTATGTAGGTAGGACGTGGGTCATTTTCATCACCTAAGTTAATTTCTTTCAACTCATCAACAGTGGATTTCACTCCTTCTTCAAATTGTGGAGGGGCATCTTCAGCATCTACTTCCTCCATTTGAGAATCTTCCACAGCAATAATATGATTGGTGGAAGCTACACTTTCTCTATCATTATTACTATCATCTTTAGTAAAGATGATTCTTCGCACCTTAGCTTTCAATACTCTTTCACTTGAGACAGTCAAGATATTTCGCCGCTTGATGCGAGAAGGATTTTGACTCCGGAGTTTTCGGAGGTTAAGGGACTTGACATGATTTTGCCTCCTACACTTCCCTTTACAGGGTCCAAGCCTTTCGAAGACACTCCCAAGCCTTTCAAAAACAAATATTCTCTTGACTTCCCTACTACTTACGTCAAACATATCCTCCGTGGATAAAGCTTCTCCCTCGGTGATATAATTTATACTTGCTCTTCTAATTGCAATGCGGACTGGCTTTTGAGGGACATATCCCAAACCTGGCTTAGCCTTCTTGATAGTGTGACCACCATTTTTCAACATTTTCTGAGTAACATTGAGCCTATGTCCTGGTGGGTTGATAGTTTCTTGACACACCTTGCTCGCCATCGCTTTTTCCCTTGGTTCATAACCAGCCTTCATAAGGAGTTTATAAGCTTGTGGACTATACGACTTGGTTATTTCGGCTTCAAACACTTCACCGTGTTCAATCTTTGGTCCTTCAATAGGACGTGTGAATCCTTTGAGTGGTAGAGAAGAAGGCCTATTTGCATCAATTTTTGTTAGAGGCAATGTCAACTCTTCCGAGGTCTCAAGCCCTTTGCCTTTGTTCTCCTTGAGAGTGACAGATGATGTACTACCTTCCTCATCCTTTATTTGTTTATTGCCCCCATTATCTTGCACTGGGGCTTCTTCACGCTTTACTTCCTTTGTACTCTTGAAGAAATATTTAGCATCTGCAAAGTAAGCTTCAGCTTCAGTAAACGGCTTGTCGTCGCCGAACACCCTTTTCACATTATCACCTTCACTATATTTGAAGCACTGGTGTAATGTGGAAGGAATCACACCATTCTCATGTAGCCATGGGCGCCCCAAAAGCATGTTGTACGAAGTGTTTGCATCAACAACATGGAAGAGGACTGTGGATTTCATCTCATCAATTAGCAAATCAAGAACTATTGTGCCGAGAGTTCTCTGCCCCTCATGGTTAAACCCTTGAATCATCAATCGGCTATGGTTGAGTTCATCCATTGGTATTTCTATCTTCTTCAATATTCTCAAGGACAAAATGTTCACTGCCGAACCTCCATCAACAAGTATGCGATTTACTCGCATCCCTTTAGTGTAACCAGTCACAAATAGAGGTCGATTATGAGATTGCATACCCAACAACATATCTTCATCCGTGAAGGTCACCTTCATGGAGTAAGCTTTACCCTTAGTTTCAAGTTGTTCGCTTTCATTGTCCTCGTTCATGACATGACATGAGCCTTCATCATGACTTTCTTTTACAGAAGTGAAGTTTGTGCCTGCCTCATCTTCTAACACGATTTTCCCTTCCTTAGCTAGTTGCATGATCTTTTCCTTAAGAACGAAATAATCATGAATTGGATGACTCACCAACCTATGATACTTGCAGTATTTTGGGTCATTAGTTCGACCGGCTTCCTCTGGATGCTTCATCTCAGGAAGATCAAGGAGTTTGTTCTTCATTAGATCATCGAATATACCAGAAATGTCTGAACTCAGAAATGGATACTCCTTTTCTTGCATCTCTTTCAGAGTTAACCTTCTTTGCCCCCACTCTTGGGCAACTTGCCTCCCTTTGTCTTTCTTATCATTTTCATTCTTTCGAACCTTGACCATCATAATATTTGTGGCCATTGACTCTTTGTTGGAACTTTTAGCATAGGACTTGCTCCCCTTTTTGAAATCTTGTTTATCTTTAGACTTGTAGGAGTCCAACATTGGTGAATGTTTGATTCCACTAGCAGCCATACTTAATTCCATGTCATGGGCCCTAGTAGCCAACTCTTCGAAAGTGTTAGGTTGAATTCCTTTGAGTATATAAAGGAGATTTCATTCCATCCCTTGGATACACATCTCAATAGCAGACTCTCCGGATAATCGGTCCTTGCAATTTAAACTCAAATTTCTCCATCGATTGATATAATCAATCACAGGTTCTTCCTTCAATTGACGAGTATTAGTTAACTCAGTCATGCTAACAGTTCTCCTCTTGCTGTAGAAACGATTAAGGAACTCATGTTCCATTTGTGCCCAACTATCAATGGATTCAGCTTGCAAGTCAATATACCAATCAAATGAATTTCCTTTAAGAGAGCGAACGAACTGTCTTATCATATGGTCTCCATAAGAACCAGCGTCATGGCAAGTCTCAATAAAGTGTGCTATATGCTGTCTCGGGTTTCCCTTGCCATCAAATTGTTGGAACTTAAGAGGCTGGTAGCCAGCTGGCAACTTCAAGTTGTCCACTCTTTTCGTGTATGGCTTGACATAAGTAACAGTAGGCTTGGAATTCTCCTCAAACCTTTCTTTTATTGTTCCAAGTATAATATCCTTGAGTTGATCCACTTGGAGCATTCCATCAGCTGAAAGTGGCAACGTTCCTTGAGTTTGCTCATTTTCAATAGTCTGGTGCCTTGTGACCTCTTCCACTTCACTATCGTCCATGACTCCTTTTCCGTTTGCACGGCTAGTCTCCGCGACGTCTCTTTTTTCCATCAATTGGGAGATTTTTGAATCTTGAGCTTCTATGTGTTTTGTGAGCCCTTCGATAGCTTTCATCATACTTGTTAACTGCTCCTCAATAGTCGAGGTGCCTGCCATCATTACTGGAGCTGCAACGGAGTCAGATGAAGAGTTTGAAGATGCAGAATCTTCATCACTATCATCTTTCATAGGTAGTTGTTTTCTCGAAGCCTCCTCAACCGAAGGGTTGGATCCAGATGAGGCTTCCGAACGAGCTTTTTCTGACATGCTCCTCGTAACAACATCAACATATTCAGTCAATGACTCTGAGGGCTTAGAAGCAGCAATCCTACCTACAGTAATCCTGACAGGAGTCATATCGTACTTTCGAGCTTGTAGAGAGAAGAGATGAGAGGTAGAGACTGTTGATGAGTGATATTTTCACCTAAATTTTAGTATCTTTTTATGTGAGTTTTCGTATATTTTTATCTGTATTTGTGTTCTATTTGGTTGTGTTTTGTGTTTTTATTGAAATTTGTGTGAATGAGCTTAAACCTACGATTTTCACTTTTTATTGGATGCTAGAGATGATAAGGAAGGCATAGGAAAAAGCGGATCTCAATTCGGAGTTGAAACGAGGAAGAACGAGCCAAAACAGTGAAGCAGACAGCACAACACGGCCAGCCGAGCCCGAAAACACGACCCGTGTCCAGTGCAGAAACACGGGCCGTGTACAAAACACGAGCCTATAACGAAAGCCGTGCGTGGACACCAGATTACACAACACGGCCACCCCTGTGGCCGTGTACAGAGCACGAGCCGTGTAGGTGTAAATTCTGTAAAAAAATCAGAATCCTTCTAGAAGCTTCCCAAGGGGTATAAATACCCAAGACTTCAATTTTGGATCAGATTTTGGCCAGGGTTTCGACTGTTCACATAGATAACACACCATTTCCTCTATTTTTCACCTTTATCTTCATCCATTCTTCATACACCCATCTACACTTGATCCCCTCCATCAAATCCACCATCCAAGTGATCAATGAAGCAAGGGAGAGTGAGATCACAAGAAGAAGAAGGAGATCTCTATTGAAGCACTTCAAAGGGGGAATCTAATTCTAATTTTTGTGCATTTCTTTATAGATTGATCATGTTTTGTAAGGATCTTAATGTCTATGTTAATTTTCTTATGGATATGAGAGGCTAATCTCCTTTGTGAGATTAGCTCCATGATTGGTGTTGGATAATTTAGTATTTATGCAATTGGATTTTAATCTTGAATGAGTTTTGTGTTATTTCTATCATTGATTGTTTATTGCTTGATTTATATGATGACATGTGTGATTAATTGTCATGGGCATGTATTGAGATTGAGAAATCAATTATGTGTTTAGGATAGTTCATTGAATCATTTCATCATACACTTCATATGCATTATAGGTTGTGAAGAGATTGAAAAGTCCTTCATAATTTATAACCCTTTGATAGAACATTTGATTAGCTTAATCGAGAGGTTGGTTGATTAAATGAGGAGACCCAAAAAATTAGTGAATTCATAGTACCTTAAAAGGGAATATTGCTTATGATTTAGTACCTAATTAGGGAACTCATAGAGTAATTAGTACCTAGTGGGAGGTGTTTGCTATTGTCTCGATCCTATGTGCGTTTGGGAGCCTTGTTGAGGGCCTACATCCTATCCATCTCGAGAGAGAGTTTAGGTGGAATTAGTGATCGCTTCAATACCTTGTCCATGAGAGATTAGAATTAATTGCATAATTACTTAATTATCTATGCCATGATTGTTGTTAATCTCATCCTTGCATCATTTGGAACCCATCTTATCTTTGCATTCATTTTATCTTTATTTCTTGCTTTAGCATAATTGCATTCATTTGCTCCTATCCGCTCCTTTCCGTTGTCCTTATAATATCACGATAAGCTTGAGATCGCTTAAACTCTAGCACGTTCCTCCCTGTGGTTCGATAATTTCTTTAATTGGTCATACCCACTATATTATGGCTAATCAACTGTCCCATTGGGCGTGCCAAAATTTGTAACAACAAATTTTTGTATTTATAATGAAATAAACACAAAAGAATTACAATAATAATCCAGACGGATTGAACTTGAAAATTTAGGAACAATCTCTATCAATCCTCTGATTCTTCTCTTGAACCAATTTGGACTTTGACTTTGACTTGACTTGTGTGTTGACCGCGTTGACTGTGTGTGTTGAGTCGGATCTTCAGTTGAAGCTTGTCCGAACTCGGATTTGGGACCTTATAACATTAATCCAGAAGCGTCGAGCCTTTGTTTGGATTAAACGTACTTGATCCGAAGAACACTCGATTTGGGGGGCTTAGCACCTTAATCCCGGGTCGTATGATGTTCTTGGCGCGAAGAACACCGAAGAACTCAGTATATGAAGAACGCTTGATTTAGGGGGGCTCCGCACCTTAATCCCGAATCGTTTTCCGTTCTTGACTTGAAGATGCTTGAAGATCTCAAGGGAGCACTGCTCGTATTCTTGATCTCTTCAGAGCGTTTATGTCTTCAAGTATTTTTTTAGTGTGTGTGGAATGAATGGAGGAGGACTCCTTATATAGGTGAAGGATGAGGATACTCCATAAATATCTCGCAATCTGATTGGTCAATGACAGATTTGACCTGATACTGCAGGCTTGGGCCGTTCCAAATATATCACAGCTTGATTGGTCATTGCTTAATTTGACCTGATTCTGGAACCTTCCATGCTTTACTTAACTTGGGGGTCAAGTTTTACTTAATTTAAACCCTACTTAATTTGTTGGGTTTTAAATTAATTATCAATTATTTATTAATCTATTTTAGGAATAAATTTATTAAATCCCCAAAATAAAATATAATAAATTAAAATTGATATTTAATCAATAAAATCCACGTATCGCCATTTGATTGAACCGTGAATTTTAATTTCTTACACACATAAAGCACACAAATTATCTGTTCGCTGTTCGCTTATTGCAACCGAACAGATAAGATAGATGAATTCTTTATTCTGTTCGATTGTTGCAACCAAACACATAAGATAGATAATTGTTCGGTTGTTGCAACCGAACAAATATAAGTTTTATAAGGGTAATTATGTCAATTTAGATGATATCTATGAAACTTATCTGTTATATTAAAAAAAATTACAAATTTTGTTCTGTTCGATTGTTGCAACCGAATACATAAAATAAATCATTGTTCGGTTGTTGCAACGGAACATATATGAGTTTTATAAGGGTAATTATGTTAATTTAAATATTTTTTTTGAGTATGTTTAGTAATTTTGGGTGCGAATATCCGATCCATTCTTCTATAGAGTAAATATCAAAATTATTCCTGTAAGTATGTTATTTTTCAACTTTAGCCATTTTTCTTTTGCAATTCTCAATTTTGGTCATTTTTTGTCCACTTTGAGTCCTTTTGGTCCAGTTTTGGTCATTTTTTCAATATTTGGTCCTTTTTTTGTCCACTTTTGATCCTAAATGTATACACTTTCGGACCATTTTTAAACTTTTTTTAACATAAAGGACTAAATTTGGACAAAAATGACTAAATTTGGACTAAAAGGACTAAAAGTTAACCAAAAAGGACTAAAATTGAGAATTGCAATAGAAAAATTACCAAAGTTGGAAAACATCATACTTACAGGACCCATTTTGATATTTACTCTTCTTCCATATCACTCGCTTTATATAAAATCAAACTGTACTGCCTAAGATAAAAGAACGTTATTTTTGGTAATTTAATAAAAAAAATATGTGTAAATTTATTAAATGTAAGTTACAAAGTATAGAAAGTACGTGACAATTTTGGTAGCATAGTACCATTGTAGTGTGGATATTCAAATGGATCACCTGTTCCACAATGGTGTTTCATCTCATATTCCACTAATTAAATGATTGTCACGTGTCATAATCAATGCCCAAAATTCAATACTTGCCTTAAGGGTTTAATGGTCATTTGTAGGGTATAGTTTTTTTATATTGTGAAACACCAATTGAAACATCGAAAATGTAACAGGGAATTCAACTTGGTTAATATTACGCAAAGTTGCAATTTTTTTCTAGACAGATTGATATATAGTTTCAATTTGTTAAAGATAAGTGAAGTAGGAAAGCAAAGTTAATTAATTAAACCGATTATAGTAACTAATTTATGTCATTAGTTTCTGTTAGTTAGCTTAGCAAGCAAGTTAGATATCCATTCTTATAAATTGATCTACTATACTCAAAAGTTAGTTTTTTTTTTCAATATTCGATTCTCTTACTCTCTTTAACAGAGGCGGATGCAGTATAGGTACAAGGGTACAGCTGTACCCCAAATTAAAAAATAATATGTATATATGTAGTACATAATAAGTAACATTTAGTTGTAGTTTAGTGGTTAGTGTCATTTCTTTAATCGTGAGAGATCTGAAGTTCGAGTCTTCATGCCTCATTTTTGTCATAATTATAATTTTTTTTGTCATTCTTCTCTTTCAACTATTATTATTTTACACTTTCAACCCTCTTGTTTTTTAATTTTCTTCTTTTGAACCCAACAATTTTTCATTTTATAACCTACCAGTCCACCCATTCCCCTCCTACCTTTCCATTTTCTTCTTTTTAACCCCCTATTTTTTAATTTAACACTCCATTGCCCATTAGTCATTCTTCTCATGTTTTTGTTACTTAAATTATTAATTAATTAATTTCAACATAAATTTATATTCAATTCATTTAAATATGTTATAAATTCATAATAAAGTTCGAGTCTTCATGCCTCATTTTTGCCATAATTATAATTATTTTTGTCATTCTTCTCTTTCAACTATTATTATTTTATACTTTCAACCCTCCTGCTTTTTAATTTTCTTCTTTTGAACCCAACAATTTTTCATTTTATAACCTACCAGTCCACCCCTTCCCCTCCTACCTTTCCATTTTCTTCTTTTTAACCCCCTATTTTTTATTTATCACTCCATTGCCCATTAGTCATTCTTCTCATGTTTTTGTTACTTAAATTATTAATTAATTAATTTCAACATAAATTTATATTCAATTCATTTAAATATGTTATAAATTCATAATAATAATGTCTTAAATTTTTTTTAATTAAACATATCAATAGTAATTATATTTTTTCGTTTTTATTTATTTATTATATTATTTTAAATATAAAATAAATAATATTTTTAAAATTACATGTCGTACCCCCAATTTTTTTTCCCTGGATCCGTCCCTGCTCTCTAAATGGAAATTTTATTGATAATTGTAGCCAATATTATCTTATAGCAAAGGATTGCTAGCTATACCTAAATCGCTCTTACTCTCTCTAAATGGAAATTTTATTGATAATTGTAGCCAATATCTTATAGCAAAGGATTGCTAGCTATACCTAAATAGCGAATAAAATGGAAATCTAACTTGTTCACTAAGTTAATTAACAGTAACTAATAACAAATTAGTTACTGTAATCAGTTTAATTATTTAAGAGTTGATATTATATGCACCTGAGTGCAAGGTGCACCCATATGTGTATAATTTTTTATTCTATTTGTATATATGTTATTCTATTTTGTATGCGTGTTTCTTAATAATTGTATACTTTTTTCACACTATGTTTTTTATTAAAAAAACTAGCATCCATATATGTATAACTTTTTATTCAATAGTGTATACATGTTTTTTAATAATTGTATTTTTTTTACACTCAATTTTTCATTAAAAAAGCTAACAATTAAATTGTATATATTTTTGTTTATATTTGTAAACGTTTTCGAAAGTAGGTGCACCCTATCTTAGGGTGCATCGGATGCAAAGTATAATTAACCATTAATTAATTAATCTTACTTTCTTGCTTCACTTATCTCTAACACAATGAAGGTAAAATTTTATTTATCAATCAACACATGTCAAAATACAATGTGCATCATCATCAAAAAGGTGCTAATTAAGCACATTACAAAATCACAACTCATCAAAGTTAAAGCTTACAAACAAAAGGGACTATTTTTTTTTTTAACAACAAAAAATGATATTATTATTAAACACTTGAGGTTATGAGAAATATCCCAAAATATAGCATCAAAGTACATTTGACTGCAAGTACTAGAAATTATAGAAGCATTTACAATACCACCAAAACAAAACATCAATTAAAACTAATCTAAGTAACAAAACATCAGACCATCAATACATACTCCTTCTGCATAAATAAGCTAGCAGCAATCCTAACTTCAGCAACAAAACATCACCATCAATTCATACTCCATCTACATAAAGAAGCAAGCATCAATACTTACTTCTCCTCCTCTTTGTTACCTACATCCGTTGTAACCTCTAGACAATAAAATATTCTCCAAACTTTGTCTTACTTGGCCTCCTTGAACTTAGCCGGATTTCTATTGAAATGTCAAGAGTAAGTGTACTCTATCGCTGTTGTATACGCGTGACCAAGTGCAAAATTTATAGTATTGTCGTCCCAAGGGAAAAGGTAAACTCAAGTTGTATCCGGATTTTCCATTGATTTATGTTTTGTAAGGATTATCAAGATAATGTTTTGATTTAAGAACTATGATTACTCTATCAATTAACTAATGAACTAGACAAGCAACTAATTATAACAAATATCAATCAAATCAAGTAGCAAGATGAGATGGACTGGATGAAGTGTATCTAAGAATAGAGCAAGGCTAGCAACATCATGGTCAAGGTCTTATGTAGACTTCACACTCACTCAAGCATTGATGACTTCAAGTTATGATACTAAGGGCAATCACAATTGTACCCCTAACCCCTATGGCCAAGGTGATTAGGTTCTCAACTCTTTTACAAGTTTAAATCTCCTAAGATTGTCTTACTCTCAATTCCCTCATAGGTACTATGATCATAGTTGGTTCCTCTCACTAGTTCATCACTAATGTTCTATCATGAGGTTCTAAGCACTTGGAGGGAATGACTTTCCTCCCCTCATACTAACCAAGTCACCTAATACAATCAATGATTCAATTAAACCACCACACATAATATTGGAATGGTCATCCTAACACTATGCATAGAGAATTTAACCACACACATCATGCATCAAATGAGAATAAGCATTCATGATAGAAAGTAATCATAACAATCAATTCATCAAGCTTTAATAGTGCAAAAATCTACATATTTCCTAACCAATCATATTGCTAGCCTCACTTGAGGACTAGCCACAAATATTCATTGCCAATTGGCTACAATCCAATACAAGCTCCATATGAGCAATATAATGAAGAAAGTAGCAATATAAAAGAGATTGAGCTTCCCCTTGAAGATAGACTCCTTCTTCCTTGATCATGCCAAATTCTTCAAACAAATCTGATTTTCTCTTCTTAGATGATGGAATGGATGGATGTATGGATGGATTTATGAAGATCAAGGTGAATTGATGGATTTAGATGGTGTAGATGGATTGTGGATCTAGTGTGTGAGGAAATGTGGTGTGGATTGTGTGTAATTGCTCTCAATCTGATCTAATGTGTATCTCCCCTTCAATTTCGTACCAATCATGGTTTTATATCACTTATGGACCTTCTAGAAGCTTCTGAAATATTCTGAAATTTTCACAGGATTTTGCACCTACACGGTCCGTGCTGCAGTACACGGCCCGTGTAGGGCACACCTACTTCGGCGTTTTTGTGCGTGCTTCCGGACACGGCTCGAGCTGCAATACACGGCCTTGATCATGGCCGTGCAGTACTTTCTGACGATAATACATGGCTTTTTCTTACAGGGCCGAGCTCCGCACACGGGGCGTGCAGCAGTGCACGGCCCGTGCACCAGCGCACGGCCGAATCTCTGGCCGAGCAGCGTGTTCTGATGACATTACACGGCCAGCTGCTACAGGGCCGTGTTCCGCGCACGGCCCGTGCAGTTGCATGGCCTATTCTTCGTCTCCCTTTCGCTCCCGACTCCATTTTTGTCCGTTCCATGACCTGTTTTACACATATTTAAGCTCATTTACACAATTCTATCAGTTCGTACCACTTTCCTCAAAATAACAATAACTCCACCAAACTTAACGCAAATACGGATAAAAACATCCGAAAATACACACATAAAGACACTAAAACCTAGGTGAAAATGACGACAATCAACCCCCCAAACTTAAAGTGTTGTTCGTCCTCGAACAACTAAAAAAAATGATAAACAAGAGGAGAAATTTTCACCTAGAGAACATCTAACGAACATAAACCACAATATATCACAAGTAATAAGGACTTCAAAATCAAGTTAAGTATCCCTACATAATCAAACTTATAACATGAAAGATTAACGAGTTCAATCTCAAGCATGACAAAAGAGTAATCAAATCCCTTTCAATCCAAGCCTTTCATAGGATATCAAATTCACTCAACACTCTTTGAAGTAAGGTTTTGATCAACACTCATCAACCGGTTAAAATCGACTCACCATAGGCTTGCTCATGGACTATGTTCACAAGCCACCTTAGTTTCAATAAGTGATCAAAAAGGTCTTTTTCTTTGGATGTAATGTTTATGCTCTTTGGTAAGGTAGGAAACTTTGGATAATAGTGACTTTTCAAGTGTGGTTGATCGAAGAGATGATTCCTTTCTTCAACGTCCTCACTTTCATGCTTCCTTTCTTTTCTACTTTAATCACAAGCACTAAGCATCATCATTCCTTGGATTTCTTGAGCTTCTTTTTGAATGGCATACTTCTTGTCTTTGACTTTTGTATTCCTTGAGCATATTTTTCTATTTTGCTCCTTTTTCACTTTTGTTGAAGTTGCACTTGCTTTTATCTTGAGCTCTTTCATCCTTTTTCTTGACTAACATGTCTTTCCATATACATTTGCATATCTTTCCACATTTTCCCTTGTAAATCATCATCATCCTCAATTACCCACACATAGGTTATATATAAGGTTTAAATGGGTTTTCAAGGCTTGTAATGTGCTTATATCACAAGAAATAGGCTTAAAGGTTCAAAGTGGCTTACTAGGGATAATATTTTTGGTAAGGAAATTTTATGGCCATGACTTCAACAAGGATGGCCTAAGATCATTTCACAAATTTCAACCATTCGGGCTTCGTTCCTATAGTCCAAGAGCAAGTTCTAGTTTGTCTAAGTTCAACCGGTCCTCTCTTCAATAATTAACCATGGAGGCACGGTTGAGGCTCAACTCTCATAAGCTTTTGCTTGGACCAAAAGAAACTCAATTAACCTTCATACTTCTCAAAATTGAACAAATTATGTAATCCATGTCACAATTTTAACAAGTAGAAACTATTAACTTGCTTGCCATCACCTATCACAAACAATGTATCATAGCTCATACTCAAAAACATTACTCAACTCTTTCCCAAAACATACCACCAAAACCACACCTATACAAGAATTAAAATAACAACAAACATCACCTACTAATCAAGGGATCAACAAACAATACAAACATATAACATGCATAAATCAAATCATCCATCAAAAGAAAATAAAGCACATCAACTCAAACCCATAACGATAAAGATCAATCTCCCATCGCATCAAACAACGAAAAATCAAACTAAAATACCAAAAAGGAAATCGCATAAAACTGAAAAAAAAAAAAAACCCAAAGTAAAACCTCCCAAAACCAACACTTTAAGTACAATCCAATCAAATCCTAACAAATCAAATCAAATGTCTAAGCAATAACACTTCCAAAATTCTAAATAATAGCTAGATGAATGGACAAAAGTGCCAAGCACTCAAAATACTCCCTCATTGTTCCGGAGGCGGAGGAGGTGGACGATAGGTGTTCCATGGAATGTAGGCTCGAGGGTTCGCAGGAAACTGGAAGTTGAACATCATGGTCATCATCTCCTCCATGTTGTTGGAGTGCACCCTTGTTTGTTCTTCATAGTACTCCCTCCTTCGTTGTCCAGCTCTCAATTCTTCAATGTGTCTTCCATGCTCTTGCTGGACTTCGCGAATCTCCCTGATCTGAGTCCCATATGTCTGCTGCACATGCCTCATGTCGCGTACCTCATCCATCATATAGTTCCACCTTTCATCTCCTTGGCCTGGTGCGACTGGTGGCGGTGCCTCTTCCTCAAACAGTGGTGGATCAGGGTCTTGCTCCTCAAACTCAATCTGCTCCGGTTGCTCTCCTTGCTCATCACCCTCCATGGGCACTTGCTCGGCCCTCAAATTGGCTAGCTCTTCATTTTCTTCAACCCTAACCTGCCTCAGAACCTGTTCCATTTCATCTCTGTTTCTTCTATAAAATGCCTTAACAACTCTGGAATGGTTCATACTTCCCATAGCCAAATTTGCAAGCCTTCTCCTTGTATAAACTGTAGTGAGCTCTGGCATTGGCAACGGAAATGGAGCTCCCTTCTCCTGCCTTAAACAGTATTGATTTCCTACCATGGTAAAAAATTCCATCCTCATCAGCTGTGAGTAAATCAACCCTTCACTAACCATACGATTCTCCATCCCTGCGAAGTTAACTCCCATTCCTTGAGCTATCATTGTAATCATCCCTTCTAGCATCAACCCTTGAGAACTCTGCCTCTTTGCAACTCTCTCGGCATGTTGCACAAAGTGTGCTGCAACATTAAGCGGTAGCTCTTTATACATACAATACATGATGTAGAGCTGCTTTTCTCCAACTGAGCCTCCTTCAAACCTTCCCAATATAGTGTTGGAGACGATCTTCTTCAAATACCTCATTACCGGATTCCGGATGGCTGTTCCCTTTGAGGCACTAGGGACGTACCCTGCTCTCTCAGTTCCATCGTTCATAAGGCTTGACCACCATTCCTGTTGGTTGAAAGTTCCTCCGGCATAAAAGCTCCGATGGAATTCGCATGGCGGGCACCCAAAACACTCATTCAAAAATGCCAATGGAACCTTTTCCCTCAACACATTGCCTAGCTGAAAAGTCACCCACAATGGATACCCATTCCTATCTTTCTTCACTTGTAAAGTGCTCATGAATTCCGCAGTGAGATGATAGTAGGTTGGCGGCCTCTTATCGAAGAAAGCTTCCATCTGAGAGAAGCGAAATAACTTCCTCAGATCTTCCTCTATACCTAGTCCCCTCATCGTCTCCGTATCTTGGAAACGAGTAGCCTTTACCTTCGGAGCTAGCACTTGCCAGCGAAGCACAAACTTTCCCCAATAATCCTCGAACTCAACCCCAAATTCCTACGGATGAATTCCTTCAATTACCAACTGGGCATCCAAGTTAGATAACTCCTCAGGGTCGGTTATCACAATGAAATCCTCGGTCCTAGGGCGAACTCTCCTCTCGGCCATCTACAATGTAAAAACAATATACAACTTATCAAACATATTCACACTTAACAACTTATCACCATTCATCACAACTATCAACAATTATAACCAATTTCTACTCATGATCACACATATGAATCCTCACTTCAATCATCTTAAAATGCTATTCACATTTGACCATCAATTTCCAACGAATTCCTCTCTTAGACATTTCATCGAACACTTGGCATGCACAAAATTTAAACATCCTCTCAACATACAATTTGCATAGCCTCATGCCCAAATCTTACATTTCTAAAGCTAATCTCTCACAAATAAACATCATACTCACGTAATTCATCAATAAGCACAACACAATTATTCAAATTCAACATTCTCACACAAATCCCCAAATTTCTCATGAACCCTAATTCACTTTATTCAAAAATTCTATTCAAAACATGTATGAACATCATCAATTAAGCATAAAATTCACATTAGAACAAAGCCCATATATCAATTTACTAAATTCATATCAAAATTTAAAAGTTTTGGTTCAAGAAGTCATACCTTTCAACAATTGGATGTGGAGAAGTGATTTGGTGTGCAAACTTGACAAACTTTACTCACAATCCTTCAAAAACTAACCTGGTGGAAGATTTGTGTACTTGGAGGGGTGAATTGGATGCGTACGGATGAAATGGAGTGTGTAGAATGCTTACGGAAAAGCCCTTTTAAAAACCTGGTCGAAGCCCTGCACGGCCCGTGTTACGCAGCACGGCCTCAAGTGAGGCCGTGTAGCATGTTCTGATCCCGCTACACGGCCAACTGCTACAGGGCCGTGCGTGGCGCACGGCCCGTGTAGCAGTTTGCCCTGTTCTTCATTTTTCTTGCTTCACTCCATCCTTGCCCTGTTTTTCACTCTTCACATACCCTATTCATGCTCAAACACTACTCAATGTCATCCATGCTACACTCATAATCAAGAATGGATCGAAATGTACTCAAAACACCACCAAACACACCAAAACTATACTAACTCATGAGAAACATATTCAAAATTTTTCAAAAATGACCATTTTGCAAAGATGATATATATACACAAGATAACACAATCAATTGAACAAAGTATAGATCACACCACGCACTCTCCCCCCAAACTTAAATCGAAACAAGTTACGAATTAAGTTTGCAAAAGTGGTGAGACATACCTTATTCGTTTTCTCAATGCTCTTCATGAACTTCTCCACCTCTTATGCCTACTTTAAGCTCCAATTGATCAAGTGTGACCACCACGCAACCTCCCCCCAAACTTAAATTAACACAAGTGTTAAAATTTAAGTTTGTAAAGAGTGGTGAGGCATACAATCATCATTCCACCTTTAGCATCCGTGTTCTTTCTCTTATGCATTTCTCATGAACTTAACCACCTTCATACCAAATCTACAAGAAAACTAAAAAAAAAAATCAACACTAAACCAATACTCAAAAGAAGTTTAAGAAGAGAGAGTAACCACATACACCCTCTCCTTTTGAGAAGGAGATAGGTAATGCTTCACTCTATGACCATTTACCACAAATTCATTATTTGGACCCTTTAACCTCAATGTATGTCCATTCAACACTTCAAGCACTTCATATGGTCCCATCCATTTTGATTTAAGCTTTCCGGGAAACAACTTGAGCCTCGAATTGAATACAAGCACTTTATCCCCGAGAGCAAACGTCTTCTCCTTGACCTTAGCATCATGCCATCTCTTCATATTTTCCTTATGGATAATTGAGTTTTCAAATGCTCTTTCTCTAAACTCCTCCAACTCAACTAACTTCAACAATCTTGCTTGACCACTTTCCCCCTCGTCCATATTAAGGAGTTTGATAGCCCATAATGCACGGTGTTCAAGCTCCACGGGGAGATGACAAGCTTTACCATAGACCAATTGATACGGTGAGACACCAAGAATGGTCTTAAAAGCCGTCCGATAAGCCCATAAAGCGTCGTCAAGCTTGTCCGACCAATCCTTCCTCCCTCCATTGATGGTCTTCTCCAAAACTAACTTGATTTGGCGGTTTGAGACCTCCGCCAAACCATTTGCTTGAGGGTGGTAAGGTGTAGCCACTCGATGTTTCACTCCATATCTTTTCAACAAACTCTCCATCAACTTGTTTACAAAGTGTGATCCTCCATCGCTCACTAAAGCCCGTGGAACTCCAAACCTAGCAAAAATGTTCTTTTTCAAAAACCTTTGAACAATCAAAGCATCATTTGTCTTCGTGGGGATTGCCTCCACCCACTTGGACACATAATCCACAGCTAGCAAGATGTACACATATCCTTTAGACGAGGGAAATGGTCCCATAAAATCAATCCCCCATACATCAAAAATTTCTACATCAATCCTTAAGGTCATGGGCATTTCATCTCTCTTGCCTATTCCCCATATCCTTTGGCATCTATCACACTTTGCAACAAACTTCTTTGCATCCTTAAACAATGTTGGCCAATAGAAGCCCGATTGTAAAACCTTAGCCCCCGTCTTTTGATGAGCAAAGTGACCTCCACACAAAGACGAGTGACAAAGTTCAAGAATCCCCATAACTCCTTCTTCAGCTACACATCTCCTTATTACTCCATCATTGCAAATTTTAAACAAATACGACTCATCCCAAAAATACTTCTTAACTTCAACATGAAACCTCTTTTCTTTGTACTCATTAAGCAACGTGGGCTTGATTCCACACACAAAGAAATTGACATAATCGGCGTACCAAGGCGGCACATTCACCATGCGAGTACTCACTTGCTTGACCTCTAGTAGTAAAATGTCCTCATCCGGGAACTCATCTCCAATGGGCTTCAAATCTTCATTTGCACCTCCATTTTCTAACCTAGACAAATGGTCCGCAATCACATTCTCCACGCCCTTTTTATCCTTGATGACCACATTAAATTCCTGCAAAAGCAACACCCAACGAATTAAACGAGGTTTAGCATCTTTCTTACTCATGAGGTATTTTATAGCCGCGTGATCCGTGTAGACAATCGTTTATGTTCCAACCAAGTATGGTCGAAACTTCTCAAAAGCATACACTACGGCTAAAAATTCCTTCTCCGTTGTGGTGTAGTTAATTTGGCACGAATTCAATGTCTTTGAGGCGTAATAGATTGCTCTAAACTTCTTCTCTCTCATTTGCCCCAACACCACTCCAATGGATTGATCGCTAGCATCACAATGAAGTTCAAATTGTAAACTCCAATTCGGGGTAACGAGGATCGGAGATGAAGTGAGAGCATCCTTAAGCACCTGAAATGACACACAACACTCATCATCAAAGTTAAATGGGCAATCTTTTTCAAGCAATTTACAAAGGGGTTTAGCAATTTTGGAAAAATCCTTAATGAAGCGTCTATAAAAGCCCGCATGTCCTAAGAACGATCTCACCCCCTTCTCACTAGTAGGAGGGGGAAGACGTTCTATGGCTATTACTTTAGCTCTATCCACTTTTAACCCATGCTTTGAAATATGATGTCCCAAGACTATCCCATCGGTCACCATAAAGTGGCATTTTTCCCAATTTAGCACAAGACTCGACTCTTCACACCTCTGCAACATAATCGTGAGATTAGTTAAGAAAATATCATAAGAAGATCCATACACGGAAAAATCGTCCATAAACACCTCCATAATATTTTCAATTAAACCATCAAAGATTGCCATCATACAACGCTGAAAAGTGGCAGGGGCATTACATAAACCAAATGGCATCATTCTAAACGCAAATATACCATAGGGACATGTGAACGTTGTCTTCTCTTGATCTTCCGGTGCAATCAATATTTGATTGTACCCGGAATAACCATCAAGAAAACAATAGTACTCATGCCCCGCAAGACGATCCAACATTTGATCTATGAATGGCAATGGGAAATGATCTTTACGAGTATTCTCATTCAACTTACGATAATCAACACATACTCTCCAACCCGTGATAGTTCTAGTGGCAATTGTTTCATTTGTATCGGATCTAACAATTGTCATACCACCTTTCTTTGCCACTACATGTAGAGGACTTACATATTGACTATCACTAATTGGAAAGATTATTCCCGCATCAAGCCATTTTAACACCTCTTTCCTTACCACTTCTTGCATTATAGGATTTAATCTACGTTGGTTTTGCACACAAGACTTTTCATCATCAATCAAATGGATCTTATGCATGTACATAGATGGACTAATACCTTTCAAATCTTTAATGCTCCAACCAATAGATGACTTATGATCTCTTAAGACTCTTAGCAATTTTTCTACTTCTAAATCATTAAGCGAAGCGAATACAATTACCGGATACGTTTCACCTTTTTCCAAGTAAGCATACTTTAAGTGATCCGGCAATGGTTTCAACTCTACCTTCTTCTTCTCTTGCACTTCCAAAAATGGCTTTTCATCAAGTTTCTCCACCTTTACCTCCTTTGCTTCCTCTTTTGTGAGTGCCCTACAAGCATTTAAACCATGCAATTCATCAATTATTTCATCATTTTCTACACCAAAAGAAGATTTAGCTTTTATAGATTCAAGAGAATAAGAGTGGCTTATGATGATTTCCAAAGGGTCCTTGGAGTGAAGGTGATACGTATGCTCTTCAACCATGTCATCAATAACCTCCACTCTTCCACATTCCTCCCTAGGATACCTCATAGCCTCACTTAAAGAAAATATGACTTCATCCTCATTCACCCTCAAAGTTAGCTCCCCTTTCTCCACATCTATCAATGCTTTCCCGGTGGCAAGAAACGGACGTCCAAGTATCAATGGGACACTATCATCTTCAGCCATATCTAGTACCACAAAATCAACGGGGAACACAAACTTGCCTACTTTGATCAAAACATCTTCCACTATTCCCTTGGGATGTGTCAACGACCGATCAGCTAATTGAAGTGTAACCGACGTCGGTTTGACCTCACCAATACCCAACTTTTTGAAGATTGATAAGGGCATTAAGTTAATGCTTGCCCCTAGATCACATAAAGCTTTGTAGTTCCCTTGCTCTCCCATCTCACAAAGAATAGTGAAACTCCCCGGATCTTTCAATTTAGGTGGAAGTTTCTTTTGCAAGATTGCACTACATTCCTCCGTAAGGTTCACCGTTTCGAACTCTCCCAAGCTTCTTTTCTTTGACAAGATATCCTTCAAAAATTTGGCGTAGTTGGGCATTTGAAGTAAGACCTCCGCAAAAGGCATATTCACATGTATCTTCTTCAACATTTCAACAAACTTGGCAAATTTCTCTTCTAATCCCTTTTTCAAGCATCTTTGTGGAAACGGGATTGCCATGGGCAACTTAGGAATCCCCCATTCATCCCTTTCAAACTTTTCCTCTCTCTCTTTCCGTTTTGCTTCTCTACATCTTTCCCATTTCTTTGGAGACTTTACTTTTTCTTCTTCAAGTGTAGGGGTACTTTCACCTTTTTCAACAATATCAACTTCTTTCTCTTTCCCTTCTTCACCCAAACTTTCCATAGGCTCAAGTTCACAATCCACCTCCTCTACTTCCGTTGGCATTGAAGGCCCTTCGTATTTTTTTCCACTACGAAGTTCAATCACCTTGCATTGCTCCTTCGGATTAGTAATGGTTGTAGATGGAAACTTTCCTTGGTGATGAACATTACCCCTTTCACTTGCCATTTGACTAATGTGAGTCTCAATTGCTTTGACCCTCCTCTCATTCATATCATTTTGTAGTCTCCTTTCTTCATTTTGTTGTCTCATTTCATGTTTCATTTCATCTATTCCTTCTTTAGTCCCTTTCATGAATTCCAACACTTTAGCCATTTGATCTTCATTTGAAAACTTTCCTTCACCATTTGGCGCTTTCTCTCCCGGATGAATCCCCGGTGACAACGTAAGTGCATTCCCTTGGTTCCCATATGACAAATTCTCATACCTTCGAGGTTGATTGAAGTTTCCTTGAAAGTTACCTTGCCCCCAACCTCCTTGCCTTTGTGGATATCCTCCTCCATGATTCCCAAAATTCCCACCATAATTTCCTTGGAAGTTCCTTCCTTGCATGAAGGCAACTTCCTCAAGCGTCATTTCGGGTGGGCACCAACTATGTTGAACTCCAAAATTAGAGGACATTCCTTGTTGAGGCATAGAATTCGGCATTTGACCACTTTGAGACGATTGTCCCACATTAGGCATAGACATACCTTGTTGAAAATTAGAAAACACTTGTTGATTCATCAAAGGTGATGATGTACCTTGTTGAGGATTTGTAAGCATTTGTTGATTCACCAATGGCTTGGACAAAGAATCCGGAGACACTTGCCAATTTTCACTCATTTTCTTGAGTATCTCCTTGATTGCCTTATCGGTGACATCTTCTTTAGGCACCTCCACATTTTTCACTTGTTGCAAGCACACCTCTTCCATCTTAGCAATCCTTTCTTTTTCATATAGGCCCACAACTCTATCCATGGCCCATTGTCCCGTATTCAAAGCTATTTCCTCGCATATGGCAATTGCTCTTTCCGGAGTTTTTCCCAAAATCGAACCTCCCGATGAAGCATCAACTAGCATCCTTTCACCCCCACTCAAACCGGCATAGAAAAATCCTACTTGTTGATCTTCGGGAAATCCGTGTTGTGGACACTTCCTTAGCATTTCTTTGAATCGGTCCCAAGCTTCACTAAAAGTTTCAAGAGGCATTTGCTTAAACTGCAATATTTGACCTTTGAGATGCAACATCTTTGATGGTGGGAAATACTTGCTCAAGAACTTTTGTGCCAACTCTCTCCATGTGTTGTAGGATCCCGGTGGTAAAGTATGATACCAAGCCTTAGCTCTATCTCGTAATGAAAACGAGAAAAGCTTCAATTTAATAATATCCTCACTTACCCCATTTATCTTGACCGTGTTTGCTAACTCCGTAAATTGGGCTAAGTGAGCATTTGGATCCTCCATAGTACCACCACCAAATTGGTTTGCTTGCACCATATTGATCAATCCCGTCTTGATCTCAAAATGATTAACATTCACCGGTGGTCCAACAACATAGTTTCCATATTGAGGTTGGAAATGATCTCGGATATTCATCCCCACTCCATTATTTCCATTACCCCGAGGTTGATTTTGCACTACCGGAGGAGCTTGTTGGTTATCCATTGCTTCTTGTTGTGCCAACAAGTTTTGAATGATAGCTTGCATTTGCTCATTGTGAGCTTCCATTCGTTGGTTTTGAGCTTGCATTTGTTGGTTTTGCAAGTGCACTTGTTGCATATAACCTTGTGGCACATACTCCGGATTATTGTTTCCCCCTCGAGCATTATCACCCCCTTGAAAAAGTCTCATGTTACCTTCTTCATCACCAATATTTGCATTATCCCTTATGTGTTCCATTTCTTCCTCCGTAAGGTTTATAATACCTCTTCTTTGTCTTCTTAAGGTAGCTTCCAACTCCAAGTTCAAAGGTTCAATAGATTGAAACCTTGAACAAGTTTGCATGTACCTACAAGAATTCTCAAATTAGCTCTCCAAGTAACCAAGACAAGTAAACAACTATACAAATGAAAGAAATATCCTTATCAAGACTAATCAACTTCAAACTCGTTACAACCACAAGTTTAACATTTCCCCGGCAGCGGCGCCATGAACATAGTCGGATTTCTATTGAAATGTCAAGAGTAAGTGTACTCTATCGCTGTTGTATACGTGTGACCAAGTGCAAAATTTATAGTATTGTCGTCCCAAGAGAAAAGGTAAACTCAAGTTGTATCCGGATTTTCCATTGATTTATGTTTTGTAAGGATTATCAAGATAAGGTTTTGATTTAAGAACTATGATTACTCTATCAATTAACTAATGAACTAGACAAGCAACTAATTATAACAAATATCAATCAAATCAAGTAGCAAGATGAGATGGACTGGATGAAGTGTATCTAAGAATAGAGCAAGGCTAGCAACATCATGGTCAAGGTCTTATGTAGACTTCACACTCACTCAAGCATTGATGACTTTCAAGTTATGATACTAAGGGCAATCACAATTGTACCCCTAACCCCTATGACCAAGGTGATTAGGTTCTCAACTCTTTTACAAGTTTAAATCTCCTAAGATTGTCTTACTCTCAATTCCCTCATGGGTACTATGATCATAAGTTGGTTCCCCTCACTAGTTCATCACTAATGTTCTATCATGAGGTTCTAAGCACTTGGAGGGAATGACTTTCCTCCCCTCATACTAACCAAGTCACCTAATACAATCAATGATTCAATTAAACCACCACACATAATATTGGAATGGTCATCCTAACACTATGCATAGAGAATTTAACCACACACATCATGCATCAAATGAGAATAAGCATTCATGATAGAAAGTAATCATAACAATCAATTCATCAAGCTTTAATAGTGCAAAAATCTACATATTTCCTAACCAATCATATTGCTAGCCTCACTTGAGGACTAGCCACAAATATTCATTGCCAATTGGCTACAATCCAATACAAGCTCCATATGAGCAATATAATGAAGAAAGTAGCAACATAAAAGAGATTGAGCTTCCCCTTGAAGATAGACTCCTTCTTCCTTGATCATGCCAAATTCTTCAAACAAATCTGATTTTCTCTTCTTAGATGATGGAATGGATGGATGTATGGATGGATTTATGAAGATCAAGGTGAATTGATGGATTTAGATGGTGTAGATGGATTGTGGATCTAGTGTGTGAGGAAATGTGGTGTGGATTGTGTGTAACTGCTCTCAATCTGATCTAATGTGTATCTCCCCTTCAATTTCGCACCAATCATGGTTTTATATCACTTATGAACCTTCTAGAAGCTTCCGGAACATTCTGAAATTTTCACAGGATTTTGCACCTACACGGCCCGTGCTGCAGTACACGGCCCGTGTAGGGCACACCTACTTCGGCGTTTTTGTGCGTACTTCCGGACACGGCTCGAGCTGCAATACACGACCTTGATCATGGCCGTGCAGCACTTTCTGACGATAATACACGGCTTCTTCTTACAGGGCCGAGCTCCGCACACGGGGCGTGCAGCAGCGCACGGCCCGTGCACCAGCGCACGGTCGAATCTCTGGCCGAGCAGCGTGTTCTGATGACATTACACGGCCAGCTGCTACAGGGTCGTGTTCCGCGCACGGCCCGTGCAGCTGCATGGCCTATTCTTCGTCTCCCTTTCGCTCCCGACTCCATTTTTGTCCGTTCCATGACCTGTTTTACACATATTTAAGCTCATTTACACAATTCTATCAGTTCGTACCACTTTCCTCAAAATAACAATAACTCCACCAAACTTAACGCAAATACGGATAAAAATATCCGAAAATACACACATAAAGACACTAAAACCTAGGTGAAAATGACGACAATCACTCCTCTCCACCAATTTGTATAACTCATATTGATTGAATAAGTACTCTTCCTTCTTTTCAACCAACTCCACACTCTACTCTTCATTTTTCCTATTAATATCAACTCATCTACTTTCTTATTTTGGAATATCACTTCATTCCTGCCCCTCCACATTAGCCAAATCACACACATCCAAACCATCAATACAACAGATTTATCAATATCAGTTTTAAACAAGGCAATTTATAGTGTGCACCCGGGTGCACCTAAAGATAGGGTGTACCCACATACAAATATAAACAAAAACATATACAATTAAGAGTAAAAATGTATACAATTTAATTGTTAATTTTTTTAATGAAAAATTGTGTTATAATATTCAATAAAATGTTATACACATATGGATGTTAATTTTTTTAATGAAAAATTAATGTGAAAAAAGTATACAATTATTACAAAACACGTATACAAAATAGAATAATATGTATACAAAATAGAATAAAAAGGTATACACATATGGGTGCACCCTTGCACCCGGGTGCTCCCAATATACACTCTTTAAACAAACCATAAAATAGATGAAAATTAACTTTTGCAGACGAATGAATAGGAGAACTTACACCTAACCACTTAGACATTCACCCCAAATTTTTGTACTCCAACTGCAATTAAAGAATAGGTAGTCAGCAGTTTCCACATTACCAAAAGGGACTATCTAATCCATGAATAAGCTAATCTAGCTGTTTGCATCTTGATGGCATCAATCAGAATGTTTGTAAAGTATCTTCTGGGAGTTAAATTTATTATTTACCCTATAACTAAGCAAAACTTTGATTTTTGCTCTAAAAAATATAAGTGGTTCAATTTTACCCTATAACTAACGAACTGTTTCAATTTTTGCACAATTTTTGCGAATTTCGCCGGAATCCACCACGTCATGCTTCAATTTGGGGGTTTCTGGTTGGTCTTACTTACGTGGCAATTTTCACTTAATATGAGCCAATGAATTCGCCACCTCATATGCCACAATTTTTTTATTTTTTTTTTATTTTTCACATCATATAATAAAAATAAATTAAATCAGAAATGAAAATAATTAAATAAAAAAATAAAGAACATATAAACTGAATTCCAAAAAAAGAAAAAAAGCAACGGAAGAAGATTTGAAGAACATGATGAACTTCAGATTGGATGATTGTTATCGTGGGTGCCGTGTTGAAGCCGTCGACCGCCAAGCCGCGGTATCAATCCGGCGACTCACAGACCATGAACGAGAGGCGCCTGCCTTCCGAGTCAACTGGTCTCTGGTGCCTTTTGCCATCGTAGAGAGAGGAGAGAGAGAATAGCCCCGTCGTAGAATCTGGCAAGAAGATGGGGCCGATCGAGACGAAAAAGAAGAAGGGGAGGCCGACGAGGGCAGATCCGGATTCCAGGGACCTCCTGTCGGCGGAGCGTGACCTCTGGAGGAGCCTCCGTCGCCGGATAGAGATGCTAAGCGATGGGCATCCTCGAGCTTTTCTTTTATCACCCGCGGTGGGCATCAGTTTGCTGCTGATGATTTTCTTAATTTGGAATCTTGTATTTTGATTTGGGGATTTTGAATTTTCATTTGGGATGATTTTCTTTCCGTCAAAGAACAGGTTGTCGGCAATGGTTCGAGATGGTGGTTGATGGTGTTGCTCGTCGGCTTGGTTGGAGATATCGTTGGTGGCGTTGCTCGTCGGGATGGAGATGGTAGTGGCGTTGCTCGTAGGTAGGGATGGCAATAGGACGGGTATTTTTGGGTACCCGGTCTATTCGAACCCTAATGAGTAGGGTACGGGTAGTTGTAAACGGGTTTAAAACGGGTACGGGTAGTTATGAAAAATACCATTAGGATGGATACGGGTAATGCCTCAAATAACGGCGGGTACCCGATTATATATATATTTTCTTATAAAATTTAATATATATTATATAATTTATATATGATAAGATATTTTATATATTTAATTAATAGTTATAAGTTTAATTTAATTATATTTATTAAATATTTATTTAAAATAATACAATTTATATTATATTTAATTAATAATAATGTAATTTTTATTATTATACTTATTTAGACAATAAAAAATATAAATATATATAAAATAAATTAATATTAAATGGGTATGGGTACCCGCGGGTATTGATAAACGGTAATGGGACGGGTATGAGTACTATAATAAATTTTTTAAACGGGACGGATACGGATACGAGTAGTTATTTTTTAATCGAATACGGGTACGGGTACCCCAAAATAAGCGGGTACCCTATCCATTGCCATCGCTACTCGTAGGGATGGAGCTGATGGCTGATGGATGTGTTCTTAGTTTTTTTTTTAGTTAATATTTTTTGTTTTTTATTTTTTTGTAATGTACGATCATTTTTAAAGAAATTATAATTGTATGAGTGATTTTAATTTTATTTTTTTATTCTTTAATTTATATTTTAATTTTTTCTATGTTATTAAAGTATTTTAGAAAATTAAAAATAATAAAATATTTTTAGATATTAGGAGTTAAAGGTGAGTGGCTGCTAATTTAGTTTTTTTTTTTTAAATTATATTCAAATTTATTTTATGATTTAAATTGCAATATTAATGTATAGATGATGTGGAAAATGAATAAAAAATTAAATAAGTGGATATGACGTGGTAAATTCATTGCCTCAAAAAAAGTCAAAATTGACACGTCGAATTGATCAGCCGGGAACCCCCAAATTGAAGCATGACGTGGTGGATTCCAGCGAAATTGAGCAAAAATGAAACAATTTGTTAATTATAGGGAAAAATTGAACCACTTGTTTTTTAAGGCAAAAATCGAAATTTGCTCAACTATATGGAAAAATATTGTAAAATATGAATTTAACTCTATCTTCTGGCATCGAACAAACTTTTATTTCTAGCGGTCCAGATGTGCTTAATGGTAGTGGCTAGAGCAATCCTTCTAACTTTAGTATCCACTCCCCTGTCTTTCTTCCCTTGTGTACTGCTTGAAGTGTATTAAGCTCCCTGTGCCATCCCAGCCAATGTTTGATATTTCTCCAAACTACTTTGACAAAGAGGGCAATCAAAAAATGTTTTTTTTATCTTTTCTTTTCTTTTCTTTTGGTATTAATACAGAAACCACACAATCCATCATTCAGAAATAGCCAAAGTCGGTCCTTTGTAAGGAGTTTCCTGTGGGCTAGAAGCCACATTCCATTCGAGTCTGGATCTTCTGTGCCACTTTTGTGTTATATTTCTTATGTCATTACGTTGGATGAGTGACAAGTAGGAAAGAGAAGGGAAACTATACTTAAGTCAACCAGTAAATACTAGGGGCAAATGATTGCTTTTCTTCACCACAACGCGTGTCATTCCATAGGAAGATGTTATAAGAGATGTCAAACAAAAGTGTCACAGAACAAAGCTCCCTATGTCAATACTCCATAGTATCCACATAAAGATTGAAATGTATTAAGCTATTAAGCTCCTATGTCCATACTCCATAATATCCACATCCAGATTGAAATATATAGTTTGTGTGCAAAATAGGATGGAAAGAGTATAGTATATTTCTATCTTTAAGCACAAATATTTATTTTTGTCCAATTGGGTATACACTAAATTCTTCACCAAATCAACATATATTTGCATGCCTTATTAAGGAAATGGAGAGATCTTGTACACGTTTTGCCAAAACAAACTATAAGGAGTATAAAAGGAAAAAAATTAAGGGCATAAAATGAAATGGACAGCAATAAAAGACAAAGATTTGTGTGTGACATTCTCAACGAATTATTACATCAATAATTTTAATATAAATGAAAAGTGATAACATTAAAAATAAAGTAATAACATTTTTAATAAAAAGTTATAAGATCAATATCATATAAATATAAATGAAAAGTGATAACATTAAACAAAATAATAGTAACATTTTTAATTAGAAGTGATAACTAAAATGATTTTACTTGAGAAGTTCTCAAACAAGACTACCACTAATATAAATTTGTTCTATTGCATAAACGTTTCTTTGGTTAATAAAGATCAATGTCTAAGCCTCTAAGGTGATTAAGCATGAATATTAAATTTACTGATTCGTAAAGCAGATCATCAAGAACAATGAGAATTAATAACTAAGATCTTTAAAAAAAAATTAATTAACAACCCATAAATTTATTCCTTTTGGACATCTACTAAATCAAATTTTAGGCAATGGTGGAATACTTTGTTCATTCCTAAAGAAATTATGAGGATCAACTGCTGTCTTAATCTTCACCAACCTGTCAAAATTTCCCTTGAAATACTTGTAACCGTACACCTTCCCTTCATTGTAAGTGTTGTTGCCATTTTGGGTCGTTCCAATATCCAGGTCCCTGTAATTCAGATACGATTCCCTCGGATTACTCGACACGAATGGAGTCATGTAGCCGTACAACGATCTTGTCTGCTCTATGTACTTCTTCTCTGCAACATCACCTTCTTCCTTCCAGTTTGCAAAATACTGAATCTTGAATATGTTTCCTTTCCGATGAGGAAATGGCGTTTGTGTTTCCGGAATTTTGTCCATTGCTCCGCCGTAGGCATTGAAAACAATGCCTGCTTTTCCACCCTCAATGATCTTCTTCCAAAGCCCCTCCAGTCCGTTTTTCGGGATTGGGGTTTTGATGTAATCCGATTTCCTCTTGAAGAAGCTTGCTGAATCGACAGTTCGGTTCAGCAAAACTTCTTCTTTTGCACCCTTCTCAAAGTTTGCCCAAAACAGCACTGACTGTATCCAGCTCGTCTGGATACAGTCCTGCTTCTGAACACCCAGTTCCGGGAACTGGGCGTTCAGCAGCGATGTTAATGCATTAGCCTCGCCGAGAAAGAGTGCATTAAACGTAACCTTAACAATCGTGGCATTATCCTCCGTAGCTGGCTGAACAAGAAGCCTAATGAACAGATTATCATTGATAGTGTTTGCTATAAACTGCCAACGGTGAACAAGATCTGTTACATTCTGTTTCGACGTTCTTGCAACGCTGAAAACCGTCACGACAGGAGGTACACGAACCAGTTTAATCTTGTAAGAAAGCACAACACCGAAGCTAGCGCCACCACCGCCATTGATGGCCCAAAAAAGGTCTTCCCCCATTGAAGATCTATCCAGAAGCCTCCCATTTACGTCGACAATCTTAGCATCGAGCACATGATCAACGGAAAGACCGAATTTACGTAACAAGTTGCCATAGCCAGCCCCACTAATATGGCCACCAACGCCAATGGTAGGACAAACTCCAGCCGGAAACGCATGAACTTTGCTTTGCTCCCAAATTCGATAATAGAGCTCGCCAAGAGTAGCACCGGATTGAACCCACGCCGTTTCGGACCTGTAATCGAGGACGATGTTCCGAAGATTAAACGTGTCGAGGATGACGAATTCATTGGCAGATGTGTAAGAGGTGCCTTCGTAATCATGGCCACCGCTGCGGATTTTGAGCTGAAACCCTAAATCTTTTACACACAGTACGACCGGTCCGACTTCGGATTCGTCGAAAGGTGTGACGATTAATGAGGGTTTTCTGAAATGGTAATTGTTGAAACGTGGATTCCTGAGGTATTGTAGAAGAACAGATTTGAAGGATGGATTTGAGGGTGAGTAGACTATTTTGGAGATTTGTTGTTGGGAAATTGTTTTGTTGGATAAACATAGGATAAAGGTGTCGTAGATTGGACCTGGGGATGAGAGAGTGTAAGAATTTAGGGTGCATAAAAGTAACAGAAGAAGAACGGTTGAAGAAGCCATGAACAGATGATCGAGTTTGCAATGGTGGGGTGGGGATAATTGGATCAAGCTATGTGGATTGAATCCAGCTTTATAATTTAGAAAACGATTGATTTTAGGTTTTGGGCTGAAATTATGGCAACAATTACATTTTACGTACCTTAATTAATTGAGGTGACAAATCCAACGTAATAAACGTTAAAGAAAAATGTAACGTAACAAAATTAAATTGGAGAAAGATATTAATAAGTCAAGATTTTTAGAATTTGGTTGGCAATCCAGCACAAAATATATTTAAATTAATTTTTTTTACTATAATACTTTTCACGAAAAAAAAGTTGTTATTTGTTGGCTTTTTTAATATTTTAATGATCAATTTTAAAGAAAATCTACAAAGATCAATTTTACTATGAAATCTACAAAGATCGAATTTAATATTGAAGTGAGATATATAGAGCTGCTGGATTGATTTAATTAAGGAAGGTAGAAGATATTTCAAAGAAATTGATTGATTGTTGTAAGGAAAGAAGATCAATTTTATTATGAATTAAATCTACAAAGATCGAATTTGATATTGAAGGGAGATAGGGCGGCAGGATTGATTGATTTAATTAAGGAAAGATCGGGGAAGATTGCTAGAATTTGCTTTGGAGAAGATTCTTGATGGAGTTGTACACTTTATGTCTATACAATAGATAAGGAATGAAGAATTGAAGGGAAACGCCTAGTGAGAAAATCAAGAGTGTTTTTCCATCACTTAAAGTTTTATTGTGTTGTTGATTTTGTTCTTCTTTTTAGCCACTTTGGTTAGAAAGAATTTTGATTTGATAAAAGAGTGGGGATTATTGTATCGATGATCAAGAGGGAATCCTGATTTCAAGTTCTAGAGTTAGGCTAAGACTAGAGTTAGATTCAAACGAGATAAATAACTGTGAAAGTGCTATCAAATTATTGTCAAGAGTCGTGTTGTAAATCTAATGAATAGTTTTGAGGGAATGACGAGGTATCCCCATTTCAATTCTAAGATGTTCTATAACAAATTATTCTCTTATTTGTGCATAAAACATCGATTTTAAGAATTACATTATTTAAAATCAACAAAAAAAAAAGTGACATAAGATAATAGGATAAAATCTTTTAACAAACATTGAAGTAACTAATGATATTCAAAATATTGTAATTATTCAATTCTTTTCCACTAGTTAAATTACTAACAAAAAATAAATAAATTATTTCTTACCTCGTATCTTACACGGGTCATGATCATGATCACAAAATAATTCGTAGATTAGAATTTTTGGAAATCAATTAATCTGGGTCAGACTTGTCACTGACGTCAAGTAACTATTTTAATTTTCATAATTAATTATTATTTTTATTAAAAATGTTATTACTTTTCGTCACATAACCATTTTATACTTTCATAATTAATTATCATTATATAGATCTCACACAAATCTTAGTCAATTGCGTATATCATTGTTAAATTTTTAGATAGTGTTTTGGTGGTTCTGCATCATGAGTCATGTTATGAGCTTTGCATGCATGGCTTACAAAATCAGTTTGGAGTACAAGATTGGTCCACCTTGCCTATAGGGCATAGCTCAAGCGATAGAGGAAAGGATGTGAAGGTCTTCCAAATGAGCTTGGTTGCTGTAGGGTGAGGGTTCGAATCCTGTCTTTGGTATGAATTTGGTCCTTTGCAATTTGCAATTACAAGTTTAACCGTGAGCCCTCTCTATAAGACACTAAAGACACATTCTGCTATTGGCGGGTACATCATTTAAGATTGTTTTTTAGTTACTGTTTAAGATTGTTTTTTAGTTACTGTTCCTATTGCACACTTTTCTCCATTTCTTGTTGCAAAAAGAGGAAAACATTGTAGCAACAGTTGCTGCAATGAGTGCTGATTTTTTTTTTTCATTTTTTTTAATGATATGAATTTGTATACTCCCTCCGTCCCGGGTATTTTTACCCGTTTGTACAGGCACGGAGATTAAGACGTTTTATTTTTTTAATATATAATGTAAGAGAAAGTAGGGATAAATTAGTAATTTAAAAAGAAAAAGTGAATAAAGTTATTGGGAATGATGAATAAAGTGTAAAAAAGTAATTAAAGTTGTTGGGATTGTAAAAAGTAGGTAATAAAATATTATGTATTTTTGCCAAAAATGGAATGGGTAAAAATACGTGGGACACCCCAAAATGGAAAGTGGGTAAAAATACGTGGGACGGAGGGAGTATTTTATTTAAATAATGAGTACGTATATTTTTTTTAAATAATTAAAAATAATATTTTTAAAAAAAAATATATTATTATTTTAATTTATTTTGTAAAAATTGGAGCGAAGTGTTGAGATAAACTATTAAATTAATTAATTGTATTTTTGGTTGAATGTATATAATAAAATAGTGCGACTGCTGAGATGATTATGATTCTGATAGGAATACCATAATCACACTTTTATGGTATACATGTCATTCTACCGAACTTTATTTGAAAGCGTATTTCTTTTGCTTTACTAACATGGTAGATTACGTGCCAAAATATATAATTGCTCTTTGAAAAAGAAAAAGAATGATCTAATCGATTTACTACTATTCATCATTTTAGATCTCACAAACATTACTTGAAATTGATTTTACATTTTAGATTTTGACAATGACTAGTTCGTGTGTGATATCGTCATGTAAGATAGCATATATAAAAATGAAAAACAATAAAATAAAATTTATCATTTCTTGCTTGCAAAAGTATTGGTGAGAAGTCAACAGAGTATTTAACTCCTTATCAAAACTATATACATCCTTTGTCTCATGCATATTTCTGCATTTTCCTTTTGGTCTATTTTGATATATATTCACAATGTCACATCTTAATGCTACTTATATCACGACATAAAATGTAACTCTAGATCAAATTAGCAAAAGAATTTTGATAGGAATGATAGATTCTGCACCTTTTATGTTTTACTATCAATGTCCGCTGATTTTGTCATTTTGAATCTTTATTTTAAATTTTACTTTAAAAGTATTTATTTTTCATTTTAAGAGAAAGAACCACACATTTTACTTATCACTTTTTGTTAATACAATTATTCAATTTATATTAAATTATTTGTATACTTTAATTTAATCCATGTAAAATAAAATAAAATAAAATAAATGAATAACTTTCCGTTGAATAGAAAGAGTATTAAAAGACATGCAACAATAGGAGAGAAAAAAAAATTGTATCATTTAACATTATTAACATCTCCATCCACCCCACTCTTGATAAACTTTTCACTTTTATCCTGCATACAAAGTTTACAAAAATTTACCTTTTAATAAATTTTGGAATATATTATAATATTTTTAAATAATAAATAAATGATAAAGTAAGTTATATATAAACTAATTGAGAGTAATATTTTTTAAAAATACTATGCATTTGAGAGGTTAATTATTTTGAAAATTTTATTATCTTTAAAGGATTAAAGTTGCCAAAACAAATAAACCAAGAAAGAGTAATGAGTATAGAGTATAATAATACATGAAAGTAAAAATTTATTTCGCAATAATATTACAATCTCAAAAGAATAATACATACAATAAGTAATAAGATGTATTCAAATTAGAGATGGACTAGGGTACAACCGGTTGTACCAATTGAATTGGTCCCCACCATTCTTAATTAATTCATGTTCCTTTATTAATGTTGTTTTTTATTTTATTTTAAATTTATTTTATTTAAATAACTATTATACCCTAAATCCTTTTACCCTAGGAATAAATTATACCCTAAATTATAAGGGTAAAATTACAATTATACCCTAAACCCTAGAGATAAATTATACCTTAAACCACAAGGGTAAAATTCTAATTATATCCTAAACCCTAAACCCTAGGGGATAATTATACCCTAAACCATAAGGGTAAAATTACAATTATACCCTAAATCCTAGGGATAAATTATACCCTAAACCACAAGGGTAAAATTACAATTATACCCTAAACCCTATGGGATAATTATACTCTAAACCACAAGGGTAAAATTACAATTATACCCTAAATCATAAGGGATAATTATACCCTAAACTACAAGAGTAAAATTACAATTATACCATAAACTCTAGGAATAAATTACACCCTAAACCACAAGGGTAAAATTACAATTATATCCCTAAAATAAAAAAAACAGTAACGTATATCAACAATTAAAAAAAAAAGAAAAACACATGCTATAGATGAAGGAAGAAAGTTGTACCAAAAATTGTATCAATTGAAAGTTGTATACAAATCTTTGCATTCAAATTAAAATTTTATACTTATAATAAATGAAACCGAGTAATTTGACCTGTCACTACGAATGCGACGGGTGCATTTAAAAGCAAACCAATCTACTCCATTGCTTTTCTTCCCTTGGAGGGCAAAACCGGAATACTCTGTTCGTTTCTAAAAACGTTATCCGGATCAACTGCACTCTTGATTTTCACCAGCCTGTCAAAATTGCTTTTGAAATATTTCACCCCATAAACCCTCCCCTCACTGTAACTGTTCTTCCCGTCGTCGGTGGTCCCGATGTCCAAATCCCTGTAATTCAGATAAGCTTCCCTCGGATTCTTCGAAACGTACGGCGCCATGAAACTGTATATCTCTCTGATCTGATTGATATGCTCTGTATCAGCTGCTTCCCCTTCTTCGTTCCAGTTTACAGAGTACTGTATTTTGAAGATGTTTCCGGCACGGTGGGGGAACGGCGTCGCTGATTCTGGAATCTCCGCCATTCTGCCGCCGTATGAGTTGAACACTAGACCAACTTTTCCGACATCGACTATCTTCTTGAAGATGGTATCGAGATCTGGTATGGAAATTGGGGTTTTGACGTAGTCCGATTTTCGTTTCAGGAAGTTGATGGAATCCGGCGTGCGGCTGAGCAGCACCGTCGGAGAGGTGGTGTTGTCGTAATTTCCCCAAAAGAGGACGGAATTGATCCACGACATTTCACGGCAGTCGGATTTTTGTAACCCTAATTTTGGGAATTGTTTGTCGGTGATTTGGAGGAGACGGGAAGAATCGCCGAGGAATAGTCCGATGAATGTCGCTCGGACACTTCTAACCTTGTTTCTGGTAATCGGCTGTAAGAGAACCCTAATGAATAAACCGTTGTCGACCTTGTCGGCGATTTGCTGGTACTGGTATACAATCTCTGTCGCGTTGAATTTCTCCAATCGGAAAACCGTCACCGTTGCCGGAACTGGCACCAGCTTTATCTTGTACGATACAATTACACCGAAACTGCCGCCGCCGCCGCCGCGGATTGCCCAGAAAAGATCTTCACCCATTGATTTTCTGTTCAGAACTCTGCCGTTCGCGTCGACAATCTGCGCGTCGATGACGTGATCAACCGTGAGTCCGTACTTCCTCAGCAAGTTTCCGTACCCAGCGCCGCTGATGTGGCCGCCGGCGCCGACGGTGGGGCAAACTCCGGCGGGGAATCCATGGACTTTACTTTTTTCCCAAATTCTGTAGTAGAGTTCTCCGAGCATAGCGCCGGATTGCACCCAGGCGGATTCGTCGGCAATGTTGACGTCGATGGAGCGAAAATTGAACATATCGAGTACGACGAAGGGGGTGTCGGAGACGTAGGATATGCCTTCGTAGTCATGTCCGCCGCTGCGGATTTTGAGTTGGACGCCGAGTTTCTTGGCGCAGAGGACGGCGGCGCTGATGTGGGACACCGCCGTGGGAGTGAGGATTACGGCGGGGCGAGGGGTGGTGGAGACGTTGAAACGACGGTTCCTTACGTAGGATTGGAGGACATTTGCGAAGGAGGGGTTATTTTGGGCATAAATTATTTTTGAAATATCTGAAGAGGGAATTTTGGATTCTGTGAAACATTTGACGAAGGAATCGTAGATAGAATCTGCAGCATATGTAGAAATAAAAACATTGCATAGGAGAATTAAGAGGAGGTATTGGTTCATCATTTTAGGAAGTGAAGTGTTGTGTTTTAAGTTTGGGAGGGTTGTTCTTATGTATGTGTAGGAATAGGAGAGGGAAATGAATACGCGTTGAAAATTCATGGGTGGGTCCTGCAACTGCAAGTTTGATCATTTGTGTTAAGGAGGAGAATATCGTTTTTGTGGGGGGTTTAGGGGAAACCGCCTTGTGTTGCGCCTAGAAACCCTTGTGTTTCTCAAATGATTTTAGAGTTTGACTAGTGTATAACATCTAAGACAATTTCCACGTTTAAATTAATTTCTATCACTAATTTAAATAAAATAACTATCCACTATTATTTTATTTAACTCATCAATCACAGGGTGAACTATTGCACTAGATGTACCTTAAAATTATGGGATCGATTTTTTAGTAGTCATTATTAACAAAGTACAATTTAAAATAGTCACATCTCTTAAAATTAATTTTTACTAGTCTCTTTTTAGTGTACTCCCCAAATTACACCTATAACTATCAGATAAAGAATGAAAATAAAGGGGTCATCATCCAGTCAATTTTGACTGCAGTAAATGGGGTGGATGGACCACATTTAAATTTGTAATTAGTTGGTTAGTTGACCACATTTAAAGTTTTTAAATTTTGGATGTGGATTGGTGGGGTATATCATTAACGTCATTTTCACTTCTTTCTCTCCCTTCTTTCTTTCTTTATCTCTCATCTTTCGTCCAACATCTTCTCTCTTCTTCTCTCCCTTTCGTCCCAAAGTCTCTCTCCCTTTGGTCCCAAAGTGTCAAGCACAGTGCCACCCCTTGAGTTTCTGTTCTCTATTTGCGGTCTCCCACATTATCCATCGGCCGGAATAGGCGTTTCCGACTAGGTGCATTCCGGTGAATTTTGTAAATGATAAATTTTCGGGTATGTATAAAAGCAGTGTTATTGACATCTCTAAATTGTGAGTTATTTGTGTATAATGTTTCCTACACTGATTTTTAGTACTCGTTTTCGAGGATATGACGTACATTTTGTGTAGTTTTGTTCATATGTATAAAATGTGAATTAATTTTGTATAATGTTTCGTACATGTTGTGGTTTGAAAATGTAATGTGTTGAATGTGACTTAATTGTGTATACATCATGTGTTGAATGTAGGACCGCAGTGGCGGTGTACATTTTTTTTTTTAATTTTGGTTGGTCGAATAGTGGTTTTTTATAGGCCGAATAGAACAAGTGTAAGACGAATAGATCAAAGTGTAGGAATAATTATTTTGATTTTTTTTAAATTTTGGTTGGCCGAATAGAGGTTTTTTGTAAGAGAATAGAACAAATCTTTACGCCGAATAGAACAAGTGTAGGCCGAATATATCAAAGTTTAGGAGTTGTTTTTTTAATTTTTTGGAAATGTTGGTTTGCCGAATAGAGCATATTTGGTAGGCCGAATAGAGCAATATTGTAGGCCGAATATATCAAGTGTAGGTCGAATATATCAATATGAAGTGGGAATAATCTGATAGCACTGACCTTGGCCGAATAGAGCAATTTCTGTAGGCCGAATAGAACAGTTTGTAGGCCGAATAGAAGGAACTGTAGGCCGAATAGAACAAATATTTGAGTGTGCCAATATTTGGTCAGTGGCTGCAATGAACTTATTGTTATTTGCATATAAGTATGAGTTTATGTGTTATTAAGTAAGTTGGTTGAATTTGTGCAGGGTGACTGGAAGCGTCCATCTATGCATGGCCAAAACTGTCGTATACATAATTACTGCAAACCTGGGGTTGTTATGGAAATTATCCGTAGGTAGTTAACAAGGGTTGGGGGTAATGCGGAGGAGATGTTCAGGAGATCATATTTTTGTCATTACTGGGATCTCAACGATGATTGGAACGCGAATGCTCATATCCACACTCTCATGACACGGGAGATTATATGTAGGGGGACGATTTAACTGCTAGATATTTTCAGGTTGGGAACGAGTGCCTTATATTTAGCAGGGTAGAGTTCATGAGGATAATGAGACTCTGCTTTCGGGATAGAGTCGGATTTGATCCGAATGTATCGTATCGTATCCCGCCTGGTAGGGTGTACAATACGTATTATGATCAGGGCGAGAGACCATTAGTCAATGAGATTGCTCGTGACTTTGAAGGCAGAAGATTTACAGATGTTAGCCCTGAGAACGCCTCTCTTACGTATGTAATTACAGATTTCTTCATACAATTGGAGTCTTATCTCCTCAGCACCATCATCGCTTTCGCTAGAAGACCGAATAGAATCTTGTTGTATGTGATATTCTTCTTCGATAGTCCTATTTTCGGTCATCATCATCATTATAACCATCTACATCATTCTCACCCTCACCACAGACGTCATCGACTTCAACATCTAGAGATTCTCTAAAACCAGACCTCTGCATCTCTGAGGCCGGACTGTACTCCACATTCAAATCAAAATCAGGCCTCCCACTAGAATGTGCCTTCGTACGTGGGTCATTGCTCGTACCAGCTCTTCCATCATCATAAGCCATCCCTGAAATCATACTACTTCCTGCACCCGCGATAGGACGGAGTGTCTCGTACACCATTCCTACATCAACACAATTGAATACTTCTACCACACGTGCATCATTCTTTATCTTATATTTAGACAAACGGCCATCGTAATCAACTAGAGAATGAACTACATACCACCAGTGACCAAAATCAGCTTGTACTATGTCATGAATTTCTTTTAGCAAACTACTATAACACAGACTGTCCTCTGGCAAGAATAACCAGTTCACCACTCCACCTTTGTATACAAACCTTCCCAAGCTCCACCCCAACACATCCCAACTTTTTTATAACTTATCTGCACATTTTTTCAAAAAAACTTTAATGACATCAACATTAAAATATTAGAAAATTAGTTGCAACATTAAAATATTAGAAAATTACACTCATATTATATTCTATTCGGCCAACAGATTAATGTATGCAGCCCTACACTGTTTCAATATTCGGCCTACCTTGACACCTTAAAAAGTCTCAGTATGTTTTTTCTTCTATACGTTCTATGTTTCTTCTATTCGGCCCATAAGGTTCTCCTCTTCGGCCTACTAAACTTGCTCTATTTGGCCTACGTATTTTTTAAAAATAAAGAATTCCTGAAAAATTTAGTTCTTCTATTCGGCCTACGCTTTTCTATTCGGCTCACAGTGTTTGTCTATTCGGCCTACAAATGTTGTTCTATTCGGCCTACTAATTTTCTAAAATTAACAGAACTTTTTGGCCTATTCGGCCAATATTTCTAATGTTCGGCCTACAAAGTTGTTCTAATTGGCCAACAAGTCTTCTTCTATTCGGCCTACTCACCATTATTTAAATATTTGACAAAATCTACGGTTAGCATGTAATGCACCGGGTGCACTTAGTACTTTATAGACTAAATATAGGGTGTAGTGAAGATTAAATACAAATACAATCTAACATGAGTGGTGAAGATTTAATGTGGAAAGAATTTTGAATGTGACAAAATTATTCTAATCGGCATACGAATTTTTTTTAAAATGTTGAATAAATAAAATACACTCATGAGGCATGTAAAAATTATAAAATTAAGGCATTCATAACTGTTAAAACAAGTTTAAACATACCTTGTACACCTGCTTCCCAAAATCTCACACCTCTCTAAAAAACTAGAAATTTGCTCCTAAATGCTCAACCTCTAAAATAACTCGTAGAATTTTTTTTTAATAAATGTTGGACCACCATATATATATACCTCATTTTTGTATGGATATGAGGGAGCACATGCCTACATAGGAGTACTAGATATTAGGTATTGTACTTTGCCACTTTATTCAGAAATGAAGAGGAATCGGATTCTTTTACTGTACGTTTGGTACTTTTGGTCAAAAAGTGTGGAATCTTATTCTCCAAACATGTGAAAAGTGGGTCCACCTAAAGGGCATTTTGGTCAATTCCTTTAAAAGTGGTTAGAAAAAATTGTATATAACACATGTGGTCACTTAAAATTATACTTAAGTAATAGTGGCTACTTTTTGCCATTTTCACTAAAATTATCTATGATTGAATTGATATCTTATGCATCTGGTTGCACTGTACCAACACTGTATATTCATATGTGTATACAATTTTTTTATTAAATAATGTGTATTTTTTTAATAATTGTATAATTTTTTTATATTTATTTATTTATTAAAAAAACTATCAAAAAATTTGGTAACATATCAATGTATATATTGTTATTTATAAGTGTATAAAATTTTTTAAAGTTGATAGTTTACCAATTGCATCAGATAATTTTCCTTTATATTAAGATATATGAAGAGTTATGATGATTTAGCAATAATTTTGTGTGGCAAAGTTATTAATATGCACTTTTAATTATGGAAAGTTGGTAATGATATGTAAAGAGATTAGATAGAATAATTGCATGATTGTAGATAGGTATAAAGCGAATAGTTATCGTAGTGGACTTGGATTCGTTATTGTTCATCATGTGGTAAAGCTTTGACGATTTCAAGGTTTGGAGATTGTAAGACAGAATATCTAATACTCCCTCCGTCACATAAAAGTTACTCCTTCCGTCCCGGGTATTTTTACCCGTTTGTACGGGCACGGAGATTAAGACGTTTTATTTTTTTAATATATAATGTAAGAAAAAGTAGGGATAAATTAGTAATTTAAAAAGAAAAAGTGAATAAAGTTGTTGGGAATGATGAATAAAGTATAAAAAAGTAGTTAAAGTTGTTGGGATTGTAAAAAGTAGGTAATAAAATATTATGTATTTTTGCCAAAAATGGAATGGGTAAAAATACGTGGGACACCCCAAAATGGAAAGTGGGTAAAAATACGTGGGACGGAGGGAGTATTATATTTTTTTTTTGGATTATCCCATAAAAGTTGTTACATTCCTTTTAAAGCATATGAAATCCACACAAAAAATATTAACATATTCAAATTGGTCCACACACAATACTAACACCTACACACTACAATTAAATATTATTTCTCTCACTTCACTTTACACTAAAATATTATATTCTTTAATATGCTTCCCAAAAAAAATGTTACAAGTTTAATGGGATAGAGGGAGTAGCAATTTATCATCCACACTATAAAACCATGTTATATTGGGAATTGTCAAACGGCCGACACTTGTCCTGTGGGTTAAAGTCCTTCACTATGGGGTCCGCATTGTGTTTTAGTATTTTATTGCAACTATTATAATATAATAATAATAATAGTATAAAATGTGGAGTTGCATCAACTTGTATGTGACAGACAAACTCTGAACTAATTTATGAAATTAATCTTAAAAAAGATAATTTTTTATTAATATTTTAGACAATTTTTTTATAAATAAGCTTGGGCAATTATGTTTGTCATTTTTATGTTTCATGTTTATTGGCGGCGGTGAGATTCGAACCATATACCTTTATCAAGGCTCGACTCTAATTAACTCTAATACTATATTAAATGATCACTTCATTTAAAAATCTAAATCGATAAAGAAGTAAATTATTTAATTTAATATTTAAACAATTCACTCTAACAATATATATCATTAGCAGCTAGCATATGTCAAACAATTTCAAATAAGACAAAAACTTGTGTACAACCTTCAATTGGTATAATTCCGGTACAATCTCCATCCTTCGCCTTCAGTGTGTGTTATCCTCTTTTTTTTTTTTTTTTAATTTTAGGGATATAATTACAATTTTACTCTTGTGGTTTAGGGTATAATCTATCCCTAGAGTTTAGGGTATAATTGTAATTTTACCCCTGTGGTTTAGGGTATAATTATCCTCTAGGGTTTAGGGTTTAGGGTACAATTACAATTTTACCCTTGTGATTTAGGGCATAATTTATTCCTAGGGTTTAGGGTATAATTGTAATTTTACCCTTATGGTTTAGGGTATAATTTATCCATAGAGTTTAGGATTTAGGGTATAATAGTTAATTAAATAAAATAAATTTAAAAATAAAATAAAAAACAACATTAATGAAGGAGCAATAATTGATTAAGAAGGGTGAAGACCAAGGTTGTACCAATTCAATTGGTACAACGGTTGCACCCTACTCACTCTCTTCAAATAAAAAGTAAGAAAAGAAAAAACGAAATTAAAAATAAAAGGTTAAATAAGGGAAGTGGTGGTTTAGTGGATAAATGGTAGGAAATATAGAAATTGACATTAGATGACAATAAAAATAGGCATGGACTACTGGATGAAAGTGACAAATTCCAAAAAAATTAAACGTTGATTTTTATGTTTGACTTGTTCTCTTCTTTATTTGTGGTGATACTAATCTCCACTTAATACCCCACACATGATTTCCAATTTCATTGGGTATAAATATTAATGTAAAATTTTGATATAGAACCACTATTTAGTTCTATTATAAATGCTATCAATTTTTATTTTATTTTATTTTTTTATAAATACAGCTCCACATCTAATAACAGAATTTTAAATGGATCGAGATCACACCTATCATTAATACAACTTGCGTTTGAATCTGTATGTTGTACGGAAAAATGTATTCTAATGTTATTTAAACCAAAAGGAGAAGCCTAAATCATGCCTTTTAGATAAACCATTCTATCTCCACCCGAAGAAGAAGTCTAGTAAGACCCGTCCCATACATTGTACAATCACGCGTTTTTATAAAATAAGTTTATCTTAACTTAAATTTTATTTTGTGAAATGAGAGATATAATATTTATAAGAAAATATTAACTTGTAAAAAATCAGTATAGGGGTGTGTTTTAGTTTATAGGGGTATAGTTTGAGAGATATAATATTTTAATGTACAATCGGTAGTTGTTATGGATACCCTTATAGTAAATATTTTTTTGAACATAATAAATAATTATGTTTATTAATTATGTAAGATACTTGCTTATTTCTTAATACTCATACCTGTATATAAATAAATATCATTTAAAAATTAATATTTTAAAAATTTATTACAATATTTGTATCCGTCCCAAAATCTTTTATCAATACCCGTAAATTACTAATAACCATTTAATACTATTTTTTAAAGTATTTTTTTATTGATTAAAATTAATATTTTGTATCAGTTTATACTAATGAATTAATTGTTACGTACTTATATCCATTTAAATATAAACTACTCATATTCATACCCGTTTTATTAAAAAAATATATTATGATACTCATACACGTCCTAAACCCGTTTATCAATACCCGTTAATTATACATACCCATTTAAAATTATTAAGATATTAGGACCAATAATATTAATTCAAAATTATTAATAATGAAGAAAATAATTTATTAATGAATTAATTGTTACGTACTTATATTCATTTAAATATAAACTATTCATATTCGTACCCATTTCATTAAAAAATATATTATGATACTCATACCCGTCCCAAACCCGTTTATCAATACTCGTTGATTACACATACCTATTTAAAATTATTATGATGTTTGGACCAATAATATTAATTTAGAATTATTAATAATGAAGAAAATAATTTAATAATGATTTAATTGTTAAAACTATATTATAAATTCAAAAAATTTGTAATAAAATATATTATGATACCCATACACATCTCAAACCTGTTTATCAATACCCGTTGATTACACAAATACCCATTTAAATTTTTATGATGTTAGGACCAATAATATTAATTCAAAATTAATAATAATGAAAAAAATAATTTAATAATGAATTAATTGTTAAAACTACATTATAGTTTCAAAAAATTTGTAAAGAAAATTTTAATTTTTTACCAATGAATAAAATAATTTAATAATGCTTATAATGGTTAATACGACATTATAATTATAATTACAAAAATAAATCATAATATAAACTTAATTGTTAGTACCATAAATAATAAATAAAATTTTGCTCAAATCAATAAGAGGGAAACTTAAAATTTTAAAATTAAAATTAGTTAAATATGATATTATGACAAAAATTAAATAAGATATCATTTTAAATAAAGTATCATTATGACAAAAGAAAATCAATGGCTAAGATCTAATCTCATAATGCTGATGAATGGATGAGATTCAATAATGATTAGTAATCAAATTCAAGGGTGTAAATTAAGAATTAGCTCAATTTTGACTTTTTCATTTTGCTATTATATTACTTTAAATTAAATATTAAATAATAATATGACTTCTTAAATCACGTAAATAAAAAGGAAAGCACAAGTTGTATATTCTTTGTGATCAAAAGGTAAAAAAACTTTGCTATTATATTACTTTAAATTAGATATTAAATAATAGTATGACTTCTTAAATCACGTAAAAAGAAAAACACAAGTTGTATATTCTTTGTGATCAAAAGGTAAAAAAATATGATGATTAGTAATAAAATCCTAGGGTGTAAATTAAAAATTAGTTTAATTTTAATTTTTTTACTTTGCTATTATATTTTACTTTAAATTAGATATTAAATAATAGTATGACTTCTTAAATCACGTAAAAAAAACACAAGTTGTATATTCTTTGTGATCAAAAGGTAAAAAAATATAGGGTGAGGCTTGCGTACGTCCCGGGCGCACGCGGTGCGCCTTTAAAATTTAGTATTATGGATAAAAGTATATTATTTTGTTCTAAAGAGTATATATTTTAATTAATAAGGGTATACCATTTTGTTTTAAAGAGTATACACTTTTCATTATATTTTTTATTTTTCTTCAGAAAATAAAGGATACACATCTTTATAATAAAGGATATACAATTTAACACAAAATTCTAAAGGCACATGGAGTGTGCTTCCGTGCACCCACAAGTTTTTGCCAAAAATATATTCAAAAGTCACTCCATATACACTATATATTATACTCTTTAATTAATCGATTTATGTAAAAAAACAAATATATATCCTATGAGAAAATGGAAAGAATATTGTTTAATGTCAATTTGTAATCATAATTATAGACAATAGTTTATTTTTTTCCTTATTGCATACTCCCTCCAGCCCGTGCTAGCATTTATTTTTTACATATGAATTAAAATATATTATTATTTTATATGTATTGGATAATTGTATTAGAAAAATGTGGTGGACCACATGTAAAGTATTTTTATTAAAAAAGAAAATTATAAATACCTTTGCATTAACCGTCCAATATAATCTATGGACAGATCGAAAGGACCGTAGTATTTAAATGTCAATTATCCAAAAAGTTACATAATATTTATATATTACACTAAAACATCCAAAACATTTAAATGTCAATAACAAAAAGTTACATAAGAGTTATATATTACCCTAAAACATCCAAAACATTAGGTAATAAATTGGATAAATAGTCGTACACTACATTTATTTCCTAGATCGATATATATCATATGGTCAGCACTTTTGAAAGGAATAGTACTCAACAAATAAGCATGAGAGAAGAAAAATATCTTCCACAAAACATAATCAAAGGCATGATTGTTCTCAATCTAACCATAAATATGAGAGGAGAAAATATCTTCCACGTTTTGGTACAATATTTTAATCAAAAGACATTAGATAGAACGTAATTTATCTTGTACAAGAACATTTATTTATTTATTTCCAATTTATCCTCGTTTGATTAGATATACTTCATTTATTCCGAAAAAAATATACATTTTATCTCCATAAAATAGGTATGTTCAATTCTTCACTTTAAGATTCCCTTTGAGAATAGATGAAGAGAGTTATCAGGTGGATTTGAGAAAGGGGCGGCTATTCGCACCTCAAAATTACTGAACGTACCCCAAAAATATTTAAATTGACATAATTATTCTTATAAAATTTATATATGTTCGGTTATTGCAACCGAACAGTCATCTAACAAACTGTTCGGTTGCAACAATCGAACAGAATTCATTCATCTTATGTGAACAAAATAAGATTTGTGATTTTTTAATTCATATCTACATTGCCGAATATATAAGATAACAGATAAGTTTCAAGGACATCATCGTTCTTTAAACAAAGATAGTATCTATGGTGATTCATGAAATTAAACAAAGATAGTATCGATGGTGATTCATGAAACTTATCTGTTATCTTATCTATTCCACAATGTAGATATGAATTTAAAAAAATCACAAATCTTGTTCTGTTCAATTGTTGCAAATGAACATGTAATATAAATGAATTATTTATTATGTTTGCTGCAACCGAACGGATAAGATAGATGAATTTTTTATTTTGTTCGATTGCTGCAACCGAACACATAATATGAATAACTGTTCGATTGTTGCAACCGAACAAATATAAATTTTATAAGGATAATTATGTCAATTTAAATATTTTTGGGGTATGTTCAGTAATTTTGGGGATGCAAATAGTCGGGCCCTTTGAGAAATCTTGAAGTATTTGGCCCTTGATGGACTAATTTCTAACCATTAACAACTACTCCTAACATTTACCCAAAAAAAAGTATTTTCCATTTTAAAATATACATACATTTATTAATGGACTTAAAAGATATAAATCTGTATAAATGCAATTAATGTGAAAGACAAAATCTCTTGTGAAATGTGTTAAAATATGTATATTATTTAGATAAAGTAGTTTTAACAGCTATTAAAATATATTTTCCAAGGTATGTTGTATTATTATGCATTAAAATATAATTTTAGCATGTTATAATATGATTTATTATTGACATATACTCCCTCCGTCCCGTCCTTATGGTTACGTTTGCTTTTTGCACAGGGATTAATGAATATAATATTTTAATTTGTATTGGGGTGAGAGAAATAATAATTTAATGTAAAGTGGGTAAGTGTATTAGTGAAATGTGTGGGCCCATGAAGAGAGAAATAATTAATTTGTGTAGGTCCCATGTAGTAGGGCCTGAGATATTGGGCCTCTACTCCCTCAGTTCAGCAATTGGGCTTGGTAGCCTTAAAGCCCAATAAGGGCCATATAGGCCCCTATTATAGGAGGATAAGGTGCGTCCATCTCACGCCTCCGGGAAAACCACTTGGCCACTTGCCCCATGTTCAAGATCTACGGATATCCCCTAAGATATTTGCGTAGGGGATATCCAAAATTCGATCCTAGAGATAGTCACGTGAAGCTAAGCGCATTTAATGCTTACACTGTACACGTATATCGTAAGGTGATCTAACAATTTATCCAGAATCGGATGACGTCAGGTTACCTAATATAAATATAGGGACAACCCCCTCAAAAACATCACTGAAACCCGACGAAGTCTGTTGGGACGGATTGTACCTACAATGATGGACAGTCGGGAGGAAGCCACCCCTAGTAGAGCTGACACGGCTACAAGTCGGCACTAGCAGGAATATCCAAATCCTCCCTGGACTGTAGAAAAAGAGGTCCCGCCACAGGATGTAGATCCAGAAGGAGATGACCCACAAATCAATTTCCGCCAGAAGTGTTTCGACCTTCTTAGATAAGTAAAAGGAAAACGGGCAACATGATCGAGAACTGCTAGTCGAAGGCTGAGTTTTAGTCTGGAGGAGAACTCGCCGGAATAAGTGAATGAACGGCAACGTGATCGAACCCCGCCTAGGAGGTCAGACCACAAGCGAGTGGGGCCAAAGAGTATGCAAAAGAAGCAAAAAAAAGCCCAGAAGGTGGTAGACGGAGGAAGGCGGTTTCCCACGCTAATTCGGTCACTAGCAGGTCCTTCCCACACACTGCCGGACGCATAAGTGCCAAAGACTGATTGGGACCGGATCCAATCAAGTCTCGACATGAGCAAATAGGAGAAAGTGCAGGCGATGATCCCGTAACCTGACTCAAGCGGCAGCATAACTCAGAAATTGACGCGTTGAGGAGATGACTCGACGAGATGGAGAAAAGGAGTGGAACTAGGCTCCATAGCATTTCCGACCGAGAGTCAGGGAGAACCCCATTCACACATTGGGTTATTATGGAAGCCACCATGAAGAAGATCCAGATCCCGTAGATCCCCCAATACGCCAAAGAGTCCAGTCTGATCACGCATCTCAATAAATATGTTGGTTGGATGTTAGCATAGGGGAGTTCAGAGGAGGATCGATGCAAGATGTTCCCCTTAACGTTGGGTGACAAAGCGCACTCGTGGTTCGAGTCCCTACCCGTTAACTCTATTGACTCATGGGCACAACTCGCTATGTCCTTCTTGTCCCATTTTACATATTTAGGGCAGGTGAAAGAGCCAAAACAGAAGTTGGCTTGCCTACGGTAGGGACCGAAGGAGTCCCTAAAGGACTTCATGAGGAGATTCAATGAACAACGCGCCAACAAAGAAGAGGTCTCGGATGAAACGTCGACCATCTTAGCAACCGCCGTCTTGCCTCCAGGATCACCCATGTGGACTAGCTGTCCGCAAAAGCTATCGGGCAGTTACGCGGCCTTCATGGCCTCAGCTCAAGCGTTCATCCATAGCGAAGAAATTCTTTAAGAATACAAGAAGTCTAAAGGTGACCTCAAAGAAGGTGACAAGAGAAAGAAAAAAGGGGAGAAAGACTATAGAGCTCCGTTCTCCTTCAAAGCATTCCCGGATGATGACCAAATCCAGGAGATGATCGAGGTACTCGAACTCACTCCCAAAGAGATATTTAACAAAATATAAGATATCAACCTATTGAGTCCCCCGCCCAAAATACGAGCGGATCCGGCCAAGCTGAATAAGAAGAAATTTTGTAAGTATCACAAATCCATCTGCCATGACACCAATAAGTGCCGTAACCTACTGGCCGAGCTGCTAAAACTTTTCGAAGATGGGAAGCTGGACAACCTAGTGTCTGGGCCGAAGCGAAGGGGATAACAACCTGTCGCGATAGGCGAACGATTGAAAGGACCAGTCAATCCACAAGGACTGATAGGACCAGGTGATCGTCTGCCCATGCCACCTCGAGAAGTATACATGATGGACAAAAGATACGTGGAAACATCACAAGCCGTAACCACTCAATCACGGAGGAAACAGAAAGCCGAACTGCAAGAGTGTTAGGCATAATGTTGCGCACACCAACTAAAATCCCCAAGTGTAGGGAAGTCAATTATAATGGCAAGTATCCCAGTTAAATATCGTTCCCACTGAGACAGTTAATTATCTATTTTACTATAAATTACTATTCAACTAGAATCAATGTAACCAATTTCCAAAATTTTGAATTGAATTAATATCTAAAGTTTTGAAATAATAAGTAACAAAATAAATAAGCAAGGAATATTCAAGATTGAATCAAGAGAGAAGTAACAGCTCTAAGGTTTCAGGTGTAGTGCAATTGATTTGGTCTTCTAGACGTCCTAATGTTCATTCATGCTATTTTAATGAAAATACATCACAAGATGACGCGTGAACAGTTTCGAAACTCCTTCCTAGATACTAATAACATAAACTTAATAAACCTCTGGATGGCCAGTTCGACTAACATATATTCTCTGAAAGTACTACTCAAACTTATTCACTTCCTACTTGATTTCCTAATTGCATTGTTCCACTAAGAATATCAAGTATCTAGTTTACCAGCCCTTAGGATATCGTGTTCACGGGCAAACTACTATAATCCCTAGCAAACAGACAATATTAAGCGCGTATGCACACAAGCTAACACAACATACCAAGCATCATGGGCAACATCAATAGCATGCTATGAAGACGTTACAAATGTTTAACATAATCTGAATAAATCGAATAAATAAGAATCAACAATAACATAGATTCACAATATTTGTCGAGGATTCCAAATCAACTACCCTAACCTTCAATCCGTAGAATTGTAAAAGGTTTCTAGCCCATGAGGTCATAAACAACCCTCATGGATAACAAATTCATAACAAAATCAACAAAAGAAGAAATTAAGAATTGAATACGAAACCCTAGTGTCACGTGGTTTATGTTCTCCCTCCGTCTCTTCGATTGAATGGGCTCTCTCAACTGCACTTGAATCTTTTCCTAGACCGATAGAATGATAGGATGGATGAAAAGTGGGTGAAGGTAGAGATAATGGATGGAAGGTAATGGGATGCGTGTTCTGTGTTGATAACATTCTGTCGTATATTTATGTTCTGTGCGTATGCTTGTCAATATATAAGATGTACGCGTGTGATGGACCAACAGCAGCGTGAGGTGGTCAATGGGCTTTGGCTCTTCTCAATAAAAATAAGTAACGATTTGGGCTCCCGTCCTCATATTGGCCTGCATCCTTCCACACGATTCCCATACATGATCAACGGCCCCAACATTTAATTAAATTGCATGATAAAGCAGCGGTGATGTGGCATCATGGGTCATGGCTTCAATTGAAATCACGTGGTTGTAGCAAACCACTTTCTAGACCCGCAATTCTCTTAATTGATTTTTAAATCAATTATATATTTCATGGACCCATAGAAGGTTGGATTAGTAGCTATGCATGAAACTTTTCTCTTTTTAATATTTCATTAATTCCACCAAAAATATACCTAAAATCTAAAAAATCTCAACAATACCCGCGAACTAATAGAATTTATAAAAAAGAGCAATAAACTCCACAAATATTAAAATAATACAATAATCATATGGAAACAACCTGTGAAAAGTTCGAATTTTCGTGCTGAACAGAAAGCTCGATAGGTTACAATATGTGTTCACGACAATCCCCCGACCACCACTACACGCGGTGGATGTATTTTCTCCGAAGAAGACCTCGCAGAGGTACAAGCCCCCCACAACGACCCGCTAGTGATTTCGGCCATAATTTTGGGTGTAAAAGTGCATCAATGTCTAGTCGATACGGGAGCCTACACGAATATCATATTCATAGAGGTGTTTGAAGCCATCGGATGACCCTCCCACCACAAGATATCCCAGTGTAATGATGAGATTTGGGGTTTCGGTAATACCATCACTACCCCCATAATGCAAACGGATCTATCGATCCAGCTGGCAGATAAAAAATAGGCAGTAAAGGCTCAAAACACTCTCGAATTTAAAGTAGTGGACCTTCCATCACCATACAATTGTATTCTCGGAAGGACATTCATACATGGATTCAACTCCGTCCCATCTGCGCTCCACCAATGCCTGAAGTTTATAACCACAGACGGTCGAGTCGGCACCATTAGAGGCACCCAGAGAAAGGCAAGAAAGTGTTCGTTCATTGAAAGGGGAGACAGACTCAACTATCATGACCAGAGCTTCCAGCTAATGATGGTGGTGCAGCAGAACCAAGAGGAGAAGGCGAATCATGAATAAGCATCCCCGGATGGCCTAATAATGACATATCCAGAGCCAAGAAGCGCTCAGGAGTTCCGACCATTCGACGACAAGGAAATCAACCTACCTCCGATAACCGATGAGGATCCAAGATCTGAAAAGAAAAGAAAAAGAGAAGAACCAGTTGAGGAAGTTGAAGCGATAAGAATGGAGCCAAGCGACTCAGATCAGGAACTGTATGTCGGATCGCAATTGAAAAAATTGCACAGAACAGCGTTGATCGAATTATTGAGATCAAACCTGGACGTGTTTGCCTGGACACCGACCGAAATCCAAGAGACTGTTAGGAAATAATTTAGTGAGGGAAGCTCTATTTCCCTAATGGATAGCTAACCCAGTCTTAGTGCAAAAGGCAAACAAGTCTTGGAGACTGTGCATCGATTTCACGGACCTTAACAAAGCATGCCCAAAGGACAGCTTCCAATTACAGCACGTCGATCAGATGGTTGACGCCATGGACGACCACGAGTTGATGAGCTTTATGGATGCTGTTCTTAGTCGCATTTTTAGTAAATATGAAGAGTAAGAGACTCTATCGTTGAGTAAACACGTGAGCAAATACAAAATTTATTGTAATATCATCCCAAGGGAAATGAAACTTAGGTTTGTATCTGGATTTTCCATTGATTTGTGCTTTGTAATGATGATAGATTGAAGATGTTGTATTTAAGACAATTACTTAATTCTCTACTCAATTAACTAGAATTTAAAACTAATCAGAGTAATGATCTAATAATAAACAAATGACAAATGGATGGAAGTAGATTTCACTTGAGAAGAGAGCAAGGTTAATCATACTCATGGTTAAGACTTGAGCTAGATATGCAAAACCCTTGATGGTAATTTTCATTAACTTGTGGATTAAAATCAATCACAATTTTACCCCTAGTCCCTATAGCCAAGGCAACTAGGTTCTCGACTCTTTTACAAGCCTAAATCTTCTAAGATTAGTCTTAATCTCAATTCCCTTAAGGTACTATGATCATAAGTTGGTTCTTTTCACTCATTTTAAGTGTCCCTCTATGAATGTTCTAAGCCTAAGGAGGGTATGACTTACCTCCCCTTATACTAACGTGCATGCACAATTCAATGTATGATTCAATTAAAAATCCACTCACAATATTGGAATGACCATCCTAAAACTATGAATAAAAGTTTTAATCACACAAATATTAAAATGAAACATGATTGATATATCATAAAAGGAAATCCACACATCAATTCAAATCATTACTCAAGTTTTACATAGGACTAGCCACTAAACATGGTGATTAATTTAATACAAATCAAGATTTGCTCCATTTGAGCCATAATAAGAAGAAACTCAATAATTGAAAAGTAGATTAGCTTCCCTTGTATGGAAAGACCTCTCCTCCTCTTCAATGTATCAAATTCTTCACTCCTTGATGCTTCAATCTTCTCAAATGATGGAAGGATGGATGGAATGATGGATTTATGGTGTGAAAGTGAAGATCAAATGGAAATTGGATGGATCTAGATGATAGAGATGGATTATGGATCTAGTGTGTGTGGAAATGTGGTGTGGAGTATGTGTAACTACTATGAATCTGATCTCTCTTTCAAAAATTCACACAAGTCATCCTTTTATATCACTTATAGACCTTCTAGAAGCTTCCGGAACATTCTGAAAATTACACAGGTTTTTGAACCTACACGGCCCGTGTAGGGCACACCTACTTCGGCGTGTTGTGCATGCTTCCGGACACGACTTGAGCTGCAGTACACGGCCTTGGTCGTGGCCGTGCAGCGTTTTCTGATATAAGTACACAGCTTCTTCTTACAAGGCCGTGCTCTGCACACGGGGCGTGCAGCAACTCATGGCCCGTGTACCAACGTACGGCCATCCTCCTGGGCGATCAACGATTTCTGATAACACTACACGGTCATTTGTTATTGGGCCGTGTTCCATACACGGCCCGTGTACAAGCAGGTTGTGTCCTTCCGACTCCATTTTGCTCCCAACTCTATTTTTGTCCATTTCTTGACCTGTTTTACACATATTTAAGCTCATTTACACAATTCTATCAAATCATTTCACAATCCTCAAAATAACAATAACTTCACCAAAAGTAACACAATACGGATAAAATCATCCGAAAATACACAAATAACAACACTAAAATCTATGTGAAAATGACAATGATCAACCCCCAAACTTAAGGTATTGTTTGTCCTCGAACAATGAAAAATGATAAACAAGAGAAGTAATTTCACCTAGAAAATATCTACCGAACATAAACCACAACACATCACAAGTAATGAGGATTACAAAATTTACATTAAGTATCCCTACCTCGTCAAACTTATAACATGAAAGATTAACAAGTTTAATCTTAAGAATGACAAAAGAATACTCAAATCCCTTTCAATCAAAGCCTCTCATAGGATATCAAATTCACTCAACACTCTATAGATTAGGGTTTTGATCATCACTCATCAACCGGTTAAAACCGACTCACCATAGGCATGCTCATGTTCTATGTTCACAAGCCACCCTAGTTTTAATAAGTGATCAAAAAGGTCTTTATCTTTTGGATGTAATGTTTAGGCTCTTTGGTAGGGTAGGAGACTTTGGATAATAGTGTAAGTAATTTAAGAGATGATACCTTTCTCCAACTTACTCACTTTCAAGCTTCCTTTACTTTCTTCTTTAATCATAAGCACTATCCATTATCATTCCTTGGATTTCTTGAGTTTCTCTTGATTTTTGCATGCTTAATTTCTTTCGACTTTTGAATTCCATGAGCTCATTTTTGTTGATTTTCTTATTTTTCTTGTTTTGAGGTTGCATGTACATTTGCTTTAGCTCTTTTCATCATTTTCTTGCTTGTTTACCATTTCCTTTCTTTTTTAGCACAATTCTCACATCAAACCTTGTAAACCATCATCTCCTCAATCACCCACACTTAGGTTATATATATATAATGCTTGTATTGTGCTCGAATGACAAAGTAAAGTCTTATAGGTTCAAAGTGGCTTACTAGGGATAATGTTTTTGGTAAGACAATTTTTATGGCTATGACTTCATTCATCAAGGATGACCTAAGATCATTTCAAAAATTTCCACCACTCGGGCTTCATTCATATAGTCCATGAGCAAGTTCTAGTTTGTCTAAGTTCAACCGGTCCTCTCTTCAAGAATTAACCATGGAGGCACAGTTGAGGCTCAAGTCTCACAAGCTTTTGCTTGGACTAAAAGAAATACAATTACCCTTCATACTTCTCAAAATTGAACAAATTATATAATTCATGTCACAATTTCAACAAGTAAAATCTATTAACATGCTTGCCATCACTCATCACGAACAATGCATTATAACTCATATTCAAAAATTACTTAACTCCTTCCCAAAAACATACCACCAAACCATCCCTACAAGAATAAAAATACAACAAACACCACAATGATCAAAGAAAAATCACCAAACAATACAAAAAAATATAACATGCATAAACCAAATCATCCATCAAAAAGTATCAACACATTAATTTACATCCATAGCAATAAAAATCAAATTCCCATCACATCCAAACAATAAAAATCAAACTAAAATACGAAAAATAACAAAAAGTAAAAAGCATAAAACTAAAATAAAATCCCAAAATAAAGGAAACCTCCCAAAAACAAACAATTGAAGTACAATCCAATCTACCAAATCAAATCTAAATAAAAAATACTTCAAAAATCTAATTATAGCTAAAATGAATGAACAAAAGTGCCGAGCACTCAAAGTACTCCCTTCATGGCTCTGGAGGTGGAGGTGGATGATAAGCATTCCATGGAATGTATGTACGAGGAGATTCGGGGAACTGGAAGTTGAACATCATCGTTAGCATCTCCTCCATGTTGTTGGCGTGTACCCGTGATCGCTCCTCGTAATACTCCCTTCGACGCTGTCCCGCTCTCAACTCCTGGATATGCATTCCTTGCTCCTGCAAGATCTCTTGGATCTCCCTGATTTGTGCCCCATGTGTCTGTTGCCGCATGTCTCTCACCTCATCCATCATATAATTCCATCGATCATTCCCTTGCTCAGGTCCCACTGGCGGCTGCTGCTCTTCTTCCTCAAACTGTGGTGGATCAGGGCCTTGCTCCTCAAACTCTACCTGCTCCGATTGTTCTCCTTGCTCATCTCCTTCCATTGGCACTGGCTCGGCTCTCAAGTTAGCTAGCTCAAGATTCTCTTCCGCTCTCATCTGTCTTAGAACCTCTTCTACTTCATCATGATTTCTCCTATAGAAAGCTCTCACGACCCTTGAGTGATTCGCACTAGCCATTGCCAAGTTGGCAAACCTCCTTCTAGTGTAGACCGTAGTGAGCTCCGGAGTTAGCAAGGAAAATGGAATTCCCTTTTCCTGCCTCAGATAATATTGATTCCCAACCGTGGTCAAGAACTCCATCCTCATCAACTGTTGGTAGTTCAGCCCTTCACTCACCATTCGATTCTCCATACCTGCCACATTAATTCCCAATCCTTGAGTTATCATTGTGATCATTCCTCCTAACATTAGGCCTTGAGAAGATTGTCTCTTAGCAACTCTCTCCGCATGATGCACAAAGTGTGCTGCAATGTTCAAGGGTCGCTCATTGTAGATGCAAAACATGATGTAAAGCTGATTTTCTCCAACAACTCCACCTTCAAACCTCCATAAGATGGTATTTGAGACAATCTTCTCCAAGTATCTCATCACTGGGTTCCGGATTGCGATCCCTTTTTAAGCACTAGGGATGTATCCTACTATTTCTGTCCCATCGTTCACTAAGCTCTTCCACCATTCTTGTTGGTTGAAACCACCTCCTTCATAGAAACTTTGATGGTTCGGACATGGTGGGCAACCAAAACACTCATTGAACACAGCCAAGGGAACCTTCTCTCTCAACACATTGTCCAACTGGAATGTCACCCAAATAGGGAACCCATTCCGATCCTTCTTGACTTGCAACGTGCTTATGAATTCTGCAGTTAAGTGGTAGTAGGTTGGTGGCCTCTTGTCAAAGAACACTTCCATCTGAGCAAAACGGAGTAGCTTCCACAAATCCTCCTCGAGTCTTAGTCCTCTCATCGTTTTCGTATCTTAGAAACGAGTGGGCTTGATCTTCGAAGTCAATGTTTGCCAACGGAGCACATATTTCCCCCAATAATCCTCAAACTCATCCCCGAAATTATCCGGATGTATTCCATCTTCCATCAACTGTGCATCCAAATTAGCCAATTATCCTAGATTGGTTATCACAATGAAATCCTTATTCCTTGGTCTAACTCTCCTCTCGGCCATCCTTGTTGTTTCCATCAATGCTTTTTATGAACCTTCTTTCCGATGACTCTTGTGCATCCTTGTAATTTGTATGATCAAGTTTGACCACCACACAACCTCCCCCCAAACTTAAATTAACACAAGTGTTAAAATTTAAGTTTGTAAAGAGTGGTGTGGCATACATCATCATTTCATCTTTAGCCTCCTTGTATTCCATCTTATGCATTTTTCTCACGAGCTTAACCACCTTCTCACCAAATCTACAAGAAACCAACAAACACAACAAAAAGAAAATAATATCTACACTACTCTACATACAAACAAAGAAGTTTAGGAAGAGAGAGTATCCACATACACTATCTCCTTTTGAGAAGGAGATAGGTAATGCTTCACTCTATGACCATTTACCACAAACTCATTATTCGGACCCTTGAGCTTCAGCGTATATCCATTCAACACTTCAAGTACTTCATATGGCCCCATCCATTTAGACTTAAACTTTCCAGGAAACAACTTAAGCCTCAAATTGAATACAAGACCTTTATCCCCCAGAGCAAACGTCTTTTCCTTCACTTTAGCATCATGCCATCTCTTCATATTCTTCTTGTATATGATTGAGTTATCAAATGCTCTACCTCTAAACTCCTCCAACTCGACAAACTTCAATAACCTCGCTTGACCACTCTCCCTTTCATCCATATTGAGGTGTTTGATAGCCCACAAAGTATGGTGTTCCAATTCCACGGGGAGATGACAAGCTTTGCCATAAACCAATTGATATGGTGACACACCAAGAATAGTCTTAAAAGCCGTCCGATAAGCCCATAAGGCATCATCAAGCTTGTCCGACCAATCCTTCCTCCTCCATTGATTGTCTTCTCCAAAACTAACTTGATTTGGCGGTTTGAAACCTCCGCCAAACCATTTGCTTGAGGGTGGTAGGGTGTAGCCACTCGATGCTTGACTCTATATCTCTTCAATAAATTCTCCATCAACTTGTTAACAAAGTGTGATCCTCCATCACTCACTAAAGCTCGTGGAACTCCAAATCTAGCAAAAATATTTTTTTTCAAGAACCTTTGCACAATCAAAGCATCATTTGTCTTAGTGGGGATTACCTCCACCCACTTTGACACATAATCCATGGCTAGCAAGATGTACACATATCCTTTTGACGAGGGAAATGGTACCATAAACTCGATGCCCTATACATCAAATATTTCCACATCAATTCTCAAGGTCATGGGCATTTTATCTCTCTTACCTATTCCCCTTATTCTTTGGCATCTATCACACTTAGCCACAAACTTCTTTACATCTTTAAACAATGTTGGCCAATAGAACACCGATTGTAAAACTTTAACCCCCGTCTTTTGATGAGCGAAGTGACCTCCACACAAAGACGAATGACAAAGTTCAAGAATTCCCATTACTTCTTCTTCGGCTACACATCTTCTTATCACTCCATCATTACAAATTTTAAACAAATATGGCTCATCCCACAAATAGTTTTTTACTTTCACATGAAACTTCTTCTCCTTATACTCATTAAGCAATGTGGGTTCAATTCCACAAATAATGAAGTTAACATAATCGACATACCAAGGTGGGACATTCACAATGAGAGAACACACTTGCTCAGCCTCCAATAGCAAAATTTTCTCATCCGGGAATTTATCCCCAATTGGATTCATATCCTCATTCTCACCTCCATTCTCCAACCTAGACAAATGGTCCACGATTACATTCTCCATGCCTTTCTTATCCTTGATCACCACATCAAAATCCTGCAAAAGCAAAACCTGACGGATTAAACGAGGTTTAGTATCTTTCTTACCCATGAAGTATTTTATAGCCGCGTGATCTGTGGAAACAATCGTTTGTGTTCCAACCAAGTATGGTCAAAACTTCTCAAAAGCATACACTACGGCTAAAAATTCCTTCTCCGTTGTGGTATAATTGACTTGGCATGAATTCAATGTCTTCGAGGCATAATAGATTGCTCTAAACTTCTTCTCCCTTGTTTGACCCAACACCACTCCGATGGATTGATTGCTAGCATCACAATGTAATTCAAATTGTAAACTCCAATCCGGAGTAACGAGTATTGGCGATGAAGTGAGAGCATCCTTAAGCACCTAAAATGATACACAACATTCATCATTGAAGTGAAATGGACAATCTTTTTCAAGCAATTTACAAAGAGGTTTAGCAATTTTGGAAAAATCCTTAATGAAGCGTCTATAGAAGCCCGCGTGACCTAAAAACGATCTCACCCCCTTTTCACTAGTAGGAGGGAAAAGACGTTCTATGGCTATCACTTTAGCTCTATCCACTTTTAACCCATGCTTTGAGATATGGTGCCCCAATACTATCCCATCGGTTACCATAAAATGATATTTTTTCCAATTTAGCACAAGATTCGATTCTTCACACCTCTGCAATACAATAGTGAGATTAGGCAAGCAAATATCATAAGAGGAACCATACATGGAAAAGTCATCTATAAACACCTCCATAATATTTTCAATCAAACCATCGAAGATAGCCATCATACAACGCTAAAAAGTGGCGGGGACATTATATAGACCAAACGACATCATTCTAAATGCAAATGTACCATAGGAACATGTGAAAGTTGTCTTCTCTTGATCTTCCGGTGCAATTAATATTTGATTGTACCCGGAATAACCATCAAGAAAATAATAGTACTCATGCCCCGCAAGACTGATTAGTCATTTGTAGTTGGGATGACCAATTAAAGAATTTATCAAGCCACAGGAAGGAATGTACTAGAGTTTAAGCGATCTCAAGTTTATCGTGATCTTATAAGGATGATAGGAAAGGAGGATAATATACAAATGAATGCAATTAAACTAATACAAGAGATAAAAAATAAATGAATGCAAGATAAATGAGTTCCAAATGACGCAAGGATGAGATTAGCAACAATCATGACATAGATAACAAAGTAATCATGCAATTGATTATAATCTATCATGGACATAGCATATGAGTGATCACTAATTCCACCTAAATTCTCGACTAAGATGGATAGGATGTAGGCCCTCAATAAGGCTCCCAAAAGCACAAAGGATCGAGACCATAGCAAACCCCTCCCAATAGGTACTAATTAATCTATGAGTTCTCTAATTAGGTACTATATCATAGGCAATATTTCCTTTTAAGGTACTATAAATTCACTAATGACTTAGGTCTCCTCATCTAATTAACTAAACTCTCGATTAAGCTAATTAAATGTTCTATCAAAGGATTCCAAATCTAGAAGGATATGACTATCTCATTCTAAATTAATGTACATGAAGTGTATGATGAAATGATTCAATGAATTATCCTAAGCATATAATTGATCTACCAATCTAATCACATGCAAATGACAATTAATCACACATATCAATCATACACATCAAGCAATTAACAATCAATGATAGAAATAACACAAAGCCCATTCAAGATTAAAATCAATTTGCATAAAAACTACATTATCCAACACCAATCATGGAGCTAATCTCATAAAGGAGATAAACCTCTCATAGTCACAAGAAATTCAACATAGACATTAAAATCCTTACAAACCATGATCAACTATAAATAAAGTCACAAAATTAGAAATAGATTCCCCCTTTGAAGTGTTTCAATGGAGATCTCCTTCTTTATCTTGTAAGCTTCACTCTCCCTTACTTCCTTGATCACTTTGATGGTGGATTTGATGGAGTGGATCAAGTGTAGATGGATGGATCTAGAATGAATGGAGATGGATTGTGGATCTAGTGTGTGAGGAAATATGTTGTGGAGTATGAGTAACTACTCTCAATTCTGATCTCCAATGAATTTCCCCTCTAAATTTCGCACAAGTCATGATTTTATATCACTTATGGACCTTCTAGAAGCTTCCAGAACATTCTGAAAATTACACAGGATTTTACACCTACACGGCCAGTGTAGGACGTACCTACTTTGGCATGTTGTGCGTGCTCCGGACACGGCTCGAGCTACGCTGCACGGTCATGGTCATGACCACGTAGTATTTTCTGACGACAATGCATGACTTCTTCTTACAGGGTCGTGCTCCACACACGGGGCATGCAGCAACACACGGCCCGTGCACCAGCGCACGACCATACTTCTGGACGAGCAGTGAGTTCTGATGATACTACACGACTGTTGGGTACAGGGCCGTGTTCCGCACATGACCCGTGTATCAACATTCTCTGTTCTTCTGTCTCCTTTTCACTCCCGACTCTGTTTTTGTCCATTTCTTAACCTGTTTTACATATATTTAAGCTTATTTACACAATTCTATCAATTTATACCATATTCCTCAAAATAACAATAACTCCACCAAAAGTAACACAATACGAATAAAAACATCCGAAAATACACAAATAAAGACACTAAAATCTAGGTGAAAATGACTACGATCAAAGACGATCCAACATTTGGTCTATGAATGGCAATGAAAAATGATCTTTACGAGTGTTTTCATTCAATTTACAATAATCAACACACACTCTCCAACCTGTAATAGTTCTAGTGGCAATGGTCTCATTTGTATCAGATCTCACAATTGTCATACCACCCTTTTTTGCCACTACATGTAAAGGACTTACATATTGACTATTACTTATTGGAAAGATTATTCCCGCATCAAGCCATTTTAATACCTTTTTTTTACCATTTCTTGCATTATAGGATTCAATCTACGTTGGTTTTGAACACAAGACTTCTCATCATCAATCAAATGAATCTTATGCATGCACATAGATGGACTAGTACCTTTTAAATCTTTAATGCTCCAACCAATAGAGGATTTATGCTATTTTAAGATTCTTAACAATTTTTCTAATTCTAAATCATTAAGGGAAGAGGATACGATTACCGGATATGTTTTATCTTTTTCCAAGTAAGCATACTTTAAGTGCTCCGGCAATGGTTTTAATTCCACCTTCTTCTTCTCTTGTACTTCCTCCTTTGGTCCTTCATCAAGTTTTTCACCCTTTGCTTCCTTTGCTTCCTCATTCGTGAGTGCCCTACAAGCATTTAAACCATGTAAATCATCAATCATTTCATCATTTTCCAAACAAAAAGAGGATTTAGATTTTAAAAATTCATTTGAGTAAGAATGGCTTATGATAATTTCCAACGGATCCTTGAATGAAGATGGTACGCATGTTCTTCAACAATGTTATCCACAACCTCCAATCTTCTACATTCCTCCTTGTTCTTGGGATACCTCAAAGCATCTCTCAATGAAAATATCACCTCTTCTTCATTTACCCTCAAAGTAAGCTCTCCATTCTCCACATCAATCAATGTTTTTCCCGTGGCAAGGAATGAACGACCAAGCATTAATGGAATATTTGAATCTTCATCCATATCTAATACCACAAAATCAACATGAAATAGAAACTTGCCAACTTTGATCAATACATCTTCAACAATTCCTTTCGAATACGTAAACGATCGATCAGCTAATTGAAGTATAACCGACGTCGGCTTGACCTCACCAATACCCAAATTCTTGAAGATTGACAATGACATCAAATTAATTCTAGCTCCCAAATCACATAAGGTTTGTAGTTCTCATGCTCTCCCATCTCACATGAAATAGTGAAACTCCCCGGATTTTTCAATTTAGGGGGAAGTTTCTTTTGCAAGATTGCACTACATTCCTCCGTAAGGTTCACTGTTTCAAATTCTCCCAAGCTTCTTTTCTTTGACAAAATATCCTTCAAGAACTTTGAGTAGTTGGGCATTTGTAATGAAGCCTCTACAAAAAGAATATTCACATGTATTTTCTTCAACATTTCAACAAACTTAGCAAATTTCTCTTCTAATCCCTTTTTCAAGCACCTTTGTGGAAATAGAATTGCAACGGGCAACTTTGGAATTCCCCATTCATCTATTTCAAACTTCTTCCCTCTCTCTTTTCATTTTGCTTCTCTATATCTTTCCAACTTCATTGGAGACTTCACTTTTTTCTTCTTCAAGTATAGGGGTACTTTCATCTTTTTCAACAATTTCAACTTCTTTCTCTTTCCATTCTTCATCCAAGCTTTCCATAGGCTCAACTTCACACTCTACCCCCTCTACTTCCGTTGGCATAGAAGGCCCTTCGTATTTTGTTCCACTACGAAGTTCAATAGCCTTGCATTGCTCCTTCGGATTAGTAATGGTTGTAGATGAAAATTTCCCTTGCCAATGAACATCCCCCTTTTCACTTGCCATTTGACTCATTTGTGTCTCCAAGGCTTTGATTCTCTTATCATTTACTTTATCTCTTTGCCTTATTTCTTCTTTATCTTCCTTCATGAATTCAAACATTTTAGCAACTTGATCTTTCACTGTAGGCTTCCCTTCATCATTTTAAGCTTTCTTTCCCGGATTAATGCCCGGTGGAAGAGTGAAGGCATTCCCTTGATTTCCATACGATAAATTCTCATACCTACAGGGTTGGTTAAAATTCCCTTGAAAATTACCTTACCCCCATCCTCCTTCTCTTTGTGGATATCGTCATCCATGATTTCCAAAATTACTACCATAATTTCCTTGGAAGTTCCTTCCTTGCATGAAGACAACTTCCTCAAGAGTCATCTCTAGTGGACACCATGCATCTTGAATTCCAAAATTAGAGGACATACCTTGTTGAGGCATAGAGGTAGGCATTTGACAACTTTGAGAAGATTGACCCATATTAGACATAGTCATGCCTTGTTGAGGATTAGAACACACTTGTTGATTCATTAAGGGCAATGACATACCTTGTTGAGGACTAGCAAACACTTGTTGATTCACACCTGGTGTAGAATTTGGAGATATTTGCATATTAGCATTCATCCTCTTTAGTATCTCCGTAATTATTTTGTCGGTCATATCTTCCTTAGGCATCTCTACTTTTTTTACTTGTTGCAAGCACACTTCTTCCATCTTAGCAATTCTTTCCCTTTCATACATTCCCGGTGCATGATCCATAAGTCATTGACCTGTGTTCAAAGCTACTTCCTCACATATAGCAATTGTTCTTTCCGGAGTTTGCCCCAAAATCGAACCTCCCGCCAAAGCATCAATGAGCATCCTCTCACTTCCATGTAAATCGGCATAGAAGAATCCTATTTGTTGCTCTTCGGGAAATTCGTGTTGGGGACACTTCCTTAGCATCTCTTTGAATCGGTCCCATGCCTCACTAAATGTTTCAAGTGGCAATTGCTTGAATTGAAAATTTTATCCTTTAAGATGCAACATCTTGGACGGTGGAGAATACTTGCTCAAAAATCTTTGTGTCAACTCTCTCTATGTGGTGTATGATCCCGGTAGTAGAGTATGATACCAATCTTTAGCTCTATCTCATAATGAAAACGAGAAAAGCTTCATTTTAACAACATCCTCACTTATCCCATTTATCTTTATTGTATTTTTCAACTCCGTAAATTGGGCTAAGTGAGCATTTGGGTCCTCTATAGTACCACTACCAAATTGATTTGCTTGCATCATGTTGATCAACCCCGTTTTTATCTCAAAATTATTTCACATTCAATGGCGGGCCCATTCCATAATTTCCATATTGCGGTTGGAAATGATCACGGATATTCATTCCCACTCTATTATTTCCATTTCCACGAGGTCAATTTTGCACCACTGGAGGATTATTCCGTGCTTCTTGTTGTGCCAACAAGTTTTGAGTAATAGCTTGCATTTGTTGGTTTTGCAAGTGTATTTGTTGAGCATAAGCTTGTGGCACATATTCTTGATTACCATAACCTCCTCTAGCATTATCACCACCTTGAACATTCCTTATATTGCCTTCTTCATCAACCATGCTTGCATTATCCCTTACGTCTTCCATACTCTCTTCCGTAGTCTCTAACACTCCTCTTCTTTGTTTTCTTAAGGTAGCTTCCAATTCCAAGTTCAAAGGTTCAATAGATTGAGACCTTGAACAAGTTCGCATGTACCTACAAGAATTGTCCAATTAGCTCTCCAAGTAACCAAAACAAGTAAACAAGTACCAAATAAAAGAAATATTCTTATCAAAACTAATCAACTTCAAACTCGTTACAACCAAAAGTTTAACATTTTCCCGACAACGGCGCCATGTTTTTAGTCATATTTTTAGTAAATGTGAAGAGTAAGAGACTCTATCGTCGAGTAAACATGTGACCAAGTACAAAATTTATAGTAATATCGTCCCAAGGGAAATGAAACTTAGGTTTGTATCCGGAATTTCCATTGATTTGTGCTTTGTAATAATGATAGATTGAAGATGTATTTAAGACAATTACTTAATTCTCAACTCAATTAACTAGAATTTAAAACTAATCAAAGTAATGATCTAATAACAAACAAATAACAAATGGATGGAAGTAGATTTCACTTGAGAAGAGAGTAAGACTAATCATACTCATGGTTAAGACTTGAGCTAAATATGCAAAACTCTTGATGGTAATTTTCATTAACTTGTGGATTAAAAGCAATCACAATTTTACCCCTAGTCCCTATGGCCAAGGCAACTAGGTTCTCGACTCCTTTACAAGCCTAAATCTCCTAAGATTGGTCTTAATCTAAATTCCCTTAAGGTACTATGATCATAAGTTGGTTCTTTTCACTCAATTTCTTAAGTGTCCCTCTATGAATGTTCTAAGCCTAAGGAGGGTATGACTTATCTCTCCTTATACTAACGTGCATGCACAATTCAATGTATGATTCCATTAAACAACCACTCACAATATTGGAATGACCATCCTAAAACTATGAATAGAAGTTTTAATCACACAAACATTAAAATGAAACATGATTGATATATCATAAAAGGAAATCCCCAAATCAATTCAAATCATTACTCAAGTTTTACATATCTAACTCTTCACCTCAACCATTCATATGATTAGCCCTAATATAGGACTAGCCACTAAACATGGTGATTACTTCAATACAAATCAAGCTTTGCTCCATTTGAGCCATAATAAGAAGAAACTCAACAATTGGAAAGTAGATTGGGTTCCCTTGCATGGAAAGACCTCTCCTCCTCTTCAATGTATCAAATTCTTCACTCCTTGATGCTTCAATCATCTCAAATGGTGGAAGGATGGATGGAATGATGTATTTATGGTGTGAAAGTGAAGATCAAATGGAAATTGAATGGATCTAAATGATAGAGATGGATTATAGATCTAGTGTGTGTGGAAATGTGGTGTGGAGTGTGTTTAACTGCTATGAATCTGATCTCTCTTTCAAAAATTCGCACAAGTCATCCTTTTATATCACTTATGGACCTTCTAGAAGCTTCCAGAACATTCTGAAAATTGCACAGGTTTTTGCACGTATACGGCCCGTATAGCAGCACACGGACCGTGTAGGGCACACCTACTTCGGCATGTTGTGCGTGCTTTCGGACACGGTTTGAGCTATAGTACACGGTCTTGATCGTGGCCGTGCAGCATTTTCTGATGTAAGTACACGGCTTCTTCTCACAGGGCCATGCTTTACACAAGGGGCATGCAGCAACGCACGGCCCGTGCATCAGCGCACGACCATCTTTCTAGGTGAGCAGCGATTTCTGATGATACTACACGGCCACTTGTAGTAACACAAATACGGATAAAAATATCCGAAAATACACAAATAAAAATACTAAAATTTAGGTGAAAATGACAACGATCAGACGCATATTCAGGCTACCACCAAATCCCTATGCATCCAGACGATACAGAAAAAACAACCTTCTACACCAAAAGAAACTTATTGTGCTGGGTAATGATGTCATTCAGGTTGAAAAATACAGGCGCCACATATCAAAGGCTGGTAAATAAGATGTTTCGAGAAGAGCTGGGAAAAACTATGGAGGTATACGTGGATGATATGCTGGTCAAGAGCATAAATATATATGAGCACGTATGCCACTTAAGCAAAGCGTTCGATATCTTACGGCAGTACGGGATGAAACTTAACCCTAAGAAGTGCACCTTCGAGGTACCCGCAGGAAAGTTCCTTGGTTACATGGTAAGCAAGAGAGGGATAGAGGAAAACTCAGATAAAGTAAAAGCAATACAAGGCATGAAGCCTCCAAAGCACTCCAAGAGTATGCAAAGACTGGCTGAAAGGATCGCATCCCTCAGTCGCTTTCTACCCAGAGCATCCGACAAATGCAAACCCCTCGTGGACTTGATACGAAAAGAGAAATTTGACTGGATACCTGAGGCCTAAGAAGCCTTCAAACAATTGAAGAATGCACGGGCTAACATATAGATCCTGTCAAAACCACAGCCAGGAGAATCTCTTAGTCTATACTTAGCAACCTCAGAGTCGGTGTTGAGCACGGTGTTGGTCCAAACTGAGAAAAAGCAATAGGAGCCAGTGTATTATGTGAGTCAGATGCTCCGTGATACTGAACTCAGGTACCCAGCAGTTGAGAAGCTTGCTTACGCCCTGGTAATGAGGGCACGAAAACTGCAACCCTACTTTTTGGGATACCCAATTCAGGTGGTAACGTCCTTCCCATTGAGGCAAGTGCTCTCGAAACCAGACGTGGTAGGAAGACTGATGAAGTGGGCCGTGGAATTAAGCCAATTTGATATTAAGTATGTCCCTAGAACGGCAATAAAGGTGCAAGCACTAGCTGAATTTATAGCAGAACTCACCATCCCTGTCTTACCTGGAGAAGTAACCAATAAAGATTGGCAAATATCGGTGGATGGATCGTCCACAACCTATGGCTCCGGAGCTTGCGTGGTGCTCACAAGCCCCAACGGAGAGACATTCTATTTGGCGATCAAGTTTGGATTCTCCACGACCAACAATGAGGTTGAGTATGAAGCATTGCTCTCCGGCATGAGAATGGCCCTGTAAATTGGGGTCAAGAAGATAATGATCTTCAGCGACTCAGAATTGATGGTCAATCAAATAAAATGAGATTACGAGGCCAAAGATCAGCAGCTAGTGGGCCACCAGAAACTAGTAGCAAATATGATCCAAAAGTTCAATCATATTTATATCATGCGAGTTCCCAGACAACAGAACACACAGACGGATGCACTGGCTCGGTTGGCAACCTCAGAAAATGACAAACGACTGGGAAGCATCAGCGTTGCAAAACAAGAAGCTCCGAGTGATAAGACAATCTGGCAGGTCGACAAAGAAGAAACATGGATGACTCCCATCAAGGCTTTCTTAAAAGAAAGAAGGGAGCCGGAAGACAAAACGGAAGCTAGGCGACTACGATTTCGAGCTACAAGGTATACCATGATAAATGACGTGTTGTATAAGAAGGGATACTCAATGCTGTTGCTGAGATGTTTAGACAAGAAAGAAGCCGCCAAAGTGTTGGCAGAGATTCACAGATCTGTGGGAACCATTCAGGAGGTCAAGCCCTAGCGTTAAAAATAATTCGACAAGGGTATTTCTGGCCTACTCTTAGGAGGGACTCCATCGAATACGCTAGAGCATGCAGAAGCTGCCAAATGTATTCCCCTATAATCAGAGCCCCCCTCCACCGAGTTAGTCACGACAGCAGCACCTTGGCCTTTTGCAAAATGAGAAATTGATCTGATAGGCCCATTCTCGCCCGGCAGAGGAGGTGTCAAGTATGCCGTGGTCGCAGTAGATTACTTCTCAAAATGGGTAGAGGTGAAAGCGTTGGCCACCATTAACGAAGCAAATATGATAACCTTCATATGGAAAAATATCGTTTGTCATTTTGGGATACCCAACGCCATTGTGACAGATAATGAAAAATAGTTCGAGGGCATGCAGCTCCAGATATTCTGCGATGGATTGAGAATAAAAAAGTTGTTCTCAATGCCTTATTACCCCCTAGTCTAACGGGCAAGTTGAAGCAGTAAACAAAGTGATTAAGCATACTCTTAAGGCCAGACTAGAAAGCCTCAAGAAAAATTAGGCCCCGCAGTTACATGGAGTCCTTTGGTCATACCGTACCACAGCCAGAATGTCGACCGGAGAGACCCTTTCTCATTGATGTACGGCACAGAGGTAGCTTGCCCAACCTTTCGTGTGTCTCACAAAAAAGAAGGCACCAATTCAGAGGACATTGAACTTAATCTTGATCTGTTGGAGGAACTTCGAATACAGGCGGCCGAGAGATATGCGATATATAAATCAAGGCTAGAATCCCAATACAACAGGAAAGTACATCGTAGGGATTTCACGGTTGGGGATCTGGTGATGAGGAACGTCTGTCAGCAAGGTGGTGGAGTGTTTGGTGCGAATTGGGAAGGCCCATACATATTGAAAAGAAACTTGGGTAATGGAGTGTATGAGCTCAGCGAACTCAATAGAGAGAGTATCAAGCACCCATGGAATGCTCAGAACTTGAAGTGTTTCTATGCTAGAACATACTTACCTAAAGTCAATATAAACAATATTTTGAAATTCAATACAACTTGGAGAGTTTAAAGGTGTAGAAATGCTCATTTCACTCCCTAACTCATCATCAAGTGCTTCTAGACCATGTTTCACTTCATCAAATCCATAATCCTCTCTCGATTCTTCATCTTCACTTAAATTTTTCTTATCACTCTCCTTGAGAAGACAAGATGTCACAATGTAGCCAACCTGCAATCAAAGAAAAATGAAGTCAATTGCTATTAATACTGTCCGCAATGACATTATTGGTCGCAATGAAACTTTTCAGTGCCTTGCTCTGACGTTGGTACAATTCTGAGCTCTTTTTCAGGAAATCATGAATAATCTCTTCATCCTCAACGCTCTCTTCTACCTTAGGCTCTTTACTCCTCTCACTTTCCTCCTCTAAGCTTTCTTTTACCTTGTCTTCATTATCCTCAATAAGCTCAACATCTCTTGAGTCTTCTTCATTATCCCCGAACACTCTTCTACCTTCAATTTTTCTTCAATATTTTCATCACAATTCTCCTTTTCACGAAGAGTGTTCCGTTCTTGTATCATTTGACTCATTCAATGTTCTAAAGCTTCGAATCTCGTATCTCTCAACTCTTTCTCTTGTTTCATAAAGTCAAATCTTTTATCATTCACCTCTTTCTCTTGTTTCATAAAATCAAACATCTTAGCCATTTGATCCTCCATTGTAGGCTTCCCTTCATTATATGGTGGACACTCTTCTTTGAAATTCCCTTGAACATACCCATTTTGCATACATATTCCATTCCCTATTTGGTAACTAGGCATGTTCCACACTTGTCCCCAATTAAAGTTGGAAGTAGGTATTGAGTAGGCATTTTGAGGCTCATAACTTGAAAAACTTGGTTGATAACTTTTCCTTGTATCACTTCCATAAGCATATCTTCTAAGCATTTCCATCAAGACATTATTTTCGGATAGAGTAGTAACCATATGAACTTGATTTTTGTAAGAACTTGGTACAGAATAAGTGTTTCCTTGACACGGTTGAAATGTATTCACATTGTAAGCTCCATGCCATCCCTCATAGCTCCCATTGTTGTAGCTTTAAGAGCTTGCTTGACTCATTTGACTACTATACCCATAGTTGCTCTCATCCTTGTAGCCATTTGATTGTTGTGGTGTAACCAAACCAAGTATATTTCCATAATTTCCTCTCAAGTATTGGTTCCACCCATCCATGTTCATACTCTTCTTTTCAAGGCTTACTACAACTTTCCTTCACTTACTATTTTTGGTTTGTTCATCCTCCTCTTCTTTCAAGGTTGATGTACCTATCAAGAAGAATAAGTTAGAAAAAGATTTTCCAAAGCAAGTATAGATGCAAAAATAAGAAAAAAAATGTCATAAGTAGAGCTAACAAATTCAAACATGTTACACCAAAAGCTTTCGCCCTGGCAACGGCGCTATGAACTTGGTTTCAATTTTGGTTTAAATTGATTTAGAGCAAGTGTACTCCATCGTGTGTTGCACGTATGCGACTAAGTGCAAAATTTATAAGATATCAAATCCAAGGGCGAAAGTGGGTAGCCGTATTTGAAAGATGTTTCACTCTAGTATGACTAATCAAAGAAGGAGGGTTGATTATACTACAAACTAACAACTAGGAAAACAATTAAGGATAGAACATGTACAAATGAGATGGATGATGGGTGAAGGTGAACAACCTAAGAAGTATGTAAGACAAGCAACATTCATGGATAAGGTATATATAGGCTCACACACACATGCATTGATGGTTTTCATGTTATGATATTAAGGGCAATCACGTTTTTACCCCTAATCCCTATGGCCAAGGTGACTAGGTTCTCAACTCTTTTACAAGTTTAAATCTCATAGGATTGTTCTTACTCTCAATTCCCATAAAGGTACTACGATCATAAGTTGGGTTCCCCTCACTAGTTCATCACTAATGACCTATCATGAGGTTCTAAGCACTTGAAGGGTATGACTTACCTCTCCTCACACTAACTAAGTCATCTCATGCAATCAATGATTCAATTAAACCACTAAGCATAATATTAGAATGATCATCCTAACACTATGAATAGAGAATTTAATCACACAAATCATCCATAAAATGAGAATAAGCATTCATGATAGAAAATATTCATAACAATCATTTCATCAAACATGTGGTGTGCAAAATCTACATAATCCCTAAACAATCACATTGCTAACCTCACATGAGGACTAGCCACTACATATCATTACAAATTCAAAACAATCCATGGCATGCTCCATTGAGCTAAGTAATGAAGAAAATAATAAAATAAGGTTAAGTTGGTTCCCTTTTATGGTGAACTTCCTCCTCCTTGATCATGCTAAAATCTTTAACCAATGATGAATTCATCTTCTCAGATTGGTGGATGGATGGATTTTAAAAGATCCAATGGATTTGATGGATAAAGTGAAGGGTGGAAGAGATGGATATGAATGTGTGTGATTTAGGTGTCTAATGTGTGTGGAAACTGATCCAAAATGATTCCTCCCGGATTTTATGATCAAAATATGTATTTATACCCCCTGGAAGCTTCTAGATACTTCCTAAAATTTTCAAATTTTTAATAACAGCTAGACTGGAATTGCAAGTCGAGTTGGGTCTTGCAACTCGAGTTGGCTCTCGGGATGATTTTCTCTACTCCGCTCAGCTTGCAACTCGACCTGGACCATACCCAACTCGACTCGAGTTGATAACTCGAGCTCCACCTGTCAAGTCATGTTGGATGAATTAGAAACTAGAATTTTATTGGCCCTCAACTCGACTCGAGTTGCAAGTCGAGTTGGACCTTGCAAATCGAGTTGGGTCACTATATGCATGCTGACCCTGCTCGACTCACAGCTCGACTCGAGTTGCAAGTCGAGTTGGTGCAGTGCCTGCAGAGCAATCTCACCGTTTTACGCATAACTTTTACATCCGATCTCTGATTTGAATGGTTCTTGCGCTCACACGACCCTCTCTTCCATATCTTTCCAACCAAATATCATACGCCTAGTTTTGATCTCCACAAGAATACAGAAAAATTACATAAATTAGATGTGTGTTTTTAGTATTTTGCTTTGACTCTATCTTCATCATTTCAACTCCGAATTGAGCTCCGTTTTTTCCCACATCTTCCTTATCGTGTTTAAAATCTATTTCTTCCTGAAAATTACACAAATTACACCAAAATAAAATTCTCTAAATATTTATAAATATTGCACATTTTAAAGCACTTAATCATGAAAATCACACATTTATCATTTCAAAGTACAAATCTCCATATCTTCATATAACACTACCAAATGATATACAAAATGAATAAAAACACACAAAAATACATAATAAAATATACTAAAATTTAGGTGAAAACGACACCAATCAGCCTCCCGTCAAGCACCACTTGGACCACCAGCGCCACTAGGACCACCGCCGCTAGGTCCAGCACCACTGGGACTGCCAGCGCCACTAGGACCGGCACCATCACCACCGCTATAAAAGTTACGAAAGCTCCTCATCCACATTACCTCTGCCTCTGGTTGAGAAACACGCTCCCTCTTCCGCTCAAATTCATGTTCGGCCAGATAACGAGCGACCTCCAACTGATGGACTTGGCTCTCAGCCAAAAGTGCTCTATCTCTATAAGTTGTAGCCTGAGTATTAGCAGCAGTGATGAGCTACTCGGCCACCATAGTTTGTCTGGTTTCCACCACAGTAGAGAGCCCTTCAGCACGAGTAGAGGCCCCCGTACTAAGGCCAACCCCAGGAGGGATGGCCCGCCCAGATTCGATTAGAAGAAGAAAGTGGCACAGGAAAGTCAGCGCATGTTCAACACTCACCAAAGCGGCGTTTCCAATCGCATGGGGCCCAGCACTTTACAACCATCGAAACAACATGAGGTTCCATGAATGAGCAGAAACGAAGCCGGCTTCCGAAATGCTCAGTTCCATTTCAATGGCCGATCAAGCATCACCCATGCTCCTCAGTCGTAACAATTCCTCCAGAGCAACTAGGGGAGCACCCCTGCCAATACCGCCTTCTATAGCGTGAGCCTCCCCTATTGGAGGAGTCTGCTGGTGGGCACCACCTTCAAGCTTTCCCCTCTGAGGATTGGATCGCTGTCAGGATAGAGAGATTGAGGCTGGCTGACACTTGGAGGATCTTCAATTGGATTAATCTGAACGCCAGCACCCCGTCTAGCACGAAGGGTAGCCTCCAAAATATCACTTTCTCGTGTTTCACCTTCCTCCATAGGGGCTTTTCTCTTGTCAGATAGGCGAGCATGCACCGTTTCACCAGCGTCCGCGGAAACCCTGCCTACCACTCCAACTATACTTTGAGTTGCCTTTGTTACAGCCTCCTCAGTTTCGTCAACGTTGACAGTTACACTACAGAACCTCGATCTGTCCCTCATGGCCACGGAAGTATCTTCAGCCGCAATTAGACTCGGGCCAGCTTCTTGACGGGGTCTTCGAGGCGGAAGATACACGACCTAGTAGGAAAAATATTCGTCAAGGGCAGTGTCCCAAGATGAGAAATTATCACTTACCCTCCCCTCGAAGCTTATCGGAGGAGCCCGAGTCGGATCTTGATAAAAGTTCACCTCCAAGAGCCTCTCGTCAGTCAGAAGTGATAAGATGTCATGAGGAAGAGTCATCCAGTTGATCGCGTCGAAAGCTCGACGAAATCCCAGAGATAGTTCTTCCTCAGCCGTACGAAGCAGAGCTACTAAAAGGTACAATGCAAAGAAAAAAGAGAGAAAAAATCATAAGTAAGAAATAATATATACACAAGAAAAAGAGGCGGTAGTAAGGCTTACGAGACTCAGGGGTCCAGAAGGCACACGGCACAGGCAAATAATTTCCAAGTGGGTCTCGAAATTTGAACCCTCGAACCCAAAAGCATTGATGTCTCTAATGCTGGCCACCAATAGAGTTCCTTTTAAAAATAGCGCGAACGCCTCGTTGCACCTACAGATAGTAATGGCCATGACAGCCCATATCATGAACGTAACGATAAACGTAATCGATATCTCAATCAGAAGAAGAAGGACACCCATTCTCATGAAGCAACACCAACAGACCTATCAGATTAGCCCACGCCGAGGGAATTATCTATATTGGGGCCAACCCCCAATTGATCAACCCCCGACTGATAACGTGAGCCAATGGCAGCCTAACATCGACGACAAACATACCTGTGTTGAAGGCAGCATGATCAGGCTAACTATAAATCCCAGGGTAACTATAAATCCCAGGGTAACTATAAATGTTGAAAGCGACATCTACATCCTCATTCTGAATGCTGTAGAGTAACCCCTCAAATTAGAGTTAGTTACCGTGCGACCCCGACCAGAAGGACGACTCATACTGTCAGGATCGGCGAAATTCTCTAAATTCACAAAGGAGGCGGAGGCCCAGCTTTTAGTCTTGGGAACCACGTGCCGCCGTGAAGACCCCTCTCCTAGGGTAGCAGATTCCCAAGGAATTTCATAACGTGGCGGCGGTGGAACCGAACGGTGGCCGCTCCATGTAACGATAGCAACAGGAGGAACCCTAGCATTGCTAGCCTCTTCATCTCCTTCAGAACTAAGGAACTCCTGAAAAGACCTTGAGTTGACAGTCGTAAGAGGAGAAAGAAGACTAAGGAAAACTAGAAGCGCAAACACAAACACACTGAGGGCCATAGCAAAATATGTAGCAGAAGTAATCAAGAAAGAAGATAGGTTGCAGAAGTTGCAAAAGGGTGAAAATTCAAGTGTGGCCTCAAGCATCTGCCCGGCCAAACCCATTTATAAAGGGAGAAAGTAGGGGCCCAATAACTGTCCCCCTCAGAACTCGAAGAGTCCTATTGAAAAAAGATTGTGGAGCATCAAATCAGGACACGTGGACGCGATCGGGTGAAAAATCGTGGCAAGAATGACAACCGACGTGACAATTCAAAAAAATTGGCGGCGAAGATATGAGGGATCAAGTGCATTAAATGCATAATTAATGCATGTCAGAACCACTATTAAATGCAATCACTGACATTGAAGAACAAGCCAAGTGAAAATCAACAAAAGAGAAAACTGGAAAATAGTCAGACATGAGTCCCAATAGAGCAAGGTTCATCCCCTCCGATTCCCAATCAATGCCAGCCGGCAACCCCGAGGCGTTAATACGGGTGTGCAGCATCTGGCAAAAATTTTTTAGAAGAACCGTCGTGCCAATCCCATTATTCAACCGCGCTGAGTGCGCCAAAGCCTTGGCGAAACTGATTATTCCAGCAATTTTTCTCTCGGAGTTGATTAAGGAAGAAAAGTCCGCCTCATATTTGTTGGTCTGGGCAGCCACCTCAGCCTCTTTGACTTTTAGCTTTTCCTGATAGCCAGCTAACCGCCCCTTTGCTTCGCCCAACTCCTGAATGAGTCAGCTATTTTTCTCTTCCGTCTCTTTCAGGGCCTCCTGGGCAGCCTTCAATGATGTTTCTTTCGAAAGCAGCTTCTCTTTGGCCAGCCTCAGCTCCTCTTTGAGGGCCTCCTCCAAAGCCCTACGCTGGCAGACTACCTCCTCTCTAACTATCTCGACCTCCTCCGAGTGTCTCCGCTCTGCCTCCTCCATCTTTTCTTTCATCTGGGTCAGCTCCGCTTTCCTACGATGACCTAGAACATTGGACTGAGCCACCTCCTGACTTTGATGAGCCAAGACGAGAGACTCCTGACTAGAAAAGCTTAGTACCCGTGCGTGATATCTGGTTGCCGCATGGATAAGATCATCGAGATTAAAAGCCCCGATGATATCACTTTCCCCTTGTATGAAGCTAACGGAGATGGACTCCATTGCTCTCAATATATAGGCAGGAAGGGCAAACTGATTGAGACCATACGGATTTGACCCATATAGGCTATGAAACACTAGCGTTAGAGAGCGAACCTCTGGAATAGAAGCACCAGCTTTGAAACCAAGGTAAGGGGTCTCGATTAAAGACACTCCCAAAGTGGCCCCACCAGAAAAAAGGACAAAGCTATCAGCCCGAACCCTCTTGCTTGGAGGGCTCGAAAGGCCCGCTGATGGGCATCGACTGATCCTCCAAAGCAACCCCACTGGAACCCTCAGGGCGTCAACGCACCGGACTGACGACTGGAGAAGTGCAGCCAGATTCATGAAGCAAAAAGTCCTCCTCACGCTTCGAAATGATCATATCGTCAAGCCTCTCTTGTCGAACAACATTTGTGGGCTCATGACTCGCAGAGATCCCCTCCTCCACATGAATGCCAGCCTCGGAATCCTCTATGATCATGCCTTCCTGTGGGGCCTGGGGGCTCGGCTCCACCGGTGAAGACTCGTCCACCTCTATTATTTCTGTTAAAACATTCGACCTGACAACCACCTGATCCAAGAAAGCAGACGACCTTATAGGAATTACCGACACCCCGACAGGTAGGTCAGGAGGCTCCGAACTCATTCTGACGTAAGCAGCGACATTTACCACAGGTGAATGAACAGGCACTCCCGGATCTGCCATCAGCCCATACTTTTTTAAGAGTTCATCGGTAATGATGTCGGTGCTTCTCTCTTGGGCATTCATTTTACTGATAATGCCCACTAGCTCCAAGAACTCCTTGGAGAGGGGAGGCCCCAAACGAGCATCCCTATCTGTAAACCAGGGTTAAGAGCACAATTACTACACCTTTTAAACAAACAAAGTCAAGCGAAAATGAAGATGGACGTACCTCCACGAGAATGGATTAGCTGGAAGGCAGAGGGAACCCTAATCTGCGACGGTTTCCATGCACCCGCCACCCAGCACCATCACTCCTTCCAATTCTTTATGGAAGTGGACTTCCCTATGAGAGTTATTCCACGAGAAGGATTGACTTGATAAAATCCTCTATGCAAATTCTCCTCGGAAGGACGACATAGATAATCGATTTCCTTAGAGGACAGATGATGATACCCCTTCTTACAGAACAGGAGGATAAACCCAATTATCGTAGCCCAGGCATTCGGGGATAGTTGATGTAGCGCCAAATTCAAAAAATTAAAGAGTTCCGCTAAACAAGAATGAAGAGGCAGACGAAACCCTAGCTTCAACATATGGACATTTACCGCCATCCACCCCTGAGACGGCTTGCTCGGTTTCTTATTCTCAACTGGCATAACAAGTTCCACCCCCGGAGCTGTGTATTTCCAAGATAATTCTTTAAATTGGGAACGAGGAATTGTGATATCCAAGAAATGGGCCCATATCCCTTTATGGGCCCCATCATGTGAAGCAATACGGGCCCAAATGTTCTCCAGATCCAGCACATCCTCCGCCATGGCAAACGAAGAAGGTAGAGAGCGAGTCATCACCGGAAGCCTCCGCCACAACGAGGAAACTCAATATTGTCTCGTAGATCTAGGAAGGCCTCTCTAGGGATTCTGACACCCCCTCTCCACCACTCGCCACCCACCTCGGGTCCGACTGGCTTGTGGAATGGTCACCTGAATTCATGAAAAGATGCTTTAATGACTGAGGAAGGAGAATGGGCAGAGGATTATGAATTGAAAGCAGAAATGATGGAAGAAAAATGAGAATCGAAGGAAAGGGAAGACCCCTTTTATAGAACACCTTCCCAACTGACATGACCTCTAACCAAAAAGCAATCAATGCGAAGCACACCCCATTAAGTCTAATGATGAAAAGGCGCATTGGAAACACATGATTATCGTTAAAATTTAGTAGATTTTAGAGTCGTGTTCGTGTGATTTTTGCGTTTTTTTTATTTTATTTTTAGAATTTTATTATTTATTTTTGTTGATTTTTACTTTTGGAGTAAAGTGTGTGAATTATTTTATTTTTCATGTAGGAATGAGGTATATATGAGCAAAAACTAGAAAAGAAGGAAACGAGAATTAAATCAAGATGAAAAAGAGAAAAAATGTTTGTAGTTGAAAAGATAAAATTTTAGAAGAGGGCTAAGACAACACTTTTTCTGAGTGTAGAGAAATGATGGAGTAGACAACGGTTGAAAGCGTTGTCTTTTAGAACCTCAGAAGTGTTGTCGTATGTAGAAAACAAGGAATGGCATTGATGATTATCGTGAAAATTTAGTAGATTTTAGAGTCGTGTTCGTGTGATTTTTGCGTATTTTTATTTTATTTTTAGAATTTTATTATTTATTTTTGTTGATTTTTACTTTTGGAGTAAAGTGTGTGAATCATTCTATATTTCATGTAGGAATGAGGTATATTTGAGCAAAAACTAGAAAAGAAGGAAACGAGAATTAAATCGGGACGAAAAGGAAAAAAAATATTTGGAGTTGAAAAGACAACATTTTAGAAGAGGGCTACGACAACACTTTTTCTTAGTGTAGAGAAATGATGGAGTAGACAACGACTGAAAGCGTTGTCTTTTGGACCTCAGAAGTGTTTTCGTATGTAGAAAACAAGGAATGGCACTGTAATAGAAATTCGAATGAATTTTTCTTTCTTCGATCGAGTTTTTGGCCTAACAAGGGAAAGATCCTCTAAACCTCCCTTTTAATTAAAAATAATTCACGCTGGGCACAACTCGAACCCACGACCTTGGGGTTGCATGTGCGCTGAAGGCACACCCACAACCGCTTGGACACAGCCGGTTCGTTGCAATGAAACGTACAAAAATTTTATTAAGTGGTTTGTTACTGATTTGAATTTAAATAAAAATGAAATTGTGATGGGCGTGAATCGAACCCAAAACCCTCCAGCCCAGCAAGAATCTTACGGCCAAGGGATGAACCGTTGTGCCACAAACCCAATTTGCTACGAAATCAAACTAATTTTTTCTTAACAAAACCTTTTGAATTCGATTTTGGCAACTAAAAAGCCCATTTATTCACTTAGGCCCATTTTCTCCACTCAAGCCCATTACCCAATTTTTACCCTAATCCTCCAACATATAAATAGCCTCATTCTCATTTTTGGAGGAGAGCCCCCATTCCCATTCCTCAACTTGGAGGCTACACCTCCCACTTCACACACACTACATCCTTCATTCCATCAAATTCCTTCATCACCCATTCCAATTGATCAAGGAAGTAAGGGGATTGAGAATTGCAAGAGAAGATAGAGACTCCAAGTGAAGAAATTCAAGGGGAGAATTTTTTTTATTTTGTAATTTTCTTAGGTTTAATCATGGAATTTGTGAGACACTTTATTTTGTTTTGCTTGATACTATGTTAGGCTAATCTCTTTGTGAGATTAGCAATTATGATTGGTGTTAGTTGATTTAGATTTTTTGGAATTAAATTCTAATGTGATTGAGCTTTGTGTAATTTCTCTTATGATACATGATTTACTTTATTTATATTACGATGCGTGTGGTTAAATTCTCCATTTATGATATTAGGATGGCCATTCCAATATTGTGTTTAGGGATTTAATTAAATCATGTTATAATATGAATTTTGTATGTTAGTATGTGAAGTGTGTGGCAACACTTTTGTGTGCTTAGAGCATACATAGGAGAACATTTAATTGATGATTATATTTGGTGATTAATTAAGCGAGGGGAACCCAATCTTATAATCATAGTACCTTCTAAGGGAATTGAGAGTAAGATACAATCTTATGTGCTTGAAACTTGTAATGAGTTGAGAACCTAATCACCTTGGCCATAGGGATTAGGAAAACTTATGTGATTGCCCTTATTTCATTGCTTATGACATATTAGAATTGGTTGCATAAACTCTAGATTTTCCATACCATGATTATGCTAATTTCATCCTTGTATCATTTGGAATCCATCTCACATTTCATCCATTCATCCTTCATCCATCTCATTTGTACATTTTCTATCTTTGATTGCTTTTCTAGTTGTTAATTAATTATAGTGTAATTAATCCCCCTTTATTGATTAGTCATTCTAGAGTGAAACATCTTTCGAATACGGATACATCACTTTCTCCCTTGGGTTCGATATTATAATTTTGCACTTGGTCACCACGTCTATACACAACGATAGAGTACGCTTACTCTTATCAATTTGTAGCAAAATTGAGATTAAGTTCAACACACCCCAGGATCTCGAAACGTCGCCTCAGAATCCCTAGCCCCCCAAGACGTCACTTCAAGGGTTTAAAATTCAAAATTAAGACACACGCGCGTATTAAGAAGGTTCCGCCTCCACCTGCCACGCAACAGTGATGATAAAACCTGGGGGTTAATGTAGTAGGGTCTGAGATATTGGTCCTCCATTCCCTCGGTTCAGCAATTGGGCTTGGTAGCCCTAAAGCCCAATAAGGGCCCTATAGGCCCCAATTATAGGGGGATAAGACGCGTCCATCTCATCACCTCGGGGAAAACCACTTGGCCACTTGCCCCCATATTCAGGATCCACGGATATCCCCTAAGATATTTACATAGGGGATATCCAATATTCGATCTTAGAGATAGTCACGTGAGGCTAAGCGTATTTAATGCTTACACTGTACACGTATATCGTAAGGTGATCTGACGATTTATCTAGAATCGGATGACGTCAGGTTATCTAATATAAATATGAGGACAGCTCATACCAATAAACATCACTCATTCACCCCTCAAAAAGGCATAAGACTGCCTAGGGGGCAATCCTCTCTCTTCAAGATGTTATGTTAGCTTAGCACAGATAATTCCTTAACCATCACAAACAGCCACATTTACTCATCATTAGGAAAAAGATTAAATCTGACAAGCTACATCCCATATGCTAAAAAGAAAAATGTAACCATTAGGAAGGGACGCCCAAAATAAAAATGTGTAACCACAAAGATGAGATAGAGGGAGTATAGTTTAACTATAAATTGTTAGTTTTGTCAAAATAAATTAAGGTTGGTTTTTTGTCCCACATCGGATGGGAAATCAAAAGGGGAGGAATCTTGTGCTATTTAAGGAGGTCCCTGATTTTGATATTAAGTGCACCAATCAAGTACACTTTAATCTTTGTGTTTTATTTTACTTAAATTCCTTTCTTGTATTCTCGGTTGCGAGAATGGGAAGAAATGTATGAATTAGTCAAAGATTTGTAAGAGTATAGGGATTGGGGTCGGGAGAGAGAAATTCTGCATAATTGTAAAAAAATTTCACATAGTGGTATTTTTTCGGTCCGTGATTTTTTTACGGTTTTGGAGTTTTCCACTTAAATTCTTGTGTTGTGTTTTTTATGCTCTTCTTTATTTGTTCATGAATGAATGTGGATCTGCTTATCCCAACACAAATAAGTATTACACTTTATCTCTATAATAAACAGTGTTATAATATGATTTATTATTGACATAGTTTAACTACAAATAAGTATACTTTATCTCTACAATAAGTATACTTTAGTGATGGATATACCTCTCTCACTCACTCGTCTCACAAATAATCCGTCTCATAAGAGAGCATCTCAATCATGTGAAAGTTCTCTTATTTCTAGCCTTTTTTTTTTTAAATTATTATTATTTATTTATTTAAGGTCCACCCTTACTCTACGTAAGGACCCAATATATAGGGTGACATAGTTGTGTCTCAATTAACTTGCAGCATTCATTTATTTTTATTAATACGGATGCATAACTGACGTATTTAGTCATAACCTAGACTTAAATGCACACAAATAAATAGAGGCCAGCAATTATATTTACTTGAGCATCTAATTCACTGGTTAATTACAAAATTTTGTAACACATTTAAGAATTCAAAGAATATGAAAGGCATATTTGAGATGATAATTCTGATGGCGATATATGGATTTTTAATCCTGGATAAATCACAAACAGTAAAGGGATGGAGTTGGAGTATGAGACCAAGTTCAGCCATTGGTCCATCAGCAGAGAGCATTGGCGAAGAGTGCTACGATAAGCTGACAAAGGATTGTCGGGATTATATTTTCCAAACGTGGGATCATTGCCGTTATCCTAATGCCTCGGATGAGTGTTGTCGCCAACTTAATACGTATGTGAGTGAAGAATGCTATTTTAATGTAATAATTCAAAAAATTACTTGTCAAGATCGTGCGGGATATCTTTGGCTGGAATGTCATGATGCATATGGACACCGCCGTCTAATTTCCCATTAATCAAATTCATGTACTATCATCTTAATATATCTATAATACTCCACCATATAAATATATAATTAATTAATACATTTAATCGGAATATATATATGCACTACAAAGGACCGGAATACATGAATTGTACACAAATTTACAATAAATTTAAGAAGAGAAATTATTATTGATGGTTGGATTTTATTCTTATGTGTTAATCACATAAGTAGTGGAATAAAAGATGATATGCATAAAATGACACAGGATGCCAAAAGATATTAGAAATTTAAATTTGCCAAAGATGTGATCAAATGTGTCAAAGCTGGTTGTGAGCTCTCCATTTTGCGGTTTAGAAGTGGGAAGACCTCTGTGCGTTGGGTCGTTAGCGGGGCGATGCAGGTTGGCTCACATAGGTCAAAAGTTGTTTTCATGTTTTAATATAAGTTATTAAGAAAACCTATGAAAATAGGTAATCCTAATGAATTACTAATTGACAAGAATTGACCTATAATACATAAAAATCAGAAATGTGATGGGTTATTTGTAGGGCGAACTCTATGGAGTGGATTATAGGCAGTGCGGCCCATTTCTGAGTAGGACTATTTATGGGGTGTGTATTTGGTGAGTTTGGTGGAGTGGATTGGTTAGCCCACGCAGTCTAGTTTATTTTGACAACTATACATGTGACCCTAGAGCATCTTGTTAAGTGACACATAACGTCTAAGATTATGTTTGGTTTGAATTTTTGAATCAGATTTTGGTTTTAAAAACCTACACCCAATTTCTAAAAATCATATGTGGAAATGGCATGTGGTGAGGTTTCAATGTATACATGCCTTTAATGTCTCATCCATTGCAAATATTTTTTTTTCTTTGTAGCTAACTTGGTTCTTGTGAAGTGTTGTTTATGATATTTGTTATGAGCTTTCGAGGTTTAACTGTATCTATTAAGAAGCTTTAAATGTAGTTGTGTTTAAGTAATCCTGATTGTGACTAACCTTTGATTAATGTGGATTGATTCTTACAAGTCTTGAGGTGAAAATGTTCTTCTTTTGCATGTTCATCATTAGACATAGTTAGCCATTAATTGAGTCCCATTACTCTCACTTAAATATATATATATATATATATATATATATATATATATATATATATATTTTTTTTTTTTTTTTTCTTTTTTTTTACCAATAAAATATTCTATTGGTAAATGCCTTAATTCCATAGTTAAATTGGTTTAGCAACGGAATCCGTTGGTAAATTTCCATTGGTAAAGTGGTGGTTGGTAAATTTTTAGCAACGAAAAATCAATTCTGTTGGTAATCCGTTACTAAAAATTCTGTTGGTAACTTATATAAAGATTCCCTTGGTAATCCGTTGGCAATTACCGACGGATTGAATCCCATTACTAAAATAGAGAATAAATCCGTTGCCGTTGCTAAAATAGAGAATAAATCCGTTGGCATTCCATTGCTAATAGAAAAATACAACTTGACAACAAAGAAGGCAAGGTGACGGAAAGCTGCAATTCGCTTTTTTCGACATTTTGGTTGGTAAAATCCTTTGCTAAAAAATACTCCATTCGTCCCGTCCTTATGGTTACGTTTGCTTTTTGCACGTGGATTAATGAATATAGTATTTTAATGTGTATTGAGATGAGAGAAATAATATTTTAATGTAAAATGGGTAGGTGTATTAGTGTGATGTGTGAGTCCATGGAGAGAGAAGTAATTAATTTGTTTGGATCCCATATGCTAAAAAGGAAAATGTAAACATTAAGATATGAAACCCAAAAAGAAAATATGTAACCATTAGGATGGGACGGTGAAGTAATTATTTGTAGTGTCTATTTTATCTGCTCCTTTTCAAAATTTCATTTAATTTTTCTCAAATCACTTCTGAAATTAAACTTGTGAAATATCAACATAAGCTTTGGGAGTAACTTTATTTTTTCATTCAGATCAGGATTTTCTTATACATTAGTATATTAGTATTACATATGATCAAGATCCGGGTTCGATTCCTGTTGAGAACAAATAAGCCCATCTGATCACCGGGCTCCTCACACAAGTGAGTGTCCTGGGTTGGATTCCCATTGGGAATGAATAGGAGGGGAGTTATAAGGAGGCTTGGAGAATAAGGATGTACAAAGACTTGGTGAACTAACTACTAACTATACTAACAAACTATACTAACAACGTTGTCTGATAAAAAAATTAAAAAAAAAAACATATGATCAAGATCATTTCACTTCCTCTATGGAAGCACAGGAATACTCTGTTCATTTCTGAAGAAGTTATGAGGATCAACCTTTGTCTTAATCTTGACCAACCTGTTGAAATTATCCTTGAAGTAGCTCAACCCATAAAAAAGTCCTTCCAAGTAACTACTGCCCCCATTGTGGTTGATTCCTATGTCAAGATCTCTGTAGTTCACAAAAGCTTCTCTTGGAGCCATCGACACATATGGAGTCATGCACGAGTGCAGTTCTTTAGTCAAATTTATGTATCGATTCGCCGCTTCCTTCCCATCTTCCTCCCAACTCGTCGAATATAGAAACTTAAAGATATTCCCAGCTCTGTGTGGAAATGGCTTCTCTGATGGTGAAATCTCAGCCATTCTCCCTCCATAGGGGTTAAACACCAAAGTTGGATATTTCAATTCCACCATTTTCTTGAATATGAACTCTAGTCCTTGTTTGGGGATAGGCTGCTTCAAATAATCAGATTTTCTTTTCAGGTGTGTAAGAACCTGAGGAACCCTGCTTAAAAGAGCAGTAATTGGAGTTCCAATTGGGAAATCTGTCCAAAAAAGAACAGATTCAATCCAGCTCATTTCCAGACAATCTGATTGCTTTAATCTCAGTTGTCGAAAGCTTTCGTTCATCAGGGTGAGAAGTTGTTGTGTGTTTCCAAGAAATAGGATTCGGAATGTACCCCTGTTGATTTCATTGACCACATCCAGGGTGAGTCTGATGAACACATCTTCAGACAGCTTTTGAGCAGCAATTTGCTGGTAAGAGTACACAAGATCAGTGAAGTATTCGTCGTTAGTTCTTGTCACTCTGGAAACTGTCACTTTAGATGGGACGCTGACAAGTTTGATCATGTAAGATAATACTACTCCAAAGCTGGACCCTCCGCCTCCGGTTATAGCCCAGAAAAGATCCTCTCCCATGGATTCCCTGTCGAGAACTCTCCCATTGACATCAATTATCTTTGCATCGATTATGTTGTCGACAGAGAGGCCGTGTTTTCGCATCATGTTGCCGTACCCTCCACCGCTGAAGTGGCCACCGATGCCTACTGTTGGACAGACCCCTGCAGGGAAGCCATGAGTACTGCTTTTCTCAGCAATCTTGTAATAGAGTTCGCCAATAGTTGCTCCAGTTTCAACCCATGCCGACTCATCTTGTATGCTGACATTGATTGAATGGAAGTTGAATAAATCAAGGATGAAAAAGTTGGGATCTTCAGACCAGTATGAGATCCCTTCGAAATCATGGCCCCCACTTCGTATTTTCATCTGCATCCCATATTTTCTTGCACATATTATGGCAGCTTGGATGTGAGAAACGTGTAATGGAGTGAGGATGAATCGTGGTTTTGGCGTGTACGACTCGTTGTACAGCAGGTTGTTTATGTACTTTTGAAGAACGGATGCATACGATGGATCACGCTGACTGTAGAGAATTGCGGAGATTGAATAGGAGGGAGTGGAATAATTGTGCAGGCATTGAGTGAATCCATGTTCATGGTGGGATGAATTATTGGCCAAACTAGCCTCTGTGACAGAGACTAAAAGTGCCAAGAAGAAAGAAAATATTTGGATTTTTGATGCTTTCATTTCTCTGAGTTGCTATGTATCTTAATTTTTGATCAGTTTGATTAGAATAAAATGATTGTCATTTATGGAATAATGTTGAACCACACTTTGTGTTGATTAGTGAGAAATCAGTATTACATTAATGATTAGGACAATGAGCAACTGATTAAGACTTTTATCTATGCTTTGTCTGTAAGCTTTTGTATGTTATGTTTGTACCACTGAGATCACTGCTAAGAGCCTAACATTATGGCCTCCTAAATAGACTACTGTTTTTTTTTCTTTTTTTTGAATATTAATTGCCATGTTTGACCATACTCAAATTTATTGATGGTTAAATCTTAGAAAAATATTATTATGATTGAGACTTAGAGGATCACATTAATTAAGAATGAGCTCAAGAATTTCATATGGTGTATCTACAAGCATTTGCCTTTAATAGATGGTTTAAAGATTAACTCTGTTATGAGTATTGACTTATCTTGTAAATAAGCATCGGAAGATATTTTATTTTTCATTCACTTTTCTTAATCTTGACATGTCTATTGTAGTAGTTCACCCGAAATTGCAATCCTACCCGTATGCTTTCAGCTTGCAGCTTCCTTCACCTCTTCCTCCCAACTCGTTAGACAAGTTGGACTTGTAAAAACTCAAGGAAAACAACAACAGATGGTGATTTCTGTTGGCCCAAGATCTACACCAAGAATGGAAGATTTGACAAGAGAAAAGAACACCACAAATAACATAATACCGAGTAGTGAGAAGTATTTGGAAGAAGTGGGTTTTCTCCTACTCAACAACTGTACTTACAAAGCATTAATATACTACAATTAAGGACAATATAGAGCCTACTAAAAAGTTCAAGAGACACCCGACAACAACATAGATACATGAGAATAATTAATGCACTCTAGATAATTCTATTACAATAAATTAAATAAAGGATACTAGCTCTAGATAGTTCTACTGCTTCTCCAAAGATTAACTTTATTAATTCTTCACACTCCCCCTTAAAGTAATTTTTTGGAAATCAACCCAAGCTTAGCACGAAGGAACTCAAATGCAGATTTAGGAAGGGACTTCATGAATATATCAGCAACGTTTTCTTTGCTTCGAACCTCCAACGCACTAATAGTACCTTCAAGAACTTTCTCTCGGATAAAATGATGCTCGATTTCAATATGCTTTGTTCTTGCATGACAAACCGGATTATTTGCAAGTTTGATTGCACTTTGATTATCTCCAAAAACTGATATAGGCTTTGAGATAGGAAGACCAAGATCATGAATAAGCCTATGCAACCAAACACATTCTTGAGCAGCATGAGCGGAAGCTTTATACTCTGCTTCGGTTGTGGATAAGGAAACTGAATCTTGCTTCTTGCTACACCATGACACACTTGTGTCTCCAAAGAGAAAAATATATCCCGAAGTAGATCTTCGATCATCCAAATTACCTCCAAAATCAGCATCCAAATCACCTCCAAAATCAGCATCTACAAAACCAGTTAAAGATGCATCACTATCTTTCTTGAAGAATAAGCCCAAATCAAGAGATGAGTTAACATTTTTCAAGATTCTCTTTGCAGCTTCTAGATGAGGCTTTCGTGGTGATTGCATAAATCTGTTAACATATCCAACTGAGAAAGCAATGTCCAGCCTCGTTATGGTTAAGTATATCAAGCTTCCAACAAGAGCCCGATACGGTTGAGGATTTTTAAGAAGTGATCCCTCTTCATGCCTTAACTTTGTATGTACTTCAAGAGGAGTCGAGCACTTCTTACATTGATTCAAACCAAAAGCTCAATCAATTTCTTTGCATAGCTTTCTTGAGTCACCAAGATTCCATTTTCCATATTCAAAACTTCTAAACCAAGGAAATGATGCAACTCTCCCAACTTTTTTATTTCAAACAACATCGCAAACTCATCTTGAAGTTTTGTAACTTCAATTTCATCATTTCCTGTTATTATCATATCATCCACATACAAAAGAACCACCACATGCAAACTTCCTTGTTTTTTTAACAAATAGACTTGAATCTGAATTGGATGCATGATAGCAACAAAATTGCAAATATTGAGAAATCTTTCCATACCATGCACGTGGTGCTTGCTTGAGTCTGTAAAGTGCTTTTTTAAGTTTGCAAACATAATTTGGATGCAAGTTAGAGACATAACCTGGTGGCTGCTCCATGTAGATTTCTTTGTCAAGCTCCCCATACAAGAAGGCATTATTCACGTCAAGTTGCCATAATTTCCAATTGTAGTGAGCTGCAAACGCTATTACAACTCGTACTGAAATAATTTTAGCCATAGAGCTAAAAGTTTCTTCATAGTCTTCCCCGTACTTTTGAGAAAATCTACGAGCAACCAGCCTTGCCTTGTACCTTTCGATGCTTCCGTCAGGCTTCCGTGCAAGAGATATGTTGCACATCTCTTGGCTTAGGAACAAGACTCCAAGTTTCATTCCTTTTGAGAGCATCAATTTCAGCATCCATAGCGAGTATCCATTCTTTGCTCTTTTCAGCTTCCTCAAAAGTATAAGGTTCTTCATCATCAATTGGACCTGCAAAGAAGCATGCATATGTGCTGATGAAGTTTTTGTCTCTATAGCGGACTGGCTTGACAGCGTTTCTTCTTGGTCTCTCTATATTAGTTTCTGATGCACCATCTATCTGCTCCATAATTGTGCCCTCCATTTCATTTATTGGGCTCCCCCTCTGACTTTGCTCCTCCATGTTATTACTTGGACTTCCCCTCTCACATTGCTCCGTGTCGAAACCAACTGGGCTATTTGAATGAGAATTGCCCATAGGTAATTCAATCATGTTAACCTTATCAGTTTCATCTTCTTTGTAATAATTGGAGACTTCATCAAAGACGACATCCCATGAGACAACATATAAACGTGTCTTTGGATCCATGCATCTCCAGCCCTTTTTCCTTTCATCACAACCAATAAAGATGCATTTTCTTGCCTTTGCATCTAACTTGCTTCTTTGTAAATCAGGCACATGCACATAACAAATTGAGCCAAATACTCTCAAGTATTTAACACTAGGCTTTTATCCAAATAAAAGTTCATACGGCAACTTCATATTAATAGGAGAAAGAGGAGTTCGATTTATCACATATGATGCACATTTCATACCTTCTGCCCATAAGGCCTTGGGTAGATTCTTTGCATGTAGCCAACTCTTACAAGTCTCCATTAGATGTCGGATCTTCCTCTCAGCCACCCCATTTTGCTGCGGTGTTTCGGCACAAGAAAGCTCTCTTTTGATTCTATTTTGACGATAAAACGTCAAGAATTGTTCCGAAGTGAATTCTCCACCATTGTCCGTCCGCAAACGCTTGATTCTTGAACCAAGCTCACCTTCAACAATTTCTTTGAATTCCAAGAACCTGCTAAATACTTCAGACTTTTGCTTCACAAAGTAAACCCATGTGTATCTACTAAAATCATCAATGAATATGAGCATGTAAGAAAAACCAGAATAAGATTTAGTTCTTGTTGGACCCATTAAGTCACTGTGAATAAGCTCCAATGGTGTTGTACTTCGTGAGGAAGATCTATCAAAAGGAAGTCTATGAGCCTTCCCAAATTGGCATCCCTCACATACTTCTCCACCAAAATAAACAAATTCGGCAGCCCATTTACTAGATTCATTTTTACCATTACTTTCAATTTTTCCATGTTAAGATGCCCCAATCTAGCATGCCAAATGTTAGCATTATCATTACTACTCATCTTATTGATATATGAGTCTGATGCCAATAAAACAAATAAATCTTTAATTCTCTTACCGGTGTGGACAATATCAGCTTTAAGAGTCTCGATATTTCGAAGAAACTTAATGTCCCGAGGTCCGAACAACACATAGTTTCCAGCATCTACCACATTCGCCACAGAGAATAAATTTTTCTTCATTCCTGGAACATGAAACACATTTTGCAAAGTAATAGAATCTTCGTGATTCTTGTTGATAACCACTGTGCCTTCATTCTCTACATGATGTATTGTATTGTCTGCTGTTACAATAGCATCATGACCGTGATATTCTTGTAGGTTGAAGAACTTGGACTTGTCTCCAGTGAGATGATGTCCACAACCAGAGTCAACGATCCAATCTTTGTCGAAGTTGATAGATGCCATGGCATCTACGGCTCTTGTTTTCACCACAAAGCACTTGCTCCAATCTTCTTCAGCTTCTTCCATTTTAGTTTCAACTATATTGCTTCCTTTTAATTTGGCTCGACAAAACTTCTTAATATGTCCTGGTCTATTGCACAAATAACACTTGATAATCTTCTTGTCGGAAGTAACTGATTTCACTCCATCTTCATTAGAGCTGAAATTTTCCGGGTTGTTCTTCTTCTTAAAATATTTATTTTTCACCATGAGAGCATTCCCTTCTCCTCCTTTGATTAAGATTTCAGCCATTTGCTTTGCTAGAGATTCTTGTGAAGACAGAAGATTCTCAAATTCCTCCAAAGATGGTTGTTGAGCCCATCCTTGAATTGACGTAACGTACGGAGTGTATTCTGGCTTTAATCCTCGAATAGTAGTTCTCTTTATACGAGCTTTAGAGATTGCTTCATCTGGATTGAGAAGAAAAATTTCCAAGCAAAGATTTTTAACTTTCATAAAGTACTCTGCAATACACAGGTTACCTTGTGTTGTGTTTGCGAGTTCATTCTCCAAAACTTGCAGTCGAGCCTCATCCTTCTTATTGAACAATCTGTCAAGGGGTTTTCAGATTTTATGGGCAGATTTACATTGCATAATATGGTCAAACAAGTTGGGCGAAATCGATCTCTTCAATGTGAATTCAGCCTTCGCATTGAGCTGCTTCCATTTCTTATGTGCATCAACATTTTCGGGAGTATCCTCTGGAGCTGTTTTGCTTTCTTCATCCACCACATCCCACAAGTCTTCACCAATAAGGTAAGACTCCATACATGTCTTCTAAATTCTATAGTTGGACTGATTCAGTAACTCCATGCCAAGTCCACCCACACGACCGCTCATGTCCATTTGAGGCACCGATCAACTCCTCTACCAAGAGATCTTGACACACGATATCTTCAAGAGCCCTTATGGCTCTGATACTAAGTAAAAACTCAAGGAAAACAACAACAGATGGTAATTTCTGTTGGCCCAAGATCTACACCAAGAATGGAAGATTTGACAAGAGAAAAGAACACCTCAAATAACAGAATACAGAGTAGTGAGAAGTATTTGGAAGAAGTGGGTTTTCTACTACTCAACAATTGTACTTACAAAGCATTAATATACTACAATTAAGGACAATCTAGAGCCTACTAAAAAGTTCAAGAGACACCCTACAACAACATAGATACATGAGAATAATTAATGCACTCTAGATAATTCTATTACAACAAATTAAACAAAGGATACTAGCCTCTAGATAGTTCTACTGCTTCTCCAAAAATTAACTTTATTAATTCTTCACAGGACTAACCTCGGCAGGGAAGCCATGGATGCTGCTCTTTTCAGCAATGTTCTGATGGAGTTCGCCAAGAGTTGCTCCAGCTTCAACCCATGCCGACTCATCTTGAATGCTGAATGATGTAGTGAGAATCAAATGTGCTAAAGAAGAAAATAATGAGTTGACTAGTTATACGAATAGCGATAATTGGGCCAGAAGTCAAGACAATATATAGAAGGGTATATCAGCCTTACATATTATGCATTGGATCCAAACCAATATCATGGAGTTTTAAAAAAAAAATGTTGCATTATCATCTGCCGAAGCTGAGTATATCGTTGCAAATATTGAAGATGCATGGTAAGCCATTTATTTGAGGAGGATTTTAAAAAAATTACTTCAAAGTGTGTTTGATACAACTTCCTTTTCTGTGATAACCTGCTATTTCTATTACCAAGAATCCAGTGTTCCATGAAAGATCAAAGCACAACGAACTACATCATCATTACATTTGTGATTTTGTTCAAAAGAAAAAGAATGTCCAAACTTCAGAACTACTTGCTGATGTTCTTACAAAAACTGTGTCAATGGAGAAGCTGTAAAAATAGGATGTTATGAAGATTACAAATTATAAATAGGGGGCGTTAGTTGGAAATTTGTAATTAATTATGATGTTAAAAGAATGTATACTAGAACTCCAAATCAAGTGCATGTGACTTTATAATTAGATTTTCGAGAAAAGCATTTCCTACATGAATATGCAATTCTCAAGAAGTGAATTGTCATCAAGAAATATAAACTAAAAAAGCACTCCAAATCATATTGATGAAGTCTCACATAATTATGGTTGCAGCCATAATTCCAACATGTACGACTCATTATATCGCATGTTGTTTACATACTTTGGAAGAACAGATGAATACGATGGATCGGTCTGATTGTAGAGAATTGCAGAGATTGAATTGGAGGGACTGGAATAATTCTGATGGCATTGAGAGTGAATCCATGTTCTTGGAGGGATGAATTTGTGGCCAATCTAGCCTCTGTAGCAGAGACTAAAACTGCTAAGAAGAAAGAAAATATTTGAATTCTTGATGCTTCCATTTCTCAAAGTTGCTAGGTATCTTGATTTCTGAGTTAGGATAAGATGACTGATTGTCATTTGTGAACAACATTTAACAACGTTTTGCGATGATTAGTGAGAAAATTAGTAACATTACGTTAATTACTATGACATTGTGCAACAGATTAAGACTTTTATTTATGTATATACACACTACTAGAATTATCAGCAACCTATTGAAATTGCTATATATAATTAGGCATTCTTAATTATTGATATTAGTGTGTCTTTACATTTTATTTGACACGTTTATGGTAATAATGATGATAATTGTAAACATAAGTGTGTTTACTCAGAAATCAAGATCCTCAGCAACTTTGAGAAATGTTTTATTTCTTGTTAGCAGTTTTAGTTTCTGCTAGTTTGGCCATTAATTCATCCCTCCAAGAACATGAATTCACTCAATGCCTGCATAATTACTCCAGTTCAATCCCTGCAATTATCTACAGTGAGCACGATCCATCGTATTCATCACTTCTTCAAAAGTACACAAACAACGAAAAACCACGATTTATTCTCACTCCATCACGCGTTTCTCACATCCAAGCTGCCATTATTTGTGCAACAGAGCAAAACATGCAGATCAAAACACCATGTGAGTGTGAAGGGATCTCATACTGGTCTGAAAGTCCCAATTATCTCATGCTTGACTTGTTCAATTTCCATTCGATCAATGTCAGCATACAAGATGAGTCGGCATGGGTTGAAGCTGGAGCAACTCTTGGAGAACTCCATCGACACATTGCTGAAAAGAGCAGCATCCATGGCTTCCTTGCCGGGGCTAGTCCAACAGTCGTCATCGGTGGGAGGGTATGGCAACATGATGCGAAAATACGGTCTCTCTGTTGACAACATTATTGATGGAAACATAATAGACGTCAATGGGAGGCTTCTCAACAGGGAATCCATGGGAGAGGATCTGTTCTGGTCTGTAACCGGAGGATCCAGCTAACAAGATCCAGCTGGTAAAGTAACAGTTGCCACTGTGACAAGAACATATGACGACAACTTCATTGATCTTGTGCATTATTACCAGCAAATTGGTGCTGATCTGTTCACCAGACCTACCCTGGATGTGGTGAATGAAACAAGCAGGGTCAGGGGAGAGAACTTGTGTCCCAAATGAATGTCCTGTTTCCACAGCTGAGATTAAAGCAAACAGATTGTCCGGAAATGAGCTGGATTGAATCTGTTCAATTCTATGTGAAATCTCAACAGTGAATGATGTTTTAAGCAGAGTTAATCCTGATCACCTGAAAAGGGAAATGGATTACTTGAGGGAGGCTATTCCTAAAGCAGGATTAGAGTTGATGTTGAAGAGAATGGTGGAGATACGAAATCCAATTGTGGTGGAGGCAGAATGGGTGAGATTTCACCATCAGAAAGACCTTTTCCACACAGATTTGTAAATATTTATAAATTCCTTTATCAGACGAGTTGGGAGGAAGAGGGTAGGATAGCAATTTCGTTTACGCACGTGTGATAATTTCAACAGGATCATCAAGATTAAGTCATTAACACAAAGGTTTATACTAAAAACAGTTACCTTTTCCGACACAAGATTCTCAATCGTGGCACCGACTCTACCACTCCAACGCCGTGTTACTCGTTAACGGTCGTGTGTTAATCCACTTACAACTTCACAGGCGTGGATTATCCCACAGATTTAAGAGAATATCTATTTGAAAACTTCAGATTGTTTGTCTTGATTTGTTTGGAATTGGTTTGGGTTTAGGGTTCTTCATCTCTGAATTGGGATTTTTCAATATAAGTTTAGTCTTCTTAATTAATGAATTACAATTCGAGTTGGTTAATCCAGAAACTTTTTCTTTGATTATATGTTGGGTGTTGCCCATAACCGATCTCCTTTTTTCAGATGAGTAGTTAAGAGTTATTCTGTGGTATGCTGGCACATCAGGATTTATAAACTTAATTTTAAGGTTATTATGTGGTACGCATGGGTTTATAAGTTTAATTTTAGGGTATAGTTAATTTTGTTTTTTAAAATTTTAATTATATTATTTTATAAAAGTGATTATTAATTAATTATTTAATCTAACGCCCCTGCCCTGGGGATTGGTGGAGGAGGTAAATCGCAGGATTGGTGCCCTGGGGATTGGTGGAGGAGGTAAATCGCAGGATTGGTGGAGGAGGTAAATCGCAGGATGTGCCTCAAGTGGCTTATAGGGAGGGCTCACTGTTAAATTTGTGCTTGCAAGGGGTCAAATCCATGCCAAAGGCAGGATTCGAACCCCCACCCTTCAGCAACCAAGCTCAGCTGGAAGGCCTTTCCACCCTCCCCTCTACCACTTGAGCTATGCCCTGGGGCCAGTTGATATCAATTAGGTGGACCGATATATAGGTTTATAAGTTTAATTTTAGGGTATAGTTAATTTTGTTTTTTAAAAGGGTCCCTTACTACTAGTTACAATTTATACCTCATTATTACTAATAGATACAATATGTTAAAATATTATTTATTAATACATTATTAATTAGTGAAATATCCTTCTTACCCTTATTTTAGTTGTGTTCAAAAATAATTTAAAAGAATAGAATTTTTAATGTAATATTATAAAGAAGATCATCCATTACTCCCTAAAAATAGGTTTGAAGTTTAATGCAACTAACAAAATCCCTAAAATTTCTCATTCCAAATTTGATTGAAAGCCTAAGAAATGTATGTTGATTGATATCGTGGGGATATTTTCATGTGTGTTCAAAAATTAATAAACATGGAGTTCAAGATATTGTATTCAGGAATTCAAATATGTAGTGTTCAAAATATTTATGTTCAGAATTAATAATCAATTTTCTCCCACCTAAAAAGACCCATGTGTTCAGAAATTTATAAACATGGTGTTCAGGATATTTGTATTTAGTAATTCATATATGTAGTGTTTAGGATATTTTTGTTCAGAATTAATAATCAATTTTCTCCCACTTAAAAGACTCTGCATGTTGACGTGTGTTCAGAAATTCATAAATATAGTGTTCAGGATATTTATGTTTAAGAATTCATATAAAAGATGTTCAAGCCCTTCAATGAGATCACTCTCATCCAGACGAACAAGAAATACAAGAATTGGAGTAATACTAATAGAAATTCAAAGTTGATAGCCCAAGAATACTCAAATCAATGAAAACAAAAATAGGACCCTTAATACTACAACTTAAGAGATCATAGATACCAACACATAAGCACAACCCGAGTAGAGCAACGTCCAGATATAAAAAAATCCATAAACATCTGATACAACAGCTACAGATGTTGTGGAGGTATGAACATCAAGTTTAATGATGCAAGACCTGTGTGAGTATGTGAAGAATCAGAAACAGGGTGCACCCTAAGTTGAGAAGCCACAGCATCCCGTGGAAGAATCAGCGCAAAGCTGATGTGAAATCCGGCAGTGGCAAGAGGGAACTGCCATGGGCAGTGGGATCCCGTTGAAAGCCAGGATCTGAGGAGCACGCCGGAGGAAGATTCATCAAATTGATCAACGGCGACAATCGAATCTCTGAACAGGAGAGGATAAAAATCGCGACGACCAAAGTCGGCTGGAAGCATAGCAATTGGTGGCGGATATCAGTGAGATGGCATGAGAATCCCAGATTAAGCGCAAGCCCTAGAGAGCTTCGATTGGGGGGCAAAACTCATGAAGCCTGGAAGAGGGTTGTGCCGGTGATTGAGCGGCCCAGCCGCTTGACATTGTCAACGTGTAATGGCAGCGGCGAAAGATTCAGCCTTAACAGAGCGAAGGAAAGAGAAGAAAGAAAAGATAATGAAAACACTGGAGAGACTAACAAAAACCGAAGGAAAGAGAAAAAAAAGAAAAGATAATTGAAATTATTAATTGAGATTATATTTTTGTAGGGATATATAGGGTATCTTATCCTATTATATTTTATCTGTTAATAATATTTTCACCGTATTGTATCTGACAGTAATATGAATGTATAATTTGTATTGGAGAGTAATAAATCTTTTTTAAAATTTTAATTATTTTATTTTATAAAAGTCATTATTAATTAATTATTTAATCTAACAATTGATATCAATTAGGTGGACCGATATACAGGTGCACCATAATTGAACTCGTTGATTAATTGTCTTAGATATTCAGTAGACCACAGGTAGTTTTGTACTCCCTCCGTCCCATAGTTATGTTCTCCGTTACTGTAGATACGGAGTTTAAGAAAAGTTACTTTTTGACCAACTTTATTGACTTTTTAGGGGTATTGTGGTATTTTTAGGTAATAAATAAATTATAAAGTAAGTTATGTGTGTTAGGTGTGAGTGATATTTTTGAAATTAAGATAACTTTTGAGATTGTTGGTTAATGTGAACTTTTCATTTTTGGATGGTGAACATAAGTGTGGGACGGACGAAAATGGAAAGTGTGAACATAAGTATGGGACGGAGGGAGTATATAACAACCAAGGATTGCCGGAAACCTCCCATGAAATTTGTTAATTTAATGTTTAGTTTTTTTTGGGAATTTTATCAATCTATGCCCTGAAAAATGAGTAAATCATTAATTCGAGACATGAAATATGTACAACTATCAATTTGAGGCCTGAGTTTAGGCTCTAAATTGATAAAATAAAGGGTAAATATTAAAATTAGCCTTTAAGTATGACGTTTTCCAACTTTAGTCATTTTTCTTTTGCAATTCTCAATTTTGGTCATTTTTTGTCTACTTTTAGTCCTTTTGGTCCAGTTTTGGTCTTTTTTTAAAATTTGATCATTTATTGGTCCACTTTTGGTCCTAAATGTATACACTTTTGGACCATTTTTGAACTTTTTTTAACATAAATGACTAAATTTGGATAAAAAGGACTAAATTTGGACTAAAATGACTAAAAGTAGACCAAAAAGGACCAAAATTGAGAATCGCAAAAGAAAAAGGACTTAAGTTGGAAAACGTCATACTTATAGGACCAATTTTGATATTTACTCTAAAATAAAATAGTAAATAATATTCGATAAATTCAGGCCTGAATTGATAGTTTTACATATTTTAAACTCCAAATTGATAAAAAAAAATAATGCAGACCCAAAATTGATGGTTTACCAATATTTCTGGTTTTGGATTGATAAAATTCTTTCTTTCTTTTTTTTTTCCTATTAACATTCTGAATGTTTTTTTTTTCATTGAATTTAGTTAGGCCTTTTCTTTTGTTGAGTCACCTATATACTAATATTGTTGAATTCTGATTTTTGTGTTACCTGTACATTGTTTTATTTTTTTAGAATATATAGTTTCTTTGAGAAATAATGTTTCATCATTCATGTGATTAAATTGTACTCCCTCCGTCTCATTAAACTTGTGACATTTTTGTTTGGTCACGGAGATTAAGGAGTATAATATTTTAATGTAAAGTAAAGTGAGAAAAATAATATTTAATGTTGTTCTTAATCGCATTTCTTATTAAAATGTGTAAGAATAAGAGACTCTATCGTCGAGTAAACGCGTGACCAAGTACAAAATTTATGGTAATATCGTTCCAAGGGAAAGTAAACTTATGCTTGTATCCGGATTTTCCATTGATTTATGCTTTGTAAGGATAATAGTTTGAAGATTTTGTTATATAAAACTACTACTTAATTCTCTACTTACTCAACTAGAATTTAAACTAACAAAGTAATGAATCAAACAACACACAAGTTATGAATGGAATGGAGATAGAATTCACTTGAGAAGAGAGCAAGGCTAATCATAATCATGGTTAAGACTTGAGCTAGATATGCAAAACTCTTGATGGTGAATTTCATTAACTTGTGGACTAAAAGCAATCACGATTTTACCCCTAATCCCTATGGCCAAGGCAATTAGGTTCTCGACTCTTTTATAAGTCTAAGTCTCCTAGGATTGGTCTTAATCTCAATTCCCTTAAGGTACTATGATCATAAGTTGGTTCTTTTAACTCAATTTCTTAAGTGTCCCTCTATGAATGTTCTAAGCCTAAAGAGGGTATGGCTTACCTCCCCTTATACTAACATGCATGCACATTTCAATATATGATTCAATTAAACATCCACTCACAATATTGGAATGGCCATCCTAACACTATGAATAAAATTTAATCACATAAGTATTGAATTGAAACATGATTGATATATCATAAAAAGAAATCCACAATTTAATTCAAATCACTACTCAAGTTCTACACATCAAACTCTTCATCTCAACCATTCATGTGATTAGTCATACTATAGGACTAGCCACTAAATATTGTATTTATACCATTACAAATCAAGCTTTGCTCTATTTGAGCTAAAATAAGAAGAAAATCAACAATTGAAAAGTATATTGGCTTCCCTTTCATGGATAAATCTTCCTTCTCTTCAATATGCTAACTCATTCAATCCTTGATGCTTTCCTCTTCTCAAATGGTGGATGGATGGATTGGATGATGGATTTATGAATTGATTGTAGAGATCAAATGGAAATTGGATGGATCTAATGGATAGAGATTGATGATGGATCTAATGTGTGAGAAAATGTGGTCTGGAGTGGGTGTAACTGCTATGGAAAATGATCTCCCCTCTAAATTTCACACAAGTCACCATTTTATATCACTAATGGACCTTCTAGAAGCTTCCGGAACATTCTGAAAATTACACAAATTTTTGCACCTACACGGCCCGTACAGCAGCGCACAGCCCGTGTAGGGCACACCTACTTCGGCGTGTTGTGCGTGCTTTCGAACAAGGCTCGAGATGCGCTACACGGCCTCAAGCATGGGCGTGTAGCATTTTCTAATGACATTACACGATTTTTTCTTACAGGGCTGTGTTCCGCACACGGGGCGTGCAGCAATGCACAGCCCGTGCACCAGCACATGGCTTTCCTCCTGGGCGAGCAGCGATTTCTGATGATAGTACACGGCCACTTGTTATAGGGTCATGTTCCGCACATGGTGATGCGCATTTTCTCAACACACAATTAATCCCCAAGTATGAAGGATATCAATTATAGCTTAGATAAGCGACCAAGTTAAATATAGAACCCAAAGAACTGCGTATTATCAATTTAATTATTTACTCAATTAATTAAGACAAGTGACAATAAAGATTGAGATAGAGATTTTATTATAAACTACTAAATAATTAATTAAAATAACAAGTAATATAAAATAAAATATCACTCGAAGAATACGAAAGTGGATCAAGTAGGAGAATAGGTAGCACCAGGGAAATCCAGTTTTACTACTTAACTTTCCTTCCGTGTGTTGGTGTCCGACTCTGCCTTGTGGAATATAGACGCATCACTAGGCCATGCATATCTACTCTATAGACATAAGTAAATATGCATGCAACACGTGTGAATAATATCGGAGCAAGAGATATAATTCCACCCTCTTTCTAGGTACTATCAGTATCAATAATTTCCCTGGCCAATTGGTACTCTAACCCGATATGATCTCCCTTTATAGGTACTATAAAATTATCCTCTTTATCCTACTTAATAACACGAATTCAATTCAATTAATAAGTATTCATATATGATAGTTCTAATGAAGCTTCAGAGTCCCCTTACTTAGAATCATAACATGGAATCCTGCTCAGCAGTGAAGGCACTCAATCAATAACCAATATATGTATTCAGACTCTATATAACAGTTAATGATGCAAAAAATGACTTGAGTATGAATTAAGAAAGCACAATCATATATAAAATAAATTCACAAGTAATGTTGTACGGAGTATACACATGGAAGTTAAATTAACTAGATAAAACCTTCACAACCCTAGTTCTACCAAAAAGGCTCTAGCCCATGATGTTACAAAGAACAATCATGGGTGTTGGATAGATCTTACCCGGATGTCTGGAAAATTACAAGATAAATTAGGATACGATAAAACCCTTAGATGTGGCGTCGTCGCGTCCTTCTCCATCTTGAATCCTCCTCTTGGTTCTCCTATTGATTCCACAATGAATCTTCAAAGTGATGGATAGATGGAGGAAAGGAAGTAGATGATGGTTGGGGGGTGATCCCCCTTGTGGGGTGTGGTATGGTTGTGGCCTCTCTTATGGCTCTCTTGTTATTTTTCTCCTCTAATGGTGTGATCTACACCCCCTTTTATACTTGTAAACTCTCCTTATAGGCCTTGGAATGGGCTTTTGAGTGATCACACGCATTGAGGGTGTAAAAATATGGATATGGTAAGTTTTCGTACGTCAATTCGACCACGAAGCTAAGTCGAATTCATATCTCTTGGTCGAATTGCAGGTCGAATCACCCTACTGGAAGCTTCAGACACCGAATTCGAGCTTCAGGTGTTGGATTCGACCAGCACAACAGGTTGAATTGAGGTGTCATGGTCGAATTATTTCTTTTACCATCCAATTCGACCAGGATTCGACCACATGGTCATGACGAATTCAAATGTTGTGGTCGAATTGTCTTGCGCAGTCTCACTGTTTCACGTATAACTTCCACATCCGAGCCCCAATTTGAGTGATTCTTACGCTCACGCGTTTCTCTTTTCCTTGGCTTTCTATTCATATAAAGAACATAAGAAAAATCGAAGATTTGAATGTACAACAAGCCACGGAAAATATCATAGCAATTATATTCGGTACAGCTCGCGCGACGTCACCATTCCTCATTTGGAATCCGATTGAGTGTTCTTTACGCCAAATCAACTCTCATTTCAGTGGCTTTCCAACCATGTATCACACGAATAGTTTTGATCTCCACAACAATACAGAAAAATTATGAAAGTTGAATGTGCGTTTTCAGCATTCTTGCACAAATTGCACATTTTCTCCAACTTTGCACTTTTCATCCTTTTTCCACCTAAAACACAATAAAACACCTCAAGTTCACCTTTTTCTCACATACAATGAATATAAGATACTTGTGCTAATATATAATAAGAATTTTTATCAAAAGGTGTTAAATTGGACACTCAAACACGCTAATTTTAACTCTCATCACATGGCCCGCGCACAAGTCTGCCTTGTTCCTCCATCTCCGCTTCGCTCCCGACTCCGTTTTTATTCATTTCTTGACCTGTTTTACACATATTTAAGCTCATTTACACAATTCTATCAATTCATACCACATTTCTCAGAATAACAATAACTCCACCAAAAATCACACAAATATGGATAAAAGCATCCGAAAATTCACAAATAAAGACACTAAAATCTAGGTGAAAATGACTACGATCAACCCTCCAAACTTAAAGTATTGTTCTTCCTCGAACAATGAAAAATCATAAACAAGAGTAGTAATTTTCACCTAGGACAACACCTAACGAATATAAACCACAACACATCACAAGTAATGAGGACTACAAAATCACATTAAGTATTCCTACATCATCAAACTTATAACATGAAAAATTAACAAGTTCAATCTTAAGAATGACAAAAGAGTAATCAAATCTCTTTCAATCCAAGCCTCTCATAGGATATCAAATTCACTCAACACTCTATAGAATAGGGTTTTTAACATCACTCATCAACCGGTTAGAACCGACTCACTATAGGCTTGCTCATGGACTATGTTCACAAGCCACCCTAGTTTCAATAAGTGATCAAAAAGGTCTTTATCTTAAGATATAATGTTTAGGATCTTTGGTAAGGTAGTAAACTTTGAATAATAGTGACTATTCAAGTGTAGATAATCGAAGAGATGATTATTTTCTCCAACTTCTTCACTTTTTAAAACTTCCTCCCTTTGTAATTCAAAAGCACTAAATATCAATATACCATGGATTTATTGAGCTTCTCTTAACTTGCATATTTTCTTTCTTTGTCTTTTGAATTTCTGTGAGCATGTTTATGATTTTGCTCCTATGTCCTTTTTGTTAAAGTTGCATATGCTTTTAGCTCTAGCTCTTTCATTCTTTTTTTCGATTCACCATTTCCTTCATCTTCTTGCACATTTTCACCATCAACCTTGTAAACCATTATCTCCTTAATCATCCACACATAGGTTACATATATAAGGCTTAAGTGGGTTTTCAAAGCTTGTAATGTGCTTAAATCACAAAGAAAAAGGCTTACAGGCTCAAAGTGGTTCACTAGGGATAGTGTTTTAGGTAAGGAATTTTATGGTTATGACTTTATTCAACAAGGATGGCCTAAGATCATGTCACAAATTTCAACCATTCGGGCTTCGTTCCTATAGTCCATGAGCAAGTTCTAGTTTGTCTAAGTACAACTGATCCTCTCATCAAGAATTAATCATGGATGCACGGTTGAGGCTCAACTCTCACAAGCTTTTGCTTGGACCAAAAGAAACCTATTTACCCTTCATACTTCTCAAAATTGAACAAATTATGTAATTCATGTCACAATTTCAACAAGTAGAAACCATTAACATACTTGCCATCACTCATCACAAACAATGCATCAAAGCACACATTCAAAAACACTAAACACCTTCCCAAAACAATACCACCAAACCATCCATACAAGAATAAAAATTAACAAACAAAACACACTAATCAAAGACTTACAAAACAACATAACAAGCACATAACATGCATGAACAAAATCATCCATCTCAAAATACCAAACACACCAATTCACATCCATAACAATTAAAATCAAATTCCCATCACATTCAAATAATGAAAATCAAACCAAAATAATAAAAAGCAAATTGCATAAAACTAAAATAAAATCCCAAAATAAAGGAAACCTCCCAAAAACAAATAATTTAAGTACAATCCAATCTACTAAATCAAATCAAATTCAAGAATCCTTCAAAAAGTCTAATCATAACTAAGATGAATGAATGGAAGTGCCTAGCACTCAAAGTACTCCCTTCATGGCTCTGGAGGTGGAGGTGGATGATAAGCATCCCATGGAATGTATGCACGAGGAGATCCAGGGAATTAGAAGTTGAACATCATCATCATCATCTCCTCCATATTGTTGGAGTGCACCCGTGATCGTTCCTCATAATACTCCCTCCGATGTTGTCCAGCTATTAACTCCTGAATATGCACTTCGTGCTCCTGCTGGATCTCTTGAATCTCCCTGATCTGTGCTCCATAAGTCTGTTGTACGTGCCTCATATCTGTCACCTCATCCATCATGTAATTCCATCTATCATTACCCTGTTCAGTTCCACTGGTGGCTGCTGCTCTTCTTCCTCGAACTGTGGTGGATCAGGGACTTGCTCATCAAACTCCACCTGCTCCGGTGGTGCATCCTGCTCATCGCCTTCTATAGGCACTGGCTCTGCTCTCAAGTTAGCTAGCTTGAGGTTTTCTTCAACTCTCATCTGTCAAAGAACCTCTTCCACTTCATCTCTATTCTTCCTGTAAAAAGTCCTCACAACTCTTGAGTGGTTAGCACTAGCCATCGCCAGATTGGCATACTTCCTTCGAGTGTAAACTGTAGTGAGCTCTAGAGCTGGCAAAGGAAACGATGCTCCCTTCTCTTGCCACAAACAGTATTGATTCCCAGCCACAGACAAGAACTCCATCCTTATAACCTGCTGATAATTCAAACCTTCACTAACCATCCTATTCTCCATTCCAGCAAGGTTAACTCCCAACCCTTGAGCAATCATAGTGATCATGCCTCCTAGCATCAAACCCTGAGATGATTGTCTCTTGGCAACTCTCTTTGTATGGTGCACAAAATATGCTGCAACGTTCAATGGTCGCTCATTATAGATACAGAACATGATATACAACTTTTTTTCTCCTACAGCTCCACCCTCAAATCTTCCTAAGATGGTATTAGAAACAATCTTCTCTAGGTATCTCATCACTGGGTTTCGCAGTTCCCTTTGAAGCACTGGGAACATAACTTGCTTGTTCCGTCCCATCATTCACCAAGCTCTTCCACCATTCTTGTTGATTAAAACCACCCCCTTCATAGAAACTATGAGGGTTTGCACATGGTGGGCATCCAAAGCACTCATTCAACACAGGTAGTGGAATCTTTTCTCTCAACACATTATCCAACTTAAACATCACCCAAACAGGGAAACCATTTCGATCCTTCTTCACTTGCAACGTGCTCATAAACTTAGCAGTTAGATGGTAATAAGTAGGTGTTCTTTTGTCAAAGAAAGTCTCCAGTTGTGCAAATCTGAATAGCTTCCTCAAATCCTCCTCGATTCCCAACCCTCTCATCATTTCCGTGTCTTGGAATCAAGTTGGTTTGATCTTTGGAGCTAACGTCTGCCACCGGAGCACATATTTATCCCAATAATCTTCAAACTCTACTCTAAAATAATCCGGATGGATTCCATCTTCCATTAGTTTTGCATCAAGATTAGCCAACTCCCCTGGATTAGTAATGAATATGAAATCCCCATTTCTTGGTCTAACTCTCCTCTAAGCCATTGAACTTTGTCTCAATTTTAGTACAAATTGATAAGAGTAAGCGTACTCTATCGTTGTGTAGAACGTGGTGACCAAGTGCAAAATTTATAATATCGAACCCAAGGGAGAAAGTGTATGTATCTGTATTTGAGAAATATTTTACTCTAGAAGGACTAATCAATAAAAGGAGGGATAGAATTAACTACAATAAATACCTAAGAAAGCAATTAAGATAAAAAGATACAAATGGAATGAATGAGGTGAGATGGATGAAGTAACAATCTAAAGAGGACTAAGGCTAACCACAATCAAGATTTAGGACACAACATGGACTTGTTAAATTCAAATGGCTAACATCAATGACAATTGGAATAAAAGTAATCACAAATGTTCCCCTAATCCCTATGGCCAAGGTAATTAGGTTCTCAACTCATTACAAGTTTTAAGCACAAAAGATTGTTCCTTACTCTCAATTTCCTTAGAAGGTACTATGATTATAAGAATTGGTTCTTGTCACTCAATTAATAACCTACTTTGATCCATGAACTAAGTGTCCCAACATGAGTATTCAAAGTATACAAAGATGCTACCACATACTTCACATACTAACATACAAAATTCATATTATAACATGATTAAATCAAATCCCTAAGCACAATATTGGAATGACCATCCTAATATTATAAATGGAGAGTTTAACCACACACATCATAATACAAATAAAGTAAATCATTAATCACGGAGGAAATTCCAAAAATCACATCAACTAAACCATTAGAAATTCAACAAATCCAAAGATCCCTAATTCATCATGTGGCTAGCCTCACAAGAGGTCTAGCCAATAACAAACATCATGAAAATATCCCTAAAATGGTTACAAATATTCATTGTTGCAAACAACACAAAGAAAATACAAAATGAAAGTAGAGTTCTCCCCTATATAGAATTGGGTTGATTTCTTCTCTTCAAGATGCAATTAGCACTCTTCAAGCCTCAATCCTCAATAGATGTGTGATGGGTAGATGGAATGTGTGAAGATGAATGAAGATGAAGGTGAAAATGGTGGAAAATATGATGAAATTTAGATGGATGGATGAATGGAGAGGAGGATGGATGAATGGAGATGAAAATGGATGAAATGGGAGTGTGTGGTGGTGAGAAGCAGCTCCCCTATCTGTTCTAATGGAGGATTGGGAGGTTTTGGGTATTTATACCCCCTTGAAAAGCCCTAATTTCGCACTGCAGAATTGGACATTTTGCATGAAAATTCGACCGAATTTGTGTTTCGATTGAATTTTTCTTACAGTGTGCGTGCTCTATTTTTGCCCGTGTTTTTCACAAAAATGCACAAAAATTCGACGGAATTTTTAGAAACTCGGTCGAATTTTTGTGACAGCTTCGCGCTGCTTCACTGTTTTGACTCGTTCTCTCTCGTTTTAACTCCGAATTGAGATCCCCTTTTTTCTAGATTTTTCTCTTCACTTCTAGAATCTATTTATACCTGAAAATTATAAAAATTCCACCAAAGTAAAAATTCTCCAATTATTTACAAATATCGCGCAATATAGGGCACTTAAACACTCAAACTTAGCATAATTGTATGGAACCATGCTATAATTGGACCCTAAATTCATGAGATTTGTACACTCATCAACCCCCCAAACTTAAAATGTTGTTCGTCCCTGAACAGTGAAGAAAAAAAAAGAACATGAGGGTAGAAATAGAGTGAATTGGAGAATGGATCAAAGAAAGAGTATAATCATTTTCAACTAATCAATCAAATCAAACCACATGACTTAAACATCAGGAAACCTATGCACAAATCATGGTGGGAATAATGTAAGTACAGTACTATTCTCACTAATCCTCTTAAGGTAGTTTATGCACTCACACTCATAGTGGAAATTGTGGACGTTTTTACACTCATAATCGATTCACATGCACGTATTACCATAGGCTTGACACAAGTCTCAAACTCTACACCACTATTGAAGTGTGTCAATCATTGAATCAAATAGGACTTTATATTGGGATGTAATGAAGGCTCTTTGGTAAGGGTAGGGATATATGGATAAAAGTGACTCAAATATGTGTGTAGATGATTAGAAGAGATGTCTCCCTTCTCGTCAAGCACCACTCCTTAATCATAAATTCACTTTTTTTTATTCACTTTTCATGTACTTCATCATCCCTTCCATTCATAACTCTTGAATTTAAGCATTTCTTTTGTAGCTCTTTTTCTCCATACCTTTTGCAATACACATTTGAGCTTTTCTTTCTTTTTTTTAGCTCTTATGCTCTATTTTTTTATAGAGTTTCATTCACTTTAATTTCTTGCTTACACATCATAATTCACTATCTCTCATTTCATTTTAAGCACAAAATTCATAATTCCCTTTTCAAGCACAATTTTTGCTTTTCTCTTCATAACCTCCTTTAATAACCATCTCCAATAATCATCCACACAAAAGGTTTTGTGTAAAGGCTTAAGTGGGTTTTATTGGCTTTTAATGAGCTAATAATCAAATAATAGGCTCCATAGGCTCAAATTGACTTACAAGGGAACAAAGTTATGGTAAGGATATCATTTGGCTAGTGTCTTCAATTTTCAAGGATGACCTAAGATCATTTTCAACAATCTCCACACAATGTAGCCTCAAGCAAGACGAGTGACAAGTTCTAGAACATATACACATGAATGATGCACACATGAAAGAAATGAATCGCATAATATTTGTGCATTCAAGGCTCAAAATTTCACGGTTCATCAATAGTGTAAAAGCAAGCATTACACAAGCAAATTCCCAACCATAACAAGTACACAAGCTCATATCTATTCAACCACATGATCTAACTCAATCGCACAGCATCAAACAATCACCAAATTAGCTCCACAAGAGAAGATTCAATAATAAAAAATCAAGAAAAGACTCACAAAAACAAGAGGAACAAAAGGTGCGCCGGTGCAAAATGTACAACTAAAAGAAATACAAGCATCTAACAAATCGAACCATCTAAATGTTTTAATATCCAATTTAACACCTTTTTGATTGATATTGTAGTCTAATATGAGCACAAGTGTCTTATATTCGATATATGTGAGAATTATGTGCACTTGAGGTGTTTTATTGTGTTTTAGGTGGAAAAAGGATGAAAAAGTGCAAAGTTGGAGAAAAGGTGCAATTTGTGCAAGAATGCTAAAAACGCACATCTAACTTTCATAATTATTCTGTATTTTTGTGGAGCTCAAAACTATTAGTGTGATATATGGTTAGAAAGCCACTGAAGAGAGGGTCGTTTTGGCGTAAAGAACACCATAATTGAAGTCCGAACGAGGAAGTTATGAGCAAAGTCGTAACACCGCGGGAGCTGTACCGAACAGAATTGCAGTGCTACATTCCATGGCCAGTTACATATTCAATTCTTAGAGTTTTTGTAATTTCTTTAAAAGGATAGAAAGCTCAGGAAGAGAGGATCGCGTGAGCACAAAAATCACTCAATTCGGAGGTCGGATGTGAAAGTTATACGCGAAACGGTGAGACTGCGCAAGCTGATTCCGACCGGTTCGACCAAGACAGGTGGGTTCGACCTGAGCATCAGGTCGAACCAGACGGCGGAAAAACTGGTTCGACCACGACATGCTGGTTCGACTTGTTTTTCTGGTCGAACCAAGCACCTGGGACGTCCAGAAGGGTGGTTCGACCATGGTTCGACCTCCCCTGTTTGGTTCGACCTGTTTGGGAGGTCGAACCGCGCTTCAGGAACTTACCAAATCCGTATTTTCGAGGCCTAAACGCGTGTGATCACTTGAAAAGCCCATTCCAAGCCTAGGAGACGTGATTACATGTATAAAAGGAGGTCTATACAGCCCCAAAGGGAGGAGGAACACAACACAACAACAAGAGAGGAGAAGAGAGGCCACAACATACAACACTCCACAAGGGGGGATCACCCCCCAACCATCATTCTTTCCTCCATCCATCCATCACTTTGAAGATTCGTTTGTGTAATCAAGAGGAGAATCAAGAGGAGGATTCAAGAGCGAGAAGGACGCGATGACGCCACATCTAGAGTTTATTCGTTTTCTAATTTATCTTGTATTTTCCGGACATCCGGGTAAGATCTATCCAACACCCATGTGTGTTTCCTACAACACCATGGGCTAGAGCCTTTTTGGTAGAATTAGGGTTGTGAAGGTTTTATCTAGTTAATTAAACTTCCGTGTATACACTCCGTACAACACTACTTGTGGATATAGTTTATATATGATTGTACTTTATTAATCCATACTCATAGTCGTTTTGTGCATCAATAATCGTTGTGTAGAGTCTGAATACATAACATGGTTATTGGTTGAGTGCGTTCACTGTTGAGCAGGGTTTTATGTTATGATTCTAAGTGAGGAGACTCAGAAGCTTCATTAGAACTATCATATATGAATACTTATTAATTGAATTGAATTGAATTCGGGTTATTAAGTAGGATAAAGAGGGTAATTTTATAGTACCTATAAAGGGAGATCATATCGGGTTAAAGTACCAATCCTAGGGGGAAATAATTGATACTGATAGTACCTAGAATGGGAGGTTAAATTATATCTCTTGCTCCGAGGTTATTCACACGTGTTACACGTATGTTTACTTGTGTCTATAGAGTAGATATGCATGGTTTAGTGATGCGTCCATATTCCACAAGGCAGAGTCGGACATTGACACATGAGAGAGAAGTTAAGTAGTGAAACTGGATTATCCTAGAGCTACCTATTCTCCTACTTGATCCACTTTCGTATTCTTCAAGTGATGTTTATTTTATTTGTTATTTTAATTACTTGTTTATTAGTTTAATCATCCTAAACCTCAAACTAAATTGCCAACTTGTCTTAATTAATTTAGATAATAATTAAATTGATAATACGCCGTCCTTTGGGTTCGATATTCACTTGGTCGCTTGCTTAAGCTGCAATTGATATCCTTAATACTTGGGGATTAATTTTGCGTGCAAAGAAAATGCGCATCACCATCCCGGCCCCCAAACTTAAATTTAACTAAGAGTTTAATTTTAGTTTGAATAGAGTTTTGTTACCAATTTTGTTGCACTTCTTTCTTCTCTTCAAGACCATCACCGGAAGCTCCTTCATGTTCCTACAAAACACAAGAAATAAAATAAAATAAAAATAAACTAAGAAAGCAATAAAAATAATGATGGGTTGTCTTCTATCTAGCGCTAAGTTTAACGTCTTCAAGCTAGACGGAATATGGAGAACTCATTGGAATGGCCAAGGATATCGTTCGTTCTTGCCATCAAATTTAAATCTTTGTGCTTCTTCCTTTATTAGGCATTTGTGGCAAGTAACGACCTCGGTAGCATCCTTCGAGATTGGTTTTAGAAATTCGACTCGCTTGAGCTTGCATTCCATTAACCGCTTTTTTCTCGACCACCACTTATTCCTTTTTATCAAGTAAGTTCCCAACACTTCTTCAAGCTCTCTTTTATACCTAAGGCATTGAGAAGAATCAATAGGTAAAACAAAGTCAATATAAACAATATTTTGAAATTCAATGCAACTTGAAGAGTTAAAAGATGTAGAAATGCTCATTTCACGCCCAAACTCATCATCAAGTGCTCTTAGACCTTGTTCCACTTCATCGAATTCATACTCATCACTTGATTCTTCATCTTCACTTGAATTTTTCTCATCAACAAGAGACAAGAAATCTTGGATAATCTCTTCATTCTCAAAGTTCTCTTCTACCTTAGGCTCTTTACTCCTCTCACTTTCCTCCTCTAAGCTTTCTTTTACCTTGTCTTCCTTATCCTCAATAAGCTCATCATCTCTTGAGTCTTCTTCATAATCCCCCGAATACTCTTCTACATCTAACTCTTCTTCAATCTATTCATCAAAATTCTCCATTTCATGAAGAGTGTTCCGTTCTTGTATCATTTGACTCAATTGACGTTCAATGGCCTCAAATCTCCTCTCCTCTTCCTCAACTTTTCTCTTTCTTTCTTCCCTTCCTTCTTCAAGAATTTTTATTATTTGACTTAATTGATCTTGCAAGGAAGGTTTTCCCTCATCATATGGTGGATACTCTTCTTGGAAATTCCCTTGGACATACCCGTTTTGCATACATATTCCATTCCCTATTTGGTAATTGGGCATGTTCCACATTTGTCCCCCATTAAAGTTGGAAGTAGGTATTGAGTAGGCATTTTGAGGCTCATAGCTTGAAAGACTTGGTTGAAAACTTTGCCTTGTATCGCTTCTATAAGCATATCTTCTAAGCATTTCCATCAAGGCATTATTTTCGGATAGAGGAGTAACCGTATGAACTTGATTGTTGTAACAACTTGGTATGGAATAAGTGTTTCCTTGATACGGTTGAAATGCATTCACATTGTAAGCTCCTTGCCATCCCTCGTATATTCCATTATTGTAGCATTGATCCATTTTTACTCTTGTTCTCAAGATCTACTACAATTCTTCTCCACTTACTATTTTTTGTTTTGCTCCTTCTCCCCTTCTTTCAAGGTTATTGTACCGATCAAGAAGAACAAAGTAAGAACAAAAATTTTCCAAAGCAAAAAATATATGCTAAAAAAATAAAAAAAAAAGTCCTAAGTAGAGATAACAAATTCAAACACATTACACCGAAGCATTTTTACCCAGCAACGGCGCCATGAACTTAGTCTCAATTTTGGTACAAATTGATAAGAGTAAGTGTACTCTATCATTGTGTAGAACGTGGTGACCAAGTGCAAAATTTATAATATCGAACGAACCCAAGGAAAAAAGTGTATGTATCCGTATTTGAGAAATATTTTACTCTAGAAGGACTAATCAATAAAAGGAGGGGATAGAATTATCTACAATAAATACATAAGAAAGCAATTAAGATAAAAAGATACAAATGGAATGGATGAGGTGAGATGGATGAAGTAACAATCTAAAGATGAGTAAGGCTAACCACAATCAAGATTTAGGACACAACATGGACTTGTTAAATTCAAATGGCCAACATCAATGACAATTAGAATAAAAGCAATCACAAATGTTCCCCTAATCCCTATGGCCAAGGTAATTAGGTTCTCAACTCATTACAAGTTTTAAGCACAAAAGATTGTCCCTTACTCTCAATTCTCTTAGAAGGTACTATGATTATAAGATTGGTTCTTCTCACTCAATTAATAACCTACTTAGATCCATTAACTAAGTGTCCCAACATGAGTATTCAAAGTATACAAAGATGCTACCACATACTTCACATACTAACATACAAAATTCATATTATAACATGATTAAATCAAATCCCTAAGTACAATATTGGAATGGCCATCCTAATATCATTAATGGAGAGTTTAACCACACACATCATAATATAAATAAAGTAAATCATAAATCATGAAGGAAATTCCAAAATTCACATCAACTAAACCATTAGAAATTCAACAAATCCAAAGATCCCTAATTCATCATGTGGCTAGCCTCACAAGAGGTCTAGCCAATAATAAACATCATGAAATATCCCTAAAATGCTTACAAATATTCATTGTTGCAAACAACACAAAGAAAATACAAAATGAAAGTAGAGTTCTCTCCTATATAGAATTGGGTTGATTTCTTCTCTTCAAGATGCAATTTCCACTCTTCAAGCCTCAATCCTCAATAGATGTGTGATGAGTAGATGGAATGTGTGAAGATGGATGAAGATGAAGGTGAAAATGGTGGAAAATGGGATGGAATTTGGATGGATGGATGAATGGAGATGAAAATGGATAAAATGGGGGTGTGTGGTGGTGAGAAGCAGCTCCCCTATCTGTTCTAATGGAGGATTGGGAGGTTTTGGGTATTTATACCCCCTTGAAAAGTCCTAATTTCGCATTGCAGAATTGGATATTTTGCATGAAAATTCGATCGAATTTTTGTGCTTCGGTCGAATTTTTTTTGCAGTGTGCGTGCTCTATTTTGCCAGTGTTTTTCACAAAAATGCACAAAAATTCGACAGAATTTTTAGAAACTCGATCGAATTTTTGTGACAGCTTCGCGCTGCTTCACTTTTTTGGCTCATTCTCCCTCGTTTTAACTCCAAATTGAGATCCCCTTTTTTCTACATCTTCCTCATCACTTCTAGAATCCATTTATATCTGAAAATTATAAAAATTCTACCAAAGTACAAATTCTCTGAATATTTACAAATATCGCACAATGTAGGACACTTAAACACTCAAACTTAGCATAATTTTATGGAACCATGCTATATTTGGACCCTAAATTCATGAGTTTTCTACACTCATCAGCCATATACAATACAACAATGCTCATGTTACATTAAACTTCATCAATAAAAATGTTAATGCATTCAGTTAAATTCCACTCTAGTCATTTAACTTAAGTGTGAAATATACTATGCATCAACATCACTTATTCACATCATTAAAACTTCAAACTTAACCATAGTATGCACTTCATCATCATTCATCTCAACTATCCATGATTCCTATCTCAATTCCTATCATACTTGCACACATAAGTTCCAACACATATCAACACTAAGCACTATGAACCTATGATCTCAAATTTAACCCAAAATCTTCACTTAGGCATTTCATCGAACACTTGGCATGTACAACATTTTAACATAATTTCAAAATTCAATTCACATAACTTCATGCCCAAATTCTCAACATCTAAGTCTATTTATTCACAATTTAAATATTACACAAGTATGATCACTCAATTTGCACAACATATTCAATCAATTTCATCATTCTCACAAAATCCCCTAATTCAACTTCTCATAAATCCTAATTTAATTCTCAATTAACAAATCACATTGACAAATGTATGCTTATTATTCACAAATTCATTCAAAACACATAATATCACAAGTCCATACATCAATGTATCCAATTTCTATCAAAATTCACAAGTTAGGGTTCAAAGAATTCATACCTTTCAAACTTGGCTATGGAGAAGTGTTCTTTGTGTGCACAATTGAAGAAACTCACTCACAATCTCTCAATACTAACCTTGTTGGTCAATTAGTGCACTAGGGAGAAGAATTTGGAGTGAAAAGAGTGTGTACAGATGGATTTGTGTGTGTGGAAGTGAGTATGAATCGGCCCTTTTAAAAATTAGAATTAAACCCTGCACAGCCCGTGTAGCACTGCACGTCTTCAAGTGTAGCCGTGTAGCATTTTTTGATGTCAATACACGGCCTCTTGTTACAGGACCATGCTCCGCACACGGCCCGTGTACCTTCTCTCCTGCACGGCTCGAGCTCGGAGCTCGGCCTTTCTCCTGGCCAAGTAGCTGTTCTGATGACAGTACACAGCCTATCCTTACAGGGCCGTGTACTGAGCTCGGCCCGTGTAGCAGTTTTACCTTGTTTTCCAACTTTCACACTTCACCTCATTTTTGCCCTGTTTTTACACTTCTCATGCACCCTATTCATGAGCAAAACACTTCAAAAAATAATGGATTGTCATATACTTAAACACCACCAAAAATACCAAAACTAAACTAACTCATGAGAAAATTTTCAAAATTAACCATTTTGCAAGACAATATAATACACATGATTCATCACACCCTAAAGCATAAACAAGGTATAAGTCACACCACGCACTCTCCCCCCAAACTTAAATCGAAACAAGTTGTGAATTAAGTTTGCAAAAAGTAGTGAGATGTACCCTTGTTGTTTCCACCAATGTTCTTCATGAACTTACCTCGTGATGACTCTTTGTGTACATATGATCAAGTATGTCCACCACACAACCTCCCTCCAAACTTAAATTAACACAAGTGTTAAAATTTAAGTTTGTAAAGAGTAGTGTGGCATACATCAACATTTCACCTTTAGCATCCTTGTCTTTCATCCCATGAACTTTTCTCCATGAGTTTCACTACCTACAAACCAAATCTACAAGAAAACTATCAAACAAAAATAAAAAGAAAATAAAATCTACACTACTCCACAATCAAAGAAGTTCAAGAAGAGAGAGTATCCACATACACTATCTCCTTTTGAGAGGGAGATAGGTAATGCTTCACTTGATGACCATTTACCACAAACTCATTATTCGGACTCTTAAGCTTCAATGTATGTCTACTCAACACTTCAAGCACTTCATATAGCCCTATCTATTTAGACTTAAGCTTTCCGGGAAACAACTTAAGCCTCAAATTGAATACAAGAACTTTATCTCCAAGAACAAACGCCTTGTCTTTTACTTTAGCATCATGTCATCTCTTCATATTCTCCTTGTAGATGATTGAGTTATCAAATGTTCTTTCTCTAAACTCCTCCAACTCAAATAACTTCAACAATCTTGCTTGACCACTCTCCCTTTTATCCATATTGAGGCGTTTGATAGCCCACAATGCACGGTGTTCCAACTCCACAAGTAGATGACAAGCTTTACCATAGACCAATTGATATGGTGACACACCAAGAATGGTTTTAAAAGCCGTCCGATAAGCCCATAAGGCATCATCAAGATTATCCGACCAATCTTTTCTCCCTTCATTGATGGTCTTCTCCAAAACTTGCTTGATTTGGCAGTTTGAGACCTCCACCAAACCATTTGCTTGAGGGTGGTAAGGTGTAGCCACTCGATGCTTCACTCCATATCTCTTCAATAAACTCTTCATCAACTTGTTCACAAAGTATGATCCTCCATCACTCACTAAAGCCTGTGGAACTCCAAACCTAGCAAAAATATTCTTTTTCAAGAACCTTTACACAATCAAAGCATCATTTGTCTTAGTGGGGAATGCCTCCACCCATTTCGACACAAATCCACGGCTAACAAGATGTACACATATCCCTTAGACGAGGGAAATGATCCCATAAAATCAATGCCACATACATCAAATATTTCCACATCAATCCTCAAGCTCATGGGCATCTCATCTCGCTTACTTATTCCTCCTATTCTTTGCATTTATCACACTTTGCCACATACTTCTTTGCATCCTTAAACAATGTTGGCTAATAACCCGATTGTAAGATCTTTGCCCCGTCTTTTGATGAGCGAAGTGACCTCCACACAAAGACGAATGACATAACTTAAGAATCCTCATGACTTCTTCCTCGGCCACACATCTCCTTATTACTCCATCATTGCAAATTTTAAACAAATATGGTTTATCCCACAAGTACCAACTTGAAACCTTTTTTTCTTGTACTCATTAAGTAATGTGGGCTTGATTCCACACACAATGAAGTTGATATAGCCGGCATACCAAGGTGGCACATTCACTATGAGAGTACACACTTGCTCCAACTTCTAATACAAAATCTCCTCATCCGAGAACTCATCTCCAATCGGCTTCATGTCTTCATTCTCACCTCCATTTTCCAATCTAGACAAATGATCTGCGATCACATTCTCCACGTATTTTTTATCCTTGATAATCACATCAAATTCCTACAAAATTAACACCCAACGGATTAAACGAGGTTTAGCATCTTTCTTACTCATTAGGTATTTTATAGCCGTGTGATCCGTGTAGACAATCATTTGTGTTCCAACCAAGTATGGATGAAACTTCTCAAAAGCATACACTATGGCTAAAAATTCCTTCTTCATTGTGGTGTAATTGACTTGGCACAAATTCAATGTCTTTGAGGCATAATAGATTGCTCTAAATTTCTTCTCCCTTGTTTGGCCCAACACCACTCCGGTGGATTGATCGCTAGCATCATAATGTAGTTCAAATTGCAAACTCCAATCCGGAGTAACGAGTATTGGCGATGAAGTGAGAGCATCCTTAAGCACCTAAAATGATACACTACATTCATCATCGAAGTGAAATGGACAATATTTTTCAAGCAATTTACAAAGAGGTTTAACAATTTTAGAAAAATTCTTAATGAAGTGTCTATAGAAGCCCGCATGACCTAAGAACGATCTCATTCCCTTCTCACTAGTAGGAGGAGGAAGACATTCTATGGCTATCACATTAGCTCTATCCACTTTTAACCTATGCTTCAAAATATGATGCCCCAATACTATCCCATCGGTCATCATAAAATGATACTTTTTCCAATTTTAGCACAAGATTCGATTCTTCACACCTCTGTAACATAATAGTGAGATTAGTCAAGCAAATATCATAAGAGGAACCATACATGGAAAAGTCATCCATAAACACCTCCATAATATTTTCAATTAAACCATCGAAGATAGCCATCATACAACGCTAAAAAGTGGCAGTGGCATTGCATAGACCAAACGACATCATTCTAAATGCAAACGTACCATAGGGACATGTGAAAGTTGTTTTCTCTTGATCTTCTGGTGCAATCAATATTTGATTGTACCCATAATAACCATCAAGAAAATAATAGTACTCATGTCCCACAAGACGATCAAACATTTGGTCTATGAGTGGCAATGGAAAGTGATTTTTACATGTATTTTCATTCAATTTACGATAATCAACACACACTCTCCAAACTGTGATAGTTCTAGTGATAATGGTTTCATTTGTATCGGATCTAACAATTGTCATACCACCCTTTTTTGCCACTATATGTAAGGGACTTACATATTGACTATCACTAATTGGAAAGATTATTCCTGCATCAATCCATATTAACACCTCCTTTCTTATCACTTCTTGCATTATAAGATTTAATCTACGTTGCTTTTGCACATAAGACTTCTCATCATCAATCAAATGAATCTTATGCATGCACATAGATGGACTAATACCTTTCAAGTCTTTTATGCTCCAACCAATAGAGGATTTATGCTCTCTTAAAACTCTTAACAATTTTTCTAATTCTAAATCATTAATGAAGAGAATACGATTACCAGATACATTTCATTCTCTTCTAAGTAAGTATACTTCAAATGCTCAGACAATGGGTTCAACTCTATCTTCTTCTTCTCTTGCACTTCCTCTTTTGGTTCTTCATCAAGTTTCTCCACCTTTGCTTCCTTTGCTTCTTTATTCGTGAGTTCCCTACAAGCATTTAAACCATGCAATTCATCAATCATTTCATTATTTTCTAAACAAAAATAAGATTTAGATTTAATAGATTCAATAGAGTAAGAATGGCTTATGATAAGTTACAACGGATCCTTGGAGTGAAGGTGATACATATGCTCTTTAACAATGTTGTCCACAACCTTCAATCTTCTACATTCTTCCTTATTCTTAGGATACCTCATAGCCTCTCTCAATGAAAATATCACCTCTTTTTCATTTACTCTCAAAGTGAGCTCCCCTTTCTCCACGTCTATCAATGTCTTCCCCGTGGTAAGAAATGGACTACCAAGTATTAATGGAACATTCGAATTCTCATCCATGTCTAATACCACAAAATCAATGGGAAATACAAACTTGCCAACTTAGATCAAAACATCTTCCACAATTCCCTTCGGATATGTCAACGACCGGTCGGCTAATTGAAGTGTAACCGATGTCGGTTTGACCTCACCCATGCCCAACTTCTTGAAAATTGACAAGGGCATCAAGTTAATACTAGTCTCTAAATCACATAAGCCTTTGTAGTTTTTATGCTCTCCCATCTCACATGAAATTGTAAAACTCCCCGGATCTTTCAATTTAGTGGGAAGTTTCTTTTGGAAGATAGCACTACATTCCTCCGTCAAGTTCACCAATTCAAACTCTCCCAAGCTTCTTTTCTTAGACTAGATATCTTTCAAAAACTTGGAGTAGTTGGGCATTTGACGTAAAGCCTCCGCAAAAGGAATGTTCACATAAATCTTCTTCAACATTTCAACAAACTTGGCAAATTTCTCCTCTAATCTCTTTTTCAAGCATCTTTGTGGAAACGGAATTGCAATGGGCAACTTCGGAATTCTTCATTCATCCCTTTCAAATTTCTCTTCTCTCTTTACGTTTTGCTTCTCTACATCTTTCTCACTTCTTTGGAGACTTCACCTTTTCTTCTTCAAGTATGAGGGTACTTTCATCTTTTTCATCAATTTCAACTTCTTTCTCTTTCCCTTCTTCATCCACTCTTTCCATAGGCTCAACTTCACATTATACCTCCTCTACTTCTGTTGGCATAGATGGCCCTTCGTATTTTGTTCCATACGAAGTTCAATAGCCTTACATTGCTCTTTTGGATTAGTAATGGTTGTAGATGAAAATTTTCCTTGACGATGAACATCCCCCCTTTCACTTGCCATTTGGCTCATTTGTGTCTCCAAGGCTTTGAATCTATTATCAATCATTTCATCTCTTTGCTTACTAGAATCATACCTTTTGTCATTCACCTCTTTCTCTTGCCTCATAAAATTAAATATTTTGGCTATTTGATCCTCTATTGTAGGCTTCCCTTCACCATTTGGAGCTTTCTCCCCTGGATTGATTCCCAGTGGAAGAGTGAGGGCATTCTCTTGATTCCCAAATGAAAAATTCTCATACCTACGAGGTTGGTTAAAATTTCCTTGAAAGTTACCTTGCCCCCATCCTCCTTGCCTTTGTGGATATCCTCCTCCATGATTCCCAAAGTTACCACCATAATTTCCTTGGAAGTTCCTTCCTTGCATGAAGGCAACTTCCTCAAGCGTCATCTCCAGTGAATACCATGTATCTTGAATTCTAAAATTAGAGGACATATGGATGTAGGCATTTGACAACTTTTAGAATATTGACCCATATTAGGCATAGTCATACCTTGTTGAAGTTTAGGAAACACTTATTGATTCATCAAAGGCAATGACATACCTTGTTGAGGACTTGCAAGCACTTGTTGATTCACCACCGATGTAGAATTTGGAGACACTTGCATGTTAGCATTCATCCTCTTTAATATATCTGTGATCGCTTTACCGGTCATATCTTCCTTAGGCACTTCCACCTTTTTCACTTGTTGCAAACACACTTCTTCCATCTTAGCAATTCTCTCTCTTTCATACATCCCCGATGCACGATCCATAGGCCATTGACCCGTATTCAAAGCTACTTCCTCAAATATAGCAATTGCTCTTTCTGGAGTTTGCTCCAAAATCGAACCTCCCGCTGAAGCATCAATAAGCATCCTCTCACTTCCATATTAACCGGCATAGAAAAATCCTATCTGTTGCTCTTTGAGGAATCCGTGTTGTGGACACTTCCTTAGCATCTCTTTGAATCAGTCACATGCTTCACTAAATGTCTCAAGTGGCAATTGCTTGAATTGAAAGATTTGCCCTTTTAGATGCAACATCTTCGAAGGCGGAAAATACTTGCTCAAGAACCTTTGTGCCAACTCTCTCCATGTGGTGTAGGATCCCGGTGGTATAGTATGATACCAAACCTTAGCTTTATCTCTTAATGAAAATGAGAAAAGCTTTATTTTAACAACATCCTCACTTACCCCATTTATCTTTATCGTGTTGGCTAACTTCGTAAATTGGGCTAAGTGAGCATTTGAATCCTCCATAGCACCACCACCAAATTGATTTGCTTGCACCATGTTGATCAATCCCATCTTGATCTCAAAATTATTCACATTCAATGGCGGGCCAATTCCATAATTCCCATATTGCGGTTGAAATGATCACGAACATTCATTCCCACTCCATTGTTTCCATTTCCACGGGGTTGATTTTGCACCACTGTAGGATTATTCCTTGCTTCTTGTTGTGCTATCAAGTTTTGAATAATAGCTTGCATTTGTTGGTTTTGCAAGTGCATTTGTTGAGCATACGCTTGTGGCACAAATTCCGGATTATTATAATCTCCTCTAACATTATCAACTCCATGAAAATTCCTTATATTGTCTTCTTCATCAACTATGTTTGCATTATCCTTTACTTCTTCCATACTCTCTTCCGTAGGCTCTAACACTCCTCGTCTTTGTCTTCTTAAGGTAGCTTCCAAGTTTAAAGGTTCAATAGATTGAGACCTTGAACGAGTTCGCATGTACTTACAAGAATTTTCAAATTAGCTCTCCAAGTAACCAAGACAAGTAAACTAGTACCAAATAAAAGAAATATCCTTATCAAAACTAATCAACGTCAAACTCGTTACAACCAAAAGTTTAACATTTCCCCGGCAGTGGCGCCATGTTCTTAATCGCATTTCTTATTAAAATGTGTAAGAGTAAGAGACTCTATCGTCGAGTAAATGCGTGACCAAGTATAAAATTTATAGTAATCTCATCCCAAGGGAAAGTAAACTTATGCTTGTATCCGGATTTTCCATTGATTTATGCTTTGTAAGGATGATAGTTTGAAGGTTTTGTATATAAAACTACTACTTAATTCTCTAATTACTCAACTAGAATTTAAACTAACAAAGTAATGAATCAAACAACACACAAGTTATGAATGAATGGAGATAGAATTCACTTGAGAAGAGAGCAAGGCTAATCATAATCATGGTTAAGACTTGAGCTAGATATGCAAAACTCTTGATGGTGAATTTCATTAACTTGTGGACTAAAAGCAATCACGATTTTACCCCTAATCCCAATGGCCAAGGCAATTAGGTTCTCGACTCTTTTACAAGTCTAAGTCTCCAAGGATTGCTCTTAATCTCATTTCCCTTAAGGTACTATGATCATAAGTTGGTTCTTTTCACTCAATATCTTAAGTGTCCCTCTATGAATGTTCTAAGCCTAAAGAGGGTATGGCTTACCTCCCCTTATACTAACATGCATGCACATTTCAATATATGATTCAATTAAACATCCACTCACAACATTGGAATGGTCATCCTAACACTATGAATAGAAAATTTAATCACACAAGTATTGAATTGAAACATGATTGATATATCATAAAAGAAAATCTGCAATTTAATTCAAATCACTACTCAAGTTCTACACATCTAACTCTTCATCTCAATCATTCATATGATTAGCCCTACTATATGACTAGCCACTAAACATTGTGTTTTATACCATTACAAATCAAGCTTTGCTCTACTTGAGCCAAAATAAAAAGAAAATCAACAATTGAAAAGTAGATTGGCTTCCCTTTCATGGAGAAACCTTCATTCTCTTCAATATGATAACTCCTTCAATCCTTGATGCTTTCATCTTCTCAAATGGTGGATGGATGGATTGGATGATGGATTTATGGATTGATTGTCGAGATCAAATGGAAATTGGATGGATCTAATGGATAGAGATTGATGATGGATCTAGTGTGTGAGAAAATGTGATGTGGAGTGTGTGTAACTGCTATGGAAAATGATCTCCCCTCTAAATTTCGCACAAGTCACCCATTTATATCACTAATGGACCTTCGAGAAGCTTTCAGAACATTCTGAAAATTGCACAGGTTTTTGCACCTACACGGCCCGTGCAGCAGCACATGGCCCGTGTAGGGCACACCTACTTCGGCGTGTTGTGCGTGCTTCCGGACACAGCTTGAGCTGCGCTACACGGCCTCAGGCATGGGCGTGTAGCGTTTTCTGATGATATTACACGTCTTCTTCTTACAGGGCCGTGTTCCGCACACGAGGCGTGCAGCAACGCACGGCCCGTGCACCAGCACACGACTTTCCTCCTGGGCGAGCAGCGATTTCTGATGACAGTACACGGCCACTTGTTAAAGGGCCGTGTTTCGCACACGGCCCGTGCACAAGTCTGCCTTGTTCCTCCGTCTCCGTTTCGCTCCCGACTCTGTTTTCATCAATTTCTTGACCTGTTTTACACATATTTAAGCTCATTTACAAAATTCTATCAATTCATACCACATTTCTCAGAATAACAATAACTCCACCAAAAATCATACAAATACGGATAAAAGCATCCGAAAATCCACAAATAAAGACACTAAAATTTAGGTGAAAATGGCTACGATCAATAGTGGGTAGGTGTATTAGTGGAGTGTGTGTGGGCCAATGTGAATATGTTAATATTTTTTGTGTGGGTCTCATATGCTTTAAAAGGAATGTAACAACTTTTATGTGACAACCCAAAAAGAAAAATGTCACAACTTCTATGGGACGGAGGAAGTACTAAATTTCTTTAACAAAAAATATGAAACTATTTCTGAAAGCTTTTTTTAGCAATGATTAAACTTTATTTAAAGAGGAACTCTCTTGTGAGACGGGTTATTTGTGAGACGGGTCAACCCATTATTAAAGTATGCTTATTCTAGAGATAAAGTATGCTTATTTGTAATTAAAGTATGTCAATAATAAAGTATTATAACACACTTAAATCATACTTTAATACATAATAATCACCATTAAACATACTTTTATTAATTTAACGCGCCTTACAAACCGTCTCACATAAATAACATCTCACAAGAGAATTTGTCTTATTTAAATGACTTAAATTGATAAACCCTCACCTGCCTTGATTCTGGATCTGCAAATTATGTGTTCCTGTAAGATAAAGGAGATAGAGAGAAAATGAAAAAAGAACTTTGTTTACAGAACTATAAAGAGATTTCGCGTAAGAATGGGCTAGTTTCTCTACAGTTACCAAGTGTACACGCGTTTGCTTCTCTTCTCAATTCTTGCTCTCTCCAGTTTCCACAATTTGTGCGTAGCTCCATTTGTTCTCTCTGCTCTTTTTACCTTCGTTTTTGCGATTTCTGCGTCTCTTTTGTTTCAAGTTTCTGCTGTACTGGTATGGTTTTTCTCTACACCACCTTTCATTTAATTCACAATTTTCAAATTGTGAAGACCTAATTAGATTTTCTCTTTCTGTGATCCATTTCATCGATATTACTCTCTCGATCCTGTGTAGCTCTTCAAAATACGAAGTTTAAAAAAAATATTTTTTTAATTGACTTTATTAACTTTTAAGGTTAAAGACTCAATACAAAATACTCCCTCCATCCATTCTTAATGTATCCATTTTATAATTTTTGACCGTCCACTTATAATTTGTAATGTATTCATTTTCCTTTTTAAAAATATGAAACCCAAACATATCACTAATACATTTAAAATTAAAATATGGGACCCACACCCACTAGTACAAATACCAATTAAACATAAAATAATACTTCCTCCATCCATCCTCAATGTATCCATTTATTTTTTGCACGTGGATTAAGAAGTATTATTATTTTATGTGTAGTAGGTAGTTGTATTAGTGGAGGATGTGGGTCTCATATTTTATTTGTATTAGTGGAGGGTGTGGGTCCCACAGTCCAAAAAGAAAAATGGATAAATTAAGTATGAACGACCCAAAATAGTAAAATTGTTAGATTGACATGGACAGAGGGAGTATTCTCCTTAATTCATATGCAAAAAGTAAATGGATACATTAATAATGAATGGAGGGAATATCAATTTCTTGTTGACAAAAGAGTCTCAAAAAATCCATTATTATATACTTAATCTACTTAACATAAGCCCACACACAATATTAATATAACTACCTATTACGTATTAAAATATTATCTCTCTCAATGTACTATACATTAAATTATTATATTCTTAATTCACGTATAAAAAGTAAATAAATACATTCAATGAATAAAGGGAATGAGTTAAATATGAGTGACATCTTTTGAAATATAATTTATTGAAATGTTAGTGGTGTTGAAACTTTTATTATTTTTAGAGAGTAAAGAATGTAGAGAGACGGAGAAATGAGGGAATGGGGTAAAATATATCGGCACGGACGGAGTAATTTCACAGATGTTATCATGTATGATCGGTTCCTCCGTGGAAAACACCGGAATACTTTGTTCATTTCTGAAGAAGTTGTGAGGATCAACCATGGTCTTAACCTTAACCAACCTGTCGAAATTATCCTTGAAGTATCTCAATCCGTACACCAGTCCTTCCCGGTAACCGTTCCGACCGTCGTGGTTGATTCCGATGTCCAGATCTCTGTAGTTCAGATAAGCTTCTCTTGGCGCCATTGATACATATGGCGTCATGAAAGCATACAGATTCCTCGTCAGATTCAGGTACCGCTTTGCAATGTTTCCAGCTCTGTGAGGAAATGGCTTCTCTGACGGCGGAATCTCCGCCATTCTGCCGCCGTAGGGGTTGAATGCCAGAGCTGGGGTTTGGAGCTCCACCATTTTCTTGAATAGGAGCTCCAAACCCTGTTTGGGAATGGGTTTTTTCAAGTAGTCGGATTTTTTTTTCAGGTGAGTCAGAACCTGAGGATCCCTACTCAGAAGAGCGTCCACCGGTGTTCCGATTTCTAAATCCGACCAGAAAATAACCATTTTGACCCAACTCATTTCCAGACAGTCTGCTGGCTGCAATTCAAGTTCTGGAAAGTGTTTATCGATCACTAACAAAAGATCCTCTGAATTGCCGAGAAACAGTGCCCGGAATGTAGCCCGGTTGGTGCCATTGACGACGTCGAGGGTCAGTCGGACGAATAACTCTTCCGGCAACACGTCCGCCGCAATTTCTTGGTAACGGCAGATCAGATCGGAGAATTTACTATTGTATCTCCTCCGTACCCTAAATACAGTAACCTTTTCCAGCACGCGGACGAGTTTAATATTGTACGACAACACGACACCGAAGCTGGAACCTCCGCCTCCGGTGATGGCCCAGAAGAGATCCTCTCCCATGGATTTCCTATCGAGAATGCGGCCGTTGACGTCGATTACCTCCGCGTCGACGACGTGTCGATGGTGAGGCCGTACTTACGCATCAGGTTTCCATACCCGCCGCTGCTGATCTGGCCGCCGACGCCGACAGTGGGACAAACTCCGGCGGGATAGGCATGAGTGCTGCTTTTTTCCGCAATTCTGTAGTAAACTCCTCCGAGAGTTGCTCCAGTTTGAACCCACGCCGTTTAGTCCGGAATACTGACGTTGATCGACCGGAGATTGAACAAATCGAGGATGAAGAAATTGGGAAGGTCGGAGGAGTAGGAGATTCCCTCGTAATCATGTCCGCCGCTGCGAATCTTCATCTGCATTTTGTGAGCTTGGGCGCAGACAATGGCGGCTTGAATGTGGGAAACATGCAATGCAGAGATGATTAGACGTGGTTTTGGGGTGTAGGATTCATTAAAACGTAAATTTCTGATGTAATTTTGCAGAAGGGATGAATATGAGGAGTTGTTTGGGGTGTAGATTGCGGCAGAAATTGGGGTGGAGGGATTGGAGTAGTTTTCCAGGCAGTGGATGAAGGGCTGCTGTGAGTTTGCCCATGAGAGAGAAAGTAGGAGAGAGAAGGTGAGAGAGGGGATTGCTAAGCTGGAAGAATTCATTTCTCTAGATGAAATTAATTTTAATGAAATAACTATCACAAAGTTATGTATAATATGCATAAAAAAAAATATGTGAGGTGATACGTCACATTTGAGAGAGACAGAAATACTAAAATTTAATTTATGAATTATGATGAAAAAAAGTACTGTATTAATTTTACGAGGACAATAATATTATTGTCCTGAATGGATTCGACCCGAGTAGATATTTATCCTTTTGTAAATGATGATAAAACAAACCACGTAAAATTCGATTTTATTAAACCCAATTTTATCCCATAATAACTTTGTTTTATCTTCGGAATCTAATTTAATTCAGTACCATATTCCATCCACTTTTATGCCAATGTTACTTTTGTGGCAATGTTATCCCAAATCAAGATATGTTTGGTGCGTGAGTGATCACATTACATAATTCCGGCAACCAAGATGCAGAATAGATAATTAGGTGAAATTTTGAAGTGCAAAATTTTAACTATATGCCACATAAAGTAAATGATTTTTTATTTTTGTTTTTATTATTTTTTAATGAATCATTGGGCAGTAGAGCCGTGACTATCAAGGAAAAAAAAAAAAAAAGAAAGAAAAAAAAAGTTACTTTTAAAAGTATTTATTAAAGGCAAACATTTGTGTGAATTTGATTCACAAGTGAACTCTGCTTTTAATTACTCCCTCCGTCCCAAGAATACATTCGCCCTTTCCATTTTGGTCCGTCCCAAGAATACATTCGCCCCCCTAAAATGGAAACAATACACAATATCAATAACCTTACAATACTACAATATTACAAAAATACCACCTTCTTTTTACACACAATTTAGTCAAAGTCAACTATATCATACACTTTATTCTACTCAATTACCCAAAATACCCCTTCTCTTTCTTACATCACACTACCAAAAAGTTACTTTTCTTAAACTCCGTGCCCAAGAATACGCGAATGTATTCTTGGGACGGAGGGAGTATTATTTCATCTGTTCCACCACAATGAGTGCATTTGCTATTTTCGTTCGTCCCAACACAAGAGATGCATTTTATTTTTTATTAAAAGGGACCCACACAAAACAATTAATATATCTCCATGGACCCACACACTACACTAATACACCTATCCACTTTACATTAAAATATTATTTCTCTCTGCTCATCTACACATTAAATATTATATCCCTTAATTTATCACTCTTGTAGGGGGACGGAAGGAGTACTTTTTCTTACTCCCTCCGTCCTATTTAAAGAGGGTATTTTTTTAATTTTGGTCGTCCCATCCAAAAGATCCCCTTTCATTTTTTACACATATGAGAACCACACACCCCTCTAATATGATAAAATATAGGTCCACACCCTACTAATACAACTACACACTACACATTAAATGATAATACTTCTTAATCACGTGCAAAAAAGTAAAAGCTCCTCTTTTAACGGGACGGAGAGAGTATATACTAATCACACTTACTCTTTATTAAAATGCTCTATTTGACAAAAAAAAAAAATCTTGATGACTCGATTAAAATATAACTCAATTCTATATATATTTTGAGTTAAAATTAATTTTGGCAAAAGCTCCCGTGCGCCCGGGGACACGGAAAGATGCTCCGTGTTCCCATGTGAACACAACCCCTCCCCTTCAATCCTATTTAAACCTATGTATTGCTAGGGGTTTAAATTGTAAAGGGGCATGAAAATTGTAAAGGCGCACAGAATCTGCTCCGTGCGCCCGGGTGCAAGGAGCCTCACTCATTAATTTTAGTCACATGACATAACAAAGGCATCCTTCAATTTTAATTCCACAAAAGATAATTTTTTTTAAATTTAATTCCATAAATAGGAATATTGCTCGATTTTGGACAAATTTGACCGGAAAATAAAACCCAGTCGGAAAATGCCACATGTACATCTCAATTTGGGGAACCTAACAATGCCACCCTACGTACGTGGAACCAATTGTTTGGACATGTTATTTATAATAAAAAAAATTAATTCCGTAACCAAACATTTTCCACATTTAAATTAAAAATAAAATTTAATTAAAATAAATTCAATTGTAAATTCAAAATTGAAAACATTAAAATAAAGACAAAATTAAAACTCTCCAACATTGCCAACACAAGTTTCTCAATCGTGGCACCCGCGGACGACACACAGATGTAAACCAAAGTGTCAAAGCTACAAAATGAAATGTCCTGTGACTCGGTGTAGTGTGGAGTGTATAGGCATGTGAATGATGTTTTTGAGCAATACGTCGTTAGAATTTCGAATTGGATAGGGATTTTGGATGCAATTGTTGGGTTTATTGGATAGGGATTTAGGATGCAATTGTTGGGTTTATTGGCTCAGCGGAGCCGGGCTCACTCAATCCAATAGCAAGATATTGTCAGCTTTGGACCGCCCACTGCACTCAATCCAATAGCATGATATTATCCGTTTTGGACCGTCCACTGCCCCGCACGGTTTTGCTCTCTCGGCTCACACCTAAAAGGCCTCATGCTAGGGAGAGTCTTGTCCGCACCTATAAACCCATTGTCATCCCCACTTCTAATCGATGTGGGATAGTCTTGTCTGCACTAATAAACCCATTGTCATCCCCACTTCTAATCGATGTGGGACTTTGGTTGACACCCAACCAACATTTCCCCCTCAAACAAAGTCTCGCAACTAGACCACCAGTTTGTGGCGAGAACATCCCACCAACTGCATCGCATTTCCCCCTCAAACAAAGTCCCATGGCTAGATATCAGTTTGAGACACGTGCCGATTTGCTACCAACCGCACCGCATTTTTCCACTCTAACAAAGTCCCATAGCTAGACATTAGTTTGAGACGCGCACCGGTCCGCCAACAACCGTGTCGTATTACCCGCGTCGCTGCTCTGATACCACTTGTTGGGTTTATCGGCTCAACGGAGCTGAATCCACTCAATCCAATAGCATGATATTGTCCGCTTTGGACCGCCCACTGACCCGCACATTTTTGCTCTCTGGGCTTACACCCAAAAGACCTCATGCTAAGGAGAGTTTTGTCCGCACTTATAAACCCCCCACTTCTAACAGATGTGGGACTTTGGTTAACACCTAACCAACAACAATATTGTTTGAATGATTAGATTTCTAATTCAATTATTTGTCTCACAAACAAGAGATAATTTTTGTACGTATTTGAGTTGCATCTTGCTTAATCCAAAAATTATTTTTTATATTGTAAGGCCGGTTGAGTAACCTCTTGTACTTAATTAAAAAAAATTAATTGTGTTAGATATTCAGTAGGTATATTGAATTTTTCTTTTTATTATTATCTAATGCATAATACATGAAATAAATTGTCGTATAATATGTAACGGGATATCCGTTGTGACAAACTACACAAAACAACGATTAAAAATCAATATCATACGCACACGATCAACCGATACTAATTTCAAATTAAGATCTTTACAATATACTATCACTTCCTCCCGCGTGGAAACACTGGAATACTTTGTTCATTTCTGAAGAAGTTGTGAGGATCAACCACGGTCTTAACCTTAACCAACCTGTCGAAATTACCCTTAAAGTATTTCAATCCATACACCCGTCCTTCCTGGTAACTATTCCGACCATTGTTGTTGATCCCGATGTCGAGATCTCTGTAGTTCAGAAAAGCTTCTCGTGGCGACATTGATACATATGGAGTCATGAAGGCATACAAATTCCTCGTCAGATTCAGATACCGCTCCGCCGCCTCCTTTCCGTCTTCGTTCCAGTTCGTAGCGTACTGGAGCTTAGCAAGGTTTCCAGCTCTGTGTGGAAATGGCTTCTCCGACGGTGGAATCTCCGCCATTCGACCGCCGTAGGGGTTGAATGTCAGAGATGGGGTTTGGAGCTCCACCATTCTCTTGAATAGGAGCTCTAAACCCTGTTTGGGAATGGGTTTTTTTAAGTAGTCGGATTTTCTTTTCAGGTGAGTCAGAACCTGAGGAACCCTACTCAGAAGAGCGGTCACCGGAGTTCCAGCTTCAAAGTCCGTCCAGAAAAGGACCGATTCGACCCAACTCATTTCCAGACAGTCTGCTAGCAGCAATCCAAGTTCTGGAAAGTTTTTATCGATCACGGACAGAAGATCCTTTGAGTTTCCGAGGTACAGTGCCCGGAATGTGGCCCTATTGGTGGCGTTAACAACGTCGAGAGTGAGTCGGAGGAATAACTCCTCCGGCAACACGTCCGCCGCTATTTGCTCGTAACGATAGATCAGATCGGTGAAATTCTGATTGTATGTCCTCCGAACCCTAAAAACAGTGACCTTTTCAGGCACACGGACGAGTTTAATATTGTACGACAACACGACACCGAAGCTGGACCCTCCACCGCCGGTGATGGCCCAGAAGAGATCCTCTCCCATGGATTTCCTGTTGAGAATGCGGCCGTTGACGTCGATTATTTCCGCGTCGACGACGTTGTCGACTGTAAGGCCGTATTTACGCATTAGGTTTCCGTAACCTCCGCCGCTGATGTGGCCGCCGACGCCGACTGTGGGACAAACTCCGGCGGGGTAGCCATGAACGTTGCTTTTTTCCGCGATTCTGTAGTAAACTTCCCCGAGAGTTGCTCCGGTTTGAACCCACGCTGTTTCGTCCGGAATGTTGACGGTGATGGATCGAAGATTGAACAAATCGAGGATGAAGAAATTGGGAGCGTCGGACACGTACGAGACTCCCTCGTAATCATGTCCGCCGCTTCGAATTTTCATCTGCATGTTGTGAGCTTGGCCGCAAACAATGGCGGCCTGAATGTGGGAAACATGCAATGCAGTGATGATTAGACTTGGTTTTGGGGTGTAGGATTCATTAAAACGTAAATTTCTGATGTAATTTTGTAGAACTGATGAATATGAGGAGTTGTTTGGAGTGTAGATTGTGGCAGAAATTGGGGTGGAGAGATTGGAGTAGTTTTCCAAGCATTGGATGAATGCATCAGTGTTTGAAGTGGCTGCCCATGAGAGAGAGAGTAGGAGAGAGAAGATGAGAGGGGGAATTGCTAAGGTGGAAGAATTCATATTAGATGTGAAATTAATTTTAATGCATTTAATATATGATGGGAAAAAATGGTCTGACCTAGCTAGGTTTATATAGAGAAGAATGAGAGCATTTTGTATTAATAATGGATAAGCAAATCTTCTAACATTTGACCATGAATTTTTCAATAATGACAAGTAATTAGAATCGTGTGATAATTATCTTTTGACATTTTAACGTAGTTGATTGATGATCGATATCTTAGTTTAATAATTAATTTATGAGTGGTCGTTGTTACTTGTTACCCATGATCCACGTGGCATTTATGAGTTTATCTATTTCATGAAAACTAAATTTGGAGACAAGAATGAATTACAAGATCAGAATCATGATCCATTATGCTAAATTGTGTAGGATTTAGTTTGATTTTTTTAATTAATTAATTGTTTTATTGATGGTCGCACGAAAAGAATACATTTCTCAATCAAGCATTGCATGTCCAAAGTAAACCTAAAAGATTAAGTTCCAAATGCAATATTTACTTTACCCTTTACGTTTGTACTTTGTAGCATCAACCATTCATCTTAAAGATTTTTTTTTAAAAAATCACATAACGAGTTTCAGTTAAGAAGTGTTAATTTTTTTTAATACAAAATTTACATGATTAATAAAAATTACCCTCGATCAACTATGCACGAACAATTTGTTTAATATAACTATGCATTTGTATAATCTCTTAACTATGATATTACCTCTGTCCAAAGCTTTTACTCACATAAATTAAGAAGTATTATGCGTAGTTGGGAGTTATTGTATTAATTTTTTTTTTATCATTAATCTTACCTGGCTTTTAAGATAAAAATGGATGATGTAAGTTGTAATTATATAAAATAAAATTAGAATATTATTCATTCTCACGTTTCATAAACAACTTTACACCTCAAAATAAGATTCAACAACCTCACAATATACTTTATTTTCAAAATTTGCCAACTTTTTAGAACTCACATAATTTACTTTATATTTATTATCTAAAAAGCCAAATTACTCCTAAAAGCAAGTGAAGAAGTAACTCTTTTTAAACTTAAGCTATTATAATGTGAACATCATTATGGACGTAGGGTATAATTTGAATGTGTGACCCTTATTAAAAAAAAAAAGTATAGTATTAAAATACACATCTCAAAATAAAAAATAAATACATAATTTGCCTTGAGGAAGTGAGTATAATTTATATTTATTAAATTCTACGACTGAGACGTTTAAAATTAGATAATGGTGAGCAAGCAAGCTAGACGTGATTGTTGCAATAATAAAAGAAAATATATACTATTATTTTATTAGAGTTCATTTAAAAAATTATAATTACTTCTTAGTTGACGAAAATTATGGTCAAATATATTGCTGGCGTTCATAAAATGAGATTTTAAAAAAAGTATATACTCCCTCCGTCCCAAAGATATTGACACACTTTCCTTTTTGGGTTGTCCCACAGAAATTGACATATTTCCTTTTTAAGAACATGGGACCCACACAAAAACAATTTATTTATTTACATGGACCCACACACCCATCACACTCACCACTAATACAACTACCCACTACACATTAAATATTATTTCTCTCACTTCACTTTATATTAAATTATTATACTCCTTAATCTCCGTGCCCAAAAAAAATGTGTCAATACTTCCCGGACGGAGGGAGTAGAAGGAAAGAAAGACACGAAAAAAATTAATTAGAAAGTTGAAAATCTTAAAAAGTCGTAGGATCATCATAGATGATCAAAATGTGAATAATAACTCGATGTGAAGTGAATTCGTTAAAAAAGTTTGGCTAGATGCTATATTTGACTTCATTGTTTGAAAATAATTAAATGGGTTGAAAAGATGTCCAATTAATCAATTCATAAAGTCGTATGTGATCATAATTCTTAATAATAATAATAAAAATTATACTATATGTTATATCATTTGAAAAATTTACTTCATTCAATTAAATTATAATGATGGTGCTTATATATAAAAATTAATAGAATAAATTAATTAGTCAAATTTTGCATGTTAGTTAATTGGAACATGTACCTTGTAAGGGTTAAAATGTATATCAATTATCTATATGATTCAAAGGAAAATAATACTCTTATGCGAATTTTAAATCATATAGCCATAATAATTGAGTCTTCTGAGTTCTGATACGCATTTTGTTAAAAACTCGAGTTATTTTATTTTCATGGAAATAGCTACCAGTATACGCTAAAGTATATACAGCTATCCCCCTTTTACACAATAATATTTATATTATATCATTTTTATCGTCCTACTTAAAAATTTACATTTCATCTTCTAGTAGTTGTAGGGCCTGCATATAAAAATTAATCTGTCCATTATATTAAAATATTATATTTTTTAGTATACGAAAAAAACAAACGTAAACCTTCCACGGACATAGGAAATATATGTGCGCATTTTCTTTTCTAATTACTCTAAATAAATTAACACCCTAAATACATCAACATTCATTTTTAAAACACATGGTACCTTACTTTTTTAGTTTATTATATACAAATATTAATTAATAATACTAAAAACAATAAAATAAACTAAAGACCCACTATTCTTAATATTGATTGTATGCACATATTGGACGTGGAAGTATAAGTTAAAATATATATATATATATATATATATATATATATATATATATATATATATATATATAGATTTAAAAAATTTGTATGATATTATAAAATGGATAGAGAGCTAGCATACTTGTTCTAATTGGTGATGTATTTGTTTTCATCTAAAGTTTCAACATGAGTTCGTAGGTGGGCGGACTATGTATGAATAGTTCTGCTAATTAATTAATTAGAATTAGAAATGTATTACTCCATATTACAACGTTCAACTTCATAATTACACAGTTGAAATACTTGTTTGGGCTTTTATACTGCAAAATGTTTTAGTTTAATGTAATATATATCACCAGATTTCAAAAGCCCATTAGGCTAATTACCCAATTTATTTCTACTAAAAATTATAATTTTTTTGGACCATATCGGGTTGAACAACATAATTTAGCTATTGAGTGAAAATATTGTAAAACTAAAATTGATACCCCCTCCGCATAGCTAAAACGTTTATATTTCTTTTTCGTATGAATATACTGTCGTATAGCTAAAACGTTTATGTTTGTTTTTTGTACTAATATACTGTAGTATTTTACTTGTATTGAGGTGAACGATGTAATATTTTAATTTATGGTGGGTAGTTGTATTAATGTAGTGATGTGGGTCCAATGAAGATATTTTAATGTTTTATATGGGTTCCATTTTTATATTACTAAAGGAGGATTTTCCCCTGATGATGTGTCAACTCCTCCGTACTTTATGTTATGAGTTGGCTTTCTAATACAGGTTTAATGCTGAGTTGTGATGTATTTAGAGATTTGGATTAAGCCTCACTTCGGTGCTCTCTAATAAATCTTTGAAGAGTTTAAGGACTATTCAACAAATAACAACCAATGAATTAAAACAATAAGAAACTATCCAAACCCTAATATCGCGATCTGTCGTCTCTCCAACTTATACGTCGTCCCGTCATCTCTCCATAGAAGATCGACGACCGCACAAATGTAATTTAGCCCTCGGTAATATGCTGTTTATCTATCTTTTTGTGGAAGGAATCATAGTTTATGGTATCAAAAAAGTGAAGTATGTTCATTCCATACTCTTAAGAATATAAAATCACTGTGGTTGGGAATAAAGTACCCAACCATATGCCAATTCTCCATTCCTTTCCCATTCCACGTCTTTAAAGTTATGAAAGAACTGCCCCTTAGTCACCTACTCTTCATTGATAAGCAAGTATAAATATGTCTAATTTGAATTCATTGAGATTGATTCTCTATAATGTTTATATCTATGTCACTATGTACGTATATTAGTGACAATATATTGCTGTAACCAATATGTTGGTCCTGACTTATTTGTTTCACTAAATCTTCTGCCTTTGTTTACTAAACCTTTAAACTTCAATGCTGGTGTACTAATTAGCAACTATTGTGTGCAGATGATATGTGTGAGTTAATAACTCATGATAAGGTTCCCTACACCTCCGGACAAAGTTCAAGGTCATCTTTGATGAATGTGAAGGTGGATGACCCTGAGTTGGTTCCACCTGGAGAGAGAGCAGCCCCTGGACCGAATTTCGAGCGGGAGAAAGCTCGAACGCAGTTGCTCGGAGGAGAGCCAATGGAGATTAGGGCGAGCATAGGAGAGAGGTGACGATGTTGAGTGGAGGCTATTAGGGGCTGACGAGGGAGGTTTCCTATGTGAGGATAAATCAGGAGAAGACCGACTATTGGATGGATAGTATGGAGCATAGTGTTAAAAATATAGAGGAGATGATAATGTGGATTTATAACATGCATAATCCACTGGTTTCCCGAGTCTATAGGCCATGGTCTCCGTATGTGCCAGCTCTGGGTGCATGGATGGACTACCTTGCACCTCCATAACCTGATCTGAGACCCTACTGATTGACTGATTTTAGATACAATAGTTGTTTTGAGGAAGCACTTAAATATTTTGTAATGCTTTTTGGTACAAGCCATTGAATCTTAAATTTTCAGCATTTTAGGTTATTATTATCCAATTACTCATGCTCCTTTGCAGGTCTAAAAAGGGAATGAAATTTAGATACAATAGTTGTTTTGAGGAAGCATTTGAATATTTTGATTTTGGTATAAGCTATTGAATCTTAAAATTTCAGCATTTTAGGTTATTATCCAATTACTCATGATCCTTTGCAGGTCAAAAAAGGGAATGAAAGAAAGGATAAAGATAAGAGCAAAGACAAATAGAGAAAGAAGAGAGACAAGGATAAAAATCGAGAGAAGGAGAAGTGTTGTTGTTCTTCTTATCGTTTGCGGAAGCCACAGTGCGACTTTTTAAGACTTTGACTAACTATTTCTAATTTATTCCAATATCAGTTTGTTCATATGTGATTTAATGATCAATATGATACTTTTATTATATTTTCTATGTTAAACTTCTAGGCCGTTAAGTAGTGGTAGATGATGAGAGTGAAAATTTATGTCTTTTCGGTCTCACAATACACTGTTTTTGTTAGGATAAGATCATATATTCATGTGGAATTGCGTATTTTACATATTTAGCATGATTATGGTGATACTAAGATATTTTGTTGAGTTTTGAAGGTTAAAATAGGCTAAAATGAAGCAGAAGCGAAGACGAGCAAGAAATGAGCGGAAATGAGGCTTACTCGAGTTGCAAGGGTCAGCTTGACTTAGCAACTCGAGTTGTGCTGGGTGCTGTAGGAGGTCAGAATGCAACATACTTGCAACATGACTTATCTTGTGCAACACGAGTCGTGTTGCGTCTGTCACAAGCCATGTAATAATTCGTGAAAGGCAGAGTAGCATCAAATTTTATCCAGAGATCCAACACGAGTTGACAGGCAGTAGCTCGACTTGCCAGCTCGACTTGTGTTGGGGTCCGTGGCCAAATCAGTTTCAGAGCATTGCAACTTGACTTGACAGGCGAAGACACGAGTTACTAACAAGACTCGTGTTGGGTCTACACGGATTGCAGTTCAAGGCAATTCAAGTCGTGTAGCAACTCGAGTTAGGCATCCTAACTCGTGTTACGTTAGTTTGGGCCAAAAATCAGGATTTTTAATGTCCTGTGTTGGACAACGTGGAAAATAGCCCAAGGGAGTCAGTTTTGGTTGCCCAAGATATAAAAGGGGTATCAGAAAACTTGGAAAGGAGATCGATAATTCACCACAAAAACATATCGTGAATTCCATTCACGCACCACCCATCCGTCCACCCACTCATATCAGATAATCCATCCATTCTTCCCTTGGTCCGGAGGAGAATTCAAGTGCTGTTGAGAGAGTCAATCCAATCAGAGAGATTGGGAAGAACGTAAACCACGTGACACTAGGGTTTTGTTCCTTTTCGTTAATTTCTTCTTTTGTGAATTTTGTTATGAATTTGTCAGGTATGAGGGTTGTGTGTAACCTCAGGGGCTAAAAATCTTTTACAGTTCTAGGGATTGAAGGTTAAAGTAGTTGATTTGGGAACCCTAGACAACTATTGTGAATTCATGCTATATTTACATTCTCATTTATTTGATTGATTAAGACCTTGTTTACATGTGTATAAAGTCTTCACAATATGCTATTGATGTTGCCCGTGATGCTTGGTATATTGTGTTAGCTTGTGTGCATACATAGTTAGTATTGTCTATTTGCTAGGGGATTATAGTAGTTTTCACGTGAACACGATAATCCTAAGGGCTGGTAAATTGGATGCTTGATTACCTTAGTGGAACAATGCAATTAAGAATTCATGTGATCGGTGTCTTTTTCACCTAGATTTTAGTGTCTTTTTATTATTTATTTTGTGTGTTTTTATTCATTTTGTATATAATTTGGTGTTGTTTTATGAAGATATGGAGATGTGTGCTTTGAAATGATAAATGTGTGATTTTCATGATTGAGTGTCTTAAATTGTGCGATATTTGTAAATATTAAGAGAATTGATAATTTTTTGTAATTTGTTTGATTTTCAAGTAAAAATGGATTCTAATGTGAGAAAAAATAGAGCTCAATTTGGAGTTGAAACGAGGGAGAATGAGCCAAAACAAAATATTAAAAAATACACATCCAATTTGTGTAATTTTTATGTATATGTGTGGAGTTCAAAACTAGACGTGTGGTATATGGTTGAAAATCCACGGAATAGAGGATCGCGTGAGCACAAGAATCACCCGAATCGAGGTTTGGATGCGAAAGTTATGCGCAAAACGGTGAGACTGCGCTGCACGCGCTACACCTACACGACCCGTGTTATGCCCGAAGTCAGTTTTTCGTCCAGCATGTGTTCTAGAAGCTTCCAAGGGGTATAAAGACCCATTTTGACTGCCAAATTACGGGAGGAATAATTTTGAATCAGTTTCCACACACACTAGACACCAAAATCACACACATTCACTCCATCTCTTCCATCCTTTACTTCATCCATCTAATCCACTTGATCTCCTCAAATCCATCCATCCACCAATCTAAGAAGGAAAATTCATCATTGATTGAAGATTTTAGCATGATCAAGGAGGAGGAAGTTCACCATCAAAGGGGAGCCAACTTACCTTTATTTTGTTATTTTCTTCATTATTATTTGGTTCAAATGGAGCATGCCATGGATTGTATTGATTTTATCATGATTTGTAGTGGCTAGTCCTCATGTGAGGCTAGCAATGTGATTGGTTAGGGATTATGTAGATTTTGCACACCACATGTTTGATGAATTGAATGTTATGAATATTTTCTATCATGAATTCTTATTCTCATTTTATGTATGATTTGTATGATTAAATTCTCTATTCATAGTGTTAGGATGACCATTTCAATATTATGCTTAGTGGTTTAATTGAATCATTGATTGCATGAGATGACTTAGTTAGTGTGAGGGGAGGTAAGACATACCCTTCAAGTGCTTAGAACCTCATGATAGGACATTAGTGATGAACTAGTGAGGGGAACCCAACTTATGATCATAGTACCTTCATGGGAATTGAGAGTAAGAGACAATCATAGAAGATTTAAACTTGTAAAAGAGTTGAGAACCTAATTGCCTTAGCCATAGGGATTAGGGGTACATACGTGATTGCCCTTAATATCATAACATGATGTTCATCAATGCATGTGTGTGTGAGTCTAAATGAGCCTTTTCATGATGTTGCTTGTCTTACATACTTCTTAGATTGTTCACCTTCATCCCTCTTCTATGTCCATTGTATCAATCTATCTTTAATTGCTTTCCTAGTTGTTAATTTTTAGTGATAAACAACCCCCTCTTTATTGATTTGTCATTCTAGAGTGAAACATCTTTAAAATACGGGTACCCACTTTCGCCCTTGGGTTTGATATTATATAAATTTTGCACTTGGTCACTACGGTCTACTGCACGATAGAGTACATATGCTCTAATCAATTTATAATAAAATTCAAATCAAGTTCACCAAGTAGGAAGTGAATAGGATTGAATAGTACTTTCAGAGAATATATGTTAGTCAAACTGGTCATCCAGAGGTTTCTTAAGTTTGCATTATTAGTATCTAGGAAGGGGGTACAAGATTACTCATGCATCTTTTGTGATTAATTGAATAATATTATTAACTTGAAATCAAATCATAGTTGGTGGGTTAATAGGATCTTGTGATGTATTTCCATTGACATAGCATGAATGAACAATAAGACGTCTAGGAAACCAAATCAATTGCACTAAACTGGATACCTTAGAGCTGTACTTCTCTCTTAATTCACTCTCGAATAATTTTTTGTTTTATTTTATTTATAAGTTCTTTGTTATTTCAATTCTTTAGTTATTAATTACATTCAAAACTTGGAAATTTGGTTACAATAATTCTAGTTGAATAGTAATTCATAGTAAAATAGATAATTAACTATCTCAGTAGGAACGATATTTAACTGGGATACTTGTCACTGCAATTGGCATCCCTACACTTGGGGATTTAATTTGAGTGCGCAATTTATGCCTATCAAGTTTATGGCGCCGTTGCCGGGGATCGAACCCAGGTCACCGCGTGACAGGCGGGTTAATATATACTTGTGTCTTGCTATACCAAAGTAAAATTGCTTCATTATGTTGTGTGCTTGGATAATTAATTTTTTGTGATTTTTCAGTATTTTTGATTCATTAGGTTATATTGTGTTGTCGATTTTTTATGATTGTCCAGGTATGTGTTGTTAGTCTTTTATTGCGTGTTGATCCTATTATCAGTGTGGTTATATTTTTTGTTCTTGAGTATGATTTTTTTATTTGTCTAAGCACTCGATTGAGTTGAACTAGTGATATGTGAAGCATTGATGATTATATGGTTGATATGATTGAGTTGTTGGTTGAAAGTTGTAAGTCGTTTGATGCATACGTATAAGTTTCTCTCCTTGTTTTAGATTGAGATTGAATGTTTCGATGATTGATATGTGTGTTCTAAGAGAGTACAGGTGAAAAAGGAAGCAAAGGATGGATTTTGGAAGCATAGGAGCCAACACGAGTTGCAAGTCGCAGCTCGACTTGTCACTCAACTCATGTTGGGTGCCCATGGTGGTCAGATTGCAGATGGACTCAACAGGACTTGACAGGCAGTAGCTCAACTTAGCTACGCGAGTCTTGTTGGGTGCCGAGAACTGTCCAGAGAGATTACTCAAGTTACAAGGCGCAGCTCGACTTGTTACACGAGTCGAGCTGAGATGCTGCAAATGTTCAGATCGTCCAGAAGCCCAACACGACCCCGTAAGCCCAACTCGACTTGTAACACGAGTTGAGTTGGGGCTCCAGGTTTGAAATTTTAAGTTTGAAATTGGGGATTTTTAGACTTTGCTTCTCATTCCATTCTTCCCGTAAGCAAGCCGTGTCGCACCCCTTTCTCCCCTTTGATTTTTCATTGATTTTTAGGCTAGAATTCGCCATCCCTCACCATTCAATTACTTCACCCACTATTACAAACACATACTCTCTTGATTTTGAAGCAAATTGGGGATAAAATTAGGGGTTTTTCACATTTTTCTTGTGGAAAACAATTGAAGTCTGATTCTATCATGTACAACCTAATAGGTATGTTTCTCTTGCTCGTTCTAGGCCTAGATGTTCGAATTTATTGTGATTTTGTCATGGGTAAGTATAATTTGTAGGATTCACATGTTCAAGTTGTTTTTTAATTTGGGAATTTCGTCGAACACATAGTATGCATGTTGGTTTGTTTGCAAATTGATTTATATGCATAATGTATAACGATTTTGTGTCTAGAGCTTGATTGAAATTGGAATATTGGACATGATGATATATGTGGAGTGGAATAGTATCATGAACAAGTTGGAATTTGAATGTTTATGTGCAAGTATGATTGAGTTTTGAAGGTTTTGTTGAGAGAAATTGATACTCATATTTATGTGTTGAAATTTCCTCGATTAGGGCTTGAATTACTTGGTTAGGATTGCAACTTGGTGATAAATGTTGTAGGAAACATGCTAGAGTACAATTCGATTCATGTTTTAGCATTGAAAATAGCATGCTTGAGTCTTGTTGAGTGAAATTGTTATTCATGTCTAAATGTTGGAAGGTTCACTTGACAAGTCCTTGAGTTGGTTGAAATGGTTGAATTTGATTGATAATAATTTTTGTTAAGCCTACATATTGATGAATATCTTGTATTTATGTTATAAAGAACGTGGATGAATATTTTGCATTTCTTTCAGGTAGAGGAAAGAAGAGTGATGGTGGTGAGGGAGGAAAAGGAAAAGAAAAAGGAAAAGAAAAAGGAAAAGGAAAAGAAGACAGATAAGGGAGATGGACCGAGTAAGAAGAGGCAAGGTGCCTCCAGTTCCTCTAGTCAGGCACCAGATGATATAGCAAATGCGGGGATAGAGAAATTGAGGAGACTTAAGAGGTTGCGACTTTAAGCTGAGCATGAATAATTGGATTGAGATAGCACCAACATGGAAGAAGGTGTCACAAAAATACTTAGGATATCCAAGAATTTTTCCATGGCGACACGGAACCATGATCACTCTGAAAATTACTGAGGATATCCAAGAATTTTTCAATCGGGTTGGCATACTACAGTTTATGGAGAAGAAGGGAATAACTCATTTTTAGTTGATGGCTGAGTTCTTATCCACGTTGAATGTCTTCTCAGATCCAATGGACAAACTCCCATATGCTGCTGAGTTTTATCTAGGAGGAGTATTCAGAGAGATTGATTTGGATGGTTTGAACAGAGCATTGGGAGCTCCGGTGGTGATTCCTTTCGCTGTGGATAAAAGGTTTAAGGCTAATGAGTTTTGGGAGTCCATCACATGGAAGAACAAGTTTAAGTCAAGTGTGGCAAATGCGACTTTCATTAGAAATCATGTTCTCTAGTATATGGATCAGATTCTATCAAGCAAAATTTTCTGTCGAGCAGAAGGGGATAGCATTCCCTAAGGTGATTTGTAAGTGTTGTGGTGCATGATAAATTCAGTACAATTCAACTTGGCGGCATATCTTCTGTATCAATTTCACCGGTTCAAGGTGTGTTCAACTCAAAAGGTGAATATAAGAGGACTGATTACTCCCATCACCCATCACTACGGTATCGATACCTTCGGGATGGAGTATATCAGGGACCCGCCAGATCTTGACCTGACAACTTTGGTTAGGAGAGGGATAATGAAGAGGGACCCCCAAGGAATCATTTATGGATTCAAAGAAGGTGGATTATCAATTTGGTTCCCTATGAGTTTGCAGGAGTTCACCACAATTAGAACCGAGAAGAATCTTTTGATAGACACAGATGATCACGTAGCCATTCGTGATGGGATAGTAAACAAGACTTGGCAATGTATAGCGGTGAATGCACTTGCTAGGATGTTCCCGATGGCTATGGGAGAGCTTGAAGCTCTAGAGCAGCAGACGCAACAAATGAAGGAAGATTTAGGCGGAGGTGACCAAAGAGCTGGAGAGTTCGCTGATACCCAGTATCATGATCAGTTTGCAGGGGCACAACAGTACAATATGCCACCTAATTTTGATGGAGTTCTTCTGTATGGGATGACACTACCTGCTCTTCCGTCTGGATTTGAGGCATGGGCACCCATGTTTGATTGGTGGGGACAGTAGGCACAGGGGGCACGTAAGCATAATGAGTACTTGATGGAGGAAAACAGACAGATGAGAGAGGAGAACAGGCAAAGAGCAGTAGAGAATCGAGAGATGATCAGACAGATGGCCACAGTCTTGAGGAACCAAGCTGTATCTGATAGACATGTCGGTGCATTGGCCACGACCTCCAATGACATCGCAACTAGGATATCTGATTTTGAGGATCTTAGGACAGACTTTGATGAGTGCGGATGGGTCCAGGTGATGGCAAGGGCGCCAAAGATGATGATGGACCTGATGGTGACGATGAGGATTAGCAGCTTTATCAAGAGGTTGTACTTTTCTTTTCGTTTCATGGTTTCTGTGGTGCTTTGTAGCTAGATAGTTGATTATCTGTTAGGTTCTCATGTCTTATTTGATCAGCCTGTACCAAGTGAATTTTGTGATTGATGTGAGGTAGTGGTAATATGTGGAACTGGAGCATGAATTAAGTGAGAATATGGTGTTATGATATATTGTAATAATGATAATCCAGCTAGATATACATTTGGGTATTGGAATACTTAAGATTGTTGCATGTATTAAAATTGGTTCATAAGCTTATGTAGCAGTGACCATTATTCTGCTAAACCATGTGAGATTTGAGCTTCTTAGAATCATGAAATTACACATGATTATTTTATTTTTTGAGATCATCGTTCACATGCATGTATTCTAGTACTTGACTCTTAATCTATTTAAGGCTAGATGATTCATTAGATGATGGGAAATGAACTTAGGCTATTTTGTCCTTTATTGAGTCACTACCCAAATTTTTATCCAACCTTGTAATATAATCCATAGTTTCCCGTTTGAGCCTTTAAACCTTATTCGTTGGAAGCCTATAAAGATAGCCAACTTAATTCTTTAAAGGCTTGTAAACACCTATCCTAGTAGAGAATTAAAGGAGTAAGATTGGTGTTGTGTAAAGAAAATTGGAAAGATAAACATTGGTGCACAGTGATTGAAAAGATGGATGGTTAAAATTTGCAAAAAATGGGGTAGTGCATGAAACTGGTACCCCAATTATAGGATAGTACCTGAAACTGGTACCCTATTGAAAAAAGAGAAAAAAAAAGAGAAGAAAACGTTAATTTTGTGGTTAAGGGAGGACTGAAATGATGAAAAGTAAGGGAATGAGAAAAAAGAGAAGGAGATTGATTTGTCAAGTGTATGTGTTGAAATTGTTGGCAATTGGATCTTATGGTGAATGCGATTCAATAAGAAAAACAGATAATCAGATACAGTGGAAGCATAAAACACTTACCTATCTTCTGGATTGGTGTAGAGGATGATGATCTGTGAAGAACACCTCTGATCTTCTACAGTATGTCCCAAAGTCAACTCTCTGGTGTTGTGTGGTCAACAATCCCCAGAGAGTTCTCAATCTGTTCCTAATCTGTTCTCTACGTAAATGGTGCAGACTTAGGTTATTAGGAACTGAGATAACTTATATACTTGGGCTACTGCAGGGACCAGGAGGAGAAATTGGGCTGGGCCTCAATCAGATTTAATTAACCAAGCTTAACCCAAAGCTTTTAATTAAATCCAATAATAATAATATAGTCCACTAAAATATTATTATTGCACTACCCATCCAATCCCAAAATTACGTTCTGGGCTCCTTCTTATTATGAGCCCGATAGTCTCCCCATGTTTAAGATATACAATGCCCATTAATTAATTAAGTTACTGACAACTCAAATTAATTAATATCTCATCCGAGAGTAGTACCACTCAACCTTATTATCATGCCGAAAATTAATCCACTTGCAAGATTTACATGATAAACCTTATGAGCTCCTCAAGGGGACATCATCAACCTATGACGGACATGGATTCCTTCTACAATCAATAGCATACCATAGAGACATCACTACTTCCCAACTCACCGAGTTTGTTGATTTAATACATTTGAATCTCACCCATTGATGAATCAAAGAAATATATACTGCCTTACGTGTCGAGGTTATTGTATAGGGATTAAGAGCACGAACATCCATAATAACAGAGATCAAGTTCTTCTATATAGACAGTACAAGTCGAACGATCTCAGACGGTCCTACTCAATACACAAAGCAGTGTACTAATGTGGTTCTATAGTCAAGACAAACTAATACCAAACCACACTACAACCATACCGATAGATAGTCCCCGTCTATCTCGATTGTGAGCATCTGTTTATACTTTATAAGAAAACTGATAATATGATCTTCCGCGTGTTGTCGCACAACATATTATCTACAATATAAAGTAAATGGACTTTTGCACAAACATATAAATAAATAATTTATAATATGCAAAACAGTTTGATCATATGATTCTCATTTCAAATAAAATCGTTATTATATTTTTCAATACAAAAGCAAAGCTTTTAGTATACAAATCTAATAATCTCCCACTTATACTAAAAGACTACGCTGCCTTATCTGCTGACACGCATCTAATCCCTATTCCTTCTACATGCCCATCGAACGCTTTCGCTGGAAGGCTCTTAGTAAAAGGATCAGCTAGGTTATCCTCAGATGCTATCTTAGCAACAATGACTTCCCCTCTTTTAACGATGTCTTGTATCAGGTGGTACTTGCGCTCAATGTGTTTACTCGCCTTATGGGCTCGTGGTTCCTTCGAGTTTGCTACTGCACCACTGTTATCACAATAAATTGTGATCGCTTTGGGCAAACCAGGAATCACTTCCAAGTCCATTAAGAAGTTCCTGAGCCATACTGCTTCTTTAGCGGCCTCAGAGGCTGCTACATATTCAGCATCCATGGTAGAGTCCGCGACGCATTTCTGTTTCACACTCCTCTATATAATGGCTCCTCCTCCAAGAGTATACACATAACCCGAGGTGGATTTACTAGCATCCCTATCTGACTGGAAATCCGAATCAGTATAACCCAAAGGTAACAAAGTATCTGCCCGGTAAACTAGCACATAATCCCTAGTCCTTTGCAGGTACTTCAAAATATGCTTTACCGCAGTCTAATGTCCTTGTCCTGGATTACTTTGATACCTACTGACCATGCCCACGGCATAACAGATATCCGGTCTCGTACATAGCATAGCATACATGAGGCTTCCTACTGCCGAAGCATAAGGGACCAACTTCATTGTCTCTATTTCCTGTTGTGTCTTAGGACTCATGTCCTTAGATAGAGGTATTCCATGCCTGAAAGGTAGAAAACCTTTCTTGGAATCTTGCATGCTAAAACGAGTCAGGATTGTATCAATATACGAAGCTTGGGATAAGCATAACATTCTTTTCTTGCGATCCCTTATTAATTTGATCCCAAGAATGTGTCCCGCTTCTCCTAAGTCCTTCATCTCAAACTGCTTGGACAGCCATACCCTTACGCCTGACAATACTTTTACATTGTTTCCAATGAGCAGAATATCATCCACGTAGAGTACAAGAAATACCACTACGTTTCCGTCACACTTCTTGTACACACATGATTCATCCGGACATTGAATAAATCCATATGACTGGATTACTTCATCAAAACGGATGTTCCATGATCTTGAAGCTTGTTTCAATCCATAAATGGACCTCTTAAGCTTGCACACAAGATGCTCTTCGCCCTTTGCAATGAATCCTTCTGGTTGCTTCATGTAGATGTTTTCCTCAAGACTTCCATTAAGGAAAGCTGTCTTGACATCCATTTGACATACCTCATAATCCATATGAGCAGCAATAGACAAAATAATCCGGATTGACTTAAGCATGGCCACATGCGAGAAGGTTTCCTCATAATCGATTCCTTCTTTCTGAGTATATCCTTTAGCCACAAGCCTTGCTTTAAAGGTTTCCACCTTACCGTCAGATCCTCTTTTTCTTTTATAGATCCATTTGCATCCAATAGCTTTTACACCATTGGGTGGTTCTACAAGCTCCCAGACTTGATTAGAATACATGGATTCTATCTCAGATTTCATTGCGTTTTGCCATAATTGAGCATCTTTATCCTATAGTGCCTCGTTGTAATTCCATGGGTCAATTTCATGTTCACCTGGGACCTAGTCGGATGACTCTCCCAATCCCATGAATCTATCCGGTTGTCTGGCAACCCTCCCACTACGACGAGGCTCCGCAGGTATTTGTGTATCATGTGTGACACGCGGTGCAGTGTCCTGTGGTATATCCTCTTGCACAATTGGTATTATATTTGGTGTTTCCCCTCTAACTTCTTCTAGAACAATTTTACTCATGGGTTTATGATCCATTATATAATCTTCTTCCAAAAATCTGGCATTCGCGCTCACGATCACCTTTTGGTCCTTGGGACTATAAAATAAATCACCCTTCGTTCCTCTAGGATACCCTATAAACAGACAAACATCAGTACGTGATTCTAACTTATCAGCATCTGCCTTTAACACGTGTGCCGGAGCACCCCAAATCCGAACATGTTTCAGACTAGGCTTGCGCCCGGTCCACAATTCTGTGGGTGTGGAGGCTACCGATTTAGAAGGTACTAAGTTTAGAATGTAAGCCGCTGTTTCTAAGGCGTGTCCCCAAAACGAATTTGGTAATTCTGAATAACTCATCATTGATCTTACCATTTCCATAAGAGTCCTATTCCTTCTTTCCGCTACACCATTCTCCTGGGGTGTGCCCGGTGCAGACAATTGGGATTCAATCCCATTTTCCGATAAATAATTCCTAAACTCTCCCAAGAGATATTCACCACCACGATCAGATCGTAGTGTTTTGATATATTTTCCAAGTTGCTTTTCCACATCAGCCTAGTATTCTTTGAATTTATCAAAGCATTCAGACTTGCGGCGCATCAAATAAATATATCCGTATCTTGAATAATCGTCAATGAAAGTGACGAAATATTCAAAACCACCTCTTGCCTGGACAGACATAGGACCACATAAATCAGAATGAACCAATTCCAACAAATCCTTGGCTCTATGCCCCTTTGCCTTGAAAGACCTTTTTGTCATTTTTCCTTCCAAGCAGGATTCGCAAGTTGGATAATTTTCCACTACTAATGAACTCAGAGGTCCATCAGCTATCAACCTTTGAATCCTACTCAAGTTAATATGACCTAGTCCTAGATGCCAAAGATATGTTTGGTTCATTTTAGAAGGTTATTTTCTCTTATTAGTAGATGTATCATTCATTTTAATTTGTTGCACTGTGGGAGTAATTGGATTAAGAGTATACAAATTATCTATCAATGCACCATCACAGATAAAAATTCCATTTTTCCTTAAAACAACTTTGTCATTAAAAGAAACAGAATACCCATCCATAAACAATTTAGAAACTGAAATTAAATTCTTTCTAAAATGAGGTACATAAAGACAATTCCTCAAAACAAGAGTTTTATTCTTATTAAAAGATAAATAGACGTCTCCCACTGCAACAGCTGCTACTCTTGTAGCATTTCCCATGAGTATAGTAATCTCTCCATCACTGAGCTGTCGGGTTTGGTGGAACCCCTGCAAAGAATTGCAGACATGGTCAGTGGCTCCCGTATCTACACACCAAGTGTTAGCAGATACAGCCGCTAAACACGATTCAACAACTAGTATATAAGACTTACCATTCCTGTTCCCCTTCAGAAGAGGGCAGTCTGCCTTGTAGTGTCCCGGCTGCTTGCATTTGAAGCACTTGCCTTTAGGCTTCTTGACCGCACCAGTCTTTGCTTTCACTTGGTTCACCGGTGTTGAATTTCCTTGCTTCTTTTTCTTCCTACCGTCTTTCGGCCTAGGATGAGCAGCATATTCAGCAACATGAACCTGAGGAGGTCTACGAAACAGTTCTTCCGCCGCCACAAGTTCTGTCAGAAGTTCCGCCAATGTGTACAAATGTTTGTTCATACCATAGTTCAGGCGAAACTGCTCAAAACTCCTAGGCAAGCTTTGGAGTATGATATCGACTGGGTTTCCCCATCGATTTCAGCTCCAAAAACTTCCAACTCATTGAGTTGGCCCATCATCTTGAGGACATGTTCCCTTACGGGAGTGCCCTTCGACCTAGCAGGACGACTCTGATGTCCGAAGAGTTCCTTAAGATTATGCATCATATCATAGGCGGTCTCCATGGCTTGATGCTGAGTCTGAAGCACATTTGACATAGAAGCCAAAATGTAGCATTTAGCCATCCTATCAGCCTTGGTCCACCTATTATAAGCATTTCTTTGCTCTTCGGTAGAGTCATCATTAGGTTCCGGAGGACATTCCTCAGAGAGAACAAAGATATAATCTTCAGCAGTTAAAACAATGTCCATGTTTCGCTTCCAGTCGACATAATTAGTACCAGTAAGTTTATGCTCTTTAAGTATTACAGAAAGTGAGGTGAGTGCCATTTGAAAATCCTGAGAATCATAATTAAATAAACAGATTAAACACTTCGAATTTATCAATTTATATTGAATCCCTCAAAACAATATAAAATAAAATTCACCAACATCTCAAGCACCGTTAATTTGCATGCCACGATAGTGTGGACGTATACAAACCCGAACATTTACAAGAGAAGGTTTTACCCAATAATTTCATTTGTCAACCTAACTTTATGACAAAGTAATTAATAGTCAGTTTCTATTTAGCCGTGCAAATAACAGCAGTGACTCCGATGTGGAGGATACGTATTATTTACACCTAAGTGTATACCATTATTTAATCCCAAGTCCGCGGCCCAAGCTTGTGTGCCTTACAGATGGAGAAGTACACACGCGCTCAGATAACTTCCTACGATTATCTTAAAGAAGTTTGTACCAGTGATCCGTGAACAAACTCATCCGATAGGGAGGAAGGCTCTAATGCCAACGCGCAAGTTTACTCACATCACTTACAAACCAATAATGGAGGCCATGTGAATTTATATACCAATCCCCTCTCCCACTTAGTTATTTAACAAAGAGGGTTTTTAACATGCATATAATATTTCATAATAAAATATACAACTTAGCATGCTTCTATTAAATTAATTTAAAATTAAATAAATCACATAGAACATGTCTTTCACATATATAACAATTAATTGTCAAGCAAAACAATTAAATCAATTATATATAATAATTAATTGCATAACTAGTGGATCAATTAATTGGGCCCTAGAGCAACAAATAAGCACAAATTGAGCAGCAGATTAAATAATTAATCAAGCCCATATCCATGGCCCATAATCTTTGCCCAAAACCAAATTAAATCCACAAAGCCTACTAGCACAAAATAAGCCCATTAATAAATAACTCATCATGCTTGGCCCAATACCCACAATTAATTAAACAAAACAGGGCCCAGCAGTTCAAATAATTAAAAGCCAATCATTAAGCCCAAAGCTTTTAATAAAAAAAACAAGCCCAACTGCAGCCCAATAAACAAAATTAAACAGAGCCCACAAGAGAAAAGCCCATATCCAAAACTAATCATGCCCTAGTCATTACACCCAGCCGCAACGTCTCCTTCCGGCCGAAGCTTCAACGACAGCATCACCGGCGGAAAACGACACCGCTGCAGCAACCGGCGGTCACGCCCACAGCCTCACGCTGTCGCACCGTCAGCCCACCCAGAAATGCTCCCTCCGCCTACCGCCGAGCTTGCTCCGCACCGGAGACCTCGCAGCAGCAATGACCAGCACCGCCGCGCACTACCGCGCACCGCCGCGTACCACTCCGGACAGGCCAGCTGAGCCGTCACCTGATTTCATCCATTCCAGCGCAACCAGACGCCGCTCCTGCAGTCGACCACTCCAGCGATTAACAGTGACAGCTGCTCAGCCGCGCGACCGCTCCAGCACCACCGGATCTACGACGATCTGCCCCGACTCACCTGGATCTTCCACGAATCGCCCAGCCAGAGCTATTCGTCGATCGGGATCAACAGCACCTCCTACACCGGTGCATCCAGCCATCACTTGCCGCCAGATCCTCGCCGATCTGCACACCGCCGTGTAGCTCCCAGCGGTTCGTGTCCAGTAAGTCGCCTCCGGCGATCGCCTCTGATAATCCACACGGAATGCTGCTTCCTCAGTCCGCCGCCGTCCGCCTGGTAAAACCGGCCGTTATTCAGTGCCGCTGATCTCGGCACAAGTGCCATCAGTCCACCGAGATTTGAACCGCTGGGTTCATCGCCGCCGCCATGCAGCCGAGCGATGGCAGTCTAGAAACATGCTCCGTCGCTGTCAGTCGAATCGGTCGAAGCACTCGCCATGCCAGCGCCACCGTGACAAGTCTGATCTGGCCGAAGCCACTAGCCGTCATGGTCTGCGCCTGACTGACCCGCCTTTACCTCCAATAAGCACGCGCCGCCGGACGAACACACATCGTGTAGTGTGCGCGTGTGTGATACAGACAAAACAGATTGTATTTGTGTATGACAATTATGTGTACAGTGCATATAATAAAAATACACATGAGTAAAAGGAACACACATCAAATCAAACATACAAGTCAATTTGTCATCAGTTTGAACACACGAAAAGGTCCAATGAACATGTGATTAAAAACCAGATTAAAACAATTAATCAAATAATCACAAAAACATCCTTACAAATCACGTTTCACCAAGAAAACATGCTCTGATACCAATTGTTGGCAATTGGATCTTATGGTGAACGCGATTCAATAAGAAAAACAGATAATCAGATACAACGGAAGCATAAAACACTTACCTATCTTCTGGATTGGCATAGAGGATGATGATCTGTGAAGAACACCTCTGATCTTCTACAGTATGTCCCAAAGTCAACTCTCTGGTGTTGTGTGGTCAACAATCCCTAGAGAGTTCTCAATCTGTTCCTAATCTGTTCTCTACGTAAGTGGCGCAGACTTAGGTTATTAGGAACTGAGATAACTTATATACTTGGGCTACTGCAGGGACCAGGAGGAGAAATTGGGCTGGGCCTCAATCAGATTTAATTAACCAAGCTTAGCCCAAAGCTTTTAATTAAATCCAATAATAATAATATAGTCCACTAAAATATTATTATTGCACTACCCATCCAATCCCAAAATTACGTTCTGGGCTCCTTCTTATTATGAGCCCGATAGTCTCCCCATGTTTAAGATATATAATGCACATTAATTAATTAAGTTACTGACAACTCAAATTAATTAATATCTCATACGAGAGTAGTACCACTCAACCTTATTATCATGCTGGAAATTAATCCACTTGCAAGATTTACATGATAAACCTTATGAGCTCCTCAAGGGGACATCATCAACCTATGACGGACATGGATTCCTTCTGCAATCAACAGCACACTATAGAGACAGCACTACTTCCCAACTCACCGAGTTTGTTGATTTAATACATTTAAATCTCACCCATTGATGAATCAAAGAAATATATACTGCCTTACGTGTCGAGATTATTGTATAGGGATTAAGAGCACGAACATCCATAATAACAGAGATCAAGTTCTTCTATATAGACAGTACAAGTCGAACGATCTCAGACGGTCTTACTCAATACACAAAGTAGTGTACTAATGTGGTTCTATAATCAAGATAAACTAATACCAAACCACACTACAACCATACCGATAGATAGTCCCCGTCTATCTCGGTTGTGAGCATCTGTTTATACTTTATAAGGAAACTGATAATATGATCTTCCGCGTGTTGTCGCACAACATATTATCTACAGTATAAAGTAAATGGACTTTTGCACAAACATATAAATAAATAATTTATAATATGCAAAACAGTTTGATCATATGATTCTTATTTCAAATAAAATCGTTATTACATTTTTCAATACAAAAGCAAGGCTTTTAGTATACAAATCTAACAGAAATATATCTCTACTTTTGATTCTCTACTAGTGATCTAGTCACTTATCCCATATTTATCTACCCTTGTCCAAAGAGCCAATGTTACAACCGTAATTAAGTCCTTTGCGATCCCATCATTAGGTGTTTCAAGTTAGTGGAGAGTCTAGATAATTATCAAGCTTACGGTTACGCGTGCATGTGAATTGATTTGAGTGCATATATTTGAGCCATTAAAATGTACATCTCACACTTGAGCGATGAATGTAAATACTATCTGTGAGAAGTGGATGATGAGCAGTCTGAAATAGGAAGTGACTAATTTGACTTGGGTGTTTCAATTGATAGTAATTTCATAATTTGAGTATATTGTCTTAGTTTGGATGTGTGTTATCCCTCATTTGCTGTAGAATTTCAACTCTCATCTATCTCTTGTTTTGAATTCATTGCTCAGGGACGAACAACATGGTAGTTTGGGGAATTGATGAGAGTGGAAATTTACATCTTTCGATCTCACAATACACTATTTTTGTTAGGATAAGATCATATATTTGTGTGAAATTGCGTGGTTTACGTATTTTGTATGATTATGGTGCTACTAAGGTGTTTTGTTGAGATTTGAAGGTTAAAACAGGCTAAAATGAAGTAGAAGCAAAGACAAGCAAGAAACGAGTGGAAAGGAGGCTTACTCGAGTTGTAAGGGTTAGCTCGACTTAGCAACTCGAGTCGTGCTGGGTGCCGTAGGGGGTTAGAATGCAACAGACTTGCAACATGACTTATTATGTACAACACGAGTTGCAACATGAGTCATGTTGCGTCTGTCCCAAGCCGTGTAACAATTCGTGTAAGGCAGAGCAGCGTCGGATTTTGTCCAGAGAGCCGACACGAGTTGACAGACAGTAGCTCGACTTGCCAGCTCAACTCATGTTGGGGTCCGTGGCCAAATCAGTTTTAGAGCATTACAACTCGACTTGACAGGCGAAGACACGAGTTACTAACACGACCCGTGTTGGGTCTACACGGATTGCAGTTTAAGGCAACTCGAGTTGTGTAGCAACTCGAGTTGGGCATCCCAACTCGTGTTGCTTTAGTTTGGGCAAAAAGTCTAGATTTTCAATGTCCTGTGCATGACAACATGGAAAATAGCCCAAGGGAGTCTGTTTTGGTGGCCCAAGATATAAAAGAGGGATCAGAACACCTGGAAAGGAAATCGATCATTCATCACAAAAACATATCGTGAATTCCATTCATGCACCACCCATCCATCCTCCCACTCACATCAGATCTTTCATCCATTCATCTCATCGGTTCGGAGGAGAATTCAAGTGCTGTTGAGAGAGTTAATCCAATCGGAGATGCGGTGAAGAACGTAAACCACGTGACACTAGGGTTTTGTTTCTTTTCGTTAATTTCTTCTTTTATGAATTTTGTTATGAATTTGTCAGCCTTGAGATTGTGTGTAACCTAATGGCCTAAAAATCTTTTGCAGTTCTAGGGATTGAAGGTTAGAGTAGTTGATTTGGGAACCCTAGACAACTGTTGTGAATTTATGCTATATTTACATTCTCAATTATTTGATTGATTAAGACCTTGTTTACATGTATAATGTCTTCATAATATGCTATTGATGTTGCCCGTGATGCTTGGTATATTGTGTTAGCTTGTGTGCATACATAATTAATATTGCCTATTTGCTAGGGATTATAGTAGTTTGCCCATGAACACAATAATCCTAAAGGCTGGTAAATTGGATGCTTGATTATCTTAGTGGAATAATGCAATTAAGAATTCAAGTAGGAAGTGAATATGATTGGATAGTACTTTCAGAGAATATATGTTAGTCAAATTGTCCATTCGGAGGTTTTTTTAATTTGCATTATTAGTATCTAGGAAGGGGGTTCAAGATTACTCATGCATCTTTTGAGATTAATTGAATAATATTAATAAATTGAAATCAAATCATATTTGGTGGGTTAATAGGATCTTGTGATGTATTTTCATTGACATAGCATGAATGAACAATAAGACGTCTAGGAAATCATATCAATTGCACTAAATCGGATACCTTAGAGATGTACTTTTCTCTTAATTCACTCTCGAATAATTCTTTGTTTTATTTTAATTATAAGTTTTTTTTATTTCAATTCTTTAGTTATTAATTACATTCAAAACTTCGAAATTTGGTTACAATAATTCTACTTGAATGGTAATTCATATTAAAATAGATTAATTAACTGTCTCAATGGGAACGATATTTGACTGGGATACTTGTCACTGCAATTGACATCCCTACACTTGGGGATTTAATTTGAGTGCGCATTATGCCTATCAGTAGATGATAGGGCTGCTAATAGTTGTAGAATTAATAATATTGTTCTATCTAAATCTTTAATTTTGTCATCATAATTAAAAATATAAAGATAAAATAAGGGTTATGTCTTTATAAAGTATAATCAAAAAATAGTTTAAGATTAAATATAATCTTTCAAAAACCAATAAATTATGAAATTTAATTAAAACAATTGATCAATTGATAAGTGTTATTATTATGGGTCTATCACAACTCACATCAAAACATTACCTTAAATTCATTTCAATCCAATATCTTATAATAAATTAACTATAAATTTCAACAAATTCAAATTCGAAATAGTATTAAAATTCATAAATTTATGTAAATTCAAAATCTTATAATAAATCAACTATAAATAAAAAAATTTCAAAATTCAAAATTGTATTAAAAAATCAATAATAATATATATTTAACTCCATATTACATTACTTTAACTCATTAAAATTCAAAATCTCATAATAAATTAACTTTTAATCTAAAGAAATTCGAAATTGAATTAAAAATTTTCAATAACACTATTTATATGACTCCATATACCAGTATATATATATACACACGTCATTATAATAAATTAACTATAAATCTAAAAATATTGGAATTCGAAATTGTATTAAAATTCATAAATTTATGTAAATTCAAAATCTGATAATAAATCAACTATAAATCTTTAAAAAGTTCAAAATTCAAAATTGTGTTAAAAATCATCAATAATAATATATATGTAACTCCATATTACATTACTTTGTATTTAATTAAAATTCAAAATTCGGATTAATGAATAAAATTTAAATCTAAAGAAATTTGAAAAATGAATTAACATTTATCAATAATAGTATGACTCCATATAATAGTGTGTGTGTGTATATACTTTCTATATATTTTTTACTTTTGCTTGGTTGAACTCCTATATTTTTAATAGTTCTTCACAATTGGATTACGTGTGTGTTTGTCAAATCGATTTGGTTTTACCTGTTATCACATATCTGTTTGCCACAATATGACATCACGTGTCTCAAGCATTGCTGATCTAACTCCTTCGAGGTCGAAGTGGACAATAAGAGTGAAAGTTCTCTGTCAATGGACTGTGGCACAAAAAATTAATCCAAAACAAACTGCATCTGTAAATGCAGTTCTTATGGATGACGAGGTATCATCTTCTATTATAAAATTTATTAATATTATTAGATTGAGTTCTCTGAAGAATATATTGTAGTTGTTAATTTTTAATGTGTATGTTTTTTGACATGAACAGGGATCAAAGATAGAAGCTTATACTACGTTCAAGATTGCGTTTGATCGATGTTTGCGCATGTTAAAGGAGGATAACATTGTTAGTATCTCAAATTTTATTGTTGAAGTGCCTAAAAAGGATTTTTTTGCTACCAAACATAATTATCAGCTTGCATTGCATCAATACACCGCAATTCAGCCCTACAATTGACTGGTCGTTAATAGTCGGGATGACCAATTAAAGAATTTATCAAACCCAAGGGAGGAACGAGTTTAAGCGATCTCAAGTTTATCGTGATTTTATAAGGATGACAGAATGGGATAGAGGATAAGCGTGCAAATGAATGCACTTAAATGAAAATAAGATAAATGCAAAGATAAATGATGAGTTCCAAATAATGCAAGGATGAGATTAACAACAATTATGGCATAAATAACAAAGGAATCATATTATTAATTCTAATCTCTCAAGGACATGACATAGAAGCGATCATTAATTCCACCTAAACTCTCTCTCTTTCTTTCGATGGATAGGATGTAGGCCCTCAATAAGGCTCCCAAAAGCACATAGGATCGAGACTAAAGTGAACACCTCCCACTAGGTACTTAATACTCTACGAGTTCCCTAACGAGGTACTAAATCATAGACAATATTCCCTTTCAAGGTACTATGAATTCACTAATGGTTTGGGTCTCCTCACCTAATCAACTAATCTCTCGACTAAGACAATTAAATATTCTATCAAAGGGTTCTAAATCTAGAAGGATATCTCTATCTCATTCTAAATTAATGCACATGAAGTGTATGATGAAATGATTCAATGAACTATCTTAAACACATAATTAATTTCTCAATCCAATCACATGCCCATGACAATTAATCACACAAATCATACATATACATCAAGCAATTCACATCAATGATAGAAATAACACAAATGCCCAATTAAGATTAAAATCAAATTGCATAAAACCTAAATTATCCAACACCAATTATGGAGCTAATCTCATAAAGGAGATTAGCCTATCATATTCTTAGAGAAAACAACATAGACAGTTGTATCTACAAATTACATGAAAAATCTATAAAAAAGTTCACAAAAATTAGAAATAGATTCCCCCTTTGAAGTGTTTCAATGGAGATCTCCTTCTTCTTCTTGTAATCTTCACTCTCCCTTTCTTCTTTGATCACTTGAATGATGGATTTGATGGAGGGGATCAAGTGTAGATAGATGTATAAAGAATGGATGAAAGGGATGGTGAAAAATAGAAGAAAATATATGTGATGTGAGTGAAACAGTAAAAACCCTCGAATAATTTGATCAAATATTGAAGTATTAGGTATTTATACCCCTTGGGAAGCTTCTAGAAGAATTTTAAAAATTTTCTGATCTTGCACCTGCACGGCTCATGTGCTGCAACATGGTCACATGATGGTCTTGTAGGTGTCTCAGGTGCCGGAACACGACCACCCCTTATAGGACCGTATTTGGAACACGGCTCGTGTTGGTGCAACTCCTGTTTTTCTTCTTTTGTTTTAGCTCGTTATCCCTCGTTTCAACTCCGAATTAAGATCCACTTTTTCCTACGTCTTCCTTTTTGCATCTAGGATCTATTTTTACATAAAAATCATACGTTTAGGCTCATTCTCACGTATTTCTATAAAAACACAAAATATAACCGAAATACACTTAAATACAGATAAAATAATACTAAAACACATATAAAAAAACTAAAATTTAGGTGAAAATATCACTCATCACACCCCCAAACTTAAAGTATTGTTCGTTCCTGAACAACAAAAATGATAAAAAAAGGGGAGAGAGATTTTCACCTAAGAAAAGACTAAACGAACATAAGCAATAACACATCAAAAGTAATAAGAATTACAAACTATGCTAAGTTACCCTACAACATTAAAGTCATAACATGAAAAATTAATAAGTTCAATCAAAAGAGAATAAAGAGTAATATAGTCCATTTTTTGTCCAATCCTCATGTTAGATATCAATTTCACTCAACACTCTATTAATTGAGGTAAACTAACACTCATTAACCGATTGGCTCGACTCGCTATAAGCTTGCTCGTGGACTACATTCACAAACCTCCAAAGTTTCAATTAGTGATAAAAAAGATTTTTCATTAAGGATGTAATGACATGCTCTTTGGTATGTCAAGAAGAATATGGATAATAGTAACTAATCAGGTGTAAGTAATCGAAGAGATGGCCAATTTCCTCAACTTCTTCACTTCTTTTTCTTTCTTCCTTATCTTTGCAAATCTCAAGCACTATTCATCAACTTTCCTTGGATTGAGCTTCTTATAAATCATGCTTCCTTATTTGAAATTTTAAATACTTGAGCATATTGTTGTTGTTTTGCTCATTTTCTTGTTTTGAGGTTGCATGTCAATTCTTTCTTGAGCTCTTTTCATCATTTTACTTTCTTGCTTGTTTACCATTTCCTTTCTTCTTTTGCACAATAACTCATCAAACCTTTCTAACTACCATCTCCTCAATCACCCATACAAAAGGTACGTATATAAGGCTTAAGAGGGTAATCATGGCTTGTAATATGCTAAATTCACAAGAAATAGACTTATAGGCTCAAAGTGGTTAACTAGGGATGATGTTTATGGTAAAAAAATTTATGGCAATGACTATGAATAACAAAGATGGCCTTAGAACATATCACTAACCTCTACTAATCGGGCTCGTTCCTATAGTCCTTGAGCAAGTTCTAGTTTATCAAATGTAACAAATCCACTCATGAAAAGAAATACCATGTATGCACGGTTGAGACTCAAATGCTCACAAGCTTATATTCGGACCTTAAGGACTTATTACACCACATTCATCTCAAAATTGAACAAGTTAAATAAAACATGTCACAATTTGAAAGTATAGAGATTCTTAATCATAATTTGTCATCACTTATCACCACAACATGTCATCACTCATGTTAAAAAATGACTCACGACATTCCTAAAACAAACCACCAAATATCCCTAAACAAGAATAAAAATACACATAACACATAAAAGAAAAGACTCACCAAACAAGAAATAATATAAAAACACATAACATATAAAAACAACAAAACCATCCATCAATAGATAATGAAGCACACACTCATATCATCCATATTCAAGTAAGCTCACAAGCATCCCCATCTTTGATTGAAAATAGAAATTCTAAATTAAAAAAGTAAACCTCCCACAAACATAACAAATGAAGTAACATGCTAATCACATCAACCAAATCAAAATCAATTTATGCTAAGCACATAGAAGTGATGAATGTAGAGTAAATTCCCTTAGAAACACATTTGGTAGTGGAAATGGTTGGCACGGGCTTCCGGATTGAATGCACAACGAATCTCGACTTGATCTTGGGCACAATTCGTGCTTCCACTGCATTTCATTTATGCTCAACAACTCATCAAAACCATTAGCTCAACAATTGCAATAAGAATATAGACTATCATGCACTTCAACACAACCAATCGGACAAAAATAAATCCAAAACTCATGAGAAAAATTTTAAAATTGCCCCAAAAATACGAAAAGTATATGCCTTCAAAACAAAATATGTAACACCACGCCATATCCCCCCAAATTTAAATTGAAACAAGGGATTTGAGTTAAGTTTGAAAAAAAATGGTGTGACTTACCTATACACTTCAAATCAAGCACTTCTCGTATCTCATATACGCATCTTCCTCACGAGTACAATCAACCTACAAACCAAAATTGCAAAACAAAATCAAATCCACAATCCTTATTGAAACACTAAATAAAGAAATAAAGATAATAATGGGTTGCCTCCCATCTAGCGCTAAGTTTAATATCTTCAAGTTGGACAAGATTATCGAGCACATGGCGTTCTTGAATAGTCCTTAGGCACTATCATAGGTTTCTTCTTGAAGTAGTGTCTTGTGCTCTCACGTTCAACCACTAGAACATTTCCTTTCTTGTTGAATAATTCAAGCAATTGATCTCCGAAGGCGTTCTTTACAAGGAATGACCCTTTCCACTTGTTTCACTTTTTCCATGGGGCTCTATGTGAATTTTGAAGTTCAACCACATCCCCTGGTAAGAATTCAGGCATTGACAAGTGTTGGCGCCCTCTTGCAACCTTTTTCCTACAATCACCAAATAAATTTTATCAATAAAATCATAGAAGTTCTTAAGAGAATTTGAAATTTCAATAGAATGAGAAGGTTTTGGCTTGTGTGGGGTACCGTCGATGATCTTAGTTTTCAGAGGCTTCTTTTCTTCTATAAGGGCATGGATTTCTTCTTGGTTTCGAATCTTGACTTTCTTTACCATCTCTTCAAGAGACTCTGCAAATCTATCGAATTTTCCTTTCAACTCTTCTTTCAAATCTTTGGATTTCACCCAATTAGATACCCTTTCTCTTTTCTCCTTCATAACCTCATCAACCCCCAAACTATCATCTTTTCGATCTTTAATGGCCATGCATAGATTAGTTGTTCCGGAGGTAGAAGGCTTGTTGTTCTCTTCTTGAAGTATTTCCACGATGGACACAACTTGACTAACTTGGTGCTCAATGGAATCCAATCTAGCACCGAATGTTACTATTGCACTTGTCACTATTTCACACAAATTTCCCATTCGATCCATCCACGCTTCATTAGACTTCCTCTCATGTTCCAGGCGCTCCATAATCTTTTCGATCAACTCATCTCTAAGCCTTTCTTTAATGTCACTTTGGGTAGAATAAGAGGTGTTAGAGTCTTGAAAATTTCTCCATAATTATGGTTGATTTCCTTCTTGATGTCTAGAAAAATTTTCTTGAAAAACATCTTCCACACCTTGAGAGTATACATGTTAATACATCTGATGAGGAACTCCAAAATTCTCATAACTTTGTTGTTGGAATTGCCTATTAGGCACTTGTGCTCCAAAATCCGATTGTAAATTTGGCTCAAAATTTGGCATTTGAAATCCTTGAAAATTTCTCACATTTTCTTGTGTGTTCATAGTTTTCGAATAATATCCATATAACTCATATTTTTGGGCTTGCTCTCCTTTTTCCTCCTTCTCAAGGTATGCACCTACAAGAGAAAGAAAAATTTGAACAAAAATTTCCAAAGCAAATGTAAGATGCAAAATAAAAAAAAATATCCTTATTAAGACCACTCTAAACAATCCTTCGTCAAACTACTAGCGACTGTTACCTCCCTGGCAACGACGCCATTTGATTGGTCATTAATAGTTGGGATGACCAACTAAAAAAATTATCGAACCCAGGGGAAGAACGTGCTAGAGTTTAAGCGATCTCAAGTTTATCGTGATTTTATAAGGACGAATGAATGGGATAGAGGATAAGCGTGCAAATGAATGCACTTAAACTAATGAAAATAAGATTAATGCAAAGATAAATGATGGGTTCCAAATGACGCAAGGATGAGATTAGCAACAATCATGACATAAATAACAAAGGAATCATACTATTAATTCTAATCTCTCATGAACATGGCATAGAAGTGATCACTAATTCCACCTAAATTCTCTCTCGAGATGGATATGATGTAAGCCCTTAATAAGGCTCCCAAAAGCACATAGGACAGAGACCAAAGTGAACACCTCCCAGTAGGTACTAATTACTCTACGAGTTCCCTAATGAGGTACTAAATCATAGGCAATATTCCCTTTCAAGGTACTATGAATTCACTAATGGTTTGGGTCTCCTTACCTAATCAACTAATCTCTCGATTAAGCCAATTAAATGTTCTATCAAAGGGTTCTAAATCTAGAAGGATATCTCTATCTCATTCTAAATTAATGCACATGAACTGTATGATGAAATGATTCAATTGATTATCCTAAACACATAATTGATTTCTCAATCTAATCACATGCCCATGACAATTAATCACACAAATCGTACACATACATCAATCAATTCACATCAGTGATAGATATAACACAAATGCCCAATTAAGATTAAAATCAAATTGCATAAAACCTAAATTATCCAACACCTATTATGGAGCTAATCTCAAAAAAGGAGATTAGCCTATCACAGTCTTAGAGAAAACAACATAGACAATTGTATCTACAAATCCTATGATAAATCTATAAAAAAGTTCACAAAGATTAAAAATAGATTCCCCCTTTGAAGTATTTCAATGAAGATCTCCTTCTTCTTCTTGTAATCTTCACTATCCCTTGCTTCCTTGATTACTTGGATGATGAATTTGATGTAGGGGATCAAATGTAGATGGATGGATGAAGAATGGATGAAAGGGATGGTGAAAAATGGAAGAAAATATGTGTGATGTGTGTGAAATAGTAAAACCCCTAGAATAATCTGATCAAATATTGAAGTATTGGGTATTTATACCCCTTTGGAAGCTTCTTGAAGAATTCTGAAAATTTTCTATTGCTGCACCTACACGACTCGTGTGCTGTAACACGGCCACAGGATTTTCGTGTAGGTGTCTCAGGTGCCGGAACAAGGTCACCCCTCACAGGGCCATGTTCGGAACACGGTTCGTGTTGGTGAACCCCCTATTTTTCTTCTTTTATTTTGGCTTGTTCTCCCTCGTTTCAACTCCGAATTGAGATCCACTTTTTCATACGTCTTCCTTTTCGCGTCTAGGATCTATTTTTACCCAAAAATCATATGTTTAGGCTCATTCTCACATATTTACATAAAAATACAAAATACAACCAAAATACATATAAATACGGATAAAATAATATGAAAACACATATAAAAGACACTAAAATTTAGGTAAAAATATCACTCATCATATGCAACGGCGCCATTTAATTGGTCGTTAATAGTCGGGATGACCAATTAAAGAATTTATATAACCCAAGGGAGGAACGTGCTAGAGTTTATGCGATCTCAAGTTTATCGTGATTTTATAAGGACGACGAAATGGTATAGAGGATAAGCGTGCAAATGCATGCACTTAAACTAATGAAAATAAGATAAATGCAAAGATAAATGATGGATTTCAAATGATACAAGGATGAGATTAGCAACAATCATGGCATAAATAACAAATGAATCATACTATTAATTTTAATCTCTCATGGACATGGCATAGAAGCGATTACTGATTCCACCTAAACTCTCTCTCGAGATGGATAGGATGTAGGCCCTCAATAAGGCTCCAGAAAGCATATGGGATCGAGACCAAAGTGAACACCTCCCACTAGATACTAATTACTCTACGAGTTCCCTAATGAGGTACTAAATCATAGGCAATATTCCCTTTCAAGGTACTATGAATTCACTAATGTTTTGGTCTCCTCACCTAATCAACTAATCTCTCAATTAAGAAAATTAAATATTCTATCAAGGGTTCTAAATATAAAAGGATATCTCTATCTCATTCTAAATTAATGCACATGAAGTGTATGATAAAATGATTCAATGAACTATCCTAAACACATAATTAATTTTTCAATCTAATCACATGCCCATGACACTTAATCACACAAATCATACATATACATCAAACAATTCACATCAATGATAGAAATAACACAAATGCCCAATTAAGATTAAAATCAAATTATATAAAATCTAAATTATCCAACACCAATCATGGAGCTAATCTCACAAAGGAGATTAGCCTATCATTGTCTTAGAGAAAACAACATAGACAATTATATCTACAAATCTCATGACAAATTTATAAAAAAGTTTACAAAAATTAGAAATAGATTCCCCATTTAAAGTGTTTCAATGGAGATCTCCTTCTTCTTCTTGTAATTTTCACTCTCCATTGCTTCCTTGATCACTTGGATGATGGATTTGATGTAGGGGATCAAGTGTAGATGGATGGATGAAGAATGTATGAAATAGATGGTGAAAAATAGAACAAAATATGTGTGATGTGTGTGAAACAGTAAAAACTCTTGAATAATCTGATCAAATATTGAAGTATTAGGTATTTATATCCCTTGGGAAACTTTTAGAAGAATTCTGAAAAATTTTTGATCCTGCACCTACACGGCTTGTGTGCTGCAATATGGTCACAGGGTGGTCGTGTAGTCTCAGGTGCCGGAATACGGCCACCCCTTACAGGGCCGTATTCAGAATACGGCTCGTGTTGGTGCAACCCTTATTTTTCTTCTTTTGTTTTGGCTCGTTCTCCCTTGTTTCAACTCTGAATTTCGATCCGTTTTTTCCTACGTCTTTCTTTTCATGTCTGGGATCTAATTTTTCTAAAAAATTATATGTTTTAGGCTCATTCTCACACGTTTTCATAAAAATACAAAATACAACCAAAATACACATAAATACGGATAAAATAATACGAAAACAGATATAAAAAGACACTAAAATTTAGGTAAAAATATCACTCATTAGAATACAGTAATGATTCCTTCTCATGGGTTTGAGTTTGTTCCAATTGAATCAATTATTCAAAATAAGCTTGAGAGATCATTTTTTGTTGGTAAGTAATGTTGAGAATACATGCAACTCTGTTTACCTTTCACACTTAACTCTTCAGTATTTGTTTTGTGAGTCTTATATGATAAATTTTTAAATGTATTTAACTTCGTTCAATTCTTCACTTTTCCACTCTAGATGTGATTGGTGAGGTGGTAAGTGAGGGAGAAATCAACTACACTAAGAGTAACCCACAAAAACAAGTATCAACTTTGGGTTAATGGACCAAAGATATGATTACTTTTTTTCCCTTCTAAATGTTTAAAATTAAATATATATTTCACTTCTAATATGTCTATTCACATATACTTATTGTTTTAGTGGTAATTTAATTGAATGTACACTTTGGGGAAGTTATGCTGATCAACTAGAGGAATACAAGAATACAGCACAATCCACCACAGTTGTCATAGTATTGCAATTTGCAAGAATTTATGATTGGAATGGTAAAAGAAATGAGTTTATACTATTATTGTTTAATTTCATTCAGAATTCATCCTGACCTATATAACTTTAATGTGCATGGATCAGGTGTGGTGAGAATTTCTAACTCCTATTATACAAGTAGACTCTTCATAAATGATGATGCTGAAGAGATACACAGCTTTAAAGTAAGGTGAATATTTTTAATATATAATCTTCAAACATGTTCCCAAAGATAATTAATGTTCTAAACAATTTCAACTGTGAATAATGTTAATAACATAAAATCAATATTATTGTATAACTAGAATCTCTGTACATCTAACTTTTCTGATGCTAAGAGTGGAAACAACAACTTTGTATCGTCATTGACAATTGGTAGCACCTTAAATCTAACCGGTGAATTTAGAAATTTGGCAGAAATAAAAACTGTGGCTGAGCTAATTGAAATTCAAGAGGTATTCATTATTACTCTACCACCAAGATAAAAGATGCTTAATTAATAACTTAAGTAGCCAACCTACTATAACTTATCTTATACTCCCGTATTTAAAATAGTTAACCCTCAATATCTTAATATACACTTAAATTTACAGCCGTGTTTCTGTATTGTGTGCGCAAAAATAACACAAGTCCAGACCGAAAAAAATTGGGTCTATTATGCTTGCAAGAAATGCTCCAAGAAAGTAATTGAGGAAAATGATGGATATAGATGCAACAAATGCAAGGAAAATGTGCAGTCAGTAGTGCCAAGGTATTCTCATTATGTTTTTACTCTACTATGACGTTTAAAAAATAACTCGAACTATATTATATCAGATACAAAATTCATCTAGAGGTTATGGATGATACCAGTTCAACCGTGCTGGTCCTTTTCGAGCGTCATGGAATGGATGCAATAGGACATACTGCAGCTTCTTTGAAAGCACAATTAGATCAGGTAAATATTTTCTGCATGCTAAACATTATTACAGTTCATGACTCTAGCTATATTTATTTATTATATATTAAAGTTATATTTAAACTGTATTGTATGGCTCAATACTGAAGATTTGTTCATGGATAAACTCAATCTATTGTTGGATATATAGAAAATACATGTTTAGAATAAACGTAACGAAAGATACAATTGATCTTGGAAACCAATTGTTTAACATGAGCAGAATCACATCTGATGAAAAGTTGATTGAAAATTTAGAGGAAGCTATTGCTGCAAAATTTGCAAGCCTCTACAAAATTCATATATTTTCTTTTATTATTTAAATCATTGAATTTCGTTAAATATCACTATTTTTCCATGATTAAACTTAAACTATGATTTACTCAAAATTCATTTTAACAGGCTAGTTGTAAAGAAAAGGACGAGATCAATAAGTCCAGTGACGAATTGGAGACAGATTCAAAGCTTCTTGCTCCATCTGTCAATCATGATGAGGTTTGAAAAAATTTAATAACACAGAGCTAAATTATATTGGCATTCTTATATCCCTTAATTAACAATTTTGATCTTACATTTCTTTTAAACCTCACTTAAATCGATCAGATTCATCATTCCAACAAAGATTTGGAGATCATAGAGCCAAAGTTTGATTCTGGGGAGATTATCATTCCTATTAAAAGAGTACACACAACATTAACTGAAGAAAACGAGCCGGATGAAAAAGAATAAATCATTGCTGATCAACTCTCAACTACAAAGCGGAACAAAATTAGAGTCAAAGTTGAGAAAGAGGAAAAATGAAACTTAGTATTGCTAATCTAAATATGTAATAACTTCATACCTTTATTTAGGTTTGAAACAACTATTGAATTTTAATTATGGTGATACTTCACCCTTACATTTTCATAATAAATGAGAATAAATTGACTTACAGGTATTTACTATACAATTTAAATTGATTTTTTAGTTTGAAAAAAAAAATTATATTGCAAATGATAAAATTTTCTAAATTTAATTGAGATTAGCCTACACTGTAATGGCGTGAAGAACAACTTGAATTCTAAAATCAAATTTACTTTAAAAAAATAATAATAAATGCACAGTAATGACTTAGTACTATAGTGGCTATTAAAAATAAGGGTAAATTATCAATACCTCACTCGAGGTTTGTCCAAACAACCAAATAAACTCCGTAGTTTAAAAAACTACCAATTACACCCTTTGACTTATATTTTAATTTGAGTATTAATAAAAATATCACTTTTTAAAATAAAAAAAAGGAAGGAAATGACATCTATACCCATCTAACTTATGAATTAAAAACTTAAACCTAATCAAATTCGCAATTGCTTTGATTGATCAGCCGCTGAGTTTTTTCAATTGCAATCCATGAACTTTTAGAACGAGGAATTGAAGTCTCTCGAACACAATAAAGTACGACTGCATAATTCAAGTAGAACATAGTAAATTACTTGACAGAAAACTTTTTTGGCATGTGAATGAATTTTCGATAGTTATATATATAAGATAAGTTTTTATTGCCATCAATTTTGTGTTCTAAAGATTTTTTTAAAACTTTTATCTTTCGTGTGGATTTAGGGTGCCCCACAGGAGGTGTTTGAGGATGATTAATTTTGATGGTTATCATTTAAAGTGAGGCAAGTTTTTTTTCGAGAACATTGAGTCATAAGAGTGATTTCAATTTTTACTTTTATCTGGAGTATTTGATTAGGGTTTTTTAATTCATAAGTGTAATGAGTATAGATATCATTTCTTTCCCTTTTTTATTTTAAAAAGGGGTATTTTTGTCAATGCTCAAATTAAAATTTAAGTCAAAGGTGTAATTGGTAGTTTCTTAAACTACGAGGTTTTTTTGATAGTTTGGACGAACCTCGAGGGCGGTATTGGTAATTAACCCTAAAAATAACAAACTGAATATTTCTAACGTGAAAGATAAACCAATCTTTTACCAAAATTCTGTGATTGGCACATGTAACCTTTGAATATGTTAAAACAACATTTAATTGTAAAAACATAAATTCACTAAACTGCGTATTACGCATGTTAGAATAATAAGATTACCAATGAAGAAATGCAATTTTTCTTATTTAAATTATTATATCTTTTACATTATTATATCTTTAATGGTGATTGTTAAATTTAATTAACGATCACATATATTTTACTTTATTTTGTCAAGTAGATTACCAAATTTAATATATAAAGATAAAAAATAATACAAAAAAATAATTGAAATTTTCCTCCTTTTATTTATATTATTATCTTTATTAGAGACTATTAAATTTAACTAATGAAAGCTGAAATTTTAACTTATTTTGTTAAGGGTATCACAAAATGTAATATATAAAGATACAAAATTATTATAAAATATTAATTGAAAGAAAAAAACTTAACGATCCCACGTAGCACGCGGGTTACATTCTTTCAAAATAAAAACACGTAAACGTTATTGGGGTAGGGATGGAGTATTTTACCTCTGTTGCTTTATAAACCTCGTTATCTATATTAATTTAGAGCAACTATTCCTTACAATGGTTCACTTAATTTATCATATGTAATCTAAGTAATTTATGTTTTAATATATTTTTAAATTTTAATATTTATTTTTAAAGTTTAGTATTTTTAAGTGTATATTTTTTCATTTTAATCCGACTTATTATAGGTTGTTTTTGGTTTTTTAGTTAAAATTTAGGATTATATAATACATTCATTGTCTAGTTGGGGTCAGTAAAACTAAATTACATAAATCTCACTTATTTTTTACGTGTATATATATATATATATATATATATATATATATAACATCTTACTTTAACGCATACATAACTGATTTCCTCTACTCATACTTCCTTCGTCCCGCCCTAATGGTTACGCTTCCTTTATAATTACAAAGAAAGCTTAACCATTGGAGCAGTATAGAGGGAGTATTAATTTGAAATAAATTAAATTAAAACCTACCATACTTAATAGTAATGATTTATAAATATTTTTATTTAAATTGAATTTTAATTTTATTAAATAATTTTAATGATTATACATTTTTTATAAATGGCGATATTATAAAACATAATTAAAAATACTCCTATTCCTAAATGATATCTATTTTTTTGGTTGAACTGTCAGTTGAATTGATCTAATTGAACCTCAAATTGCTACTCGTTCTTGTATTCCTCATCTCAAGTAATATGTATCAGTATGGAGCCATCGTCGTTCGGTCTTCTACGTGTCGGCTTGGGCCTTTCCCTTACCGACTATCCTATGGCTAGGTTTGTATACTTTTCCCGAGTAAATACCTGAGGCATTCTATTCACTTTTATAGGACAGATAGCCGACTTCTTGTTACCTTATCCGGACTCTTTTAGTCTACGGATTCTGGTGTCCTTTCACAGCCTGCCTTCTAGATCTGATTTACTGTTTTAGCTCATCAATCATCGGATGATATCTATTCTCTACCAATGTCGAGTTTGGTTATAAAAACACTGCAAATTAATGTCCCACGATCTCATGTTGCAGGGTAGACTTGAATATCAGTATTAAATGGGCGAGCAGCCTTAATTTTGTAATCCATAATGGCAGCGGCCCATTTTATTTTTTCATATGGGTCGAGAATAGAATAAGAGAAATGATTTGACTTGTCAACACAAAGTTAAGCCGCCTTGTGAGAGTTAATATCAATTTCGTCCTAATTTAATTTTCATTTTTAGTTATTTAATCAACATTAATTTTAATCTTTTAATTTTATTTACTTTTATATAATTTGGTTCGTTTTTTTTTTATTTATTTAAACTGAAAAAGTTAAAAGCTATAAGACTAAAATTTAAATAAATAAAATGTTGAAAGAGTTAATTTGGATTTAACCAATATCAAAGGGTCAAAATTAAGATTTTGGTTGTTAATTAATGAAAATGGAATCTCTTGGGATCAATTATTGGGCCATATCATAAAATAATCACAAGAAATATGGGAACTCAATAATTGAATATGATGGGCCCATTGCACTATCATTAGCAGCCGCTTATTACACACCCATTTGGGTGGGTTAAAACACTAAAAAATAAAAATCTCGATTCTATTTTACAGTCGTGTAAAATAATATATATTTTTAAAGAATGATTATTAAAAAATTCTTACAATCTTAGCTTTATTTTAAAAATTAATAATAACGCATGACATTTAATATTTAATAAATAAAATATTGTAAATAAAACAACGAAATAAAATGTGTAATTTGAAAAATTCGGTGTACACTAATTACACAAATGAAAATGTCAACCATTCAATGTATAATATTGAGTTTTTTTTTTTAATACTTTTGGAAATATTGAAATCTTAAGTATAATTAGTCCTTTTTTTCTACGTAATTTAGATTGGTGTCTCAATATTGATTCACGTTGTTGATGTGTCTTTGATTTACGAATGAGATACAGATGGTCTTGGCTTAAGTGTAGCATCACTCCTAGATGAATTATATTAAGGAAAGGTAATTAATTTAAACCAATGCACTTGAAAATATTTATAGTTTTTTCTTTAATATAATTTAAAATTTATTTCTTTTCTATCTGTTGGATAACAGCAGTACATTACAAGCTGTCAATCAAAATTTATATATTAAAATATTGATTAATAATTTAATGATGTATTCTTAGATGAGACTCTCTGACATTGATGTTTTATATTTTTGTAATTAATTTTTAATTTTTATTTTATAAATATTACTCTGTACCAAAATTTCTCGTTTACTATAACACATTGTTTAAAAACATTTTAATTTTTTTATTAATTCTATTAACTTTTTAAAGTATTGTAGTATTTTGTTAACTTTTACTTCTCTAAAGTAATATTTTTTTTAGGTGTGAAAAATATTATGAAACAGACAAATAAAAAAAATGTGAAGGATAGAATGAGATAGAAAGAAAATATCATTATGTGAAGGATAGAATGAGATAGAAAGAAAATATCATTTTTATTCTTACTATAAATTGTTTATGAGGAATAATCCACCGTACCATAATCGATTTCCATTAATGGCACGGGATATCCTGTGACACTTTGGTGTGACATTTCCTATAACATTTCTTAATAGAATGACACGTGGCAGGTTGAATCAATCCTTACCCCTAAGGATTTATTGGTTAGGGTATAGTATCTCTCATCTCTCCTATGTATAACTCATTTAATGGAGTGACACAAGAAATGTCACACCAAAGTGTCACAGAAGATCCAGACCCTCCATTAATGGATTAATTTTTTTTTTTCTTTTAAAATGTTATCTTTTTGTTTGTACCGAAATCATTTGATGTAAAATGAGAACAAAATTAAAAAATTAAAACTCATAGAAAAGATTACATCAGTTGGTTATTTTATTAATCATAAAAATTGAAAATCCAGTTCTAGAAAGTCAAGCTAGGTCTCCTTAATTCCAATCCAATGCATGCATTTGGTCTCTGCTGGATCTGTGCTCTAAACGCCGCCGTGTCAATCCAATCCTCCCTTGATCACAACATTTTCAAACTTGAACTAATATAAATACCACCTCATTCAACAATCTATCCATCAATCTATCAATCCTTCCATCTATACAAACTTACAAACACACATCTTTACACCTAAATTTAAACCATGACCACTCCAACCATCTATGATAATTTTCTTAAACATCTCACTGAAGAGTTGGAAAAACACAACTCCATTTCAGACAACCTTGTTTACACCCCAAACAATGCATCTTACACCTCTGTCTTAGACTTCCCCATCTGGAATCTCAGATTCACCTCAGATTCCACCCCTAAACCCCATGTCATCATAACCCCTCAACATGAATCCCAAATTCCCCCCATCATACTCTGTGCCATACAAAATGGCTTGCAGCTTAGAATCCGAAGCGGCGGCCATGACTTCGAGGGATTATCTTCTTTATCCGAAGTCCCATTCGTTGTAGTTGATCTGATCAATCTTAGCGAAATAACAGTCGACGCTGAGGCCAAGACGGCGTGGGTTGGAGCTGGTGCGACAAACGGTTCGTTGTATTACAGAATCTCTGAGAAAAGCCCCACCTTGGGATTCCCTGCTGGTGTTTGTGTGACTCTTGGAACTGGTGGCCACTTCAGTGGAGGTGGCTATGGCTCTATGATGAGAAAATACGGCCTGGCTGCTGACCACATCGTCGATGCAAGAATAGTCGATGCTAAGGGCAGGATTCTAAACAGAGAATCAATGGGGGAGGATCTGTTTTGGGCTATTAGAGGTGGTGGAGGTGCTAGTTTTGGTGTCATTACAGCTTGGAAGGTGCAGCTGGTCGATGTTCCGGAAACAGTCACTGCTTTCAATGTCAAGAGTACTCTAGAACAGAATGCAATTCAACTGATTCACCGCTGGCAATACGTGGCACCTTAATTGGACAAAGATATAACCATGGACGTTGATGCAGGGGTGACGAGTTCCACCCAAGATGGAAGCAGTGTCACTACGATCACTGCTTCCTTCTTTGGAGTTTTCCTTGGCAGTGTCGAAAAATTACTAAGATTGATGCAAGAGGATTTCCCCGAATTAGGCTTGGCGAGGGAAGACTGCACCGAGTTGAGCTGGATCCAATCTGTCCTAAATGCCGCCCAATACGACATACAAAAGCCGGAGGCACTGCTGGACAGGACTCAGCTCAACAAATCGTACATGAAAAGAAAAATGGACTATGTTCAGACTCCCATTCCAGAGAATGTTCTAGAAGACGTGATCAAGATGTATTTTGCACCGGAAGCAAAGCAAGCCTCGCTTTCCTTCGCAGCCTACGGTGGAAGAATGGATGAAATATCGGAATCAGCCATTCCTTTTCCTCACAGGGCGGGGAACTTGTTCAAAATCTTTTACACGATGTTTTGGCCGGAGGAGGATGCTCAGAATCCAGACAAGTACTTGAAATGGGTACGGAATGCATTCGATTTCATGACACCGTACGTGTCCAGCTCCCCTAGGGGAGCGTACTTGAACTACAGAGATATCGACATTGGAGAGAATAACAAAGATGGAAAGACGAGTTACGAACAAGCAAGTGTTTGGGGCAAGAAGTATTTTAAGGACAATTTTGATCGCCTTGTTAAGGTGAAAACTGAAGTTGATCCTCAGAATTTCTTCACGTATGAACAGAGTATTCCACCATTGAACTAAATGATGGAGAAAGAAAGTTAAAGGGGAGTGATAAATTATGAGTTTGCATGAATCTATACTTTCATTTGGAGTATTTTGTTTTGAATAAAGCTTATGTATTAATAATTATATACTCATTTGCTGCCATTTTTTTGAATTAGGATAGGATTTTACTCTTCTTTTAATATTGTACGAATAAAATGTTGATGAGTTCAAATTTAAGTAATTTTTTAGTGTGCTGTTTACTAAGATTATTCTGAGTTTAAATCATCGTTGTAGCATCTCAATTAAAAACAATTTATCCTTATTTCATGAATAGTAAGATTAACTAATTGTAAACTTTTCAACTTCACATACTACTTTTCAACTCTTAACTAATAAAATTTGATGATTTGTGAATGGGACAGGAGGATGGATTCGGTGCTAGTGCTGTGCCAAATTGAAATTCTAAGTTCCTCATGAAATCAAACAATTATTAAATAAAGTAGAAGAAATATAATAATCTTCTCTCTATATATGTAATTTTTCCACCCTATCATATTGCAAAGGAAATGCCGCGCAGCACCTAATCATCTTTTCTAGAATGTGTTCATATAATAATCAAACACTCCACCAAAATTTCTTGAACGAAACCCATAAACACTTAGTTAGAAAAATGTGAAAACTATACAAAATTTGGAAAAAGGAATTCGAAAATTTTATGAAAGTGTGATTGTGTCGGGTGAAAAACGAATTCAAAAACATACTTGTGGATTTATATTATATATGATTATGCGTTTTTAATTCATATTCATGATCATTTTGTGCATCTTCAACTGTTATATAAAGTCTGAATATATATCTTAGTTGTTGATTGAGCGCGTTCACTGCTGAACAGAATTTCATGTTATGATTCTAAGCGAGGGGATTGCGAAGCTTCATTAGAATAGTTTGATTGAGGCTGATAAGCGTTTTCTCAACATACAATATTAATCCCCAAGTATGAAGAGTGCTATTGTAGCTTTGATAAACGACTAAGTGTTTATCGAACCCAAAGGCGTATTATTATTAATTTAATTATATTCTAACTTACTAAGACTATTATGGCAAAATAATTGTATGATTAAGTAACCAATAACTAAATAATTAAAAAAAAATTAAAATAAATAACAGTAGAGATTGAACGAAAGTGAATAAGTGAGAAGATAGGTAGTTCTTCGGGCCATCCAGTTCAACTTATTAATTTCCCTTCCGAGTATCAATGTCCGACTCTGCCTTGTGGAATATGAAAGCATCACTAAACCATGTCATTCTACTCGATAGACACAAGTAAATAAGCATGTGACACATGTGAATATCCTTGAAGCAAGAGATATAATTCACCTCCTTTTTAGGTACTATCAGTATCAATTATTTCCCGTGCACTAAGTACTCTAACCCGACATGATCTCCCTTTATAGGTACCATGAAGTTATACTCTTTATCCTATTTATTAACCCAAATACGATTCAATTAAAAAGTATTTGTATAAGATAGTTCTAATGAGACTTTGGAATCCATTCACTTAGAATCATAACATGAAATCCTGCTCAGTAGTGAACGCACTCAATCAATAATCAAGATATGTATTCAGACTCTACATAACATTTAGTGATGCACAAAACAACTCTTAGTATAAATTAAAAACGCATAATCTTATATAAAATAAACCACAAGTAGTGTTGTACGGAGTATACACATGAAAGTTCAATTAACTTATAAAACCTTCATAAACCCTAGAACTACCGAACGGTTCTAGCCCATGATTGATCGAAGAACAATCATGTTGGTTAGATAGATCTCATCCATAGTCTTGAAAATAATAAGATAAATTAAGATGCGAAGTAAACCCTAGATGCGGGCGCCGTCGCGTCTCTCTCCGTCTTGAATCTTCATTTGGTTCTCACTTGATTTGACAGACGAATCTCTCTCCACAGCTTCGTGGATGGTGGTAGGGTTTTGGATGTTATGTAGAATGAAGGTGATGAATGGCTCTCTTTCCCCTTACGTAGGGTCTTCCTTTTATATTTGTGAGCTCTCCTTATGGACCTAGGATGGGCATTTTGAGTAAAAACACGCACAGAAGGTGTAAAAATACAGATCCGGACGTGTCCAGCGCATCAGTTTGACCAAAGGCCTTGGTCGAACCGATCACAGCAGGTCGAATTAAGATCAAATTGACCTGTAACACACTGGTAGATCTGGGGTTCGACCCGAATGGCACCTTGAATCAGAAGCTTTCTGGTCGAACTGCAACTGCTTCTCTTTAAGCTTCTGGTTCGACCACGATTCGACCACTGTACTTGGTCGAACCACAGTGTCGTGGTCGAACCACACTCCTGACGATCTTCTGATGCATGGTTTGACCACAGTTGCTGGTCGAACCAACTTCCTCTTGGTCGAACCAAGCCCCTGCTTGGTCGAATCGGACACTTAAATCCCCTTTTTCTGGTTCCGATCACTTCTATCATATTTTTCTTCAAAAATCCACTCAAACAGACTCAATACACCTGATTCATGACTTTCTACAATACTACTCAATTTATCTTAACTTAAGATCAAATCTTACATCATTATCCCACGAATCAAGGCTCAAAACACGTGAATTTACGCACTCATCAAACCCCCAAACTAACATGTTGCTCGTCCAACGCAATCAAACATAGGAGTAAGTGTAAATTTCACAAGTCCATCTAATCTAGTACAAGTCATACCTACACATCCAACTCTATTAATTAAAAAAAAGTATCACTCACATCATATATTTCATTCATGCAAAACATCACTCAATTATAATGCAATTCGGAGTACTAATTCATCTAGTTCACAGGATAAGTGTTTATTCTTGCACTCAAGTGTAAAAGATATACACTTTAAATAGGTTAGTATATATGCTCATAATCAATTCACATTCCCGCGTAACCATAAGCTTGACAAAGGTCTCAAAAATCAACTTATAATCACTTCGTTACTAGGATCACCAAGGACTTGCTTTTGAGTTGTAATGTTGGCTCTTTGTTAAAGGTAGAAAAATATAGATAAAGTGACTAATTCACTAGTAGAGAATTACCTTGGAAATTTACTTTTCATCAAACAACTTCTTCTCTCCTTCTTATTCTCATGATCTCCGTGATTCATTTTTCCTCCTTTGCCTTAGCATCAACATCATCTTCTTTTTTAGTACAAGGGTACCAATTGCAGGCACTACCTTTCTAAGTAGTTGGGGTACTGGTTTCAGGCATTACCCCTAATAAGATTTAATCATTTCTTTCTTTTCAAATTTATACTACTCAACCCAAATTATCTTCCTTCCTTCACATTCAAGCTAGCATTTATTCACCTCAACTCTCTACAAACGAATATGGTATTCAACAAAAGCTCAAGTAAAGGATAAATAAAGGCTTTTTAATCAAGGCTTGCTAAAGAAAAAGCTTGTAAAAGCTCAAAAGGGCTCGCAATGATTTATATAATATGTGGTAATGTAAAATTTGGCTAAGTGACTCAAATAAATAATAACGGCATAAGATCATGTCCTAATAACTCATTAATCATAAGTCTCACACAAGACTCCAAGCCAAGTTCTAGAATACAGTCATATGAACGATTCTCACAAGAATAAACTATCATGCATATAGCATAATTTCATAAGGCTCAAATTCTCACATGGGTAAATAGAATCCTAAGCACTCCTCATAGCATATACTGAAGATTAATTCGCAATGAACTCCACATATTTAACAAGTAATGCATGCATCTCATCAATAAAATCGACACATGCAAACTACGAATGTAACATACTTAGCAAAGAAACCATCATAACAATCCAAATCAAGTATATCCAACATCTCCATCCAATATCAAATTAGAATATATCAATATACATGACACACACACCACAAATACCCATCCTGTTAAAAGAAAAAAAAGAAGGGGAATGAGATGAAGCAAACAAAGGAAAAAACCTGGTGCAACCTACTCCTCCGGAGCATCATCTTCATCATCATCATCACTCATCTTCGTGCGCCAAGAGTCAAAATCCCTATAGAGATTATTCAGTTTCCTATCTAGCTCACGCTCATTAGCCTGCATCTTTCCCAATCTCCTATCCATCTCTACATAATTCATATGCAGCGCAGTGTATCTCATATCAAGTGCGGTATAAATAGTGGTGAGCAAGCCCAGCTGGCGATTTGTCTCCTGCTGATTATTGTTCAAGTTGGCAAGCCGCTCATTCAACAACCTAAACTGCTCCCTCAAGTACTCATCAGGACCAGACCAATACCGCTGCTTTGGGACTGCCGAAATGTGTGGTGGTGGCATCCTATGCTGATGCGAAACATCCATCTCAGGATGGATCTGATCCTCTCCATGCATCACATGCTCATCATGCTACTGCTGCGGCTGCTGTGGCCCTTGCTGCCCTTCATCAACAATCCTCTGCAACTCCTTGTACATCCTTGTAGTGTACATCTGAGCCACAGTCCTCCAGTCAGCGTTTCTCAAGCATGTAATTGATATGGCCTCATGTGCCAATGTGCTCATCAACTTGTTATCCTCACTCCGGATCGTAGTCAACTCTGGTACATCATATGGAAACATAAAAGAGAAGGGCCTAGACCCCCTAGTGTAAAACCAAGCTCCATCATGATGATGAACAAAACTAGCTTTCACGCATGCACTCATAACTAGATCCGGATCCTCCGAGATGGGTGTAATGCCAGTAAAGTCCATGTGGTAATACTCAGCCACAGAAGTCAACAATCCTCCAATATTCACTAGCTGGAATGTAGAGCTCCTAAACTTGTAGAGCTGCTGAATCAAGTACGACCCCACATTGAACCTTACTCCATTCAACATGCACCATAGAACATACAACTCACCCCTCGATACACAACTTCCTTCAGACCGGGCGAATAGTGTGTTGCCCAATACTCAATCTATATATCAAATTACGGGGTTTCTAATCAAGTAAGTGCGAGCATACTTGGTCTTAAAATCCATGTCCTCTCCAGAAATGGCTCTCTAAAAGTTATTCGCCTTGACATACCCATTCTCATTCCTGGAGATCCTCCTCAGCATCTCGAAAAGCACATTGAAGTCCTCAGCTGTCCATTTTCTTATCTCTCTCCAGCTGAAACGAACACTCATAAGAGAGCGGACTAGAGCCCTTCTTGATAGTGATCGAGCATAACACCTCAGCAGTCACATGGAAGTACGTCGGCTTCTTCAACTACATGAAGTGACATATCCCTACTTGGTCAAACATCCATATAATGTCATCTCGGATGTACACTGTAATCATGGCCCCATCATCCTGGTACTTTGTTTGAGCCATTTTACCAGACATGTGCCCCAACAATCCTTTATCTCCTCCCAATTCTCCATCCGAATCTTGAAATCTTTAGGCAGTCTCTCCTTAAGCCTTAGCTTCATGGTAACTTCGTCCTCATGAGATGGCCTGTCTTGTATCTTCTTTGATCGAACTTCAGTCTCTTTTCCTTTTCCTACAAAATAATACTTCAATACCAAACGGATACAAGAAAAGCAAACTAAATCCAATGCAACTAACTATACATTAAACTCTACTCAAGACTTCAAGTTTTCATGTATAATCATCTTCAAACAAGCATGCTTCTTCTTCATCAAGAATTCATCAATCAAAACATTCACATGCTAATTCAATTCCACTTCTATTCCAACTTCTCAATTATCAACAATTTCAACAACCACTTCACTTTCTTAAGCATGCATTCATCAATTCAACACAATTCAACTTAAAATTCAACATGATTCACTTTACTTCTAAAATAACTTATCAATTTCATGTAAACATCAAGGACTAACAACAATTCAACAATTAATATCGGACCCATCAATTGTTCATAGGAAGATTCAAATAATAATTCAATTTGCACCATGTATTATCATGAAAACGAGTTCAATCTACTTACCCACTCCAAAATCAAGTAATAGAACTTCAATCCTAGGGTAATAGGGTCAAGAGAATATACCTTTTGATCAGGCCATGACTAAATATGAACCAGTGCGAAAAATCCCCAAATTCGTCGAGAAACCCTAGTTTTGCAACTAGAATGCTCTAAATTCGTGACAAATCGAGTGTGTGTAGTATGGAATGTGATTTAATAGGGGCAAAATTGAGTGGAAATGAAGTTTTAAAGAAGAAATTCTTGGTTCGGAGAGGATTCGAGTACGGGTGGTTGATGAGAGTGTAAATTAACGTATTATGGGCCTGATTTCTGTGGAAATTGAGTACGATTAAGTCTTTTATTGAGATGAATCAGAATGTTTATGGAAAAGCCACGAATCAGAGGATACAAGGGCTTTTTGGGCATATTTGTACATGAAAATATATCAAAAGGGCTCGCTATTGGAAGACATGATTTTTGAGGCAATTTTTGAAGGCTGTTCGACCTTAGGACCTTATTCAACCATCATCACCTTAGTCGAACAAGGTGGTCAAGTTGAGCAAAATAGGTAGATACGTAAAGAGAGCTTGCTCTACCAAGGGATGTTGGTCGAGCAGATGAGGCTTGGTCAAACGAAATGTGCAAAAACTTATAGAAGGTTTGCTCGACCGTTGCTTGATCAGGAGGCCTAGGTCGAAAGGATTTTCGCTGCTTTTATTTTTAAAAATTCTGGATTTCTTTTATCAAATTTGATATATGCCTCAAGAAAAAGCCCATCCAAGGCCCGTAAGAAGATTCCACGAGTATAAAAAAAGAGCTTTCGCAGGAGAAAGAAGAGACACACACCACTTCATCATCTATTCACCACTGAAACCCTACCGCTATCTGAATGAGCTGTGGAGAGAGGTTCGTCTGTCGAACCAAGTGAGAACCAAGTGAAAATTCAAGACAGAGAGAGTCGCGACGGCACCCGCATATAGGGTTTGCTCAGCTTTTTAATTTATCTTGTAATTTTCAAGACTATGGGTAAGATCCTATCAACCTCCATGATTGTTTTTCGATCAATCATGGGCTAGAACCGCTTCGGCAGTTCTAGGGTTATGAAGGCTTTATGAGTTAGTTTGTATTTCATGTGTAAACTCTGTACAACACTACTTGTGGTTTATTTTATATATAATTGCGTTTTTAAATTCATACTCACAGTCATTTTGTGCATCATTAAATGTTATGTAGAATTTTTATACATATCTTGGTTATTGATTGAGTGCGTTCATTGCTGAGCAAGATTACATGTTATAATTCTAAGTGAAGGAATTCCGAAGTCTTATTAGAACTATCTTATATGAATACTTGTTAATAGAATAATATTTGGGTTAATAAGTAGGATAAAGAGTATAATTTTATAGTACCTATAAAGGGAGATCATATCGGGTTAGAGTACTAAGTGTACGGAAAATAATTGATACTGATAGTACCTAGAAAGGGGGTGAATTATATCTATTGCTCTGAGGATATTCACATGTGTCATATGCATGTTTACTTGTGTCTATAGAGCAAACTTGCATGGTTTAGTGATGCGTCCATAGACCACAAGGCAGAGTTGGACATCAACACATGGAAGAGAGATTAATAAGCAAAACTGGATGACCCGAAGAACTGCCTAATTTCTCACTTGATCACAGTCGTAGTATCTCTGTTACTTATTTACTTTATTTGTTATTTATTTACTTGTTATTTAGTTCTTTAATCACCAAAAACAAATTGCCAGCATAGTCTTAATCAATTAGAATATAACTGAATTAATAATAATCCGTCCCTTGGGTTCGATAATCACTTGGTCGCCTATCGAAACTATAATTGATATCCTTCATATTTGGGAATTATTTTCATCAAGTTCTTGGCGCCCATCAAGTTATTAATCCATTATTTCTAGTTTAATTAGGACTATTTTATTCTTGTTTTCTTTTTTTTCTAACTTTGAATTTTTCTTAGGTGTATGCGCACTAGATCGAAGTGAACTAATCTAGAACCTTTTGATCCGGAACTAGAGGCATCCGCGAAGAAAAGGAACGCTAAGAAGAAGAAGCAAGCAACTGAAGCTGCAACTGAATTCAACTTGGAAATAGAAGCAGTCAACATGGCAGCGAATCCCGATACACTTTCCATTCGTGAAGTCTTTAAGAACAACGGAGGAGACAATGTGGGGCTGTTAGGAGCAAGAGGGGCCGGAGCCGATTTTGATCTACACCCTGCTCTTATCACCATGATTGAAAGGAGTCCCTTCTCTGGGGAAACCTTTGAAGATTCTAAGCAACATCTAAATAAGTTCCTTGGGTATGCAAGTACACAAAAAGATGTAGGAGCTCATGAGAATGCAAGGAAGATCATCTTGTTTAAGTTCTCGCTGAATGAAAAAGTGAGAGATTGGTACGATAATCTTAATGCTGCTGAATGTGATACCTGGGAGAAGTTGAAAGTGAAATTCTTGGAGCAATACATGCCACCTTCGAAGGTGTTTAAGATAAAGAAAGAAATCAATCAATTTGCTATCCATGGTAATGAGAAGTTTTATGAAGCTTGGGACAGATTCAAGGACATGCTTCTGAAGTGTCCACATCATGGGCTATCTAAAGCTCAATACATCAGTATTTTCTACAATGGGTTGGATTGTGATTCTCATGTGTTACTTGATGCTTCATCCAATAGAGCATTGCTTACATAGTCACCCATTGAGGCCGAGAAGCTTTTTGAGGATATATTGATGAATTCAAGAGATTGGCCGACTGATAAAGTGAGAGGCACTTATGTTCTTGGTAAAGTAGCACAGGTTGAACATACTATGGTGAAGTCGGGAAGAGATGATGAGATCGTCTCTAGCTTGGCTAATATCAACAAGCTACTCGAGTCTCAGCAAAAGCAAATTACGGATATATCTCAGAGAGTACCAATGATGCAGCTGGATGGTGGCTATGAAGGAGCTATCCAAGAGGAGATCAAAGAGGCTAACTACGCTATGTGTCAAAGTACTCAAGGAACGATGTTCCAAAATCAAGGAACCCAGAATTATCAGGGGAACTACTATAATCATGGTCTGTCGGGTAATTATCAACAACCGAGGAGGCAGGAGTTTTTGTGGAGTAATCCCAATAATGCATTGCAACCTCCTATTGGTGTTGACACGGGTGCTTAAGTGGAAGAAGAAAAACTGGGTTTTGAGGATACGGTGAACAGGTACATGGCGAGGAATGATGCAAGAGTGGATCAGCTTGAGGCTAAGTTAGAAAAGAAGATTGATGCTAATCATGAGGATTTGTCTAAACAAGTGAACGACCTTATGTTGTTGATGGGGGAGATGGCCGGAAACATAAATAATTTGACTAAAACTATTGAGAAAGGGAAGTTACCATCTCAAAGTATTAAGAACCAAAGTCTTGCCATGCCATCACATTGAGGTCAGGAACGTAGTATTGTCCGATGATGCCAGCGAGAGAAAACAAAGGGAGCAGAGGAGTTGCTCAACCAAACCTGAGTCGCTTGACCAGACTAGCTGGTCGAACAGAGGTCGAACAAACTCCAGAGAAACAGAATTAAAATGCTTTGTTTTCAGACCCGCCGTTTGACTAACACCATTCCATTCGACCAAGCCATCTTGGTCGAACGGAGGTCGAACAACACCTGGAGAAAGGGATTGCGCGAGTTGCAAAGTTGTTCGACTAAGACCTTGCCATTCGACTAGACCATTGTAGTCGAACAGTGTTCGAACAACACCTGGAGAATGAGAGCTCGCGATCAGCTAAGTTGTTCGACCAACCCCAGTTTGTTCGACCAAACCAGCTCGGTCGAACAGAGGTCAAGAAGTTTGGTTCAGAGCCCGATTCGATCCCAAATGCTACACCCATTAATCAGAACAGCATGGTACCATCTCAAGAGTAGAACACTGAGGTTACATTAGAGAAGAAGTGGGAAAGAGCCAAGAGATTGAGAGCCGAAAGGGATAAAATGGAGAAGGTTGAACGTGATGAATGGGGGATTCCCAAAATAAAGATACCTCCACTGTTTCCTTTCAAGCGTGTCAAAAAGGGATTGGAAGAAAAGTTCAAGAGGTTTTCAGACATCATAAACAAAATAAGCTTGAATATTCCTTTCTCCAAAGTGATCTTGGAGATTCCGTAATATGCCCGTTTTCTGAAGGATATACTTTTGAAGAAGAAAAGCTTGAACGGAATTGAAATAGTGAATCTGTCGGAGAATTGCAGCTCAATCATACAAAGAAAGCCGCCAACTAAGTTGAAAGATCCGGGGAGCTTTACTATCTTGTATGAAATTGGAAAGGGGCCGACACGACGAACCTTGTGCGATCTTGGGACAAGCATTAATTTGATGCCTTTGTCCATTTTTAAAAGGCTTGGTTTGGGGTAGTTAACTCCCACATCGGTTGCTCTACAATTGGCGGATAGGTCTATAACTTTTGCGAAGGGTGTTATTGAAGATGTTCTTATCAAAGTAGAGAAGCTTGTCTTTCCTGTGGACTTTCTTGTTCTTGAGATGGAAGATGACAAAGATAATATCCCTCTAATCTTAGGGAGACATTTCCTTGCGACTGCGGGACTATGATTGATGTGCAAAAGGGTAAGCTATGGTTGAGGATGGATAAAGAAGAAATCTTATTTAACATTGACAAAGCAATGAAGATGCCAATGGAGACGCAATGTCACAACATCGATGTGGTGGAGGAGATCGTGAAGAAAGATATGTCCTTGATCCTCTCTAAGGATCCTCTTAAGACATGCTTGGCGGAGTCTCTTACTTTTCCTACCATGGAGCTAGATGAACTCTCCAATGAGGTATATATTGATTTCCTTGAAAATTTACTTGCTTTGAGTGATGACAAGTATGAGTCGAAAAGGACCAAGATTGAAGAGGTGAAGTAGACTAGAAAGTACTTGCCTTTGGATAGAGTTAGCACACCTCAAGAAGAGAAGAAAAAGGAGTTGAAACCGCTACCAGAGCATTTGAAGTATGCATATCTAGGTGATAATAAGAAATATCCAGTAATTGTATCTTCTTCTCTTGATGATGATCAACTTGAGGAATTGTTAAATGTGAATAGGAAGTATAAGTAGGGGTGTAAACGGGTAGGGTATGGTACGGGTATGCCAAATCCATACCCTACCCTATATCTATTTCCTTCATCCATACCCTACCCTATTACCCTCAAATGTATCATCGGGTAGGGTACGGGTATTATCCATCGGATAAACGGATATCCACCGGGTAAACGGATATCCATCTATTTTAAAATGACCACCCTAATTATCTTACTATTCTCATTTATCCCTATGATGCCGATACTTCTCTTTATCTTATTCGCCTCAAATAAATATAAATGTCCAACATATAAATAAATCATCACTCTTAACCACACAAGAATCATGAATCAAAATACAAAATAAGGCTTCAAATTATACTAATATCATTAAAAAAACCCAAGTAGCACGATAAAAACTAATCAAACTAATCAAGCAATGTTTATAAAATCATCTTCAACTGTTGCATGGCTTCAAGTTTACACAGATTTGATAACTTCAAATGTAACAAAGATCTTCATAGTTTCATAATCTCAAATTTAATTGTCAACAGATTCATCCTAAAAAAAATACATATATAAATATTAAAGGACATATTTTAATAACTATCATTATAATAATAATAAGTATAAAGAAATATATATATATATATATATATATATATATATATATATATATATATATATATATATATACACACGGGTAAACGGGTAGGGTAATCGGGTAGGGTAGACGGATATTTTATAAAAACCATACCCTACCCATACCCTTAACATTTTAAACGGATACGGGTAATACCCTACCCGATACCCGATTATACTCTACCCTACCCTTACCCGATCGGGTATTACCCGCCGGGTACCCGTACCCGCGGGTAAAATTGACACCCCTAAGTATAAGTCTATGATTGGTTGGTCTCTTGATGATTTAAAAGGCATTAATCCTTCATATTGCATGCGTAGAATAAGATTGTTAGATGAGGCCTAGAGTAGTATACAGAATCTGCGGAGGGTGAATCCCGCTATTCAAGAAGTGATTAGGAAGCAAATCCTAACGTGATTAGATGCTGAAATTATTTATCCCATTAATGATAGTCCCCATGTGAGTCCATTGCATGTAGTAGCTAAGAAGCATGACTATTGTGAAAGATGAAGATGGAGAGACATTAACCACTAGGATTCCTATAGGATGGCGTGTGTGTATGGATTATAGAAAACTGAATGAAAATACATGTAAAGACCATTTTCCCCTTCCTTTCATGGATCAAATGCTTGATCGTCTTGCAGGATATGAGTTTTATTATTTCTTGGATGGGTACTCGAATTATAATCAAATCATTATTGCACCCAAGGATCAAGAAAAGACTACTTTCACTTGCCCTTATGAAACTTTTTCATTTAGAAAAATGCCTTTTGGATTATGTAATGCACCTGCTACATTTCAGCATTACATGATGACCATATTTGATGGGTTGATGATTGGTCATATATAGTCGGGATGACCAATTAAAGAATTTATCGAACCACAGGGAGGAAGGTACTAGAGAGTAAGCAATCTCAAATTTATCGTGATTTTAAAAGAATGACAGAATGGAATGGAGGATAAGCGTGCAAATGAACCCACTTAAACTAATGCAAGAAATAAGATAAAAGCAAAGATAAATGATGGGTTTCAAATGATGCAAGAATGAGATTAGCAACAATCATGGCTTAGATAATAAAGTAATCATGCAATTAATTATAATCTATCATGGGCATAACAAAGGAGCGATCACTAATTCCACCTAAACTCTCTTTCGAGATGGATAGGATTTAAACCCTTAACAAGGCTCCAAAAATTACATTGGATCGAGACCAAAATGAACACCTTCCAATAGGTACTAATTACTCTACGAGTTCCCTAATTAGGTATTAAATCATAGACAATATTCCCTTTTAAGCTACTATGAATTCATTAATGGTTTGGGTCCCCTCATCTAATCAACCAATCTCTCGATCAAGCTAATCAAATATTATATCAAAGGGTTCTAAATCTAGAAAGATATCTCTATCTCATTCTAAATTAATGCACATGAAGTGTATGATGAAATTATTCAATAAACTATCCTAAACACGTAATTGATTTCTCAATCTAATCATATGCCCATGACAATTAATCACACATATCATCACATACATCACGCAATCAACATTCAATGATAGAAATACATAAAGCCCATTCAAGATTAAAATCAAATTGCATAAAAACTAAATTATCAAACACCAATCATGGGGCTAATCTCACAAAGGAGATTAGCCTATTATAGTCTTAGAGAAAACAACATAGACAATTGAATCTACAAATTACATGATCAAACTATAAAGAAGTTCACAAAAATTAGAATTAGATTCCCCTTTTGAAGTGTTTCAATGGAGATCTCCTTCTTCTTCTTGCAATCTTCACTCTCCCTTACTTCCTTGATCACTTGGATGGTGGATTTGATGGAGGAGATCAAGTGTGGATGGATGGATGAAGAATGGATGAAGATGATGGTGTAAAATGGAGGAAATGGTGTGTGATCTAGGTGTAGGAGTGAAACCCTTCGAAAATTCTCATCAAATATTGAAGTATTGGGTATTTATACCCCTTGGGAAGCTTCTAGAAGGATTCTGATATATTTTTGATCCTGCAATAACACGACTCGTGTGCTGCAACATGGTCAAGGGATGATCGTATTGTGCATTCTGATGTCGTCGCACGGCCATCTCTTACAGGCCCATTTGCAGTACACGGCTCGTGTAGCACGACACGGCTCGTGTACATGAAACTGCTAGCCGTGTTCTTGCTGCCCTATTTTTTTCTTCCTTCTTTCGTCTCCCTTCTCCATTTTCGCTCCGATTTCACCTATTTTACATACGATAAAGTTCATTCACACTCAATTCTATAAAAACACATAACTCCACCAAATAGAACATAAATACTAATAAAAATATACGAAAACACACATAAAAAGACACTAAAATTTAGGTGAAAATATCACGCATCACACCCCCAAATTTAAAGTATTGTGCGTTCCCGCACAACGAAAATGATAAACCAAGAGGTGAGATTTTCACCTAGGAAAAGACTAAAAGAACATAAGTAATAACTCATCAATAACAATAAGAATCACAATTTATGCTAAGTCATCCTACAACATTAAACTCATGATATAAGGAATTAACAAGTTCAATCACAAGAGAATAAAGTGTAATATAGTCCTTTTTGGTCCAAGCCTTACATAGGTTATCAATTTCACTCAACACTCTTTCAAGTAAGGTAACAACACTCATCAATCGATTGGCTCGACTCGCTATAAGCTTGCTTATGGACTACATTCACAAACCATCAAAGTTTCATTTAATGATCAAAAAGGTCTTTAATTAGGATGTAATTATAAGCACTTTGGTAGGGTATGAAGAATATGGATATTAGTGACTAATCAAGTGTAAGTAATCAAAGAGGTAGCTACTTTCTTCCATTCCTTAATATTTTCTTTCTTCCTTTCTTTTCTTAATTGATCACAAGCACTATCAATCAACTTTCCTTGAATTGGGCTTCTTTCAATGCATGCTTTCTTCTTCGAACTTTTAAATTCTTGAGCATATTGTTGTTGCTTTGCTCATTTTCTTATTTTATGGTTGCATGTTCATTCTTTTTTTTTTCTTTTCATCATTTTTCTTACTTGTTTACCAATTTTTTTTCTTCTTTTCTTTCTCATCAAACCTTTCTAGCTACCATCTCCTCAATCACTCATACCAAAGGGTAAATATATAAGGCTTACATGGGTAATTAAGGCTTATAATGTGCTTATATCACAATAAATAGGCTTGAAGGCTCAAAGTGGTTAACTAGGGATGATGTTCATGGTAGGAAAATATATGGCAATGACTATAATAACAAGGATGAGCTTAGATCATTTCACTAATCTCCACTAATCGGGCTCATTCTTTTAGTCCTTGAGCAAGTTCTAGCTTATCAAACACAATCAATCCACTCATGAAAAAATCACATGTATGCACGGTTGAGGCTCAAATTCTCATGAACTTATGCATTGGACCTTAAGGAACTTATTACACCACATTCATCTCAAAATTGAACAAGTTAAATAAGACATGTCACAATTCGAAAGTGTAGAGATTCTTAATCATAACTTGCCATCACTTACTATCACAACATGTCATCACTCATATTCAAAAATAACTCACAACATCCCAAAACAAACTACCAAATCAACCCTAAACAAGAATAAGAAAACACACAAAACACAAAATAAGGACTCAACAAAAAAGAAATAAAACAAAAGCACATAACATGCAAAAACAACAAAACCATCCATCATTAGAAATTTAAGCAAACATTCATATCAGCCATGACAATTAAGCTCACAAACATCCCAACCTTGATTTAAAAGGAAATCCTAACTTACGAAAGTAAACTTCCCAAAAACATAACAAATGAAACAACATGATATTCACAACAATCCAAATCAACATCAAAACATGTCAAAATGGTTGGCACTAGGTTCCGGATTGAATACACAATGATTCTCGACTTGATCTCCGGGCTCAATTCGTGCTTCTACTACACTTCATTCATGCTCAACAACTCATCAAAAACATTAGCTCAACAATTCATTAAAAATATGGACTATCATGTACTTCAACACAACTAATCATACCAAAATCCAATCAATACTCATGAGAAAAATTTTAACATTGCCCCAAAAATACGAAAAGAATATGCCTTCAAGACAAAATATGTCACAGCACGCCATTTCCCCCCAAACTTAAATTAAAACAAGAGTTTCGAGTTAAGTTTGCAAAAAGTGGTGTGACGTACCTATACACTTCAAATCAAGCACCTTTCGTATCATCAACACGCATTCTCTTCATGAGCAGAATCAACCTACATGCCAAAAATTACAAAACAATATCAAATCCATAATCCTTATTTAAAGTACTAAATAAAGTAATAAAGATAATGATGAGTTGCCTCCCATCTAGCGCTAAGTTTAACGTCTTCAAGCCGGATGATAATATTTATCTCATGGTGGTCTTGAATAGTCCTTAGGCACCGTCATAGGTTTCTTCTTGAAGTAGTACCTTGTGCTCTCACGTTCAACCACTAGAATATTTCCCTTCTTGTTAAATAGCTCAAGCAAATGTTCTCCGAAGGTATTCTTCACAAGGAATGACCCTTTCCACTTGTTCCACTTTTTCCATGGGGCTTTATATGCATTTTGAACTTTAAGAATTTGGGCATTGACAAGTGTTGATGCCCTCTTGCAACCTTTTTCCTACAATCACCGAACAAATTTTTATCAATAAAATCTTGGAAGTTCTTAAGAGAATTTGAAATTTCAATAGAATTAGAAGGTTTAGGTTTATGGGGATTAGAGTTTTGTGATCTTAGTTTCCGGAGGCTTCTTTTCTTTCATAAGTGCATGAATCTCTTCTTGGTTTTGAATCTTGACTTTCTCTACCATCTCTTCAAGAGGCTCAATAAATCTATCGAATTCCCGCTTCAACTCTTCTTTCAACTCATTAGCTTTCACCCACTTAGTAATTCTTTCTCTCTTCTCCTTCATCACCTCATCAACCCCTAAACTATCCTCTTTTCTAGCCTTAATGACCATGCATTCACTCTTTGTTCCCGAGGTAGAAGGCTTGTTATTCTCTTCTTGAAGTCTCTCCATGATGGACACAATTTGACTTACTTGGTGCTCCAATGAATTCAACTTAGTATTGAATGCTACCATTTTATTCATCATCATTTCACACAAGTTTCCAATTCTATCAATCCATGCTTGATTAGACTTCCTCCCCTCTTCTAAGTGATCCATAACCATTTTAGATCCCCACTCTAGGTCCCATAAACTGTTGTTGCTGAAACTCCTCCTCTTGGGCTTCATCTTCTTCTTGCTCAAATATTGGAGGCTCTGGTGCTTGCTCTTCAAATTCCACATGATGCGGTTGTTCCTCTTTATCTCCTATCTCCATGTTCACTGGCTCAGCTCTAAGATCTCGTTTCTCCGGATTCTCTTCTATTCTCATCTGTTGGAGCACTGCTTCTACTCCTTTTCTATTATGTCTGTAGAAGGCTCTCACAACTGCAGAGTAGTTCTGACTTGCCATTGCTAAATTTTGCTTCTTTCTTTGTTCGCGCACTGTGGTAAGCTCAGGAGCATCCTTTATCTTACCTTAAGCAATACATGTTTCCTATGAACGATAGGAACTCCATCCTTATGAGCTGTGTGTGTGTGAGTCCCTCACTAACCATCGTGTATGGCATAAATCTAAGGTCGATGCCCAAACCTTTAGCAATCATGGTCACCATTCCTCCAATCATAATTCCTCGAGTGTTTTATCTTTTCGCCACTCTCTCAACATGCTGAATGAAGTGAGCTGCAATGTTTACTCTAAACTCCTGATATATACTGTACATGATGTACAACTGTTTTTCTCCAATAGCTCCACTTTGGACTTTACCCAGAATTGTATTTGAAATGATCTTCTCAAGATACCTCATGACTGGGTTTCTTATAGCTGTCCCCTTTGAAGAGCTTGGAATGTACTCCTCAGGTTCTGTTCCATTGTCAATGTTGAGAGTGGAATTTCACGTATTTTTGGTCTCATATTACACCGTTTTTGATAGAATGTGGCCATGATTTTGTATAGAATGACATGGTTTTCATATCTTGCATAATTAAGATGCTACTAAGGTGTTTTTTTGAGTTTTGAAGGGTAAAACATGATCAAAAGTTCAAAGTTGGAATGAGGAGTGAAAGTGAGAAGGAATGCTGAAAAATACAGTCCACGTTGCACAAATTTCTGTATTCTTATAGATGTCCAAATTGATCATGTGAAATATAGTTTGAAAGCCACAGAAGAGAGGGTCATTTTGGCATAAAGAACACCTCAATTGGATTTGAAACGAAAAAGTTATGATCAAAGTGCTAACATCGCGCATGCTGTACCGAGCAGCCACTTTGCATGACTTTTTACATATACAAATGTTAGAGTTTCTCAGAGTTCTTTATATGGATAGAAATCCAAGTAAAATAGGAACACGTGAGCCTAAAAATCATTCAAATTGGAGTCCGTATGAAGAAGTTATGCTCAAAACGGTGAAGTCGCGCAGTGCAGTCTCTGCAGCTCGGGAGGACGCTCGGCTCGAGCGTGACCAATATTTTGCGAATTTCCAGCCGAGTGGGGTGCCTTAAGAGCCTACACGACGTTCCTGTTTCACCCATATGCTGCTCGGCAGGTTTGGGGGCCGCTCGGCCATGAGCTCGGCTCGAGCAAGGTGCCGCGCGGCCCAAAATCGGGCCCAGACGAGACCTGTTCGATGCAGCAGTGTATATATACCCTCAAATCGCGATTCTGAAGGAGTTTTCATCGCGAAAACAGCCCTGCATCCATCTTAGAAACAATTAGGGAGATCGAGACGTCAATCGGAGAGAGCCCAGCCATAAACCATCATCAATCCACACTCCTTTCGCACCCATATCAGATTACAATCTGATTTCATCCTCCATCCAATTCCACAAGGGTTCCAAGTGCTAATTGAGGGAGAATCAAGCAATTGGAGAGACGGAGAAGGAACGAAAGACTACGTCTACACTAGGGTTTCATAATTCCTATCTTTCTCTTTCTTTTACTTTGATTTTTGATATGAATTGCTTAGCCATGAGTGTTGCTTGTGACCTCATGGGCTAATTTTATATACAGTTCTAGGGTTTGATGGATTGATTTAATTGATTTGGGGATTTAGACCAAAGATTAGGATTTTATGCAGTTGATCTTTTGATTTTACTTATTTTATTAAGACATGCTTTTCTGCTTCGTAACGTCTTCATAATATATTCATGACATCCGCTATAATGCTTGGATTATTGTGTTAGCTTGTGTGCGTTCATGATTGGTATTGTCTATCTGTTAGAGATTAGAGTAGCTCCGCTATAAGCACTTTAATTTCATGAACTGGTGAATCAAATACTTGATTAGTTTAGTGGAACAATGCAATTAGACAATCAAGTAGGAAGTGAATAGAACCTTGTAGTAATTCCAGAAAATATCTTATTAGTCGGGCTTACCATCCGGAGGTATTGTTGCTTGCTTTGATTAGTATCTAGGAATAAGGCTTGGTAATATTTGCGCACCTTAGGATTTAAACCAGAGTATACTGTTAGCTTAGAATCTAATCATATTCGGTGGGATAACAGGGATATGAGGTGTATTTTCAGTGAAACTGCATGAATGAACAATCGTAAGTTTAATAACCCAAATTAATTGGTCTCTACCTGATACCTTAGAACTGTTCGTTATCTCTTGATTAGAAACTTGCTTTTATTTTATTTTATTGCTTTTAATATTCTGCAATTTATTATTTAAGTATTTTAGTTAATTCGCAACAAAACATTGAAAATCAGTTACCTTATTCTGATTAAGCTAGTATAATTAGAAAATAAATAGTTAGCTGTCCCTTGGGTTCGATAATTTAACTTGGTCACTTACCGCTACAATTGATATCCTTCATACTTGGGGATTAAATTATAGTGCGCAGAAAAAGCCTATCAGTCAACCAACTTTCTCCACCAGTTTTGTTGATTAAAACCCCCTCCTGGTAGAAAACTTTGATAACCACTCATAATCGGACATCCAAAGAATCTATTTATCTCATTCACCAGAACCTTCTCCTACATCCGATTATTCAATTGAAACGTGATTGATATAGGATACTTGTTCCTATCTTTTTGAACCTCTAGGGTGCTCATAAACTCAGCTGTCAGATGGCGGTAAGTGGGAGGTCTCTTGTCAAAAAATTCTTCCATTTCCACCCAACGGAACAAGGTCTTTAGATCACCCTCTATTCTAAGACCTTCCATAGTGGCTTGATCTTGAAATCTAGTTGCCCTAATCTTGGGGATTATATATTCCCACCTCAATGCATACTTCTCCCATTCTGTAAACTCAACTCCAAAATTATCTAGGTGTATTTCCTTCATCGTCAACTTTGCATCAAGGTTGAATAATTCCATGTCCGTCTCAACAATAATGAAATCTTCATTACGTTTCCTCACTCTTCTTTCAGCCATCTGCAATATACAACATATTTCAATTTACCTTCCAACTTCAACTCAAGAAAGAAATATCTATTGCTTAGAATTCTCACTAGTTATTCAACTAAGTTTTGATTCTAGCATGTATAAGTATAACAAGCAATGTTTCTCGAAGATTTTCACATTTTAATCCAAGCAACTTCAACAAAAATTTATTTCAAAATTTTTTTATTTAATCAATCAAGTTCAACCTCTTATTCTTTCCATTCTTTCATAAATTATCACCATTTCAATGGGCACCACTTATATCAACAATGCTTCATGCACAAGCTTTTAGTTCCGTTCAAAACTTCATTTAATCATTTCATCAAGCATTTCGTATTCACATATTTCACAATCAATTCAAAAATAATTCACCATTCCTCATGCCAAAATCCTCAACACCTAGCTATTTCACCACAATACCATCACATAGAATCATTTATTAATCAATTTGAAACATCATATGCCCTAGGTCACTCATCATTCAAAATCCCCAAATTCAATTTCCTTATGAACCCTAATTCTTGCAAAATTTCAATCAATCCAACAAGTAAACTTATAAATTCATGTTTCAATATCCTAAATATACTTCAAACATACTATCATCTAAAACCCATGCATGAATTTCGAAGTTTACACATTCAAATGAAAACTAGGGCATAAGATATCATACCTTGAGTGTTCTTGAATCAAATGGAAAGAAATTGATGTTTAAACCTTGAGATTCACCTTTCAATCACACAATCTTATCACTCTTTTGATGTTTGGTTGATAATTTGGGAAGTTTGGAAGTGATTCGCACGACGGGAAAGTGTTTGTGCAAGAAATGAACGAATGGCCGTGTTCCAACTGCCGGATTTTTATATTCTGCTTCAGAAACGACATGAGTCATGTTACGTAACACGGCCATAAAGTGGCCGTATTGCGTAAATTGATGACTCAGCATGGCTTCCCCTTACAGGCCCGTGTTGGCTACACGGGCCGTGTTTCGGCACTGGACACGACTCGTGCGACGCCACACGGCCAAGGAGTGATCGTGTTGGATAAATTGATGTCACCACATGGCCACCTGTTACAGGGCCGTGTTGACGACACGACTCGTGCCTCTGCAACTCTGATTTCTCCAATTTTCAACTTCAAATCTTGTCTTTCCCTATTTTAATGCTTCCAATACTCCCTATTCATGCTCACCACTCAAAAACATCATTAACTCAATATTAGTATAAAAAAAAAAGGATTATCAACTTCCACACCACCAAAATGGACCAAAACCACACCGAATTCATGAGAAAATTTTCAAAATTTGGCTCAAAAACACAAGAATGAATGCAAACATAAAGTGTAACATATCATACCACATCATATCCCCCCAAACTTAAATTGAAACAAGAGGTTCAAGAGAAGTTTGCAAAAAGTGGTAAGTTATATTGTTATACTTCCATGAGCACACCGTGTCTTATCAATACCTTCTCCTCGCATGAGCATCATCCACCTACCGTGCCAAAAATACAAAACAAGAAAAAGACATATTTACAAACCTAAACTACTAAAAGGATATGAGCTTTCAAGAGGAGAAGGTGTCAACATATACCAACTCCCTTTGAGAGGGAGAATGGTAATGTTTCAGCCTATGACCATTAATCGCAAAAGTGTTTCCATCCGACCCTTCAAGCTTTATCGAGCAATCATCTCTTACTTCAATCACCAGGTACAAACCGGTCCATTTTAAACGAAGTTTTTCGGGGAACAACTTAAGTCTTGAATTGAATAATAAGACTTTATCCCCCGGAATAAACTTCCTTGTTTTGATCATCATGCCATCTTTTGAGCTTCTCTTTCAAAATCCTTGAGCTTGAATAAGCTTCTTCTCTAAATTCTTCTAGTTCAACCAATTGCAAACACCTTTTCATTCTAGATTCTTTCTCCTCAAAATTCAACTTCCCAAAGGCCTAAAGTGCTTTATGCTCCAACTCCACGGGTAAATGGCATGCCTTCCCATGAACAAGCTTATACGGGGAAAATCCAAGAGTGGTCTTGTAAGCCGTTCGATATGCCCATAAAGCATCATCTAGCTTGGAAGACCAATCTTTCCGATTTCCATTGACCGTCTTTTCAAGAACAAGCTTTACTTGTCTATTTGACACCCCCGCTAAGCCATTTGTTTACGGATGGTACGGTGTGGATACTTTATGCTTTACTCCATAGCCATTCAATAACTTTTCAATAAGCTTATTTATGAAATGCGATCCCCCGTCACCGATTATGGCTTTTGGCACTCCAAACCTAGCAAAGATGTTTTTCTTTAAGAAACTCTTGACTACTAAAGCATCATTTGTTCTTGTCGGGATTGCTTCTACCCATTTAAACATATAATCTACCGCAAACAATATGTAGAGGTAATAATTGGACGGTGGAAATGGGCCCATGAAATCGATCCCCCATACATCAAACACTTCAACTTTAAAAATGTTCCTCATGGGCATCTCATCACGTTGCCCTATACTTCCAATCCTTTGGCACTGGTCACATTCCTTGATATACTCTTTGCAATCCTTGAACAAATTAGGCCAAAATAAACCCGACTGTAGAATCTTTGCTCCCGGCTTTTGAAATCAAAAGTGTTTTCCATATGGTGAATTATGGCACATTTTTATCATACTTAACTTCTCCTCCTCCGGGATTCATCTCCGTATGATTCCATTCGGATAATTTTTAAACAAAAGTGGATCATTCCATAAATACTTCTTGACATCATGATAGAACTTCTTCTTTTGATATTCGGTGAGATGATCCGGCTTAAGGCCACAAGCTAGATAATTCATGAAATCTGCATACCACAGCCTCCCGGTCTCACACAAAGTGTACATCCTTTGGAAATCCACAAGGGGAATCTCTTCATCTGGAAATACATCCCTAATAAACTTCATAGTGCCCTCTGCATCATCATTTTCCAAATGTGACAAGTGGTCAGCTATGACATTTTCGACCCCTTTCTTGTCATGTATCTCCACATCGAACTCTTGCAACAATAGAACCCAATGAATTAGTCTTGGTTTAACATCTTTCTTATTCATCAAATACCTAATGGCAGCATGATCCGTATAAATAATCGTTTTCGTGCCAACTAGGTATGGACAAAATTTTTCAAAAGCATAAACCACGGATGAAAACTCTTTTTTTGTTGTGGTGTAATTCTTTTGATTAGCATTGAACGTCTTTGATGCATAGTATATGACTCTAAACTTCTTCTCCCTAACTTGACCAAGCGCCACTCTCAATGCATTGTCACTTGCATCACAATAGAGCTCAAAAGGCTTACTCCAATCAGGAGAGACGAGGATTGGAGATGAAGTTAAAGCTTTCTTGAGCACCCTAAAAGCATCGAGACATTCATCATTAAATTCAAATGGAGCATATTTTTCAAGCAATTTGCACAAAGGTTTGGCTTTGTTAGAAAAATCCTTTATAAAACGTCGATAGAACCCGACGTGGCCAAGGAACGATCTAACCCCTTTTTCATTCATGGGTAGGGAAAGATGTTAAATGGGTACAACCTTCGCCTTATCAACTCTCAAACATTTTTCTGAGATATGATGACCAAGTATGATACCCTCTTGAACCATAAAATGACATTTTTTCCAATTCAAGACTAGGTTCGTATCTTGACATCGCTGCAAAACCAAGGAAAGATTAGCCAAGCACTTATCAAATGAAGAGCCAAAAATGGAAAAGTCATCCACAAACACTTCCATCATATTTTCAATAAATCCTCCAAAGATAGCCATCATGAAACATTGAAATGTAGCAGGGGCATTGGACAACCCAAAAGGCAGTTTATAGAAAGCAAACGTGTTATACAGACAAGTAAAAGTTGTTTTCTCTTGGTCCTCGGGGGCTATCATGATTTGGTTGTACCCCGAGTAACCATCTAGAAAACAATAATACTTATATCCCACCAACCTATCAAGCATTTGATCAATAAAAGGTAAAGGAAAATGATCTTTATGAGTGTTTTCATTAAGCTTCCTATAATCACAACAAACTCTCCACCCCGTTTTCACCCTTGTAGCAAGTTCTTCATCAAATTCCATTTTAACAATGGTTAATCCCCCTTTCTTAGCCACAACATGCAAAGGGCTTTGATAGGCGTTTTCTCAACACACAATTAATCCTCAAGTATGAAGGATATCAATTGTAGTTTCGAAGGTGACTAAGTTATATATCGAACCCAAGGGATAGATAAATATCAATTTAATTATGTTCTAGTAAACTAAGACGATGATGGAAATATAATAGTAGTTGTGTTGAATTAAGTAACGAATAACAATCGAAATAACAAGTAAAAATAACAAGAAGAAGAGATAGTAGGTTGTGATCAAGTAAGATGATAGGTAGTTCGCCAGGTCATCCAGTTCTACTTATTAATTCATACTTTCGTGTGATGGTGTCCGACTCTGCCTTGTGGTTTATGGACGCATCACTAAACCATGCAAATTCACTCTATAGACATAAGTAAATATGCGTATGACACGTGTGAATATCCTCAGAGCAAGAGATATAATTCACCTCCTTTTTAGGTACCATCATAATCAATTATTTCACATGCACTTAGTACTCTAACTCCATTTGATCTCCCTTTATAGGTAATATGAAATTATACTCTTTATCCTACTTATTAACCCGAATATGATTCAATTAATAAGTATTCATATAAGATAGTTCTAATAAGACTTCAGAATCCCTTCACTTAGAATTATAACATAAAACCCTGCTCAGCAGTGAACACACTCAACCAATAACCAAGTTATGTATTCAGACTCTACACAACAATTATTGATGCACAAACGACCATGAGTATGGATTAAAAACACGCAATCTTATATAAAATAAACCACAAGTAGTGTTGTACGGAGTTTACACATGAAAGACAAATTAACTCATGAAACCTTCATAATCCTATAACTACCGAAGCGGCTCTAGTCCATGATTGATCTAGGAACAATCATGGTTAGTTGGACCGATCTTACTTGAATCTCCAGTGGAACTCTGTCACAGCCCCTCCGGATGATGGAAGATCTCTCTCCTCCCAACTCTACGTCTCCATGTCTTGGTTCTTCAATGTATCTAGATCCTTGAATGTCTTTTTTGATGCTACATAATCCTTCTTTTATACTTGTAATCACGTCTACTGGGCTTGGCATGGGCTTTTTAAGTGATCACACGCATTGACGGTATAAAAATACGGATATGGTAAGTTCTCGAGCATCGATTCGACCTCAACAACAGGTCAAATTGACCATCACAAGTCGAATCGAAAGTCGAATCAGCCTACTGTAAGTCCCAGGCATTAGATTGGACCAACTGCCCTGGTCAAATCGACGCGATGAGGTCGAATCGGCCTCCCAGCCAATCAATTTGACCTCAATTCAGCGTGATGCCCAGGTCGAATCCCCTGTCGTGGTCGAATCCACCTTCTGTACAAGTTGTATTGCCAATTCGACCTGAAGGGTAGGTCGAATTGACCTTCTTCAAGTCAAATCGCACTCCTGCTTTGCCCAAACGGATGGCTTCGACTTTTTTTCTTTAGTATTCAACACTTCCACTTTGATATCCTTCAAAAAACCACTCAAATAGCTCTAACAACACCTGATTCATGCTTTTTCATAATATTTATCAGTTTACAACTGATTTCAACCTTCAAACACTCCAATATAGCACAAATCCAGGAGCAAGATTTGTGAATTAACACACTCATCATGCTTACATGAGGACTATCACTTATAGCATATACAATTCTAGCATCCAACCATTTCAAAACTTCTTTTCTAACAACCTCTTGCATAATAGGGTTTAAACGACGTTGAGGTTGTATGCATGATTTATTCTCATCAATCACCCTAATATGATGCATACAAATAGTGGGACTTATACCTTTCAAATTATCAAGACTCCACCCTATAGCACTTTTATGATCTCTAAGTACCCTTAATAATTTATCAAGTTCTAGAGGTGAAAGGGAAGATGATACAATTACCGGAAATATCTTTTTGTCTCCCAAATAAGCATATATAAGGTGATCGGGTAGTGGTTTCAATTCTTCTTTCCCTTTTTCCGCTTTGGGCTCTTCATGTTTGATCTCCAATGGAAGATACTCCCTCTTTCCATAGTAAATTAACTTGGCTTCCTCTTCTTGCATTTCCCTACAAGCATTCAAATCATATAAGCAATCATTAATATCATCATCTTCTTGACAATATAAATAAGCATTAGAGTTAAGAGATAAAGTAAGAGAGTGGCTTATGCTTGTTTCAAAAGGATCCTTTGATAAGAAAAATGGCAAGTTCTATTGAACAATCTCTTCAATCAAGTCAATCCTTCTACATTCTTCTTTCTCATCCGGATGCCTCATAGCACTTCTTAATGAGAATACCACTTATTCTTCATTTACTCTCAATGTCAATTCCCCCTTGTACACATCAATTAAAGCTCTTCCCGTGGCAAAAAATGGACGTCCCAAAATTAATAGAATATTTGCATCCTCGTCCATTTCAAGCACTACAAAATCCACTGGGAATATGAACTTTCCAACTTTGACTAACACATCCTCAACTATCCTCTTAGGATAAGTCAAAGACCTATCTGCAAGTTGCAATGTTACGGATGTAGGCTTTATTTTCCCTATACCAAGTTTCTTGAAGACAGACATATGCATCAAGTTGATACTTGCTCCAAGATCACAAAGAGCTTTATGAACTTCATTCTTTTCCATTTCACATGGTATGATAAAACTCCCCTGGTCTTTGAACTTTGGAGGCAACTTCTTTTAAATCATGGCACTACACTCCTCCGTCAAGTTGACGGTCTCATTCTCCACTAAGCTCCTCTTTCTTGCCATTATGTCTTTCAAAAACTTAGCATAGTGAGGCATTTGTCTCAAAGCATCCGCAAAGGGTATATTTATGTGGATTTTCTTGAAAATCTCCAAAAACTTTGCAAATTTATCATCCAATCCCTTCTTTAGAAATCAATGTAGAAAGGGAATAGGTACTTGTGTTCTAGGAATTTCCCAACTATCCCTTTCTACTTTAATTTCTTCTTCTTTCTTTTTCATTGCCTTTGCTCTTTGCCATTTCTTTTCAACAATTTCCGACTTAACCACATCCGTTTCATCATTTGCTTTTACTTCAACCTCACTTTCTTCCACAAACTATTCTTCAACCAAATTTTCCTCAATCTCCTTCTCTTCCACCTTCTCATCTTCCATGGTCATAGAAGGTCCCTCATAATTCATTCCACTCCTCAAGGTAATTGCCTTGCATTGTTCCTTTGGATTCACAATGGTGGTGGAAGGAAAATTTCCTTTCTCATTCGCGCTCAACGCATTTGCCTCACTTGATACTCCAAGGCTTTGAACCTCTTATCATAGCTTCATCGGCCTTTTTTTTCAATTCATCTTAAGCTCATCTTGTCTCATCTTGAGCTTTATTAGATGCAATCAACTTTTCAATGAGTTCTTCGGTGGTTGCTTTTCCTTCTTTATTTGGTGCTTTAGCTCCCGGATGATATTCTGGGGGATATATAACCGCATTGCTTTGGTTCGAATAAGCGAAGTTATCTTGTCTCCTTTATTGTTGTGGGTATGAGCTTCCACTTCCTTTACTATTGAAGCCTCCTTGCCTTGACGGAAAGTTACCTTGGTTGTGGTTGAAATTACCTTTGTAATTGTTTTGATAATTACCTTGGTAATTCCTTCCTTGCATGTATTGCACATCCTCCACACGTGGCATTTTCATAGCCCATTGTTCTCCACTAATACTATTTGGAGGAAGAACCCCTTGCTCAATTTGCCTTTCCACCATGTTAACTCCTTGATTCACACCTTGACACAAGCTCATTTGTCTCATTACCTCAGCCGCTATCATTTCAACACTAGGCATGCTTGGCTCCACACTAGCACTCTTCACACTAAACTGTTGTCCTTGATCGAAGCTCTCAAATCCATAACATCCACTAACTCTCTCCAAAGGCCATTCGTAAACATTTGTAGCAATCTCATCAAAAATCCTTATAGCCCTCTCCGAAGTCACTCTAAGTATAGATCCACCTGCCGAAGCATCAACAAGCACTCTTTGACCATTCACCAAACCTTGTAGAAAAATCCCACTTGTTGATTTTTCAGAAAACCATGTTGTGGACACTTGCGAAGCATATCCTTAAACCATTCCCACGCTTCATAGAAACTCTCTTGAGGTATTTGCTTGAATTGAGTGATCAAGATCTTCATTTGAAGCGTCTTGGGAGGCAAAAAATACTTATTCAAGAATATTTGTTCAAGCTCATCCCAAGTGTTGCACGTACCAGGAGTAATAGTGGAGAGCCATATTCTAGCATGATTTCTCAAAGAAAACGAGAACAACCTCATCTTTGACAATCACCACTCACCCTGTTCATCTTCACAGTATTGGCAATCTCAATGAATTCAGCAAGATGTGCATTAGGATCCTCATTCGATAAAACACCAAATTGTTTGTCTCTCACCATGTTGATTAAACCCGCCTTAATCTCAAAATTGTTAGCATTGATTGGCGGACCCATCATTTGGGGCATTGCCCTAGGCATAAAGAAATCCCGGATCACCCTTGGATCAACATGAGGCCCTCGATATACTAGAGGTAGTGGTGGTGGCGCATAACCTTGTTGAGGGGGTGCATAAGCATGTTGAAATCCTTGTTGAAGCATAGCTTGTTGCACCATTTGTTAAAACAAAGCTTGATTGTTAAGCTCTCCAAATTGTTGTTGAGGTTGTTGAGGAGGATTTGCATTGACTTTAGGTACTTGTGCGTGGTCTTGCAAATTCTGCACTCCGTATCCATCATGCTCAATGTCAACATGTTCATCTTGATTGTTCTCCATTGGATTATTCTTTTTGGTTTTGTTCTTCTTTCTTCTTCTTCTCAACGTATGCTCAATCTCCAAATCAATAGGTTCTATTTTGTTTTCCCTTGGATCTTGTTTGCATACACCTTCAAAGCAAAAGAAGTTAGAACAAGGTTTTCAAAAGCGAATACAAATAACAAATAAAATAAAAATATCTCTAGTAAGATTACTCAAAACGATCCTTCTTCAAGCTACTAGCAACCGTTGCCTCCCCGGCAACGACACCATTTGATTAGCCATTTTTTAGTAGGGATGATTAATTAAAATAATTTATCGAACCACAGGGAGGTCGATGCTAGAATCTTAAGCGAGATCACTTTTATCGCAATTTTATAGAGACTAAACATCAATGATTGGTTTTCGAAACACAAATAAATAATAAATAATAAAGCAAGTAATGGTAGCAAATAAAATAGTAAAAGATGTGTGGTTTTCCAAGTTGAGTAAAACTGAGATTAACAACACTAATAAAGTGGTAATTCAAGGATTCATGCATTAAACTCATATGTATCAAGGGTTAAGATTAAGGGCCAACACATATATCACCTACATTTCCTCTCGAAATGCATAGGATGTAGATCATTTTCACAATCTCAAAAGAGCTTAAAGGTTGGTTCTCAATTAAACTATTCCAACTAGGTATTAAGTTCAATTAAAGAGTCCCTCCACATGTTTAATTGACTTCTCAATCTAATTGAATCACATGTTCTATCAATGGGTTCTAAATCCTAAAGGATTTCTCAATCTCTTTACAATTTATAATGATCATGAGATGTTTGATGAAATGATTCACTCAACTATCCTAAGCATATAATTGATCTCTCAATCTAATCATATATTTAGAACAATCAAACAAGCAAAACATCATAGATCTCAAGGTATTAAGCATCAATGGTAGAAAATCAAATATCCCAATCAACATATGAATTTAATTACATAGATCCACAAATTATCCAACTTTCATATTGCTAATCTCACAAGGGAGATTAGCCTACAATCTTCATAAGATCCTTAACATAGACATTAGAAACCTTACAAATCATGGTAAACTATAGGATTAACACAAAATTGGAATGAAAACTCCCTTGGATTGGATCCAATTGAATCTCCTTTCTTCCTTTGGTGATCACCCACTCTTCCTTGCTTCTTCACTTGATTTGGATGGAAACTTTACGGTGAGATGATGATGGAGTGATTAGATGGATGAATTTGATGAAGGATATAGTGTAAAATGAAGAAATTGGTATGTGTGGTGCTACCCTATTTCTTCTACTTTGTTTCATCTTCCATCTCCATTTTTGCTTCTTTTTCACATGTTTTACATATGATTAAGTTCATTCACACCCAATTCCATAAAAACACAAAACTCCACCAAAAAGCACACGAATACTGATAAAAATACACGAAAACACACGTAAAAAGACATTACAATTTAGGTGAAAATATCACTCATCAGTGGAATAAGAGGTGTTGGAGTCTTGAAAATTTTCTCATAGTTGTGGTTGATTTCCTTCTTGATTTCTAGAAAAATTTCCTTGAAAAACATCTTCCACACCTTGAGGGTATACTTGTTGATGTATTTGATGAGGGACTCCAAAATTCTCATAACTTTGTTGTTGGAATTGTATATCTTGTACTCCATAATCCGGTTGCAAATTAGGCTCACAATTTGAAATTTGAAATCCTTGAAAATTTCCTTGTGTGTTCATAGTGGGATGAGCACTTCTATTCACCAAATCAACAAGAATATCCATGGAGCTTATATTTTTTGCTTGTTCTCCTTCTTCTTCCTTCTCTAGTATGCGCCTATAAGAGAAAGAAAAATTAGAACAAAATTTTCCAAAGAAAATAAGATGAAAAAAAAAATATCTTTATTAAGACCACTCTAAATAATCCTTCGTCAAACTACTAGCGGCCGTTACCTCCCCGGCAATGGCACCATTTGATTGGTCGTATATAGTCGGGATGACCAATTAAAGAATTTATCAAACCACAGGGAGGAAGGTACTAGAGTTTAAGCGATCTCAAGTTTATCATGATTTTATAAGGACGACGAAATGAAATGGAGGATAAGCGTGCAAATGAACGCACTTAGACTAATGCAAGAAATAAGATAAAAGCAAAGATAAATGATGGGTTCCAAATGATGCAAGGATGAGATTATCAACAATCATGGCATAGATAATATAGTAATCATGCAATTAATTATAGTCTATCATGGACATAGCATAGGAGCGATCACTAATTCCACCTAAACTCTCTCTCGAGATGGATAGGATGTAAACCCTCAACAAGGCTCCCAAAAGCACATAGGATCGAGACCAAAGTGAACATCTCCCAATAGGTACTAATTACTTTATGAGTTCCTAAATTAGGTACTAAATTATAGACAATATTCTCTTTTAAGGTACTATGAATTCACTAATGGTTTGGGTCCCCTCATCTAATCAACCAATCTCTCAATCAAGCTAATCAAATATTCTATCAAAGGGTTCTAAATCTAGAAGGATATCTCTATCTCATTCTAAATTAATGCACATGAAGTGTATGATGAAATGATTCAATGAACTATCCTAAACACAAAATTGATTTCTCAATCTAATCACATGTCCATGACAATTAATCACACATATCATCACATACATCAAGCAATCAACATTCAATTATAGAAATACACAAAGCCCATTCAAGAATAAAATCAAATTGCATAAAAACTAAATTATCAAACACTAATCATAGGGCTAATTTCACAAAGGTGATTAGCCTAGCATAGTCTTAGAGAAAACAACATAGACAATTGAATCTACAAATTCCATGATCAAACTATAAAGAAGTTCACAAAAATTAGAATTAGATTCCCCCTTTGAAGTGTTTCAATGGAGATCTCCTTCTTCTTCTTGCAATCTTCACTCTCACTTGCTTCCTTGATCACTTGGATGGAGGATTTGATGGAGGAGATCAAGTGTGGAAGGATGGATGAAGAATAGATGAAGATGATGGTGTAAAATGGAGGAAATGGTGTGTGATCTAGGTGTAGGAATGAAACCCTTCGAAAATTCTCATCAAATATTGAAGTATTGAGTATTTATCCCTCTTGGGAAGCTTCTAGAAGGATTCTGATAAGTTTCTGATCCTGCAGCAATACGACTCGTGTGCTGCAACATGGCTAAGGGATGGTCGTGTTGTCCGTTCTGATGTCGTCATACGCCCATCTCTTACAGGCCTATTTGCAGTACACGGCTCATGTAGCACGACACAGCTCGTGTACTTGAAACGGCTGGCCGTGTTCTTGCTACCCTGTTTTCTTCTTCCTTCTTTCGTCTCTCTTCTCTATTTTTGCTCTGATTTCACCTATTTTACATACGATTAAGTCATTCACACTCAATTCCATAAAAACACATAACTCCACCAAATAGCACATAAATACAGATAAAAATATATGAAAACACATATAAAAAGACACTAAAATCTATGTGAAAATATCACTCATCAGTTGATAGAAAAGATCATGGAGGTGTTTATGGATGATTTTTCTGTGTTTGGTTCATCCTTTAATATTTGTTTATCTAACCTTGCTACTGTTTTGAAGAGAAGTGCCACTTTATTGTGAAAGATGGGATTGTTCTTGGCCATCATATTTCGGCCAAGGGATTGCAGGTGGATAAAGCAAAGGTGATGTCAATTGAGAAGCTTCCACCACATACTAAGTTGAAATACTCCAAGCCCTTGTCTCATTTACTTGAAAAGGATGTTCATTTTATTTTTGATGAAGAGTGTCTAACAACTTTTCAGGTTTTGAAAGAGGCGCTTATTACTGCACCTATCTTGTTCACATTGGATTGGACTCAACTGTTTGTACTTATGTGTGATGCAAGTGACTCTGCACTTAGAGTGGTGCTTGGGCAGTTGAGGGATAAGAAGTTTTGCGCCATTTATTTTGCAAGTATGACTTTTGATGCTGCACAAAAGAACTATACGGTGACTGGAAATGAGTTTTTAGCTGTGGTGTATGCATTCAATAAATTTCGACAGTATTTGGTTAGCATGAAGACTAGTGTATACGGATCATTCTGCAATCTGATACTTGATGAAGAAGAAGGAAACGAAGCCAAGGATCATTAGATGGATCCTTCTTTTGCAGGAGTTTGATATGGAGATCCGAGATAAGAAAGGTACGGAAAATATTTTAGCGGATCACCTATCAAGGTTGGAGACAAGGGAGCACTGTGATGATTCTTTCGATTACATAGAAGAGATGTTCCCTGATGAGAAGTTCATGTCAGTGTTTGTTGAAGGAGCGGAAAGAGCATGTGTGGTGGCTACCCAAGGATGGATCCATGGTATGCGGATTATGTGAATTACATTACCGTAGGAGAAATTCCAAGAGATCTCAACCGATATCAATTCAAGTGGGATGTTGAAACATTTATATTGTATGATCCATTTGTCTACAAGATTTGTATGGATGATAATCATTCGTAGGTGTGTGCCCGAGATGGAGATGGAGAGCGTTCTTGATTTTTGCCATGCACAACCTAATGGGGGGCACTTCGGAGCTCAAAAGACGGCAGCGAAGGTACTTCAATCTGCTCTTTATTGGCCTACTTTGTTTAAAGATTGTGAAACCTATGTGGCGATATGCGATAGATGTCAAAGAATGGGGAACATAAGTAGGAGAGATGAGATGCCACTTCAGCCGAGCATTATTTTTGAGATCTTCGATGTATGGGGGATCAATTTTATGGGGCCTTTTTCTCCATCTAATGGATTTTTCTACATCCTTTTAGCAGTAGATTATGTTTCTAAGTGGGTGGAAGGCATTTCTACTCGCGTGAATGATTCAAAGACAGTTTTATCTTTCTTGAAGAAACATATATTTGCCCTCTATGGAGTTCCTAGAGCACTAGTAAGTGGTGGAGGTACTTACTTCGTCAATAAGCTTCTTGAAAAGGTTCTCAAGGATTATGGTGTTAAGCATAGGGTTACTACATCCTATCATCCTCCAGCGAATGGGCAAGCTGAAGTCTCTAACCGACAAGTGAAGCAAGTTTTGGAAAAGATAGTCGAAACCAAAAGAAAAGATTGGGTTATGAAGCTCGATGATATTTTGTGGGGGTTCCGGACTGCTTATAAGACGTTGTTGGATATGTCACCATACCAAATTGTCTATGGAAACTCGTACCACTTACCCGTAGAAATTCAGCACAAAGCTTTTTGGGCACTGAGGAGCTTGAACTTGTCTCTTAAGGATCAAAAGGAGTTGAGGATGACTCATATAAATCAGTTGGATGAGTTCAGGAATCGAGCATACAAGAATTCAGAGATCTTTAAGGAGAGAATAAAGAAATGGCATGATTCAAAGATCTCATACAAGGAGTTCAAGCAAGGTGATGAGGTATTACTTTTTAACTCTCGTTTGAAGCTCTTCGCAGGGAAAATTAAATCAAAGTGGATGGGGTCATTCATTATCTATAGAGCCTACGGAGGGGGAGTTTTGAGCTTATAGACAAAGATGGAGACATCATCGCGGCGAATGGGGATCGTTTGAAGCATTACAAGTCACCGGATGATGCTTGCATTGTCTTTGAAGATACCTTGGACTAGATCGGTACCGTCGTGACTCTACGATATTAAATAAGAGCGCCTGTTGGGGGCTTTCTCTCCCATTTTATTGCTTTATTTTTATTGGTTTGAGTAAGATATTTTTATAATTGACGTGCTTATTATTCGGAAATTACATATCTTTGCAAACTTAGTTTCCACTATAGTTTTTACTAAGTTTGGGGGGTGTGATGTACTTACCTCATTGTAGCGCGGAGAGTATAGTCTTTTTTTTGTAATGTTTACAAGGGGAGTTTTTTTTTGGTATATTAAAACTTTAACCGGTTTTGATGTATCGATTTTTTTTTGCAATTTACCTAGTGTGTAGTGGTATTTTATTTTTAAGTGTAGTTTACAGAGTTACACATGATGTTATATGGTCTAAAAGTGATTCTCGAGCTTAGAAATTTCTGTCTTGATACTTGATGTTGTCCTATAGTCTAATTGTTGTAGGGAAATACGAGAGGAATACGAAGTGTCGAAAATCTATAGAGTTGTTCGACTAAACTAGTTTGATCGAGCGATGGTCGAGCAAAATATGCAATTCTTCCAGAGAGTTTGTTGGACCAGGACTATGCTGTTCAACCAAGGTGTTTTGGTCGAGCGATGGTCGAACAAAATTAGCAAAACTTACAGAGAGTTTGTTCGACCAAGCGAGGGCTGCTCGACCAAAGACTTCAAGTTGAACGATGGTCGAGCGGGACAGAGAAGAACAGGGGGCACGATTAGACAGTTTGCTCGACTTCTAGTACTTGTTTGACCAATATATTTTAGTCAAACGGAGGTCAAACGACGTCAATTTTAAAGGGCAGATCCAGGTTGCTCGACTTACAACCCTTGTTCGACTAATCCGATCAAGTCGAACGGAGTTCAGAATCAGTTTAAAAGGTTGGGTATTTGTGGTGTGAGTGGCATGTACTTAATATTGATGATGATTGGGTGATTGATTATTGGAAGATGTTTACATGTATTTGCTTTGGATTGTTTAGTGTTGAGGATTATTCATGTTATGCATGTGCACTTATTTTGATGCATGTTGATTTGTTGATGACAAGCATGTTCTATCTTTAGTTGTAGTCTATAGAAAATTGATGTTGATTGCATGCTTTGAAGAGTGCTTAGGATTCTATTAACCATGTGAGGATTTGACCTTTTTGATCGTGCTATATGCATGATAGTTTATTCTTGAGAGTTGTTTGTATACTCGTATTCTAGAACTTGGCTTGGAGTCTTGTTTGAAGTCTATAATTGAGAGATACTAGGAAATGATCTTAGGCCATTGTTGTTGATTAAGTCACTTAGCCAGATTTATCCTACCTTATTATATGATTATCATTGGAAGCCCTTTTGAGCCTTTAAGCTTTTTCTTTGGCAAGCCTTTGATAAATAGCCGTTTACCTTTTGAACCTTGAACACCTATTACTAGTAAAGAATGGAGGTAAATAAATGCTATATAAAGTTTTGAGGAAGAATAGGAAGGATAGATTTGGTGTAATAAGAATCATGAGACAAGTGGTTAAATCTTGCAAGGAATAGTGTCTGAAACCGGTATCCCTAATGCTAGAAAGGGTAGTGCCCGAAACTGGTGTCCTTATACTTGAAGAATACCAGAATTGGTATTCTACTGCGAAGAAAAGATATTGATCTAAGAGAAGATGGAGAGAGCATGTATTGAAGTGATCATAAGAAGGACGAAGGAGAAAAGAAGAAAGTTGTTGAAAAGCAAATCTCCAAGGTACTTCTTTACTAGTAATTTAGTTACTTATCTATATTGTCCTACCTTTACCAAAGAGCTAACATTACAATCTAAATACAAGTCCTTTGTGATCCTAGTATTGAAACGATTCTAGATGAATTTTTTAGACTTTTGTCAAGCTTATGCTTACACGAGTATATGAATTAAAATTGAGTGACTATACTAACCATGAAGTGTACATCTTTTAGACTTGAGAGAGAGAGTAAACATTTACCCGTGAGTTAGATGACTTAGCACTCGAAGAAGTATTGTGATTGATTGATGTTTTTGCGTGAATGAAAGGTATGATGGATTGCATGTTTTGAATTGATATAATTACATGTGTTAGGATAGGTTGTACTTGATCTTGTGATTACACTATCTGGATTTGTTTTGATTTTTGTTGCCTCGAGACGAGCAACAGTGTGTAAAGTGATTGAAACAGGGGTAAAAATCCACTTAAATTCACGACTTACCTATGCGATTCGACCTAAACTGGTGGTTGAATCATGCATCTGGACTCATTCATGTTGGCGCTTGGATCTTTTGGTTAACGTACACCATTAGGATTCCATGCAATTCTACAGCAGTGAAAGCATAAGTGTAGAATCGAATACCTTTCACTAACGTTGATGTAGAGGTTGAATTCTCACCGGCAGTCTGTGCAGCGTCACGGTTTTTGCCATAACTCCCTCATCTAATCTTCGATTGGAATGATCTATACGCCAAAACTATCCTCTCTTCCGTGGCTTTCTAATGGTGTATCACACATACATTTTGGACTTACACACGAATTTAAAAATCAGTGAATTTGACAGCCAGAAATAGCAAACTACCTTTCAGTCTTCTGTTATATTCCTAAGTCACGTCTCGATGTTGTGTGGGTAACGATCTACAAGACAAACTCAATATGCAGTCAATCTCTCTCTCACTATTTTTGTCATGTGAATTAAGATTTTTGGACTGCTGAGATTGGCTATTATATGGGCTACAACAGGGACCAAGAGGAGAAATTAGGGTTTGGGCCTCCCATTGGGCTTAAGCATCCAAGTTTAGCCCAAAACTTATACTTAAGTCCAATAATAATAAATCATTCCACTAAAGAAATATTATTGCACTGCCACCCTAATCCCAAATTACGTTTATCGGCTCCTTCTTATTATGAGCCCGTTAATCTCTCCGTGTTTAAGATTTAATCCCCATTAATTAATTAAGTTACTAACAACTCCATTAATTAATATATTTACCGAGAGTAGTACTATTCAATCTTATTATCATGCCGGAATAAATTCACCTACAGGGTTTACATGATAATCATTATGAGCTCTTCAAGGGGACATCATCAACCAATTCTGTTAGGACACGGATTCCTTCTACAATTAACAGCACACCATAGAGACAACACCATTTCCCAACTCACCAAGCATATTGATTTATTTTTTAAATCTCACCTATTGATGAATTAAAGAAATAAATACTAGCTTACGTGTCAAGGTTATTGTATAGGGATTAAGAGTACGAACATCCATAATAACAGAGATCAAGTTCTATTATATAGTCAGTATAAACAGAATGATCTCACTGCGGTCCTGTTCAATACACACAAAGCGCACTAGTGTAATTTTATAGTCAAGACCGACTAATGCCAAATCACACTACAACCATACCGATAGATAGTTCCCTTCTATCTCGATTGTGAACATCTGTTTATACTTTATAAAGAGGCGATAATATGATCTTCTGTGTGACTCCGCACACCATATTATCTACAGTATAAAGTAAATGGACTTTTGCAATAACTTAATTGCAAACGTTTGATCACATGATTCTCATTTCAAATATTATCTAAACATCATTCATACAAAAAGCTAGACTTTTAGTATACAATCCAATAATTCAGCATCTCAGTTCGACCCGGATGGAAGGTCAAATTGATGAGAGTGAAAATAAGCGTGTTTTAGTTACAATTTAACACTTTTTGATTGATATTATTGTCATATATAATACAAGTATCTTATATTCAATATATGTGAGAAAAAGGTGCACTTGAGGTGTTTTATTGTATTTTAGGTGGAAAAAGAGATCAAAAGTGTAAAGTTGGTGAAAAGGTGCAATTTGTGTATGAATGCTGAAAAATGCACGTCCAACTTGTGTAATTTTTCTGTATTCATGTGGAGCTCTGAATTGGAAGTGTAATTTATGGTTGGAAAGCCATAGAAGAGAGGATCATTTTTGCGTAAAGAACACCTTAATCGAAATCCAAACGAGAAAGTTATGATCGAAATGGTGACGTCGCGCAAGCTGTGCCGAACAGAACGGCTGTGCAACTTTGCATGATTTATTATATAGACAAATGTTAGAGTTTCTGTGAGTTCTTTATATGGATAGAAAGCCAAGGAAGAGAGAATCACGTAAGCATAAGAATTACTCAAAAAATCGAAAGGCAAATGTGGAAGTTATCTGCAAAACAGTGAGACTGTGCAAGTGTTGCTCGACCAAGAGAAGTTGTTTGACCAGAATCATCTTGGTCGAATAGATGGAGTTTGGTCGAACAAAATGTACAAAAACTTACAAAGAGCTTGCTCGACCATTGCTCAACTTGGAGGCCTTGTTCGACTTCTGAGGGCTTGGTCGAACAAAATTGCGCTGATTATATTTTTGGTAGTTTCGGATTTTTTTTACGAAATTTGGCGTATGTCTCAAGTAAAAGCCCATCCAAGGCCTATAAGGAGAGCTTACAGTATAAAAAAGAAAGGGGGTGTAGATCACATCATTATTTATCATAGAGGAGATTGGATTAAAGAGAGGCCACAACAATACTACACCCTACAAGGGGGGATCACCCCCCAGCCATCATCCACATTCTTTCCTTCATCCATCTGAATCAAGAGGAGAACCAAGAGGAGGATTCAAGACGGAGAAGGACGCGACAACGCCGCATCTAGGGTTTATTTCGTTTCCTAATTTATCTTGTAATTTTCCAGACATCCGGGTAAGATCTATCCAACACCCATGATTGTTCTTCGCAACATCATGGGCTAGAGCCTTTTTGGTAGAACTAGGGTTGTGAAGGTTTTTACAAATTAATTGAACTTTCATGTGTAAACTCCGTACAACACTACTTATGGTTTATTTTATGTAAGACTATGTATTTTTAATTCATACTCACAGTTATTTTGTGCATCATTAACTGTTATGTAGAGTCTGAATACATATCTTGGTTATTGATTGAGTGCGTTCACTGTTATGATTCTAAGTGAGGGGTCCGAAGCTTCATTAGAACTATCTTATATAAATAATTATTAATTGAATTGAATTCGGGTTAATAAGTAGGATAAAGAGGATGATTTTATAGTGCCTATAAAGGGAGATCATATCGGGTTAGAGTACCAATTGGCCAGGGAAATAATTGATACTGATAGTACCTAGAAAGGGGGGAATTATATCTCTTGCTCCGAGGTTATTTACACGTGTTACACGTATGTTTACTTGTGTCTATAGAGTAGATATGCATGGTTTTGTGATGCGTCCATATTCCACAAGGCAGAGACGGACATCAACACATGGAAGGAAAATTAATAAGTGAAACTGGATTTCCCTAGAGTTACCTATTCTTTTACTTAATCCACTTTCGTATTCTTCGAGTGATATTTTATTTTATTTGTCATTTAATAATCCTACTTAGTAGTTTAATAATAAAACCTCAATTTTTATTGCCTTTGTCTTAATTAATTTAGTTAATAATTAAATTGGTATTACGCCGTCCTTTGGATTCGATATTCACTTGGTCGCTTGCTTAAGCTACAACTGATATCCTTAATACTTGGGAATAAGTTTTGCATGCAAAGAAAACGCACATCAAGTTCTTGGCGCCGTTGCCGGGGATGGCTGTTATTATTGATTTTAATATTTCTAGTTGATTAATATTTCTATTTGTGATTATTTATTTTTATCTAACCTTAAATTTTTCTGAGGTACTTGTGCATTAGGAAAAGTAGAGGAAGGAAAAGAACGAATAATACATTGAGCTATACATGGCTGGAGCAAGGCAGGATCCGGATAATGTTGCAATACGTGAAGTTTTCACTAACTATGGAATTGGCAACATGGGGTTGATAGGAGCAAGGGGGAACATGATGATTTTGAGATACATCCTGCTCTTATTGACATGGTAGAGAAGAATCCCTTTTCTGGAAGTTGCTTTGAAGATCCATATCAGCATCTCCAAAGATTTCTTAGTTATGCAAATACTCAAAAAGGTGCTGGAGCTAATGATCATGCTAGACGGATCACCCTATTCAAGTTTTCATTAATTGATGGGGCAGAACATTGGTATGAGACTCTTGATGCAGCATACTGCTCTATATGGGACCAACTGCAGCAGAAGTTCTTAGAAAGATACATGCCACCCTCGAGGATCTTAAGAATGAGGCAAGACATCGCCCAATTTGTTATGAATCAGGGTGAGATATTTTATGAGGCATGGGATAGGTTTAAAGGCATGCTCAGGAGGTGCCCACAACATGGGATGCTTAAGGCTGAGTACATAAGCATCTTCTACTATGGATTGGATTGTGAGTCGCGTATTCTTATTGATGCATCATCAGGAGGAGCGTTGTTATCTAAGACAGCACTTGAAGTAGAAAAGATGTTGAAGACATCTCTATGAATTCACGTGACTGGCCTGTAGAGAGAGATAGAGGATCATATGTACTTGGAAAGGTAGCACAGGTTGAACTTCAAGTGGTGAAGCCTAATAGGGATGAGATCGTCTCTAGTTTAGCTAATATCAACAAGCTACTAGAGTTCCAGCAGAAGCAGATTACAGAATTGACACTAAGGGGGTCTAGTATGAAGCAGCACGAAGTGAAGTGTGCTGAAGATACCTTTAATCGATATATGGCTGAGAATGATGCAATAGTTGACCATATTGAGGCTTCCATGAATGTTGATCATGCAGATTTATGTAAGCAGTTGAAGGACCTTACTTCGATTATGGGGAAGATGGCCACGAATGTGAAAAATTAACACAAACGTTGGAGAATAATGCCATCACATTGAGGTCCGGCATGTAGTATGAAAGTCCAATGATGTCGGCAAGTGAGAATGAAGGAAGCAGGGGAGTTGCTCGACCAAGCCACATCAGCTCGACCTAACCATCTTAGTCGAGCAGTGGTCAAATAACAATGGGGAAGACGACTTCATGATCAGAGCTGCCGTTCTACCAACACACATCCGTTCGACCAGATCACTTTGGTCGAACGATGGTCGAACAAGACTTGGGAAATAGGAGTCCGTGATTAAAGCTACCATTCGACCAACCTCAGTCTATTTGACCAGACTCACTTGGTCGAGGTGAGGTCGAGCAGTTTAGTTCAGTGTGCGATTCGATACCGAATGCTACACCTATTATTCTGAATACTCCAGTGCCATCCCAAGAGCAGAATATTGAGCTTATAGTTGAGAAGAAGTGGGAAAGAACAAAGAGGTAGAGGGCCAAAAAGCTTAAACTGCATATGGATAATGAAGATGTGGTTTTCTCTCTCTATCAAGCAATGAAGATGCTCATGGAGACTCAATCGTGCAAGAGCATAGATGTTGTTTCTAACTTGTTTAATCTTAATTTTTCTAAGACAGATGATTCTGAATTTAAGTGGAAGATTGACAAGGAGGTGTCTAGACAACCATGGGAGGAAGAAAATTCCAAGGATTATATACTTGTGACCAAGAAAGGTGAAGTGCTGAGTGTAGACAAGAAAAGGGAAAGAAAGTACTTGAAGGTGAGGATGCTAGACGACCACCATCTGATCCAGTATTAGAAGGTTAGATCCGTCGCGACTCTCTACGTTAAACATAAGTGCCTATTGGGGCAGATCCGTCGCGACTCTCTACGTTAAACATAAGTGCCTATTGGGGGCTTGTCCCTTCTATTTTATTGCTTTATTTCTTTCGTGTGAGTGAGGAGTTATTATATTTGAGGTGCTCACGCTTCAGCAATTACATCTCTTTTCAAACTTAGTTTCGACTTGCGTTTTTACTAAGTTTGGGGGGTGTGATGTACTTACCTCGTCTTATGAGCACCAAGGGTATAATTTTTCCTTTCGTTGGTTGTTCGTTTATTAGGAGGTTGATTTTTTGCAGCGTATTAATATTTTAACCGGTGTTGATATGTCGTTTTTTTGCAACTTGCCTAATGTTTAATGTGTTATGTTGGTGTTTCTAGTGTGTGGATTCAATTAGATAGTCAATTGAGTCTTTCTTATAGTTCTCTTTTTTTATTATTGATGAATCTGTGATGATGAGGTGTGCTTGAGCTTTGATGATAGAAACAGGTAAACTGAGACTTTAACCTTATCGAGTTGAACAACTCGATGAACTCGTGCATACATTGAAGAAAAATCAGGTTCCCTCGTTTCCTTATTCTAATTTTTATGTGTGTTTTAAATTAGTAGGAGTGGAAGGATTGAGTTTTTGGTTTAGGTGATCCATATGAGCTTATATTTTTAGAATTGTGCTTGAAATTCATATGCTTTTGAAATTGATGAAGGAATTGTACTTGAATTATATTGTGATATGAAGTTCTATGTGTACTTGTGGGATATTGCTTACCATGAAAAGTGCTCTCTTACTTGTTAAAAACCCATGTGAGATTTTGAGACTTGTTGATCATGTACATAATCACATGATATTTCTTTTCTGGTGAGTATCGTTCTGGTGTGTGTATTCTAGAACTTGCCTCTTATCTTACTTGAAACTACAAGTGTGTTAGATAATGAGAGATGATTTAAGGTCATCCTTGAATTTATGAGACACTTTGCTAAATAATTTCCTACCAAATAATTATATATCCATAGTTAGCCCTTTTGAGCCTGAAAGCCTTATTTCTTTGGCAACCTACGAAGATAGCCACTTTGATATCCTATTTGAGCCTTAAAATTTCTATATTTAGTGGAGAATTAAATGTTGTCAAAGTGTGAAGTTGATTTTGATGGAGTTTGGAAGGAATAAAATATTTGGAGATATACAATTGATTATGAGCTTAAAAATAAGTTGCTTAGAGGTAGTACCCGAAACTAGTACCTCGAGATATTAGAGGTAGTGCCCGAAACTGGTACCTCAAGAAAGAAAAAAAAGAAAAGAAGAAAAAATGTTGAGTTTGAAGAAAAATGAGAGAAAAGAAAATTAGAAGAGCATGAAACTGGATAGCCTTGAAGTGTAAAAAATCTGCAGTACAAAAGATCTCCGATTTTAATTATCTACTAATTGAGTCACTTTATGCATCCAAAAGAAAAATCTTTTTTTATCTCATTATCGAATCATAATAATAGTGGTGGAGATTTTGAGACTTTTGGCAAGCTTATGGTTACGAATGCACTTGAATTGAATCTGAGAGTAAACACCTCAACCCATAAGTGTACATCTTTTATACTTGAGTGCGAGTGATATATACTTCCCGTGAGAACATGTGAGTGGAGCATTTGAATTGGTGGTGATTGTCTTAACTTGTATGCTATGAATTGAATATTACATGTAATAAAAGTTGCATGATCTTAGTTGAGGATAATTGTATTTAGAATGGGTATTTGTCATAATCCTTGTTTTCCCGCTAATTTTCTCACTCTCTCTCTCATTATTTTTATTTTATTGCCTCGGGACGAGCAACGGGTATATTTGGAGGATAGATGAGAGTGAAAATAAGCGTATTTTAGTGTCCAATTTAATACCTTTTTGATTAATATTGTTGTCATATGTTAACACAAGTGTCTTATATTCAATATATGTGAGACAAAGGTGCACTTTAGGTGTTTTATTATTTGTTAGGTGGAAAAATAGATCAAAAGTGCAAAGTTGGAGAAAAGGTGCAATTTGTGTATGAATGCTGAAAAATGCACATCAAATTTGTGTAATTTTTTTGTGTTCATATGGAGTTTTGAATTGGAAGTGTAATACATGATTAGAAAGCCACAAAAGTGAGGGTCTTTTTGGCATAAAAAACACCTATTGAAATTTAAACGAGAAAGTTATGTTCAAAATAGGGACGTCGCGCAAGCTGTGCCGAACAGAATGACTGTGCCACTTTGCATAACTTTTTACATATACAAATGTTAGAGTTTCTATGAGTTCCATATATGGATAGAAATCCAAGAAAGAGTGGATCACGTGAGCGTAAGAATTACTCAAATTGAAGGTCAAATGTGGAAGTTATGTGCGAAATGGTGAGACTGCGCAAGTGTTGCTCGACCAAGAGAAGTTGTTCGACCAGAATCATCTTGGTCGAACAGATGGAGTTTGGTCAAAAAAATGTGCAAAAACTTACAAAGAGCTTGCTCGACCATTGCTCAACTTGGAGGCCTTGTTCGACTTCTGAAGGCTTGGTCGAACAGAATTGCACTGATTCTATTTTTAGTAGTTTCGGATTTCATTTACCAAATTTGGCGTATGTCTCAAGTAAAAGCTCATCCAAGGCCTATAAGAAGTGCTTACAAGTATAAAAGGGGGTGTAGATGACATCATTATTTATCATAGAGGAGATTGGATTGGAGAGAGGCCACAACAATACTACTCCTCACAAGGGGGATCACCCCCCAACCATCATCCATATCCTTTCCTTCATCCATCCATCACTTTGAAGGTTCGTTTATGGAATCAAGAGGAGAACCAAGAGAAGGATTCAAGACAGAGAAGGACGCGACGACACCGCATCTAGGGTTTATTTCATTTCTTAATTTATCTTATAATTTTTCAAGCATCCAGGTAAGATCTATCCAGCACCCATGATTGTTCTTCGCAACATCATGGGCTAGAGCCTTTTTGGTAGATCTAGGGCTGTGAAGGTTTTTACGAATTAATTGAACTTTCGTGTGTAAACTCCGTACAATACTACTTGTGATTTATTTTATATAAGACTGTGTTTTTAATTCATACTCATAGTTTTTTTGTGCATCATTAACTGTTATGTAGAGTCTGAATAGATATCTTGGTTATTGATTGAGTGCGTTCACTGCTGAGTAGGATTCCATGTTATGATTCTAAGTGAGAGGACTCCGAAACATCATTAGAACTATCTTATATAAATACTTGTTAATTGAATTCCGGTTAATAAGTAGGATAAAGAGGATAATTTTATAGTACATATAAAGGGAGATCATATCGGGTTAGAGTACCAATTGGCTAGGGAAATAATTGATACTGATAGTACCTAGAAAGGGGGGTGGAATTATATCTCTTGCTCCGAGGTTATTCATATGTGTTACACATATGTTTACTTGTGGCTATAGAGTAGATATGCATGGTTTAGTGATGCGTCCATATTCCACAAGACAGAGTCGGACATCAACACACGGAATGGAAATTAATGAGTAAAACTGGATTTCCCTAGATCTACCTATTCTCTTACTTGATCCACTTTCGTATTCTTCGGGTGATATTTTATTTTATTTGTTATTGAATAATTATTTTTAGTAGTTTATAATAAAACCTCAATCTTTATTACCTTCATCTTAATTAATTTAGTTAATAATTAAATTGGTAATACGCCGTCCTTTGGGTTCAATATTTCACTTGGTCGCTTGCTTAAGCTGCAACTGATATCCTTATTACTTGGGAATTAATTTTGTGTCGAATCAAATTGTCGTGGTTGAACCGGCCTGTTACAAACTTTTAGGTGGCTGGTTCGACCTTGACACTTGGTCAAATCACACTTTCGTAGTTGAATCGACCTGTAGCAAAATCTCTAATCGCTGATTCGACCTCTACCGCTAGTCGAAGCCTGGTCGAACCACATCATATTTGGTCGAATCGACCTGTAATGAACTTCCAGCTTTACGGTTTGACTTAAGTTGCTCGGTTTGACTACTCTTCTTGGTCGAATCGAGCTCATGTTCCTTTGAAATTCATTATTCTTCATTCCCTGCACACTTCAAGCTCAAAAACAAACATTAGGCACCAATACGGAGCAAAACTAAGCTAGAGAACCACTTTAAAGACTCTAAAATTATGTGTATATACTCCGCATGCGACTCAATAAATAAAACAATACTAAACATTAGGCAAATTGCAAAAAATCAACACGTCAAAACCAGTTAAAATTTTAACATGCAGCAAAAAATCAACTCCTCTAACAGAAGTTACAAAGAAAAGATTATAATCTCCATACTACGATGAGGTAAGTACATCTCACCCCCAAACTTAGTAGAAACTATAGTCGAAACTAAGTTTGAAAGAAGATGTAATTTTCGATAAGTAAGCACGTCAAATATAAAAATTTCTTACCCACCCAAAAGAAAAAAAATAATAAAATAGGAGGGAAAGCCCCCAACAAGCGCTCTTGTTTAACATCGGAGAGTCACGACGGTATCAAATCAATGTAAGGTATCCTCAAAGATGACGCAAGCATCATCCGGCGACTTATAGTGCTTCAATCGATGCCCATTCGCCACTATGATGTCTCCGTCCTTGTCCATGATTTCTAAACTCCCCCCCTCCGCAGGCTCTATGGATAATGAACGGTCCTATTCACTTCGATTTCAATTTTTCTGCAAAGAGCTTCAAACGAGAGTTAAAGAGTAATGCCTCATCACCTTGCTTGAATTCCTTGTAAGTGATCTTCAAATCATGCCACTTCTTCATTCTTTCCTTGTAGATCACCGAATTCTTGTAAGCTTGATTCTTAAACTCGTCTAGATGATTAATTTGAGTCATCCTCAACTCCTTTTGATCCTTAAGACATAAGTTCAAGCTTCTCAATGCCTAAAAAGCTTTATGCTGGATCTCCACGGGCAAGTGGCACGGCTTCCCATGGATAATTTGATACGGTGACATATCAAGCACCATCTTGTACACATTTCGAAACCCCCACAGCACATCATCGAGCTTCATAGCCCAATCCTTCCTATTGGTGCCAACTACTTTCTCCAAAATTTGTTCCACTTGTCAGTTGGAGACCTCGGCTTGCCTATTTGCTTGAGGGTGATAGGGTGTAGTAATCCTATGCTTCACACTGTAATCCTTGAGCACTCTCTCTAGAAGCTTGAGGGTGATAGAGTGTTTGAAGGTTGAAATCAGTTGTAAATCAATAATATTGTGAAAAGGCATTAATCAGGTGTTGTTGGAGCTATTTGAGTGGTTTTTCGAAGGATATCAGAGTGGAAGTGTTGAATACTGAAGAAAGAAAGTCAAAGTCATCCGTTTGGGCGAAGCAGGAGTGCGATTCGACCTGAAGAAGGTCAATTCGACCTGCCCTTCAGGTCGAATTGGCAACACAACTTGTATAGAAGGCGGATTCGACCATGACAGGAGGATTCGACCTGGGCATCAGGTCGAATCGATTAGCTGGGAGGCTGATTCGACCTCGTCGCATCGATTCGACCAGGGCAGTTGGTCTAATTGAACACCTGGGACTTACAGTGGGCTGATTCGACTTCCGATTCGACTTGTGGTGGTCAATTTGACCTATTGTTGAGGTCGAATCGATGCTCGGGAACTTACCATAGCCGTATTTTTTATACTGTTAATGCATGTGATCATTTAAAAAGCCCATGCTAAGCAAGTAGACGTGATTACAAGTATAAAAGAAGGCTTATGAAGCATCAAAAAAGATAATTGAAGGATCTAGATACATTGAAGAACCAAGACGTGAAGACGTAGAGTTGGGAGGAGAGCGGTCTTCTATCATCCGGAGGGGCTGTGACAGAGTTTCTCTGGAGATTCAAGTAAGATCGGTCCAACTAACCATGATTGTTCCTAGATCAATTATGGGCTTGAGCCGCTTTGGTAGTTCTAGGGTTATGAAGGTTTCATGACTTAATTTATCTTTCATGTGCAAACTCCGTACAACACTACTTGTGGTTTATTTTATATAAGATTGCGTGTTTTTAATCCATACTCAAGGTCATTTTGTGCATCAATAATTATTGTGTAGATTCTGAATACATAACGTGGTTATTGGTAGAGTGCGTTCACTGCTGAGCAGGGTTTTATATTATAATTTTAAGTGAAGGGATTCTGAAGTCTTATTAGAACTATCTTATATGAATACTTGTTAATTGAATCATATTCGGGTTAATAAGTAGGATAAAGAGTATAATTTCATAGTACCTATATTGAGAAATCAAATCGGGTTAGAGTATAAAATGCACCGGAAATAATAGATTATGATAGTACCTAAAAAGGGGTGAATTATATCTCTTGCTCTGAGGATATTCACACTGTGTCATACGCATATTTACTTGTGTCTATAGAGTGAACTTACATGGTTTAGTGATGCATCCATAAACCACAAGGCAGAGTCGGACACCGTCACACGAAAGTATGAATTAATAAGTGGAACTGGATGACCTGACGAACTACCTATCATCTTACTTGATCGCAACCTACTATCTCTTCTTCTTGTTACATTTACTTGTTATTTTAATTACTTTTGTTACTTAACAACAAAATCACAACCAATATAATTTCCAGCATAGTCTTAGTTTACTAGATTATAATTAAATTGATATTTATCCATCCATTGGATTCGATATATAACTTGATCACCTTTGAAACTACAATTGATATCCTTCATACTTGAGGATTAATTGTGTGTTGAGAAAATGCCTATCAAGTTTTTTGCGCCGCTGCCGGGGACGGCTTAAAATATCTTTTTGTTATTTCTAGTTTATTAGGTCTACTTTTCTTGTTTTACTATTTTAACTCTTATTCTTTTCAGGTGTATGCTCACGAGATCAAAGAAAGGTGAATTAGAACCATATAATCCTAAGATCGGAGCATCATCAAGGAAGAAGAAGAAGAAGAGTAAGAATAAGAACGTAGATCCAACTGAAGCTCTAAACCTTGGAGTTGAAGTTGATGTGCTAAATTCGTAAATGATTGAAGCTGAAACCTAAGTTAATTTGGAAGAAGTGACAGTCGACATGGCCAACGAAAGGGCCAATCTGGATACTCTAGCCATCCGTGAAATCTTCAAGAATAACGGGGCTGGAAATTTTGGGCTTCTAGGAGCAAGGAGGGCCAATGCGGACTTTGATTTTCACCCTGCTCTTATTAGCATAATAGAAAGGAACTCCTTCGCATGAGGGAATTTCGAGGATCCGCAGCAGCATCTAAACAAGTTCTTGAGCTATGCAAGTACTCAAAAAGACGCAGGAGATCATGAAGATGTGCGGAAGATCCTCTTGTTTAAATTCTCGCTGTCTGAAAAGGTGAGAGATTGGTACGATACTATCTATGCAGCAGAATGCACTACTTGAGAGCAATTGAAGTTGAAGTTCTTGGATAGATACATGCCACCTTCGAAGGTGTTTAAGATGAATCAAGACATTAACCAATTTGCTATCGGTAGTGGAGAGAAGTTTCATGAAGCGTGGGACAGATTCAAGGACATGCTTCGTAAGTGTCCTCAACATGGGCTATCTAAAGCTCAATATATCAGTATATTCTACAATGGATTGGACTGTGATTCACGTGTGTTATTGGATGCTTCTTCTAATGGAGCATTGCTTACTAAGTCATCCGTAGAGGCCGAGAAACTTTTTGAAGATATTTCGATGAACTCGAGAGATTGGCCAACTGATAGAGTGAGAGGTACTTACGTCCTTAGAAAAGTGGCTAAGGTTGAACATGCTATGGTGAAAACAAGTAGAGAAGATGAGATCGTCTCTAGCTTATCGAATATCAACAAGCTACTTGAGTCCCAACAAAAGCAAATCAGCGATATATCTCAACGCGTACCAATCATGCAGCAGGAAGTTATGTATGATGGAATGATCCAATAGGATATGGAAGAAGCAAACTATGCTATGGGCCAAAGTATTCAAGGGACAAGGTATCAAAATCAAGGCAACCGGAATTACTAAGAAAACTACAACAATCATGGTCCCTGGGTAATTATCAACAGCCTAGGAGGTCGGAGTTTTCATGGAACAATCCAAACAATGCAGTTCAACCTCCGATAGATGTTGACCCGGGTGCAAAAATGGAAGAAGGGAAGCCTGGTTTTGAGGATACAGTGAACAGGTACATGGCTAGGAATGATGCTAGATTGGATCGTCTTGAGGCCAAATTAGAGAAGAAGATTGATGCAAACTATGAGGATTTATCAAAGTAAGTAAAGGACCTTACATTGTTGATGGGGGAGATGGCAGGTAGCGTTAACGAGCTCTCTCAAACTATTGAGAAAGGGAAGCTCCCGTCTCAAAGTATTGAGAATTCAAATTCCTGCAATGCCATTACATTGAGGTCTGGAAAATAGTACGAGGGACCAATGAGGCCGAAATCGAAATTTGAGACGTCATGAGCTCAATTTGATCCCAATTCGACCTACACCACAGGTTGAATCCAACAGGAAAGGTCGAATTGGCCTACTGGACTTGATGTGGAAGCAAAAGAGTCTCGATTCGACCAATGTCCAGTCGATTCGACCTGGCCCTCAGGTCGAATCAACCCATTCGGAACACTCTGTTCTATCAGAAGCATGATTTGACCAACATCAAGTTGATTCAACCTGGCCCTCAGGTCGAATCTAGGTCGAATCTACCCATCCAGAGCACATTGTTTTATCAGAAGCCCTATTCGACCAGCAGCCCATTGATTTAACCAGACCTTCAGGTCAAATCGGAGGGCAGAAATCATATAGTGAGTCGATTCGACTAGGGGAACTTTGATTTGACCAGACCTTCAGGTTGAATCCAGGTCGAATCGGAGAGACAGAGGGAGAATTGTGTTCCAAAAGATCAATTCGACCACTATGTGCCCGATTCGATCAGGTTGAATCTAGGTCGAATTGCCCCGTATTGCACCTGTTTCTTCATCGAACACTCCTCGTGATGAGAACATTACTTTCTTGGTTCCAAATGAGCATAATACTGAGATTGTAGTAGAGAAGAAGTGGGAAAGAGCCAAGAGGTTGAGAGCTGAGAAGAATAAAGCGGAGAAGGTCGAGCGTGATGAATGGGGTATTCCCAAAACAAGATACCTCCGCAGTTTCCTTATAAGCTGGTTAAGAAGGGATTGGAAGAGAAGTTCAAGAGGTTTTCAGATATCATAAATAAGATAAGTTTGAGTATTCCATTCTCTGAGGCAATAATTGAGATGCCATACTAAGCCCGATTCTTTAAGGACATATTATTGAAGAAGAGAAGCTTGAACAGAATTGAGACGGTGAACTTATCTAAAAATTATAGCTCGATTATTCAAAGGAAGCTGCCATAGAAGATGAATGATCCGTGAAGCTTCACTATCTTGTGTGAGATTGGAAAAGGGCCGGCACGACGAGCCTTATGCGATCTTGGGGCAAGCATCAATTTGATGCCATTGTCTATCTTACAAAGGCTTGGTTTGGGGGAGTTATCTCCTACAATAGTTGCTCTACAATTGGCGGGCAGATTGATAACATTTCCGAAAGATATCATTGAAGACGTTCTTGTTAAAGTGGAGAAACTAGTCTTTCCTATGGATTTTCTTGTACTTGATATGGAAATTGACAAGGATAATATCCCTCTTATCTTGGGGAGACCTTTCCTTGCTACTGTTGGGGTCAAGATTGATGTTCGAAAGGGGGAGTTAAGGTTGCGGATGGATAAAGAAGAAGTTCTATTCAACCTTGACAAAGCAATGAAGATGCCCATGGAGTCACAATGTCATAGTATTGATGTGGTGGAGGAGATTGTGAAAAAAAATATGTCATTGATCCTGTCTAAGGAACCCTCTTAAGACATGCTTGATGGAGTCTCTTACTTATCCCACTACGGAGCTTGATGGTCTTTCCAATGAGGAATGTATTGAATATCTTGAGAACTTACTTGTTTTGGGTGATGCCAGGTATGAATTGGAGAAATCAAACGTTGAGAAGAAGGATGTAGACAAAGGAAGAGAAAATGATGCCTACTTGAAGCCTCCTAATTTACCACCGGATACCCACAAATTTGAAAATACTTTCTCTTGTTCTTTATTTTGTGATCAATTTTATCCTGACATTGATCTTGATGGTGATAGGAGTGATTCTGAAATTGAGTGGAAGATTGATAGGAATGAGATGAGAAAGTATGAGAAAGGAGATTCTACTAATCGTATGGTGCCTAAGAAAGGTAAGGTGGTAAGTGTGGATGATAAGAGGGGGAGAAAGTATTGGAAGGTAAAGATGAAAGAAAATCGCCCTCTTAGTCAGTAGTATACATATTATGCATTCTGTCGTGACTCTCCGATGTTAAACATAAGCACCTGTTCGGGGGTTTTCCTCCCGTTTATTGCTTTATTTCTTTCATGTGAGTAAGAAATTTTTATATTTGAAGTGCTTCTTATCGGCAATTACATCTCTTTGCAAACTTAGTTTCGACTATAGTTTCTACTAAGTTTGGGGAGGTGTGATGTACTTACCTCAATGAGCACCGATAGTATAATCTTTTCTTTGTAACGTTTGTTAGGGGATTTAATTTTTTGCGGCATATTTTAAACTTTAACCCATTTTTATGTGTCGATTTTTTGTAACTTGCCTAATGTTTAGTGGTGTTTTGTTCCGTGTTTTGGGAAGTTGCGGAGTTACTCATGAATGTTAAGTTTTATGATTGATTCTTGATGAAGTTATGCTCTATTTTGGTACCTAATGTTCGTTTCTAAGCTTGAAGTGTTCAGGAGATGAAGAAAACTCAATTTTGGAGCGCCAGAGAGCCAATTCGACCAGGGAGCATGGTCGAATCCACTCTTATAGGTCGAATCAAGGGGCAAAAATTATCCAGTAGCTCAATTCGGCCTGAGGCATGGCGATTCGACCAGAGGCCCAGGTCGAATCGAGATCGAAACATAAAATCTTCCAGTAAGTCGATTCGACCACGACTGCTTCGATTTGACTAGCAGCACAAGTCGAATCGAGGTCAAATCGGTGACCTGAATCTTACAGTGTGTTGATTCGACCTGGAGTATGTCAATTTGGCCAGGGGACCAAGTCGAATCGAGGTCGGATTAGGCCAAAAATGTGTGTTCTTAACCCCAATTTTCATACCCATTCGATCACTTTGCACAATAAAGGAGAAATGGGCTGAAGTTTCTGAGAAGATAGCACGAACAAGTATCAAGATAATGATGCTATGCTTGACTATGATATATGGGTTGGTGAATTTTTGTGCATTCACATGTTCATGTATTAATTTTCATTGATGAGAAGCATGTATAATTTGATAAGTATGTAGAGTTCTTGTAGAATTGAACTTGATTATGTGCCATGAGGAGTACTTAGGATTCTATTTACCTATGTGAGGATTTGAGCTTTTTCATGCTTGATCATGATAGTTTATTCTTGAGAGAATCAATCATATGAACGTATTCTAGAACTTGGCTTGGAGTTTTGTGTGAGACTTGCAATGGGTGAATTGCTAGGACATGATCTTAGGCCATCCTTGATTAATTAAGTTACTTAGCCAAAAATTTACCTTCCTATTAATTATAAACCTTTGGTAGCCCCGTTTGAGTTTTAAAAGCTTTTTCTTTGGCAAGCCGAATAAAAGAGCCTTATTTTATCTTTACTTGAGCTTTGTTAAATACCCTATTCATTGGTAGAGAGTTGAGGTGAATAAGTGTTGCAAAAGGAAGAAGGAAGATAGAATGAGGTTGAGTAAAGTAAGAGAAGTGTATGGTTAAATCTTGTTTAGGGGTAGTGCCTGAAACTGGTACCCCAATTGCTGTTCAAAAGAAGAATGATGTTGATGCAAGAAAGAGGAGGAAAGTTCGAAAATTGCAAGTGCAAGAGAAGAAATTGGTGGAAAATATGAAACCGAATGAAGAAAGAAAGAACCTCCAAGGTAACTCTCTACTAGTGTTTGAGTCACTTATATAAATTTTCCTACCCTTTCCAAAGAGCCAACATTACAATCCAAAGACAAGTCCTCTGTGAGCCTAGTAATTAGTTGATTGTGAGTTGATTTTTGAGACCCTTGCCAAGCTTATGGTTACGCGTGAATATGGATTGAAACTGAGCGTATACACTAACTTATTAAGTGCAATTAGCACTTGAGTGAGAGAGTAAACACTTAACTTGTGAGCTAGATGACTTAGTACTCCGAATGGTAATATGATTGGGTGATATTGTGCATGAAAGATATGTATGATGCAGGAAATACTTGTTTTAATTTGATGGAATTGCATGTGTAATATGTGCTGTACTTGGTGATCTCGTGAATTATACATGACTCCTTGGCTTGATTACGTTGCCTTGGGTCGAGCAATATATAAGATGAGTATGTTAATTCACGAATCTTACACCTGGATTTGTGCTACATTGGAGTGTTTGAAGGTTGAAATCGATTGTAAACCGATAAATATTGTGAAAAGGCATGAATCAGGTGTTGTTGGAGCTATTTGATTGGTTTTTCGAAGGATATCAGAGTGCAAGTGTTGAATACTGAAGAAAGGAAGTCGAAGCCATCCGTTTGGGAAAAGTAGGAGTGTGATTCGACCTGAAAGAGGTCAATTTGACCTGCCCTTCAGGTCAAATTGGCAACACAACTTTTACAGAAGGCGGATTCGACCATGACAGGGAGATTCGGCCTGGGCATCAGGTCAAATCGAAGTCAAATAGATTGGCTGAGAGGCCGATTTGACCTCGTCGCGTCGATTCGACCAGGGCAGTTGGTTGAATCGAATGCCTAGGACTTACAATAGGCTGATTCAACTTCCGATTCGACTTGTGATGGTCAATTTGACCTGTTGTTGAGATCGAATCGATGCTCGGGAACTTACCATATCCGTATTTTTATACCGTTAATGTGTGTGATCACTTAAAAAGCCCATGCCAAGCCTAGTAGATGTGATTACAAGTATAAAGAAGGCTTATGCCGCATCAAAAAAGATAATTGAAGGATCTAGATACATTGAAGAACCAAGACGTGGAGGCGTAGAGTTGGGAGGAAAGCGATCTTCCATCATCCGGAGGGGCTGTGACAGAGTTCCGCTGGGGATTCAAGTAAGATCAGTCCAACTAACCATGATTATTCCTAGATCAATCATGGGCTAGAGCCGCTTCGGTAGTTCTAGGGTTATGAAGGTTTCATGAGTTAATTTGTCTTTCATGTGTAAACTCCGTACAACACTATTTATGGTTTATTTAATATAAGATTGTGCGTTTTTAATCCATACTCATAGTCGTTTTGTGCATCAATAATTGTTGTGTAGAGTCTGAATACATAACGTGGTTATTGGTTAAGTGCGTTCACCACTGAGCAGGGTATTATGTTATAATTTTAAGTGAAGGGATTTCGAAGTCTTATTAGAACTATCTTATATGAATACTTATTAATTGTATCATATTCAGGTTAATAAATAGGATAAAGAATATAATTTCATAGTACCTATGAAGGGAGATCAAATTGGGTTAGAGTACTAAGTGCACGGGAAATAATTAATTATTATAGTACCTAGAAAGGGGGTGAATTATATCTCTTGCTCTGAGGATATTCACACGTGTCATACGCATATTTACTTGTGTCTATAGAGTGAATTTGCATGGTTTAGTGATGCGTCCATAAACCACAAGGTAGAGTCAGACACCATCACACGAAAGTATGAATTAATAAGTAGTACTGGATGACCTGACGAACTACCTATCATCTTACTTGATCACAACCTACTATCTCTTCTTCTTGTTATATTTACTTGTTATTTTAATTACTTTTGTTACTTAATTACAAAATCACAACAATATAATTTCCAACATAGTCTTAGCTTACTAGAGTATAATTAAATTGATATTTATCTGTCCCTTGGGTTCGATATATAACTTAGTCACCTTTGAAACTACAATAAGATCCTTCATACTTGAGAATTAATTGTGTGATGAGAAAATACCTATCAAAGTGGCATCTCATATCTCCCACTTATGTTTCCATCCATTGACATCTATCGTATGTCGCTACATAGAATTCATAGTCTTTAAACAAAGTAGGCCAATAAAGAGCAGATTGAAGTACCTTAGCTACCATCTTTTGAGCTTCGAAGTGCCCCCCATTAGGTTGTGCATGACAAAAGTCAAGAACATTTTCCATCTCCATCTCGGGCACACATCTATGGACTATAGAATCCGTACAGATTTTGTAGATAAATGGATCATACCATATGAAAGTCTCAACATCCCTCTTAAACTTAGCAAGTTGATACTGGTTGAGATCTCTTGGAATTTCTCCTACAGCAATGTAGTTGACATAATTCACATACCATGGATCCACTCCTTGGGCAGCAACTACACAAGCTCTTTCTGCTCCTTCAGAAAATACTGTCATGATCTTCTCATCAGGGAACATCTCTTCTATGTACTCGAAAGAATCATCATAATGCTCCCTTGTCTCCAACCTCGATAGGTGATTTGCTAACACATTCTCTGTTCCTTTCTTAGCTCGTATCTCCATATCAAATTCCTGTAGAAGAAGGACCCATCTAATGATCCTTGGCTTTACTTCCTTCTTCTCCATTAAGTACCGGATCGCAGAATGATCCGTATACACAATGGTCTTCATGCCAACCAAATACTGTCAAAACTTATTGAATGCATACACCACAGCTAGAAACTCCTTTTCAGTGACAGTGTAGTTCTTTTGTGCTGTATCAAAAGTCTTACACACATAGTAGATGGCACAGAACTTCTTCTCATTCATCTACCCAAGCACCACTCCAAGTGCTTGATCACTTGCATCACACATAAGTACAAACGGTTGAGTCCAATCCGATGTGATCAAGATAGGTGCAGTAATAAGTGCCTCCTTCAAAACCTGAAAAGCTATTAGGCATTCATCATAAAAAACAAAAGGAACATCCTTTTCAAGTAAGTGAGACAATGGTTTAGAGTATTTTGAGAAGTCTTTGATAAATCTCCTATAAAATCCTGCGTGTCCAAGGAAGGGCCGTACTCCTTTTTCATTAGTAGGTGGTAGAAGCTTCTCAATCGCCACTACCTTTGCTCTATCCACCTACAATCCTTTAGCCGAAATATGGTGTCCAAGAAAAATCCCATCTCTCACCATGAAGTGGCACTTCTCCCAATTCAAGACAAGATTAATTTCTTGACATCTCTTCAAAACAGTAGATAGGTTAGACAAAAATATATCAAAGGAGGAACCAAACAACGAAAAATCATCCATAAACACCTCCATGATCTATTCTATCAACCCATCAAATATGGCCATCATGCAATGCTGAAATGTAGCAGGTGCATTACACAATCCAGAAGGTATCTTTCTAAAGGCAAAAGATTCATAAGGGTAAGTAAAAGTAGTATTTTTCTGGTCCTCGGGTGCAATCATAATTTGATTATACCCCGAGTACACATCCAAGAAATAGTAAAACTCATACCCTATAAGACGATCAAGCATTTGTTCCATGAAAGGAAGAGGGAAGTGGTCTTTACATGTATTTTCATTTAGTTTTCTATAGTCAGTACACACACGCCATCCCGTAGGAATCCTAGTGGCTAGAGTCTCTCCATCATCGGCTTTTACTATAGTCATGCCCCCTTTTTAGCTACAACATGCAATGGACTCATATGGGGACTATCACTAATGGGATAAATAATTTCTGCATCTAGCCATGTTAGGATTTGCTTTCTAATCACTTCTTGAATAGTGGGATTTACTCTCCGCTGATTCTGAATGCTAAACTTAGCTCCATCTAACAGTCTTATCTTATTCATGCAATATGATGGACTAATACCTTTCAAATCATTAAGAGACCAATCAATTGCAGACTTATACTTCCTAAGCACATCCAATAACTCATCGAGTTGATCATCAGTTAGAGAAGAAGATAAAATTACTGGATATGTTTCATTGTCACCTAGATAGGCATACTTCAAGTGCTCCGGTAGCGGTTTCAACTCCTCATTCTTTTCTTCTGTGATTATGCTTTCTCTATCCAAAGGCAAGTATTTTCTAGTCTACTTCACCTCTTCAAACATGGACCTTTTTGATTCATACCTGTCATCACCCAAAGCAAGTAGGTTTTCTAGAAAATCAATACACCCATTGGAGAGCTCATCTAGCTCGGTGGTGGGAAAAGTAAGAAACCCTGTTATGCAAGTCTCCAAGGGATCCTTAGAAAGGATCAAAGACATATCTTCCTTCACAATCTCCTCCACCACATCAATGCTGTGACACTGCGTCTCCATCGGCATCTTCATTGCTTTATCAAGGTTGAACATCATATCTTCTTTATCCATGCACAGCCTTAGCTCACCCTTCTGCATATCAATCATAGCTCCAGCTGTAGCAAGGAATGGTCTCCCTAAGATAAAGGGAACATTATCCTTGTCATCCTCCATCTCGAGTACAAGAAAGACCACAGGAACATTGTGGTCTATACTTTCACTAGAACGTCTTCAATCATTCCTTTCAAAAAAGTCATAGACCGATCCGCTAGTTGTAGAGCAACCATTGTGGGAGTTAACTCCTCCAAACCAAGTCTTTTAAATATCGACAAGGGAATCAGATTGATGCTTGCCCCAAGATCGCACAAGGCTCGTCGTGCCGGCCCCTTCCCAATTTCACATAGAATAGTGAAACTTCTCGGATCCTTTAACTTCGCTGGCAGCTTCCTATATATGATTGAGCTGTAGTTCTTAGAGAAATTCATTATCTCAATTCCGTTCAAGCTTCTCTTCTTCAAAAGTATATCCTTTAGGAAGCTGGCATAATATGGCATCTCTAAGAGTGCTTCAGAGAAAGAAATGCTCAAGCTTATCTTGTTTATGATATCTGAAAACTTCTTGAACTTTTCTTCCAATCTCTTCTTCACTAGCTTGAAAGGAAATGGAGGAGGTATCTTAGTTTTGGGGATCCCCCATTCATCACGTTCAACCTTCTCTGCCTTATCCTTTTCGGCTCTCAATCTCGTTGCTCTTTCCCATTTCTTTTCTGCTATAAGCTCAGTATTCTGCTCTTTGGGTGGCACTGGAGTAGCATCAACATCAAGTAAAGCATTCGGCACAGGAAATGGTATCGAACAATGTGGTTCGTCAAGGGTTTGACCAGGCGAGCTGGTCGAACCATGCGAGTAATGGTCAAACCATGCTTCTACAAGTTTGTTCTCCCTCGGACAGGCTAGTTCGATCACGGTTCGACCAATAGGATTGGTCAAACCATGATAATTGTGGATAAATCGCGCTTCTAAAAAAATAGAGTGCTCTGGACAGGCCAGTTCGACCATGGTTCGACCAACAGATTTGGTTGAACCAAATTGGTCATGGTTGAACTGCTCAGTCTGGGTCTTTGGAAGTTTTCCAAGTGTCTGGTTCGACCTCCTCAGTGTGGTTCAACCATCTGTGTTGGTCGAATCGGGATCCTGGAGCTTCAGAACTATTTTTTGGCATCATCGGTCCCTCAAACTGTGTTCCAGTTCTTAACGTGATGGCATGGAACTGCTTTCGATTTGCTATACTTTGCGATGGGAACTTATCTTTCTCCACGGTTTGCGTCAATTGGTTATCATTCCCGGCCATCTCCCCCATCAACAATGTCAAGTCCTTTATTTTCTTAGAAATATTCTCATAATTTGTATCAATTTTCTTTTCAAGCTTGGCCTCGAGACGATCTACTCTTACATCATTCCGTGCTATGTACATATTCACCGTATCTTCAAAACCAGGTTTTCCTTCTTCGACCTTAGCACCCGAATCAACACCAACAGAAGGTTGTACTGCTGTATTAGAATCTTTCCATGAAAACTCTGGCCTCCTTGGTTGTTGATAATTACCCGGGGGACCATGATTATTGTTTTTCTCTTGGTAATTCTGATTTTCTTTATTTTGGAACCTTATTCCTTGAATACTTTGACCAATGGTACAGTTTGTCTCTTCCATCTCCTCTTGGCTTGCTCCTTCATTACACACATCCTGCTGCATAATTGGTACTCGCTGAGCTATGTCAGTAATCTGCTTTTCCTAAGACTCAAGTAACTTATTGATACTAGCCAAACTAGAGACGATCTCATCTTCCCTACTTGACTTTACTATAGTGTGCTCAACCTGTGCTACTTTTTCAAGAACATAAGTGCCTCTCACTCTATCAGTTGGCCAATCTCTTGAATTCATCGAAATATCCTCAAAGAACTTTTCGGCCTCTATGGATGACTTTGTAAGCAATGCTCCATTAGAAGAAGCATCTAGCAACACTCGAGAATCACAGTCCAATCCATTGTAGAAAATACTGATGTATTGAGCTTTAGAAAGCCCATGCTATGGACACTTTCGAAGCATGTCCTTGAATCTGTCCCAAGCCTCATGAAACGTCTCATTACCATGGATAGCAAATTGATTGATTTCTTGTTTCATCTTAAACACCTTTGAAGGTGGCATGTAACGTTCCAAGAATTTTAATTTTAATTTCTCCCAGGTATCACATTCAGCAGCATTGAGATTATCGTACCAATCTCTTGCCTTTTCATTCAGCGAGAACTTAAACAAGATGATCCTCCTTGCATCTTCATGAGCTCCTGCATCTTTTTGTGTACTTGCATAACCAAGGAACTTATTCAGATGTTGCTGAGTATCTTCAAAGGTTCCCCCAGAGAAGGGACTCCTTTCAATCATGCTGATAAGAGCAGGGTGTAGATAAAAATTAGCTCCGGCCCCTTTTGCGCCTAACAGCCGCGCATTGCCTCCTCCATTATTCTTAAAGACTTCACGGATGGCAAGATTATCTAGATTCGTCACCATGTTGATTGCTTCTGCTTCAAAGTTAAATTCGGTTGCAGCTTCAGTTGCTTGTGGATTTAGCTCATCAACTTCAACTCCTAAATTAAGAGCCTTCGTTGGTTCTACGTTCTTATTCTTCTTCTTCTTCCCCTTCTTCTTCCTTGACGATGCTCCAATCTCCGGATTATAAACTTCTAAATCACTTACCTTTGACCTAGTGAGCATACACCTAAGAAAAATAAGCGTTAGAAAATAAAGACAAAAATAATATAGTCTCAATTAAACTAGAAATAATAAATTAATAATTAATGTCGTCCCCAATAATAGCGCCAAGAACTTGATGAGCGTTTTCTCAATACATAATATTGATCCCCAAGTACGAAGGATGCTATTGTAGCTTTGATAAGCGACAAAGTATTTATCGAACCCAAAGGACGTATTATTATTAATTTAATTATATTCCAACTTACTAAGACTATTATGATAAAATAATTGTATTATTAAGTAATCAATAACTAAAGAATTAAAAGAATAATTAAAACAGTAGAGATTGAACGAAAGTGAATAAGTGAGAAGATAGGTAGTTCTTCGGGCCATCCAGTTCTACTTATTAATTTCCCTTCCGAGTATCAACATCCGACTCTGCCTTGTGGAATATGGAAGCATCACTAAACCATGCAAATCTACTCTATAGACACAAGTAAATAAGTGTGTGACACGTGTGAATATCCTTAGAGAAAGAGATATAATTCACCCCCCTTCTAGGTACTATCGGTATCAATTATTTTCTGTGTACTAAGTACTCTAACCCGACATGATCTCCCTTTATAGGTACCATGAAGTAATACTCTTTATCTACTTATTAACCCGAATACTATTCAATTAACAAGTATTTTTATAAGATAGTTTTAATAAAACTTTAGAATTCCTTCATTTAGAATCATAACATGGAATCCTGCTCAGCAGTGAACTTACTCAATTAATAATCAAGATATGTATTTAGACTCTACTTAACAATTAATGATGCACAAAATAACTCTGAGTATGAATTAAAAACGCATAATCTTATATAAAATAAACCACAAGTAGTATTGTACGGAGTGTATACACGGAAGTTCAATTAACTTATAAAACCTTCATAAACCCTAGAACTACCGAAGCGGTTCTAGCCCATGATTGATCGAAGAACAATCATGGTGGTTGGATAGATCTTACCCATAGTCTTTAAAATTACAAGATAAATTAAGATGCGAAGTAAACCCTAGATGCGGGTGCCGTCGCATTTCTCTCCGTCTTGAATCTTCACTTGGTTCTCACTTGATTCGACAGACGAATCTCTCTCCACAACTCTGTGGATGGTGGTAGTGTTTCGGATGTTGTGGTGAATGGCTCTCTTTCCCCTTACATAGGGTCTTTTTTTTATACTTGTGAGCTCTTCTTATGGACATAAGATGGGCTTTTTGAGCAAAAACACACACTAAAGGTGTAAAAATATGGATCCAAACGTGTCCAGCGCATCAGTTCGACCCAAGACCTTGGTCGAATCGATCACAGTAGGTTGAACCACAGGTCGAATAGACCTGTAACACGCTGGCAGGTTTGGGGTTCGACCTGAATGGCACATCGAATCAGAAGCTTTCCAATCGAACTACAACTTCTTCTCTTTAAGCTTCTGGTTTGACCATGGTTCGACCACTGTACTTGGTCGAACCACAGTGTCGTGGTCGAACCACACTCCTGACGATCTTCCGATGCATGGTTCGACCATAGGTGCTGGTCGAACCAACTTTCTCTTGGTCGAACCAAGCCCCTGCTTGGTCGAATTGGACACCTGAACCCCCTTTTTTTGTTTCAATCACTTCTATCCTGTTTTCCTTCAAAAATCCACTCAAATGGACTCAAACACACCTGATTCATGACTTTCTACAATAAAACTCGATTTATCTTGACTTAAGATCAAATCTTACATCATTATCCCATGAATCAAGACTCAAAACACGTGAATTTACACACTCATCAGAGGCTCGCTTGGTTTATCACGTACACGAAGCATCTTCTTCTATCGACTATTAATTGCTTAAGTTCCAGTATGATTCTACGTCGAGTGTTCTTTTGCGAATAATTCAGGGTTTGAGATTAAGTGCACTAGGGTTTTTTTTTTCAAAATAATCAATTCATCAAACATTTGATATGCAAAATCTACATAATTCTCAACCAATCATATTGCTAGTCTCACATGAGGACTAGCCACTACAATTCATTACAAAATAAATATAATCCATTGCTTGTTTCAATTGAGCTAAATAATAAAGAAAATCACAAATTGAAGGTTGAGAAGCCTTCCTTTCAAACTTGGCAAACTCTTTCTTCAACATGCTCAAATCTTCACTCTTGTTGTTCTTCCCTTCTTAGATTGGTGGATGGATGGAATGAAGGATGGATGGATGGAGAGGAGAGTGTGTGAAATGTGTGTGAGAAGCAGTAGCCCCTGCTATTTTGCCTTTGGATGATTGAGATTTGGATATTTATACCCACTTGAAAAACCCTAATTTCGCACTGCACAACTGGACATTTTGCGCAAAAATTCGACAGAATTTTTGTGCTTTGATCGAATTTTATTTACAATGTGCGTAGCCTCTGTTTCTCTATTTCACCCGTGTTTTTCACAAAAAATGCACAAAATTTGACTGAATTTTTATGCACAGATCGAGTTTTTGTGACAGCTTCTCGCTGCTTCACTGTTTTGGTTCGTTCTCCCTTGTTTTAACTCCGAATTGAGATCTACTATTTCCTATATCTTCCTTTTCACTTCTAGAATTCACTTATATCTAAAAATCACACAAATTTCATAAAAGTACAAATTCTCTAAATATTTAAAATATCGAGCAATTTAGGGCACTTAAACACTCAAACCAAGCATAATTTTGTGGAACCATTTTATAAATGGACCATAAATTCATGAAATTTCTACACTCATCAGCACCTCAACTACTTAATATACCTTAATATATTTTACTAATATATAAAAATATTACTAAACACACCCCAATTAATACAATTGTACCCTCCTTCTCTATTTTTTACTTTTTTTAAGTAAAAAAATATATATTAACCTTCGTTGCTGCTTCATCATGAGACTAAGCCTGTCTCCATCAAATCAATACGACCCAATGAATACAAGATCTCAGTACATGCTTTCGAATGAAACTGAGTTATATATATATATATATATATATATATATATATATATATATATATATATATATATATATATATATATATATATATATATATATATATATATATATATATAGAGAGAGAGAGAGAGAGAGTTGTGATTCAATTTCATATTAGGCCATTAGTCGTTTTATTACAATTAATTTTCTTCGTATTTCAAGTTTTTTTAAATTTAGATTAGTTTCTAGGGTTTTGTTCAAATTGATACAATATTTTTGTATCTTAGATTTGCAAAGTATGTATATCCTACAATTTTTTTTTGAAAATTTCTCATAACTAGAGATGTATGTATGAAACATAGATACATCATTCAATTTCTCGGTTGATCACAGAACATTTAATATGCAGTAATAAACTAAATATCTAAGAGATTAAACATTTGACACCGATGAAGAGAGAGAAAATAATGTAGATAATGAGAAATCTAAACCCAATCCCTTTTTGGTTGTATGTGGATTGTTAGAAATTGGTGAGTGAATTTTAATTATCTATGGAAGAGTGGAGATTGGCTTACTGCGAATTGATGCATGAAGATGGGAGTATGAGGGTGTGAAAGAAAATTGGAATGATATAGATATTAATGGGAGCCATTGATTGATAAGAATGTATGCAGCAGCAAGCTTTTTCTATATTGATTGATAAACTTTTTACATAAAGGATACATATAAGTCTATTGGAATGATCTAGATGCTCCACGTGTCATCTTATTATTTGTATCACTAAAAGACAAAAGCTAACAACTACTGTCATTTCTCTGCAAAGGGATTTGTGATCATATTTGTGTTTTTATCCAGTGTGCCAAGCTCACCAATTATCCCTTCCTTTTCATGCCCTCTCAATTCAAGAGAGCCTCTTGGAACAATGTGAAGTTTATTTCTGAGGCGATTGAAGAATTGCCCTCATAGAGCTTTGGTAAAAATGTTAGCAATTTGGTCGATGCTTGGCACATGAAGAACTTGTATTTCTTTTGTTGCTACTTTTTCTCCAACAAAATGTAGATCTAATTCTAAATGTTTTGTCCTAGAATGGTAAACAGGATTCCCAGCCAATGATATGGCACCTTGATTATCAATCCAAATGGTTGGAATTCTAGGACTCAAACATTCCAATTCTTTTAGTAGAGACTGTATCCACAATACTTCACATGTATTATAGGCCAAACTTCGATACTCTGTTTTAGTGCTAGATCGGGAAACTGTTAGCTATTTTTTTTAACTCCATGAAACAAGATTCCCACCAACAAAAACACAATTCCTGAGGTAGATCTTCTATCATCAGTATCTGAGGCCTGATGAGTGATATTTTCACCTAAATTTTAATATCTTTTTATGTGTATTTTCGTATTATTTTATCTGTATTTATGTGTATTTTGGTTATTTTTTGTGTTATTATGAGAATGTGTGAGAATGAGCTTAAAAGTATGTTTTTCAGGTAAAAAGAGATTCTAGATGCAAAAAGGAAGATGTAGGAAAAAGCGAATCTCAATTCGGAGTTGAAATGAGAGAGAACGGGCCAAAACAGAAGAGGGAAAAATAAGGACAGCATCAACACGGCCAGTGTTCAGTACACGGCCAATACCTACACGAGCCGTGTACCAAACACGGCCCTATAAGCCAAGGCCGAGTTCTGTCATCCGAAATGCCTACACGGCCACCCCTGTGGCCGTGTTCCGCACATGGCCGGCCATTTTCAATACACGACCAGTGTATCGTACACGGGCCGTGTAAGTGCAAAAATTCAGAAAAAAATCAAAATCCTTCTAGATACTTTCCAAGGGATATAAATACCCAATACTTCAATATTTTATCAGATTTTCGTGTTTTTGCCTTGCACACACACATCACACACCATTTTCTCCATTTTACACCATCATCTATATCCATTCATCATCCATCCATCCAAACTTGATCCCTCCATCAAATCCATCATCCAAGTGATCAAGAAAGCAAGGGAGAGTGAGATCACAAGACGAAGAACAAGATCTCCATTGAAGACCGTCAAAGGGGAATCTAATTCTAATTTTGTGACTTTCTTTATAGTTGATCATGGTTTGTAAGGATTTTAATGTCTATGTTGAATTTATTGTGACTATGAGAGGCTAATCTCTTTTCTGAGATTAGCTCCATGATTGATGTTGAATAATTTCATTTTTAGGCAATTTGATTTTAATCTTGAATTGCCTTTGTGTATTTCTATTATTGAATGTTGATTGCTTGATGTATATGATGATATGTGTGATTAATTGACATGGGCATCTGATTAGATTGAAAAATCAATTATGTGTTTAGGATAGTTCATTGAATCATTTCATCATACACTTCATGTGCATTAATTTAGAATGAGATAGAGATATCCTTCTAGATTTAGAACCATTTGATAGAATATTTGATTAGCTTAATTGAGAGATTGGTTGATTAGATGAGGAGACTCAAACCATTAGTGAATTCATAGTACCTTAAAAGGGAATATTGCCTATGATTTAGTACCTATTTAGGGAACTCGTAGAGTAATTAGTACCTATTGGGAGATGTTCATTTTGGTCTCGATCTTATGTGCTTTTGGGAGCTTTGTTGGGGGTTTACTTCCTATTCATCTCGAGAGAGAGTATATGTGGGATTAGTGATCTCTCCTATGTCATGTCCATGAGAGATTAGAATTAACTGTATGATTACTTAATTATCTATACCATGATTGTTGCTAATCTTATTCTTGCATCATTTGGAATCCATCATTTATCCTTGTTTTTATCTTGTTTCTTGCATTAGTTTAATTGTATTTATTTGCATGCTTATCTATCCTCCTTCTCGATCATCCTTATAAAATCACGATAAACTTGAGATCGCTTAAACTCTAGTACCTACATCCCTGTGGTTTGATATATTCTTTAATTGGTCATCCCGACTATATACTACCAATCAAATGGCGCCGCTGCCGGGGAGGTAACGGTTGCTAGTAGTTTGGCGAAGGATTGTTTAGAGTGGTTTTAATAAGGATATTTTTTTTAATTTTTTTGCATCTTTTATTTGCTTTAGAAAATTTTACTCTAATTTTTCTTTCTTTTAAAGGTGAATACCTTGAGAAGGAAGAAGAAGGAGAACAAGCCCATAAATATGAGCTACATGGATATTCTTCGAGATGTGGTGAATAGAAGTGCTCATTCCACTATGAACACACAAGGAAATTTTCAAGGATTTCAAATGCCAAATTGTGGGCCAAATATGCAATCGGATTTCGGAGTACAAGATATGCAATTCCGTTAACAAAGATATGAAAATTTTGGGGTTCCTTATCAAATGTGTCAATAAGTATACTCTAAAGGTGTGGAAGATATTTTTGAAGGAAATTTTTCTAGACATCAAGAAGGAAATCAACCACAACTATGGGGAGATTTTCAAGACTCCAACACCTCCTATTCCACCCAAAATGACCACATAGCGATGCTTAGAGAAAAGTTATTTGAAATGTTTATGGATCGCTTAGAAGGAGGGAGGAAGTCTAATCAAGCGTGGATTGATAGAATTGGAAACTTGTGTGAAATGATGACGAATACGATGATAGCATTTAATGCTAAGTTGACTTCATTAGAGCACCAAGTAAGTCAAATCGTGTCCACCGTGGAAAGACTTCAAGAAGAGAACAACAAGCCTTCTACCTCCGGAATAAAGAGTGAATGCATGGACGTTAGGGATATAAAAGAGGCTAGTTTGGGGGTTGATGAGATTATGAAGGAAAGAAGAGAAAGGGTGCCTAAGTGGGTAAAAGCTAAAGAGTTGAAAGAAGAGTTGAAGGGGGAATTCGATAGATTTGTCGAGTCTCTTGAAGTGATGGTTGAGAAAGTAAAGTTTCCAAACCAAGAGGAGATTCATGCCCATATGGAAGAAAAGAAGACTCTGGAAACTAAGATCATGGATTCTACTCCCCACAAGCCTAAACCTACTCATTCTATTAAAATTTCAAATTCTCTTCATAACTTCCATGATTTTATTGATAAAAATTTGTTTGGTGTTTGTAGGAAAAAGGTTGCAAGAGGGCACCAACACTTGTCAATACCCGAATTTCTTACTGGGGGATGTGGTTGAAGTTCAAAACTCATATAAAGCACCATGGAAGAAGTGGAACAAGTGGAAAGGGTCATTCCTTGTAAAGAACACCTTCGGAGAACAATTGCTTGAGCTATTTAACAAGAAGGGAAATGTTCTTGTGGTTGAACGTGAGGGCACAAAGCACTACTTCAAGAAGAAACCTATGATAGTACCTAAGGACTATTCAAGACAACCATGAGTTTGATAATATCGTCTGGCTTGAAGACGTTAAACTTAGCGCTAGATGGAAGACAACCCAACATTATCTTTATTGCTTTATTTAGTGTTTTCAATAAGGATTGTGGATTTGATATTGTTTTGCAATTTTGGTTTGTAGGTTGATTGTGCTCGTAAGGAGAATGCGTATTGAAGATACGAGAAGTGCTTGATTTGTAGTGTGTAAGTACACCACACCACTGTTTGCAAACTTAACTCGAAACTTTTGTTTCAATTTGAGTTTGGGGGGATATGGCGTGGTGTGACATATTTTGTCTTGAATGCATATACTTTTTGTATTTTTGGGGCAATTTTAAAATTTTTCTCATAAATTTTGGTTGGATTTTGGTCCGATTAGTAGTGTTGAAGTGCATGATGATCCATATTTTTAATGAAATTGTTGAGTTAATGGTTTTGTTGAGCATGTATGAAGGGTATTGGAAGCATGAATTGAGCTCAGAGCCAAAAACTTCTACTACCAAATGCCTATTGAGGGAGTTCATTCTACACCCTACACTTTTATGTGCTTAGCGTAATTTGATTTGATTTGGATTGATGTGATTAGCATGTTACTTAATTTGTTATGTTATGGGATGTTTACTTTCGTGATTTAGGATTTCCGTTTCAATCAAGATGGGGATGATTGTGAGCGTAACTGATCATGGATGTGTGAATGTGTGCTTCATTTTCCAATGATGATTTTTTTATTTTTGCATGTATTCTGTTTAGTTTTTGTGTTTTTTCTTGTTTGGTGAGTCTTTATTTTTTTCTTATGTGTTTTGTGTGTTTCTTATTCTTGTTTAGGGTTTAATTTGGTAGTTTATTTTTGGGATGTTGTGAGTCATTTTTGACCATGAGTGATTATATGTTGTAGTGATAAGTGGTGACAAGTTAAGATTAAGAATCTCTACACTTTCGAATTGTGACATGTTTTATTTAACTTGTTCAATTTTGAGATGAATGTGGTGTAATATGTTCCTCAAGGTCCAATGCATAAACTTGTGAGTAGTTGAGCCTCAACCGTGCATATATGATATTTCTTTTCATGAGTGGATCGATTGAGAGTTGATAAGCTAGAACTTGTTCAAGGACTATAGGAACAAACCCGATTTATGGAGATTAGTGACATGATCTAAGGTCATCATTATTATTATAATCATTGACATATATTTACCTACCATGAACATCATCCCTAGTCAACCACTTTGAGCCTATAAGCCTATTTCTTGTGAATTTAGCACATTACAAGCCATGATTACCCACATAAGCCTTATATACATATCTTTTGTGTGAGTGATTGAGAAAATGGTGATTAGCAAGGTTTGATGAGTTATTATGCGAAAGAAGAAAGAAAATGGTAAACAAGCAAGAAAAGGATGAAAAGAGCACAAAGAAGAATGGACATGTAACCTCAAAACAAGAAAAATGAGCAAAGCAACAACAAGTTGCTCAAGAAAATAAAAATTCAAAGAAGGAAGCATGATTTATAAAGAAGCTCAATTCAAGGAAGTTGATGATTAGGGCTTGTAATTACCAAAGTTGAAAAAGGAAGAAAGATAAGTGAAAGTATGGAAGAAAGTAGCTACCTCTTCGATTGCTTACACATGATTAGTCACTCTTAGCTATATTCTTCCTACCCTACCAAAGAGCCTATCATTACATCCAAATGTAAAGACCTTTTTAATCACTAATGGAAACTTTGGTGGTTTGTGAATGTAGTCCACGAGCAAGCTTATAACGAGTCGAGCCAATCGATTGATGAGTGTTGTTTTACCACTTTAAAGAGTGTTGCGTGACATTTATAACCTATGTGAGGCTTGGACTAAATGGGACTATATTACACTAATATTCTCTTGTGATTGAACTTGTTAATATTTTTTGCATGCTATGATTTTAATGTTGTAGGATGACTTAGCTTAAATTGTGATTCTTATTGCTATTGATGTGCTATTACTTATGTTCGTTTAGTCTTTTTCCAGGTGAAAATCACTCTCCTTGGTTTATCATTTTCGTTGTTTAGGGATGAACAATACTATAAATTTGGGGGTATGATGAGTGATATTTTCACCTAAATTTTAGTGTCTTTTTATATGTATTTTCGTATTATTTTATCGTATTTATGTGTATTTTGGTTGTGTTTTATTTTTTGTGTTTTATTGGAATATGTGAGAATGAGCTTAAAAGTATGATTTTCAGGTAAAAAGAGATTTTAGACCCAAAAAGAAAGATGTAGGAAAAAGTAGATCTCAATTCGGAGTTGAAACGAGGAAGAATGGGCCAAAACGGAAGAAGGAAAAACAGGGACAGCACCAACATGGCCAGTGTTTAGTACACAGCCAACACCTATACGAGCCATGTACCGAACACGGCCCTATAAGCCGAGGCCGAGTTCTGTCATCTGAAACACCTACATGGCCACCCCTGTGGACGTGTTCCACACACGGCCGACCATGTTCAGTACACTACCAGTGTACCGTATGCGGGCCGTGTAGGTGTAAAAATTCAAAAAAAATCAGAATCCTTCAAGAAGCTTCCCTAGGGGTATAAATACCCAATACTTCAATATTTCATTAGATTTTCATGTTTTTGCCCTGCACACACACCTCACACATCATTTTCTCCATTTTACACCATCATCTTCATCCATTCTTCATCCATCCATCTAAACTTGATCCCCTCCATCAAATCCACCATCCAAGTGATCAAGAAAGCAAGGGAGAGTGAGATCACAAGAAGAAGAAGAAGAAGATCTCCATTGAAGACCTTCAAAGGGGTAATCTAATTATAATTTGTGACTTTCTTTATAGTTGATCATGATTTATAAGGATTTTATTATCTATATTGAATTTCTTGTGACTATGAGAGGCTAATCTCCTTTATGAGATTAGCTCCATGATTGGTGTTGAATAATTTAGTTTTTAGGCAATTTGATTTTAATCTTGAATGGGCTTTGTGTATTTCTATTATTGAATGTTGATTACTTAATGTATATGATGATATGTGTGATTAATTGTCATAGGCATGTAATTAGATTGAAAAATCAATTATGTGTTTAGTATAGTTCATTGAATCATTTAATCATACACTTCATGTACATTAATTTATAATGAGATAGAGATATCCTTCTAGATTTAGAACCCTTTGATAGAACATTTGATTAGCTTAATCGAGAAATTGGTTGATTAGATGAGAAGACCCAAACCATTAGTGAATTCATAGTACCTTAAAAGAAAATATTGCCTATAATTTAGTACCTAATTAGGAAACTCGTAGAGTAATTAGTACCTATTGGGAGGTGTTCATTTTGGTCTCGATTTTATTTGCTTTTGGGAGCCTTGTTGAGGGTTTACATCATATCCATCTCGAGAGAGAGTTTAGGTGGGATTAATGATCGCTCCTATGCCATGTCCATGAGAGATTAGAATTAATTGCATGATTTTTATACTTAATTATCTATACCATGATTGTTGCTAATCTCATCCTTGCATCATTTGGAACCCATCATTTATCCTTGATTTTATCTTGTTTCTTGCATTAGTTTAATTGCATTTATTTGCATGCTTATCTATCCTCCTTCTTGATCGTTCTTATAAAATCACGATAAACTTAAGATCACATAAACTGTAGTACCTATCTCCTTGTGATTCGATAAATTCTTTAATTGGTCATCCCGACTATATATGCAACCAATCAAGGCACAATCAGCATCTGCAAAAGCTACCCCGTCCATAGATTTAGGCACAGAGAAGGATAAGCCAAAATCAATTATTCCAGCAAGATATCTAAGGACCCTCTTGGCAGCTTTCCAATGAGTGTTCATAGGATTTTGCATGTATTGACTGATTTTGTTAACTGTAACACAAATATCATGCATGGTCACTGATTAGTTATTTTGTAGTTGGGATGACCAATTCAACAATTTATCGAACCACAGGGAGGTAGGTACTAGTGCTTAAGCGATCTCACATTTATTGTAATTTTATAGAGACGAATCATCAAAGGGTTGGTTGTGAAACAAGTAATAAAATCAATCATAACAAGCAAGCAATGATTAACATACAAGATATAAATGGATGAGTGGTTTTTCAAATTAAGTAAAAGTGAGATTAACAACAATCAAGAAGTGGAAATTCTAGGATACATGCATCAAATTCATATGAATCATGGGTATAAGACTAAGGGCCAACACTACGTTTACCTAAACTCCCTCTCGAGATGGATAGGATATGAATCTCAATTAGCTCAATAGATTGGTTCTCACTCAAACAATTCCAATGGGTACTAAGCTTGAAATGAGAGTCCCTTCACACAATTAATCAACCTCTCGATCAAATCAATCACATGTTCTATCAAAGGGTTCTAAATTCTAAAGGATTTCTCAATCTCTTTACAATTTATAATGCACATGAAGTGTTTGATGATATGATTCACTCAATTATCCTAAGTATATAATTAATTTCTCAAGCTAATCACATATTTTGAACAACTAAACACACAAACTATCATAAACCTCAAGATCTGAAACATCAATGATAGAAAATCAATTTACCAAATCAACATATGAATTCAAATACACAAATCCAAAAATTATCCAACAACTCTCATGTTGCTAATCTCACAAGGGAGATTAGCCTACCATATTCAAAAGAAAATCAACATAGACATTAAGATCCTTACAAAAAATGACAAACTATAAGGTTTCACTACAAAGTATGGATGAAAACTCCCTTGAAGTGCTTCAATGGTGATCTCCTTTCTTCCCTTGCAATTCTCATCTCTTCCTTGCTTCTTTTCCTCAAATGGGTGGTAGATTTGATAGTGGGATGATGGTAGATGGTGTGGATGAAGAATGGATGAAGATGATGGTGTGAATTGGAGGAAATGGTGTGTGATGTGTGTGCAGGGATGAAACCCACGGAAAAATATCACCAAATATTGAAGTATTGGGTATTTATACCCCTTGGGAAGCTTTTAAAAGGGTTCTGAAATGTTTCTGATCCTGCAGAACACGGGTCGTGTGCTGCAACACGTCCACAGGGTGGCCGTGTAGGCATCTCTGATGTCAGAAAATGGCCAAGGCATACAGGGCCGTGTTACGTAACATGGGTCGTGTGCTGCAACACAGCCGGCCGTGTTGGTGCAATCCCTATTTTTAAAATTTTGTTTTGGCTCGTTCTCCCTTGTTTCAACTCCAAATTGAGAACCAATTTTTCGTACGTCTTTCTTTTTGCGTCTAGGATCTATTTTTGCCTGAAAATCATACGTTTAAGCTCATTCACATATATCTCCATAAAAACACTGATGCGCATTTTCTTTGCACGCAAAATTAATCTCTAAGTATTAAGGATATCAATTGCAGCTTAAGCAAGCGACCAAGTGAATATCAAACCCAAAGGATGGTATATTATCAATTTAATTATTATCTAAATTAATTAAGACGATTATGGCAATATAGTTTGAGGTTTAGAATTATTAATCTACTAAAACAATTAATTGAAATAACAAATAAAATAAAAGCACTTAGAAGAATTCGAAAATGACTCAAGAGATAGAATAGGTAGCCCTAGAGTAATCCGGTTTCACTCATTAATTTCCCATTCATGTGTTGGTGTCTGACTCTGCCTTGTGGAATATGGACGCATCACTAAACCATACATATCTACTCTATAGATATAAGTAAACATGTGTGTAATACGTGTGAATAACCACGGAGCAAGAGATATAATTCCACCCCCATTCTAGGATCAGAATCAATTATTTCCCTGGCCAATTGGTACTCTAACCCGATATGATCTCCCTTATATGTATTATAAAATTAATCTCTTTATCCTACTTACTAACCCGAATTCAATTAAATTAATAAGTATTCATATATGATAGTTCTAATGAAGCTTCGGAGTCCTTTCACTCAAAATCATAACATGGAATCTTGCTCAGCAGTGAACGCACTCAATCAATAACCAAGATATATATTCAGACTCAACATAACAGTTAATGATGCACAAAATGACTGTGAGTATGAATTAAGAAAGTACAATCATATATAAAATAAATCCATAAGTAGTGTTGTACGGAGTATACATATGAAAGTTCAATTAACTAGATAAAACCTTCACAACCCTAGTTCTACCAAAAAGGCTCTAGCTCATAATGTTACAAAGAACAATCATGGGTGTTGGATAGATCTTACCCGGATGTCTGAAAAATTACAAGATAAATTAGGAAACAATAAAACCCCTAGATGTGGCGTCATCGCGTCTTTCTCCGTCTTGAATCCTCCTCTTGGTTCTCCTCTTGATTTCACAATGAATCTTCAAAGTGATGGATGGATGGAGGAAAGGAAGTGGATGATGGTTGGCGGGTGATCCCCCCTTGTGGGGTGTGGGATGGTTGTGGCCTCTCTTATGGCTCTCTTGTTGTTTTTCTCCTCCAATGGTGTGATCTACACCCCCTTTTATACTTGTAAACTCTCCTTATAGGCCTTGGAATGGGATTTTTGAGTGATCACACGCATTGAAGGTGTAAAAATACAGATATGGTAAGTTTTCGCACATCAATTCGACCAAGAAGTTAGGTCAAATTCACCTTCCCTGGTCGAATTGCAGGTCGAATCACCCTACTAGAAGCTTCAGACACCAGATTCGAGCTTCAGGTACTGGATTCGACCAGCACAATAGGTCAAATTGAGGTTTCATGGTCGAATTGCTTCTTTTGTCATCCAATTCGACCAGGATTCGATCACATGGTCAGGTCGAATTCAAATATTGTGGTCGAATTGTCTTGCGCAGTCTCACCGTTTCATGTATAACTTCCACATCCGAGCTCCAATTTGATTGATTCTTGAGCTTACGCGATCCTATCTTCCTTAGATTTCTATCCATATAAAGAACATAAGAAAAGCCCAAGATTTGAATGTGCAACAAGACATGGAAATTAGAACATCCGTTCTGTTCGGCACAGCTCGCGTGACGTCACCATTTTACTCATAACTTTCTCGTTTGGAACCCGATTGAGATGTTCTTTATGCCAAAACGACCCTCTCTTCAGTGGCTTTCCAATGCATTATATCACCAGAATTGATCTCCGTACAAACACAGAAAAATTGCACAAGTTGGACGTGCATTTTTCAGCATTCATACACAAGTTGCACCTTTTCTCTAACTTTGCACTTTTGATCCTTTTTCCACCTAAAACATAGTAAAACACCTCAAGTGTACCTTTTTCTCACATACAATGAATATAAGACACTTGTGCTAATGTATAACAAGAATTTCCTTTTTAAAAGGTGTTAAATTGGACACTCAAACACGCTAATTTCCACTCTTATCAAACACAAAACACAACCAAATAGAACATAAATATGGATAAAAATATACAAAAATACACATAAAAAGACACTAAAATTTAGGTGAAAATATCACTCATCACACCCTCAAACGTAAAGTGTTGTGCGTCCCCGGACAATGAAAATTATAAAACAAGGGGTGAGATTTTCACCTAGGAAAAACTAAACGAACATAAGAAATAACACATCAATAGGAATAAGAATCACAATTTATGCTAAGTCAACCTACAACATTAAAATCATAACATGCAAAAAATATTAACAAGTTCAATCACAAGAGAATAATAGTGTAATATAGCCCCTTTTAGTCCAAGCCTCACATAGGTTATAAATGTCACTCAACACTCTTTAAAGTGGTAAAACAACACTCATCAATCGATTGGCTTGACTTGCTATAAGCTTGCTTGTGGACTTCATTCACAAACCACCAAAGTTTCCATTAGTGATCAAAAAAGCCTTTTAATTTGGATGTAATGATAAACTCTTTGGTGTAGTAGGAAGAATATAGGTAAGAGTGACTAATCATGTGTAAGCAATCGAAGAGGTAGCTACTTTCTTCCATACTTTCACTTATCTTTCTTCCATTTTCAACTTTGGTAATCACAAGCACTAATCATCAACTTCCTTGAATTGAGCTTCTTTATAAATCATGCTTCCTTCTTTGAATTTTTATTTTCTTGAGCATCTTGGTGTTGCTTTGCTCATTTTTCTTGTTTTGAGGTTGCATGTTCACTCTTGTTTGTGCTCTTTCATCCTTTTTTTTTACTTGTTTACCATTTCTTATATTCTTTTGCTTTCTTATCAAACCTTTCTAGCCACCATCTCCTCAATCACTCACACAAAAGGGTAAATATGTAATATTTAAGTAGACAATCATGGCTTGTAATGTGCTAAATTCACAAGAAATATGCTTATAGGCTCAAAGTAGTTGACTAGGGATGATGTTCATGGTAGGAAAATATATGGCAATGACTATAATAACAAGGATGGCCTTAGATCATATCACTAATCTCCACTAATCGGGCTCGTTCCTATAGTCTTTGAGCAAGTTCTAGCTTATCAAACACAACCAATCCAATCATGAAGAAAAATACCATGTATACACGGTTGAGGCTTAAACGCTCACAAACTTGTGCTCGGACCTTAAGGACTTATTACACAACATCCATCTCAAAATTGAACAAGTTAAGTGATGAGTGTGTAAATTCACAAGTTTGGCGCTATGTTTTGTGCTAGTTTTGGAGAGTTTTGATGTGGAAATAGGTGGAAAACCTATATATATTGTGGAATAGCATGAATCAGGTGTTAGTAGAGCTATTTGAGTATTTTCTTAGTAAAAACGGAGTGAAAGAGCCAAGAATCGAAGAGACGGAGTCGAAGCCACGCGAACCGCCCAAGAAGTTGGTGGGTTCGACCTGGCTGGAGGAGGGTTCGACCTCTCCAGCAGGTCGAACCAACGTTGCTGGACGTACAGAGATTGATTCGACCACGACTCGGCTGGTTCGACCTGGCCATCAAGTCGAACCACGATCGAACCAATTTGTAAGAAGGAGGATTCGACCACGACGTTGGAGTTCGACTTGCCAGTTGGTCAAATCGGGAGAGGGAGTTGTCCAGTGCTGAGGTTCGACCTGGGGTTCGACCAAGGCCTAAGTGGTTTGACCTATTCAGAAGGTCGAACCTGTGCAGAATTCTTCCAGTAGAGGGGTTCGACCTGGGATTCGACCTGTGGCTAGGGGTTTGACCTGCTTGACATGGTCGAACCTGTGTGCGAGAACTTACCTTATCCGGATTTTCGAGGCCGAAACGCGTGAGATCACTTAGAAAGCCCATTCCAAGCCCTAGAGACATGATTACAAGTATAAAAGGAGGCTCATACAGAGAATAAAGGGAGCTTTTGATCGTCAATCGTAGGAGAGACAAGAGTAGAGGTGGTGATCCATCCGGAGGGCTGTGACAGAGGTTCGCTGAAGGTTAAAGTAAGAATGATCAATCTAACCATGATTGTTCCTAGATCAATCATGGGCTAGAACCACCTTGGTAGTTCTAGGGTTATGAAAGTTTCATGATGTAATTCGTGTTTCGTGTGTAAAACTCCGTACAACACTACCTGTGGTTTGTTTTATATAAGATTGCATATTTAATCCATACTCATAGTCATTTTGTGCATCAATGATCGTTGTGTAGAGTCTGAATACATAACATGGTTATTGATTGAGTGCGTTCACTACTGAGCAGGGTTTATTGTTATAATTCTAAGTGAAGGGATTCCGAAGTATTATAAGAACTGTCTTATATGAATATTCATGAATTGAATTAAATTCGGGTTGATGAATATGATGAAGAGTATAACTTTATAGTACCTAAAAAGGGAGATCAAATCGGGTTAGATTCTAGATGTAGAAGATAATTGATTATGATAGTACCTAGAAAGGGGGGTGAAGCATATCTCTTGCTCCGATGTTATTCACACGTGTCAAGCGCATATTTACTTGTGTCTATAGAGTAAACTTGCATGGTCTAGTGATGCGTCCACAAACCACAGGGCAGAGTCGGACACCATCACATGAAAATATGAATTGCTAGTGAAACTGGATGACCCGACAAACTACCTATCATTCTTATTGATCACAACTCACTTTTCTCTACTCTTGCTATTTCTTTTATTATTTCGATTAGAAGTTATTATCCATTAAACCTTTACAATTACCAACATAGTCTAAAATATACTAGAGTATAACAAAATTGATATTTATCCGTCCCGTGGGTTCGATATTGTAACTTGGTCATCTTCGCGACTACAATTGATATCCTTATACTTGAGGATTAATTTGTGTGTTGAGAAAACCCCCATCAAGTTCTTGGCGCCGTTGCCGGGGACGGCGTAAAATATCTTTTTTGTGTTATTTCTAGTTTATTAGGACTATTTACCTTATTTTGTTGTTTTCTTTCTTATTCGTTTTAGGTGTATGCTCACAAGATCAAAGAAAGGTAATCTTGAACCATATAATCCTGAGATTGGAGCATCATCAAGAAAGAAGAAGAAGAAGAAGAGCAAGGCAAAGACAATAGACCCAACTGAAGCTCTGAATTTTGGAGTTGAGGTTGACGAGCAGATTTCGCAAGCGATTGAGGCTACAACTGAAGTTAATTTGGAAGTAGAAACAGTCAACATGGCAGCGAATCCGGATAATCTAGCCATCCGTGAGGTTTTCAGAAATAATGGGGCTGGAAATTATGAGCTTTTAGGAGCAAGGGGAACTAACACAGCGTTCGATTTTCATCCCGCTCTTATTAGCATGATAGAAAGAAACTCCTTTTCAGGAGGGTCTTTCGAGGATCCACAACAGCATCTGAACAAGTTCTTGGGCTATGCAAGTACTCAAAAAGACGTAGGAGAACATGAAGATGCTAGGAAGATCCTTTTGTTCAAATTCTCGCTTACTGAAAAGGCGAGGGATTGGTACGATACTATTAATGCAGCTGAGTGCACCACGTGGGAGCAATTGAAGTTAAGGTTCTTGGAGAGGTATATGCCACCTTCGAAGGTGTTTAAGATGAAGCAGGATATTAACCAATTTGCTATCAGTGGAGGTGAGAAATTTCATGAAGCGTGGGATAGATTCAAGGACATGCTTAGGAAGTGTCCTCAACATGGGTTATCTAAAGCCCAATATATCAGTATATTCTATAACGGATTGGACTGTGAATCAAGAGTGCTACTTGATGCTTTTTCTAATGGAGCATTGCTTACAAAGTCATCCGTTGAGGCCGAGAGATTGTTTGAAGACATATCGATGAATTCGAGGGATTGGCCTACTGATAGAGTTAGAGGTACGTATGTTCTTGGAAAGGTAGCTCAGGTTGAACAAGCAATGGTGAAAACTAAGAGAGAGGATGAAATCATTTCGAGCTTGTCCAATATCAACAAGCTACTTGAGTGTCAACAGAAGCAGATCAGCGAGATATCTCAACGAGTGCCAATCATGCAGCAAGAGATGATGAATAATGGAACCATCCAAGACGAATTGGAGAAAGCAAATTATGCCATGGGTCAAAGTATTCAAGGAACGAGATACCCAAATCAAGGAAACTGGAACTACCAAGGGAACTATCGAGGGAACATTAATAATCGTGGTCCATCTGGTAGTTATCAACAGCAACCAAGGAGGCTTGAATTTTCATGGAGCAATACGAACAATGCAGTGCAACTTCCGATGGGTGTTGATCCGGGAGAAAAGGTGGAAGAAGGGAAGCCTGGTTTCGAGGATACTATGAACCGGTACATGGTAAAGAATGATGAAAGAGTGAACCACCTTGAGGCAAAGCTTGAGAAAAAGATTGATGATCACCACAGAGATTTGTCCACTCAAGTGAAAGATCTCACATTGTTGATGGGTACAATTGCAGAGAATGTAAACACATTGACTCAAACTGTAGGAAAAGGGAAGTTTCCGTCTCAGAGTATAGAGAATCTGAAGTCGTGTAATGCCATTACACTGAGGTCGGGAACGCAGTACGAGGGACCGATGAGGCTGGAATCAAAGTTGGAATTTTCTAAGCCTCAGTTCGACCAACACGCAGAGGGTTCGACCAACTTTTCAGGTCAAACCCAGGTCGAACCTCATCGGCCAGAGCACTCTGTTTTGACGCAGGAGCGGTTCGACCAACACGCAGAGGGTTCGACCAACTTTTCAGGTTGAACCCAGGTCGAACCTCATCGGCCAGAGCACTCTGTTTTGACGCAGGAACGGTTCGACCACGATCAAAAGGATTTGACCAACTCTTCAGGTTGAACCCAGGTCGAACCGAAGGATGGAGATTATACAGAGAAGCGGTTCGACCAAGGGGGCAGTGGTTCGACCTCCAATGCTGGTCGAACCCAAGTCGAACCTCCGGAGCAGCATGAGATCAGTCTTCCAGGAGAGAGGTTCGACCAATACAGTCCTGGTTCGACCTATCAGCCTGGTCGAACCCTAGTCGAACCTCGCCGAGATATTTTATTTGATGCACCTGTTGTTCCTTTTGATGTTGATGCAACTCCAGTGGTACGGAATGAGCAAAGTACAGACATAATAGCTGAGAAAAAATGGGAAAGAGCTAAGCGATTAAGAGCCGAAAAGGAGAAAGCGGAGAAGGTTGATCGTGATGAATGGGGGATTCCCAAAACAAAGATACCTCTACTGTTTCCCTACAAGCTAGTGAAGAAAGGGTTAGAAGAAAAGTTCAAGAAGTTTTCAGAGATAATGAATAAGATAAGCTTGAACATCCCTTTTTCAGAGGCAATCATGGAGATGCCATATTATTCTCGATTCCTTAAAGACATATTGATGAAGAAGCGAAGCTTAACCAGAGTTGAAACGGTAAACTTATCTGAGAATTGTAGCTCAATTATTCAAAAGAAGTTGCCACCAAAGATGAAAGATCCGGGGAGCTTTACTATTCTATGTGAGATCGGGAAGGGGCCAGCACGGTGAGCTTTGTGCGATCTAGGGGCAAGAATCAATTTGATGCCGTTGTCCATCTTTCAGAAGCTTGGTTTGGGGAAGCTGACCCCGACAACTATTGCTCTCCAATTGGCAGATAGATCAATGACGTTTCCGAAAGGTATAGTTGAAGATGTTCTAGTAAAGGTGGAGAAGCTAGTTTTTCCTGTGGATTTCCTTGTACTAGAAATGGATGATGACAAGGATAATGCTCCTTTAATCTTGGGGAGGCCATTCCTTGCTACAGCTGGAGCTATGATAGATGTTCGGAAGGGAGAATTGAAGTTGAGAATGGACAAAGAAGAAGTACTTTTCAACTTGGACAAAGCAATGAAGATGCCGATGGAGTCCCAATGTTATAGTATTGACGTGGTGGAGGAGATTGTGAAGGAGGATATGTCTCTGATCTTGTCAAAGGATCCTCTTGAGACATGTTTGATGGAGTCTCTTACTTATCCCACTACGGAGCTTGACGGACTTTCTAACGAGGTATGTATTGAATTTCTTGAAAACTTACTTGCTTTGGGTGATGACAGGTGTGCTTTGGAAAGAAATAAAGTGGAAGAAGTCAAATGGACCAGGAAATACTTACCTTTTGGATAACGAAAACACTCTAGTGGAGAAAAGAAAAGAGGAGTTGAAACCATTGCCGGACCACTTGAAGTATGCTTTTCTTGGAGATAATGCACAATATCCGGTAATTGTATCTTCTTCCCTTAATGAAGATCTACTTGAGGAGTTATTAGATGTCTTGAGGAAGTACAAGTCTGCAATAGGGTGGTCACTTGATGATTTGAAAGGTATTAGTCCTTCGTATTGTATGCATCGGATTAGGTTGTTGGATGAAGCCAAGGCTAGTGTTCAGAATCAGCGTAGGGTGAATCCCGCAATTCAAGAGGTGATAAGGAAGCAAATTCTTACGTGGTTGGATGCTGGAATTATATATCCTATTAGTGATAGTCCCCATGTGAGTCCATTGCATGTAGTTGCTAAGAAGGGGGGCATGACTGTAGTGAAAGCTGAGGATGGAGAAGCTATAGCCACGAGAATTCCTACGGGATGGCGTTCATGTGTGGATTACAGGAAATTGAATGAGAACACGTGTAAGGACCATTTCCCTCTTCCGTTTATGGATCAAATGTTGGATTGTCTTGCAGGGTATGAGTTTTATTGTTTCTTGGATGGATACTCGGGGTATAATCAAATCATGATTGCTCCCGATGATCAAGAAAAGACCACTTTTATTTGCCCCTACGGGACTTTTGCTTTTAGGAAGATGCCGTTTGGATTGTGTAATGCGCCTGCTACTTTTCAGAGATGCATGATGGCGATTTTTGATGGTTTGATAGAGAAGATCATGGAAGTATTCATGGACGATTTTTCAGTCTTTGGTTCTTCTTTTGATATGTGTTTGTCTAACCTTGCTGTTGTTTTGAAGAGGTGTCAAGAAACTAATCTTGTCTTGAATTGGGAGAAGTGCCATTTCATAGTGAAGGATGGGATTGTTCTTGGGCATCATGTTTCTGCCAAGGGATTACAGGTAGACCGTGCTAAAGTGGTGGCAATTGAGAAGCTTCCACCACCGACCAATGAAAGAGGAGTGCGGTCCTTCCTTGGACACGCCGGTTTTTACAGGAGATTCATTAAAGACTTCTCAAAATACTCTAAGCCCTTATCTCATTTACTTGAAAAGGATATTCCTTTTGTGTTTAATGATGAGTGTCTAACAGCTTTTCAAGTTTTGAAGGAGGTGCTTATTACTGCCCCTATCTTGATCAAACCAGACTGGACTCAACCGTTTATACTTATGTGTGATGCAAGCGATGTAGCATTGGGTGTGGTGCTTGGGCAGCTAAGGGAGAAGAAGTTCTGCGCTATTTACTACGCGAGTAAGACTTTCGATGCGGCACAGAAGAATTACACGGTGACTGAAAAGGAGTTTTTGGCTGTTGTGTATGCATTCGATAAGTTTCGTCAGTATTTGGTTGGCATGAAGAGGATTGTGTATACGGATCACTCAGCGATTCGTTATTTGATGGAGAAGAAGGAGACAAAGCCTAGGATCATAAGATGGATTCTACTACTGCAGGAGTTTGACTTGGAGATTCGGGATAAGAAAGGAACAGAAAATTTGTTGGCAGATCACTTGTCAAGGTTGGAGACTAGGGAGTATTGTGATAATTCTTTTGAGTTTATTGAAGAGATGTTCCCTGATGAGAAGATCATGGCTGTGGCTGTTGAAGGTACCAAGCGAGCATGTGAGTTTAGGAGTCATGCTTACAAGAATTCAGAGATTTATAAGGAAAGAATGAAGAGGTTGCATGATTCTAAGATTTCATACAAGGAGTTCAAGCAAGGAGATGAGGTACTACTTTTTAACTCTCGTTTGAAGCTTTTTGCAGGCAAGTTGAAGTCTAAGTGGACGGGACCGTTCATGATTCATCGAGCCTTAGGAGGGGGGAGTTATGAGCTTATTGACAAAGATGGAGACGTTATCATGGCTAATGGGCATCGATTGAAGCATTATAGGTCGTCGGATGATGCGTGTGTCATTTTTGATGATACCTTGTTCTGATTTGGTACCGTCGTGACTCTACAACGTTAAACATGAGCGCCTGTTGGGAGCTTGCCCTTCCGTTTTATTGCTTTATTTATTTTGTGTGAGTAAGAAATTTTTGTATTTAAGATGCTTACTAATCGGCAATTACATCTCTTTTCAAACTTAGTTTCGACTTATGTTTTTACTAAGTTTGGGGGGGTGTGATGTTATTACCTCATTGAAGCATTAAGAGTATAATCTTTTCTTTGTATTGTTTGTTAGGGGAGTTGGTTTTTGCAGCCATATTGAAATTTTAATCGATTTTGATGTGACGATTTTTTACAACTTGCCTAATGTTCAGTGGTTTTTGGTTGTGTTTTCTTTTACGGAGATACTCATGAATGATATTTTGTGGAACAATTTCAGAAATTGTGCTTTAGATTGTACCTAATGAAGTTGTGTTGAAGCTTGAAGTATGTAGTGCATGAAGAACACTCAGTTTTGGAAATCAGGAGGAAGGTTCGACCAAGTCTAGGAGTGGTTCGACCAGAGCCAGAGGTCGAACAAAAGCAGAGGAAGTCGAACTAGCCTTGAAAGTTGTCCAGAGAGGAGGTTCGACTAAAGCCATAGTGGTTCGACCTGATCAGGAGGTCAAACCTATGGCTGTCAGTCGGAAGCACTCTGTTTTCCAGAAGAGGGGTTCGACCAATTCAAGGAAGGTTCGACCTGTTTAGCAAGTGGAACCCCTGGTCGAACCGAGAAGGTCGTTTGTCCAGAAGAGAGGTTCGACCTCGCCATCCATGGTTCGACCTGTTCAGGTGGTCGAACCTGAGGTCGAACCAAGCCAGGTACGCGATTTAAGTTCGATTTTCAGAGGGGTTCGATCACTTTCTCGAAACACCAAACCTCGAACCCTCTTCGAACCTCTATACCCTTGCACAAATTCTTCAATTACACTTGATTTCACACCGATTACACAACACTACACCTTGAATTATCGATTCGGTCGCGGATTTGGGTGGATTTCGTCGCGAGTTAGGGCTGAAATCGCGATTTTTGGTTGTTTTGTGTTCTCGATCGGTTTTTCACCATGGGCAAGTCACAAGGTATGTTTTTCCAACTCAATTACTCTAGGATTGAAGGTTTAGGTAAGAAATTTGATGTGAATGAGAGGATTGATGTTGAGTATGGTTGAATTTCATGGTGAATGTTGATATTTTGATTGGTTTCATATGAATTCTAGTTTCTTGGTTTGTGGTTGATTGATTATTGATAGAACTTGGATTTTTATGTGGATTGATCAAGGATATAGAACATATCATAGAATGAGCATGTTGATTTGGTTTGAAATTGATGAAATTGAAGTAGTTCATTGAGGGAAACATGTTGAATTTTTGATTGAATTACTTGAATTGCTTAATGCATGCTTGTTGGTTATGTTTTGATGATTAAGGAAGGTGTAATTGAAGATGTTTTGAGAAGGTTGAATAAGCAAGTGGTGTTGAGATGATAGTTTGTGTGAATATGCATTGATGCTTGAAGTCTTGAGTAGAGTATGTGATGTGCTAGTACAATACTTGCTTTCTTGTCTTGTTGGTTGGATTGAAGTATTTGTTTTCAGGAAAGGGACAAGTATCAAGTAAAGGAAAAGGAAAGGCAGAGGAGGAGAGATCAAAGAAGAGGCATGATAGGCCTTCAAATTTGGACAAAGTAACAAGAAAACTGAGGCTACAAGACCGTTTTCCCGATAACTTCAAGATTAGGATGCAAGGTTGGGATGAGATTAAAGAAAAGTGGGAGGAAGTTTCAGACAAGATAGCTCGCACTCGATACCAAGATGATGAAGCAATGAGGATAATGAGAATAGTAGATGATATATTTTGGATGTTTGATCAAGTAGGGATCCGAAGATTCATGGAGTTGAAGAGGCCGACGTACTTCCATGTTACAGCGGAAGTAGTTTGCTCGTTTGAGATGGAGAAGGACCCGCTTGGATACCCCTATCGGTGTACGTTTCAGCTTGGTGGAGTGAGTAGGAGATGGACGTCTGAGGATTTCAACGAGCTATTTGAGACGCCTTTGGAGATCCCTCGTTTAGAAAGTGCTGCATTCAGTGTAAAGCGATTTTGGAGGGAGATCACTGGGGAGATTCGTGATTATAAGACCAGACAGGCTCGTGCTTCCGCAATAAAGAACCCTGTCTTGAGGTACATGGACCGCATCCTGAGCAACACGTTGTTCGCCCGCTCAGAGGGGAGTGTTATGTCTAGAGGAGAGTTATATGCCCTGTGGTGTATGCTGAATGGAGTGAAGTTCAACGTTGGAGCTTATTTTATTGCGCAGCTGAATCGATTCAAGACCATTGGTTTTCAAAAGGTGAATATTGGAGGGTTATTGACGATCTTGGCTGAGCATTACAACTTGGATCTCACCGGCATTACACCAGTAGAAGGAGAACCCGATTTGATTATGAGCACGTGCGCGAAGGGAGGATTTGCCCATTTTAAAAATGGAGATTGGTTTTTCACGAGAGGTCTCAAGCCTTTCGAATTTATGTTCCCCTTCGACGTGAGCAACTTGACAACTATTCGGGAAGCAAGGAATAAGCTAATGAATTCTCTTGGACACACCGCTTTATCCGTGGCAGCGAAGTCAGGTGGTGATTGGAGAGCGGTAGCACAGATGTGTGCTGTGGGGAGGATGGCTGAGTTACAGCAGATCGTTGATCGAGGAGAGTTCCATCCACCTCAGCCACAGCAGCCTGAAGAGGAGGATCAGGTAGATGAGCAGCCAGAGATGGAGATTCCGGAAGGAGAACAGCATGATGCGCCTCAGCATGCTCCGGGACCGCAGCAGCGACGAGCAGTTCCAGGTACTCGGGAGCAGCTTCGCTTGATTCATGAGCAGCTGATCGCGGTAGTAGCTGCACAGCAAGAGACGAATAGGCAACTCGCGCTCGCTAACGCCAACTACGCCATGCTGAACGAAAGGTACTCTGCCTTGGATGAGCGTGTTGGTAGAGTGAGTAGTCGAGTGGATATGATGGATAAGCACATTACCAGTCTGTGCCGAGCTGTGGAAAATAGAATGGATGAGGATGACGATGATGATGAGGATGATGATGCTTCTAGGGAGTAGTTTCAGGTTTTCTTTTGGCTTCTCCGATTCATCTTATCTCCCATTCTTCTTTTTATTTTTACAGATTGGGGTGTGATTCATGTGTGAGTGGCATGTACTTGATATAGTTGATCTTGTATCGTTGCTCTGTATATGGGTTATTGATTCTGTGCATTCATATATTTACGTGTTTATTTTCATTTGGAAAGAGCATGAATAATTTGTTAAGTATATGGAATTCATGAGGAATTGATTTTGATTATGTGCTATGAGGAGTATTAGGAATTGATTACCTATGTGAGGATTTGAGCCTTTATCATGATTAATCATGATAGTTTATTCTTGAGAGAATCATTCGTATGAACGTATTCTAGAACTTGGCTTGGAGTCTTGTGTGAAACTTACAATTGATAAAATATTAGGATATGATCTTAGGCCATTTTTGATTAATTGAGTCACTTAGCCAAATTTTACCTTTCCTAATGATTTTATAAATCTTTGGTAGCCCTGTTTGAGCCTTTTAAAAGCTTTTTCTTTGGCAAGCCAAATATAAGAGCCTTAATTACCTTATTGAGCTTTGAAAATACCCTATCCATTGGTAGAGAGAATAAGGTGAATAAGTGTGGAAGAACAAAGGGAAGATGGAATGAGGTTCAGTAAGAAAAGTGCATGGTTAAATCTTGTTAGGGATAGTGCCTGAAATTGGTACCCCGAATTGTTTATACATGGGGCTTGAAGTTTTTAAGAAACAGCCGAATGATGTTCGAGAAGGGCAGTGCCTATAACTGGTACCCGAGCAGTTAATTGAAGAATGATGTTGATGCAAGGAAGAGAAGGAAAATTGAAAATTGCAAGTGCAAGAGAAGAATTGGAGGAGAATATGAAGCCGAATGAGAAATCAAGAACCTCCAAGGTAACTCTCTACTAGTGTATTAAGTTACTATGACCAAATTTTCCTACCCTTTCCAAAGAGCCAACATTACAACCTAGAAACAAGTCCTTTGTGATCCTAGTATTAATCTAATGAAAGTTTATTTTTGAGACCTTTGCCAAGCTTATGGTTACGCGTGAATATGAATTGATATGAGTGTTTATACTAGCCTATAGTGCCTCACGCACGAGCAACATGTAAGTTTGGGGGTTTGATGAGTGTGTAAATTCACAAGTTTGGCGCTATATTTTGTGCTAGTTTTGGAGAGTTTTGATGTGGAAATAGGTGAAAAACCTATATATATTGTGGAATAGCATGAATCAGGTGTTAGTGGAGCTATTTGAGTGATTTCTTAGCAAAAACGGAGTGAAAGAGCCAAGAATCGAAGAGACGAAGTCGAAGCCACGCGAACCGCCCAAGAAGTAGGTGGGTTCGACCTGGCTGGAGGAGGGTTCGACCTCTCCAGCAGGTCGAACCAACGTTGCTGGACGTACAGAGATTGATTCAACCACGACTCGGCTGGTTCGACCTGGCCATCAGGTCGAACCATGGTCGAACCAATTTGTAAGAAGGAGGATTCGACCACGACGTAGGAGTTCGACTTGCCAGTTGGTCGAATCGGGAGCGGGAGTTGTCCAGTGCTGAGGTTCGACCTGGGGTTCGACCAAGGCCTAAGTGGTTCGACCTGTTCAGAAGGTCGAACCTGTGCAGAATTCTTCCAGTAGAGGGGGGTTCGACCTGTGGCTAGGGGTTTGACCTGCTTGACGTGGTCGAACCTGTGTGCGAGAACTTACCTTATCCGGATTTTCGAGGCCGAAACGCATGAGATCACTTAGAAAGCTCATTCCAAGCCCTAGAGACGTGATTACAAGTATAAAAGGAGGCTCATACAGAGAATAAAGGGAGCTTTTGATCGTCAATCGTAGGAGAGACAAGAGTAGAGGTGGTGATCCATCCGGAGGGCTGTGACAGAGGTTCGCTGAAGGTTAAAGTAAGAATGATCAATCTAACCATGATTGTTCCTAGATCAATCATGGGCTAGAACTACCTTGGTAGTTCTAGGGTTATGAAAGTTTCATGATGTAATTCGTGTTTCGTGTGTAAAACTCCGTACAACACTACCTGTGGTTTGTTTTATATAAGATTGCATATTTAATCCATACTCATAGTCGTTTTGTGCATCAATGATCGTTGTGTAGAGTCTGAATACATAACATGGTTATTGATTGAGTGCGTTCACTACTGCGCAGGGTTTATTGTTATAATTCTAAGTGAAGGGATTCCGAAGTATTATTAGAACTGTCTTATATGAAAATTCATGAATTGAATTAAATTCGGGTTGATGAATAGGATGAAGAGTATAACTTTATAGTACCTAAAAAGGGAGATCAAATCGGGTTAGATTCTAGACGTAGAAGATAATTGATTATGATAGTACCTAGAAAGGGGGGTGAAGCATATTTACTTGTGTCTATAGAGTAAACTTGCATGGTCTAGTGATGCGTCCACAAACCACAGGGCAGAGTCGGACACCATCACATGAAAATACGAATTGCTAGTGAAACTGGATGACCCGACGAACTACCTATCATTCTTATTGATCACAACTCACTTTTCTCTACTCTTGCTATTTCTTTTGTTATTTCGATTAGAAGTTAGTATCCATTAAACCTTTACAATTACCAACATAGTCTAAAATATACTAGAGTATAACAAAATTGATATTTATCCGTCCCGTGGGTTCGATATTGTAACTTGGTCATCTTCGCGACTACAATTGATATCCTTATACTTGAGGATTAATTTGTGTGTTGAGAAAACCCCTATCATTAAGTAAAACATTTCACAATTCGAAAGTGTAGAAATTCTTAATCATAACTTGTCATCACTTATCATCATAACATGTCATCACTCACATTCAAAAATGACTCACAACCTCCCTAAAAACAAACCACCAAACATATCAAGACAAAAATAAAATACACACAAAACATAAAATAAAGACTCAACAAACAAGAAACAACCAAAAACACATAACATGCAAGAATAAAAATCACCATCAATGAAAAATAAAGCACACATTCATATCATCCATGATCAATTAAGCTCACAAACATCCCAACCTTGATTGAAAAGAAAATCCTAAATTACGAAAAGTAAACCTCCCAAAACATAATAAATGAAGTAGCATGCTAATCACATCAATCCAAATCAAAATATGTCAAGCAACTAGAAGTGATAAGGTGTGGAATACTCCCTCAATAGGTATTTGGTAAAGAAAGCGTTGGCTCCAAGCTCCAATCATGCTTTCAATACCCTTCATTGATGCTCAAAAACTCATAAAACACCATTAGCTCAACAATTGCATTAAAAATATGGACTATCATATACTTCAACACAACCAAACGGACCAAAATCCAACCAAAACTTATGAGAAAAATTTTAAAATTGGGACAAGAATCACACTAAAGTGGTGAGTCACACCACATACTCTCCCCCCAAACTTAAATCGAAACAAGTTGAGATTTAAGTTTGCAAAAAGTGGTGGGACTTACCCTTGTAGTTTCCATCAATGATCTTCTTGTGGAGACATAAACGCATCCAATGAATTTATCAATGTCCACCACACACTAGTCCCCCAAACTTAACTCGAGATAAGAGTCGAGAATTAAGTTTTGCAACAAGTGATGCGCTATGTCTATTCGAATCCATGGAGCACTTCTCTTTTCTTCACTATGCTTTTTCTCACAAGCATAATCCACCTACAAGACCAAACAATAAAACAAGCATCAAAAGATAAAAAGAATGGGTTGCCTCCCATTTAACGCTAAGTTTGACGTCTTCAAGTCGGACAAAATTGTACGATCATTGGACCAAAGGATGGTCTATCATACTCTCTCCTAGCATCCTAACTTTGAAAAGTTGTTTGGCTCTATTTTTGTCTACTAACTCCACGTCACCATTCTTACTTACAAGCATTAAGTCATCTTCAAGGAGCGATTCTAATGGGCTTTCTCTTTCTCCTCTATCTATTTTCCAATCAAGCTCCGATGCTTTCATCCTATTAACATCACAAGAAGATAAGTTAGAATTTGATATTTTTATATAATCATGGAAAAAATGAGTTTAAGTTGTTAAAGAGATTAGAGTCATGATCCATAAGATCATCCGGAGGCTTCAAATGAGACTTGGCTCCTTTTTCCTTATTACACAAGAATGTGACACTTTTTCCTTTTGAGTTCAAGGATAACTCTTCTCTACCAACATCAATTTTTGCTCCTCCCGTCGCTAGAAATGGCCTTCCCAAAATGAGTGAAACTCGAGGGTCCGCCTTCACTTCTAACACCATGAAGTCGACTGGGAAAGCTAGCCCTTTTACTTTCACCTCCATGTCTTCAACAATCCCTAGTGGCTTCACAACTTCTCCATTTACTACTTCAAAATGGATAGTAGTATGCTTTAGCTCTCCAATTTTAAGGTCTTTGAACGTGGCATGAGACATCACGTTGACGCTTGCCCCCAAGTCACACAATGCATCAAGAGTTCCTTTTTCTTCAAAATCACCAACCTTTGTAGGCCTCTCCTTATGCACCGATTCACTTGCTTTGGGTGGCTCTTCTTTCCTTTTCTCCTCATACTTTTTTTTGAGATTCTGCACATATTCTTCAAATTCCTTTTTCTTCTCCTCTTTTACAAACATTTGTGGATAGGGAATAGGGAATAGAGTTATCAGAATACCCCAATAATCACGTTTGTACTCCTCTTCTTTCACCTTCTCCTCTATTTTCTTTTCCTCTTGCACCATTTTCCATTTAGATATCCATTTAGGCCCCTTCTCTTCTTTCTTACTTACTTCTTCCATTTCTCCAAAAACCTTGCTTTCCACCAACCCTTCTTCAACCTTTCGTTCCTCTTCCGTATCAACAAAAAAATATTGAGCTTTCGGATTAACCTCGATTGTGGCCGAAAACTTCCCCTTTTGTTGAGCACTCAAAGTACTTGCAATTTGTCCAACATTGTACCCAAAGCTTTAAGCCTCTTTTCATTTGCTTCTTCTACCTTTTTCAATGCTTCATCTCGAGCTTTGTCAGATGCTTCTCGAGCTTTGTTTGACGCGATCAATTGTTCAAGTAGCTCATCAATTGATGCTCTTCCCTCATTGTTTGGTGCCTTAGCCCCCGGATGGTATCTCGGAGGATAAGCAACCACATTGCTCGGATTAGAATAGAAGAAGTTCTCTTGCCTTTGTTGTTATGGGTATGAGCTTCCTCCACCTTGATTTGTGAAACCTCATTGTCTCGGGGTGGGTAGTTTTCTTGACTTTGGTTAAAACTACCTTGTAAATTATTTTGGTAATTTCCTTAGTAGTTTCTTCCTTGCATGTATAACAAATCTTCCACACGTGGCATAGAGTTGGCCCATTGTTCTCCACTCACAATATTCGGAGGTAGCACCCCTTGATCTACTTGTCCTTCAACCATATTGACTCATTGGCTCACACTTTGATTTAAACTCATTTGCTTCAACACTTTCACCGCTATCACCTCAACACTTGGTATTTGTGACTCAACATTCACACTTTTGACATTAAACTGTTGACTTTGATCAAAATTCTCTAAACCATAGCATCCACTAACTCTTTCCGATGGCCATTGTAGACATTTGTAGCAATCACCTGCCGAAGCATCAACAAGCACTCTTTGCCCATTCACTAACCCTTGGTAGAAAAATCTAACTTGTTGATTCTCCGGGAATCCATGTTGTGGACACTTACGTAGCATATCCTTAAACAGTTCCCACGCTTCATAAAAGCTCTCTTGAGGCATTTGCTTGAATTGGGTGATCAAGCTCTTCATTTGAAATGTCTTAGAAGGCGAAAAGTATTTGTTCAAGAACATTTTTGCAAGTTCATCCCAAGTATTACACGTACCCGGAGTAATGGTGGAAAGCCATGTTCGAGCTCTATCTCTCAATGAAAATAGGAACAACCTCATCTTTATACAATCCTCACTAAGCCCATTCATCTTTACGGTGTTTGCAATCTTAATAAATTGAGCTAGATGAGCATTATGATCTTCATTCGGGGTTCCACTAAACTGTTGGTCTCTCACCATAGAGATCAAGCCCGCCTTAATTTCAAAGTTGTTGGCATTGATTGGTAGACCAATCATATGTGGCATGGCCCTTGGCATGAAGAAATCCCGGATCACCCTTTGATATTGTGAACTCCATGTTGTACCGGAGGTGGTGGTGGTGGCACATACGCTTGTTTTTTATGGGCATAAGCTTGTGAAAATCCTTGTTGCATTTAAGCTTGTTGCACCATTTGTTGAAGCAATGCTTGGTTATTGAAAGCTCCATGATTTTGATAGGCATGTTGAGGAGGTTTGGCATTGAATTGAAGTGCTTGTACATTTCCTTGCACGTGCACATTTTGTTCACCTCCCCCATAATGTTCTATATCCATGCGATCATCTCCTTGAAAATTCTCTATTGAATAACTATTTTTGATTTTGTTCTCCTTTCTCCCTCTTCTTAAAGTATGCTCAATCTCCCAATCAATAAGTTCTACTTGTTTCCCCTTGGATCTTGTTTGCATATACCTTCAAAAATGAGAGAAGTTAGAACAAGATTTTCAAAGTAAATACAAGTAAACAAATAAAATAAAAAATATCTCTTGTAATATTACTCAAAATGATTCTTCTACAAGCTACTAGCAACCGTTGGCTCCCCGGCAACGGCACCATTTGATTAGTTATTTTGTAGTTGGGATGACCAATTTAATAATTTATCGAACCATAGGAAGGTCGGTACTAGTGCTTAAGCGATCTCACGTTTCTTGTAATTTAATAGAGACGAATCATCAAAGGGTTCGTTGTGAAACAAGTAATAAAATCAATCAAAGCAAGCAAGCAATGATCAACAAACAAGATAGATAAATGGATGAGAGGTTTTCCAAATAAAGTAAAAGTGAGATTAACAACAATCAAGAAGTGAAAATTCTAGGATACATGCTTCAAATTCATATGAATCATGGGTATAAGACTAAGGGCCAACACTAAGTTCACCTAAACTCCCTCTCGAGATGGATAGGATATGAATCTCAATTAGCTCAATGGATTGGTTCTCACTCAAACAATTCCAACTAGGTACTAAGCTTGAAATGAGAGTCCCTTCACACAATTAATCAATCTCTCGATCAAACCAATCACATGTTCTATCAAAGGGTTCTAAATTCTAAAGAATTTCTCAATCTCTTTACAATTTATAATGCACATGAAGTGTTTGATGAAATGATTCACTCAATTATCCTAAGTATATAATTGATTACTCAATCTAATCACATATTTAGAACAACTAAACACAGAAACCATCATAAACCTCAAGATCTCAAACATCAATGATAGAAAATCCATTTACCAAATCAACATATGAATACAAATACACAAATCCAAAAATTATCCAACTACTCTCATGTTGCTAATCTCACAAGGGAGATTAGCCTACCATATTCAAAAAGAAATCAACATAGACATTAAGATCCTTATAAAACATGATAAACAATAATGTTACACTACAAAGTATGGATGAAAACTTCTTTGAAGTGCTTCAATGGTGATCTCCTTCCTTCCCTTGCAATTCTCCTCTCTTCCTTGCTTCTTTTCCTCAAATGGATGATAGATTTGATAGTGGGATGATGGTAGATGGTGTGGATGAAGAATGGATGAAGATGATGGTGTGAATTAGAGGAAATAGTATGTGATGTGTGTGCAAGGGTAAAACCCATGAAAAAATATCATCAAATATTGAAGTATTGGGTATTTATACCCCTTGGAAAGCTTCTAGAAGAGTTCTGATATGTTTCTGATCCTGCAGCAACACGGGTCGTGTGCTGCAACACGGCTACAGGGTGGCCGTGTAGGTGATTCTGATGTCAGAAAATGGCCAAGGATTACAGAGCCATGTTGCGTAACACAGGTCGTGTGCTGCAACACGGGTTGTGCACTGCAATATAGCCGGCCGTGTTGGTACAACTCCTATTTTTATAATTTTATTTCGGCTCGTTCTCCCTCGTTTTAACTTCGAATTGAGATCTGCTTTTTCCTACGTCTTTCTTTTCGCGTCTAGAATCTATTTTTATCTGAAAATCATACGTTTAAGCTCATTCATATACATCTCCATAAAAACACATAATACAACCAAATAGAACATAAATACGGATAAAAATATACGAAAATACACATAAAAAGACACTAAAATTTAGGTGAAAATATCACTCATCAGTCACTGTAGCATATTGTAGTGCACCTACAATACTTCTATATGCTTGTGCATTAGCCAAACGTTGTCCTTCATCCTTAGATAAAAAAATTTCCTGATACCATAGGAGTACTCAATCCATTTGCTAATTCCATTCCTGCTTTGTGAAGTATCTCAGTGATATACTTCCTTTGATTTTGGAAGAAGACCTTTGATGTCCTTGTGATTACAATACCCAAGAAAAAATTTAACTCACCTAAATTCTTTAATGAAAAGAACCTTTGCAGATCACTTATAACTCCTTGAACTTCAGTGGTATTAGAACCAGTGACAATTATATCATCCACATAAGCAAATATGAAAATGGTAGATCCTTTTTTATGTCTATAATATAGTGATGAATCAGCCTTAGATACATTGAAACCGAGTACCTTCAAAACACTTGCAAACTTGGAAGTCCAGGCCCTGGAAGCTTGCTTAAGGCCATATAATGATTTCTTGAGCTTGCAGACCATGTTTTGTCCCTCCCTTGGCTCAAAGCCAGGAGGTTGAGCCATATAGAGATCTTCAACCACTTTTCTATTAAGAAAAGCATTGTCCATGTCAAGTTGATGCAAGGGCCAAGATTGAGCTAAAGCAATGGAAATTATGATGCGGACCATAACCGGTTTGATGACAGGGCTAAAGGCGTCTGTATAGTCAAAAACTGGGACTTGAGTGTAACTTTTTGCTACTAATCGAGCCTTGTGTCTAGCAACTGAACCATCTGCATTTCTCTTCAATTTGAACACCCACTTACAACCTATGAGATTTTGAGTAGGAGGAAGTGGGAAAAGCTCCCAAGTGCCATTCCTATTCAGGGCTGCATATTCAGTTTCCATAGCTGTCTTCCATTGTGGAGTTTGAAGTGCTTCTACATGAGTAGCAGGTTCTGAAGATTCAAGAGAACTCATCATATAAACTCGAGGTTTATAGATTCCTGCCTTAGACCTGGTCATCATAGGGTGTGAGTTGATATATGAAGATGAACCTGCATACTCAAGAGGGTTATCAAAAACAGTGTTAGTTGGTGACCCATTAGGTGATTCTACAAATAACTGTCCTTCCAAGGATGGATGGGAAGATGTTTTAGAGGTATCTTGAGGAGATATTGTTTGTAGAGGAGTAGGAGAAGGAGAAGAAAATTAAAAGTTAGAAGATGGTGTGGGTGAATCAGAAATTCGTGAAATGGGTATAAGTGGTTGATACCGGGATTTTAGAGAAGTAGGAGGCAACACAAGCACACACTCGGATACAATTCCTCACCTATGGAATCCACCACAAGTTTGGAATAAACTCGTCGTCTTAAGGAATCCACCGAAAGACTAAGAGGTGCACTCACCACTCTAGGAATCCACCAAAAGAGTTTAGAGTAAGATACTAGAAGATAACATCTTCTAAACAAGCTTAAAAGCTCAAGATAAGTTTAATTTTCAAATTGGTTGCTTAAGAGCTTACAAATGATGCCATTATATAGGCAAGACTTGGAACAACCCTCCAAGTGAGTCAAAGGAAATAAATGAGATTAAACATTCTCAATGCACATAGAAAATAAGAACTTAGACTCTAATAAATGTAAACTTAATGAAAGATAATCAAAGACTAAGAATATGTAGATATCAATGTCCATAATGAAGAGACGAACCATCAAAAACCAGCAAAGTCGAAGTTGGTCCAGCAACTTTCGTAATCTGAACAGTCTGCCACACTTCAGTCAAATGGCCATAACTTTCTGTAGGAATATTATTTTTGAGATTCGTAAATTTTGTAGAAACCTAGACTTCAAGAGGTTTCCAATGGTATATGGCATGAACCATAACTCCTTGCCAATCAAAACAGATAAATTCGTGAAGTTGACTGACTGTTGGTGATCTCCATGTTGAGTTGGTATTGCATTGTTGGACCATTTTGTTCAAAGGTGCTGAGTTTAAGGTCTTCATTGATGGATAGCTTTTCAATACTGCAGGCTTCAAATCTTCACCAAAAATTCCCGTGTCATTCTCCCCTGGTTGGAAAAGATTCGTCCTCGAATCTGAACCTTCTTCATCATCAACATATGGTGAAGGATTAGCAACATTGAAAGTAGTTAAGACACTAGCAACTCCACCATTAATCACCTTTTGACCACCCAAAACCTTGCACAACATTATTGCAACAATTAAGATAGTAATTAGGATGACCTGACCAAGAAAGGATTGTTGGAAAAACTTCAAAAACTTCCGTTGCATGAACTTGGCAGATCTTCGAGTGCTTCTGCCACCTTCCAGAAGAATAGACATAACTTCTTGTATAAAATTCCAAATGACTCTCCGTTTGTTGCATTTGAAACTAGACTGAAAGAGCTTTCTATCTATATACTGCTCACTTTCTGAATCCTTACCGATCAGTACCAGAATTATTTTGAAGTTACCCCATATGCACTGCATCATCCGCTTCCACAGCACACAAACTTGCTTCTGAATTTCCTTCATATGTCGATTCTTATCAGCATTCATCTTGAATCTTATATTTTGCTTGTCAATCTCTCTGCAAACCTTCTCATGCAATTCCTTGAAGTAAACATCATGAGTTGCATCCATTTTTTTGATGCAATGAATGAAATGTCCCATCTTTAAGAACCAATCAACAAACACCACTACCGAATCTTTGTTCATTTGGGTGCAATACAACCCAACAACAAACTCCATACTTATATCTTCCCATGGATATAGCAATAATGGCAAAAGAATGTACAGACCTGAATTTTTTTCATGACAAGTACTCATGCATCTTTCAACATACTTCTTCTTGACATCTCTTCCAAAATATCCAGCAAGCTGACCTCCACTATTTGCTTTATCAATAATTGTTAGCTTTAAAGAACAATCAAGAACACATAGCAAGTTACCTTTGAAGAGATAACCATGATGAATCAAGAAAAGCTTGAATGTAGCTTTTAAAGATTTCTCCCACATTTTGCCAAAGTATGAATCATCCTTGAAAACATCTTTTCTTACCACAAACCCGATCACATTCAATAGCAAATTGGTCAACAAAGTGTGTCGTCGACTCAGAGCATCCGCCACTTGATTTAGCACACCAAATTTGTGCTTGATCACAAGGTTGAATGGTTGCAAAACCTCAACAAATGTACCATGTTGTTGTTTCAATTTCTGTTGTAAATCCAAATATTCCAAAGCTTCATGATCTTCTTGGTTAAGAACTCCCCCTATTCCCACATTTGAAGCACCGTAATCCACTTCGAACACCTTTCCAAAATCTTTCATCAGCAAACCTTTATCTACGAGCTCTTGCTCCTGCCTTTGTAACTCATCATGTTGCTTCAGATTCATTCGATAAATTGTTTGATTCAATAAAGAAGGATCACGAATGTTCTTCATTGGAGGAAGGCCTAGTGTAATCTTCTCACGTACCACATCATGAAACTCCTGCTAAAGAAATTCAACTTGGAATGGTATGACATCCACTTCATTCTCCTCTAAAGCCATCGATTCAAACTCCATTGATTCATATAAAGGATTTTCATGAATTTGTGAATAAGAGAGCATCACTTTTGATGGTTCAAGAATACTCTGCATCTCGTCATTTGACGTGAAACTTGTTTGAGAGATATTGTTGTGAAGCCATAGATCATCCTCCACATAGGTGGCATCGAGGCTACGCCGTAACTCCAAATCTTCACCATGATCCTCGTAATCAACATCTTCATCATACTCATCATAAATTGGTGTTGATTCATCATGCTCCTCTTCTTCATACTCATCTTTACTCTTGTCATAAACTAACTTCTCCCCTTCTTGCTCTTCCCCAATAAGAACAATGATTCTCTGATTTGGACAATCAACAACAATGTGTCCAAGCCCCTTGCACTTGAAACAATTTTTTTGATTAGTAGGAGTACTTGGTTTCACAAAACCAGCACTACTCTCCATATTACTTGCAGCAACTTGTTGTCTTGTATCATTTGCAGTTGGATTCTTCTTTGAAGTAGAAGCACTCCCCCAGTTAGAAGCACCACCACTCGACGAGAAACGTCCACCGAAATGACTTGAATCTTTTTGTTTGGAATTGTGAGGAAAAGCATCTCGTAGATAATAATCCGGCAAAAATTTCCTCCTTAGCTCCTTCTTCATTTTGTCCCACGTTCTAATCTTCTGTTTGCCATCTCGAGCACGCTGCTTCTTAAGATGCTCCCACCATAAGGATGCGTATTTCTTCAATTTGATGGCCACAAGTTTCACCTTGTATTCTTCTTAAATATCTTCGAATTCAAAGACTCTCTCAACCGAATTGAGCCAATCAATGAATTCTTCAAGATCATTTCTTCCTTCAAAGTCTGGAACATCAATATTGAAAACAAAAGATTTCCTATGAACACTGCTCCTTCGAACCCGTACACTTCGAGATGTATTGCCACTTGAATCGTTACTTCCATCACCATGAAATGGATTGAAATCCAAATCATAACTTGCAGAACCACCATCTGAACCATGACACTCAACATCACGTTCAAGATGTTCGCCACGCGCAAGGCGTTGCTTGAGTTGTTGCACTTGTCTCCTTAAATCTTCTAACTCAATATCATGAGTTGCCATTACTAACCAAAGCTCTGATAACCACTTTGATACCGGGATTTTAGAGAAGTAGGAGGCAACACAAGCACACACTCGAATACAATTCCTCACCTATGGAATCCACCACAAGTTTGGAATAAACTCGTCGTCTTAAGGAATCCACCGAAAGACTAAGAGGTGCACTCACCACTCTAGGAATCCACCAAAAAAGTTTAGAGTAAGATACAAGAAGATAACATCTTCTAAACAAGCTTAAAAGCTCAAGATAAGTTTAATTTTCAAATTGGTTGCTTAAGAGCTTACAAATGATGCCATTATATAGGCAAGACTTGGAACAACCCTCCAAGTGAGTCAAAGGAAATAAATGAGATTAAACATTCTCAATGCACATAGAAAATAAGAACTTAGACTCTAATAAATGTAAACTTAATGAAAGATAATCAAAGAAATGTAAACTTAATGAAAGATAATCAAAGACTAAGAATATGTAGATATCAATGTCCATAATGAAGAGACGAACCATCAAAAACCAGCAACCAGCAACTTTCGTAATCTGAACAGTCTGCCACACTTCAGTCAAATGGCCATAACTTTCTGTAGGAATATTATTTTTGAGATCCGTAAAGTTTGTAGAAACCTAGACTTCAAGAGCTTTCCAATGGTATATGGCATGAACCATAACTCCTTGCCAATCAAAACAGATAAATTCGTGAAGTTGACTGACTGTTGGTGATCTCCATGTTGAGTTGGTATTGCATTGTTGGACCATTTTGTTCAAAGGTGTTGAGTTTAAGGTCTTCATTGATGGATAGCTTTTCAATACTGCAGGCTTCAAATCTTCACCAAAAATTCCCATGTCAGTGGTGCTATAATAGGACAAGTGATTGGAGTCTTATGTTGTGCATGTGAAGTGTGAAAGGGAATTCACTTTCATAAAAATGATATGTCTAGTCACAATGATTTTTTTATTAGGAAGCAGAACTTTATACCCTTTAATGCAAGGACTATAGCTTAGAAAAATACCATTCTCTGACCTATGTTGAAACTTATTTTTGTTGTAGGGTCTGAGGTAAGGGAAACAAAGACAGCCAAAAGTTCTAAAAGAGTGGTAATCTGGTTTGTTACCAGTGAGAAGCTCAAAAGGTATTTTATTATTTAGGACTTTGGAGAGAGTTTTATTGATAAGATAGACACTAGAGATAAATGCATCATCCTAATGTTTTTTAGAAATATTTGAGTGTGTAAGAAGAGCTAAGCCAACTTCGACAATATGCCGATGTTTTCGTTCGGCAAGACCGTTTTGTTCAGGAGTATATGGACAAGAAATTCTGTGAAAAATTCTGGATTGATGAAATATTTCAGAGAGTGGTTTGTATTCACTACCTCCATCACTTTGAAAAGGTTTGATTTTGCTAATATATTAAGTTTCAACAAGGTTTTTAAAATAGATAAAGGCATTCTTCACATCAGATTTCAGCTTAAGAAGGTAAATCCAAGTATATTTTGTGGCTGAGTCAATAGTTAAAAATTGAAAATGATGAAGTGGCACGGAGAGACTAGGTTTTACCCTAGTGCTCTGATACCATGAAAGGAAATTGGAATGATATAGATATTAATGGGAGCCATTAATTGATAAGAATGTATGCAGCTGGAAGCTTTTTCTATATTAATTGATACACTTTTTACATAAAGGATATATATAAGTCTATAGGAATGATCTAGATGTTCCACGTGTCATCTTATTATTTGTATCACTAAAAGACAAAAGCTAACAACTAATGTCCTCTCTCTGCAAAGGGATTTGTGATCATATTTGTGTTTTTATCCAGTGTGCCAAGCTCACCAATTATCCGTTCCTTTTCAGGGTGATTAGGAGTAGGAAAAATTTTACTTTGTTTTTATTTGAGGTTAATTACTAATAAATACATTGTACATACTATCTTTTTTCTTTTTCCAACTTTATCCTTATTTACAATGTTGAATATTCAACGTTTTCATTCAACACTAATTTTATTGAACACTAATGTACACTAAATCAAATAAAAATAATGGGTGAGGGATTTAAGGAGAGATTTAAGGATAATTATTACAACTCTTTTTACAATTTAATTAATCGTGTATTTTCTGTTTCTCTTTCAAAGATGCACGCTAATGTACGGGTTCTAATTTTAATGGCGTATTTTCTATTTCTCTCTAAGAATACACAATAATGTACTTAACAATAGTTTCAATTGTGTATTTTTTGTTTCTCTCTCAAAGATGCATATTGATGTACATTTGTAGAGTTTTTCAATTTAATCACGTATTTTCTGTTTCTTCTTAAGAATGCACACTAACATACATCAGTAGGATTTTTTATTTTGTATTTATCGATAATTTTCAGAAGTCAATGTATCACTTAGTAATTCTTAAATACATTTTGTACATACTATTTATTGACCCTTTTTATTTTTTATTGTGATTATAATTATTTATATTTTAAAAGGATATTTATATTTTTCCGTCTTGAATTATTTTAGTCATTGATTTATTTAGGATATATTAAGAAATTTTAGAGTGCAAATAGCCACCCTATTAATAATGCATGTGATCAAAAAATTGGGACTCTCCCTTCTAACGTGGTATCTCGGTATGGCTACTTATGTTATATACCCTTTTACTTTAATAGAAAATGCTCCCACAGAAATTAAAAAATAAACAAATAAAAAATTTAGTCCTATACGAAAATTGAATTAAATTAACCTAATTTTAAAAGGCGTGGGACTAAATTAATTTTTTTAATTTTGTGATCATTTTCAATCAAATGAAAAGATGCAACACGTTTTTTTATTTTAAACTAAAAAAATGTTGTAAATATTCTTCTCGAAAAATTTATTTGCATCTGCAAATAAATATCGTAAAATATTCTAAGTCTTTTGCATGCACCAATTATTCAAATATCTATACAGGGAAATTATATTCTAAATTGTATTTATTGATACTAATGTTCAGCGACTACAATTGAGTTGAATTAGGTTAATTATTACATTCTAAATAAATAGTCTTTATTTTCCAAAGGAATTAGGTTAATTAGTCCCACCGAATCTCATATTAGGAATTAAGTGATATGGGCTCAGTATAAAATAATTAATGGGCCACAATTATTTTCATTCATCTTGGGCTCCTTTATTCATTTAATTAGCTCACTACATTGCAAATGCCTCCATGGACAACGCCTTTATCTAAACTAGATTTTTATACGTGCCCACGTCGCAGACACGTTATTCTTGGTTAAAAAAATTGGATAACTTTGCATGAGACCGGTGAGACATTTTTTAATTTTGTAATTAGATATAACTTTTACTATAAAATGTTACTCCATAACTTTTCATTTATACTATATTCATGAAACTGCATTATCACTTTGCATTAATTAAATATCACTTTACATTATAAAAGTGATCGCTTTTTAGCCGTGTTACATAAGTCATTACGTGAGACGGTCTCATACAAGTTGTGCCAAAAAACTTTCCCTATATTTTATATTTTAAAAAGTTTACTTATCAACATAATAATGAATAATTTAAATAACTAATTTATTTATTAATTACATTAAAACTTCTTTTTATGCTATGTCTGATGTTGTTCATTCAATTTTTCAATAATCAATCAGTTATACTTACATTCTAATAGAATTGGGAGGGGGACGTTTACACAAATATTTGGCATAATCAATAAAACTACTCCCTCCGTCCCAAAGATATTGACACACTTTCCTTTTTGGGTTGTCCCACAGAAATTGACATATTTCCTTTTTAAGGATGTGGACCCACACAAAAATAATTTATTTATTTACATGGACCCACAAACCCATCACACTCACCACTAATACAACTACCCACTACACATTAAATATTATTTCTCTCACTTCACTTTACATTAAATTATTATACTCCTTAATCTCCGTGCCAAAAAAAAATGTGTCAATTGTTATGGGACGGAGGGAGTATTAAATATGTAAATTATTGTTAAGCCGCCTTTAAATTTTTTTATTACGGGTCGAGAATATAATGGAATCTCTTGGGATGAATTATTGGGCCCACATCATAAAATAATGACAAGGAATTATAGCCCATGTATGCAACTCAATAATAGAATATGCTGGGCCCATTGCATTATCAATCGCATTAGCAGCCGGGTTCATAAATAATGCAGAATCAATGGTATGATTATTTTAGGGATGTTAATTTATAGGATCACGGGCTAAATGGTGTTAGAATTTTATATTTTCTTTATAATCTAATCATACGCAATATATTAATATTCAATTTAGCTATTTAAATAATTTATTGATCTTAATTGAGTTATTAAATTAAAGTAAAAATTCATTGACTACATTATTTGATATGATTAAGTGATTATGAGTGACTTGATTATGTAGTATATAAATTTACCCTAAATTATGATCCCAACACACTAATTTCGTACACAATTCCTTCTTTTTCTTATCGAAAGAGATTACAATTCTTCTTCTTTAATAATCTTTTTGAATCTCGTTAATCATGTTAGGGTATTTAAGGAATTTTGAGTCTAAAAATATTATTTCCATTAAATGGATCATGCACTATGCGGTTCACATTAAACGATTTGCTAATATTGCAGATTTAATCCTAACAATTTGCAGTTAAAAGGACTACTAACGGTCCACGAAAAAAAATAAAAATATAAAAATAAACACAAAACAATAACGCATTCAAACTACATACAATTCATTAAATTAAAATACATAACATTCAAACATTAATTTTAAACCGTCACAAATTTGATTTTCCCCTGTTAAATCTGTGATCGCTATTTTAGTTTACATATTGACTATACTTCGAAAAATCTCGATTCTATTTACAGTGATCTATGTGTCATTCATTCACTATTTAAGTGGCTGATCTCTCTTAGATTTAGGAATGGGATGTGTAGTATCACTTCTAGATGAATTATAAGCAGGATAGATAATTAAGCTAAATCACTGTACTTGAAATTATTTACTACAGTTTTTTCTTTAATATAATTTAAAATCTTATTTCTTTTATACCTGTTGGGTAACAGCAGTACGTACAGGCTGTCCATCAATATCTTAAAATATTGATTAATACATTAATTAATACTATAACAAACCAAATCTCAAATATATTTAGATTATTTAATAAAAAGTATTTGGTCCATTAAATTTCTAAATTTATTAGGTAGGATAGTAAGATTTAAAAATGTCAATTAGATAAAGAATGAGTATAAAAATTGTCTTAATTCTTTATTTTTAATTAATGAGTTTAGAAAGAAATCAACCTTGCTAAACTCCCTTATTTTTTATAAGTTTTTAAAATTCATTAAATATTATTAAGCAATGTAAACATGTAAAATGAGTGCAAAATTTATTAAATTAAAACCCATAGAAAAGAATACATCAGCGGGTTATTTTTTTAATCATAAAATTGAAAATCCAGATCTAGAAAATTCAAGGTAGGTCTCCTTCCAATGCATGAATTTGGTCTCTGCTGGATCTGTGCTCGAAACGCTGCCGTGTCAACCCAATCCTCCCTTCATCTCAACATTGCCAAACTTGAACTAATATATATAGATACCACCTCATCCAACTATCTATCCATCCATCCATCCTTCCATCTGTACAAACTTACAAACACATATCTTTACACCTAAATTTAAACCATGACCACTCCAACCATCTATGATAATTTTCTTAAATGTCTCACTGAAGAGTTGGAAAAACACAGCTCCACTTCAGACAACCTTGTTTACACCCCAACAAATGTTTCTTACACCTCTGTCTTAGACTTCCCCATTTGGAACCTCAGATTCACCTCAGACTCCACCCCTAAACCCCATGTCATCATAACCCCTCAACATGAATCCCAAATTCCACCCATCATACTCTGTGCCAAACAAAATGGCTTGCAGCTTAGGATCCGAAGCGGCGGCCATGACTTTGAGGGACTATCTTCTTTATCCGAAGTCCCATTCGTCATCATTGATCTCACCAATCTTAGCGAAATAACAGTCGACGCTGAGGCAAAGACGGCGTGGGTTGGAGCCGGTGCCACCAACGGTTCGTTGTATTATAGAATCTCTGAGAAAAGCTCCACCTTGGGATTCCCTGCTGGTGTTTGCTTAACTCTTGGAACTGGTGGCCACTTCAGTGGAGGTGGCTATGGCTCAATGATGAGAAAACACGGCCTGGCTGCTGACCATATCGTCGATGCAAGAATAGTCGATGCTAAAGGCAGGATTCTAAACAGAGAGTCAATGGGGGAGGATCTGTTTTGGGCTATTAGAGGTGGTGGAGGTGCTAGTTTTGGTGTTATTACAGCTTGGAAGGTGCAGCTGGTCGATGTTCCGGAAACAGTCACTGCTTTCAACGTCAACAGAACTCTAGAACAGAATGCAACTCAACTGATTCACCGCTGGCAATACGTGGCACCTAAATTTGACAAAGGTATAACCATGGACATTAATGCAGGGGTGACGAATTCAAGCCAAGACGGAAGCAGTGTCAATACGATCACTGTCTCTTTCTTTGGAGTGTTCCTTGGTGGTGTCGAAAAATTACTAAGATTGATGCAAGAGGATTTCCCAGAGTTAGGCTTGGCGAGGGAAGACTGCACCGAGTTGAGCTGGATCCAATCCGTCCTAAATGCCGCCCAATACGACATACAAAAGCCGGAGGCATTGCTGGACAGGACTCAGCTCAACAAATCGTACATGAAAAGGAAAATGGACTACGTGCAGACTCCCATTCCGGAGAATGTTCTAGAAGAAGTGATCAAGATGTATTTTGCACCGGAAGCAAAGCAAGCTACGCTTTCCTTCGCCGCCTATGGTGGAAGAATGGATGAAATATCGGAATCAGCCATTCCTTTTCCTCACAGGGCGGGGAATTTGTTCAAAATCTTGTACACGACGTATTGGCCGGAGGAGGATGCTCAGAATCCCGACAAGTACTTGAAATGGGTACGGAATGTGTTCGATTTCATGACTCCGTACGTGTCCAGCTCCCCCAGGAGGGCGTACTTGAACTACAGAGATATCGACATTGGAGAGAATAACAAAGATGGAAAGACGAGTTACGAACAGGCAAGCGTTTGGGGCAAGAAGTATTTTAAGGACAATTTTGATCGTCTTGTCAAGGTGAAAACTGAAGTTGATCCTCAGAATTTCTTCACGTATGAACAAAGCATTCCACCATTGAACTAAACGATGGAGAAAGAAAGGAGAGTGATAAATTATGAGTTTGCATAAATCTCTACTTTCATTTGCAGTATTTTGTTTTGAATAAGGCTTTGTATTAATAATTGCTCATTTAATGCTATTCTTTAAGATTTGCTGTTCTTTTAAAATTGTGCGAATAAAATGTTGCTGTTCTTTTAATATTGTGCGAATAAAATGTTGATGAGTTCAAATTTAAGTAAATTTTAGTGTGCTTGTTACTAAGATTATTCTGACTTTGAATCATTGTTGTAGCATCTCAAGAAATTAAAAACAATTTATCCTTTTCATGAATAGTAATATTAACTAGCTAGTAATTAAAAACTTTTCAACTTCACATATTACGTTTCAACTCTTAGCTAATAAAATTTGATGATATGAGAATGGGGACAGAGCATGTATTCGGGTGCTGTGCCAAATTGCAATTCCAAGTTCCTCCAGCGGACATGAAGGCAAACAAGTAGAAGAAATATAATAATCATCTATCTATATACTCCATCCCGCGTTATATTTGCTTTTTAAATAAATTAAGAGATATAATATTTTAATAGATAGTGGGTCCACACCCAAGTTACCATATAACATAGAAGACGAGGCCGCGCTCTCTTGCTCTGTACTCAGGGTCCCTCGCCTGCGTGCATAGAGTCCCTTCACGTCTGCGCGCCTTCAACGCAGGGTTCCTCCGCGCCTCTGCACCTCCGACCGAGGTCCCTCCGAGCCGACCGATCAAGGTCCTTCCGCATCTGCGCACCTCTGCACCTCCGCGCCTGCGTTCGTGGAGTTCCTCCGAGCCTCCACGCATCCAACCGAGGTCCCTCCGCGTTTGCGCACCTCCGCACATGCGCGCCTCCGTATGCAGGGTTCCTCAGTGCCTGCATGCGTATGTACGTAGAGTTCCTACAAGCCTCCGCGCCATCGACCGAGTCCCTCCGAGCTGGCCGACTGAGGTCCCTCCGCGTCTGCGCTCCTCTGTACGCAGGGTTCCTCTGTGCCTGCATGCGTGCGTGCGTAGAGTCCCTCCGCACCTGCACACCTCCGTACGTAGGGTTCCTCCACACCTGCATGCGTGTGTTCGCAGAGCCTTTCCACGCCTCCGCATTTCGAGTCCATTGGTGTAACATCCTAAAATTTTATTTATTTAAAATACTTTAATTTATAAAGGGAAAATAATATTTTAGCGGAAGCTTAAAGAAAAATAAAATTTAATAATTCAAAAGTTCCAAGTTAATAAATGACATAAAATCCAAATATAATTACTGAAATAAAATACATTAATTCTTAAGTCTAGCAGACTTTAAATTAAATAAGTCTTAATAAAATAGCAAATGTGCTAAGCATCATTCTTCTGTCCCACCACGTCAGCTCCTCCATCTGAAATGATAAATTATTTGGGATGAGCGAAACCACAAGCTCAATGAAGAAATGTACTTGACATAATTCAATACACATGAATATACCAATTAAGTAACATAAATCATATAAATATATATAAATGTATTGAGTAACTGATTTCTCAATTGTTCAAGTAGTAAAAGTCTCGTTTATAAAGGTCAGGAGACTATTTGCATGTCTCGTTTATAAAGGTCAGGAGACCTATGTCTCGTTTATAAAGGTCAGGAGACCTATGTCTCGTTTATAAAGGTCATAAGACATATGTCTCGTTTATAAAGGTCATGAGACCTATCTGTACATGCATGAATTCAAAGATATCACAAGCAGCAGTTAATGAAGTCAAGTAAGAATTTCTCCACCTTTGAAATAAATTGAGTTGACTATAATCCAAAATATTGATGCAGTAGAACTTCTAACTCACGAACTTCTCGTCACCTAATAATAAATAAAATATAAGATACTTGATTCTAAATCAAATACGAAAGTCTGGACTGCCTGGACTAAAACCGAGGGATAAAAACTTTTTTAGTGCCATAACTTTTTCCATGGTTTTTTTTAGTCCCAGAAAGATAATTTTATCGAATTATTCCCACCGGCGAAGAAATAGGGCCAAAAATGTCCTATTTTCGCCGGAAAAAGCCACGTCACAATTGGAATTATCGATTTTCGGCCGGTATGATGATGTGGCGCATTGATGGCAGGTAAGTCAGTGGGATAAAAACCTATTTAGTCCTATAACTTTCTTCATGTTCTATTTTAGTCCCAATAAAGATAAGTTTGTCAATTTAGTCCCACCCGTGTAGGAATAGGGCTAAACACGTCCTATTTGCGTCGAAAAATACTGATATCATCAGAATCGCTGATTTCCAACCAAGACGATGACATGGCGCCTGATGGCAAGTGAGTCAATAAATTAAATATTATTTTAATGTCAATAAGGCATTTTTATTTAAATAATTCCGACCGTTGTCATGGCTGGTGGCGAAATCATGGTCGGTGGTGAAGTTCTGGTGTTTGTGATGTGGGCCTTGGTGGCGGCGATTCCGTGCCAGAAGAGAAATGAGCTGATGACCCTTATTAATTTTTGTTTTCTAATTATTTAAAATTTTAGAAAATAAAATGCCTTGTTGGTATTAAAATAATATTAATTCTGATTGAAAATCGACGATTCCGATTATCACTTGACAATCACGTGCTGTTTATGAGTGATGTCAGCATTTCTGGTAAAATACGACGTGTTTAGCCCTATTTCTACACGGGTGGGACTAAATTGACAAACTTATCTTTATTGTGACTAAAAAGAACATAAGAAAAGTTATGGGACTGAATATGTATTTATGCTGTTGACTCATCTGCCATCAGGGCGCCACGTCATCATAGCGGCCAGAAATTGACAATTTCGGTTGTGACGTGGCTTTTTCCGGTGAAAATAGGATATTTTTTGCCCTATTTTTTCGCCGGTGGGACTAATTGGCAAACTTATCTTTTTTGGGACTAAAAAAGACCATGGGAAAAGTTATGGGACCAAAAAGGTTTTTATCCCTAAAACCTATAACTAAATAAATAAATTAACTAATACTAATCTAAACTTAATATAAAATAATAAAATTATTAAATTATTAAATAAATGAATTAAATACTAATCTAATGACCCCAAATGGGTATACTGTCGAAAGTCAAAAGCCATGAATATAGTCGGAACTGCTATTAACAATGGGTGGGTTAATATGTCTATTAAATATGTAAATCTCAAACATGTAAACGCAATGTCTTACTCTGATAAATACACCAATTGTTAAATATCAATATGAAAATTAATGGTGCACAACTTGCTATAAGACGATGATTGGCGCATGACTAATACAAGACATAAAATTTGATTTACCTATTATTCATGTATAAATAAAATCCAAACGAAAATATGATTTCATGCATAGATGGGTTATGGGGGTTGAAAACCAGTAGCTAACGATTAAAATAATTAATTAGCAAAACGACGCACTACTTATAAAAATAATGAACATAGTGTTAGAAGATGAAACTTACTTGATTTTTGGTTGAAAGAGTAATCGTAATTGGAAAATTCGAAAATATTGTTAAAATACTTTTTCGAGAAGGTTTTATCGAAAATGTCAGAAAACATCGAGAAAAAAACCAAAATTTTTTTGTTTTAACCCTGCGACATAATAGAAGGAATAGGTTTACCTTAATAGTACCTTTCACTCCTACTATTCCTTTTTAAGGAATAGAGTTAGGAGCACCAATCTAGATCTGAAGCTGGCAAGAGATGACAACAGAGTGAAGACCGCTAACCAAGAAGACCTTATTCAAATCCTAAACGAGGAGATAGACTAGCTGCTTATCGGCGGATTCTGTTGAGACCATACATAATAACCTAGTGCAATCCTCCTCAAAGTGAGGTGACATACAGAAGGTGAGCTTCTACTTAATCCAGAAAAAGAGTAAGAATACGTCGTTCTGTTGCACTGTTGCAGGGGAGCTGGGTGCCAGGATGTGGAGAGAGGAGGGTTTTCAAAAGTAAAAATAAAGATGCTGAACTCACTTATGTAGATAATTAGTACGTAGGAGAAAATATGGGATTGTGGGTGGTTACATCCCACATAAATAGGGGATTAGGTTTAAAAAGATAGAAAGATAAATAAAAATCAAATTTCAAGGTACAGTAAATAAATTAATTAAATAATTATGATATATCCAATTAAATACACATGATAAGTGTAAATAAGTAAATAGATGAATTTGCATATATAATTATATATATACTAGTATATGGCCCGCGTGTTACGCGGAGTATAAAATTTTATTTTAACATTTTATTTAATAAATATAAAATATATTTATATTTGAATCTACGCTCGTATCTTGTACATATTGAATTGAAAAATACAAAATTAAAATTTATAATTAATATTTTGAGTTAGTCTCTTGTAAATCAGGTTTACATCACAAATCCTTATAAATCCTGTAGCCTTCTTAATTTAAACATCCTAACAATACATATGATATTTAAGATTGGAAAGGGGACCATAAATTTTATACCATGAATCCGGTTTACACAAGTATTTGTGCAATATTTTATGTATTTTTAGAGAATAATAATTAAAAATTCAATGTCTTTTTATGTATTTTCTTTTACTCTTGTATTAATAATGTGATTCAAAATACACTATTAAAAAACCTTATAATCAAACTTTAATCAAAATACTATAGAGCACTTTCTTAAACAATGTCACTTATTTTCAAAAAGTCACAAATAAAAATAAAATTTTATATCATTCATGATATGTGATGCACCTTTTAATTGAATAACATACAACAAACAAAAGTTAAAATAATAATTAAATTATCCCTTATCATTCATTGTATTTTTTTACAATTCAAGGGTGATAAAAAAATAATAAACTAATTTAAAAAATCAAGACAAAAAACAATTAATAAAAAAATAAGATTTTAAGTTTTTAAATAATATAAAAAATATTATGAATAATAGAAACGATGAAAGGTAGATGCTAAAAAAATAAAATTGAAACTAATTAATACAAAATAGAAAACTAACAAATATATATTAATTCATGTTTAACCAATAAATTGCTCACACATATAATTTTGTGGTAGATATTTTCTAACCTTGCAAAAGTGTACTTTTTAAAAACTTAAATAAGGCAAATACTTGCCAATTATATATATTAAGATTTATTAGGGTCGTTACATCCTATCCCCTAAAATAAAATTGTCCTCAAAAACTTAAATAAGGCAAATACTTGCCAATTATATATAGTAAGATTTATTAGGATCGTTACATCCTACATCTTTAAAATAAAATTTCGTACTCGCAATTAAGTAACGTACCGTTCTGCTCTTTTTCCTCATCGATCATAGCAAACATTCTCGTCTTCCCACCCGATCTCTGAGTAAGTCCACTAGCTGCAGACTGTGCGTAGCCACATGATGGATTAGGGATTTGTTGGATCTTAAATGGTTTAGTTGATACTCCTTCAGTCCCATAACAGCCTTCACGTTTACTGTTCCATATTATTTAAGAAAAGTTGATTTTCTGACTAACTTTATTGACTTTTAACGGTATTATAGTATTTTTAGGTAATAAATATAATGTAAGGTAATGTGAGTGACAAATTTGAAATTAAAGTAACTTTTGATGTTGTTAGATAAAGTGATATTTTCTTTTTTGGGGTGTGAAAGTTACTTTGGGACAAACAAATGAGGAAAGTGTGAAAGCTGATATGGGATGGAGGGAGTATGATTTTTGGAATTTCCTGCATGATTTATGATTTACTTTATTTGTATTATGATTTGTGTGATTAAAATCTATATTTATGATATTTGGAAAGTCATTCCAATATTGTGACAAGGGTTTTGGTTGAATCATATTATAATATGGATTTAGTATGTTAGTATGTGAAGTATGTGGTAGCATTTTTGCATACTTAGAACATTCATATTGGAATACTTCATTGATTAATCTTAATTGATTGTTAAATAAGTGATATGGATAAATCTTATAATCATAGTACCTTTAAAGTAATTGAGATTGAGAAACAATTTTTTGTGCTTTTATTCCAATCATGTTTGTCATTTGTATGTAACAAGTCCATGTTGTGTCTTTAACCTTGATTGTGGTTAGCCTTGCTCCTCTTTAGATTACTCTGCATTCACTTCATTTTCATCTTGGTTACTTGACTCTCTTGTTAAACATCTTTAATTGTTACTCCTTCCGTCCCAGGAAAGATTGCACCCCCTTTCCTGGCACGGAGATTAATAAAGTGGTGACTTTTAGGGGTATTATGGTATTTTTTTTGTAATAAATAAATGATAAAGTATATTAAGTGTGTTAGGTAAGTGTGTTTTTTTTTTGTAAATAAAGTATATGGAGAAGGGTGATTGTGTTTGACTTTTTGCTTTTTTAGGAATGTGCAAACTTTTGTGGGACAACCCAAAATGGAAAGTGTGTCGTCTTTCCTGGGATAGAGGGAGTAATTGTTTTCACTTGCTATTTGCTTAGATAATTGATAGTTAATTATTCTTTTAATTGTCACAACTCAAAATTCGATCACTTTTATAAAGTATGATTGAAAACGAATTCAGATACACCTTAAATTTAATTCTCTCTTAGATCGATATTTAAATTTGATCAATCACTATACATGACAGGGTACGCTTACGTCTTAATCAATTTATACTAAAATTAACACTAAATTCAGAGGTTGAGAGAGACGTTAGATGGGAAAGGGTGTACGGGTGATAAATTTGGGCAAATGACCCAATTGACTGATTCAGATTGGAGTATAAATATTCCAATTATGGATTAATTTCTGACCGAAATGCACCTTAAAAAGTATCACACATTAGTATTTGTCCTGACATACATATCCAAATCCACGGACCACGACTTACTTATATTATATTTCGACACTTGGTCAGACACGCAATTAATGTATAATTTTTTTAATAGTCCACCACTTCCTCCACAGTTCTAATTCATAATTTTTCCAGTTAGTTCATTTTTTTTTCCCTTTTCTGCTTATTTTCTGCTTGACCTACTAGATCTTTCGCCTGTAGATCACTCCAAATAAATAAACACAAATTTATTCGTACCTTAGTAAAATATATAGTCCTGTCCCCTTTGACGGAAATTAAATTTCAAATTCTATAATTTATCCGTTCATATCGGAAAATCTTATGTTTAGTTTCTATAAGGCCAACTAAAGTTGACCACTCCCTTAAAACTTGCGCTGGCTAACAGATTCTTTCTACGAAACTAATAAAACACATAATTATAAATAATAGTACTCCCTCAGTCCAACGTATTTTTACACACTTTCTATTTTGGGGTGTCCCACGTATTTTTACCCATTTCATTTTTGGCAAAAATACATAATATTTTATTACCTACTTTTACAATCCCAACAATTTTAATTACTTTTTTATACTTTATTCATTATCCTCAATAACTTTATTCACTTTTTCTTTTTAAATTACTAATTTATCCCTACTTTCTCTTACATTATATATTAAAAAATAAAACGTCTTAATCTCCGTGCCCGTACAAACAGGTAAAAATACCCGGAACGGAGGGAGTAATATTTTTGCGCTGGCTAACAGATTCTCTCTTCAAAACAAATAAAACACATAATTATAAATAATAATATTTTTATAAAAAATGATGCATGAATGTTTATGAAAAAAATAATAAATAATATAAATAAAAAAAATTATATTTAATAAAAAGGGATAATTATTTAAAAAAAATAAAATGACAGGTTTAACAGAAGTACAAGTATTTATTATGCCACGCATAAATTTATTTATTTTTTAAACAAATCACATATTAAGCAACCTGTGATTTAATGCGTAGAGTAGAACAAATAATAATTATTAAGATCACCAATTTCACTGTATCTGTTATCGGTTAGAGATTTTAGAATTTAATGATTACTCCCCTTGAAGTTGACATACCTTTTTTTGTTTTGTCTCACTAAAATTGACATATTTCATTTTTAATATAGGGACCCACATAAAAACAATTAATCTATTTTCATGGGCCCTACATATCACTTATAATACAACTATCCACTACACATTAAATATTATTTCTCTCACTTCAATTTACTTCACTTTACATTAAATTATTATATTCCTTAATCTCCGTGCCTAAAAAAATTATACAAACTTTAATGGGATGGGGGAGTATAATTTATAGATTACAAATATATTAAATTAATTTATTATTAGCTTAATAAATATACCATAAATTCTAAAAATAAATTTATTCAAAATTTGAAAAAGTAAAACAATATTTTTCTTGTTTGGAACACATGAATTAAGAAAAATTATTTTGAGACAAAATAAAACAAAATTGAAAGATAATGAAGGAAAATGAATATACTAACTCAAAAGGGGCTCGATTGGTTACTTTCTTTGAATACAGGGGATTTAAATTGCATTAACTTCATCTTCATCATCAAATTGTTTGGAAGGAAATTATATAAATTATATTAAACCCGATCAATTTCCAACTATTTCACTATTTTATTTTAAAAATTTGATTGACAATTTGACATTGACTAAGCACGCCTCCAATACATTAGAGAAAAAAAGACAATAAAAAAGCAAATGAATAGAGAAAAATAAATAAATAAATTCCTATATATTATAAATTAAATTAAAAGACGCCGTAAATGAAGTAATTAATGAAATGGGTTCCTCATTATAAATACCACCCTACCAATGCTTTATTCAACACACATAACCATATTCATTCTTTCTCATAATAAAGACTCCAACCTTATATGCTCTCACATTCATTCTTCTTCTTACAATTTCATCAGCTTATGCTGATCATCACTGTTAAGTATAGATCATGCATGTACAAGCTTGCATGGATGTTTTGGAGTGGTTCGACCATGGTTCGACTGGAAGTCAGAGTCGAACCATGAGTGGCGTGGTCAAACCAATGATAATTCAGAATATGGTAATGATTCGACCAAGGTTCGACCAGAAGATAAGGTCGAACCATAAGTGTCGTGGTCGAATCAAGCAGAATTGAAACAGACTTCGATTCGATCATGATTCGATCAAGAGGTGTGATCGAATCATAAGTGTCGTGGTCGAATCGATAAAAATTTGATTAACAGAATTGCGATTCGATCAGGATTCGATCGGGATTCGATCTGGCATCAGGTCGAATCAATATGCTGCATGTCAGTTTGGATCAGTTTGAAGAACGGTTGATGGATTGATGACTTGGCAAGTTTCTTGAGCTGTTGTTAAGTCAGTTACAACCGCATACAACTAGCAATAACACGTGGAAAGCTTGCTGGTAGTTATGCATGCATATTAGTGATAAAAGGAACAGTAACTCATTATCAATCATCATCATCATCTCTTCCATATCAGTTTAGGGTTCCATAGAAGTTTAAGATTTAGTCTTCATCATTCTTCAAGCTTGTAACCCTCTCATCATCATAGTGATTCATTTCTTCAAAGTGGATGTAGATCTTTAAGATCGAACCACTATACTTCCTTGTGTTTTTCAAGTTTCATTTTCATTTTTTGTGTTGATTCAAACCATAAGTGATAGTGAGGGAGATAGAGTGTGAGAGAGAGAGATCAAATATAAGTTTGATTTCAAACACATTCATAAGAATTGGCGCCGTCTGTGGGAAGCCAAGAAGAAGGAAGAAGATCAGTGGAGAAGAAGTTCAGATGGTGACTACTAAGTTTGATATTGAGAAGTTTTCAGAGAAGGCAGACTTCAGTCTGTGGAGGATGAAGATGGAGGCAATCTTGATCCAGCAAGGGCTATCAGATGCAATCAAACCGCTCCCTGAGAATCAAGCTGCAGCAGTTGATGCTGTTGCACTTGCGGCAGATCAAGAACACCAATCAAAGGCTAGAAGTGCACTGATTCTGTGCCTTGGACACAAAGCTCTAAGGGAAATCTCAAAGGAAGCAACTGCCAGAGGAGTATGGAGGAAATTGGAGGAGCTATACATGGTTAAAAGTTTGGCAAACCGTTTGTACATGAAGCAGAAACTGTATTCCTTCAAGGTATCTGAAGATAAATCAATCATTGGTCAATTAGATAAGTTTAACAAGATCATTGATGATCTTGAAAACATTGATGTGGCTCTATCATCTGAAGACAAAGCTGTCATCCTCATGTCAGCTCTTCCTAAGTCCTTTGAAGGGTTAAGAGATACTCTCTTGTTTGCTAATGCTGAAGCAATCACACTTGAGCAAGTATTGCTGGCAGTTAAGGCAAAGGTTCTTCATAAGAAGAGTCCAGATCAACAGGCTGTTGCAGAAGGTTTACTAGCAAAGAAACAGAATCAATGGAATAAGAATAATAACAAGAGCAGTCATGTTGATAGAAGAAGCCAAAAAATAATCAAGGTGCTCCATCAGATGAAGATGAGAACAAGAATTGCTTTCATTGCAATAAGCCTGGACACTTCAAGAAGCAGTGTTTCAAATGGAAAGCAATGGTAGCAAAGAAGATAGCTGAAAGAGGGGGAAATAAGAGACCCCATGCAAATCAGGTAATAACTAATCAAGTTGGTTCAGACTCTGATTTCATTGAAGCAATGACTGTGTGTTCAAATTCAGTATCAGAAGAGTGGGTCTTGGATTCAGGATGCACATTTCACATGACTTCTAGAAAGGATTGGTTTACTGAATTAAGATCACATGATGAAGGATCAGTCATGCTAGGTGATGATCACACCTGTAAGATTGAAGGTATAGGTTCTGTCAAACTTAAAATGTTTGACGGGAAAATCAGGTTGTTAACAAGTGTCAGATATGTACCAAGTTTGAGAAGAAATCTAATATCCCTTGGAATGTTAGTTTCTCAAGGCTATGAGTGCCATTTAAAGGGAGAAACACTTACTATCATAAAAGGAAAGTCAGTAGTTATTAAAGGTTTTAAGAAGTCTGATCTGTACTTCTTAGATGGTTCTGTGATGGTTGGACAGATTAATGCAACTAAGGATGATAGTAGTGTTAAAGTTTGGCATGGAAGGCTTGGTCACATAAGTGAAAGAGGTTTGCAAGAACTTGCAAGACAGAAGCTGCTTGAGATCAGTTCAACCTGCAAGTTAGATCAGTGTGAAGCTTGCATATTAGGCAAATCAAAGAGGTTGAAATTTGGTGCAGCTGAGCATAATACCAAAGCCAGATTGGAATATATTCATTCTGATCTTTGGGGGCCTTCCAAGACCTCAACAATGGGAGGTGGAAGGTATTTTATATCATTCATTGATGACTATTCAAGAAAGGTATGGATAAGAATTTTAAAAACCAAGGATGAAGCCTTATCAGTCTTTAAAGTTTGGTTGACAGAGGGAGAACTTCAGACAGGAGATAAGATTAAGTGCTTAAGGACAGACAATGGACTTGAGTTTGTGTCAAATGAATTCAACAAGTTTTGTCAAGAAAAGGGTATTAAAAGGCATAAAACTGTACCAGGAACTCCACAACAGAATGGAGTGACTGAAAGGATGAATCAGACACTTCTTGCAAGGGTTAGATGCATGATGAGTAGTGGAGGTTTCTCAAAAGGCTTCTGGGGTGAGTTGGTATCAACAGCATCCTACCTGATCAACCTATCTCCATGTACAGCTCTTAAATTCAAACCACCTGAACAAGTATGGGCTGGAAGGATACCTGATTACAGCCATTTAAGGGTGATAGGTTGTCAGGTATACTCACATCAGAAGCAAGATAAACTTGATCCAAGGGCTATCAAGTGTGTGCTTGTTGGCTATCCAAAAGAGGTAAAAGATTATAGGTTGTGGTGTTATGAAACTAACAAGTTTATTGTTAGCAGAGATGTAACATTCAATGAAGAAAATATGCCATTGTTAGACAGAGGTGCTGAGAAATCCACCATTATAGATAAGTGTGAATTTGAGGTGGAGCATGATGGTCAGACAGCAGTAATGCAAGATCAGAATCAAGAGAATAATGATGATCATGAAGTAAATGCTGAAGAGGAGAGAGCTGTGGGATCTAGCTCAAGTGAAAGGAGAACTTTGAGCAACTATCAACTTGTTAGAGACAGGCTGAGGAGACAAATTAGAACACCTGTCAGATACATAGAGGCTGACACTGTGTCATATGCTCTCTATGTAGCTTCAGACATTGACATCTATGAGCCAAGAAAATATTCAGAGGCAATATCTGGAAAGGACAGTGCCAAGTGGCTGGATGCAATGGAAGAAGAGCTGCTGTCATTAAAGAAGAACAACACTTGGGTAATTGTTGATAAACCTGCAAATCAAAAGCTTGTAAGTTGTAAGTGGATATACAAGAAGAAACCAGTGACAAGTAAAGAAGGAGGAATAAGGTATAAGGCAAGGCTTGTAGAAAGAGGTTTTTCACAGCAAGAAGGAGTTGATTATAATGAGATCTTCTCACCAGTAGTGAAACATTGCTCAATAAGGATCTTGCTGTCATTGGTCACTCAATTTGATTTGGAATTACATCAGATGGATGTAACAACAGCTTTTCTACATGGAAATTTGGAAGAAAGGATCTATATGAAGATTCCTGAAGGTGTTAGTTTGAAAGGTGCAGATTCAAAGGCTTGTTTGCTGCTTAAGTCATTATATGGACTGAAGCAAAGTCCAAGGCAGTGGTACCTCAGGTTTGATGATTACATTACATCAAATGGTTTTGTCAGAAGCAAGTATGATAGCTGTGTATACATAAGATACAAAGATGGATGCTACACCTATCTACTACTGTATGTAGATGATATTTTGATAGCATGCAAGGATATGAGAGGAGTTGATACAGTAAAGGATACCTTGAGGCAGGAGTTTGACATGAAAGATCTTGGTGAAGCAAGAATGATACTTGGTATGCAAATTGAAAGGGACAGATCAGCTGGTCATCTAACATTGTTTCAAGAATCTTACTTAGATAAGGTTCTCAAAAGGTATAATATGAATCTCTGTAAGGATGTTTCAGTACCAGTTAAGCAAGGATTGAGTCTGTCATTAGCTCAAGGATCTCAAACAGATGAGGAAAGGGCAGGAATGAGTTATATACCATATGCAAGTGCTGCTGGTAGTTTGATGTATGCAATGGTGTGTTGCAGACCAGATTTGGCTTATGTTATGAGTATGATTAGTAGGTTTATGAGTAACCCTGGTCTTGTACATTGGGATGCAGTTAAGTGGGCACTCAGATACATCAAGGGAACTATATCAGTTGGCTTAAAGTTTCAGAAACAAAGTACTTGGAACAGAGCAGTTGTTGGCTATGTTGATGCAGATTATGCAGCAAATCTTGATACAAGGAAGTCAATCACAGGCTATGTGTTCAATTTGTTTGGTACAGCCATAAGTTGGAAGGCTACACATCAACACATTGTAGCACTTTCAACCACAGAGGCAGAATTTGTTGCTCTTACAGAAGCAATCAAGGAAGGTGTTTGGTTAGTTGGAATTTTGGGAGAGTTTGGTGTTCAGCAAGACACTGTTGAAGTGTTTTGTGATAACCAAAGTGCTGTACATCTCTCAAAATATCAGGGGTATCATGAGAGGACTAAACACATTGATGTAAGGCTTTACTATATAAGGGACTTGATTGAAGAAAATTTGGTGACTGTCAAGAAGGTTAAGACATCAGAGAATCCTGCTGATGCTTTTACTAAAGCTCTACCAGTTCAGAAGTTTGATCTGTGTAAGAGTCTTATTGGTCTCCATTAAAACAAGTTGAAAGAGGGTGGGCTGCAGCCTGTAAGTGCAGCAAGGTGGAGAAGTGTGTTGCTTATGATGATGCATGGTCTAAGGTGGAGATTTGTTAAGTATAGATCATGCATGTACAAGCTTGCATGGATGTTTTGGAGTGGTTCGACCATGGTTTGACTGGAAGTTAGAGTCGAACCATGAGTGGCGTGGTCGAACCACTGATAATTCAGAATATGGTAATGATTCGACCAAGGTTCGACCAGAAGATAAGGTCGAACCATAAGTGTCGTGGTCGAATCAAGCAGAATTGAAACAGACTTCGATTCGACCATGATTCGATCAAGAGGTGTGATCGAATCATAAGTGTCGTGGTCGAATCGATAAAAAACTGATTAACAGAATTGCGATTCGATCAGGATTCGATCGGGATTCGATCTGGCATCAGGTCGAATTAATATGATGCATGTCAGTTTGGATCAGTTTGAAGAACGGTTGATGGATTGATGACTTGGCAAGTTTCTTAAACTGTTGTTAAGTCAGTTACAACCGCATACAACTAGCAATAACACGTGGAAAGCTTGCTGGTAGTTATGCATGCATATTAGTGATAAAAGGAACAACAACTCATTATCAATCATCATCATCATCTTTTCCATATCAGTTTAGGGTTCCATAGAAGTTTAAGATTCAGTCTTCATCATTCTTCAAGCTTGTAACCCTCTCATCATCATAGTGATTCATTTCTTCAAAGTGGATGTAGATCTTTAAGATCGAACCACTATACTTCCTTGTGTTTTTCAAGTTTCATTTTCATTTTTTGTGTTGATTCAAACCATAAGTGATAGTGAGGGAGATAGAGTGTGAGAGGGAGAGATCAAATAGAAGTTTGATTTCAAACACATTCATAAGAATCACCAAGATTTTCTCCAATGTCTTTCTTACAAGCTCCACAACTACTCATCCATTTCCAACATAGTTTACACCCCAACAAACCCTTCTTACACCTCCATCCTCCTCTTCTCCCTCTGGAATCTAAGATTCACCACCAACTCCACCCCCAAACCCCAACTCATCATAACCCCTCAACGCGAATCCCAAATCCCCCCGGTCGTGCTCTGTGCTATGCAGAGCCACTTGGAAGTTAGAATCCGAAGCGGTGGCCATGACTTCGGGGGACTGTCTTCTGTTTCTAAAGTCCCATTTGTCATCCTTGATTTGATCAATCTTGGTATCATACTCTAACACCGAGATCCTACACCACATGGAGAGAGTTGGCACAAAGGTTCTTGAGCAAGTATTTTTCACCATCCAAGATGTTGCATCTTAAAGGGCAATTCTTTCAATTCAAGCAATTGCCACTTGAGACATTTAGTGAAGCATGGGATCGATTGAAAGAGATGCTAAGGAAGTGTCCCCAACACGAATTCCCCGAAGAGCAACAAATAGGATTCTTCTATGTCGGTTTACATGGAAGTGAGAGGATGCTCATTGATGCTTCGGCGGGAGGTTCTATTTTGGGGCAAACTCCGGAAAGAGCAATTGCTATATGTAAGGAAGTGGCTTTGAATACGGGTCAATGACCTATGGATCGTGCACTGGGGATATATGAAAGGGAAAGAATTGCTAAGATGGAAGAAGTGTGCTTGCAACAAGTGAAAAAGGTGGAGATGCCTAAGGAAGATATGACCGACAAAGCAATTACGGAGATACTAAAGAGGATGAATGTTAATATGCAAATATCTCTGAATTCTACACCGGTGTGAATCAACAAGTGCTTGCTAGTCCTCAACAAGGTATGTCATTGCCCTTGATGAATCAACAAGTGTTTTCTAATCCTCAACAAGGCATGACTATGCCTAATATGGGTCAATCTTCTCAAAGTTGTCAAATGCCTACCTCTATGCCTCAACAAGGTATGTCCTCTAATTTTGGAAGTCAAGATACATGGTGTCCACCGGAGATGACTCTAAAGGAAGTTGCCTTCATGCAAGGAGGAACTTCCAAGGAAATTGTGGTGGTAATTTTGGAAATCATGGAGGAGGATATCCACAAAGACAAGGAGGATGGGGGCAAGGTAATTTTCAAGGAAATTTTAATCAACCTCGTAGGTATGAGAATTTGTCATATGGAAATAAAGGGAATGCCCTCACTCTTCCACCGGGCATTAATCCGGGGGAGAAAGCTCAAAATGGTGAAGGAAAGCCTACGGTGGAGGATCAAATGGGAAAAATTTTTGAGCTCATGAAGCATGAAAGGGATGAGAGGTTGCTAGAGAAAGAAGAAAGAAAGCAAAGAGATGAAGTGAATGATAAGAGAATCAAAGATTTGGAAACACAAATAAGTCAAATGGCAATCGAGCAAGGTGAAATGCATCGTAAGGGTAAGTTTTCCTCAACTACCGTTACTAATCCTAAGGAGTAATGTTTGTATGTTATCATGTGTAATATGGAAAGTAAGGTAGAGAAAGGATTGGTGGAAGCAACAAACATTGTTTCAAAGGTTGAAGAAGTAGTTTGCGATGAAGTTGTGTCAAACGTGGAGGAGGAAATTATCATAGATAATTATTTGTCTTTTGAGGATGAGAGGATTATTGATGAATTTTTGTCTTCATTTGTTAATGAAAGTAAGTGTGATAAAGAGTTGTGGTTGGAACAAGATCATGAAATAGTTAAAGTTGATGCTTCATTAAAGGTGAAAGACCCCGGTAAATTCGTGCTTACTTATAAAATTGGAAATGGGGAAAATTTTAATGCTATATGTGATCTTGGTTCAAGCATTAATGTGATGCCTTTGGAAATTATTGAAAAACTTGACATTGGGAGGTTAAAGGAAACTGATGTGGAAATCGGAATAATGGATGGTTCAATGATAAAACCCCATGGAGTTGTGGAGGATATGCTTGTGAAAATAGAGGATTTTGTCTTTCCGGTGGATTTTATTATAGCTGAGAAGCAAGCGGATCCTTTGATCCCATTGATTTTTGGAAGGCTGTTTTTGGCAACCGGAAGAGTAAAATTTGACATGGATAAGAAGGAACTCACACTCCGTTCAAATGAAAAAGAATTGGTGCTCTCAAGCAAGAATTTAAAAGGGGGAGATCTTCATTTGAAGCCACCCATTAAGCCTCCGGATGACCGAGATCGAGTGGAAGTAAAATTTTAAAAGATGAAGATTAAACTAACTTTTTACTTGAATTTGCAGAAAATTTTTCTTCACGGGGGAACAAGTTCGGGGGTAATCCACGTGTTGATTGGAAGATTGATAAAGGACCTCTGGGATTTGAAAACATGTGGAAAAGAGGCAATGAATTGAGTTCAAGTGTTAAAGGAGCAAGAAGTGTGGATAAGAAGGTTGTTAAAGAGATGTTTAAAGTGAAGATGAGACCCGATGGGGTATTGGATTTCTCCGATTATTAAGAGCTTAAATGCATCTAGCTCGACGACGTTAAATCGAGCGCTTGATGGGAGGCAACCCATTTTAGTAAGTTTTCTTATTTAGTTTTATTTTCTTGAATTTTGGTATGTAGGTGAATTGTACTCATGGAGAAAAATACATATAGAAAAGACGAAATGTGTTCAATGTGGAATAAAGATGTATCTCATACCACTTTGTTCAAACTTGAATTTAACACTTGTGTTAAATTAAGTTTGGGGGGAGTGTGTGGTGGCCATACTTAAATTTTGGAGGTGCACACACGTCGACACAAGGTAACTTCATGAAGATCATTGGAACCTATAAGGGTAAGTCCCACTACTTTTTGCAAATTTAATTCTCAACTCTTGTTTTGATTAAGTTTGGGGGAGAGTGCGTGGTGTGACTCACTATTTGAGCGTATTATAGATCATGATTAATGATTGATTGAGGGGCACTTTGTGTAAAATTGGGTCAATTTTAAAGTTTTCTCATGAGTTTGGTTATAATTTTGGTTCGTTTAGTTGTGTTGAAGTGCATGATAGTCCTTATTTTTATTTTAATTGTTGAGCTAATGGTTTTTGATAAGTTGTTGAGCATAAATGGAGTATAGTGGAAATATGAATTGAGCCCGAAGATCAAATCGAGAAAACATTATGGATGCAAGGCGGAAGCTCATGCCAACCATTTCTATTCTCAAATGTTTAAGGGAGTTTACTCTACATCTTATCACTTCTAATTACTTGACATGAATTAATATTGATTTGGATTGTATTGGATTAGCATGCTACTTCATGTGTTATGTTTATGGGAGGTTTACTTTCGTAATCTAGGATTTCATTTTCAAATAATGATGGGAATTTAATTTTCATTGCTATGGATGTGAATTGATGTGTTGATACTTTTTGATGGATGATTTGGTTTATGCATGTTATATGTTTTTGGATTGTTTGGTGATTCTTTGATCATTGTGGTGTTTATTGTTATTTTTATTCTTGTAGGGATGGTTTGGTGGTATGTTTTTGGGAAGGAGTTGAGTAATTTTTGAATATGAGCTATAATGCATTGTTTGTGATGAGTGATGGCAAGCATATTAATGATTTCTACTTGTTGAAATTGTGACATGAATTATATAATTTGTTCAATTTTGAGAAGTATGAAGGGTAATTAGGTTTCTTTTGGTCCAAGCAAAAGCTTGTGAGAATTGAGCCTCAACCGTGCCTCCATGGTTAATTCTTGATGAGAGGACCGGTTGAACTTAGACAAATTAGAACTTGCTCATGGACTATAAGAATGAAGCCCGAATAGTAGAAATTTGTGAAATGATTAGGCTATCCTTGATGAATGAAGTCATAGCCTTAAAACTTTCCTACCAAAAATATTATCCCTAGTAAGCCACTTTGAGCCTATAAGCCTTTTTCTTTGTGATTCAAGTACAATACAAGCCTTTAAAACCCACTTGAGCCTTATATATATAACCTAAGTGTGGGTGATTGAGGAGATGATGGTTTACAAGGTTTGATGTGAGAATTGTGCTAGAAAAAAAAGGAAATGGTAAACAAACAAGAAAATAATGAAAAGAGCTAAAGCAAAAATGCACATGCGACCTCAAGACAAGAAAAATGAGCAAATCAACAAAAATGAGCTCATAAAATTCAAAAGTCGAAAGAAAGGGAGCATGCAAAAAAATCAAGAGAAACTCAAGAAATCCAAGGAATGATAATGGATAGTGTTTATGATTAAAGAAGAAAGTAAAGGAAGCTTGAAAGTGAGTAAGTTGGAGAAAGGTATCATCTCTTAAATTACTTACACTTGATTAGTCACTATTATCCAAAATCTCCTACCCTACCAAAGAGCCTAAATATTACATCCAAAAGATAAAGACCTTTTTGATCTCTTATTGAAACTAGAGTGGCTTGTGAACATAGTCCATGAGCAAGCCTATGGCGAGTCGATTCTAACCGGTTGATGAGTAATGTTAAAAACCCTACTCTAAAGAGTGTTGAGTGAATTTGATATCCTATGAGAGGCTTGAATTGAAAGGGATTTGATTACTCTTTTGTCATTCTTAGGATTGAACTTGTTAATCTTTCATGTTATAAGTTTGATGATGTAGGGATACTTAATGTGATTTTGTAGTCCTTATTAATTGTGATGTGTTGTGGTTTATGTTCGTTAGATATTTTTTAGGTGAAAATTACTCCTCCTATTTATCATTTTCATTGTTCAAGGACGAACAATACTTTAAGTTTGGGGGGTTGATCGTTGTCATTTTCACCTAGATTTTAGTGTCGTTATTTTTGTATTTTCGGATATTTTTATCTGTATTTGTGTTATTTTTGATGGAGTTATTGTTATTTTGAGGAATGTGGTATGATTTGATAGAATTATGTAAATGAGCTTAAATATGTATAAAATAGGCCAAGAAATAGACAAAAACGGAGTCGGGAGTGAAATAGAGTCGAAAGAACACAGCTTGCTTGTACACAGGCCGTGAGCGGAGCACGGCCCTATAACAAGTGGTCGTGTATTTTCATCAGAAATCGCTGCTCGTCCAGGATGATGGCCGTGCATTTCTGCACGCCCCGTGTGCGGAGCACGGCCCTGTAAGAAGAAGCCGTGTACTTACATCAGAAAATATTGCACGGCCACGACCAAGGCCACGTACTGCAGCTTGAGCCGTGTGTCTGGAAGCACGCACAACACACCAAAGTAGGTGTGCCCTACACGGGCCGTGCGCTGCTACACGGGCCGTGTAGGTGCAAAAACCTGTACAGTTTTGAGAAAGTTCCGGAAGCTTCTAGAAGGTCCATTAGTGATATAAAAGGATGACTTGTGCGAATTTTTAAAAGAAGATCAGATTGAGAGCAGTTACACACACTAAAACACCAAATTTCCTCACACACTAGATCCATAATCCATTTCTACCATCTAGATCCATCCAATTTCTATTTTGATCTACACTTTCACTCCATAAATCCATCATTCCATCCATCCTTCCACCATTTGAGAAGATTGAAGCATCAAGGATTGAAGAGTTTGATACATTGAAGAGGAGGAGAGGTCTTTCCATGCAAGGGAAGTCAATTTACTTTCCAATTGTTGAATTTCTTCTTATTATGGCTCAATTGGAGCAAAGCTTGATTTGTATTGAATTAATCACCATGTTTAGTGGCTAGTCCTATAGTAGGGCTAATCATATGAATGGTTGAGGTGAAGAGTTAGATATGTAGAACTTGAGTAATGATTTGAATTGATTTGTGGATTTCCTTTTATGATATATCAATCATGTTTCATTTTAATGTTTGTGTGATTAAATTCTCTATTCATAGTATTAGGATGGTCATTCCAATGTTGTGAGTGGATCTTTAATTGAATCATATATTGAATTGTGCATGCAAGTTAGTATAAGGGGAGGTAAGCCATACCCTCCTTAGGCTTGGAACATTCATAGAGGGACACTTAAGAAATTAAGTGAAAAGAATCAACTTATGATCATAGTACCTTAAGGGAATTGAGATTAAGACCAATCCTAGGAGACTTAGACTTGTAAAAGAGTCGAGAACCTAATTGCCTTGGCCATAGGGATTAGGGGTAAAATCGTGATTGCTTTTAGTCCACAAGTTAATGAAAATTACCATCAAGAGTTTTGCATATCTAGCTCAAGTCCTAACCATGAGTGTGATTAGCCTTGCTCTTTTCTCAAGTGAATTCTACATCCATTCCATTCATCATTTATTTGTTGTTTGATCATTACTTTGATTAGTTTTAAATTCTTGTTAATTGAGTAGAGAATTAAGTAATTGTCTTAAATACAACATCTTCAATCTATCATCCTTACAAAGCACAAATCAATGGAAAATTTGGATACAAACCTAAGTTTCATTTCCCTTGGGACGATATTACTATAAATTTTGTACTTGGTCACGCGTTTACTCAACGATAGAGTCTCTTACTCTTCACATTTACTAAAAATGCGACTAAGAACAATATTTCTATTTAAAAATGTCTAAATTTTTTTAAAATGGGTACACAGTGCAACGAGTGTACATGATAATTTGCCTATTTATGACCTTGTTTCGTTTAAAATAACAAACTTCATATTTCTTTCTTTAAATTCCACAATTTCACCATCCAAAAAAATATTTTAATTTCAAAATTATCTCTAACACATAGCATATTTATATTTTAATTATTAATTAGAAAACTATATTCTATTATCTTTCAAAAGATAATAAAGATAGTCAAAAAATAAATTTTCTTATATTTTGTGTCTACATGTATGAACTACTGGGCTCCTCACTAAGTTGAGAGATCTAGGTTCGATTCCCTTTGGGAATGAATAGGGGAGAGTTATAAGGAGACTTGGAGAAATAATGAATTAACTATACTAACAACTAACTTTGTCTAATAAAAAAACAAAATATAAATTGGAGGGAGTATTTTATTCCTTAGGACAATTTTTATTTATAGTTTAATAAAACAGATTTAAATTTTCAAAATTCATACCTAAATTTTAAAAATAATTTCTATATAAACCTACAAATTTGTATAAACTCTAAATCCTTAGTAATCCCTCCATCTCGTCTAGTCCTTCAACATTAACATTACTATAGATATGTAATTTTAGAAAAATTACTTTTTTTTTTACAAATTTTATTAATTTTTTAGGGTAAAGTAGTATTTTTAAATACTCCTTCCATTCTCTGAAAGGAGTGCATTTTGTTATTTTCGTATATATCCCCATATAAGAGGTGCATTTCTCTTTTTAACAAATGAACTCACACAAATAATTAATATATCTTCATGGACCCCATGCACCACTATTACAGCTATCCACTATATATTATTCCTTCCGTCCCACTGAAACGTACGTGTTTTGCCATTTTGGTCCGTCCAAATACAAAGTTTGCATTTTCTTTGTTAGTAAAATGGACCTACACAAATTAATTACTTCTCTCTCCATAGACCCACACACATCACACTAATACACATACCCACTTTATATTAAAATATTATTTATTTCATCTTACTACATATTAAATATTATAACCCTTAATCTACGAGCAAAAAGAAAATGCACATCTTTTAACGTGACAGAGGGAGTAAAATATTATTTATCTTTTCTCATTTATACATTAAATATTATATCCCTTAATTTACGTGAAAAAGAATGCTCCCCTTTCAATTGGACGAGGTAGTATTAAATTAAGATTAATTAATTGCAAAAAAACCCCAACCTTTACTTTTATGGCAAATAAATCCCAACCTTTGAGAAATTGCAAAAAAAACCTCGACTTTTAAGTTTCGTGCAAAACGCACCCAACGGACAGGAGAGGGCTACCCGACGTCTGACGTGGCGTTGACCTTTGCCATGTCAGCTTTGAGTTTATTGTAAAAAAACCTCAACCTTTACTTAAATTGCGATTTAATCACAACCTTTGAGATTTTGGCAAAAAAGACCATCTGATTTTTTATTTTTTTAAAATTACACCAATCTAATAAAAAAATATATTTTATATTAAAATTTTATTCTAAAAAATTATTATGTAGTAATATTTAAAACTTATATTTCAATGCTTACGTTTGTTTCAATACTTACGTTTGTTTTTTGCATGTTGATTAAGGAATATAGTATTTTAATAGATAGTGAGGTTAAAGATATATTTAATGCAAGTGGGTAAGTGTATTATTATTTTATGTGGGTCCCATGGTAATATATTAATTATTTTAGGTGGGTCATATGCCAAAAAGAGAAACGTAAATATTGAAATGAGACGCCAAAAATAAAAATATGTAAAGATTGAAATGGGCGAAGGGAGTACATGAAAATTTGGTTTGTATAAATTAAAACTTAACTAATACTATTTTTGTCCGTATAAAACTATGAGTTTATAAATTAAGTCTACATAAAATATAAACTATTTTTTGTATATAGTTTTTGTCATCTAAATATACATATATATCTTTTGTCATATTAATATAACATAAAATTACGAAAAAATCTTAAGACATAGTATTCAAGAATACTTTGATTTTATAAATTATAAAAATTTATAATGCATAAAATATTTTAAAAACTAAAATAAATTTATTATTTTATTTAATAATTATTTAGAATTTAAATTTTAAATATAAAATATAATGGATGCAATTTAAAATAAAAAATAAAAATCTGATGGTTTTTTTTGCCAAAATCTCAAAAGTTGTGATTAAATCGCAATTTAAGTAAAGATTGAGGTTTTTTTGCAATAAACTCAAAGCTGACGTGACAAATGTCAAACCCACGTCAGACGTCGGGCAACCCTCTCCTGCCCGTTTGGTGCGTTTTGCACGAAACCTAAAGGTCGAGATTTTTTTTGTAATTTCTCAAAGGTTGAGATTTATTTGCAATAAAAGTAAATGTTGGTTTTTTTTTGCAATTAACCCTTAAATTAATGATATAGTAAATTATGTGTATTGAGTGATAATGATATTTTTAAAAATATGATGCACTAAAAGGTTTTTTGTAAAAAGTTTGTTAGGACTGAAAGAGTAATTTGATTTTTTTTCCTCTTTCCCACTCTTATATATTAATATCTTAAATTCAAGACATTCTCTTATGAGACGGGTTTTTCATGAAACAGTTGTGAGACGGGTCGACCCATTACTAAAGCATGCTTATTATATAGGTAAAATATGTTTTCTTTGTAGTTAAAGTATATCAATAATGAATCATATTATAATACCCTAAAATCATACTTTAATTAATCATTTATCATACTTTAAAAATATATTTTAACAACAATTAAACATACTTTATCTATATAATAAGCATATTTTAACACGTTTCACAAACAGTCTTATATATGTAACGTCTCACAAGAGAGTTTGTCAAATTCATATTATCACACATCTCTAACATACCATTTTAACATAAATTTAAAATGAGCCAAAATTCAAAACAAAAATAAAATTTTGTTATATATATAATTTATTAAATGTAAATACATCCCAAACAAACAAATTTTTTTATATAATCATTCTTATAATATATGATCATTTGATGGTCTGAACCCAAATAACAAATTTTATATTATATTTTTTTTCAAGGAAAAGATTAAATTACATTCATATATTAACTTAAAATTTTATATTTAGACAGGATAATAAATTTATATTTCATTAATTTAAAGCATGTTGGTCTGATATTTTATAGCATGCTGACGACGTCGGAGTTAAACTAGGGGCGAATAGATTCGATGGTCTTATAAAGACAAATATAGTTCAATTATTAATATTATAAAATAATCAAAGCTCGTAGTTGAATATGTGGATGATGGATCACCAATATTGACCATTTATTTTAAATAATATAATTATCTATCGCAGTACAACAACTACCGATATTGACTACTTCGTTGAAACATCATCCACATGTGATCTAAATTGTTGCCTATCATGAATTTTATTGGGAGTACACGCGGTGTCAATTATGCCAGCTGTATGGAGGCAGTTATTGTTCTTATTAAATGCTAGCTCACCTGTAATTTCTTCTGTAACTTTTCTTTTGTTCATTCATGTGATAGTAATACAAAATATATGTGTTCTGTTATATCTTCTTCAAATTTAAATGACCAAATTAGGAGTAATATATTATACCTATATACCTGAAAACCTCAAAAAAAAAAAATCTACCATATAAATAAAACAAATGAATAATTAGGTGTTATTTGAACATAAATTAATCATCCAATTGGCATATATATAATTCAATTTTTAGTTTATTTTGTTTTTTTTAATGTTATGTAATTCACTTAAATTCTATCTTTACTATTGAGACACTAAAAAAAATATTTTTTATTAACGGAATATTCCGTTGGCAAAAGCTTTAATTCCATTGTTAAATTAGTTTACTAACGGATTAACAACGAAATCCGTTGGTAAATTTCCGTTGCTAAAGTGGTGGTTGGTAATTTTTAGCAACGAAAAATTAATTTCGTTGGTAAATAACTCCGTTGTTAAAAATTCCATTGGTAATTTATATAAAGATTCCTTGGTAATCCGTTGGTAAATACTAATTACCAACGGATTGAATTCCGTTAGTAAAATAGAGAATAAATCCATTAGTATTTCATTGCTAATACAAAAATGTCATTTTGGTTGCTAATCCGTTGATAATTACCAATTGATTGAATTTCATTGGTAAAATAGAGAATAAATCCGTTGGTATTCCATTGCTAATAGAAAAATGTCATTTTGGTTGCTAATCCATTGATAATTATCAACTGGTTGAATTCTGTTACTAATTAAAGGGAGTGATTACTACTAGGTACACAAAAAAAACTCTTAATTACTATGAGATACAAACATACAAAAGTATTACTACTAACTACAAAAATATATAGTGATATTCCAATATTACCCCTACAAATGTGTTTCACATAAATGTTGTGTGCAGCAAGTGTTCGTGTGCAGCAAAGTGTGTGCAGTAGAAAAAAAGTGTGTGCAGCAAAAAAAAGAGTGTGCAGCAAAAAATGTGGTGGTCCGGCGGCAGTGGCCGCAGTCCGACGACTTTTCGGCGGCCGGCGGCAAATTCCGCGCGGCAGCGGCCGACGACATTTTTCGGCAACCTGCGGCGGTGGTCCGGCAGTGGGTGGGGTTTGTAGTTTAAAGGTGTATGGGTTTATGGGTATATTTGATATTTTACTTTAATATTTTGTATATAATAATAATTATTTTAAATCAATGTATCTAGTAGTAATTAGGGTACAAAGTGTGTACTTTAAAGTAATTAATCCAAAATAAAATAAAAAACAACATAGAGAGTAAAATTTCTAAGGAATTCATTAGGCAATTTCAATCTCATTGCTAATTCTCGAAAATGAAAACATATTAAGAATTAAAAAGATGAAATAAATATTACTCATGATCCCTCTACACTCTTTATAGTCTCATCATGTATTTATTTTATTACACTTTTCACTCCCTCGTGGTAAGAATAATCAACTAGCCTCTTATATTAAAATTTCTTTTACCCCCACCTAATTTACTTTAGGACTTACTTTTTTTTCTATTTACTCAATACTAAAACCAATAACACATTACTTTTAATAAAATTGATAAAAAAAAAAAAGAAAAATCATAGCTGTGGATAGTCAAATAGGAGAGAGGACTAACCTTCGCATTTGACTTATCAACTGCATAGCAGTAATATATGGTAATATATTGCTATAGACTGCACACTTTGTTTGAATACAGTATTACTTGACCCAATCCGATTCCACTATTCCACAATGGTGTTTCACTCCCTATTTCATAACTTGTTTCCATAAAAATATTATACCCTAGTTAATGACTAATAAACCCTTGTGGCATGTGATTGTATTTTAGGCCTTAGATTAATACAAATGGCAAAAATCTAATAAATGTAATAGGAGATGAAATAGGGAAGTGGAATAGGTGATCCCAATTGTACTTAACCGACTTAATTGGAATGGCGAAATAACATTTTTTTACTCATTATGTGTCTAATTTTCAACTTTGCCACAATTTGTCTGATATAAATATCACACCAACATCCACTCCACAAACGCAAAATTTGTCAACTAAACTAACCCATCAAGACTCCAATCATGTCTGCACTTACATTCATCATTCTTCTCCTATTTTCTTGCTCGTCGGCAGCTTTTGCCGACGATCACTCAGCATGCTCGTCGGAAGCATATCCCGATGCTCAGTCCTCTTGCTCATCGGCATCTTATGCCGATGATCACGAAGACTTTCTCAAATGCCTTTCCTCGAAATTCCATAACTACTCCTCTGTTTCCAGCCTTGTTTACACCCCTAGACACCCATCTTTCTCTTCCGTCCTGCTATTTGGTATCTGGAATCTTAAATATGCATCCGAATCTACGCCTAAACCCCGGTTTATTCTTACCCCGGATCACGAGACACAAATCCCACCTATCATACACTGCGCCAAAGAGCATGACTTGGAGATTAGGATTAGAAGTGGCGGCCATGACTACGATGGACTGTCTTTCGTATCGAGTGTTCCGTTTGTTCTCCTTGATTTGATCAATCTTAGTGAAATAACGGTCGATGCAGAGTCTAAAACTGCTTGGGTTGAAGCAGGGGCGACTCTTGGAGCTCTGTATTACAGGATAGCTGAGAAAAGCCTTCTTTTGGGCTTCCCCGGCGGTGCTTGCCCGACCGTTGGTGTTGGTGGGCACATTAGTGGAGGCGGCTACGGCCCGTTGATGAGAGCATACGGGTTTGCTGCAGACCAAGTACTTGATGCAAGAATAGTCGATGCTGAAGGCAGGATTCTCGACAGAGAATCAATGGGGGAGGATCTGTTTTGGGCAATTCGAGGTGGTGGGGGTGCTAGTTTTGGTGTTATTACAGCATGGAAGCTGCAACTGGTTGATGTTCCAGAGAAAGTGACAGTTTTCACTGTCCAAAGGACTCTGGCACAGAATGCAACTCAACTTGTTCAAAAATGGCAACATATGGTATCTGAAATAGACCATGATTTGTTCCTTTTGATCATGGTTGGAAGGACGAACATTCTGACAGGGAAGGTGAATCCAGGGCAAGACGGAAACAGCATTAGTGCCACTTTCTATGCACTCTTCCTTGGTGGGACCGACAGGTTGCTACGATTGATGGAACAAGAATTCCCTGAATTGGGTCTTGTAAGAGAAGATTGTCATGAGATGAGCTGGATTGATACCTTTTTGTACTTCAACATGATCCCTATGGATCAACGTGATGTTCTGCTCAGCAGGAAACAGATGAAAATATACATGAAATCGAACTCAAACTACGTGCAAACTCCGATTCCCGATGAGGGGCTCGAAGGGCTATGGGAGTTTTTCCGGGAGCCAGAGTCCAAGGACTCTGACGTCGTCTTCCTCCCATTCGGAGGAAGAATGGCAGAGATTCCAGAGACGGAGATTCCGTTCCCTCATCGGGCTGGCAACTTGTACCAACTCAACAACATTGTGTATTGGAAAGAAGAGGACAAAGATAATGCAGACAGGTTCATTAACTGGAGCAGGAGGCTATACGAATACGTGACGCCTTATGTGTTAACTTCACCAAGGGCAGCCTACTTCAACTACAGAGATCTCGACATTGGAGTGAATAACATCCAAGGAAAGACGAGCTACGAACAAGCAAGCATTTGGGGGAAGAAGTACTTTAAGGGCAATTTTGATCGGCTAGTGAAGGTTAAAACTATGGTTGATCCACATAATTTTTTCAAGAACGAACAGAGCATTCCACCTCTGTACTCCAAGAGTGACGAATGAAGGAGTTTGGTTGAGATGTTCAATATGAATAGTAAATATGATTTCCTTTGAAAACTTGTCTCCTTCTACTTTTGGGGCCATTGTAGAGTTGAGAATAAAGATTGTACTAATGTATTCATGCATTCAAATCTTGGATTTTTTTTTGTGAAAGGACAGTGATCATTTCAAGAACAAGTGAACTTCTTATAGCCCACTTGATAAGAGTGAAAATAAGCATGTTTTAATATCTAATTTAACACCTTTTTAATTGATATTGTAGTCTTATATGAGCAAAAGTGTCTTATATTCGATATATGTGAGAATTATGCGCACTTGAGGTGTTTTGTTGTGTTTTAGGTGGAAAATGATGAAAAGTGCAAAGTTGGAGAAAATGTGCAATTTGTGCAAGAATGCTGAAAACGCACATCCAAATTTCATAATTATTCTGTATTGTTGTGGAGCTCGAAACTGTTGGTGTGATATATGGTTAGAAAGCCACTGAAGAGAGGGTAGTTTTGGCATAAAGAACACCATCATTGAAGTTTGAACGAGGAAGTTATGAGCAAAGTGGTGATGCCGCGCGAGCTGTGCCGAACAGAACTGCTGTGCTACTTTCCATGGCTTGTTACAGATACAATTCTTGGAGTTTTGGTGATATCTTTATATTCAGAGAAATCCAAGGAAAAGAAGATCATTTGAGCACAAAAATCACTCAAATTAGAGGTCGGACGAGGAAGTTATGCTCAGAATCGTGAAGTCGCGCAGCTGTTGGCGAGAATTTCCGAGAATTTCCGAAAACTATCTTATTTATCCAGATCTCCTTTACCAAATTTAACGCATGTCTCTTACCAAATTTGACATATGCCTAAATTTGGGTCCTTTCCAAGACATACAAGGAGAGCTCACAAGTATAAAAAGGGGTGTAGATCACATCATAAAAAAAGGGAGGAGGAACACAACACAATACAAGAGAGGAGAAGAGAGGCCACAACATACAACACCTCCAAGGGGGGATCACCCCCCAACCATCATCCTTTTCTCCATCCATCCATCACTTTGAAGATTCGTTTGTGGAATCAAGAGGAGAACCAAGAGGATGATTCAAGAGCGAGAAGGACGCGATGACGCCACATGTAGGGGTTATTCGTTTCCTAATTTATCTTGTATTTTTTGGACATCCGGGTAAGATCTATCCAACACCCATGTGTGTTTCCTATAACACCATGGGCTAGAGTCTTTTTGATAGAACTAGGGTTGTGAAGGTTTTATCTAATTAATTGAACTTCCATGTGTATACTCCGTACAACACTACTTGTGGTTTATTTTATATAAGATTGTGCCTTTTTAATCCATTCTCATAGTCGTTTTGTGCATCAATAATCGTTGTGTAAAGTCTGAATATATAACATGGTTATTGGTTGAGTGCGTTCACTGTTGAGCAGGGTTTTAAGTTATAATTCTAATTGAAGGGATTCTGAAGTCTTATTAGAACTATCTTATATGAATACTTATTAATTGAATTGAATTCGGGTTAATAAGTAGGATAAAGAGGATAATTTTATAGTACCTATAAAGGGAGATCATATCGGGTTAGAGTACCAATCCTAGGGGGAAATAATTGATACTAATAGTACCAAGAAAGGGGGTGAAATTATATCTCTTGCTCCGAGGTTATTCACACGTGTTACACGCATGTTTACTTGTGTCTATAGAGTAGATATGCATGGTTTAGTGATGCGTCCATATTCCACAAGGCAAACTCGGACATTGACACATGGAAGGGAAGTTAATGAGTAAAACTGGATTATCCTAGAGCTACCTATTCTCCTACTTGATCCACTTTTGTATTCTTCGAGTGGTACTTTATTTTATTTGTTAATTTAATTATTTGTTTAGTAGTTGTTAATTAAATCCATCAAATCTTATTGCCTTGTCTTAATTAATTTAGATAATAATTAAATTGATAATACGCCGTCCCTTGAGTTCGATATTCACTTGGTCACCTTTCGAGACTACAATTGATATCCTTCATACTTGGGGATTAATTGTGTGTTGAGAAAACGCGCATCAAGTTCTTGGCGCCGTTGCCGGGGACGACTGTTATTATTGATTTTATTATTTCTAGTTGATTAAGATTTTTTTCTTTTTCTTTTATTTGTGATTATTTATTTCTATCTAACCTTGAATTTTTACAAGTTACTTGTGCGCTTGAAAAAAGGAGAGGAAGGAAAAGAAGGAATAACACATTGATCTAAACATGGCCGGAGTAAGGCAGAATCCAGATAATGTTTCCATACGTGAAATTTTTACGAACTTTGGGAATGTCAACATGGGGTTGATACGAGCAAGGGGGGAAGATGATGATTTTGAGATACATCCCGCTCTTATTAACAAGGTAGAGAAGAATCCCTTTTCTGGAGGTTGTTTTGAAGATCCATATCAGCATCTCCGAATATTTCTTGGTTATGCAAACACTCAAAAGGGAGCTGGAGCGAATGATAATGCTAGGTGGATCGCCTTATTCAAGTTTTCATTAGTTGATAAGGCAGAAGCTTGGTATGAGACCCTTGATCCAGCCGATTGCAATACATGGGACCAACTGTAGCAGAAGTTCTTGGAGAGATACATGCCACCCTCAAGGATCTTAAGAATGAAGCAAGAGATCACTCGATTTGTTATGAGTCAGGGTGAGAAATTTGATGAGGCGTGGGATAGGTTTAAAGACATGCTCAGGAGGTGTCCACAGCATGGAATGCCGAAGGCTGAATACATAAGCATCTTCTACTATAGATTGGATTGTGAGTCGCGTATTTTTATTGATGCATCATCAGGAGGAGCGCTGTTATCAAAGACAGCACTTGAAGCAGAAAAGTTATTTGAAGACATCTCTATGAATTCACGTGACTGGCCAATAGAGAGAGATAGAGGATCATATGTACTTAGCGAGGTAGCGCAGGTTAAACATCAAGTGGTGAAGCCGAATAGGGATGATGAGATCGTCTCTAGTCTAGCTAACATCAAAAAGCTACTAGAGTTCCAGCAGAGGCAGATCACAGAGTTGACACAAAGGGGGCCTAATATGAAGCAGCACGAAGTGAAGAGTGTTGAAGATACCTTCCATCGATACATGGCTGAGAACGATGCAAGGATTGATCATCTTGAGGATACCATAAATGTTGATCATGCAGATTTATCTAAGCAGATAAAGGACCTTACCTTGATGATGGGGCAGATGACCACGAACGTGAATCAATTGACACAAAAATTAGAAGATAAAGCCATCACGTTAAGGTCTGGAATACAGTATGAAGGAACGACGAGGCCGAAATCAAATTTGGACATGACTAAGCCTCGGTTCGACCAACACCCAGAGGGTTCGACCTGGCCTACAGGTCGAACCATGGTTGAACCATACCATACAGAGCACTCTATTTTTCCAGATTATCGATTCGACCAAAGCAAGGGTGGTTCGACCTGTTCTGAAGGTCGAACCCACGTCGAACCTCAATGTCCGAAGCATCCTGTTTTGTCGCAACAACGGTTCGACCATGATAGACATGGTTTGACCAAACTATCTGGTCGAACCTTGGTCGAACTGGGAGACAGAAATAGTACAGTAAGCTGGTTTGACATGAGGGAAAGCGGTTCGACCTGTCCTGAAGGTCGAACCCAGGTCGAACCATGATTTCAAAGTGAGAATAGCCTTCCAGATGATCGGTTCGACCACTACGTGTCTGGTTCGACCTGTCGAACAGGTCGAACCCAGGTTGAACCCAACATGCAAGGAGAGAATGAACTTCCAGGTGCTCGATTCGACCACGACGTACCTAGTTCGACCAGTACCCCTGGTCGAACCTAGGTTGAATCCTCTCAGAACGCACCCGTTTCTACACCGAATGCTCCGCATGATGTTGATGCTACTCCAGTACCATTACATGAGCAGAATACTGAACTTACAATGGAGAAGAAGTGGGAAAGAGCAAAGAAGTTGAGAGCGGAGAAGCTTAGACTGCAGATGGATAATGAAGATGTGGTTTTCTTACTTGATCATGCAATGAAGATGACCATGGAGTCTCAATCGTGCAAGAGCATTGATATGGTTTCTAACTTGTTTAATCTTGATTTTTCTAAGACAGGTGATTCTGAATTTAAGTGGAAGGTTGACAAGGAGGAGTCTAGACAGCTATGGGAGGAAGAAAATTTCAATGATCATATTTTTCTGACCAAGAAAGGTGAGGTGTTGAGTGTAGACAAGAAGAGGGAAAGAAAGTATTTGAAGGTGAGGATGCGACAAGACGGTCCTCCGATCAAGTAGTCTACAAAGCGGTAATCCGTCGCGACTCTCCGACGTTAAACATGAGCGCCTGTTGGGGGCTTGCCCTTCTGTTTTATTGCTTTATTTCTTTCGTGTGAGTAAGAAATTTTTATATTTAAGGTGCTTATTATTTGGCAATTACATCTTTGCAAACTTAGTTTCAACTTACGTTTTTACTAAGTTTGGGGGGTGTGATGTTATGACCTCATTGAAGCACCAAGAATATAATATTTTCTTTGTAATGTTTGCTAAGGGAGTTGATTTTTGCGGTATATTAAAACTTTAATCGATTTTGATGTGTCGATTTTTTGCAATTTGCCTTTAGTAGTGTTTCTAGTGTGTGGAGTTTCTTAGATAGTCAATTAATTCTTTCTTATAGTTCTCCTATTTTATTATTGATGAATCCTGTGATGATGAGTTTGTTTGAGCTTTGATGATAGAAAAAAGTAAAAGAGTGGCAAGACGAGTTCTACATTGAGGCTTTGACTCGAGGAGCTCGTGCGTACGTTGAAGAAAAATCAGGTGCCCTCGTTTCCTTTTTCTAATTTTTATATGTGCTTTTAATTCATGGAGTGGAAGGATTGAGTTTATGGTGGTGATCCATGTGAGCTTATATTGTTAAAATTATCTTTGAAATTCATATGCTCTTGAAATTGATGAAGGAAGTGTACTTGAGTTATATTGTGATATGAAGTTCTATGTGTACTTGTAGGATATTACCTACCATAAAAAGTGCTCTGTTACTTGTTAAAATCCATGTGAGATTTTGAGCCTCGTTGATCATGATACATAATCACATGATATTTCTTTTCTGGTGAGTATCGTTCTTGTGTATGTATTCTAAAACTTGCCTCTTATCTTACTTGAAACTACATGTGTGTTAGATGATGGGAGATGATCTAAGGTCATCCTTGAATTTATGAGTCACTTAGCCAAATAATTTCCTACCAAATAATTATATATCCGTAGTTAATCCCGTTGAGCCTAAAAATTTTATTTCTTTGGTAACCTACGAAGATAGCCACTTTGATATCATATTTGAGCCATAAATTCCTATATTTAGTGGAGAATTAAATGCTGTCAAAGTGTGTGAATTGATTTTCATGGAGTTTAGAAGGAATAAAATATTTGGAGCTGTACAAGTGATTATGAGCAAAAACAAAAATATGAGCTTAAAAATAAGTTGCTTAGGGGTAGTGCCCGAAACTGGTACCCCAAGATGTTAGAGGTAGTGCCCGAAACTGGTACCTCGGGAAAAAAAGGATGTGCTTGAAGAAAAGAAAAAGTATGTTGAGCTTGAAGGAAAGGAGAGAAAAGAAAATTAGAAGAGCATGAAGGTGGATAGCCTTGAAGTGTGAGAATCTGCAGTACAAAAGATCTCTGGTTTTAATTCTCTACTAATTGAGTCACTTTATCCATATGTTTCCTACCCTTACCAAAGAGCCAACATTACATAAAAAAAAAAGTCCTTTTTGATCTCATTGTCGAATCATACTTTTAGTGGTGAAGAGCTTGAGACGTTTGACAAGCTTATGGTTACGCATGCACTTGAATTGAATCTGAGATTAAACACCTTAACCCATAAGTGTACATCTTTTATACTTGAGTGCGAGTGATATATACTTTCCGTGAGAACATGTCAATGGAGCATTTGAATTGGTGGTGATTGACTTAACTTGTATGCTTTGAAATGATTATTACACGTGATAAGAGTTGCATGACCTAAGTTGATGACAATTGTATTTTGAATGGGGTATTGGACATAGTCCTTGTTTCCCAACTAATTTTCTTACTCTTTCTCTTTATCTTTATTTTGTTGCCTCGGGACGAGCAACGGGTAAGTTTGGGGGATTGATGAAAGTAAAAATAAGCGTGTTTTAATATCCAATTTAACACCTTTTTGATTGATATTGTAGTCTTATATGAGCACAAGTGTCTTATATTCGATATATGTGAGAATTATGCCCACTTGAGGTGTTTTGTTGTGTTTTAGGTGGAAAAGGATGAAAAGTGCAAAGTTGGAGAAAAGGTGCAATTTGTGCAAGAATGCTGAAAACGCACATCCAAATTTCATAATTATTCTGTATTGTTGTGGAGTTTGAAACTGTTGGTGTGATATATGGTTAGAAATCCACTGAAGAGAGGGTCGTTTTGGCGTAAAGAAAACCATCATTGAAGTCTGAACGAGGAAGTTATGAGCAAAGTGGTGACACCGCGCGAGCTGTGCCGAACAGAACTGATGTGCTACTTTCCATGGCTTGTTACAGATACAATTCTTAGAGTTTTGGTGATATCTTTATATTCTGAGAAATTCAAGGAAAAGAGGATCATGTGAGCGTAAAAATCACTCAAATTGGAGGTCGGACGAGGAAGTAATGCTCAGAATCGTGAAGTCACGCAGCTGTTGGCGAGAATTTCCGAGAATTTCCGAAAACTACCTTATTTATCTAGATCTCTTTTACCAAATTTAACGCATGTCTCTTACAAAATTTGACATATGCCTAAATTTGGGTCCTTTCCAAGACCTACAAGGAGAGCTCACAAGTATAAAAAGGGGTGTAGATCATATCATAAAAAAGGGAGGAGGAACACAAGAGAGGAGAAGAGAGGCCACAACATACATCACCCCCCAAGGGGGGATCACCCCCAACCATCATCCTTTTCTCCATCCATCTATCACTTTGAAGATTCGTTTGTGGAATCAAGAGGAGAACCAAGAGGACGATTCAAGAGCGAGAAGGACGCGATGACGCCACATGTAGGGGTTATTCGTTTCCTAATTTATCTTATATTTTCCGGACATCCGGGTAAGATCTATCTAACACCCATGTGTGTTTCCTATAACACCATGGGCTAGAGTCTTTTTGGTAGAACTAGGGTTATGAAGGTTTTATCTAGTTAATTGAACTTCCATGTGTATACTCCGTACAACACTACTTGTGGTTTATTTTATATAAGATTGTGCCTTTTTAATCCATTCTCATAGTCGTTTTGTGCATCAATAATCGTTGTGTAAAGTCTGAATATATAACATGGTTATTGGTTGAGTGCGTTCACTGTTGAGCAGGGTTTTAAGTTATAATTCTAAGTGAAGGGATTCCGAAGTCTTATTAGAACTATCTTATATGAATACTTATTAATTGAATTGAATTCGGGTTAATAAGTAGGATAAAGAGGATAATTTTATAGTACCTATAAAGGGAGATCATATCGGGTTAGAGTACCAATCCTAGGGGGAAATAATTGATACTGATAGTACCTAAAAAGGGGGGTGAAATTATATCTCTTGCTCCGAGGTTATTCACACGTGTTACACGCATGTTTACTTGTGTCTATAGAGTAGATATGCATGGTTTAGTGATGCATCCATATTCCACAAGGCAGAGTCGGACATTGACACATGGAAGGGAAGTTAATGAGTAAAACTGGATTATCGTAGAGCTACCTATTCTCCTACTTGATCCACTTTCGTATTCTTCGAGTGGTACTTTATTATATTTGTTAATTTAATTATTTGTTTAGTAGTTGTTAATTAAATCCATCAAATCTTATTGCCTTGTCTTAATTAATTTAGATAATAATTAAATTAATAATACGCCGTCCCTTGGGTTCGATATTTACTTGGTCACCTTTCGAGACTACAATTGATATCCTTCATACTTGGGGATTAATTGTGTGTTGAGAAAACGCGCATCACCCCTCATGTGTAGGCTTTAAAAATTAAGAAAGAGAAGTTGTACTATTTGTTAAATGAGTAGTAATCTTGTCTGAAATTTGAATATTTTGAACAAGAGAAGTTGTAATCCCTCCGTCCCACTCATACTTCACTGTTTATTTTTCGTGCGTAGATTAAGAAGTATTATTATTTTCTTGTTATCAAACTTGAGCAAATGCTTGATAATGATCACTCAAGAACTTGCACTCACTTGTATGTTAGATCACTCACGTTTCACACACAAGTTGATAAACAAAATGAAGAATAAAATGAAAGAGATCAACACAAGGATGTATAGTGGTTCGGCATAGCCTACATCCACTTACTTGAGAGAAGAATTCACTAAACAATGAAGATGATGGTTACAAGATTATAAGCACATCTGAAAACCCTAATTCTTAAGCTTGTTTCTAACTGATACATGAAGAAGATGTGTTGATGATGATGATGATGATCAGCTGTTACTCTTCAACTTATATGGATGTGTGTCTAACGTGTAGAATCCTTTCCATCCAATTATATCACACACACTTCAATCAGTTGTAACCAACTGATGAAATCGTTGTAACCAAATCAATGGTCCCCGGTTCGACCTGGGTTTGACTAGTAGGTGTGGTCGAACTATGAGTGACGTGGTCGAACCGATGATGATCTGAAATGGAGTGTCTCGCTTGATGCGGTTCGACCAGGGTTCGACCTAGCTAACAAGTTGAACCTTGGTCAGTTGCAACCAATTGATCATTCACCTTCCAGCTGATGCTTTCAGCTGATACTTCCTCCATCTGATTACTTTGCTTTTTGTTCAATACAACGGCGGCTAGATGATCCTTTCTCATACTTAATCCATCAATGCATGAACCTTCACATGATACTATTCTAACTTCCATCAAACACATACACACACATGCTTTCTGCAGCATGTATGCAGTATGCATGGTCTACTTCATCACAATTCTCCACCTTAGACCTTGCATCTTTATGTTAGCTTCATCCTCTCCACCTTGATGCTTTTATAAGGAGTAGCAACCTTTCCTTCTTTACTTAATTCAACTGAATCAAGTGCTTACACAGCTCATACTTCTGAGCTGGTAAGGCTTTTGTAAACATGTTTGCAGGATTGTCATCTGTCTTGATCTTCTTAACACTCACAATCCCTTTTTCTATCATGTCCCTTATGAAATATAACCTCACATCAATGTGCTTGGTCCTTTCATGGTATCCTTGATGCTTGGAGAGATGCACTGCACTCTGATTATCACAATGTACTTCAACTGACTCTTGTTCAATCCGAAACTCACTCAGCATACCTGTCAACCACACTCCTTCTTTGATTGCTTCTGTAAGTGCAACAAATTATGCCTCTGTGGTTGATAATACCATTATATGTTGATGAGTTTCTTTCCAACTTACTGCAGTACCAAACAGATTGAACACATAACCAGTAAGAGACTTTCTAGTATCAAGATTTGTTGCATAGTCAGCATCAACATATCATATTACTGCCTTATCCCAAGTTGCCCTTTTCTGAAACTTCAAACCTGCTGTGATGGTTCCTTTAACATACCTGAGAGCCCACTTCACTGAACTCCAATGTAGTAAGCCAGGATTACACATAAACCTGCTAATCATGCTCATCACATAAGCTAAATCTGGCCTGCAACAAACCATTGCATACATCAAACTACCAACAACACTAGCATAAGGAACATTACTCATTTCAAACTTCTCTTGATCTGTCTGAGGAGCTTGGAGTAGTGACTGTTGGATTGTATACTAAAAGCCTAGCTTTAGTATGAACAATGTTATAACAATATTTGAAATGAGAATTATATGATCAAATGATTGCATCTTATAATTTATTTTATATGCATGATGCAATAGTCCATTTACTTTATACTGTAGATAATATGTTGTGCGACAACACGCGGAAGATCATATTATCTGTTTCCTTATAAAGTATAAACAGATGCTCACAATCGAGATAGACGGGGACTCTCTATCAGTATGGTTGTAGTGTGGTTTGGTATTAGCTTGTCTTGGCTATAGAATCACATTAGTGCACTCGTGTGTATTGAGTAGGATCGCCTGAGATCGTTCTTCTTATACTGACTAGATAGTAGAACTTGATCTCTGTTATTATGGAAGTTCGTGCTCTTAATCCCTATACAATAACCTCGACACGTAGGGCAGTATGTATTTCTTTGATTCATCAATGGGTGAGATTTATAAGTATTAAATCAACAAACTCGGTGAGTTGGGAAATAGTGCTGTATCTATTGTGTGTTGTTGATTGTAGAAGGAATCCATGTCCGACATAGGTTTATAATGTCCCCTTGAGGAGCTCATAAGGTTTATCATGTAAATCTTGCAAGTGGATTAATTTCCGGCATGATAATAAGGTTGAGTGGTACTACTCTCGGATGAGATATTAATTAATTTGAGTTGTCAGTAACTTAATTAATTAATGGACATTGTATATCTTAAACATGGGGAGACTTCGGGCTCATAATAAGAAGGAGCCCAAAACGTAATTTTGGGTTGGAGTGGGTAGTGCAGTAATAATAATTTAGTGGACTTTATTATTATTATTGGGTTAAATATAAGCTTTGGGCTAAGCTTGGATATTTAATCCAATTGAGGCCCAACTCCAATTCTCCTCCTGATCCCTGCTGTAGCCCAGTATATATAAGTGAACTCAGCTTTTTGGAACCCTAAGTTTTCCTGCGCCTCCTCTTTTGGTGAGACAAGAGAAGAAGCAGATTGAGAGATCCTGCAGACTGTTGCCCACACAACAACAGGATTACACTTAGGACATATAGTAGAAGATCAGAGGTAGTTCTCTACAGATCATCCTCTACACCAACCCAGAAGTACGGTAAACGTTTGTATTCGCTTCCGCTGTTATCGTTTATCTGAAATCCTAACGGATCACGTTGAACCACGCGATCTAATTGCCAACAATTGGTATCAGAGCATTGGTTTCGTGGTGAAACGTGAGTCGTTAGGTAGGGTTTGATCATATAGGCATTTATTGTCGATTAAAACATGAATGAAAGGGCTTATGTGATCATATGTTTTATTCTGGTATTAATCATATTGAAGTTAGCATGTTTTAGGATTTGAATAATTCTGTATTATTTGTGAAATCCTATGATTATACGAATCGATGATATTGTGTGTGTTTATTGACAATTTAACACGATTTAACACACACTGGATTCTGACTTCTGGATGTGATGAGAATACACCCTGGACATCGTAAACACACACGTCTGCATGGTAAGTGACGACTGATCGACCCAGAAGTCAGGCGCCGACTGGTACGAGTGACGGCGGTGCGTGGTGTCTGGAAATCGAAAGCGATAGCGGCAGGCATGGTCTGCTGGATCGATCTGTCACGGCGGCACTGGAAAAGATGAGCAACATCAACCGGTGACTAGACGGTGGGAGGCAGCTTACGGCGGCGATGCTCTCAGGTGAGTTCACGGTGGTGAACAACGCAGTGGGCCAGTGATTTGGGCGGCGTCTGACGGAGCAGCCTTCCGAGCACATAATCTGCCACCGAGCGTGGTTTCAGGATGCTCTGGATGAGTTCTTTATCCACGAGCGAGTCGGTAGTGGATTCCAGGCAGGTCACCAGCTGGTTCGAGCCTTCACCGAGGCGAGTCGACAACATCCCTGGTCAAGTCAATGGCGGTTTTCGGGTGGATCGCTAGATGATTCGTCTAGTCTGAAGGCGACGCGCATCGGACGCCCAGAGAGGAAGATTGGAGCTGTCGTGGCTGGCGGCGTGAATTCGGTTGAGCCATCGGGAGTCTTCCGGGTTTGATGGGATCGGATGTGGGCGTGGACGCCGGCAGCAGCAGCGCCTGGTAGCGTCGGTACTGGCGTGGCAGACGAGTGAAATGGAGGTCCGGTGCGGTGGATTGCTGTTTGCATTGGACAGTAGCTTCTCGGTGCGGTGGATTGCTATTTGCGGCTGTAGTTTCTGGGCTCGATACAGTGGCAGAATTCCGGTGTGCTTGCGGGAGTTTACAGCGCATGGTTTTCTGGTTGTCGGTCGAGCAGGATGGCTACTTGGCGATGGCTGGCAGCACGCGGTCAGTGGGCTGACGTCTCGGTCCCGACAGTTTCTACTGGAACGACCGCTGACAGCAGCGGCGGCTGGTGGCGCCGGTGCAGCTGCTTGTGTGTGTGGCGGCTGGAGAGGAGTAGGGCTGCATATGAAGATCTTGCTGGGCCTTAACCCTTTTTAATTTGGTTATGGGCTTTCTCCATTGGGCCCATAATTTAATTAAATGCCAATGGACTGTTGGGCATATTTTATGGATGATGGTTTCGGATTTTTTTTCTGGACTTATCTGCTGCTTGGGCTTGCACTTATGGCTGCTCTATTTTAATTTGGTTTTGGGCTTTTGGGCTCAATTTTAATTAAAATGGTTATGGGCTGCTGTTTTAATTAATTGTGGGCATAATATTGGGCCATATTTTGGATTGGGCTAATTCATGCAGAAATTGGCAGGGTAAATGAGTATAATTAATTAATTAATGGGCTGCTCATTTTATGCTATTGATGCTTGGGTAAACTAGATCCATTTATTTGATCCAACATTTTATGCAATTAATTAATGTTATATAACTGATTAATTGATTTAATTGTCAATTATTGTTGTATATGTGAAAGGCATGTTCTATGTGATTTATTTATTTAAATTGCTGTAAATAGAAGCATGCTAAAATGTATATTTTATTTCAGAATATTATATGCATGTTAAAAACCCTCGGTGTTTAAATAACTAAGTGGGAGAGGGGATTGATAATTAATTCCCGCGGCCTCCATTATTGGTTTGTAAGTGATGTGAGTAAACTTGCGCGTTGGCAATAGAGCCTTCCTCCCTAACGGATGAGTTTATTCACGGATCACTGGTACAAACTTCTTTAAATAATTATTATTTGTAATGTGATGCATATGGACTTGCGCATTGGCTATAGTGCCTTCCTCCCTAACGGATGAGCTTATATGCGGTTCACTAGTACAAACTTATATAATTGATGGTTGTAGAAAGTTATCTGAGCGCGTGTGTACTTCTCCAACAGTAAGGCACATAAGCTTGGGCAGCGGACTTGGGATCAAATAATGGTGTACACTTAGATGTGAATAATTAGTATCCTCCCCAACGGAGTCACTGCTATTATTTACTTGGCTAAAGAGGAACCGACTATTAATTATTTTGTCATAAAGCTAGGTTGAAAAATGAAATTAATGGGTAAAACCTTCTCTTGTAAATGTTCGGGTTTGTAAACGTCCACCCTAACGTGGCTTGCAGACTCACGGTGCTTGAGATGTCGGTGAATTTTAATTTTATATTGTTTTGAGGGAATCAATATAAAAGGATAAAATTCGAAGATTTGATCAGAATATTTATTTGTGATTCTCTGAATTTTGAATGGTTTTATTTCACTAATTGTTTACTAAAAGAAATAATATTTACTTCTCCAAATAAGTTGATTAGAAAAGGATCTTGATTTTAAATTTCTACTGCTTAAGAAAATACATGTGTGTTCTCACAAAGGACATCTCATGATGCCTATTAAAGTTTCTAGTGAAGAGATGAGAGGTTCATAGAAATATGATGGTCTCATGTAACTCTTCGGATACTTGAGTAATTTAAAAAGGTGCAAGATCATGGTTGAATTGATGAATGAATTGGAAAAGCTTGGAATAGAAATTGAAAGGGAAACCTAAATCAATTTATTCTTCACAATTTGCCTGGATGTTTTGACCAAGTTCTACCTGAAATACGAGAGGTTGTATATGGTGGGAAACTTCTAACAAAATATGTGGCAAAAGAAAGCCATTTTTCATCATGATGTGAACAAGTTTAATATCTTATTTACTTATGGTTTAAACATGATTAGTGATGGCATCTACTGACACGAAGTATGTAGATACTGGAATCACTAAATGTTTATCACTGAGTAAGGATAAGATTGTTAATAACATGGTAAAACTACAAAGGTAGTGGCTATTGCAGTGGGAGTTGTTTATTTATCTCATGATAAGAATAAACGATTGATTATGAGAAATTGTCTTTACGTACGTTTCATAGAAAAAATTTAATTTCGGTTTCTATGCATTAACGGATGGATACTTCATTTCATTTAAATGACATGGTCATAGTAATGAGGAATGAGGCTATAATCCGTTAAAGTACGTTGGTGGATAAAAAGTATACTCTTGAATCATGTACATCCCACAGATGCAATAAATAGTAATTAAATAATGCATCTTCTAATATTAGTAAGAGAAAGGAACCTTCTGAGATGAACTAAAACATACATTTGGAATCTAAGATTAGTTCATTTTACTTAGGTAGGATTCAAAAGTTGATAGCCGATAGACCGTAAGATTTATCTGAAGTGGAAACTATCAAACTTGCGAGTCTTGCTTGAAAGTAAAAATGATTCACTGCCTTTTCAAGGCTGTGGGGTTTAGAGCCAAAGATATATATGTTGGAATTAGTTCATTCTGATTCAAGCGAACCTAACAATATCCAGGCGAGAGGTGGTTATGAATATTCAAAGATTATTCTGGAAACCGATATATTTATTTGATGCACTGCATGTCTAAGTTCTTGGATTAATTCAAGAATTGTAAGGCTGGTACAGTGAAGCGTCATGGAAAATATATCATATCATTACGATTCAATCGTGATGATGAAAATCTCTTAGGATAGTTAGGAACTAATAATCAGAAGTTGAGATTAAATCTCAAGTTGACTACACCGGGCATGCCCCAGCTGAATGGTGTGGTGGGTAGAAGGTATAAGGCTCTTATGGTTATGATTAGATAGATGATGAATTATTTGGAATAATTAAATTCATTTTATGGATATGCCCTAGATACAGTAATTCGTGAAATGTTTGTCTGTTTATGGGATATCCTAGAAAAATGGAGGGTGATTTATTTAGTCCAAAAGATCGAAGGGTAATTGTTAACACAATAACTAGATTTTTGGAAAAGGACTATGTAATAAATCACAAACCCATGTATGAGTTGTTCTAAAGGAAGTGAGAGGAAAACACGAAGTAAAAGTACCAAGTGTACAAGAGGATATACCACAAGGTAAACTGCAACGCGTGTCACGTCTGATACACAATTACATGTAATGCCTTGTCGTAGTGGGAGGGTTGTTCAACTACCCATAAACTATATGTTTTGGGAGAGTCATGAGATTTGGTCCCTAGTAAACATGGTATTGTCCCACGGATACGACGTAGCACTACAAGATGAAAATGCGAAATCTTAGCAAGATGCAATGAATGATGAAATAGAATCTATGGATTCTAAATTAAGTCTGGAGCTTGAAGGATCACTAAAATGGTGTAAAAGCCAATGCAAGTGGTCATAGGAAATAAAAGAGGATCATACGGAAAGGTGAAAACCTTGGAAGCAAAGCTTGTTGCGAAAAGTGTACTCAGAAAGAAATGGTTCGATTATGAGGAAACATGTTTGCTGGTAGCTATGCTAATGTCGATCCGGATTTTTTTATTTATAGCTGATCATATTGAATTATGAGGAACAACAAATAGTTGTCAAGACAGCTTTCCTGATTGAAAGTCTTGAGGAAAACATCTATGTGAAGCAACCAGAGTGATTCATTGCAAAGTACTAATAGCATTTTGATAGTAAGCTTAAAAGTGTCCAGCGATGGACTAAAGCAAGCTTTAAGATCATGAAGCATCTGTTTTGATTAGGTAATCAAGTGGCATGGATTTAAATCAATGGGCGGATGAGTCTTGTGTGTTGTAAAGAGTGACGGAAACGTGATGGTGTTTCTTATACTATACGTAGATAGTATCTTGCTCATTGGAGACAATGAAAGAGTATTATCGGGCGTATGAGTATGGTTAATAAAGCGGTAGAGATGAAGGACTTAAGAAAGGTAAAATATATCCTTTTGATCACGGTAATACGGATCACAGAAAGGACATTATGCTTATCTCAAGTTTCATAAATGATACAGTCCATACTCGTTTAGCATGTGAATTTATCTAAGTGATTGTGTCTTTGAGACACAAGAAGAAGATAAAGAGAATGAAAGAGGTTCCTTATGCTCCGGCGAATAAGGAAGCTTAATCTAAGGAATGCTATGAACGATGTTGGATATCTGTTTTGCTGAATGCATGAACAGTGGGTATCAACGTAACCCGTAACAAGAATGATGAACTGTGGTAAGACATATATAAAGTGCCTGAGAAGGACTGGAAATTATATGTGGACTTACTGGACAGATTCACTGCTTCTTGCGGATTACATAGATTCGGATTTTTTAGTCAGATTGGACGGTAGTAAATTCTCCTCAAAGGTTATGTGTTTAACTTAGGAAGTAGAGTCATAATGTGGAGGAGTGTTATATAGAAATATATTTCAGACTCCGGACTCCATCATGGAAAGATGATAAATTGGAGCCTATGAGGCAGCCAAGTATCTGTATGACTCTAAAGACTTCATGATGGACTTTGAAGTATTTCTAAGTTTGCCCAAGGTAATCACAATTTACATTGATGATATTGGTGCAGTTGCAAACTTGAAGGAATCACGAGTCCATAAGGCAATTAAACACATGGAGCACGAGTACCACCTGTTACGAGAAATCGTATGATGAGGGGAAGGTTGTTGTTACCTAGATTACATTGGATGATGACATAGTAAATCCATTTACAAGGACCTTTAGGCGAGAGCTTTTAATGGTCGTGTAGTGGGAGTAGGAATCAGATGTATGGCGGAAGACATGACAGCATAGTCTTTTAGTATAAGTGGGAGATTGTTGGATTGTATACTAAAAGCCTAGCTTTAGTATGAACAATATTATAACAATATTTGAAATGAGAATCATATGATCAAATGATTGCATCTTATAATTTATTTTATATGCATGATGCAATAGTCCATTTACTTTATACTGTAGATAATATGTTGTGCGACAACACGCGGAAGATCATATTATCGGTTTCCTTATAAAGTATAAACAGATGCTCACAACCGAGATAGACGGGGACTCTCTATCGGTATGGTTGTAGTGTGGTTCGGTATTAGCTTGTCTTGGCTATAGAATCACATTAGTGCACTCGTGTGTATTGAGTAGGATCGCCTGAGATCGTTCTTCTTATACTGACTAGATAGTAGAACTTGATCTCTGTTATTATGGAAGTTCGTGCTCTTAATTCCTATACAATAACCTCGACACATAGGGCAGTATGTATTTCTTTGATTCATCAATGGGTGAGATTTATAAGTATTAAATCAACAAACTCGGTGAGTTGGGAAATAGTGCTGTATCTATGGTGTGCTGTTGATTGTAGAAGGAATCCATGTCCGACATAGGTTGATAATGTCCCCTTGAGGAGCTCATAAGGTTTATCATGTAAATCTTGCAAGTGGATTAATTTCCGGCATGATAATAAGGTTGAGTGGTACTACTCTCGGATGAGATATTAATTAATTTGAGTTATCAGTAACTTAATTAATTAATGGACATTGTATATCTTAAACATGGGGAGACTTCGGGCTCATAATAAGAAGGAGCCCAAAACGTAATTTTGGGTTGGAGTGGGTAGTGCAGTAATAATAGTTTAGTGGACTTTATTATTATTATTGGGTTAAATATAAGCTTTGGGCTAAGCTTGGATATTTAATCCAATAGAGGCCCAACTCCAATTCTCCTCCTGATCCCTGCTGTAGCCCAGTATATATAAGTGAACTCAGCTTCTTGGAACCCTAAGTTTTCCTGCGCCTCCTCTTTTGGTGAGACAAAGGAAGAAGCAGATTGAGAGATCCTGCAGACTGTTGCCCACACAACAGCAGGATCACACTTGGGATATACAGTAGAAGATCAGAGGTAGTTCTCTACAGATCATCCTCTACACCAACCCAGAAGTACGGTAAACGTTTGTATTCGCTTCCGCTGTTATCGTTTATCTGAAATCCTAACGGATCATGTTGAACCACACGATCTAATTGCCAACAGTGACAGACTCACTCCTTGCTTAGCTAGTGTAGTTACTGTTTTACTGAGATTCATATTGTATCTCTTTAACACTTTGTCTTAGTATAATTCTTGGAACAACTTCAGCTCACCAACTGATCTATTTCTCTCAATCTGCATATCAAGAATCACCTTTGCTTTCCCAAGATCCTTCATATCAAATTCCTACTTAAGTATCTCCTTTACTTCATTTATACCAGCTTGATCCTTGCAAGCTATAAGGATATCATCTACATACAAAAGTAAGTATGTATGACATCCACCTTTGTTCCTAACATAAATACAACTGTCATGTAGGCTCCTGCTGAATCCATTTGATGTAATGTAATCATCAAACTTCAAATACCACTATCTTGGACTTAGTTTTAGACCATACAAAGATTTCAGCAGTAAACAGGCCTTATTCTCAGCTCCTTCAATACTTACACCATCAGGAATCTTCATGTAGATATCCACTTCAAGATTTCCATGCAAAAATGCTTTAGTGACATCCATCTGATGTAACTCAAGATCAAACTGAGTTACTAAAGCCAGTAAGATTCTAATAGAACAGTGTTTGATAACTGGTGAGAATATTTCATTGTAGTCAATACCTTCTTTCTGAGAGAAACCTCTTGCTACAAGTCTTGCCTTGTATCTAACACCTCCTTCTTTGCTTGTAACAGGCTTCTTCATATAGATCCATTTACAGCTTACTAACTTCTTGTTCTTTGGTCTGTCAACAATCTGCCAAGTCTTATTATTATGTAGTGACAACAACTCTTCTTCCATAGCAACTATCCACTTGTTATTATCATTCCCTGATATAACTTCATCATATGTTCTTGGCTCATAATTTTCTATATCAGATGCAACATATAGTGCATATGATACTATATCAGCTTCCATGTACCTCGCTGGAGCTTTAATCTGTCTCCTTAGCCTATCCCTTACAAGTTGATAAGAACTTAGATCAAACCTTGAACTGGATGAACTAGGAGATCTATCTTCCTTATTCTTATCAGCATTTTTATCTTCTTGATTAGACTGCTGAGCTTCCTTCCTTGCTTGCTCCACCTGAGGCTCATCAATGTCTGTAGTAATTGATACTACAGAATTCCTTTCAACCAATGGCATCTTTCTTTCACTGAATGTGACATCTCTGCTAACAATAAACTTGTTAGCTTCATAACACCACAACCTGTACCCTTTTGTTTCATTTGAGTATCCAACCATCACACACTTCACTGCTCTAGATTTCAACTTATCTTGCTTCACATGAGAGTAAGCTTGACATCCTATTACTCTCAGATGAGTGTAACTAGGTACCTTCCCAGACCACACTTCTTCAGGTGGTTTAAATTTCAAGGCTGCTGATGGACATAGGTTGATCAGATAGGCTGTTGTAGTCACAAGTTCACCCCAAAACCCTTTGGTGAATCCTCCACTACTCAGCATACATCTTACTCCTTCTAACAATGTCTGATTCATTCTTTCTGCAACACCATTTTGTTGTGGAGTTCCAGGTGTAGTCTTGTGCCTCTTGATTCTCTTTTCTTTGCAGAAAGCATTGAACTCTTCTGAAACAAAATCAAGCCCATTATCTGATCTCAAGCATTTCAACTTCTTTCCTGTCTGATTCTCTACCTCAGCAAGCCATTCCTTAAATGCAGTGAATGCTTGATCATTTTTTTAAGGATCTTCACCCATAACTTCCTAGAGTAGTCATCTATGAAGGATATAAAATATCTTCCACCTCCAATAGTTGGATTCCTTGATGGTCCCCATAGATCTGTATGAACATACTGAAGCTTATCTGATGAAGTATGTTCTCCTGAACCAAATTTCAACCTCTTTGCCTTGCTTAGAATACAGTCTTCACACTGATCCATCTTACAGGTTGAACTTATATCTAATAGCTTCTGTCTTCCTAGCTCTTGTAATCCTCACTTACATGAGCTAGTCTTCCATGCCATAACTGAACATCTTCTTGCTCTTGAGAAGTGTTCAACTGCCCAGAGACAACTGATCCTTCAAGAAAGTAGAGATCAGAGCTCTTAACTCCTTTCATTACAACTGACTTATCCTTTATGATAGTGAGTACACCTTCCTTCATATAGTACTCACATCCCAAGGAGTCTAACATTCCTAATGATATCAGATTCCTTCTTAATCCTGGTACATACCTCGCATTCGTGAGCAACTTAATGGATCCATCAAACATTCTGAATTTGACAGAACCAATACCCTCAATCTTGATGGCTTGATCATTGCCTAACAAGACTGATCCCTCATGGTATGGTTTTAAATCAGTAAACCAAACCTTGACTGATTTCATATGAAAAGTACAACCTGAATCTAACACCCACTGGTCTAACACTTGACCAGAAACAACAACCAAAGCTTCAATATAATCTTGGTCCTTGTTACCTCTATTTTCAGTCACCTAATTAGCATGGATTCTTTGATTTCCTCCCTTTTCAGCAACCTTCCTGGCCACCATTGCTTTCCACTTATGACATTGCCTCTTGAAATGACCAGGCTTGTTGCAGTGGAAACAGTTATTATTTTCTTCAACTGTTGATGTACCTTGATTACTTCTTTCATATTTCTTCTTATCAGCACCAGATTTCTTATCATTCTTGTTCCACTTATGTTGTTTATTGGCAACAAGACCTTCTCCTGCAACTGCATTATCTGATGTCTTGTGGAGCACCTTTGCTTTGATTGCTAGAATCACTTGCTCCAGGGAGATTGATTCAACATTTCCATACAACAATGTGTCTCTTAATCCTTCAAAAGACTTAGGAAGAGCTGACATCAATATGACATCCTTATCTTCACTTGTCAGTGCTACATCAATGTTCTCTAAGTCATCTATGATCTTATTGAAATCATCTAGTTGGCTTATAATAGACTTATCTTCTGATACTTTGAAGGAGTAGAGTTTCTGCTTGGTGTACAACCGGTTTGCCAATGTCTTCACCATGTAAAGATCAGCAAGCTTCTTCCACATATCCTTTGCAGATGCTTCCTTTGAAACTTCCCTTAAGGCTTTATCACCTAAACACAGAATGATGGCACTTCTTGCTTTTGATTGTTGATCTTGATCTGCAGCTAATGCACAGCATCCACAGCAGCATCTTGATCTGGAAGTGGTTTGATTGCATCAGCAAGGCCTTGTTGGATCAGTACAGCCTCCATCTTCATCCTCCACAGACTAAAATCGACTTTCTCTGTAAACTTCTCCACATCAAACTTAGTTGTAACCATGATTCTTCCCTTCTGATCTGGTATTGTGGCAGTTTCTTCTTTATCTTCTTCTTCTTCTTCTTCTTCTTCTTCTTCTTCTTCTTCTTCTTCTTCCCACATATGGCGCCACTTGTTATGAAACTTGAGAAAATGCTTGATAATGATCACTCAAGAACTTGCACTCACTTGTATGTTAGATCACTCACGTTTCACACACAAGTTGATAAACAAAATAAAAAATGAAATGAAAGAGATCAACACAAGGATGTATAGTGGTTCGGCATAGCCTACATCCACTTACTTGAGAGAAGAATTCACTAAACAATGAAGATGATGGACAAGATTACAAGCATACCTAAAAACCCTAATTCTTAAGCTCGTTTCTAATTGATACGTGAAGAAGATGTGTTGATGATGATGATCAGCTGTTACTCTTCAACTTATATGGATGTGTGTCTAACGTGTATAATCCTTTCCATCCAATCATATCACACACACTTCAATCAGTTGTAACCAACTGATGAAACCATTGTAACTAAATCAATGGTCCCCGGTTCGACCTGGGTTCGACCAGTAGGTGTGGTCGAACCATGAGTGACGTGGTCGAACCGATGATGATCTGAAATGGAGTGTCTCGCTTGATGCGGTTCGACCAGGGTTCGACCTAGCTAACAGGTCGAACCTTGGTCAGTTGCAACCAACTGATCATTCACCTTCCAGCTGATGCTTTCAGCTGATACTTCCTCCATCTGATTACTTTGCTTTGTGTTCAATACAACGGCAGCTAGGTGATCCTTTCTCATACTTAATCCATCAATGCATGAACCTTCACATGATACTATTCTAACTTCCATCAAACACATACACACACATGCTTTCTACAGCATGTATGGAGTATGCATGGTCTACTTTATCACATATATGTATTAGATAGTTGTAATGAAGGGTGGACCGTTGGGTACTTTTTTCTATGCACTCACACATCCTTTTCCTGCCATACCATGGAGACTGATCTCTAGTTGGAGGAGAGCGAAAGATATGATACAACAGTTACTCTTCCGTGCGTCGCACATTTATAGGGAAGGTAACACATTAGCATATTTGATTTCAACAATTGGAGGCACGCTTGCTTACTTGGCACAACCTGGATTTTCTTCTTAAGCCTATGTTCATGACATGAATTTCTATTATTATAGATTTAGATTAAGGCTTGGATTTTTTCTTAATATCTTTGTACCTATAGTGCTACTTTGTTTTTTTTTCTTTTTCTCTTTAATAATATCATTCATTTGCCATATGTTGGACGCTTTTACTATAAATAAAAAATAAAAACTTTTGAATGGAACACTCAATATAGTAATATGAGACCTTTGAGTATTTTAGTTATTAAAAGCGAATCTTGTATCACTCCCCTCATGTAACATTAAAAATTAAAGAATAGTATATAAATTAAGCAATTGAAGTAACATTAAAAATTAAAGATAATATATAAATTAAGCAATTAACTTCAAATGATAGTATTAACTCAATGCTTAATTAAAATTAAAATGCATAATAACTAAATTATCCAATGCTTATCATGGTGCTAATCTTACAAAAGAAATTAGCCTTAAGTATCAAGTAAAAAAATAAATTATCCTATAAAATTCTAATAATCAAACCAAAGAAAATTACAAAATAAAATAAATTCTTTCCTTGAATCAAAAGTGACAAATGGACGAGAGATGAAATTTGGGAAATAAGCTGAATTGGGGAAGAAGATGAAATGAGAAAAAAAAAATCTGGAATGAATGTTGTGTTGGATTTGTCAATATAAAATAAGGAACTCTGCTTGTCCCACATCGGATGAGAGATCAGAAGGGAGATTCTTAATTGTTATTTAAAGAGGCCTTTGATTCTGATGTTAGACACACCAAAAACAGACACTATAATCTTTATACGTGATTCTTTTATTCCTTTCTTTTATTCTCTATTTGAGAGTTGGGAGAAAAGTTGGGAATTAGTTAAAGATTTGTAATAGTGTGGTAGTTTTAGGGTCGGGAGAGAGAAGCTTCTGTGTGATTGTAAAAGTTTCATATAATAAGTATTTTCTCGGGTCCATGATTTTTCTCCGGTTTGGAGTTTCCACGTAAAATTTCTTGTGTTATTTTTATTCATTTTTTTTCGATATATTTTGCTTTCCTTCCCTTAAAGAATGAATGCTTTTTTCCCAACAAAGTGGTATCAGAGTCAGGCCCAAGACTTAACTGGACGGATGATGGGATGTTCGGATCTCAAACTGGATGGCCATTTCCCCCTCAAACAAAGTCCCGCAGCTAGACCATCCAGTTTGAGGTTCGAACTGTTGGTTGGGTGTTTAGTGTGAAAATTTATTATATTTTAAAGTCATTTTCGTGTGATTTTTGTGTGTTTTTATCTTATATTTAGTATTTTATTTTGTATTTTCTGTGTTTGTATTTTTAGAGGAAAGTGTGTGAATTATGGTATTTTTCATGTAGGAATAAGGTATTATTGATATAAATCAGAAAAGGAGGAACCGAGAATTAAATCGGGATGAAAAAGGCGAAAATTCGGCAAAGACAACATTTTTCAGCAGTTGGCAACACTTTTGAAAAGACAACAGACATACAACAACACTTTTGAAGTGTTGTCTATTCAGAAAACAGGGGAGAACTCCCTGTATTCCGCCTGAGTGGCAAATTCGGGTCGAATTTTTTGAAGGGTGGTCGAATTTTGCATTGTTTTACGTTGAAATTGTGATATAATCATGTGCTTCACGCTCACATTGGCCCTTAAAAATATTACGGGTGTAGGGATTGAACTTAGTTTCAATTTTAGTACAAATTGATAATAGTAAGCGTACTCTATTTTTAGCACGAAAATTCGTGTTTTTCATAGATCGTTTTTATATGATTATTGCATGTTTTTAGCTTTATTTGTGGAGTTTATTGCTTATTTTCATGATTTCTATGACATCGTGAGTATAATTAAGATTCTGCCGATTTTAAGTATATTTTGGAGTAAAATTGATAAAAGTTGAGGGAAGTAAGCTGTGTAAACTTCTACGTTGATCATGCGAGCAAAAGTTCCAAGGCGCTGATTCCATTCGATATTTATAAGTTGTGCCATGTTGTTAATGAATTAATTACTAATGCCACGTCATCATACTTTGCTAGTAAAATCATGAATATTGGATTGTGGGCAGTAGAATCGTGGATTGCCAATATGTGGGGCCAAGTAGTATGTTGTTTGAGAATGATTATTGAGAGCTCATTATTTCTCATGCCATGCCATGCCAAGCCCACGGTGGTTGTGGAGGAGAGAAGGCCCATCACTTTATTCCTGTAAAGCCCATTGGATTGTTCTACAAGATATTTCTCATATATAAGCCTCGCGTGACTTGGAGAAGTAGAACGGAGATCACACGACAGCACTCAATGATGTGAACACCACAGGCTGAAACGCCTTCCATCCCTCATCTCTACCCTTCACCCATCCATCATCTCTCGCACTCAGTCACACGGTGTTTGCTACTTGAGAAGTAGAACGGAGGAGAATCATCATGATAGAAAGATAAGATAGGGAATTACTCCGAACCAAGGGTTTTCTTCTTTCTTTAATTTCCTATTTTTTATTTATAGACTCATGGGTAAGAACACTTTTGCCATGGTTGTTGCTTGTAACACCATGGGCTAGTTTCCTCTTGATAGTTTTAGGGTTTGAAAGTTTATCATGTTGATTTAAGAATTTAGACATTGTGATGATAATTTTACAGAATATTTATTTCTTATTGACATTTTATTTTAGACTTATGTAATCATGTTTCTTAATTCTTATGATATTATCATTGAATGATGTATGATTGAGTTTGAATGTGTTCTATGATTATATTTGTTATTTCGTGACAATTGAAGGGGATTGACCAATATATAGCATTTGATTGTTTGACCATCAATATAGGATACCTTATTATCTTTGCATGACCATTGTTAAAGAAAAATATAGTAAGGAAGTCCTAGTTCAACTCCTTTAGTACCTAGAAATGATAGATCTTTTGCACTAGCCTATATGAAATTTTGCATGTGAATCGCCTATAAAGCGAATAAGGGATTGTGGGTATTTAATTTCCTTAGTACCTAAAAAGGGAATAGGGGGTTATCTTATTAATTTGGTCATACGAATTTATATTCTTTAAAAATGTTAAATCTCACTTGTCTATGAGTGATTTAGCATGCTTAAGTGATTATTCCTATAAAATTCTGTATAATTTGATTCACTTGTCTATTTGTCTTATTTCAAATGATAAACTGGATTTTCTTAAAAGTATCTTGTTCTTGTCTCTTGAAACACCTGTGATTGAGTGTGGCTTCTATTGTATTTTATTTTGCTATTTATTTTCTGCACTATTAGTTAATTAATTCCAATTCAAAAGGTTTTTATGTCTTAATTATTAGTGGTGATAATTATTTAGTGTGTATCCTGTTTAACTCTAATCCCTTGGGTTCGATATTTTATTTCTTGGTCACTTGTTGTACACAACGGTAGAGTATTCTTACTCTATAAACCGTAAGCAAAATTACGATCAAGAAAATGGCGCCGGCTACCGGGGATAGTTTTTAGATTTATTTATTTAATTTTTTGTGATTTATTTTATTCTAGAACATTAAATTTAATTGCTTTTATTTTTATTTTTAGTTGCATCCAAACTATTTTGATTAGCTGCGTGAGAACAGGTGTATGATAACTAGGTCAAGTGGACTCCCAATAGAACCACTCAACATAGAACTTGAAGCACTTGTCAGATTAAAACGGGAAAAAAGAAAGAATCCAGCCACACCTATTCCTATCTCGGAGTCGTCATCAGAAGTGGAGGAAGTTGAAGAGACTGAGATGGAAGAGATGGCTGAAGATGAACAAAGGAAATTTCAATTTTAACAATCATAGAAGAATGATAATCTGTCTTATGCTAACCCGAATAATGCAGTTGGGCCTCCTCCAGGAATTGATCCAGCACATAAACCAGTTGAAGGAAAAGCACCCATGAATGATGAGATGAATCTGTGGATGAAGCAGCAAGGGGACCAGATGAACTTAATGGTTAAATTGATGGTGACTAATCAAGAGCAATCTGAAATCAGAAAGAAAGAGAATGAAAGAAAACATAAGGAGACCGATATTTATCTTGAAAAATTACACGCTGCAGTTGGGAAACTAGAGCAACAAGGTAAGTTTCCATCTCAAATGGTGATAAATCCAAAAGAAAAGGCTATGTCTGTCACCGTGAGGAGTGGAACGTAGTACGAGGGCCTAAAAATGCCATCAGAACAGGCTGGAGTCAAAAAAGAGGTCAAAAAATTGGACGCGAATGAGCACACAAACGCTGACACGTCACACGACTCGTGCCAGGCTCGGCAAGATTCATGCATCCCTGAAATCAGCGGAGTGCGTGCATCGTACCAGCCGATGAAGGCTACACTGGGCGACACGACCGAGGAGAATGGTCGGCACTACCCAGCAAACTGTCGGCACGGCTCGTGTATAGGCGAAAAATCCACCGATTCTGGTAGGCACGACGCCGGCATGACTCGTGCCCCCTTCAGCAGAAACGTCAGAAATTTGTCTGGATCCTCACACTACTGAACTCGTTCAGAATGATCCCCAGGTGACCAGGTCCCTGAAACTGTAGAAAAATTGAAAGAACCTGAAGTTAAGATGAAAAAGTGGCAAAAAGCTAAGGCAGAAATAGTTGAAAGAAATAAAGAAGAGGAATTTGAGAGGGATATTTGGGGGATTCCAAAGACAAAGAATCCTATTCCGTTTCCACAGTAATTTTTGAAGAAAGGATTGGATGAAAAATTCAAGAAGTTTGTGGAGATGTATAAGAAGATCCACATTAATATTCCTTTCATAGAAGCCTTAGAAGAGATGCCAAACTATGCAAGGTTCTTTAAAGACATCATGTCTAAGAAGAGGAGTTTGACTGGAGGCGAGTCAGTGAATAAAATAGAGAGCTGCGGTTCTGTGATATAAAAAAAACTTTCTACGAATGGGAAAATCGAGTTGTTCAAAGCAATCATCAAATTGATAAGATGATTGAGGATGTGATCTTAAACAATCATAATATGATTGTGGAAAATCACATTCCTAGAGTTAGACGATGATATATTGATAGAGAACGTGAACTTGGTGAGGAGCGTTTGATGAATGACTATTTTGTCGACAGACCAACCTATCCTCCTGAAGTTTTTCGACGCAGTTTTCGCATGCAAAAATCATTGTTTCTTCATATAGTGGAAGTTGTTGCTTCCAATGATGAATATTTTCAACAAAGACTTGATGCCACAAGTAGACAAGAGATTTCAACATTACAAAAATGTACTTGAGCTATGAGGGTGTTGGCGTATAGTACATCAATTGTTGTTATTGATGAATACTTGCGAATGAGTGCAACTGCGGTAAGGGAAGCTCTCATAAAATTTGTAGATGGTGTTATTTCTTGTTTCGGTGATGAGTATCTTAGAAGGCCGAATGAACAAGATTTGTCTAGATTACTCTACGTCGGGGAACAATGTGGATTCCCAGGCATGATAGGCAGTATTGATTGCAGGCATTGGGAATGAAAAAATTGTCCAACTGCATGGGCTGGACAATATGCAGGAAGAAGTGGGAAGCCAACAATCATTTTAGAAGCTGTTGCATCATATGACTTATGGATATGACATGCATTCTTTTGGAATACCAGGTACGTGCAATGATATTAATGTACTCCATCGTTCTCCAGTTTTTAATGATGTGTTAGAGGGTCGAACACCAAGAGTTAATTATGTTGTGAATGGCCACAAATTTGATAGAGCATATTATCTTACTGATGGCATATATCCTTCATGGGCTGTATTTATTAAGTCAATTTCTGCTCCACAACTCCAAAAACATAAGTGTTTGCTCAACACCAAGAGGCTGTGAGAAAAGATGCAGAGCGTGCATTTGGAGTTCTACAAGCTCATTTCACATTTCTTAGACGCCCATGTCTTATTTGGGATAAACTTCAGATGGGTAAAATTATATTGGCTTATATCATTATGCACAATATGATTGTAGAGGATGAGCGACATACATATCAAAACTATTATGATCCCAGCGAATTTATTAGGGATGGGCCTCTAAACCGACGAGAAAGCACAAGTGGAGTACATGATATAGATGATCACAATTTGTCATACTCTACCATATGCATTGCAAGCTTGTCCACTTATATGACTAATAGGGCACAACTTCACAATAGAGAAGTTCATAATGCTCTTAAGAATGGCTTGATTGAGCATATATGGCAAAAATTTGGTAATGGCAATTGATTGTAATGAATTGTACCTTTTATTTTTATGATTTTATAATTCATGTAATTTTTTTTTGTATCTCAATTATGTAATTTTTATATGATTATTGAAATTTTAATATTGTTATTTTGTTTGTTTTCAAGAGAATTTTTTACTATAATTACGGAATTAAATATTTTTTAATATACTAAAAGATTATTTTAATTTTTAATATAATTATTAAAAAATTTCAAAATGATAATAAATAATTTAATTATATATATATATATATATATATATATATATATATATATATATATGAGAGAGAAATAAATATTATATTGTTGGGTTGGGTTGTTGTGGGTTGTGAATGAGGGTAGTCTAAGTATAGTACTTACATGGTTGTTTAACAAAATAAATGGAAGCGCCACTGCTTCTGTGAGATTTCTGCTCTACCGTTTATTTTTTCTCCCCCATCAAATCATACTTGTTCTTTTTTATATTTAAAATGATTTTTAAGTGTTTATATATAAACAATAATTTAATATATTATTTATATTATAAATAATCTTATAATGTGTGATATTATAGTTTCTTCGTCCCAACTTTAAATTTACATATTCTATTTTAATCCCTTACAATTTCAACTTTACATATTTTAAAAAGAAAATGGAATAATACTTAACTAACATATATTCTCACAAAATATTTTAATTTCAAAATTTTCATTCTTTTTAACATACACAATATATTTTAATTCATCCGTCACTCCTACTTAACACACACATTACCATACACTTTATTTATTACTCCCTCCATCCCACCGAAAGGTCTCCATTTTATTATATTGAGCATCCTACTCAAAGGTTCCCATTTTAATATAAGGATCCCGCACATAGACCACAACTCACTACTAATATAAATATCCACTACACATAAAATAATATTACTCTTTAATCTACACGCAAAAAAGGAAATGGGGACCTTTGCCCGGGACGGAGGGAGTACCTTAAATTACTAAAATACCCAAAAATCAATAAAGTAAAATAACTTTTCTCAAATAACGTTTAATAATAAACGTGAGCCTGTTTGCGAGACAGTAGGAGTATGTTTTTACGTCCAAGACCAATCCACAAACCCAAGTATAATAACCCCCTCGTCCGTCGACAAAAGGGACATTTATTTTAATTGTATTAATGAGTGTGTGTGAGTCCCATGTATCTATAAAAGGAAATTAGACTTTTTGGGGCGGATGCCAAAATGATAAAATGTGTACATTGTCGGATGACGGAGGGAATAATATATTAAAGTAATTTGACTTAAAAAGGTATACTAATATTTGAAATTAAAATGTGTTGTGATATTATTAATTAAATACTCCCTCCATCTGGCTAATGTTGTTATATTTACTATTCACATAAAAATTAAGAAACATAATATTTTAGGGGAGGTTTGTTTCTGGTTTGAAACCCCAGAATTGGAATTCAAATTCCACACCCAAAATTTTAAAACCACCTATATATATACCTATATACATTATTTCTCCTCAATTAATACACTTTCTCTTTTTATTTCTCCTCTCTCATCTACTTTCTTACATAAATTAACACATTCTTACACATTGATTTGATATAAAGTTAAAACCTACCCTATCAAAAACTCAAAATAAACATAACATCACTATTCATGATTTTCAAACTCCCCAAAACCTCAAAACAAACATCACCTTAATGTGTAGTGAATTTAGTGATATAATATTTCAATGTATAGTGTGTAGTTGTATTAATATTGGAACGAAAATAATATATTATATTACACATTTTAAGATTATTTATAATATAAATATATATAAATCTTTATTTATATATAAAAACTAAAAAATGATTTTAAATATAAAAAATAAACACAATTTATTAGACAGGGAGAACTAAAACAGTTAAAAAGCATAAATGTTGTAAAAGCGCCAATTCTAGTGGCGCTTTTGCTTATTTTGTTAATTAGCCAAGTGCTATATTTTATTAAATAAAATAAAAACTACAATAATTAATTAAATAACCCTGGAGGATATGATGAAACAGGAATCATGCTTTTATGCTTTTATGCTCTAATATCAAAGCGAAGATGAACAAGCCGTTTGCATTAACCTTTCCGTTTAACAATGGACTTGAACGCATAATTACTTTTTAATAATAGTATATTATTAAATGAATATCAACTCAACAAAATTAAATTTCTTAGACATTTATCTGATTCAGTTTAAATTGATTATAAATTCAACCTTAAATTTGTTTTATTGTTTGAATACAAAATTTAAATGTTTATCATTTATGTTTTATTTTAAAATATATATTCATAAAACTATTTTAAATGTTAAAGACTAACATCATCATAAACATAAAAACAAAACTGTAAACTTCCAAATAATAGCACTGTCCGAATAAAAATCCCTAAATTTGTAGATCTGTATCATGTTTCTAATTATAATTTTAATTTTTTGGGATTAAAAAAAATAAAAAAATAAAAATCAATAACTTATACTCACTTACATCCAACTCAAAGTTCCCAATTTTACAACTACTCACTATTCATAAACAATAATATTTCACCCACAACTAATACAACTACTCATCCTACATTAAATAATAATATTTTGTCCATTCACACTTTTATGCTATTAATGAAAAGTTATAAAAATCCAATCATTGTTTTATTTTTTTTTATTTAACCTAAAGTTGTAATTATTTATAACTTTTCTTTTTCATCTTATATATAAGAGTAAAAATTAAATTTAATGAAAATTTTTCACTTCATATATAATTTTTTTATCCAATATCATATGTTTTAAATTTTCAGAAGGTTTTATCGAAAATGTCAGAAAACATCAAGAAAAAAACCAAAATTTTTTGGCCTCATAAGAGGTACTCATTATACAGATATCGTTTAACGAACTGCCCGATGGATACCTTTTTAAAGTTCAGTGATCAAAGAAGGTGCTTAGCTCATCCAGTTTATAAAGTATTATGACATTGGGGTCACTTGACAGCCGAAGTTGTCAGTTTCGACTGCCGACGGAGGGCACAACGCACGAGCGAATTACTAGTTCTAATAAAAAATAATAATTAAATTGATGAAAAATGTTATTGGTACAATAAATTATTTCATGAACAATTCGAGGTAAAAATAAAAAATGATAACGTTTTTATAAAAAAAAAATATAACTATTTAAGAAAATGTAAAACAGTTTCACTATGAGACGATCTCATGCAAGTGTGCAATATTATTAAAGTATTTAATGATATACTCTTTATTATAAGAACCTGTACCTTTATTTCTTAAAAAAAATTAATTTTTTTAATCAAACATTTATAATATTCATATATCGGTATAAATTTTCAATGGAAAAAATTATACTCCCTCAATCTCATTTTAATCTTTACATATTTCTATTTTGGATGTTCCATTTCAATCTTTACGCTTCCCTTTTTTGTATAAGGGACCCACATAAAACAATTAATATATCATCATAGGACCCATATCTAATATTAATACACCTACCCACTTTATATTAAATATTATATCTTTCCACTCACTATCTATTAAAATACCATACTTATTAATCAACGTGCAAAAATCAAATGTAAGTATTGAAACGGAACGAAGGGAGTATTATTTTTAATTTAAGTATATACCCTTTAAAATAAAATGATATTCTTTTACACATTGTGCATTCGTGGACACAACAGACCACTTCAAAAATTAAATGTAACTATTATTATAGTGGTATGGAGGGTGTATACACACGTGACTAAAATTTTCTAAGGAATTAATTAGGTAATTTCGTTGTCATTGATAATTCTAGCTCCAAACTAAACAAATACTATATTATAAAACACACTTTATTTGAATCTAGTACAACTTGACTGACTTAGTTGCAGGGTAGCTACATATTTTCCTTCCAACTTATAAAAATTAAATCAAACTATTATTATAGTGGTATGGAGGGACTTAAATTTTCTAAGGAATTAATTAGGTAATTTCGTTTTCATAGCTAATTCTAGCTCCAAACCAAATAAATGCTCACTCGTCCCACAACTAGATATACATTTTTTCATTTTGGTCCGTCTCAAAACAAAGTATATACTCTTTAATTAGTTGATGTGACCTACACAATACCATTATTATATCCACATGGCCCCACACATTATACTAATACAACTACCCACTACACATTATAATATATTATTTCTCTTACTTCACTACATATTAAAATATTATACTCCTTAATTTCCGTGCAAAAAATAAATATGTACCTTGTTTCAGGACGAGGGAGTAGTACTGATTATATTATAAACCACACTTTATTTGAATCTAGTACAACTTGACTGACTTAGTTGCAGGGTAGCTACATATTTTCCTTTTAACTTATAAATCTTAGTGGAAATGGTAAAAAGTGGCCACTTTTGGATAACTGTAATTTTAAGTGGCCACATTTGTTATACATAATTTTTTCTAGCCACTTTGAAATGAATTGACCAAAATGCCCTTGTGGGGGACCCACTTTTCAGGTGGTTGCAGATGAGATTCCACACTTTTTGACCCAAAGTACAGTAAAGGAATCGGATTCTTCTTTATTTGTGAATAAAGTGTGGAAGTACAATACCTAATACCTAGTACTACTATGTAGGCATGTGCTCCCGTAGCTCCCCCATATCCATACAAAATAATGAGGATAATATATAGTGGAAATTGAAAAATGGGGGTGGTCGTCCAACACATATTAAAATTTTTTGTACCAGAGGTTGAGCATTTGGGAGCAAATTTCCAGTAATTTTGGAGAGAATTAAGATATTTGGGTAGCAGGTGTACAAGGTATGTTAAAACAAGTTTTATAATTGTGATGCCCTAATTTTATAATTGTTGACATGGCTCATGAGTGTATTCTAATTATTCAACGTTTTTATAATAGAATAGAAAAAATTGTATGACTTGTAGAATAATTTTGTAACATTCAAAAGTTTTTCTCTCTTAAATCTTCACCACTCATGTTACATCTTGGTTTTTTTAATTAATCTTTTCAAATTTGTTAAACAATGGTGAGTAGGCCGAATGGATTCAGTTGCTGGGCCGAGTAGAACAACTTTTTGGGCCGAATAGAACACCCGTCGGCCGAAATGCCCAAAAAATGATCTTTTTATTTTGTGAAACTTAGTAGGCCGAATAGAAGAAGTTAGTGGGCCGAATAGAATAGCTTGGTGGGCCGAATAGAGTAACCGTTGGCCGAATAGCCCAAAAAAATTATTTAAATTTCAGAAAGTTAGTAGGCCGAATAGAAGAAGTTAGTGGGCCGAATAGAACAACTTTGTGGGCTGAATAAAACACCCGTTGGCCGAAATGCCCAAAAAATGTTCTTTTATTTTCTGAAACTTAGTAGGCCGAATAGAAGAAGTTAGTGGGCCGAATAGAATAGCTTGGTGGGCCGAATAGAGAAACCGTTGGCCGAATAGAGAAAGCGTTGGTAGGCCGAATAGAAACTCAATGTTGGCCGAATAGAGCAAGTTACTAGGCCGAATAGGAGACACTTTTGGGCCGAATAGAGGAATAATTGGCCGAATAGAAGAAAAAAATACTGACATATTTTAAGGTGTGTCAAGGGTTTAGGGTTTTGTTGAAACAGTGTAGGTTTGCATACATTAATTTGTTGACTGGATAGAATACAAATTTAGTACAAATTTTCTAATGATTTAATGATGCAACTAATTATCTAATCTTTTAATGTTGATGTCATTAAAGTTGTTTTTGAAAAAATGTGCAGATGAGTTATAGAAAAGTTGGGATATGTTGGGGTGGAGCATGGGAAGGATTGCAATATATAGGTAGAGTGGTGAACTGGTTGTTCTTGCCAGAGGCCAGTTTGTGTTATAGTAGCTTGCTAAAAGAAATTCATGACATAGTGCAAGCTGATTTGGGGCATTGGGGTTATGAAGTTCATTCTCTAGTTGATTACAATGGCCGTTTGTTCAAATATAAGATAAAGAATGATGCACGTGTGGCAGAAGTGTTCAAGTGTGTTGATGATGTCGGAATGATGTACGTCACACTCTGTCCTATCACGGGTGCAGGGAGTAGTATGGTTTTAGGGATGGGTTATGATGACGGAGGTGCTGGTACGAGCAATGACCCATGTACGAGGGCAAATTCTTCTGGGAGGCATGATTTTGATTTGAATGTGGAGTATTGTTCGGCCTCAGAGATGCAGTGTGCTGGTTTTAGAGAATCTGTAGATACAGAATCTGGTGATTTCTCTGGTGAGGGTGCGGAGGACGTAGACGGTTGTAACGATGATGATGATGACCCCGGGAATAGAACGGTGGAAGAAGGGGATCGCATACAGCAGGATACTAATCAGTCTTCTAGCGAAAGCGATGATGGTGCTGAGGAGAGAAGACACCAATTGTATGAAGAAATATGTGATTACATACGTAAGAGAGGAGGACCTAGCTTTCTTGAACCGATTAATCGTGAGTTGCGCCGTCCTGAAATGCAGTCAGAAGAGTTGCGTAGTGCACGGCCCAACACCCGTCCTTGGTTGATTCCAGGCATGCCGATTGAAGCAGAGAGAGTAGATCAGCTGACTGGCCTTGAGATTGATGTGTCTGGTGTTATTGAAAAGAACAGTGTATTTCAGACAAAAGAGAAGATCCAGACAGCAGTAGGCATGTATAACTTGAGGCACGGCGTGGAGACCTATGTTGAAAGATCTAGCACGACAAGGTACAACATTGTATGTAACATGAAGGGTCAAACAGGCTGTCCATTTAAGTTGCACGCAAGAATGAGCTCTGGGTTGTGGAGAGTGGTTAAATTCGTCGAACATCTTGGTTGTTTAAATGATCCAGACAGATCTGCTCCTACACAGGTGTCGTCCAAAGTAATCGGTCAATATTTTGTTGCTAGGCAGTTTGATAAGGTTCATGGCCTCCGACCCAGTGCGATGATAGATGAGATCAGGACTGATTTTGGATTCAACATTAGCTACAATATAGCGTTAAAGGCGAAACACTACGCTGTTGGACACACGTACGGGGATCACGATAGCTCATACGAATTGCTCCCTGCTTACATGTATCAGTTGGAATCCACAAATCCCGGTACGTACACCCGAATATCTGTCGATGAAGATGACCGTTTAAAGTTTACATTTTATGCACTTGGAGCATAGAGGCGGGGGTTTTTAGAGTCTGGTCGTCCGGTCATTGTCATTGACGGCACTCATACGAAGGGTAGTCACAGAGGAACCATGTTTGTCGCAGTCACGCATGATCCAAACCATCAGATATTTCCACTCGCCTTAGGCACTGGCGATGTTGAGAGCAACATGTCGTGGACGTGGTTTCTAGAAAGGTTACGCGAGTCCTACGGATGTCCACGAGACCTGTTGATAGTTTCTGACGGTCATGCCAGTATTGCACACGCTATTTCTACTGTGTACCCTAATGCCCATCACGGTCTATGTGGCTACCATTTAAAGCGCAGATTGGCTGGCTTTGGAAAGAACGTTTTATATACATTCCATCGTGCGATGGATGTATACCTACCGAGAGATTTTGATAAGTGAGTCAACCAACATATTACACTTTTGTAATTTTTTTTACAAGAACGAGTTGGTACAATGTCTTCTTTAACCTAATTTTACCACTCCTACATTGTTATTTGCAGGATGATGGACTTACTGAGATGTGGGACACGATCGCAGGAGTTAATGGAGTTGATTGGGTCGTGGGGATATGAGAGATGGTCAAGGGTGCATTGTTCTGTCAATAGATACGAGTTTATGACCTCAAACGCAGCTGAGTCGTATAACAATGCCATCCTTTGGGCGCGGAAGTTACCTATCTGCACAATGCTAGAGGTTTGTCGGACTACCACTGAGAGGTGGTTTTACGAACGTCGAACAGCAGCTGAACAACGGAGTACCATCCTATGCCAGCGTCTCCATGACGAACTAGTGGAACTTTCTCAATCAGCCCAAAAGCTAGAATTTTCACTGCTCCTTGAAAATAAGTTTGCGATCAAGGATGCTAGTAATATATTCACTGTTGATCTGAACTACTACACCTGCACATGTCAGAAGTTCCAGAAAGAACTTGTTCCATGCATTCATGCGACGAAGGCAATCGAGTACGCAGTCATTACCTTACTTACTTGCATTGTTATAATTTTTATGTGTCTCTTACACTATACGTTGTACAGTGCTTGCGGTTTGCCAGCCAGCGGTTTTGTGTCTACAGCTTATCATAATACGAGTGTCGTGAATATGTGGCGTGGTCCAGTATTGCCTGTTCCCCACTACACTCAGTGGGACATACCCGAAGGAGTCCTGTCACAGAAGGTGAACCCCCCGCTACCACACAGACAGGCCGGCCGACCACGAATGTCTCGTATAAGGTCAGGGATCGAGTCGTCCAGGAGACGTCACAAAGAACATGTGTGCTCAAGATGTCGACAGCCAGGTCACAATCGTAAAAATTGTACTGGATTGGCGTGCTCACAAGATAATCCACCTCCTCCTATAATAGATAATCCTAACCATCGTATACGTAGACAAAAAAATGTGGGAAATGTGGTGAAATTGGTCATACACGTCTACGTTGTCCTTCTTAAACAAAATTAAAATTAACAAAGTTCATCCTGTTCTACCCGTCTCATACCTATTTATCCATATTTGTCTATTTAATTATATTTTAAACAAAATTTAATATTACTTTTTGACAATAAATTTCATTTAATAAATTAAATATATGAGTTCATATAATACAACATAATCTACCTTTAAAAAGAAAATAAAAATGAAAATTAAAATTTACTAAGTTCATCCTATTCTAGCACACTGAAAGATCGTGAAGGCAACGTGCTTACGGAAGCGCAGGATGTGATCAGGGGTGTCCCAGTTAAAGTTCCTTACTAACAGTCCCTCTATGGTTCTCAGACAGGCTGGTCCGCAACTCGAACCGTCCTCTTGCTTGAAACAATACTCTCTGGGAGCTGGTGATAGAGGGAATGTGTGCGGGACCCCGGATGAGTCAAGCTCACGCATCAGAGATGGGATGACACGTCTGTATGGTAGAGTCTCCAGTATCCGGCGCTCCTTCATGTCGGGCTCCTCATCCCATCTGTGGCGAAACGAGTCAAAACAAATGAATTTCATTTGCTTTGTAAGGACCACACATGGGTAGTAGTGCCCTGAGGTGTGGACAATGAACAATAACTGCCAAAGAAAGTTAAAAGGAACGCATACATTAGATGTAAAAACACTAGAGTCATTCTAGGGGATATTATCATGTAAGTGAAACAATGATTAGGATATAATACCATATCACAATCAATCCAGGATCTCGACCCCCTCCACACTGGCAATGAACCTCGGGCGTACTGACGGAGATCTGTCAACAATTCATTAGTTATGTTGGCATATGTTGATCTATCATCCCTAAACTGACCCGTGTGCTCATTCCATACTGCTTGTACTCGGACCTTACACGAGAATCATTCATAATATTAGTCTCAAAAAATTAAATACCAAAATTACCACAGTCAATTATAATGAATTAATTTACTTACAGAGAACTCCATGTCCATAATGCAGTAGGGGCCCACCTCCGGATGCACGTGTACACCTATGTCAGAGGGGCGCTCCGATAATAAGCGGAGGTATGCATCCAGGTGCTGAAAATCCATCGAATAAAATTAACAATTGATGACATAATGAAAATATTTACAACAATTTATATAAACACGAACTAAATATTTCTGACCTCACTTCCAAACCAAACACTGGGGTTCTCAATCTCAGTGAAAAAGGAAGCCCCTACTCTAAAACTAAGACCAACGTCGATCCTGCATTCAATAATTCATTAAAATCAAAGCACATTGTTTAAAGTAATATATGATAACGTCTACACTACTGGCGTAGTACTTACTGTTCTCTGCTTGAAATAAATCTGCGGTACAGTTCCCATCGGCGCTCTCGGTCTGTCGTGGTAAATGGAGACTGTAACGCTGCAGATGGATTTCGCTGCCTCTTAGACCGCATTATACCCTCTTCATCACCCCTGGGTGTGGGGGCCATCGGGCTGAGCGCCTCCACCGGTCTAGTAGGGGAATGTCTAACCCCTGACCTCGAGCTGGTTGGCCCAGCTTCAGATATCCTGGTCTGCGCAAGCTCTGATCGAAGGCGCCTAATCTCAGCCGTAAGTGCCTGTCGAAAATAATGAGCTGTTTGATGCTCAGACACAACCTGACAAGCAAGGTTGTGTAAAAATTCATCCTGTTGATCCAGCCTACGAAAGACCCTTTCTTGGAAGTCCTGATCATATCCCTGGTGGGGTTGATCACCTCGGAATGCGTCCCTAGAGCCACTCCCATGAAAACCTGGGGAATCATTCATCCTATCGTCAAGAGGCTACTGCGCGTCTGCATCGTAACGATGTTGTTCGTCATGCTCTTTCATAAATCGAGCATGCCAGCCAGCACTCGGATCATAGGAACCGGGCTCAACATACGTCCTCTCCCTTGAAGCATATCCGCTGTGATCAGGACTAGGAGTACAGCGAGGTTGGTAGGAATGGGGATCCTGATTTGTCATCCAAGCCGCATCATCATCCGCATGTTGGCCCCTCCACGCATCATCAACAGCCACACCCGTATGGTACCGCTGATCCCATGGATTACCGGTAGGATCGTATGCCCGGACAGCCTTTGTGCTGGTTTTAGAGAATGACTTTGTGTACATCCCCATGATCAACCCCTCCAAAGGCTCATCCTCTATGCCAATCCAATACCCTTGGCTAAGCTCATCAGGAAGGATCATCGGAAAATCAACCACATCAAGAGCCTGATTCAAAATAAACAATTACATAAGAAACAATATAAAACATATATGTCTTCACTAAATGGATTAATAAGTCATACCTGATCAAACAGAGTCCTATCAACCCTCTTCCATTTGCGAAAAATCCATCGCAAGCAGAGTGGCCTTAAATTCAACCTACCGTGGGGAACATGGCCATACGGTGCAGCAACGGCAGGTAGACGCTCGTACGCCCAAACCTGTCACACGTAAACCACATATGTCAGATAATTAATACTAAAATTGAAAATACACTATAACTTTAATATATCAAACCTAAAACACGTACCAGTAATGCGAATGTGCACCCGTAAAAGTGGTATCTGTACCGATCGGGATTTGCTTTAGCTGGGACTTTGGTCACAATGTGGTCCATAAAGTGCAAAAGCGTCATATAGCTGACCTGTCCCCAAGGGAATAAATCCCATCTCTGTTCGTCCTCCACTAGGCACCAGACCCAGTTGTCTACTCCCACCTTGGTGACATCCGACCCAAGGAGAAAGTAGTACAACAACAGAACTTTAGCAACCTTAACTGCGTCCTCAGGGCTAACACCTATAAATCTTCGCCCTTCAAAGTCACTAGCAATCTGACTTACTAAAGGTCTCTCACCCTGACCATAAAACCTATCATATAACCCACCAGACGGGATACCATACGTCTCGTTCGGATCAAAGCCGAGTCTATCCCGAAAACAGAGTCCCATAATCCTCATGAACTCTACCCGGCTAAATCTAAGGCACACGTCTCCAACCTGAAAATACCTAGCCGTTAAATCGTCCCCCCTATGTATGATCTCACAGGTCATGAGACTGTGCAGATGAGCATTCGCGTTCCACTCATCGCTGAGATCCCAGTAATGACCAAAACATGATCTCTTAAATATCTCCTCCGCATTACCCCCAACCCTAGTTAACTGCCTACGAATGATATCCATAACTACCCTAGGTTTGCAGTAATTATGTATACTGCATTGTTGACCCTGCATGGAAGGACGCTTCCATTCACCCTGCACATATATATTTTTTTTTGCTAAATAAGACATAAATTCATAATTATGGGCAAAATAACAATAAGTTCATGAAAACCCTAAAACGAAATATTTGAACACAAACATTTACTCTATTCGGCCCAAAGTTCCTTCTATTCGGCCTACCAATTCCTCTATTCGGCCTACAGAGTTGTTCTATTCGGCCAACTCTAAATCTCTATTCGGCCAACAAAAATTTCATTAAATTTAAAAATACAAGTCTTCCAGTTTACTCTATTCGGCCAACACTTGTTCTATTCGGCCTAAAGATTTGTTCTATTCGGCCTAAAGAAAACCTCTATTCGGCCTACCAAAATTAAAAAAGTCATTACTACACTTTGCTCTATTCGGCCTACACACTTGTTCTATTCGGCCTGAAGTATTGTTCTATTCGGCCTACTGAAAACCCCTATTCGGCCAACCAAAATTATATGTCATTGCTCATATATTTTACTCTATTCGGCCTACACATGTTCTATTCGGCCTGAAGTATTGTTCTATTCGGCCTGAAGTATTGTTCTATTCGGCCTACACTTGTTCTATTCGGCCTGAAGTTTTGTTCTATTCGGCCTACACTTGTTCTATTCGGCCTGAAGTTTTGTTCTATTCGGCCTGACGTTTTGTTCTATTCGGCCTGAAGAATTGTTCTATTCGGCCTACTGAAAACATCTACTCAGCCAAGACAATATTTAAAAAAAACCAAAAATAAATGAACACCACTGCATTCCTACTACAGTAAAGGCCAATTCAACACCTTACATTACATTACACACAGTACATTATAGGTATTTTAACATGCCAATAACAATGCTTATATACATACCTGAAAATTTGCCATTTCAAGTTGATGCACTCTGGAGACCGCAAATGGAGAATTCTGGAGACCGCAAATGGAGAATTCTCCACCAAGAAATGCACTGTTCTTCACTGGGACGAATGGAGAGAAGAAGAGAGAGGTGTTGGACGAATGGAGAGAAGAAGAGAGAGTGTGTTGGACGAAATATGAGATAGAAAGAAACAAAGAAACAAAGAATGAAGGGAGAGAAAAAGGTGAAAGTGATGGGTATTGATGTACCCCACCAACCCACATCCAAAATCTTAAATTCAAAATTTAAAACTTCAAAAAATGTGGTCCACCCACCCCGCATTTATTGCAGTCAAAACTGACATGATGATGGCTCAATTATTTTCGTCCTTTGTGTAACAGTTATGGGGGTAATTTGGGGAATCCACTTGAAAGTGGCTAGTAAAAATTGGTTTTAAGAGATGTGACTATTTTAAATTGTACTTTATCAGAAGTGACCATTAAAAAATCGGACTCTAAATCTTATGTGTACATTTCAACATTGTCACACTTTGTCTTATATAAATATCAGTACCCAACAGCTGTTCCTCGACAAACACTAAACTTATCAGCCAACCTAAACTTGCTTATGAAGACACCGATCATGTCTGCACTTATATTCATCATTCTTCTCATAGTTTCGTGCTCGTCAGCAGTTTTTGCCGACGATCACTCAGTGTGCTCATCAGAAGCATATCCCGATGCTCAGTCATCATGCTCATCGGCACCTTACGCCGATGATCATGAACACTTTCTCAAATGCCTTTCCTCAAAATTCCATAACTACTCCTCCATTTCCAACCTAATTTACTCCCCGAGACACCCATCTTTCTCTTCTACCCTGCTATTCGGCATTTGGAATCTGAAATACGCATCCGAACATATGCCTAAACCCAGGTTATTCTTACCCCGGATCACGAATCCCAAATCCCACCTATCATACACTGTGCCAAAGAGCAGGACTTGGAAATCAGGATTCGAAGTGGCGGCCATGACTATGAAGGACTATCTTTTGTATCGAGTGTTCCGTTTATTCTCCTTGATTTGATCAATCTTAGTGACATTAAAGTAGACGCAGAGTCCAAAACTGCATGGGTTGAAGCTGGTGCAACCCTTGGAGCTCTTTATTACAGGATAGCTGAGAAAAGCCTTCTTTTGGGGTTCCCCGGCGGAATTTGCCCGACCGTCGGTGTCGGTGGCCACATCAGTGGAGGCGGCTACGGCCCGCTGATGAGAAGATACGGGTTCGCTGCAGACCAAGTACTTGATGCAAGAATAGTCGATGCTGAAGGCAGGATTCTCGACAGAAAATCGATGGGGGAGGATCTGTTCTGGGCGATTCGAGGTGGTGGGGGAGCTAGTTTTGGTGTCATTACAGCATGGAAGCTGCAATTGGTTGATGTTCCAGAGAAAGTGACTGTTTTCACTGTCCAAAGGACTCTGGCACAGAATGCAACTCAACTCATTCAGAAGTGGCAACATGTGGTACCTGAAATAGACCATGATTTGTTCCTCTTGATCATGGTTGGAACGACGAATATTCTGACAGGGGAGATGAATGCAGGGGAAGGCAGAAACAGAATCAGTGCCACTTTCTACTCACTCTTTCTTGGTGGGACTGACAGGCTGCTACGATTGATGGAAAAAGAGTTCCCTGAATTGGGTATTGTAAGAGAAGACTGTCATGAGATGAGCTGGATTGATACGTTTTTGTATTTCAACATGATCCCCATGATCAACGTGAAGCTCTGCTCAGCAGGAAACGGGGAAAATATACATGAAATCGAACTCAAACTACGTGCAAACTCCTATTCCCACGATGGTCTTGAAGGACTTTGGGACTATTTCTTAGAGCCAGAATCCAAGGATGCTGATGCCTTCTTCCTCCCATTTGGAGGAAGAATGGCGGAGATTCCGGAGACGGATATTCCGTTCCCTCATCGGGCAGGCAACTTGTACCAATTGAACAACACTGTGTACTGGAAAGAAGAGGACAAAGATCATTCAGACATCTTCATTAACTGGAGTAGGAGGGTTTACGAATACTTGACTCCTTTCGTGTTAACTTCACCAAGGGCAGCCTACCTCAACTACAGAGATCTCGACATTGGAGTGAATAACATCAGAGGGAAGACGAGCTACGAGCAAGCAAGCATTTGGGGGAAGAAGTACTTCAAGGACAATTTTGATCGGCTTTTAAAGGTTAAAACCATGGTTGATCCACATAATTTTTTCAAGAACGAACGGAGCATTCCACCTCTGTACTCCAAGATTGTCGAATAAAGGAGTTTGGGTGAGATGTATAGTAGGAATAGTAAGTATGATTTACTCAAGATTGTCGAATAAAGGAGTTTGGGTGAGATGTATAGTAGGAATAGTAAGTATGATTTACTTTCAAAGGGCAATAATCATTGCAAGAATAAGTGAGTCTTTAAAAATTAGGCAAGAAAGTTGTACTAGTTGTCAATAAAAATTTAGTTTTAATTAAGTGGAAATTTTGAACAAGACAAGATCTGTACTTGTGTAACGCAACTCAACAGCGACAACTAAACACTTGGACTTAGTTACCATGAAATTATTTTTAAAGAAATAAACTAATAATTTTATGAATAGAAATATTACTCTTTAAATTATGATACGACTTGATATTTTGTACTTCCTTCGTTCTATTCTAAGAGTAGTTTTTGCTTTTTGCATGTAGATTAAGGAGTATTATTATTTAATGTGTAATAGGTAATTATATTGATGGAAGTGTGAGTTCCATATTTTAATTGTATTAGTGGGTTTGTGGGTCTCATATGTGTAAAAAAATAAAGGAACACCGTTTAAAATGCCCTATTTCATGAATGGTACATCAAGTTTGCCTTAATATATTAAAAACATCTAATTTGTCCACTTTTAAGGTGATATGTCTGAACTACCCCCACACACCTGACACATGTACTGAGAAAAATCAATTTTCCTTAATTTTTTCTTTTTTCGTATAAAGTGGCGTTGAAATATTAAGTGAATCTTTGACTCACTTTAAATTTTTTCAAAAGATAATGTGCATCATGTAGAAAATACAAATCATGTCCGCTGATGAGTGTTTGCCAATTAAAACCTATATCCGCCGTATCAAATAATCCATGTCTGAGATAAAAAAAAAAAATCCTACATGTCCCAATGTTCAGCACGAAAATTCATGCTTTTCATAGGCCGTTTTTATATGACTATCGTATAATTTTAATATTATTTGTGGAGTTTATTGTTTATTTTCTTAATTTATATGACTTCACGGGTATTGTTAAGATTTTGCAGATTTTAGGCTTGTTTTGTAATAAAATTGATAAAATATAATAGAAACATTATTGGAAGTGGGGCTGTGGAAAATTGGAAATTAATTGGGAATAAAATGGCATGAGACGTAGCCGTATGTTGCAGCAATTGTTGATGTATGTGATGAATTTAATGGCCACCACTTGCCTATGCCACGTCATCAATTAATTGCAAAAATGGAGAATAAGTTGTTTCAGACGTGAAGTATTCTACAAAACCATGCAGCTAATTAAAGTGGGCCCACCATTATTCTTGGTGAATCATGCATAAGTAAGGCTTTGCAACCCATTCCAACAAGATACAGCCCACGTGAATTTATTGTTGGCGAGGCCCAATAGATGAATAGCCGATGGCCCATCCTGTTTGAACGAAAAATAAAGCAGAACGCGTTCCAGCGAACAGAACACGCGGAACAGAATTGAGATAACACGCCTCTGTTCACAAGAACGAACAGCGCACCATCACCACGCACTCACACCTCACCTATTGGATTCATTCACTCAATTCATCATCCTGGTGTGTCAATTCGAGGAGGAGATTCATCTCTTTTGAAAGAGACGGAGAGAGGAGAGGACATGATTCTTCAATCCAGGGTTTTGTTTTCGAACTCAATTTTCCTTTCAATAAATATGAATTGTGGTAAGATCTTTCTTACATCCATGGAAGTTGCTTGTAACTCCATGGGGTAAATACTTTTTGTAGTTCTAGGGTTAGATGGATTATGTTTATTTGATTTGATACTTGATGAAGGGTTTAAAACTTGTAGAATATTTATTTGCTTTTCTATGAATTTCTTGGAGGCTATTTAATTTAAATTATGTAACGTTTGTGGTTGTTTCATGATATTGAAAAATACTTGAGATAATTATAACTTGTGTGCACAGTTGTATTAATTGGTTATTTTGTATAAGTTAAAGTAATTGACTTGATTCTTTAGCTTATTAGACATAGAAATTGTGATGGGTGTTATTGATATTGATGAATTGTCATATTAGTAATATTCAGGAAATTAGGTAATAAAATTATAATACCTAAAAAGGGAACACATATTAGTTCTAGTACTTGACGAGGGAGAGAATAATTTAGTAAGTACCTAGAGAGGGAGATAAGATTATTGACCTAAAGTCCTAGGAGATGAACCAGATAAATTACTAATTTGCTTAGACCAAATAAGTGGATTAGTAAAGTTTAGTGACTCTTCCATAAGTATCTATAGGAATTGAACCCGACCATCAAAGTGTTGAATTAATTAGCTTAATCCAGAACCCCTAGAGCTACTATTTCTCATTCTTGAATTTTCGTATTTTATTTAATTGCTCTTATTTACTTTTACGAGTATTAATTAGTTTTAAAAATCAACAAACAATTGAATTTTTCACATATCTTATTTAGTTTAGTAATTTTAAAAAATAAGTAGTTTGTCGTCCTTAGGATTCGATATTAAAACTTGGTTGCCTGCTGCTACAGTCGATATCCCTACACTTGGGGATTTATTTGTGTGCACTCGAAAAAACGCAACAAGTTTTTGGCGCCGTTACTGGGGATGGCATAATTGTTTATTTTTCTTTTAATTGCTAGATTATTTAAGACTATTTTTGTGTTAGTTAATTATTATTTCTTAAACTTTTATTCTTCTTCACAGGTGTATGCACACGAGATCAAAGAAGGGACTTCCACTCCTAAAATTTGATCCGGAAATCGAAGCATCAGCAAGGAAAAGAAGGGGAAAAGGAAGAGTTGCTAACACAACACCTAATACTGCAAAAGCTCTGAAAAAGAAAGATAAGACGAAAGTGGCAGAACAATCTACAGTGTTTGAAGTAGAAGGAGAAACTGAGAACCGCGACTTGCAAGAAGTCGAAGAGGAATTTGAAACAGTGATCATGGCAGGCGTTAGACAGCCAGATGAGGATGACATAATACTCCGCGAGACTTTCAAATCCACTAATTTGGGAGGGACAGAAGTAGTTGGAGGTGTCAATGAAATAAATGACATCAGACCAGCCCTGATCTCTATGGTGGAAAGAAATCCTTTCGCGGGAGGTGTGTTTGATGAGCCGTATGGGCACCTGAAGCGTTATAACAGCTATGTCAACACGGTGAAGATGGCAGATGCCAATGATGATACTTGGAAAATGAGGTTGTTTCAGTTCTCCTTGGCTGATAAGGCAAGAGAGTGGTACGATAACCTAGAGCAAGGGAGCTGCAGCAATTGGACTGAACTTCAACAGCTTTTTGTGGAACGCTTCATGCCACCATCAAAAGTGATGGCTCTGAAGTAAGAGATAAACCAGTTTAAGCAGCGAAGAGATGAGACATTCAATGAGGCATGGGAGAGATTTAAAGAAGCTTTAAGGAGATGCCCACAACATGGCCTCAAGAAGTCTCAGATTATCAGTGTGTTCTACAATGGTCTGGATAATGATTTGAGAGTTTTAGTAGATGCATCTGCTGGTGGAACCATCTTTGGAAAGAGCTCGAGAGATGTTGAGAAGCTTTTTGATGACATATCCATGAACTCAAGAGACTGACCCTCAAATAGAATTCGAGGAAGCTATGTGCTTGGAAAGGTTGCACGAGTGGAGGAGAAAGTGGCTGAAGCAAATAAGTTTGCTACTCAATTGGAATAAATGAATAAGCACTTAAGCAATCTTTACAGTGGGGGAAGAAGTCAAGGAAGTGACAGTGATGACATAGTGATGAACTTGCAAGAAGTTGAGGATGCTAAATGGGCCATGGGTCAGAGCACACAAGGATACAGAGGGCCGCCTAATAACCAATGTGGAAATTGGCAAGGGAATAGGAACAACCAAGGAAATTTTAACAATAGGAATTTCCAAGGGGGTAACTATCAGAATCAAGGTGGCAATCAGAACAATCAAAGTGGAGGTGGAAATTGGCAAGGACAAAGAAGGCATGAGAACCTCTCATATTCAAATCAGAATAATACAGTCCAGTTTCCAGCCAACTTTGATCATGGTGCAAAGACTGAGGAAGGAAAATCAGATTTCGAGGATCTGGTAAAGCAGTACATGGTGAATAATGAAGCAACCCATAAGGCTCATGAATCAAGAATCACCAAGTTGGAAGGAGTGATTGTGGGGATGAACTCTTCAATGTCCAAGCAGTTGCAAGGGTTGGAGCACTCAATTGGTCAGCTGGCTTCTACAATGGGTTCACAGTAGCAAAAGGGTAAATTTCCATCGACAACGGAAATCAACCCAAAAGAGTACAAAGCTATCACATTGAGGTCTGGGAAGCAGTATGAGGGACCAGAGATGCCAATGGACAAAACAGATGATACAGTGGGCAATAATGAGCCAATTCAACTTGATAGTGACCCAACTCAAATTAAGTTAGAGTCAAGTAGTGATGCAGTGATTCCAGAAATTCCAGATTCGTCTCAGATTCAAGCTGAGAAGGAAATTCCTGAGAAAAAGTGGCAAGTGGCTAAGAGGTTGAGGGAAGAAAAGCAGAAGGTTGAGGAACCAGAGAGAGATAGTTGGGGGATTCCAAAAACTAGAATACCCCTTCCATTTCCTCAACTTCACCTAAAGAAAGGGCTTGATGAGAAGTTCAAGAGATTCTTGGAAATTTTCAGGAAAATCTAAATTAATATCCCTTTTGCAGAGGCTTTGGAGCAGATGCCTCACTATACCCGGTTCATCAAGGATATTATATCCAAGAAGAGAAGTTTGACTGGTGTGGAGACAGTGAATCTCACTGAAAATTGCAGTTCAATCATTCAGAGGAAGTTACCTGAAAAGCTTAAGGATCCTGGCAGTTTTACAATTCCGTGTGAAATAGGGAGAGGGCCTGCGAAGAGGGCCTTATGCGATCTTGGAGCTAGCATCAACCTGATGCCGTACACCATGTTCAAAAAGTTAGGTTTGGGGGAGTTGAAGCCAACATCGATAGCACTTCAGTTGGCTGATCGATCTCTAACCTATCCAAAGGGGGTGATAGAGGATGTATTGGTAAAGGTCGATAAATTCATCTTTCCAGTGGACTTCTTGGTGCTCGACATGGAGGACGACAATAATGTACCTCTTATCCTAGGAAGACCTTTCCTAGCTACTGGGGGAGCATTAATTGATGTTCAAAATGGAGAATTGAAACTGATGGTTAATGATGAAGAGATTGTCTTTTCCCTAGAGAAAGCGATGAGATGGCCAAAAGATAAGGAAGAGTGCAAGAGCTTGGAAGTGGTGGAGGAGACTGTGAATGAAAACATGTCTCTTATCCTGTCTAAGGATCCTCTGGAGATGTGTATCAGCGAGTCTCTCACTTTTCCCACCACGGAGTTGGATGACTTATCTAATGAACTTTGTCTTGAATATCTTGAATGCTTACATAGTTTAAATGATTGCAGGTATACTAAGGAAGAAGCAGCAAGGTTGAAGCTGACGAGGTGGAATCAGAAGTTCTTACCAATGGAGAAGGATGATCCAGATGTGAAGGAAGAAAAGAAAGCAGAGCTTAAACAATTGCCAGATCATCTCATGTACGCATATATTGGCGACAATGAGACATTTCCGGTAATAGTATCCTCTTCTTTATCTAAATTTGAACGTGAAAGATTGCTAGAGGTTCTTAGGGAACATAGGTCAGCTATAGGATGGTCCATAGATGACTTAAAGGGTATTAATCCTGCTGTTTACATGCATAGAATCAGGTTAGATGGATTATGTTTATTTGATTTGATACTTGATGAAGGGTTTAAAACTTGTAGAATATTTATTTGCTTTTCTATGAATTTCTTGGAGGCTATTTAATTTAAATTGTGTAACGTTTGTGGTTGTTTCATGATATTGACAAATACTTGAGATAATTATAACTTGTGTGCACAGTTGTATTAATTGGTTATTTTGTATAAGTTAAAGTAATTGACTTGATTCTTTAGCTTATTAGACATAGAAATTGTGATGGGTGTTATTGATATTGATGAATTGTCATATTAGTAATATTCAGGAAATTAGGTAATAAAATTATAGTACCTAAAAAGGGAACACGTATTAGTTCTAGTACCTGACGAGGGAGAGAATAATTTAGTAAGTACCTAGAGAGGGAGATAAGATTATTGACCTAAAGTCCTAGGAGATGAACCAGATAAATTACTAATTTGCTTAGACCAAATAAGTGGATTAGTAAAGTTTAGTGACTCTTCCATAAGTATCTATAGGAATTGAACCCGACCATCAAAGTGTTGAATTAATTAGCTTAATCCAGAACCCTTAGAGCTACTATTTCTCATTCTTGAATATTCGTATTTTATTTAATTGCTCTTATTTACTTTTGCGAGTATTAATTAGTTTTAAAAATCAACAAACAATTGAATTTTTCACATATCTTATTTAGTTTAGTAATTTTAGAAAATAAGTAGTTTGTCGTCCTTAGGATTCGATATTAAAATTTGGTTGCCTGCTGCTACAGTCGATATCCCTACACTTGAGGACAATTGAATAAAAAAAATCCTACATATATCATGTCTGCTGATAAATTTCAGTAGTGTCCGCCACATTTAATTTTGGACTATTGATAATTTTATGCAACAATTTTACTTATCTATTTTTATTGTTTTTTATCAATATATCCGATTTGAAATTTATCTTTTTTTAATTAATATATCCGATTTGAAATTGGACATTACATGAATATAAGAATTATCATGCACCAATAGAATTCTTTTTTATTTTTCTATCGCTGGACTCGCAATAACAGAATTATTTTTTATTTTCCCAAAGGTGGACATGTTTTTCCTATCGACGGACATGCATTAAAATAATTTTTTTTATTAATCCTATTAGCGGACATGCTTATTTTCAATTCTTTTCTATTTTTTTATTGGCAAACATGCCTCTTTTTAATTTTACTATCGGCGGACATGCAATAAAAGAATTCTTTTTTATTTTCTAATTGACGTACATACTTCTTTTTTATTTTTCAATCGGCGGACATGCTTTTTTTATTTTTTATATCGGCGGACATGCACTAAAATGATTTTTTTTCTATTGGCTTGCATGCTTCTTCTTTATTTTTCAATCGGCGAACATACTTCTTTTTAGTTTTCCCATTGGCGGACATTCTATAAAAGAATTCTTTTTCTTTTATTTGTAATATATGAGAATAATTATTTATATAAATATGGAGAAAATTACAAAATTAACAATTAATTTATATATTGCGTTGAGAGTAAAATTTTTTTTAGTTGCAATTTTTTAACTACTTATTATATTTAAAAAAAAAACCACTTCTTAATACTGTAAATAAAATATTATAACTTCCAAATTGTAATAATTCTATTCTTAATTATTTATCAAATTATTGAGAATTTAGTCCATAATAATCCAATTGGCGGACATACACTAAAAGAATTTTTTTTTTCTTATAATAATTCTATTCTTAATTATTTATCAAATTATTGAGAATTTAGTCCATAATAATCCAATTGGCGGACATACACTAAAAGAATTTTTTTTTTCTTATTGACAGACATGGCTTTTTTTAATTCTTTTTTATTTTTGTGTTAATGGACATGCTCGTTTTATTTTTCCTATCCCGCGGACATGCACTAAAAGGATTCTTTTTTATTTTCCTATTGGCTTACATGCTTCTTCTTTATTTTTCAATCGACAGAATGCTTCTTTCTAGTTTTTCTATCTACGGACATGCTATAATTAAGAATTTTTTTATTTTTCTAGGACATGCTTCTTTATTTTTTCTTTTCAATATATGAGAATAATTATTTATATGAATATGGAGAAAATTACAAAATAACCATTAATTTATATATTGTGTTGAGAGTAAATTTTTTTTAGGTAAAAATCCTGTGCACCCGGACGCACAGACCACATTCCGTGCGCCTTTAGAATTTTGTATTAAATTGTATACCCTTTAGTATACAGATGTATACCCTTTATTTTCTAAAGAAAATTATTGTGTGTATCTGGGTGCATGGACAACACTCCGTGCGCCTTTAGAATTTTGTGTTAAATTGTATACCCTTTAATATAAAAATGTGTACCCTTTATTTTCTAAAGAAAAAAAAACATTAATGAAAAGTGTATACACTTTAGAACAAAATGGTGATCTTTTATTAATTAAGGTGTATACCCTTTAGACCAAAGCAATGTACCCTTACTCGTAATACTAAATTTCTAAAGGTGCACAGAATGTGTTCCCATGCGCCTAGGCGCAGACAAGCCTCACTCTTTTTTTATTAACGGCTATTTTTTAACAACTTCGTATTACTCCCTTCGTCTCAGGCTAAGAGTCCCATTTGCTTTTAGACACGTGGATTAAGGAGTATTATTATTTAATGTGTAGTGGGTAGTTGTATTAGTGGGTGTGGGGGCCCCATGTTTTAAATGTATTAGTGGGTGTGGGTGGGTCCCATGTGTCCAAAAAAAAAATGAGACTCTTTGGGTGAGACAACCAAAATGGTAAAATGACCCTCTTAGCCTGGGACGGAGGGAGTATATTTTAAAAAAATAATAATAAAAAAATAACTTCTTAATACTATAAAATAAATGTTATAGCTTTCAAATTGTAATAATTCTATCCTTAATTATTTATCAAATTATTGAGAATTTAATTCATAATAATCAAAATTGTCGTAAATTTAAGTATATATATATTTTTTCACGAACATGCTTTTCCCACTACAAAAAAAATATTTTTTAGCATCCGAATTTAGCAACGGAATTCAATCAGTTGGTAATTAGCAACCACCACTTTACCAACAGAATTTTACCAACGGATTCCGTTGATAATCCGTTGATAAGCCAATTTAACAATGGAATTAAGGCTTTTAGCAATGGAATATTCCATTTCTAAAAAATAATTTTTTTTAATGCATGTGTACATGAATTTAAATTGCATTCCGTGCATGTGTAGTGCATGTGTACATGAATTTTAATTCACTAATTAGTATGTGTTCGAGCGTAAAACTATCAAGCATATCAAGGAAAAAGGAAAAAATATATTTATATATTTTTTATTTTTTATGTGTCATAAAAGAAGAGATGTCCCACAATCTGATACATTACTTGTGTCCTTCAATTATACATCTCATCTCATTACCAATACCAACAGGTAGGCCACCCTTAGAAGGTATTCATGACATTACACTTATTTGGTAGGCAAAATAGATGTAATGCAATTGTTAGGGCAAATTAGATAGAATACCTTTTATTTAGGGCATTCCTTGGCATTTCCCAAAAATAAAATATGACTCTTTGGACGGGACACCAAAATGAAAAAAAAAAGACTCTTTGGATGGGACGGAGGGAGTATTTCTTTTAATAGAATTTGAGAAGTAATATTTTTTTATTTAAAAGAGTGATAATTCATCTTCTAAAATTATTTTTTTATGTACTAAAAAATAATTTTATAAAACAGCGTACATGATGAGCCAGTGATTAGCCATAATATAGTGGGCATGACCAATTAAAGAAATTATCGAACCACAGGGAGGAACGTGCTAGAGTCTAAGCGATCTCGTATTTGTCATAGTATTATAGAGATGAACGAGAAGGGGAGATAATCAAGAAATGACAATAAAATAAAAGGATAGATGAATGGAAGATGGATGAATGAGCCAAGTAGATAGAGATGAGATTAGCAATACTTAAAGCATGGAAAATCTAGGTATCATGCATGAATTCATATGTGTCATGGGAAAAAGGCTAAGGGCCAACACTAAGATCACCTAAACTCCCTCTCGGAATGAATAGGATATGGAATGACATTCATTGGATTGGTTCTCACTCAAACAATTCCAACTAGGTACTAAGGTTGAAATGAGAGTCCCTTCGCATAATCTATTGACTTCTCAATCTAATAAATGATATGTTCTATCAAAGGGTTCTAAACTATGAAGGACTTCTCAATCTCTTCACAATCTATAATGCACATGAAGTGTTTGATGAAATGATTCACTTAATTATCCTAAATATGCAATTGACTTCTCAATCTAATCACATGCTTAAAACAATTAAACACACAAATCATCATAAACCTCAAGATCTAAAGCATCAATGATAGAAAATCAATTAACTCAATCAACATAATCATTCAATTGCAAAATACCAAAAATTATCCAACACAATTCATATTGCTAATCTCACAAGGGAGATTAGCCTCTCATATCCATAAGAAAATTAACATAGACATTAAATTCCTTACAAAACATGATAAACAATAGGTTTCAATACAAAGTTTAGATGAAAACTCCCTTGAATGTCTCCAATGGTGATCTTCTTCTTTCCCTTGCAATTCACCTCTCTTCCTTGCTTCTCTACTACATGGATGGAGGATGTGATGGTTGGATCAAGGTAGATCCAAAGGATGAAGAATGGATGAAGATGAAGGTGAAAAATGAAGGAAATGGTGTGTGAGGTGTGTGTGGAAGGGTTGGAATTCGGATCTTCTTCACATATTGAAGTATTGGGTATTTATACCCCTTGGGAGGCTTCTAGAAGGATTCTGTTTTTTTTCCAGGATTTTACACAGCACGAGTCGTGCTCTGCCACACGGCCATAAGGTGCCCGTGTTGCGTGAACGGATGCTCCCGCACGGCCTTTTCTTACAGGGCCGTGTTGATGACACGGCTCGTGCTGCCAACACGACTCATACGACTGGACACGGCCTTAAGGTGCCCGTGTTGAACGAATAGGTGTTACCGCACGGCCACCTCTTACAGGGCCGTGTTGGCTACACGGGCCGTGTTGGTGCTGGCTCCTGTATTTCTTCACTGTTTTGGCTCGTTCTCCCTCGTTTCAACTCCGAATTGAGATCCACTTTTTCCTACGTCTTCCTTATCATATCTAGCATCAAATAAAAAGTGAAAATTATAGGTTTAAGCTCATTCACACACATTTCCATAAAAACACAAAACACAACCAAATAGAACAAAAATACGGATAAAATAATACGAAAACACAAATAAAAAGATAATAAAATTTAGGTGAAAATATCACTCATCAGCCAGCTTCACAGAATACTTACCCTAGTATTAGCATGGATGATATATTTGAAATTATAGTAACTTTTGGAAATTCTTGTGTTTCCATGGCGCACGGTTTATCCACGGGGCACACAAGTTTTTACCTAAAGTAAATATTCATTTATTTATTTATTTTTGAGTTTTAAGAAATTTATTTTATGATACAAACAAATAAAAAAAATGTAAAGGGTTTTGTGGAAAGTTTTTTTTTCAATTGTTATGGCCATGGATTTTTTAATCGGAATAAATAGATCACCAACCCTTGCAACTCATCTGCCACCTGTACCAATGAAATTATCATACAATGGGATGAATTACTTGAAATGAGAAAAGCCAAATGGATTGAAGTGCAGAAATTAAAAAAAAGCCCAATAAATTGAAAGAGGAATAGGGAGATGCTATTTGTCGAATTCACAAGAATGAGGAATTTAGTACCATTTATGCTGCGTTTACATCCAGGGTTTAAGGGGGTTATCGCCATAGCCATATTTGAAATTTCTGGATCTTCGGTTTAATGATTTCGAAGGCAGCGTTCCTTCTAAGAGCTTCGATAAGGATTTGAATTCTTTGATTTTTAACGACAACTAATTCCTATTTGGTATTCTCAAGAATTTCGGAAACTCCACGATTTCTGTTTTGATGTCGGGTGTATCCCGGCGACGATGGGGAAGACTCTGAAAGAGCTAATTCTGATGAACGACAATCTCTCTCACCCACTCAACTTTGTGCTGCCATTGCTAGGGTTTGTGGTAGCAAAGAAGGGAATTCTCCAATGAGAAAATTTCATCGTTTTTTTTTTAGAAACAGAATAAAACAGCTTGAAATGGAATAGGATCAGAGGATGAACATAATACATTTCATAAGGTTAATTTAGTAAATGTTCAACTTTCTAAACCTTTAAAGTATTCTAGGATTAATTTAACCCTTCTATAATTACATATGTTCGCTATTTAATTAGTTCTCCTTCAATCTTCCCCAAATCTCTTCTCCTAAATCTTATTCTTTTCTTCCTCCTTCCCTTGGTTGATAGTTTGAAGTCGATAATGGTGAAATCCTCACAAAGCACGCCATTTAATTGAATTATTTTCCAAAGTTTCTCGTTTCCTTAAGAAGCGTGTTTCAGTGTCTCATCTTACGCTCAGTAGTTCTTTCTAATTTTTGTATTCAGAGTTATCTTCACTTTTTTAAAAAATACAAAATATATTACTGGGCCAACAAATGTAGGTAATTATGAGACTAAATTATCTCTTTGTTGGAGTATTCTTAATTTGCCAAGAACAACCAGCGATTATCTTTGGCGAATACCAATAATTGGAATTATGTATAAAATTGGTAACAAAATCTTGAATATTGACAAAATACCACTAGCTGGATTTGATTGAAAGAGATTTGAATACCAAAGTATAAGAATATGATAAAAAGAATGGCACTACAATTCTTCAATAAAATACTGCAAATTTACAATCATTAATCATGAAAAAACTAAATTAAAAAAGAAAGAATGTAAACGAATGATTAGCATTTAGGCAGTGGACATTGGTTCCGTGGGCTTTAGTTGGTGTGCCTATGTTTATGCAGGGGTGGAATGGTCTGTGGGTTCCTGAAGAAGTTGTGTGGATCAACCATTGTCTTGACACGAACAAGGCGATCAAAGTTGTTCTTGAAATATTTCCTGCCCCAAACACTTACCTGCGTGTAACTCATCCTCCCAACGTTGTTGTTGAATCCAATGTCGAGATCTCTGTAGTTAATGTAAGCAGCCCTGGGGTTAGCAGAGACGTATGGAGTCATGTAATCTGTTGAGAGGTAGACTCTTGCATACGTTAAGTCAACAATATAATACGTGGAAGATAGGTTGGATGATCAACTTATAGATCAAGGGTTATGATCGAGTGTTGTAAGAATGGGCTGCCAAGGTTAATGGGCTTAGATATTGAGGATAGCCTGCTATGCAAGTAAAGTATATATGATTTAAGATTATGCAAATCATATATTGTCCATATATATCATATTATCCATATATATCATATATTGGAGTGTATATATATGGGTTACGTTTTAGTCATTCAGTATGGTTCACAGAATCATCCATACATTCCAAAGATTAGGGTTTGTATGAGATCTAAGTTTCATAGTCGTTGTAACCCTAATCTCCTTTAAGAGTGGACGTAGGAAATTGTCGAACCACTATAATTCTTGGTGTTCTAAGTTTTCTTTTGTTCTTCAAACAATCAACATAAGTGTGTGTGCGTGTGTTTTCATGCAATAAGTTCTTGCAAAGTTTAATACTTGCGAACGATTCACAACAATTGGCGCCGTCTATGGGAAACGGGAATAGGGATGATCAAAGAAAGAAGAAGTGGAAATGGAAAAAGGAACGATCAAAGAAAGAAGAAGCAAGAAGGTGTGGGAAAGAAGGCAAAAACGAGAAGGAATTCCCTTTTTTTGAGAGAAGTCCGAGCGCAGAAATAACGCAGAAGCAATAACCGGAGTTTCAACCGTCGGATCAAGGTGAAATTTTGTCAGAACGTTTATAACTGGTTGATCTATATTCTTAACGGTTAAGATCGTTTTTGGAGCTCTTTATTGATGGGAATATACTGAAAACTGAAGTCAGATTTTTGGGTGATTCATTTCTTTGCAGCCGTGGTTAAAGGGTCGTTTCTCACAAACCATCCGTTGGATCGAGCTGTAATTTTTACAGCATGTCCAGGATTCATAGGATTGATTCTGGACGGTGAAGATCGGGTTCTAAGGTTCTAAGAGTTGTGAACATTGAACAGCAGTTGGGTTGGTGTTGTTGGTTTCGACGTCAAGGAGGTCACGGAGGATTTCAGAGAGATGATGAAGAAAGCGATGGATGGTCAAGAAATAAGGTGACTCTTGCAGATCAGCAAGAGGGATAAGGCTTCGTTCTTTTCGATGGCGGTTCGAACAGATGAATTCTTGAAATTCTTCTCGACGGAATGATAAGATCAATGGGGGAAGACCATTGATGAAATCCTTAGAGAATTGTGGGAGTTGGGTCGTGGATTTTACAATTCACATGCACAATTCGGGAGGGATTGAATTCAGATTAAAGTCGGTAATTCACATGCGCAATTCGGGAGGGATTGAATTCAGATTAAAGTCGGACTTAGGCGAGCAACGCTTCAGCAAAAATTAGGCGACGCTCGAAAGTGGTCGGAAGCGGCAGCTTCTCTCCATAGGTGATCGACAACGGCTAGGTGGTAAAGAATCAAAGCCTCATGGTATGGTGAGGAACTAGCTGCTGAGGTGGAGGATATTGCTCAAGGTGGAGCAATGGTGAAAGGTTGCTACTCGAGGTGGAGTAGTGATGCAAAAGGAGGGGTTGTTGTTCTCTTTTAAAAACAGTTAAGGAGTTTACTGGTCTCGTTAAAAACTGTTAAGGAGTTTACTGTACTCCTTAAAAACAGTTAAGGAGTTTGCTGCTCTCTAAAGGCAGTGTGAAGGATTTTGCTGCACTCGTTAAAACAGTGGATAAGGGTGGCTGCACCGTAATGCAGCAGGTGGGAGAAGAAGAGTAAGAGTGTTGATGTGGTAATGCAAGGTCTAAGGTGGAGTATTGTTGACAGGTAGACACATGCAAGGTCTAAGGTGGAGTATTGTTGAGAGGTAGACTCTTGCATACGTTAAGTCAACAATATAACACGTGGAAGATAGGTTGGATGATCAACATATAGATCAAGGGTTATGATCGAGTGTTGTAAGAATGGGCTGCCAAGGTTAATGGGCTTAGATATTGAGGATAGCTTGCTATGCAAGTAAAGTATATATGATTTAAGATTATGCAAATCATATATTGTCCATATATATCATATTATCCATATATATCATATATTGGAGTGTATATATATGGGTTAAGTTTTAGTCATTCAGTATGGTTCACAGAATCATCCATATATTCCCAAGATTAGGGTTTGTATGAGGTCTAAGTTTCATAGTCGTTGTAACCCTAATCAATAAGATCTCTTCTCCCTTAAGAGTGGACGTAGGCAATGCCGAACCACTATAATTCTTGGTGTTCTAAGTTTTCTTTTGTTCTTCAAACAATCAACATAAGTGTGTGCGTGTGTTTTCATGCAATAAGTTCTTGCTAAGTTTAATACTTGCGCACGATTCATAACATAATCGAAGGCCCTCCTGACTCAGTTCAAGTACTTGCTTAGATTGCTCGCCTCGGCTTCCTACCAATAGACTGTATGGAAGACTTTGTACAAGTTACCAGCCCTGTGAGGAACAGGAATGGCAGACTCAGATATTTCGGCCATTCTTCCACCGTACGGAACGAAAGACAGCGTTGACAGCCTGGCTTCTGGCTCAAAGTAGAGCTTCGTGATCCCTTCAAGGCCTTCCAAGAGAATGGGAGTCTTCACATAATCCGTTTTCCTCTGCATGTAAGACTTATTGGGCTGAACCCTACTCAACAGGGACTCAGGTCTATCTATGGCGTGTTGGTCGAAAAGTAGAGCGGATTGGATCCAACTCATTTCTCTGCAGTCTTCCCTCCGCAACCCCAGCTCAGGGAACCTCTCTTGCATCATCGCCATTAATCTATCGATCCTGCCTAGGAAAACTGTGAAGAAAGACGCCGACACTGTGATGTTCCTCCTTATTCCAACTTGGGTGGAATTAGCCACCACTGCATTGATGAAGAGGGTCATATCTTTGTCCATTGCAGGTGCAACGTACTGCCAGCGGTGGATGAGCTGAGTTAAAATTTGTTCCAAAGTCCTCTGGACGTTGAAGATAGTGATTTTTTCTGGAACATCAACCAGTCGAAGCTTCCATGCAACGATGACACCGAAGCTGGCCCCTCCACCACCTCTGATCGCCCAAAACAGATCCTCTCCCATTGATTTCCTGTCGAGAATTCTCCCATTTACATCAACTATTCTTGCGTCGATCACCTGATCAGCAGCCATCCCATATTTCCTCAAAAGTGAGCCGTAGCTTCCTCCACTAATGTGCCCACCAAAGCCCACGGTTGCACAAAAGCCACCGAAAACCCCCATGCAGTCTTAGCCTCAGCGTCTACCGTAACGCCACTGAGCCTGATCAGATCAATGATCACGAATGAGACAGTCGAAACAGAAGATATGGCCTCAAAGTCATTGCCCCCGCTTCGAGTTCAGACTTCCAGGCCGTTGCGTCTAGCATCAAGGACGATAAGGGGGATTGGGACTCGTGTTCCGGGGTTATAATGAAGCTGGGTTTAAGGGTGGAGTTGGAGACGTATCTGAGATTCCAGATGGTGAATTGCAGGACGGAAGAGTAAGACGAGTTGGAGGGAGTGTAAACAAGGTTAGAAATGGAGTTGTTTTGGGATCTTCCGTAAAGACATTCTAGAAAAATATTCTGATTAGCTGAAGCTGCTGGAGATAATATGAGACGAAGTAGGAAGGTGAGTGTAGGTATGAATATTGGAGGAGTTGTCATAATGTAATACTTCCTCCGTCCCACAGAAGTTAAGACATTTTTCTTTTTGGATTGTCCCATAGAAGTTGTTACATTTCTTTTAAAGCATATATGACCCACACAAAAAATATTAACATATTCACATTGGCCCACACACACTCCACACACACACTACTAATACACCTACCCACTATACATTAAATATTGTCTCACTTCACTTTACATTAAAATATTATACTCATTAATCTCCGTACCCAAAAAAAAAGTCACGACTTTAATGGGACGGAGGGAGTATATATTATCTTTTTCTTAGAGAAGAATGAAATATATATATGTGGTTATGAAAATGAGCTTGTGTTAATTTGTGAATGATTGATGCGGAGTGGAGTGGCAAGCTATTCTATTTATAATGATTCATTCTGAGGGGGATAATTAAAGCGTGTTGATCCACACTCGTTTCCATTGAAAATTTAATTTTATTATTTCTAAAAATTCATTGCAGAGTTGAAGGAGATGAATCATTTCATTAGCAAGTTCTTTGTCAGGGTTTTGCATGTTTAGCGCTAAATTCAAATTACATGGAAGTCAAAGGGAAGCTACGCATACATACTCGCGTATTTTTATATTTTTATTTTATTGTTTTGGTCTTATGACCAAGTCACCACTCATCACCGTATTTATACATATACTTTAAATAGTGGAGTATATATATTCACACCCATTTCATTAATTTTTTTTTTTTAACATTTTCAATATCTGGGATAAATTATCTATTCGAACTTTGAATTATTTTTTCTATTGATAAGAGTTGAGTTTGAAAAATTAATAAATTATCTATTCGGGGTTTAAATTATTTTTTCTATAAAATTATTAATTTAGAGCCCGAATTTAAGTCCTAAATTAATAAAAGAGTGAGACTCTTGTGCTCCCGGGATACCGTATCCCAATCTCAATTTAACTCTTGTGTCCCCTGGGACGCTATGTCTCCAAACTCAATTTAAACCATAACAATATAAATGATTAAATAGGATATGGAGAGGGAGAGTTGAGAACACGGTGTCCCCGACACAAGAGTTTTTGCCTTAATGAAATATGAGACAATATGTTATTTTTAAATACTACATAAAAAGATTTAAGAAAAAAAAAAACATTTCCCTTATAACTAAAATTGTAAAGTTTTAATGACATATTCTACTACCACATTAATTTTTTTTATCGGTAAATGTTAGTATAGTTAATAGTTAGCTCGCCAAGCACCATACTCCCCCTTCTCCAACTCTCCTTATATCTCCTCTCCTAATTCGTTCTTAATGGGAATCGTACTTAAATCTCTCAAATAAGTGAAGAGTCCAATGACCAGGTGAGTTACCCCACCTGATTATTTTCATTTTAATCTATCTCATTATACTGTAAACAATCTTAATTTGGTAAAAGCACTAAACACTATTTTTATTTTCAAATTTTCATCCTAATTTGGTAAAAGCACTATTTTTATTTTCCAATTTTCATCTGTTCCAATACATGTTATACTATATGCTTTACAAGTTGAATTTGTTTTTTTTTCCATAACTAAATAGAACTTTAAATAGTTATTAAATCCTATCATATTTAGATAAAATCAGGCTATTAATGAAACATATTTCTATATATTTCTACCCTCATCAATTAGTCTCGTAACATATTTTATTGGTTAATTTACATCATAATTGAATTGTTGCATGTGGCGCACGGGACATTTTCAGGCCAAACTTGAAGATTCTTGACAAAAAAATTTGCCAAAATTAACCAATATTTACACCCCAAAATATCTAAATGTACCCATATAAATTTTAATTTTGAATATTTAAAGTAAATATACTTACTTACCCTTCTGTTCTTTTTTCTATGGAAACTAAATAATTTTATTTTCTACGTCTATACATCTCCTTATCTCCTTCAACTTCTCTCACTTTGCCCTATCTCCTATTACTTCTCGTAGTTAGTCGTCGTTTTAGTGCTTCTCTTCCCACAATTTTCAGAATTCAATGCTTCCACTCTTCGTCCCATTCATTGATACATGACGTAACTAGCTATACTTCATATTTTCCTATCATAATGATCCTTCAATGGCAGCCACAGAGTGGTGACTCTATCGGATCCATCGCAACCAACACCGTCCCAACCGCAACAATCATAAAATATGGACCAGTTTTGAGGAGGCGTAGAAGAGATACTAATGTTGAACGACTATAACGCAAATAAGAAATGCTGAACGACAATATTAACGCAATTAAGAAACATAAACCAAGAGTAGTTTCAGCAGGAAATTGCACTGCAACCAATCATGTGTGGCTTCTCCATTATTCTTTCTTCTTTACGAATTTTAAACCCAATTTCATGCAGAGAAAATGAATGGATAGAGTGGGGTGATTTTGACATTCAAAATGATATATACTTATTACTGTTTCTACTATTATATTATAAAATAAAATAATGTAATAACTTCATGATCTTATTAATGGTGCATCTGTGACTGTTAATCATGTGGAGCAAGTGACATTTAGTACAAGCATAATGTAGGTTGATCTGCAGATTGCAAATTAACCAAGGGATAGTGAATTTAAAGGGCATAAATGTCTTAAATTGGGGTATATGTAGTAAACTTGTTCTTGTTTATATTATATATATTTATTTGGGGTTTATTAATATATGAGGCATATTTAGCAAATTCGGGGTGCGAATAGCCACTCCCTTAACCCATTAAATAAAATATACTCCCTCCGTCCCGGCCAAAGGTCACCGGTGGCTTTTTGCACGTTGATTAATGAATATTATTATTTTATGTGTAGTGTGTAGTTATATTAGTAATGAGTGGTGGGCAATATGTGGGGCCCTTTTACTAAAAAGGGAAATAAGAACATCTGGGTGAAATACCTAGTATAGTAAAATGGTGGGACGGAGGGAGTAGAACTAAATATTTAATAGAAATAATTTTTAAAGTCCAACTTAATTGTGGGACCAAACAAAATTTCAACTTATAAAATACATGCAACATGTATGGGAATGTGAAAATTAAAATAGATTTTGGTGCTTTTAGCAAATTAAAATCGTTCACAATTTAATGAGAAATACTAAAATGAAAAATATTTTACCAAAGGTAAATTTTGAATAAAATGTAGAAATAAATTAAAATTAATGTGGTAATGGAAAATTTCGTTAAAACTTTACAATTTTAGTTGTAATGAAAATGTTTTTATTTTTAAAAATATTTTTATGAAGTATTTAAAAACATATACTCCCTCCGTCCCAAAAAATATTTGCATACTTTATATTTTGGCCCGTTTTAAGAATATTTGTACACTTTAAATATGAAAATAATACATAATATCAATAACCTTACAATAATATAATACTCCCCTGTCCCATTTTAATATTTACGTTTTTTTTGTACGTTGATTAAAGAATATAATACTAATGGATAGTGAGTAGAAAGATATACTCCATCTGTCCGCTGATAATGTATCAATTTTGTTATTTTGGTTGTCCATTATGAAGATATCCATATTTCTTTTTTAGAAAAAAGACCCCACACATAATCCACCACTCACCACTAATACAACTATCCATTTTACATAAAATAATAAAACTCTTTAATTTACGTACAAAAAATAAACAATTACCTTATGGATGGACGGAGGTAGTAATATTTGATGTAAAGTGAATAGGAGTATTAGTGTTGGATGTGTCAACCATGATATTAATTGTTTTAGGTGAGTTGCCCAAAATAAAAATATGTAAAGATTAAAATTGGATAAAGTGAGTATTACATATAAATACGATCTTCTTTTTACACAAAATCTAGTCAAAGTTAACTATATCATACTCACTCCGTCAATCTATCTATTTTACCATTTTGAGTCTTTCATCCTTAATCTATTCATTTCCCTTTTTGGACTATGGGACCCACACCCTCCACTAATACAATTATCTACTATACATAAAATAATAATACTCCTTAATCCACATGCAAAAATCAATGAATACATTGAGGATGGATAGAGGGAGTACACTTTATTTACCCCAACTCTTTCTTATAATATTACAATGAAAAGTTAATTTTTTAAAATAATATTACAATAAAAAGTTAATTTTTTTAATCTACATGTATTCTTGAAGGGAGTAATATTTATTGGAGTATATAAAAAAAAAAGTAATTTGAATGAGACGGGTGTGAATGAGACGGCTGGTGACTTGGTCATTAGACGAACACAATAAAATAAAAATAAAAATAAAAATACGCGAGTACGTAGCTTCCCTTTGACTTCTACATAGTTTGAATTTAGCACTAAACATGCAAAACCCTGACAACCAACTTGCAAATGCCTTCAACTCTGCAACGAATTTTTGGAAATAATAAAATAAATTTTCAAGGGAAACGCGTGTGGATCAACACGCTTTAATTATCCACTCGCCTCAGAATGAATCATTATAAATAGAATAGCATGACACTCCACTCTGCATCCAAATTATCCAATATCATTCCACAAATTAACAGAAGCTCATTTTCATCATTCTTCTCTAAGATAATATTACATTACATCATGAGAACTTCAATATTCATATCTGCACTCACCTTCCTACTTCTTTTCATATTATCTCCAGCAGCTTCAGCTGATCACAATAATTTTCTGGAATGTCTTTCCAGAAGATCCCAAAACAACTCCATTTCTAACCTTGTTTACACTCCCTCCAACTTGTCTTACTCTTCCGTCCTGCAATTCACCATCTGGAATCTCAGATACGTCTCTGACTCCACCCCTAAACCAAGCTTCATTATAACCCCGGAACACGAATCCCAAATCCCCCCTATCGTCCTCTGTGCTAGACGCAACGGCCTGGAAGTCGGAACAAGAAGGGGGGGCCAGGACTTCGAGGCCTTATCTTCTGTTTCACCAGTCTCATTCGTGGTCATTGATCTGATCAGGCTCAGCGGCGTTACGGTGGACGCTGAGTCCAAGACTGCATGGGTTGAGGCCGGTGCAAACCTTGGTTCTGTATACTACAACATTGCTCTGAAGAGCTCCACCTTGGGGTTCCCTGGCGGCTTTTGTGCGACTGTTGGTGTTGGTGGGCACATTAGTGGAGGAGGCTACGGCTCACTCTTGAGGAAATATGGGATGGCTGCTGATCAAGTGATGGACGCAAGAATAGTTGATGTAAATGGGAGAATTCTTGACAGGAAATCAATGGGAGAGGATCTGTTTTGGCGATCAGAGGTGGTGGAGGTGCCAGCTTCGGTGTTATCGTTGCATGGAAGCTTCGACTGGTTGATGTTCCAGAAAGAGTCACTATCTTCAACGTCCAGAGGACTTTGGAGCAAAATTTAACTCAGCTCATTCACCGCAGGCAGTACGTTGCACCTGCAATGGACAAAGATATGACCCTCTTCATAAATGCAGTGGTGGCCAATTCCACCCAAGTTGGAATGAGGAGGAACATCACAGTGTCGGCGTCTTTCTTCACAGTTTTCCTAGGCGGGATCGACAGATTAATGGCGATGATGAAAGAGAGGTTCCCTGAATTGAGGTTGCGGAGGGAAGACTGCAGAGAAATGAGTTGGATCCAATCCGCTCTATTCTTCGACCAACACCCCATAGATAGACCCGAGTCCCTGTTGAGTAGGGTTCAGCCCAATAAGTCTTACATGCAGAGGAAAACGGATTATGTGCGGACACCCATTCCCTTGGACGGCCTTGAAGGGATCATGAAGCTCTACTTTGAGCCGGAAGCCAGGCTGTCGATGCTGTCTTTCGTTCCGTACGGAGGAAGAATGGCCGAAATATCTGAGTCTGCCATTCCTGTTCCTCACAGGGCTGGTAACTTGTACAAAGTCTTCCATACAGTCTATTGGCAGGAAGCCGAGGCGAGCAATCCAAGCAAGTACTTAAACTGGGTCAGGAGGGCCTTTGATTACATGACTCCCTACGTCTCCGCTAACCCAAGGGCCGCCTACATCAACTACAGAGATCTCGACATTGGAGTCAACAACAACGTTGGAAGGACGAGTTACTCGCAGGCAAGTGTTTGGGGCAGGAAATATTTCAAGAACAACTTTGATCGCCTTGTTCGTGTCAAGACCATGGTTGATCCACACAACTTCTTCAGAAACCCACAGACCATTCCACCCCTGCATAAACATAGGCACACCAACTAAAGCCCACGGAACCAACGTAGACTGCCTAAATGCTAATCATTCTTTTACATTCTTTCTTTTTTTAATTTGGTTGTTTCATGATTAATTGTAAGTTTGCAGTATTTTATTCAAGAATTCTACTGCTATTCTTTTTATCATAATCTTTCTTATATTTTGGTATTCACAACCCCTTCCGATCTTATCCTGCGGTATTTTGTCAAGATTCGTTACCAATGTCATATATATTCGCGAAAGTTAATCTCTCTGGTTGTTCTTGGCAAATTATGAATTCTCCATTCATTAGATTCTTGTCATATATCATAATCAATACTCAAAAATTCACTACATGCCCCAAGGTATAATGATCATTTGTAGGGTATAATTTTTTTATATCGTGAAACACTAAGAAAACACCAAATGTGGAATTGAGAATTCAATCCATTAATCTCTTTACATGATCACTACCTAACATTATTTTCAGTTGTAAACATTCATTAATTAGGGTTAATTGAATGTTTGGAATATAATTGAAAATAGCAAGGGATCATTCTCCCTTTCACTCTCATTCCATTCTGGGATCTCACCCTAACCTGAATCTCCCTTGAACATGGATTCATACCCTTTGTGGAGAACATTCTCCTACTTGATTCAGAAATAAAACAACTTGATTGTGAAGAAATTTATGTGAAATTCTGTAATCTTCTTACGAATAAATTAATAAATCTTACACTAATTACTTTTCGTTATTACGCTGGGAAAATCACGTATAGGGTAGAGTAAGTAATTTTAGTATAAGTTTAAATATATTTTTTTTATTAAAAGGGTATTTAAATTATATTAATTAATGATATTTTAGTTTAAAAAATTTTGGGATATCCATAGTAATTTGGGAATATGAATAATCGACTATAATTTTTAATATAAAAGTTAATACATTTTGATATTTTAAGTTAGAAAGTTAATTTAGTCAAAGATTAAAGGAAAATTACAATTTCAAAATAGTAATTCAGGGGAATTTGCATTTGTAAGAAATTATGTTGTTCATTGATAATTATAGGACATTATATCTTATTACATACAAGTTGTTGAAAATTAATTGCTACACACATAGCATCCACGTGGACATCATCAGTCACGTCATCTGCCATGTAGGATCAGTTCATCGAAAAACTTCAATTTGATACAATATTGGCAAAATTCATTAGTGTTTGGTACAAAATTGAAAGAAAAAATATATATATAGCAAAATTTGATTCGATTACATGACCAAATTGGTTTTAATCCCAACTTGTGTTCCCCGGGCGTGACTCTGACTCACATGTATCCGTTATATTCTTTTTTAAAACGGATAGTTTTTCTTTTACACCATATTAATATGGCAAAAACTTGTGTGCGTCCGGGCGCACGGAAGTACACTCCGTGTGCTTTTATAATTTGTGTTAAATTGTATACCATTTAGTATAAAGATGTGTACCCTTTATTTTTTTGAAGAAAAATAAAAAATATAATGAAAAGTGTATACCCTTCAGATAGTGTACCCTTATTAATTAAAGTGTATACTCTTTAAAACAAGATAATTGTTCTTAGTCGCATTTCTTGTAAAATGTTTAAGAGTAAGATACTCTATCGTCGAGTACACGTGTGACAAAGTACAAAATTTATAAGATTTTCATTCCAAGGGAAAGTAAACTCATAGTTGTATCCGAATTTTTCATTGATTTATGCTTTGTAAGAATGATAGATTGAAGGTTTGGTATTTAGACTACTACTTATTGTTCTACTCAATTAACTAAAAATATGAACTAACAACGTATTGAATCAAACAACAAACAAATGATAAATGAGATGGAGATAGAATTCACTTGAGAAGAGAGTAAGGCTAATCATAATCATGGTTAAGAATCTAGCTAGATATGCATAACTTTTGATGGTGAACTTCATTAATTTGTGGACTAAAAGCAATCACGTTTTTACCCCTAATTCCTATGGTCAAGGTAATTAGATTCTCGACTCTTTTAAAAGTCTAAATCTCCTATGATTGTGCTTAATCTCAATTCCCTTAAGGTACTATGATAATAAATTTGGTTTTTTTCACTCAATTTCTTAAGTGTCCCTCTATGAGTGTTCTAAGCATAAGAAAGGTATGCCTTACCTCCCCTCACACTAACATGCATGCTCACCTTAATACATGATTCAATTGAATATCTAATCATAATATTGGAATGGTCATCCTAACACTATGAATAGAGAATTTAATCACACAAATATTGAAATGAAACATGATTCATTAATCATAAAAGGAAGTCCAAAATTAACTTAATTCAACATCTCAAATCCTACATATCTAGCATTCTTCTCAACCAATCATATGATTAGCCCTACTATAGGACTAGCCACTACACATTGTATTTATATCAATACAATCAAAGGCTTGCTCCATTTGAGCCAAAATGAGAAGAAAATCAACAAATGAAAAGTAGATTGGCTTTCCTTTCATGGAGAAACCTTCCTTCTCTTCAAAATGCTAACTTCTTCAATCCTTGATACTTTTCTCTTCTCAAATGGTGGATGGATGATTGATGGATGGATTGTTGAAGATCAAGTTGATTGGATGGATGAATTGAAGAGTGGAAGAGATGGATCGGATGGAGTGTGTGAAATGATGGTGAGAAAGTGTGTGTGTTAATCTCCAAAATAACTGTCAAAATGAGGCTCCCCTTCTAATTTTCGTACCAATTGTGCATTTATACCCCTTGGGGACTTGCTAGAAGATGATGCATAAGGTAAGAAATTTTATGGCTATGACTTCATTTAACAAGGATGGCCTAAGATCATATCATAAATTTCAATCATTCGGGCTTCGTTCCTATAGTCCATGAGTAAATTCTAGTTTATCTAAGTTCAACCTGTCCTCTCATCAAGAATTAACCATGGAGGCACGGTTGAGGCTCAACTCTCACAAGCTTTTGCTTGGATAAAAAAACATAATTATCCTTTATACTTCTCAAAATTGAACAAATTATGTAATCCATGTCACAATTTTGACTAGTAAAAATCCTTAACATGCTTGCCATCACCTATCACAAACAATGCATCATAGTGAACGATGTCATTTTCACCTAAATTTTAGTGTCTTTATTATGTGTTTTTGTATGTTTTTATTTATTTTGTATATTATTTGGTGGTGTTATATGAAGATATGGAGATGTGTGCTTTGAAATGATAAATGTGTGATTTTCATGATTAAGTGCCTTAAATTGTGCTATATTTATGAATATTTAGAAAATTAGTAAATTGGTGTAATTTGTGTAATTTTCAGGTAAAAATGGATTCTAGACATGATAAAGAAGATGTGGAAAAAAACAGAGCTCAATTCGGAGTTGAAATGAGGATGAACGAGCCAAAGCAAAATACTGAAAAATGCATGTCTAATTTGTGTAATTTTCTGTATTCTTGTGGAGCTCAAAACTAGACTTGTGATATATGGTTGGAAAGTCACAGAAGAGAAAATTGTGTGAGCGTAAGAATCATTTGAATCAAAGATCGGATGTGAAAGTTATGTGCGAAACGGTGAGACTGCGCTGCACACGATGACCCTACACGGCCCGTGTGCTGCTACACGGCCTGTGTAGGTGCAAAAGGCAGTTTTATGATATCCACTTGTTCTAGAAGCTTCCATGGGGGTATAAATATATTTTTTGACCACAAAATCCGGGAGGAATCATTTGGGATCAGTTTCCACACACACTAGACACCAAAATCACACACATTCATCTCCATCTCTTCCACCCTTCACTTCATCTATCCAATCTACTTGATCTTCTCAAATCCATCCATAGATCCATCCATACACCAATCTAAAAAGAGAAATTTATCATTGGTTGAAGATTTTAGCATGATCAAGGTGGAGAAAGTTCACCATCAAAGGGGAGCCACCTTACCTTTATTTTGTTATTTTCTTCATTATTTGGTTCAATTGGAGCATGCTATGGATTGTATTGATTTTACTATGATATGTAGTGGCTAGTCCTCATGTGAGGCTAGTAATATGATTTGTTAGATATTATGTAGATTTTGTACACCACATGTTTGATGAAATGATTGTTATGAATATTTTCTATCATGAATGCTTATTCTCATTTTATGTATGATTTGTATGATTAAATTCTCTATTCATAGTGTTAGGATGACCATTCCAATATTATGCTTAGTGGCTTAATTGAATCATTGATTGTATGAGATGACTTAGTTAGTATGAGGAGAGGTAAGCCACACCCTTCAAGTGCTTAGAACCTCATGATAGAACATTAGTGATGAACTAGAGAGGGGAACCCAACTTATGATCATAGTACCTTCATGGGAATTGAGAGTAAGAATAATCCTAGGAGATTTAAACTTGTAAAATAGTTGAGAACCTAATCACCTTGGCCATAGAAGTTAGGGGTACAAACGTTATTGCCCTTAATATCATAACATGAAAATCATCAATGCATGTGTGTGTGAGTCTATATATACCTTGTCCATAAATGTTGCTTGCCTTACATACTTCTTAGATTGTTCACCTTCACCCATCATCCATCTCATTTGTATATATTCTATCTTTAATTGCTTTCCTAGTTGTTAGTTTGTAGTATAATCAATCTCTCTTTTATTGATTTGTCCTACTAGAGTGAAGCACTTCTCAAACACGGCTACCCACTTTCACCCTTGGGTTCGATATCTTATAAATTTTGTACTTGGTCGCTTACTTGCTACACACGATAGAGTACACTTGCTCTAAATCAATTTATACTAAAATTAAAACCAAGTTCATGGCGCCGTTGCCAGGGCGAAAGCCTTCGGTGTAACGTGTTTGAATTTGTTAGCTCTACTTAGGATATTTTTCTTATTTTTGCATCTTTTATTTGTTTTGAAAAATCTTGTTCTAACTTATTCTTCTTAATAGGTACGACAACCTTGAGAGAAGGGTAGCAAGAGCAACCAAAAATAGTAAGTGAAGAAAGTTGTAGTGAGCCTTGAAAAGAAGAAGTATGAACATGGATGGTTGAAACCAATACTTGGGAGGAAATTATGGAAATATACTTGGTTTGGTTCCACCACAACAATCAAATGGCTACAAGGATGAGAGCAACTATGGGTATAGTAGTCGAATGAGTCAAGAAAGCTCTCAAAGCTACAACAATGGAATATATGGGGGATGGCAAGGAGCTTACAATGTGGATACATTCCAACTGTATCAAGGAAATATTTATTCCGTACCAAGTTCTTACAACAATCAAGTTCCTACGATTACTCCTCTATCCGAAAATAATGCCTTGATGGAAATGCTTAGAAGATATGCTTACGGAAGTAATACAAGGCAAAGTTTTCAACCAAGTCTTTCAAGCTATGAGTCTCAAAATGCCTACTCAATGCCTACTTCCAACTTTAATGGGGGACAAATGTGGAACATGCCCAATTACCAAATGGGGCAGGAAACATGTATGCAAAACGGGTATGTTCAATAGAATTTCCAAGAAGAGTATCCACCATATGATGATGGGAGACCTTCCTTGCAAGATCAATTAAGTCAAATGATGAAAATGCTTGAAGAAGGAGAAGAAGAAAATGATAGGAGACTTGAAGCCCTAGAACATCGAATGAGTCAAATGATACAAGAACGGAATACTCTTCGTGAAATGGAGAATTTTGATGAAAAGATTGAAGAAAATTTGGAGGTAGAAGAGTATTCGAGGGATAGTGAAGACTCAAAAGATGTTGAACTTAGTGAGGATAAGGAAGACAAGGAATAAGAAATGTTGGCGGATGAAAATTCAAGTGAGATGAGTAAAGAGCCTAAGGTAGAAGAAAGCTTAAAGGAGGAAGAGAATATCTATGATTTCTTGTCTCTTGTTGATAACGAAAAGTTAAGTGAAGATGAAGAATCAAGAGATGAGTATGAATTTGATGAAGTGGAACAAGGTGTAGAAGCACTTAATGAGGAGTTCTGAAGTGAAATGAGCATGTCTACACCTTTTAACTCTCCAAGTTGCATTGAATTTCAAAATATTGTTTATATTGACTTTGTCTTACCTATTGATTCTTCTCAATGCCTTAGGTACAAAAGAGAACTTGAACAAGTGTTGGGCACTTACTTGATTGATCGGTGTAAAATTTACCTAAAATTATTGGCTTAAATGCATGAATTTATGTGGATTTATTTGGATTTAATTCAATAATTAAGCATGACTTTAATAAAAATACTATTAATTGCTTAATCATTTTGGGTGAGATATTCTTATTTATTTTACAGAAAAAGGGTATTTTTGTGCTTAAAAGAGCGAAGAAGGAAACGAAAATTAAATTGGGATGAACACGAGAAAAATTGGTAGTAAGTGAAAAGACAACAGGTTTTAAAAGGAGCCACAACAACATTTTTTCTAGGTGTTGTGAAATAGAGGCATAGACAACAGCTGTCAGTGTTGTCTTTTAGGCCATCGGAATTGTTGTCGTATGAACAGAGCAGAAAATAAGTTTCTGTAAGAGAAACTATATCGAGTTTCTCACTCCTTGATCGAGTTTTAAGGATACGCGCCACGTCATCCTGTTATGCATTTCACGCAAGGATGCATGCTGGTGGTCCGGGCTTTAATTATTTTTGCTGATGGGCCGCTCAGCTGGGCCATGTTGGTGGAAGAGAATTGGGCCGCTGGAGCGTGCATGCAATCCACGACCTCCAGGGTGTGGAGGGCGCATGCAATCCGCTAAGCTTGGACCGATTTTTGTTCATAAACCATACGGAAATGTTATTAAATCATCAAAGCCTGATTCAAAATTAATTTAAAAAAAAGTGCTGATGGGATTCGAACCCGAGATCTCTTGGACGCATAAGAGCTCCTCCAACTGCTAGGCTACAACCGGTTCATGCGACAAAACCGTACGGATATATTATTTAGTCTAATTTCCTGGAATCGAATTTTGAGCCAGAAAAGCCATTTCCACCCTTAAGCCCAATTATCCACCCAAGTATATGACTCAAATGTTGCCCTAAACCCTTTGAGCCTCCACACATATATATACTCTCTTTCTCAACCTTGGAGCAACCAATCCCCATTCCCAACTCTCCAATTTCCAAAAATCCAAATTTCCATTTTCTTCACTTTTGTAGGCCACCACACCACCACTCTTCATCCAAGAGAGATCTCCACTAGTTGAGATTCCTCCTCTTAGGGGGGAGGATTCCATTTTAGTTTTAATATTTTTTTTAGATTAGGATTTTATTGCTTTCCAAGAAGGTGGAGACACCAAGGAGTGGATAATCTTCATGAATGTAAAACTTCATTAAGGTGTAATCTAATCCTACTTATTATCTTTCTATTTTCTATATTTTGGTGGTTGATTGAAGTCATGATTATTGATTAATTTATGAAAATGTCTTGATTGAATTTCCAGCTTTGATTAGATTTTATTTATGAAATTCACATGCCTTGTAATAATATGAGATTTATGTCTTTTATATTAGTACATTGTGATTAAGTTGTTATTGTGTATCGACATGTCATGTCGTTGCTTTACCCTTAATTGTTTTCAATGATTATCATATGTGAGTTTCTTCCATTTATTACATGTGGGTTTAATATAATGGGAGCCTAGCCAAGGATTTCTTATGTTTAGAACAACATAAATGAACACTAGTGAGATCACTTGTAATCGAGGATTAAACTAGTGAAGGGAACCCCATCCATACGAACATAGTACCTTGAAGGGAATTGCAAGTAGGATAGATCCTAGGAGCTTTTTAGGGGTTATGAAAATAATCTACATCCTATTCACTATGGCCATTGGGGATAGGTGGAAATCGTGATCGCCCTTACCATGATTTGCTTAAAAATAAAAAACAATTAAAGATGTTGGATGATTGATTATATGAGTGCATCATGAAAACTACTATGGCATTGAAAATTCAAAAATATTATAATTAGATTTACTTTTCCATGCATTTCATTTTCTTTTATTTTTATACCTCCTCTTCGATCGTCCTTAACTAATCACGATATAATACCTAAAGGCCATGAATCCTAAATTCCCTTGGGTTTGATATTTTGTTGCTTGGTCGCCCAAACTACAAACGACCAATCAAATGGCGCCATTGCCGGGGAATTTAGTTGTATTTATGACTTTGAGTTCATTGAGTGGTTAGGATAGGGACATTTTTTTTGCTTTAATTTATTTTTTATTTTATGGTTGTGTTTGTAGGGACTAAAGCGTGGAACCATGGAATTGGTCTTGAAGAGCAAAGGAGTGGTGCAAATTGAGGTAACAAATATCTTCTCAACTTAAATTCGACTTTGTCTAATTTAAGTTTGGGGGGTATGTCGTCTTTGTTACTTGACTTTTCTACGGTTTGAATCATAAAATTGTATCCATGAACTCCTACTTGAGCATATTGTACCGGCGCACGTATAAGTCCTTACTCTTTTCCTTGGCACATATTTTTTTCTTTTTTTTGTTGTTTTTTTATTTTTTTTTCGTGCTTTTCTTGCTTTTTCTTGCTTTCAATAAAGAGAAAATCTTTCTTGCCTCTCTTGTGCTTCATTGTGAGAATTTTTGAGGCTATGATTTTTGGTTGAAATTTGTGACTTGATGGATATTTTTTTGTGTACTTGTTGAGTTATGGTTTGTGCTTGTTTCGTGTTGCCTTTCACTACTATTAGCCCGTGAGCTTTTGAGCCTTAAAATCATTAAATCAAATGGTTTTCCTTTCTTATGTGTGCATTCTAGAACTTACCATTGTGTCTTCTTGAAGCTATGTATATGTGTGAAGATTATTGAAAATGATTTAAGGCCATCTTTGTTTTGACAAGTCACTTAACCAAATCGATCCTACCAAATAAAATCATATCGTAGTTTGCCCCTTTGAGCTTATTATCCTATTTCTTTGGCAACCTACAAATTTAGCTATTTTATCTATATTTTATATCCTAATCACCATTGTCGATTAGTAGAGGATTAATGGGGATGAAGAGGTTGAATTGTGCTTACAAAAGAGTTTGGAAAAAGAGAAATGGTGAAAGTGAAAGAAAAAAGGGAGAAAAGATAAAAAAAAAATGGAGGTTGTGTGAAAAAGAAAAAAAATTGAGTGAAGTTTATATTAAAGAAGCATAAAAGAGCTCTACTAGAAAAATGGAAAGAGAGCCCTTGGGGAAAAGAGAGAAAAAAAACTCAATAGTGGAAGAAGAGAAGAAAAAGGTTCATTAATTTGTTGGATGGATAAAATTCTCTTTGTGATTAAGGTGGTAAAAGAAAAAAAGTGGCAATGAGAGTTGAGGCTACCAACCAACTTGAATTCTTCACTAATTTGAGAAAAGAAAGAGTGAGAGTTGATAATGGCTGTCAATTTAAATTCTCTACTAATCATGAACTTGCTTTTCCTAAATATTTTTCCTACCCAATACCAAAGAGCCTACATTACAACCCCATATAAAGACCTTATTGATTTAATAATCAATACACAAACAAGTGGTGGAGAGCGTAGACTTTTGGCAAGTATATGGTAATGTCATGCATTTGAATCGATTTTTGAGAGTATACACTTCTCCCGTAAGTTGGGATGAACACGAGAAAAATTGGTAGTAAGTGAAAAGACAATATGTTTTAAAAGGAGCTACAACAATATTTTTTCTGGGCGTTGTGAAATAGAGGCATAGACAACAGCTGTCAGTGTTGTCTTTTAGGCCATCGGAATTGTTGTCGTATGAACAGAGCAGAAAATAAGTTTCTGTAAGAGAAACTCGATAGAGTTTCTCACTCCTTGATCGAGTTTTTAGGATGCCCGCCACGTCATCATATTTTGCATTTCATGCAAGAATGCGTGCTGGTGGGCCGAGCTTTAATTATTTTTGCTGATGGGCCGCTCAGCTGGGCCATGTTGGTAGAAGAGAATTGGGCCGTTGGAGCATGCATTGGGCCGCTAATTAGGCTGGAGGCCTTTAATTAAAAATTAAAGAATTAAATGAGTGCGCCTGCCTGGAATCGAACCCACGACCTCTAGGGTGTGGAGGGCGCATGCGATCTGCTGGGCTTGGACCGGTTTTTGTTCATAAATCGTACGGAAATATTATTAAACCATCAAAGCCTGATTCAAAATTAATTTAAAAAAGCAGTGCTGATGGGATTCGAACCCGAGATCTCTTGGACGCATAAGGGCGCCTCTAATCGCTAGGCTACAACTGGTTCATGCGATAAAACTGTACGGATATATTATTTATTCTATTTTCATGGAATCGAATTTTGAGCCAAAAAGCCCATTTCCACCCTTAAGCCCAATTCTCCACCCAAGCCTAAATGTTGCCCTAAACCCTTTGAGCCTCCACACATATATATACTTTCTCAACCTTGGAGCAACCAATCCCCATTCCTAACTCTCCAACTTTCAAAAATCCAAATTTCCATTTTCTTCACTTTTGGAGGCCACCACACCACCACTCTTCATCCAAGAGAGATCTCCACTAGTTGAGTGGGGAGGAATCCATTTTAGTTTTAATATTTTTTCTAGATTAGAATTTTATTGCTTTCCAAGAAGGTGGAGACACCAAGGAGTGGATAATCTTCATGAATGTAAAACTTCATTAAGGTGTAATATAATATTACTTATTATCTTTCTATTTTCTATGTTTTGGTGGTTGATTGAAGTCATGATTATTGATTAATTTATGAAAATGTCTTGATTGAATTTTAGGCTTTGATTAGATTTTATTTATGAAATTCACATGCCTTATAATAATATGGGATTTGTGTCTTTGATATTAGTGCATTGTGATTAAGTTGTTATTGTGTATCGGCATGTCTTGTCGTTGCTTTACCCTTAGTTGTTTTGAATGATTATCATATGTGAGTTTCTTCCATTTATTACATGTGGGTTTAATATGAGGGGAGCCTAGCCAAGGAGTCCTTATGTTTAGAACAACATAAATGAACACTAGTGAGATCACTTATAACCGAGGATTAAACAAGTAAAGGGAACCCCATCCATACGAACATAGTACCTTGAAGGGAATTGCAAGTAGAATTGATCCTAGGAGCTTTTTAGGGGTTGTGAAAATAATCTACATCCTATTCACTATGGCCATTGGGGATAGGTGGAAATCGTAATCGCCCTTACTGATGAGTGATATTTTCACCTAGATTTTAGTGTCATTTTACGTGTGTTTTTGTATCATTTTATCCGTATTTTATGTGTATTTTGGTTGTGTTTTGTGTTTTTAAGAAAATGTGTGAGAATGAGCTTAAATGTATAATTTTTAGGTAAAATGAGATTCTAAACACGAAGAGGAAGATGTAGGAAAAATCGGATCTCAATTTGGATTTAAAACGAGGGAGAACGAACCAAAGACAACACAGAAAAGACAACACTATTCAGAAAAGTGTTGTCTATTCAGAAGTACAAGAGATGTACAGAGAGCTGAAATTTTGCATAAAAACACGGGCGTGTTTTTATGTAAAAGTGTCAAAACTCAAGTGCGACTTCCAGACTTCCCCTAGGGGGTATAAATACCCCCAATTACACCATTTCACCAGATTTTCGAGGGTTTGAGCTGCCACACACACATCACACACATTTTTCTTCATTTTTCACCATCTTCTCCATCCATTCTTCATCCATCCATCTACACTTAATCTCCTCCATCAAATCCACCATCCAAGTGATCAAGGAAGCAAGGGGGAGTGAAGATTACAAGAAGAAGAAGAAGAAGAAACTCCATTGAAGGACTTCAAAGGGGGAATCTAATTCAAATTTTTGTGAACTTCTTTATAGTTTTGTGATGGGATTTGTAGATACAATGGTCTATGTTGTTTTCTCTATGACTATGATAGGCTAATCTCCTTTGTGAGATTAGCTCCATGATTGGTGTTGGATAATTTAGTTTTTATGCAAATTGATTTTAATATTGAATGGGCTTTGTGTTATTTCTATCATTGATTGTCAATTGCTTGATGTAAATGATTGATTTGTGTGATTAATTGTCATGGGCATGTGATTAGGTTGGTAAATCAATTACATGTTTAGGATAGTTCATTGAATCATTTCATCATACACTTCATGTGCATTAATTTAGAATGAGATAGGTATATCCTTCTAAATTTGGGAACCCTTTGATAGAATATTTGATTAGCTTAATCGAGAGATTAGTTGATTAGATGAGGAGACCCAAGCTATTAGTGAATTCATAGTACCTTAAAAGGGAATATTGCCTATGATTTAGTACCTAATTAGGGAACTCGTAGAGTAATTAGTACCTAGTAGGAGGTGTTCGCTATGGTATCGATCTTAAGTGCTTTTGGGAGCCTTATTGAGGGCCTACATCCTATCCATCTTGGTAGAGAGTTTAGGTGGAATTAGTGATCGCTCCTATGCTATGTCCATGATAGATTATAATCAATTGCATGATTACTTTGTTATCCATGTCATGATTGTTGCTAATCTCATCCTTGCATCATTTGGAACCCATTTTATCTTTGCTTTTATCTTATTTCTTGCATTAGTTTAAGTGCATTCATTTGCACGCTTATCCTCCGTCCCTTTCCATCATCCTTATAAAATCACGATAAACTTGAGATCGCTTAAACTCTAGTACCTTCCTCCCTGTGGTTCGATAAATTCCTTAATTGGTCATCTCGACTATAACGACCAATTAAATGGCGCCGTTGCCGGGGAGGTAACGGTTGCTAGTAGTTTAATGAAGGATTGTTTAGAGTGGTCTTAATAAGGATATTTTTTTTTATTTTTGCATCTTATATTTGCTTTAGAAAATTTTGTTCTAATTTTTCTTTCTCTTATAGGTGCACACCTTGAGAAGGAAGAAGAAAGAGAACAAACCCAAAAATATGAGCTACATGGATATTCTTCAAGATATGGTGAATAGAAGTGCTCATCCCACCATGAACACACAAGGAAATTTTCAAGGATTTCAAATTCCATATTGTAATGCTAATTTACAACCAGATTATGGAGCACAAGTTCCGAATATGCAATTCCACAACAAAGTTATGAGAATTTTGGAGTTCCTCATCAAATGTGTCAACAATTATACCCTCTAGGTGTGGAAGATGTTTTTCAAGAAAATTCTTCTAGACATCAAGAAAGAAATCAACCACAACTATGGGAAGATTTTCAAGACTCCAACACCTCCTATTCCACCCAAAATGACCACATAGCGATGCTTGGAGATAAGTTGTTTGAAATGGTTATAGATCGCTTAGAAGAGGGGAGGAAGTCTAATCAAGCGTGGATTGATAGTATTGAAAACTTGTGTGAAATGATGACGAATACGATGATAACATTCAATGCTAAGTTGAATTCATTGGAGCACCAAGTAAGTCAAATCGTGTCCACCGTGGAAAGACTTCAAGAAGAGAACAACAAGCCTTCTACCTCTGGACCAAAGAGTGAATGCATGGTCGTTAAGGATAGAAAAGAGGCTAGTTTGGGGGTTGATAAGGTTATGAAAGAGAAGAGAGAAAGAGTTCCTAAGTGGGTGAAAGCCAAAGAGTTAAAAGATGAGTTGAAGGGGGAATTTGAAAGATTTGTCGAGTCTCTTGAAGTGATGGTTGAGAAAGTAAAGCTTCGAAACCAAGAGGAGATTCATGCCCTTATGGAAGAAAAGAAGCCTCCGGAAACTAAGATTACAAACGATACCCCACACAAGCCAAAACCTTCTCATTCTATTGAAATTTCAAATTCTCTTAAGAATTTTCATGATTTTATTGATAAAAACTTGTTTGTTGAAAATTATAGGAAAAGGATTGCAAGAGGGCACCAACACTTGTCAATGCCCGAATTCTTATCGGGGGATGTGGTTGAAGTTCAAAATGCATATAAATCCCCATGGAAAAAGTGGAACAAGTGGAAAGGGCCATTCCTTGTGAAGAACGCCTTTGGAGAACAATTGCATGAATTATTCAACAAGAAAGGACATGTTCTTGTGGTTAAGCGGGAGAGCACAAGGCACTACATCAAGAAGAAAACTATGACGGTGCCTAAGGACTATTCTAGACCACCATGAGCTTGCTAATATTGTCCAGCTTGAAGACTTTAAACTTAGCGCTAGATGAGAGGCAACCCATCATTATCTTTATTGCTTTATTTCTTGCTTTAAATAAGGATTGTGGATTTGATTTTGTTTTGCAATTTTGGTTTGTAGGTTGATTGTGCTCGTGAGGAAGATGCGTATTGGAGATACGAAAAGTGCTTGATTTGAAGTGTATAGGTAAGTGACACCACTTTTTGCAAACTTAACTCGAAACTCTTGTTTCAATTTAAGTTTGTGGAGATATGGCGTGGTGTGGCATACTTTATTTTGAAGGCATGTGTGGCATAGTTTATTTTGAAGGCATATACATTTCGTGTTTTTAGGCTAATTTTAAAATTTTTCTCATTAGTATTGGTTTGAATTTTGGTATGTTTGGTTGTGTTGAAGTACATGATAATCATATTTTTAATGATATTGTTGAGCTAATGTTTTTGATGAGTTTTTGAGAATGAATGAAGTATAGTGGAAGCACGAATTGAGCCCGTAGATCAAATCGAGATTCGTTGTGCATTCAATCCGGAAGCTCGTGCCAACCATTTTTACTACCAAATGCCTATTGAAGGAGTTCACTCTATACTCTACCACTTCTATTTACTTGACATGTTTTGATGTTGATTTGGATTGATGTGATTAGCATGCTACTTCATGTGTTATGTTTGTGGGAGGTTTACTTTCGTAATTTAGGATTTCCTTTTCAATCAAGATGGGGATGTTTGTGAGCTTACTTGAATATGGATGTTATGAATGTGTGCTTCATTTCTCAATGATGGTGATTTTTTTTATTTTTGCATGTATTGTGTTTTGTTTTTATGTTGTTTCTTGTTCTTGTTTAGGGATTGTTTTGGTGGTTTGTTTTGGGATGTTGTGAGTCATTTTTGAATATGAGTGATGACATGTTGTTGTGATAAGTGGTGACAAATTACGATTAAGAATCTCTACACTTTCAAATTGTGACATGTTTTATTTAACTTGTTCAATTTTGAGATGAATGTGGTGTAATAAGTTCCTTAAGGTCCAATACATAAGCTTGTGAGCATTTGAGCCTCAACCGTGTATACATGGTTATTCTTCATGAGTGGATTAGTTGTGTTTGATAAGCTAGAATTTGCTCAAGGACTATAGGAACGAGCCTGATTAGTGGAGATTAGTGAAATGATCTAAGGCCATCCTTGTTATTCATAGTCATTACCATAAATTTTCATACCATGAACATCATCCCTAGTCAACCAATTTGAGCCTATAAGCCTATTTCTTGTGAATTTAGCACATTACAAGCCTTGATTACCCATTTGAGCCTTATATAATTACCCTTTTTGTGTGAGTGATTGAGGAGATGTGGTTTAGAAAGGTTTGATGAGGAAGAAAAAGAAAAAGAAAATGGTAAACAAGCAAGAAAAAGGATGAAAAGAGCAAAAACAAGAATGCACGTGCAACCTTAAAACAAGAGAAGGAGCAAAGCAACAACAAGATGCTCAAGAAAATAAAAGTTCAAAGAAAGAAAGCATGCATCATAAGAAGCTCAATAAAAAGGATAAAGATGATGGATAGTGCTTGAGATTTGCAAAGATATAAAAGGAAGAAAAGAAAAGTGGAGGAATGGAAGAAAGTAGCTACCTTTTCAATTACTTACACTTGATTAGTCACAATTATCTATATTCTTCCTACCTTACAAAAGAGCCTATCATTACATCCTAAGTAAAGACCTTTTTGATCATTAATTAAAACTTTGGTGGTTTGTGAATATAGTCCGCGAGCAAGCTTATAGCGAGTTGAGCCAACCGGTTAATGAGTGTCGATTTACCTTACCTTAAAGAGTGTTGAGTGACATTGATATCTATTGTGAGGCTTGGACCAAAAAGGACTATATTACACTTTATTCTCTTGTGATTGAACTTGTTAATTCCTCATGTCATGAGTTTAATGTTGTAGGATGACTTAGCATAAATTGTGATTCTTATTGTTATTGATGTGTTATTACTTATGTTTGTTTAGTCTTTTCCTAGGTGAAAATCTCACCCCTTGATTTATCATTTTTGTTGATCAGGGACGAACAACACTTTAAGTTTGGGGGTGTGATGAGTGATATTTTCACCTAGATTTTAGTGTCATTTTACGTGTATTTTTGTTTCATTTTATCCGTATTTTATGTGTATTTTGGTTGTGTTTTGTGTTTTTAAGGAAATGTGTGAGAATGAGCTTAAATGTATAATTTCCAGGTAAAATGAGATTCTAAACACGAAAAGGAAGATGTAGGAAAAAGCGGATCTCAATTCGGAGTTAAAACAAGGGAGAACGAACCAAAGACAACACAGAAAAGACAACACTATTCAGAAAAGTGTTGTCTATTCAGAAGTACAAGAGATGTACAGAGAACTGAAATTTTGCATAAAAACACGGGCGTGTTTTTATGCAAAAGTGTCAAAACTCAAGTGCGACTTCCAGACTTCCCCCAGGGGGTATAAATACCCCTAATTACACCATTTCACCAGATTTTCGAGGGTTTGAGCTGCCACACACACATCACACATATTTTTCTTCATTTTTCACCATCTTCTCCATCAATTCTTTATCCATCCATCTACACTTAATCCCCTCCATCAAATCCACCATCCAAGTGATCAAGGAAGCAAGGGGGAGTGAAGATTACTAGAAGAAGAATAAGAAGAAACTCCATTGAAGGACTTCAAAGGGGGAATCTTATTCTAATTTTTGTGAACTTCTTTATAGTTTTGTCATGGGATTTGTAGATACAATGGTCTATGTTGTTTTCTCTATGACTATGATAGGCTAATCTCCTTTGTGAGATTAGCTCCATGATTGGTGTTGGATAATTTAGTTTTTATGCAAATTGATTTTAATCTTGAATGGGCTTTGTGTTATTTCTATCATTGATTGTCAATTGCTTGATGTATATGATTGATTTGTATGATTAATTGTTATGGGCATGTGATTAGGTTGGTAAATCAATTACATGTTTAGGATAGTTCATTGAATCATTTCATCATACACTTCATGTGCATTAATTTAAAATGAGATAGGTATATCCTTCTAAAATTGGGAACCCTTTGATAGAACATTTGATTAGCTTAAACGAGAGATTAGTTGATTAGATGAGGAGACCCAAGCTATTAGTGAATTCATAGTACCTTAAAAGGGAATATTGCCTATGATTTAGTACCTAATTAGGGAACTCGTAGAGTAATTAGTACCTAGTAGGAGGTGTTCGCTATGGTATCGATCTTAAGTGCTTTTGGGAGCCTTATTGAGGGCCTACATCCTATCCATCTTGGTAGAGAGTTTAGGTGGAATTAGTGATCGCTCCTATGCTATGTCCATGATAGATTATAATCAATTGCATGATTACTTTGTTATCCATGTCATGATTGTTTCTAATCTCATCCTTGCATCATTTGGAACCCCTTTTATCTTTGCTTTTATCTTATTTCTTGCATTAGTTTAAGTGCATTCATTTGCACGCTTATCCTCCGTCCCTTTCCATCATCCTTATAAAATCACGATAAACTGAGATCGCTTAAACTCTAGTACCTTCCTCCCTGAGGTTCGATAAATTCTTTAATTGGTCATCCCGACTATAACGACCAATCACTTACCATGATTTGCTTAAAAATGGAAAACAATTAAAGATGTTGAATGATTGATTATATGAGTGCATCATGAAAACTACTATGACATTGAAAATCCAAAAATATTATAATTAGATTTACTTTTCCATGTATTTTATTTTCTTTTATTTTTAAACCTCCTCTTCGATCATCTCTAACTAATCACGATACTATACCTAAAGGCCATGAATCCTAAATTCCCTTGGGTTCAATATTTTGTTGCTTGGTCGCCCAGAATACAAATGACCAATCATTGATAAAAAGGAATAAGTGGTGGTCACGAAAAGAGCGGTTAATAGAATGCAAGCTCAAAAGAATAGAATTTTTAAAGCCAATCTCGAAGGATGCTACCGAGGTCGTTACTTGCCACAAATGCCTAATAGAGGAAGAAGCACAAAGATTAAAATTTGATGGCAAAAGAACAAATGATATCCTTGGCCATTCCGATGAGTTTTTCATATTCCGTCTGGCTTGAAGATGTTAAACTTAGCGCTGGATGGAAGGCAACCCATTATTTGTTTAATTGCTTTCATTTAAATGCTTTGATTTAGTTTTTGTATTTTTGGTATGTAGGTTGATTATGCTCGTGAGGAGAATGCATATTGGAGATACGAGAATTTGAAGTGTGAAGGTACGTCTCACCACTTCTTACAAACTTAAAGTTCAACTCTTGCTTCACTTTAAGTTTGGGGGGATAATGCGTGGTGGACATACCTTGAATTGTTGTGATGCATATACTTCTCTACAAGAACCTCATTGTTGAAAACTACAAGGGTAAGTCCCACCACTTTTTGCAAACTTAATTCTCAACTTGTTTCTATTTAAGTTTGGGGGGAGAGTGCATGGTGTGACTCACCACTTGAGTGTGCTTATTATGATGATTGAGAGAGAGGTCTTATTGTAAAATTGGGTAAATTTAAAAAATTTTCTCATGAGTATTGGTTTGATTTTAGTTAGTTTGGTTGTGTTGAAGTGCACGCTAGTTCATTATTGATAGTAATTGTTGTGCTGATGGTTTTGAAGAGATTTTGAGCATGAATAGGGTGTATTAGGAGTGCAAAAACAGGGCAAGATGAGGCGTGAAGTGTAAAAATTGGAAAAACAGAGAAAATTATTGCACGAACCGTGTTCAGTACACGACCCTATAAGGAATGGCCGTGTACTGACATCAGAAGAGGCTACTCGCCCAGGGTCGAGGGCGAGCTCCGAACTCGTGCCGTGCAGGGAACAGAAACACGGGCCGTGTTCGGAACACGGCCCTGTAACACGCAGCCGTGCTTGAGCATCAAAAAATGCTACACGGCCATGACTGAGGCCGTGTAGCAGAACACGAGCCGTGTAGTGTTCAAAGGTAGAATTTAAAAACCTAAGTTCGCGAGTAGTTTCAAACATGCCATTCAGTCAGTACGCATCTGATCGGTGAGAAATTCACCTAGAATTTTGAGCTTAATTGCATGAATTTACATGGATTTATTTGGTTTCAATTCAATAATTAAGCATGATTTTAATGAAAATATTATTACTTGATTACTTAGTATTTTTGCAGAAAAAGGGATGTTGTTGAGCTTGAAAGAGCGATGGAAGAAACGAAAATTAAATTGAGATGAAAATGAGAAAAAGAGGGTTACAGGTGAAAAGACAACATATTTAAAGAGGGTTACGACAACACTTTTTCTGGGTGTTGAGAAAAATGAGCATAGACAATAGCTGAAAGTGTTGTCTTTTAGGGCTCGAAATCGTTGTCGTATGAATAGAGCAGAACTGAAGTTTCTGTAAGAGAAACTCGATCGAAGAACAGAAACTCAATCGAATGTTTTAGGAAATTGTCACGTCACCTGTTCTGCTTCTGTTCTTCACGCCGGCTCCCAATGGGCCGCGCAGTCGATCGAAGAACAGAAACTCAATTGAATGTTTTAGGAAATTGTCACATCACCTGTTCTGCTTCTGTTCTTCACGCCGGCTGCCATGGGCCGCGCAGTTGGGCCAGTGCTGATAACGTACATGTTGGGCCAAGCGTCGATCGAATGTTTTAGGAAATTACCACTTCACTTGTTCTACTTCTGTTCTTCACGCCGGCTACCAATGGGCCGCGCAGTTGGGCAAGTGCTGATAACGTACATGTTGGACCAAGCGCTCACCTGGGCTGTACATAGGCCTTTAATTTAAAAAAAAAAGAAGAAGAATTAAATTACGGAGGCTGGGTTCGAACCCGTGACCTCCGCATTGTTGGCGACCTCTTCAACCAGCTGGGCTACATGGTCATATGAAATGGGAACTGCCCAGAATATGTCTTAAACCTATTCTGAGCGCTTATTTAAAATGAAGAAAAAAATATGGGCAGCTGGGATTTGAACCAACAATCACCACCTCCAAACAAGTTCTTATGAGGAGCGCTCAATCACTAGGCTATATCCGGTTTGGTATCAAAGTCGTATGGAAAATGATTTTATTCATTTTTTCTGTATCTGATTTTTAAGCAAAAAAAGACCAAAGCCCAATATTTTTACTAAAGCCAATGAACCCAAATGTTGCCCTAAACCCTTTGAGCCTTCACACATATATATACTCTCCTTCTCATCTTTGGAGACACACAATCCACCAATCCCCATTTCCAATTCCATTTCCTCCTCCACACATCTCACTCCATTTTTCCTCTTCTTCACCATCATTCTTCATCCAAAAATTCTCCATTAAATAGTTTTAAGATCCCTCCCCCTTTCGAGGTGAGGGATCTGTAGTTTTAAATGTTTTTCTAGATTAGGATTTTATTGCTTTCCAAGAAGGTGGAGACACCAAGGAGTGGATAATCTTCATGAATGTAAAACTTCATTAAGGTGTAATCTAATCCTACTTATTATCTTTCTATTTTCTATGTTTTGGTGGTTGATTGAAGTCATGATTATTGATTAATTTAAGAAAATGTCTTGATTGAATTTCCGGCTTTGATTAGGTATTATTTATGAAATTCACATGCCTTGTAATAATATGTGATTTATGTCTTTGATATTAGTGCATTGTGATTAAGTTGTTATTGTGTATATGCATGTCTTGTCGTTGCTTTACCCTTAGTTATTTTGCATAATTATCATATGTGAGTTTCTTTCATTTATTACATGTGGGTTTAATATAAGGGGAGCCTAGCCAAGGAGTCCTTATGTTTAGAACAACATAAATGAACACTATTGAGATCACTTGTAACCGAGGATTAAACTAGTGAATGGAACCCCATCCATACAAACATAGTACCTTGAAGGAAATTGCAAGTAGGACCGATCCTAGGAGCTTTTTAGGGGTTGTGAAAACAATCTACATCCTATTCACCATGGCCATTGGGGATAGGTGGAAATCGTGATCGCCCTTACCATGATTTGCTTAAAAATGATAAACAATTAAAGATGTTGAATGATTGATTATATGAGTGCATCATGAAAACTACTATGGCATTAAAAATCCAAAAATATTATAATTAGATTTACTTTTCCATGCATTTTATTTTCTTTTATTTTTAAACCTCCTCTTCGATCGTCCCTAACTAATCATGATACTATACCTAAAGGCCATGAATCCTAAATTCCCTTGGGTTTGATATTTTGTTGCTTGGTCGCTCGAACTACAAACGACCAATCAGCATCCCAAGGTTCTAGTTCGTCTTGTATGCAGCTCGTTTGTCCATGCTAGCCATTTTCATTTCCAGATGTCATTTCAGGGAGTTCACTTTACTACTCATCATTTCTATTTGCTTAGCATAGACTATTTGATTTGATTTGAATTGATTGGAGTGGCATGTTACTTCACTTGTTATGTATTTAGGAGGTTTACTTGCTTTATTTTTCTTATTTTTGAATAAGGTGGCAAAATCTTGAGCTTATATGTTACTGGATGATGAAGATATGTGCTTGATTTTCTTTTGATGGATGGAAGGTCATTTTTGCTTATTTTGTGTTGTTGTCTTGTTCCTTGTTTGGCGAGTCTTTACTCTTGTATTTTGTTTGTATTTTTATTCTTGTATAGGGTTATTTGGTGGTTTGTTTCGGGAAGTTGTGAGTCATTTTTTAATATGAGTAATGGCATGTTGATCGTGATAAGTGATGGCAAACTATGTTGAGAATCTCTACTCTTTAAAATTGTGATATGTTCAATTTTGAGATGAATTGAGGTATAATGAGTTCCTAAGGGTCCGAGCAAAAGCTTGTGAGCGTTTAAGCCTCAACCGTGCATCCATGGTTAATTTCTTAATGAGTGGATCGATTGAACCTTGATAAACTAGAACTTGCTCATGGATTATGGGAATGAGCCTGATCGGTGGAGGTTAATGATATGATCTTAGGCCATCCTTGTTACTTTAAAGTCATTGCGATATATTTTCTTACCTTATACATCATCCCTAGTTAACCACATTGAGCCTTAAAGCCTATTTTTGTGATATAAGCACATTACAAGCCATGATTACCCACTTAAGCCTTATATATAACCTTTATGTGGATGATTGAGGAGATGATGGTTTATAAGGTTTGATGTGAGAATTGTGCTAGAGAAGAAAGGAAATGGTAAACAAGCAAGAAAAAGATGAAAAGAGCTCAAGCAAATACACATGCAACCTCAACATAAGAAAAAGGAGTAAAAACAATAAAAATATGCTCAAGCAAATGCCAAGTCAAAGGAAGGTAGCATGAAATCAAAAGAAGCTCAAGAAATCAAAGGAATGATAATGATTAGTGCTTGTGATGAGAAAAGAAAAGAAAAAAAGATAGAAATATGAAGAAGTTGAAGAAGCTGATCATCTCTTCGATTACTTACACTTGATGAGTCACTCTTATCCATAATCTCCCAACCCTTACCAAAGAGCCTAACATTACATCCAAAGATAAAGACCTTTCTGATCACTAATTGAAGCTATGGTGGCTTGTGAATATGGTCCGCGAGCAAGCCTAAGGTGCGTCGGGTTTAACCGGTTGATGAGTGTTGATATACCTTACCTCATAGAGTGTTGAGTGAAATAAAATCATATGTGAGGCTTAGACCGGAAGGAACTTGATTGCCCTTTATTTTCTTAGAGTTGAACTTGTTAGTTTTTCATGTCATGATCTTAATGTTGTAGGATTGCTTGATATGGTTTGTAGTCCTTGTTACTTATGATGTGTTATCGCTTATGTTCTTTAGGTCTTTTTGTAGGTGAAAATTCTCCCTCCCGTTTTCTCATTTTCGTTGCTCGAGGACTAGCAACACTTTAAGTTGGGGGGTTGATCATTGTCGTTTTCACCTAAATTTTGGTGTCTTTTATTATGTGTTTTTGTATATTTTTATTCATTTTGTATATCATTTGGTGGTGTTATATGAAGATATGGAGATGTGTGCTTTGAAATGATAAATATGTGATTTTCATGAATAAGTGTCTTAAATTGTGCTATATTTGTGAATATTTAGAGAAGTGGTAAATTAGTTTAATTTGTGTGATTCTCAGGTAAAAATGGATTCTAGACACGATAAAGAAGATGTGGGAAAAATGGAGCTCAATTCAGAATTGAAATGAGGAAGAACGAGCTAAAGCAAAATGCTGAAAAATATAAGTCTAACTTGTGTAATATTTATGTATTCTTGTGGAGCTCAAAACTAAACTTATGATATATAGTTGAAAAGCCACAGAAGAGAGGATCGCGTGAGTGTAAGAATCATTCGAATCGGAGATCGGATGTAAAAGTTATGCGCGAAACTGTGAGACTACGTTGCATGCGATGACCCTACACGGCCCGTGTAGGTGTAAAAGGCTGTTTTATGATATCCACTTGTTCTAGAAGCTTCCATGGGGGTATAAATATATGTTTTGACCACAAAATCCTGGAGGAATAATTTGGGATCAGTTTCCACACACACTAGACACCAAAATCGCACACATTCATCTTCATCTCTTCCACCCTTCACTTCATCCATCCAATCCACTTGATCTTCTCAAATCCATCCATAAATCCATCCATACAACAATCTAAGAAGAGGAATTCATCATTGGTTGAAAATTTTAGCATGATCAAGGAGGAGGAAGTTCACCATCAAATGAGAGTCAACTTACCTTTATTTTGTTATTTTCTTCATTATTTGCTCAATTGGAGTATGCTATGGATTGTATTAATTTTACTATGATATGTAGTGGCTAGTCCTCATGTGAGGTTAGCAATATGATTGGTTAGGTATTATGTAGATTTTGCACATCACATGTTTGATGAAATGATTGTTATGAATATTTTCTATCATAAATGCTTATTCTCATTTTATGTATGATTTGTATGATTAAATTCTCTATTCATAGTGTTAGGATGACCATTCCAATATTATTCTTAGTGGTTTAATTGAATCATTGATTGTATGAGACGACTTAGTTAGTATGAGGGAGGTAAGCCATACCCTTCAAGTGCTTAGAACCTCATGATAGAACATTAGTGATGAACTAGTGAGGGGAACCCAACTTATGATCATAGTACCTTCATGGAGTAAGAACAATCCTAGGAGATTTAAACTTGTAAAAGAGTTAAAAACCTAATCACCTTGGCCATAGGGGTTAGGGGTACAAACGTGATTGCCCTTAATATCATAACATGAAAACCATCGATGCATGTGTGTATGAGAGTCTATATATACCTTGTCCATAAATGTTGCTTGCCTTACATACTTCTTAGATTGTTCACCTTCACCCATCATCCATCTCATTTGTACATGTTCTATTTTTAATTACTTTCCTAGTTGTTAGTTTGTAGTATAATCAACCCCTCTTTTATTGATTCGTCCTACTAGAGTGAAGCACTTCTCAAACACGGCTATCCACTTTCGCCCTTGGGTTCGATATCTTATAAAATTTTGCACTTGGTCGCTTACTTGCTACACACGATAGAGTACACTTGCTCTAAATCAATTTAAACCAAAATTGATACCAAGTTCACATAGCTCACATTCAAAAATATTTAACACCTTCTCAAAACATACCACCAATCATCCTTATACAAGAATAAAAATTCAAATACAACACATAATAAAAGACTCACCAAACAAAAAACATAACAAAAGCACATAACATACATGATCAAAATCATCCATCACTAGAAATCAAAGCATATCACCTCATCATCCATAGCAAATAGCTCAACAAACATCCCATCCTTTATTGAAAATGAAATCCTAGATTACAAAAGTAAACCTCCTACAAACATAACACATGAAGTAGCATGCTAATCCAATACAATCCAAATCAATATCAATTCATGTCACGCAATTAGAAGTGATAAGATGTAGAGTAAACTCCCTTAAATATTTGAGAATAGAAATGATTGGCATGAGCTTTCGACTTGCATCCACAACGTTTTCTCAATTTGATCTTCGGACTCAATTCATGCTTGAGAATAGAAATGGTTGGCATGAGCTTCCACTCTACTTCATTTATGCTTTACAACTCATCAAAAACCATTAGCTCAACAATTGCAATTAAAATTAGGACTATCATGCACTTCAACATGACCAAACGACCCAAAATTGTAACCAAACTTATGGAAAAAATTTAAAATTGACCCAATTTTACACAAATTAGCCCTCAATCAATCATTAATTATGATCTATAACACGCTCAAGTGGTGAGTCACACCACGCACTCTCTCTCCAAACTTAAATCGAAACAAGAGTTGAGAATTAAGTTTGTAAAAAGTGGTGGGACTTACCCTTGTAGGTTCCAATGATCTTCATGAAGTTACCTTGTGATGACATATGTGCATTTCCAATATTCAAGTAAGTATAGCCACCACACACTCCCCCCAAACTTAAATTAATACAAGTGTTAAATTTAAGTTTGAATAAAATGGTGTGACATACATCTTCATTCCTATCAAGCACACCTCATCTTCTTCATTCATATCTTTCATCATGAACACAATCCACCTACATACCAAACTACAAGAAAAATAATTAAAAGCAAACATAAAATAAAACCTACTCTACTAAGCACTCAAAGAATTTCAAGAAGAGAGAGTATCCACATACATTATCTCCTTTTGAGAAGGAGATGAGTAATGTTTCACCCTGTGACCATTCACTACAAACTCATTGTTAGGACCCTTAAGCTTCAACGTATGTCCAGTCAACACCTCAAGCACTTCATATGGCCCCATCCATTTAGACTTAAGCTTTTCGGGAAACAACTTAAGCCTCGAATTGAAAATAAGACTTTGTCCCTGGTAGTAAACGTCTTCTCCTTCACTTTAGCATCATGCCATCTCTTCATGTTCTCTTTGTAAATGATGGAGTTATCAAATGCTCTTCCTCGAAACTCCTCCAACTCAACTAACTTCAATAACCTTGTTTGACCACTCTCCCTTTCATTTATGTTGAGGCGTTTAATAACCCACAATGCATGGTGTTCCAACTCCACGGGAAGATGACAATCTTTTTCATAGACCAATTGATACGGTGACACATCAAGAATGGTTTTAAAAGCCATCCGATAAGCCCATAAGGCATCATCAAGCTTTTCTGGCCAATCCTTCCTCCCTCCATTGATGGTCTTCTCCAAAACTAACTTGATTTGGCGGTTTGAAACCTCCGCCAAACCATTTGCTTAAGGGTGGTATGGTGTAGCCACTCGATGCTTCCCTCCATATCATTTCAACAAACTGTCCATCAACTTGTTTACAAAGTGAGACCCTCCATCACTCACTAAAGCCCGTGGGATTCCAAACCTAGCAAATATATTCTTTTTCAAGAATCTTTGCACAATCAAAGTATCATTTGTCTTAGTGGGGATTGCCTCTACTCACTTTGACACATAATCCACGGCTAGCAAGATGTACACATATCCTTTAGATAAAGGAAATGGTCCCATAAAATCAATGCCCCATACATAAAATATTTCCACATCAATTCTTAAACTCATGGGCATCTCATCTCGCTTACTTATTCCCCCTATTCTTTGGCATCTATCACACTTAGCCACAAACTTCTTTGCATCCTTAAACAATGTTGGCCAATAAAAACCCGATTATAGAATTTTATCCCCCGTCTTTTGATGAGCAAAGTGACCTCCACACAAAGAGGAATGGAAAAGCTCAAGAATCCCCATGACTTCTTCCTCGGCCACACACCTCCTTATTACTCCATCATTGTAAATTTTAAACAAAAAGGGCTCATCCCACAAGTACTTCTTCACTTCAATATGAAATCTTTTTTCCTTGTACTCATTAAGTAATGTGGGCTTGATTCCACAAATAATAAAGTTGACATAATCGGCATACCTAGGCGGCACATTCACCATGAGAGTACACACTTGCTCAACTTCTAATAGCAAAATTTCCTCATCCTTGAACTCATCTCCAATTGGCTTCATGTTTTCATTCTTACCTCCATTTTCCAATCTAGACAAATGATCCGCAATCACATTCTCCAAGCCTTTCTTATCCTTAATAATCACATTAAATTCCTACAAAAGCAATACCCAATGGATTAAACGAGATTTAGCATCTTTCTTACTCATTTTGTATTTTATGGCCGCATGATCCGTGTAGACAATAGTTTGTGTTCCAACCATGTATGGTCGAAACTTCTCAAAAGCATACACGACGGCTAAAAATTCCTTCTCCGTTGTGGTGTAATTAACTTGGCACGAATTTAATATCTTCGAGGCATAATAGATTGCTCTAAACTTCTTCTCCCTCGTTTACCCCAGCACCACTTTGATGGATTGATCGCTAGCATCACAATGTAATTCAAATTATAAACTCCAATCCGGGGTAACGAGTATTAGAGATGAAGTGAGAGCATCCTTGAGCACCTGAAATGATACACAACAAATATCATCGAAGTTAAATGGACAATCTTTTTTAAGCAATTTACAAAGAGGTTTAGCAATTTTGAAAAAATCATTAATGAAGCATCTATAAAAGCCCGCATGACCTAAGAACGATCTCAGCCCCTTCTCATTAGTAGGAGGGGGAAGACGTTCTATGGCTATCACTTTAACTCTATCCACTTTTAGACCATGTTTTGAAATATGATGCTCCATGACTGTCCCATCGGTCACCATAAAGTGGCATTTTTCCCAATTAAGCACAAGATTCGACTCTTCACACCTCTGCAACATAATAGTGAGATTAGTTAAGCAAATATCATAAGAGAAACCATAAACAGAAAAATTGTCTATAAACATCTCCATAATATTTTCAATTAAACCATCGAAGATAGACATCATACAATGCTGAAAAGTGGCAGGGGCATTACATAGACCAAAAAGCATCATTCGAAATGCAAACGTACCATAGGGACATGTGAAAGTTATCTTCACTTTGTCTTCCGGTGCAATCAATATTTGATTGTACCCGAAATAACCATCAAGAAAATAATAGTACTCATGCCCCGCAAGACGATCCAACATTTGGTCGATACATGGCAATGGGAAATGATCTTTACGAGTATTTTTATTCAATTTATGATAATCAACACATACTCTCCAACCCGTGATAGTTCTAGTGGCAATTGTTTTATGTGTATCGGATCTAACAATTATCATACCACATTTTTTTCCCACTACATGTGAAGGACTTACATATTGACTATCACTAATTGGAAAGATTATTCCCACATCAAGCTATTTTAACACCTCTTTTCTTACCACTTCTTGCATTATAGGATTTAATCTTCGTTGGTTTTGCATACAAGACTTCTCATCATCAATCAAATGAATCTTATGCATACACATAGATGGACTAATACCTTTCAAATCTTTTATGCTCCAACCAATAGAGGATTTATGCTCTCTTAAAACTCTTAACAACTTTTCTAATTCTAAATCATTAAGGGAAGAGGATACAATTACCGGATATATTTCATTCTCTTCCAAGTAAGCATACTTCAAATGCTCCAGTAATGGTTTCAACTCTACCTTCTTCTTCTCTTGCACTCCTTCTTTTGGCTCTTCATCAAGTCTCTCCACCTTGGCTTCCTTTTTTTCCTTACTTGTGAGTTCCCTATAAGCATTTAAACCATGCAAGTTATCAATCATTTCCTCATTCTCTAAACAAAAAGTGGATTTAGATTTTATAGATTCAATAGAGTAAGAATGGCTTATGATAATCTCCAACGGGTCCTTGGAGTGAAGGTGATACACATGCTCTTCAACAATATTGTCCACAACCTCAAATCTTCTACATTCCTTTTTGTTTCTCAGATACCTCATAATCAAAATATCACTTCTTCCTCATTCACCCTCAATGTGAGCTCTCCCTTCTCCACATCTATCAATGCTTTCCTCGTGGCAAGAAACAGAAGCCCAAGTATCAACAGAACATTAGCATCTTCATCCATGTCAAGTATCACAAAATCAACGGGAAATACAAACTTGCCAACTTTGATCAAAACATCTTCCACAATCCCCTTTGGATATGTCAACGACCGATCTGCTAATTGAAGTGTTACCGACATCGGTTTGACCTCACCAATACCCAACTTCTTGAAAATTGATAAGGGCATCAAGTTAATGCAAGCCCTTATAGTTCTCATGCTCTCCCATCTCACATGGAATGGTGAAACTCCCCTGATCTTTCAATTTAGGAGGAAGTTTCTTTTGCAAGATCGCACTATATTCTTCTGTTAGGTTCACTATTTCAAACTCTCCCAAGCTTCTTTTCTTTGACAAAATATCTTTCAAAAACTTAGAGTAGTTGGGCATTTGAAATAAAGCCTCCGCAAAAGGAATATTCACATGTATCTTCTTCAACATTTCAACAAACTTGACAAATTTCTCTTCTAATCCCTTTTTCAAGCATCTTTGTGGAAACGGAATTGCAACGGGCAACTTAGAAATTCCCCATTCATCCATGTCACACTTCTCTTCTCTCTCTTTACATTTTGCTTCTCTACATCTTTCCCATTTCATTGGAGACTTCACCTTTTCATCTTCAAGTATATGGGTACTTTCATCTTTTTCAACAATCTCAACTTCTTTCTTTTTCCCTTCTTCATCCAATCTTTCCATGGGCTCAAATTCACACTCTACCTCCTCTACTTCCGTCGGCATAGAAGACACTTCATATTTTATTTCACTACGAAGTTCAATTGCCTTACATTGCTTCTTAGGATTAGTAATGGTTGTAGATGGAAACTTCCCTTGACGATGAACATCTCCCCTTTCACTTGCCATTTGACTCATTTGTGTCTCCAAGGCTTTGAATCTATTATCATTCAACTCTTTCTCTTGCTTCATGAAATCAAACATCTTGGCCATTAGATCCTCTACTGTAGGCTTCCCTTCACCATTTTGAGTTTTCTCCCCCGGATTGATGCCTGGTGGAAGAGTGAGGGCGTTCCCTTGATTTCCATATGACAAATTCTCATACCTGATTAGAGCTATTTTCACCTACATTTTAGTGTCTTTTTATATGTGTTTTCGTATTATTTTATCCGTATTTTATGTGTTATTTGGTTGTGTTTTGTGTTTTTATTGAAATGTGTGTGAATGAGCCTAAACTTAAAATTTTCAATTTTTATTGGATGCTAAACATGATAAGAAAGATGTAGGAAAAAGCGGATCTCAATTCGGAGTTGAAACGAGGGAGAACGAGCCAAAACAGTGAAGAAATACAGGAGCCAGCACCAACACGGTCCTGTAAGAAGTGGCCGTGTGCCGACATCAGAAGAGCCAACACGACCACCCTGTGCCCGTGTTACAACACACGACTCGTGTTGCAGCACACGAGCCGTGTTGCGTAACACGGCCATGTAAGGAGAGGTCGTGCGGCAGCATCAGAAGACACAACACGGCCACCTCGTGGCCGTGTTGCAGAGCACCACTCGTGCCGTGTACGTTCCTGCTGAAATTTTCAGATCCTTCTAGAAGCCTCCATAGGGGTATAAATACCCCTTTATTCAATAATTGGGACCAGATCCGAAATTCCCATCCTTTACACACACATCACACACCATTTCTTCCATTTTCCACCATCATCTTCATCCATCTTCATCCATCTTCATCCACCCATCAAATCTTCCATTTTTGGTGCTAAAGACTTCAAAATCAAGAGCTAGAGGTGGAGATCAAGTAGAATAGAAGATTCTCTTCAAGAAATTGATAGGGAAGAATCCATTCATTTTGTATTTCTTTAGATCTAAGACTATGGGTATTTGTAATGAATCATTTATTTGTTTTGTTACCCTTATCATGTTAGGCTAATCCCTCTAGTGGGATTAAGAGCGTGAAGAGCATGTTAGATTTATATTATCATATGGATTAAATTGATTTTTGATTTAATTGATGTTGATTTCTATTCATGGAGTTTAATTGTCTTGATGTTGTGGTGGCATGGTTTGTTATTCATAATTGATTATTGGTTTAATGGATTGTTGATCAATGAATTAATTTATGGTGATTAAATGCTATCATGATGTTCATGTATGTATTGCTTGGAGTGAGACGGAAACGACCCTCTATAGTATTAGAAAGGCATGATTAGACATTGAGTTTGGGTTTGACCGAAAGGATATTTGAATTCAATGAGGGGAACCAATCCATTCGTTGGCCTTAGTACACAAAAAGGGAGAGTTTAATCTAACTAGTACCTAGATGGAAGGAGTTAATGTTGGGCTTTGATCTTAAGTGCTTTTGGGAGCCTAAAATGGATCAACAACCTTTGTAACCCGAAAGGGAGCTTAGGATACAATCGTGGTCACCCTTAGTATACATCAATTGAGTTGAATTCCTTTTGCATGATAATATGAATCAAGTGTGCTTGGATGTTTCTAATCCCATGTTTTTCCATACTTGAACTTTAGCACCCATTTTCTTTACTTGTTATTCATCTTTACTTGTCATTTCTCCTAGTCGCTCTCTTATTTAATTGCTACTTGTTTTAGTTGTTAATCTATCTCAAAACCCCCTATCATCTTTACAAAAACGACATGAACATGAGCTCACGTATTTTGCTAGTCCGAACATAACTCCTTTGTGGATTGATAAGTTTTCTTGGGATATACTACTACAACGATCGAGTATTCTTGCTCGTGAGTGCTACAAAAATAGGCAAACAAGAAAATGGCACCGTTGCCAAAGGGGAGTTTGACGGACTAGTCGAGTACTGTGTTATTGTTTTAGTTGTTCTTGATAAGGATTTATTTTATTTTATTTTGTTTACTATTGTTGTTTGTGGTCTCACTCTTTGAATTTTCGTAGGTGTTTTATGATCACAAGATCAAAGGGAAATCAATCGATCATTTCTTTGAATTTGGAAATAGAAAAGACCGCGCTACAAAGGAAGCGATAGAGACGAAGAGCTCAAAAGGGAACAAATATGGAAAATCAACGTGGAGATAATGTCAATCATAATCCACCCCATGATTCATTACAAGATCAACGGGGGGTACAAGAAGGATTACTTCCAATCGAGAGCCGTGCACAACATGGTTCCTCCGGTTCAAGCCAACAATTTAGAAATCAAGACCGGATTAATCAACATGGTCAAAGAAAATCAGTTTGGGGGAGGTCCTCTTGAGGATCCAAACATGCATCTAGCTAGCTTCTTGGAGGTTGCAAATACCATCAAGATGAATGGAGTATCGGAAGATGCTATTCGGATGAGGTTGTTCTCTTTTTCTTTAAGAGACAAGGCTAAGGCATGGTATAATGCAATTCCTTTGGGAAGTTGTAATACATGGGAAGATCTTGAGCAAAGGTTCTTAAACAAATACTTTCCTCCTTCAAAGACACTCCAATTGAAGAGCCTTATCACTCAGTTTAAGCAACTTCCGGATGAAAGCTTTTATGAAGCATGGGAACGCTACAAGGAGATGCTAAGAAAGTGCCCTCAACATGACTTTCATGAGAATCAACAAGTGGCTTTCTTCTATCAAGGGTTGAGCCAACAACATCGGATGCATGTAGATGCCTCATCCGGAGGATCTATATTCGGAGTGGATGCGATGAAAGCTATGGAAATTTTTGAAGATATTGCAATGAATGCTTATCAGTGGCCGTCCGAGAGAATTTTGGGAGGTTATGCATACGGAAAGGTTGCTCTAGTGGAGAGTGTGAACAAGGTGAAAAGTGATGTGTTTAAGAGTGAAGGAATGAAAGAATTCAATGAGAGCATCAATGCTTTAACGAAGCAATTGAATTTGATCACTCAAGGAGTAAGTCAAGGGGGAAGTACAAGTGCTAATTCGAATGAGGAGAGCAATGAGAAGCAAAATGTAGAGGATGTGGCCTATTTAGATGGGAGAAATTACCAAGGAAATTTTCAACGTCAAGGGAATTTTCAAGGTAACTATCCTTCTAACCAAGGTAATTATCAAGGAGGATATCAAGGGCAAGCTCGGGTGAGTAATTTCAATCAATCAAGTGGAGGTTATCAAGCTCCAAGGAAGCATGAGAATTTCTCATACTCTAATCCTCAAACCGCCGTGTCATTTCCTCCGGGATTTTATCCAAGTGCTAAGCCGCCAAATGGAGAGGGTAAATCATCGGTGGAAGAGACATTGCTAGCATTCATGAAAAAGCTTGAGGCTAGAATGGAGGAAAATGAGAAGAAATCCGACAATAGGATGAGAGCATTTGAGCATCAAATGGGGCAAATTGCTTCTTCAGTTGGATCTCAATACCAACAAGGAAAATTCCCATCTACCACGGTGACTAATCCTAAGGAGCAATGTTTGTATGTTACCGTGTGCAACATGGAAAGTAAGGTGGAGAAAGGGTTGGTGGAAACAACAAACATTGGTTCCAAGGTTGAAGAAGTAGTTTGTGATGAAATGGTGTCAAACATGGAGGAGGACATTGGCATCGATGAAGATTGGTCTTTGGATGATGAGATGATAATTGGTGAATTTTTGTCTTTGTTGGATGAGGAAAGTAAGTGTGATGAAGAGATGATGTTGAAACAAGATCATGGCATTGTTGAAGTTGATGCTTCATTAAAGGTGGAAGAACCCGGTAAATTCGTTCTTACTTGTAAAATTGGAAATGGGGAACACTTTAATGCTATATGTGATCTTGGTTCAAGCATTAACGTGATGCCTTTGGGAATTTTTGAAAAACTTGGCATTGGGAGGCTAAATGAAACGGATGTAGAAATTGGAATAATGGATGGTTCAATGATGAAGCCCCATGGAGTTGTGGAGGATATGATAGTGCAAATAGAGGATTTTGTATTTCCGGTGGATTTTATGATAGTTGAGAAGCAAGTGGATCCTTTGATTCCATTAATTTTTGAAAGGCCATTTTTGGCAACCGCAAAGGCAAAATTTGACATGGATAGGAAGGAACTCACACTCCGATCACATGAAAGAGAATTGGTGTTATCAAGCAAGAATTTAAAAGGGAGAAATCTTCATTTGAAATCACTCATTAAGCCTCCGGATATTCGAGATGAAGTGGTAAGTGTGATTTTAAAAGATGAAGAATTAACTAACTTTATGCTTGAAATTGCAGGAAATGTCTCTTCAAAAAGAAATACGCTTGGGGGAGATCCACATGTTGATTTGAAGATTGATAAAGGGCCTATGGGATTTAAAAATGTGAGGAAAAGAGGAAACGAAGTGAGCTCAAGTGTTAAAGGAGCACGAAGTGTGGATAAAAAGGTTGTTAAAGAGATGTTTAAAGTGAAGATGAGGCCCGATGGGGTCTTGGATTTTTTCGACTGTTAAGAGCTTAAATCCGTCCGGCTTGAAGACGTTAAACTTAGCGCTAAATGGGAGGTAACCCATTCTTTTTATCTTTTGTTGCTTGTTTGTTTTGGCCTTGTAGGTTGATTGTGCTCATAAGAGAAAAATGCACATTGAAGAAAAGAGAAATGTTTCATGGATTCAAGTTGACATGTTCCACAACTTGTTGCAAACTTAATTTGTGACTCTTGTCTCGAGTTAAGTTTGGGGGGTGCTAGTGCGTGGTGGACATAGCTTGAGTCGTGTGAATGCGGTTACTTCTCAACAAGAAGATCATCAATGGAAACTACAAGGGTAAGTCTCACCACTTTTTGCAAACTTAAGTCTCAACTCTTGTTTCGATTTAAGTTTGGGGGGAGAGTGTGTGGTGTGACTCACCACTTGAGTATGATTCTTGTAAAATTGGACAAATTTTAAAATTTTTCTCATGAGTTTTGGTTGATTTTGGTATGATTGGTGGTGTTGAAGTGCATGATACTCCATATTTATAATGAAATTGTTGAATTAATGGTGTTTGTTGAGTATTTGAGCATGAATGAGAGGTATTGGAAGCATGATGGAGCTTGAAGCTAACGCTTTTCTTACCAAATGCCTATTGAGGGAGTACTCTACACCTTATCATTTTATTACTTGAAATGAATTGAGTTTGATTTGGATTGTTGTGACTAGCATGATACTTCATTTGTTATGTTTGTGGGAGGTTTACTTTCGTAACTTAGGATTTCCTTTTCAATAAAGGTTGGAATGAATGTGTGCTTAATTTTCTTATGGATGATGGTATTTTGTGTTTTTGCATGTTTTGTGTTTTTGTTGTGTCTTGTTTGTTGAGTCCTTATTTTTATGTTTTGTGTATTTTCATTCTTGTCTTGGGATGTTTGGTGGTTTGTTTAGGGATGTCGTGAGTCATTTTTGAACATGAGTGATGATAGATTGTGGTGATAAGTGATGACAAATTATGATTAAGAATCTCTACACTTTCAAATTGTGACATGTTTTACTTAACTTGTTCAATTTTGAGATGAATGTGGTGTAATAAGTTCCTTAAGGTCCGAGCACAAGCTTGTGAGCATTTGAGCCTCAACCATGCATACATGGTATTTCTTCATGAGTGGATCGGTTGTGTTTGATAAGTTAGAACTTGCTCAAGGACTATAGGAACGAGCCCGATTAGTGGAGATTGGTGAAATGATCTAGGGCCATCCATGTTATTATAGTCATTGCCATATATGTTCCTACCTTGAACATCATCCTTAGTCAACCACTTTGAGCCTATAAGCCTATTTCTTGTGAATTTAGCACATTACAAGCCTTAATTACCCATTCAAGCTTATATATACCTTTGTGTGGGTGATTGAGGAGATGGTAGCTAGAAAGGATTGATTGATTAGCAAAAGAAGAAAAGGGAATGGTAAACAAGCAAGAAAAAGGATGAAAAGAGCAAAAGTAAGAAGGCACATGCAACCTCAAAGTTAGAAAAGGAGCAAATCAACATCAAAATGCTCAAGTAAACAAAATTCAAAGAAAGGAAGCATGCAACAAAAGAAGCTCAATCCAAGGAAAGTTAATGAATAGTGCTTGAGATTGTAAAGATAAGAAAGGAAGAAAGAAAAGTGGAGAAGTTGAGGAAATTGGCCATCTCTTTGATTACTTACACTTGTTGAGTCACTCTTATCTATATACTTCCTACCCTACCAAAGAGCCTATCATTACATCCTAATTAAAGACCTTTTTGATCATTAATTAAAACTTTGGTGGTTTGTGAATATAGTCCGCGAACAAGCTTATAGCGAGTCGAGCCAATCGATTAATGAGTGTGATTTACCCTATTTCAAAAGAGTGTTGAGAGACATCAATATCCATTGTGAGGCTTGGACTTAAAAGGAACTATATTACACTTTATTCTCTTTTGATTGAACTTGTTAATTTCTCATGTCATGATTTTAATGTTGTAGGATGACTTAGCATAGTTTGTAGTTATTATTGCTAACGAGATGTTATTGCTTATGTTTGTTTAGTCTTTTTCTAGGTGAAAATTTCTCCTTTTGATTTGTCATTTTCGTTGCTCGGGGACGAGCAACACCTTAAGTTTGGGGGTTGATTAGAACTATTTTCACCTATATTTTAGTGCCTTTTTATATGTATTTTCGTATTATTTTATTCGTATTTTATGTGTTATTTGGTTGTATTTTGTGCTTTTATTGAAATGTGTGTGAATGAGCTTAAACTTAAGCGGATCTCAATTCAGAGTTGAAACGAGGGAGAACGAGCCAAAACAGTGAAGAAATACAGGAACCAGCACCAACACGGGCCGTGTAGCCAACACGGCCCTGCAAGAAGTGGCCGTGTGCCGACATCAGAAGAGCCAACATGACCACCCTGTGCCCGTGTTACAACACACGACTCGTGTTGCAGCACACGAGCCGTGTTGCGTAACACGGCCCTGTAAGGAGAGGTCGTGCGGCAGCATCAGAAGACACAACACGGTCACCTCGTGGCCGTGTTGCAGAGCACGACTCGTGCCGTGTACGTTCCTGCTGAAATTTTCAGATCCTTCTAGAAGCCTCCATAGGGGTATAAATACCCTTTTATTCAACAATTGGGACCAGATCCGAAATTCCCATTCTTTACACACACATCACACACCATTTCTTCCATTTTCCACCATCATCTTCATCCATCTTCATCCACCCATCAAATCTTTCATTTTTGGTGCTAAAGACTTCAAAATCAAGAGCTAGAGGTGGAGATCAAGAAGAATAGAAGATTCTCTTCAAGAAATTGATAGGGAAGAATCCATTCATTTTGTATTTCTTTAGATCTAAGACTATGGGTATTTGTAATAAATCATTTATTTGTTTTGTTACCCTTATCATGTTAGGTTAATCCCTCTAGTGGGATTAGGAGCATGAAGAGCATATTAGATTTATATTATCATGTGGATTAAATTGATTTTTGATTTAATTGATGTTGATTTCTATTCATGGAGTTTAATTGTCTTGATGTTGTGGTGGCATGGTTTGTTATTCATAATTGATTATTGGTTTAATGGATTGTTGATCAATGAATTAATTTATGGTAATTAAATGCTATCATGATGTTCATGTATGTATTGCTTGGAGTGAGACGGAAACGACCCTCTATAGTATTAGGAAGGCATGATTAGACATTGAGTTTGGGTTTGACCGAAAGGATATTTGAATTCAATGAGGGGAACCAATCCATTCGTTGGCCTTAGTACACAAAAAGGGAGAGTTTAATCTAACTAGTACCTAGATGGAAGGGATTAATGTTAGGCTTTGATCTTAAGTGCTTTTGGGAGTCTAAAATGGATCAACAATCTTTGTAACCCGAAAGGGAGCTTAGGATACAATCGTGATCACCCTTAGTCTACATCAATTGAGTTGAATTCCTTTTGCATGATAATATGAATCAAGTGGCTTGGATGTTTCTAATCCCATGTTTTTCCATACTTGAACTTTAGCACCCATTTTCTTTACTTGTTATTCATCTTTACTTGTCATTTCTCCTATTCGCTCTCTTATTTACTTGCTACTTGTTTTAGTTGTTAATCTATCTCAAAACCCCCTATCATCTTTACAAAAACGACATGAACATGAGCTCACGTATTTTGCTAGTCCGAACATAACTCCTTTGTGGATTGATAATTTTTCTTGGGATATACTACTACAACGATCGAGTATTCTTGCTCGTGAGTGCTACAAAAATAGGCAAACAATACCTACGAGGTTGATTGAAATTTTCTTGAAAGTTACCTTGCCCCCATCCTCCTTGCCTTTGTGGATATCCCTATCCATGATTTCCAAAGTTACCACCATAATTTTCTTGAAAGTTCCTTCCTTGCATGAAGGCAACTTCCTCAAGTGACATCTCCGGTGGACACCATGTATCTTGAATTTCAAAATTAGAGGACATACCTTGTTGAGACAAAGATTTCGGCATTTGACAACTTTGAGAAGATTGACCCATATTAGGCATAGTCATGCCTTGTTGAGGATTAGGAAATACTTGTTGACTCATCAAAGGCAATGACATACCTTGGTGAGGATTTGCAAGCACTTGTTGATTCACCATAGGCTTGGACCAAGAATTCAGAGACACTTACAAATTAGCATTCATTATCTTAAGTATCTCCGTGATTGCCTTATCGGTTACATCTTCCTTAGGCACCTCCACTTTTTTAACTTGTTGCAAGCACACTTCTTCCAACTTAGCTATTCTCTCTCTTTCATACATTCCCACAACTCGATCCATAGGCCATTGACCCGTATTCAAAGCAATCTCTTCACATATAGCAATTGCTCTCTCCGGAGTTTGCCTCAATATAGAACCTCCCGATGAAGCATCAACAAGCATTCTTTCACTCCTATTCAATCCAGCATAGAAAAATTCTACTTGTTGATTGATGAGAGTGAAAATAAGCGTGTTTTAATATCCAATTTAACACCTTTTTGATTGATATTGTAGTCTTATATGAGCACAAGTGTCTTATATTTGATATATGTGAGAATCATGTGCACTTGAGGTGTTTTATTGTGTTTTAGGTGGAAAAATGATGAAAAGTGCAAAGTTGGAGAAAATGTGCAATTTGTGCAAGAATGCTGAAAACGCACATCCAACTTTCATAATTATTCTGTATTGTTGTGGAGCTCTAAACTATTGGTGTATATATGGGTGGAAAGCCACTGAAGAAAGGGTCGTTTTGACATAAAGAACACCATCATTGAAGTCCGAACGAGGAAGTTATGAGCAAAGTGGTGACGCCGCGCGAGCTGTGCCGAACAGAATTATAATGCTACATTCCATGGCCTGTTAAATATTCAATTATTAGATTTTTTGTGATTTCTTTATATTGATAGAAAGCTAAGGAATAGCGGATAGCGTGAGCGTAAAAATCACTCAATTCGGAGGTCGGATGTGAAAGTTATACGCGAAACGGAGAGACTGCGCAAATCGGTTCGACCTGCTTGAGGTCGAACCAAGGTCGAACCCAATGGAAAAAATGCTGGTTCGACCACGACATGCATGGTTCGACCTGTAGGGGTTGGTTCGACCTATTTGCTGAGGTCGAACCGCGCTTTGAGAACTTACCAAATCCATATTTTCGAGGCCTAAACGCGTGTGATCACTTGAAAAGCCCATTCCAAGCCTAGGAGACGTGATTACAAGTATAAAAGGAGGTCTATACAGCCCCAAAAAAGGAGGAGGAACACAACACAATACAAGAGAGGAGAAGAGAGGCCACAACATACAACACCCCACAAGGGGGGATCACCCCCCAACCATCATCCTTTTCTCCATCCATCCATCACTTTGAAGATTCATTTGTGGAATCAAGAAGAGAACCAAGAGGAGGATTCAAGAGCGAGAAGGACGCGATGACGCCACATCTAGGGTTTATTCATTTCCTAATTTATCTTAGATTTTCCGGACATCTGGGTAAGATCTATCCAACATCCATGTGTGTTTCCTACAACACTATGTGCTAGAGCCTTTTTGGTAGAACTAGGGTTGTGAAGGTTTTATCTAGTTAATTGAACTTCCATGTGTATACTCCATACAACACTACTTGTGGTTTATTTTATATATGATTGTGCCTTTTTAATCCATACTCATAGTTGTTTTGTGCATCAATAATCTTTGTGTAGAGTCTGAATACATAACATGGTTATTGGTTGAGTGCATTTACTGTTGAGCAGGGTTTTAAGTTATCATTCTAAGTGAGGGGACTCCGAAACTTCATTAGAACTATCATATATGAATACTTATTAATTGAATTGAATTCGGGTTAATAAGTAGGATAAAGAGGATAATTTTATAGTACCTATAAAGGGAGATCATATCGGGTTAGAGTACCAATCCTAGGGGAAAATAATTGATACTGATAGTACCTAGAAAGGGTGATGAAATTACGTCTCTTGCTCCGAGGTTATTCACACGTGTTACACGCATGTTTACTTGTGTCTATAGAGTATATATGCATGGTTTAGTGATGCGTCCATATTCCACAAGGCAGAGTCGGACATTGACACATGGAAGAGAAGTTAAGTAGTGAAACTGGATTATCCTAGAGCTACCTATTCTCCTACTTGATCCACTTTTGTATTCTTCAAGTGATATTTATTTTATTTGTTATTTTAATTACTTGTTTATTAGTTTAATCATCCTAAACCTCAAACTTAATTGCCAACTTGTCTTAATTAATTTAGATAATAATTAAATTGATAATACGCCGTCCCTTGGGTTCGATATTCACTTGGCCGCTTGCTTAAGCTGCAATTGATATCCTTAATACTTGGGGTTTAATTTTGCGTGCAAAAAAAATGCTCATCAAGTTCTTGGCGCCGTTGCCGGGGACGGCTGTTATTATTGATTTTATTATTTCTAGTTGATTAAGATTTTTTTTCTTTTTCTTTTTTTTGTGATTATTTATTTCTATCTAACTTGAATTTTTCCTAGTTACTTGTGCGCTTGTAAAAGGAGAGAAAGGAAAATAAGGAATAACACATTGATCTAAACATGGCCGGAGCAAGGCAGAATCCGGATAATATTTCCATTCGTAAAATTTTCACGAACTTTGGGAATGTCAACATGGGGTTGATAGGAGCAAGGGGGGAAGATGATGATTTTAAGATACATCCCGCTCTTATTAACATGGTAGAGAAGAATTCCTTTTCTGGAGGTTGTTTTGAAGATCCATATCAGCATATCCGAAGATTTCTTGGTTATGCAAACACTCAAAAGGGCAGTGGAGCGAATGATAATGCTAGGCGGATCGCCTTATTCAAGTTCTCTTTAATTAATAAGGCGGAAGCTTGGTATGAGACCCTTGATCCAGCCGATTGCAATACATGGGACCAACTGCGGCAGAAGTTCTTGGAGAGATACATGCCACCCTCAAGGATCTTAAGAATGAAGCAAGAGATCACTCGATTTGTTATGAATCAGGGTGAGAAATTTTATGAGGCGTGGGACAGGTTTAAAGACATGCTCAGGAGGTGTCCACAGCATGGAATGCCGAAGGCTGAATACATAAGCATCTTCTACTATGGATTGGATTGTGAGTCGCGTGTTTTTATTGATGCATCATCAGGAGGAGCGCTGTTATCAAAGACAGCACTTGAAGCAGAAAAGTTATTTGAAGACATCTCTATGAATTTACGTGACTGGCCAATAGAGAGAGATAGAGGATCATATATACTTGGCGAGGTAGCACAGGTTGAACATCAAGTGGTGAAGCCGAATAGGGATGATGAGATCGTCTCTAGTCTAGCTAACATCAACAAGCTACTAGAGTCCCAGCAGAGGCAGCTTACAGAGTTGACAAGGGGGTGTCTAGACAGCTATGGGAGGAAGGAAATTTCAATGATCGTATACATGTGACCAAGAAAGGTAAGGTGTTGAGTGTCGACAAGAAGAGGGAAAGAAAGTATTTGAAGGTGAGGATGCGAGAAGACCGTCCTCTACCGTCGTGACTGATGAGAGTGAAAATAAGCATGTTTTAATATCCAATTTAACACCTTTTTGATTAATATTGTAGTCTTATATGAGCACAAATATCTTATATTCGATATATGTGAGAATTATGTGCACTTGAGGTGTTTTATTGTATTTTAGGTGGAAAAAGGGATCAAAAGTGCAAAGTTGGAGAAAAGGTGCAATTTGTGCAAGAATGCTGAAAACGCACGTCCAACTTGTGTAATTATTCTGTATTGATGTGGAGCTCGAAACTGTTTGTGTGATATATGGTTGGAAAGCCACTGAAGAGAGGGTCGTTTTGGAGTAAAGAACATCCCATTCAGAGTCCGAACGAGCAAGTTATGAGCAAAGTGGTGACGCCACGCGAGCTGTGCCGAACAGAATTGTAGTGCTACTTTCCATGGCCTGTTACATATACAATTCTTGGATTTTTTATGATTTCTATATATGGATAGAATGACAAGGAAGATAGAATCGCGTGAGCGCAAAAATCACTCAATTCGGAGGTCGGATGTGAAAGTTATACGCGAAACGGAGAGACTGCGCAAATTGGTTCGACCTGCTTGAGGTCGAACCGAGGTCGAACCCGACGGAAAAATAACTGATTCGACCACGACATTTCGATTCGACCTCGCATCTGGTCGACTCGACTACCTGGGACATCCAGAAGGGTGGTTCGACCATGGTTCGACCTGTAGGGGTTTGTTCGACCTGTTTGGGAGGTCGAACCACGCTTCGGGAACTTACCAAATCCGTATTTTCGAGGCCTAAACGCGTGTGATCACTTGAAAAGCCCATTCCAAGCCCTAGAGACGTGATTACAAGTATAAAAGGAGGCTCATGCAGTCAAGAAAGACATCCAATAATAGAAGAACACAATACAAGAGAGGAGAAGAGAGGCCACAACCATACAATACCCCACAAGGGGGATCACCCCCCATCCATCATCCACTTCCTTTCCTCCATCCATCCATCACTTTGAAGATTCGTTTGTGGAATCAAGAGGAGAACCAAGAGGAGGATTCAAGATGGAGAAGGGCATGAAGACGCCATATCAAGGGTTTATTCGTTTCCTAATTTATCTTGTATTTTTCGGACATCCGGGTAAGATCTATCCAACACCCATGATTGTTCTTTGAAACATCATGGGCTAGAGCCTTTTTGGTAGATCTAGGAGTTTTGATGGTTTTATGAATTAATTGATCTTCTATGTGTAAACTCCATACAACACTACTTGTGGATTTATTTTATATATGATTGTGCTTTCTTAATCCATATTCACAGTCGTTTTGTGCATCTTCAATTGGTATATAGAGTCTGAATATATATCTTGGTTGTAGATTGAGTGCGTTCACCGCTGAACAGGATTCCATGTTATGATTCTAAGTGAGGGGACTCCGAAGCTTCATTAGAACCATCATATATGAATACTTATTAATTGAATTGAATTCAGGTTATTAAGTAGGATAAAGAGGGTAATTTTATAGTACCTATAAAGGGAGATCATATCGGGTTAGAGTACCAATCCTAGGGGGAAATATTTGATACTGATAGTACCTAGAAAGGGGGGTAAAATTACGTCTCTTGCTCCGAGATTATTCACACGTATTACACGCATGTTTACTTGTGTCTATAGAGTAGATATGCATGGTTTAGTGATGCGTCCATATTCCACAAGGCAGAGTCGGACATTGAAACATGGAAGAGAAGTTAAGTAGTGAAACTGGATTATCCTAGTGCTACCTATTCTCCTACTTGATCCACTTTCGTATTCTTCAAGTGATGTGTATTTTATTTGTTATTTTAATTACTTATTTATTAGTTTAATCATCCTAAACCTCAAACTTAATTGCCAACTTGTCTTAATTAATTTAGATAATAATTAAATTGATAATACGCCGTCCTTTGGGTTCGATATTCACTTGGTCGCTTGCTTAAGCTGCAATTGATATCCTTAATACTTGGGGATTAATTTTGCATGCAAAGAAAACGCGCATCAAGTTCTTGGCACCGTTGCCGAGGACGGATGTTATTATTGATTTTATTATTTCTAGTTTGATTAAGATATTTTTTTTCTTTTATTTGTGATTATTTATTTTCTATCTAACCTTGAATTTTTCTGAGGTACTTGTGTACTAGGAAAAGGAGGGGAAGGAAAGGAACGAATAACACATTGATCTAAACATGGCCGGAGCAAGGCAGAATCCGGATAATGTTGCCATACATGAAATTTCACTAACTTTGGGAATGTCAACATGGGGTTGATAGGAGCAAGGGGGGAAGATGATGATTTTGAGATAAATCCCGCTCTTATTAACATGGTGGAAAAGAATCCCTTTTCTGGAGATTGGTTTGAAGATCCATATCAACATCTTCAAAGATTTCTTGGTTATGCAAACACTCAAAAAGGAGCTGGAGCTCATGATAATGCTAGGCGGATCGCCTTATTCAAGTTCTCTTTGATTGATGGAGAAGAAGCTTGGTATGACACTCTTGATGCACCCGATTGCACTACATGGGACCAACTGCAGCAGAAGTTCTTGGAGAGATACATGTCACCCTCAAGGATCTTAAGAATGAGGCAAGAGATCACCCAATTTGTTATGAATCAGGGTGAGAAATTTGATGAGGCGTGGGATAGGTTTAAAGACATGCTCAGGAGGTGTCCACAGCATGGAATGTCTAAGGCTGAATACATAAGTATTTTCTACTATGGATTGGATTGTGAGTCGCGTGTTTTTATTGATGCATCATCAGGAGGAGCGCTGTTATCAAAGACAGCACTTGAAGCAGAAAAGTTGTTTGAAGGCATCTCTATGAATTCACGTGACTGGCCAATAGAGAGAGATAGATGATCATATGTACTTGGCGAGGTAGCGCAGGTTGAATATCAAGTGAAGCCGAATAGGGATGATGAGATCGTCTCTAGTCTAGCTAACATCAACAAGCTACTAGAGTCCCAGCAGAGGCAGATCACAGAGTTGACACTAAGGGGTCCTAGTATGAAGCGACACGAAGTGAAGAGTGTTGAAAATACCTTCAATCGATACGTGGCTGAGAATGATGCAAGGATTGATTGTCTTGAAGATACCATGAATGTTGAGCATGTCGATTTATCTAAGCAGTTGAAGGAGCTTACCTTAATTATGGGGCAGATGACCGTAAATGTGAATCAATTGACACAAACATTGGAGAATAATGTTATAACATTGAGGTATGAAACACAGTACGAAGGATCGACGGAGCCAGAATCAAAATCTGAAGCAATAGGAGCCCGATTCGACCAGGATCAAGAGGGTTCGACCAAATCTATTGGTCGAACCAAGGTCGAACTAACCTGTTCGCGACCCTCTGTTTTGATGGAAGTGAGGTTCGACCACGACTCTCCTGGTTCGACCAAATCACCAGGTCGAACCCAGGTCGAACCACACATCTTGGAGCACCCTGTTTTGTCACAGCAACGGTTCGACCACGACGGACATGGTTCGACCAGTCCATCTGGTCAAATCCTGATCGAACCGAAGGGCAGAAATAGTACAGTAGGCCAGTTCGACCAAGGGAAAAGCGGTTTGACCTGTCCTGATGGTCGAATCCTTGTCGAACCCCAAGTTCAAAGTGAGAGCAGCATGCCAGACGACTGGTTCGACCAAAGCATTGATGGTTCGACCAATCACCCAGGTCGAACCCACGTTGAACCCCAATTACAGAAAGAGAGCAGCCTTCCAGACGATTGGTTCGACCATTACACACCTAGTTCGACCAGCACCAGTAGTCGAACTGAGGTCGAACCTATTCGTTCTGCACCATTTTCCACGCCGAATGTTCCCTATGATGTTGATGCTACTCTCATGCCATCCCAAGGACGGAATACTGAGCTTACAATGGAGAAGAAGTGGGACAGAGCAAAGAGGTTGAGAGCGGAGAAGCTTAGACTGCAGATGGATAATGAAGATGTGGTTTTCTCTCTTGATCATGCAATGAAGATGCCCATGGAGACTTAATCGTGCAAGAGCATTGATATGGTTTCTAACTTGTTTAATCTTGATTTTTCTAAGACATGTGATTCTGAATTTAAGTGGAAGATTGACAAGGGGGTGTGTAGACAGCCATGGGAGGAAGAAAATTTCAATGATCATATTTTTGTGACCAAGAAAGGTGAGGTGTTGAGTGTAGACAAGAAGAGGGAAAGAAAGTACTTGAAGGTGAGGATGCGACAAGACCGTCCTGTGATCAAGTAGTCTACAAAGTGGTAATCCGTCGTGACTCTTCGACATTAAACATGAGCGCCTGTTGGGGGCTTGCCCTTCTGTTTTAGTGCTTTATTATTTCTTTCATGTGCGTAAGAAATTTTTATATTTAAGGTGCTTATTATTCGGTAATTACATCTTTGCAAACTTAGTTTCAACTTATGTTTCTACTAAGTTTGGGGGGGTGTGATGTACTTGTTGGCGTTCGATCATTTGGTTAACGTGAATTGTTAGCATACCATGCGTTTCTAACACAGCGGAAGCAATAAATTATAGAAACGATTACCGTTCACCAGGGTATGTTGATGAAGATTGATTCTCGCAGGCAGCCTGCGCATTCCCACGAGAATGGCCATAACTTCCACGTCTGATATCGGAATTGAGTGATCTTTAGGTTCAGACGATCCTCTTTTCGACGGATTTCCGTCAGCATATTGATCATCAAATTCTGAGCACTGTACGAATTTATATAAATTTCTCAAGGTCGCGGACAGCAGCAGCAAACTACCTTCTGATCTTCTGCTGTATGTCCCAAGTCCGATTTCGACGTCGTGTGGGCGACGATCTACGAGACCTCCTCAATCTGCTCTCAACCCTCATCACACGTGAATAATCAATTATATTACATTATATTAGATTAGGGTTCCAGATAAGCTGAGGTGACTTATATACATGGGCTACAGCAGGGACCAGGAGGAGAAATTGGGTTGGGCCTCCATTGGGCTTAAGTATCCAAGCTTAGCCCAAAGCTTATACTTAAGTCCAATAATAATAATATATTCCACTAAAATATTATTATTGTACTACCGTACCAATCCCAAAATTACATTTTGGGCTCCTTCTTATTATGAGCACGTTAGTCTCCCCATGTTTAAGATATACAATGTCCATTAATTAATTTAAGTTACTGACAACTCAATTAATTAATATCTCATCCAAGAGTAGTACCACTCAACCTCATTATCATGCCGGAATAAATTCCACCTGCAGGGTTTACATGATAATTCTTATGAGCTCCTCAAGGGGACATCATCAACCTATGACGGACACGGATTCCTTCTACAATCAACAACACACCATAGAGACAGCACTACTTCCCAACTCATCGAGTTTGTTGTTTTAATTACATGTAAATCTCACCCATTGATGAATCAAAAAAATACATACTGTCCTACGTGTCGAGGTTATTGTATAGGGATTAAGAGCACGAACTTCCATAATAACTGAGATCAAGTTCTCCTATAAGTCAGTATAAGTCGAACGATCTCAAGCGGTCCTGCTCAATACACACAAGTGCACTAATGTGATTCTATAGCCAAGACAAGCTAATACCAAACCACACTACAACCATCCCGATAGAAAGTCCTCGTCTATCTCGGTTGTGAGCATCAGTTTATACTTTATAAGGAAACCGATAATATGATCTTCCGCGTGTTGTCGCACAACATATTATCTATAGTATAAAGTAAGTGGACTATTGCATCGAACATATAAATAAATTATAAGATGCAATCATTTGATCATATGATTCTCATTTCAAATTAATTGTTACAATATTGTTCATACAAAAAGCTAGACTTTTAGTATACAATCCAACAGTACTTACCTCATTAAAGCACTAAGAATATAATCTTTTCTTTGTAATGTTTGCTAGGAGAGTTGATTTTTTGCGGTATGTTGAAACTGTAATCGATTTTGATGTGTCGATTTTTTGCAATTTGCCTAGTGTTCAGTGGAGTTTCTAGTGTGTGGAGTCGATTAAATAGTCAATTTATTATTTCTTATAGTTCTCCTATTTTATTATTGATGAATCTTGTGATGATGAGTTTGTTTGAGCTTTGATGATAGAAAAAGGTAACTAGGTGGCAAGATGAGTTCTACACTGAGGAGCTCGAGCATTCATTGAAGAAAAATCAGGTGCCCTCGTTCCCTTATTCTAATTTTTATATGTGCTTTTAATTCATGGAGTGGAAGGATTGAGTTTATGGTGGTGATCCATGTAAGCTTATATTGTTAAAATTATCTTTAAAATTCATATGCTCTTGAAATTGATGAAGGAAGTGTACTTGAGTTATATTGTGATATGAAGTTCTATGTGTACTTGTGGGATATTACCTATCATGAAAAGTGCTCTGTTACTTGTTAAAAACCCATGTGAGATTTTGAGCCTTATTGATCATGTTACATAATTACATGATATTTCTTTTCTAGTGAGTATCGTTCTTGTGCGTGTATTCTAGAACTTGCCTTGAGTCTCCTTGAATATTCAAGATTAGTCTAGCGGATTATGGAAATGATATTAGGCCATCTTTGATATTTAACCCATATTTTCCCATATACTTTACCTGAATTCATTATATCCCTAGTCAGCCCATTTGAGCCTTTTTAAATCCATTCTTTTGATAGCCAATAAAGCTTAATTGAAGAGAGTGGTGATTTGAGGGATGATAAGGATGATGAAAGAAAAATCTTAAGGATCAAGAAGAAATTCGTGGAGTAGTGCTTAAATCTAGTACTCCATGGAATCAAACACCCTAGGGTAGTGCTTAAATCTAGTACCCTATGGAGGATGTGAGAGGTAGTGCCCGAAACTGGTACCTCGAAAGAGAAAGAAAAGAGAAAAAAAAGGGTGAAGAAAAGGAGAATGATAGAGTTGAAGAGCTAGGAAAAGTTGAAAAAGAAAATATGTTGTGCTTGAAGGAGAACGATGGGAGAGTTTGGAGAGAATGTTGTGCTTGATTGAAGTGATGAGGAAGAATGAAAGATCGAGAGAGACTGCAGCTTGATTGATCCGAGTTTTGAGTCATTTATCCATATACTTCCCACCTATTCCAAAGAACCTACATTACAACCTAATAAAAGACCTTTTTGATCTATGATTTACTAGCTACAAGTAAAAGGAGAGTTGAGACAATAGGCAAGCTTATGGTTACGCATGCACTTGAATTGAATCTGAGCGTAAACACCTTAACCCATAAGTATACATCTTTTACACTTGAGTGCGAGTGATATATACTTTCCGTGAGAATATGTCAATGGAGCATTTGAATTGGTGGTGATTGTCTTAACTTGTATGCTTTGAATTGATTATTACACGTGATAAGAGTTGCATGACCTAAGTTGATGGCAATTGTATTTTGAATGGGGTATTGGTCATAGTCCTTGTTTCCCGCTAATTTTCATACTCTCTTTCTCTTTATCTTTATTTTGTTGCCTCGGGACGAGCAACGGGTAAGTTTGGGGGATTGATGAGAGTGAAAATAAGCGTGTTTTAATATCCAATTTAACACCTTTTTGATTGATATTGTAGTCTTATATGAGCACAAATGTCTTATATTCGATATATGTGAGAATTATGTGCACTTGAGGTGTTTTATTGTGTTTTAGGTAGAAAAAGGGATCAAAAGTGCAAAGTTGGAGAAAAGGTGCAATTTGTGCAAGAATGCTGAAAACGCACGTCCAACTTGTGTAATTATTCTGTATTGGTGTGGAGCTCAAAACTGTTGGTGTAATATATGGTTGGAAATCCACTGAAGAGAGTGTCGTTTTGGCGTAAAGAACATCCCATTCGGAGTCCGAACGAGGAAGTTATGAGCAAAGTGGTGACGCCACGCGAGCTGTGCCGAACAGAATTGCAGTGCTACTTTCCATGGCCTGTTACATATTCAATTCTTGGATTTTTTGTGATTTCTATATATGAATATAAAGACAAGGAAGAGAGGATCGCGTGAGCGTAAAAATTACTCAATTCGGAGGTCGGATGTGAAAGTTATACGCGAAACGGAGAGACTGCGCAAATTGGTTCGACCAGCTTGAGGTCAAACCGAGGTCGAACCCGACGGAAAAATAACCGATTCGACCACGACATTTCGATTCGACCTGGCATCTGGTCGAATCGACTACCTGGGACATCCAGAAGGGTGGTTCGACCATGGTTCGACCTGTAGGGGTTTGTTCGACCTGTTTGGGAGGTCGAACCACGCTTCGGGAACTTACCAAATCCGTATTTTCGAGGCCCATTCCAAGCCCTAGAGACGTGATTACAAGTATAAAAGGAGGCTCATGCAGTCAAGAAAGACATCCAATAATAGAAGAACACAATACAAGAGAGGAGAAGAGAGGCCACAACCATACAACACCCCACAAGGGGGGATCACCCCCCATCCATCATCCACTTCCTTTCCTCCATCCATCCATCACTTTGAAGATTCGTTTGTGGAATCAAGAGGAGAACCAAGAGGAGGATTCAAGATGGAGAAGGGCATGAAGACGCCATATCAAGGGTTTATTCATTTCCTAATTTATCTTGTATTTTTCGGACATCCGGGTAAGATCTATCCAACACCCATGATTGTTCTTCGAAACATCATGGGCTAGAGCCTTTTTGGTAGATCTAGGAGTTTTGATGGTTTTATGAATTAATTGATCTTCTATGTGTAAACTCCGTACAACACTACTTGTGGATTTATTTTATATATGATTGTGTTTTCTTAATCCATATTCACAGTCGTTTTGTGCATCTTCAATTGGTATATAGAGTCTGAATATATATCTTGGTTGTAGATTGAGTGCGTTCACTGCTGAACAGGATTCCATGTTATGATTCTAAGTGAGGGGACTCCGAAGCTTCATTAGAACTATCATATATGAATACTTATTAATTGAATTGAATTCGGGTTATTAAGTAGGATAAAGAGGGTAATTTTATAGTACCTATAAAGGGAGATCATATCGGGTTAGAGTACCAATCCTAGGGGGAAATAATTGATACTGATAGTACCTAGAAAGGGGGTAAAATTACGTCTCTTGCTCCGAGGTTATTCACACGTATTACACGCATGTTTACTTGTGTCTATAGAGTAGATATGCATGGTTTAGTGATGCGTCCATATTCCACAAGGTAGAGTCGGACATTGACACATGGAAGAGAAGTTAAGTAGTGAAACTGGATTATCCTAGAGCTACCTATTCTCCTACTTGATCCACTTTCGTATTCTTCAAGTGATGTTTATTTTATTTGTTATTTTAATCACTTGTTTATTAGTTTAATCATCCTAAACCTCAAACTCAATTGCCAACTTGTCTTAATTAATTTAGATAATAATTAAATTGATAATACGCCGTCCTTTGGGTTCGATATTCACTTGGTCGCTTGCTTAAGCTGCAATTGATGTCCTTAATACTTGGGGATTAATTTTGCATGCAAAGAAAACGTGCATCAGTGACTCTACGACGTTAAACATGAGCGCCTGTTTGGGGATTGCCTTTCCGTTTTATTGCTTTATTTCTTTCGTGTGAGTAAGAAATTTTTATATTTAAGGTGCTTACTAATCGGCAATTACATCTCTTTTTAAACTTAGTTTCGACTTACGTTTTTACTAAGTTTGGGGGGGTGTGATGTTATTACCTTATTGAAGCACCAGGAGTATAATCTTTTCTTTTTAATGTTTGCTAGAGGAGTTGATTTTTTGCGGTATGTTGAAACTTTAATCGATTTTGATGTGTCGATTTTTTGCAATTTGCCTACTGTTCAGTGGTGTTTCTAGTGTGTGGAGTCGATTACATAGTCAATTAATTCTTTCTTATAGTTCTCCTATTTTATTATTGATGAATCCTGTGATGATGAGTTTGTTTGAGCTTTGATGATAGAAAAGGTAAAAGAGTGGCAAGACGAGTTCTACATTGAGGCTTTGACTCGAGGAGCTCGTGCGTACATTGAAGAAAAATCAGGTGCACTCGTTTCTTTTTTCTAATTTTTATATGTGCTTTTAATTCATGGAGTGGAAGGATTGAGTTTATGGTGGTGATCCATGTGAGCTTATATTGTTAAAATTATCTTTGAAATTCATATGCTCTTGAAATTGATGAAGGAAGTGTACTTGAGTTATATTGTGATATGAAGTTATATGTGTACTTGTGGGATATTACCTACCATGAAAAGTGCTCTGTTACTTGTTAAAAACCCATGTGAGATTTTGAGCCTCGTTGATCATGTACATAATCACATGATATTTTCTTTTCTGGTGAATATCATTCTTGTGTGTGTATTCTAGAACTTGCCTCTTATCTTACTTGAAACTACATGTGTGTTAGATAATGGGAGATGATCTAAGGCCATCCTTGAATTTATGAGTCACTTAGCCAAATAATTTCCTACCAAAAAATTATATATCCGTAGTTAGCCCCGTTGAGCCTAAAAGCCTTATTTCTTTGGCAACCTACGAAGATAGCCACTTTGATATCCTATTTGAGTCTTAAATTCCTATATTTAGTGGAGAATTAAATGTTGTCAAAGTGTGTTAATGGTGCTTGATAACAATTTAGGAAGGAATGAAATTGGTGTTGAAATTAATAGTGATGGATTATGATAATGCATCTAAGGAGAAGCATGGAGTAGTGCTTAAATCTAGTACTCCATGGAATCAAAAACCCTAGGGTAGTGCTTAAATCTAGTACCCTATGGAGGATGCGTGAGGTAGTGCCCGAAACTGGTACCTCGGGAAAATAAGGATGTGCTTGAAGAAAAGAAAAAGTATGTTGAGCTTGAAGGAAATGAGAGAAAAGAAAATTAGAAGAGCATGAAGCTGGATAGCCTTGAAGTGTAAAAATCTGCAGTACATAAGATCTCCGGTTTTAATTCTCTACTAATTGAGTCACTTTATCCATATGTTTCCTACCCTTACCAAAGAGCCAACATTACATCCAAAAGAAAAGTCCGTTTTGATCCCATTGTCGAATCATACTTTTAGTGGTGAAGAGCTTGAGACATTTGGCAAGCTTATGGTTACGCATGCACTTGAATTGAATCTGAGCGTAAACACCTTAACCCATAAGTGTACATCTTTTACACTTGAGTGCGAGTGATATTACTTTCCGTGAGAACATGTCAATGGAGCATTTGAATTGGTGGTGATTGTCTTAACTTGTATGCTTTGAATTGATTATTACACGTGATAAGAGTTGCATGACCTAAGTTGATGACAATTGTATTTTGAATTGGGTATTGGTCATAGTCCTTATTTCCCTGCTAATTTTCTTACTCTTTCTCTTTATCTTTATTTTGTTGCCTCGGGACGAGCAATGGGTAAGTTTGGGGGATTGATGAGAGTGAAAATAAGCGTGTTTTAATATCCAATTTAACACCTTTTTGATTGATATTGTAGTCTTATATGAGCACAAGTGTCTTATATTTGATATATGTGAGAATCATGTGCACTTGAGGTGTTTTATTGTGTTTTAGGTGGAAAAAGGATGAAAAGTGCAAAGTTGGAGAAAATGTGCAATTTGTGCAAGAATGCTGAAAATGCACATCCAATTTTCATAATTATTCTGTATTGTTGTGGAGCTCAAAATTATTGGAGTGATATATGGTTGGAAATCTACTGAAGAGAGGGTCGTTTTGGCATAAATAACACCATCATTGAAGTCCGAACGAGGAAGTTATGAGCAAAGTAGTGACGCCGCGCAAGCTGTGCCGAAAAGAATTGCAGTGCTACATTCCATGGCCTGTTACATACTCAATTCTTAGATTTTTTTGTGATTTCTTTATATGGATAGAAATCCAAGGAATAGAGGATCGCGTGAGCGCAAAAATCACTCAATAACGGAGGTCGGATGTGAAAGTTATACGCGAAACGGAGAGACTGCGCAAATCGGTTCGACCTGCTTGAGGTCGAACCGAGGTCGAACCAAATGGAAAAAATGCTGGTTCGACCACGACATGCATGGTTCGACCTGTAGGGGTTGGTTCGACCTATTTGCTGAGGTCGAACCGCGCTTTGGGAACTTACCAAATCCGTATTTTCGAGGCCTAAACGCGTGTGATTACTTGAAAAGCCCATTCCAAGCCTAGGAGACGTGATTACAAGTATAAAAGGAGGTCTATACAGCCCCAAAAAAGGAGGAGGAACACAACACAATACAAGAGAGGAGAAGAGAGGCCACAACATACAACACCCCACAAGGGGGGATCACCCCCCAACCATCATCCTTTTCTCCATCCATCCATCACTTTGAAGATTCATTTGTGGAATCAAGAGGAGAACCAAGAGGAGGATTCAAGAGCGAGAAGGACGCGATGACGCCACATCTAGGTTTATTCATTTTCTAATTTATCTTGTATTTTCCAGACATCCGGGTAAGATCTATCCAACACCCATGTGTGTTTCCTACAACACCATGGGCTAGAGCCTTTTTGGTAGAACTAGGGTTGTGAAGGTTTTATCTAGTTAATTGAACTTCCATGTGTATACTCCGTACAACACTACTTGTGGTTTATTTTATATATGATTGTGCCTTTTTAATCCATACTCATAGTCATTTTATGCATCAATAATCGTTGTGTAGAGTCTGAATACATAACATGGTTATTGGTTGAGTGCGTTACTGTTGAGAAGGGTTTTAAGTTATGATTCTAAGTGAGGGGACTCCGAAGCTTCATTAGAGTTATCATATATGAATACTTATTAATTGAATTGAATTCAGGCAAATAAGTAGGATAAAGAGGATAATTTTATAGTACCTATAAAGGGAGATCATATCGAGTTAGAGTACCAATCCTAGGGGAAAATAATTGATACTGATAGTACCTAGAAAGGGTGATGAAATTACGTCTCTTACTCCGAGGTTATTCACACGTGTTACACACATGTTTACTTGTGTCTATAGAGTAGATATGTATGGTTTAGTGATGCGTCCATATTCCACAAGGTAGAGTCGGACATTGACACATGGAAGAAAAGTTAAGTAGTGAAACTGGATTATCCTAGAGCTACCTATTCTCCTACTTGATCCACTTTCGTATTCTTCAAGTGATATTTATTTTATTTGTTATTTTAATTACTTGTTTATTAGTTTAATCATCCTAAACCTCAAACTTAATTGCCAACTTGTCTTAATTAATTTAGATAATAATTAAATTGATAATACGTCGTCCTTTGGGTTCGATATTCACTTGGTCACTTGCTTAAGCTGCAATTGATATCCTTAATACTTGGAGATTAATTTTGCGTGAAAAAAACGCGCATCATTGATCTTCGGGAAATCCATGTTGTGGATACTTCCTTAGCATTTCTTTGAACTGGTCCCAAGCCTCACTAAAAGTTTCAAGAGGCATTTGCTTAAATTGCAATATTTGACCTTTTAGATGCAACATCTTTGATGGTGGGAAATACTAGCTCAGGAATCTTTGAGTCAACTCTCTCCATATATTATAAGATCCCGGCGGTATAGTGTGAAACCAAGCCTTGACTCTACCCCTTAATGAAAAGGAAAAGAGCTTCATCTTGACAATATCGTCACTCACTCCATTGATCTTTATGGTATTAGCTAATTCCGTGAACTGCGATAGGTGAACATTTGAATCTTCCATTGTTCTACCTCCAAATTGGTTTGCTTGCACCATATTGATCAATCCTGTCTTGATCTCAAAATTATTAACATTAAGCAGTGGCCCCATGGCGTAATTCTCAAACTGAGGTTGGAAATGATCTTAAATGTTCATCCCCGCTCCATTATGCCCATGGCCCCGAGATTGATTTTGCACCACCGGAGGAGCTTGTTGGTTATCTCTAACTTCTTGTTGTGCCTTTAAGTTTTGAATAATGCTTGTAATTGTTGATTTTGAAAATACATTTGTTGTGCATAAACTTGTGGCATAAACTTAGGATTAACATTTCATCCTCGAACATTATCACCTCCTTGAAAATTCCTCATATCACCTTCTTCATCAACCATATTTGCATTATCTCTTACGTTTTCTATAATTTCCTCCGTCGGCTCTAACACTCCTCTTCTTTGTCTTCTTAAGGTAGCTTTCAATTCCAAGTTCAAAGGTTCAATAGATTGAGACCTTGAATGAGTTCGCATGTACCTACAAGAATTTCCAAATTATCTCTCCAAGAAACCAAGATAAGTAAACAAGTAAAAGAAATATCCTTATCAAAACTAATCAATTTCAAACTCGTTACAACCAAAGTTTAACATTTCCCCGGCAAGCGGCACCATGTTCTTAGTCGCATTTCTTGTAAAATACTTAAGAGTAAGAGACTCTATCATCGAGTACACGTGTGACCAAGTACAAAATTTATAAGATTGTCGTCCCAAGGAAAAGTAAACTCATGGTTATATCCAGATTTTCCATTGATTTATTCTTTGTAAGAATGATAGATTGAAGGTTTGGTATTTAGACTACTACTTATTGTTTTACTCAATTAACTAAAAATATGAACTAACAACATATTGAATCAAACAACAAACAAATGATAAATCAGATGGAGATAGAATTCACTTGAGAAGAGAGCAAGGCTAATCATAATAATGGTTAAGAATCTAGCTAGATATGCATAACTCTTGATGGTGAACTTCATTAATTTTTTGGACTAAAAGCAATCACGTTTTTACCCCTAATCCCTATGGCCAAGACAATTAGGTTCTCGACTCTTTTACAAGTCTAAATCTCCTGGATTGTGCTTAATCTCAATTCCCTAAAGGTACTATGATCATAAGTTTGGTTCTTTTCACTCAATTTCTTAAGTGTCCCTCTATGAGTATTCTAAGCATAACAAGGGTATGACTTACCTCCCCTCATACTAACACGCATGCTCACCTTAATACATGATTCAATTAAACATCTAATCATAATATTGGAATGATCATCCTAACACTATGAATAGAGAATTTAATCACACAAATATTGAATTAAACGTGATTCATTAATCATAAAAGGAAGTCTAAAATTAACTCAATTCAACATCTCAAATCCTACATATCTAGCATTCTTCTCAACCAATCATATGATTAGCCCTACTATAAGACTAGCCACTAAACATTGTGTTTATATCAATACAATCAAAGGCTTGCTCCTTTTGAGCCAAAATAAGAAGAAAATCAACAAATTAAAAGTAGATTGGCTTCCCTTTCATGGAGAAACCTTCATTCTCTTCAAAATGCTAACTTCTTCAATCCTTGATGCTTTCCTCTTCTCAAATAGTGGATGGATGGATTGATGGATAGATTGTTGAAGATCAAGTTGATTGGAAGGAAGAATTGAAGAGTGGAAGAGATGGATCGGATGGAGTGTGTGAAATGGCGGTGAGAAAGTGTGTGTGTTAATCTTCAAAATAACTGTCAAAATGAGGCTCCCCTTCTAATTTTCGCACCAATTGTGCATTTATACCCCTTGGGGACCTTCTAGAAGCTTCCAGAATTTTCCTAAATTTTCCTGCTTTTGACCCAACTCGACTCGAGTAGCCAACTTGAGCTACTGCCTGTCAAGTCGAGTTAAGTGGCTGATGAGCGTTTTCTCAACACACAATTAATCCCCAAGTATGAAGGATATCAATTGTAGTTTCGAAGGTGACCAAGTTAAATATCGAATCCACGGGATGGATAAATATCAATTTAATTACATTATAGTAGATTATGACTATTTTGGAAATAAAATAGTTGGTTAAGTAATAATTGAAATAGCAATTAAATAACAAGAACAAGAAAATAGTAATTGTGATCAAATAAGATAATAGGTAGTTCGTCAGGTCATCCAGTTTCATTCGTTAATTCATACTTTCGTGTGTTGATGTCCTACTCTGTCTTGTGGTTTATGGATGCATCGCTAGACTATACAAATCTATTCTATAGACATAAATAGATACGCTTTTGACACGTGTAAATATCCTTAGAGCAAGATGTATACTTTACCTCCCTTTATAGGTACTATCATAATCAATTATTTCCCGTGCACTTAGTACTCTAACCGGATTTGATATCCCTTTTTAGGTACTATAAAGTTATACTCTTTATCCTACTTGTTAACCCGAATTCAATTCAATTAACAAACATTCATATAAGACAGTTATAATAAGACTTCGGAATCCCTTCACTTAAAATTATAACAATAAACCCTGCTCATTAGTGAACGTACTCAACCAATAACCATGTTATGCATTCAGACTCTACACAACGATTATTGATGCACAAAACAACTATGAGTATGGATTAAAAACGTGCAATCTTATATAAACTAAACCACAAGTAGTGTTGTACGGAGTATACACATGAAATACAAATTTAACTCATGAAACCTTCATAACCCTAGAACTACCGAAGTGGCTCTAGCCCATGATTGATCTAAGAACAATCATGGTTAGTTGGACCAATCTTACTTGAATCTCCAGCTACACCTCTGTCACCGCCCTCCGGGTGGATCACCAATCTCTTCTCTTGTCTCCTCTTATGATTATCGCGTCGTCCTTCTTCGTGACTCGTTGTTCGTTTTCTTGACTGTATGAGCCTCCTTTTATACTTGTAATCACGTCTCTAGGGCTTGGAATGGGCTTTTCAAGTGATCCCACGCGTTTTGACCTCGAAAATCCATATAAGGTAAGTTTCCACGTTTTGGTTCGACCTCGTCAAACAGGTCGAACCACTGGCTACAGGTCGAACCCTGCTACTGGACACATTCTGCACTTGGTTCGACCTCTTGTACAGGTCGAACCACTCCCTCACAGGTCGAACCTCAGGTCGAACCATGCTACTGGACAATTTTTGCTCCTGGTTCAACAAACTGTCAGGTCGAACCCCATCGTCGTGGTCAAACTCATCTTCTTGCGAACTGGTTCGACCATGGTTCGACCTGATCAAACAGGTCGAACCCCTTGATTCGTGGTCGAACCTTTCTTCTGCAACTTTTCAATGCTGGTTTGACCTGTAGGAGAGGTCAAACCCTCCTCCATCAGGTCGAACCCTACTCTTTCCTTGGCGGTTCGCGTGGTCTCGACTTTGTCTCTTCGATTCTTGGCACTTTCACTCCATTTTTGCTATGAAAACTACTTAAATAGATCCACTAACACCTGATTCATGCTAATTCACAATATATATAGGTTTTCCACCTATTTCCACCTTAAAACTCTCCAAAACTAGCACAAAACATGATGCCAAACTTGTGAATTTACATACTCATCAAACCCCCAAACTTACATGTTGCTCATCCCGAGGCAACCAAATCAAACCACAGGAGTCGTGTATAATTCACCAAGATCAAGTACAACACATATCACACATGCAACTTCATTCAATCAAACAAGTATTAATTTCTTCATATATATCACTCATGCAAAACTAATCCAATCACACACCATTCGGAGTACTAAGTAATCTAGCTCACAAGATAAGTATTTATTCTCTTTCACTCAAGTGTGTGAGGCACTATATAGGTTAATATAAACACTCATATCAATCCATATTCACGCGTAACCATAAGCTTGGCAAAGGTCACAAAAATCAACTTATAATCAACTCTTCACTCGGATCACAAAGGAATTATTTTTGGGTTGTAATGTTGGCTCTTTGGAAAAAGGTAGGAAAATTTGGACTTAGTGACTTAAAACACTAGTAGAGAGTTACCTTGGAGGTTCTCGAATTCTTCTTCTTACAGCAAGTTCTCCTCCAATGTCGTCTCTTGAACTTGTAAAATTCCTGAATTTTCCTTCTTTTCATGGCATCAACATCATCTTTTTAAACAATTCGGGTACCGGTTTCAGGCACTACCCTTCTCATATATCAGCCATCAGCTGCTAAGCTTCACACACCAAATATAAACAATTGGGGTACCAGTTTCGGGCACTACCCCTAAACAAGATTTAACCATATTCTATCTTCATTTTCTTTTTGCAACACTTACTCACCTCCACTCTCTCTACCAATGAATAGGTTAATCAAGCTCAAGTAAAGGCTTATAAGGTTATTCACTTTGCCTACCAAAGAAAAAGCTTTAATGGCTCAACGAGGCATCCAAAGGTTAATAAAATCATTAGGAAAGATTAATTTGGCTAAGTAACTTAATCACAAAATAATGGCCTAAGATCATGTCCTAGCAATTTATCAATCATAAGTCTCACACAAGACTCCAAGCCAAGTTCTAGAATACGTTCATATGAATGATCCTCTCAAGAATAAAATAATCATGATCAAGCATGATTATCAAAGCTCAAATCCTCACATAGGTAATCCTAGTACTCCTCATAGCACATAATTAAGATCAATTCCACAAGAACTCAATATACTTATCAACTAAACATGCTTTTCATCAATAGAAATTAACACATGAACATATGAATGCACAATATCAATAAGCTTATACCCAATCAATCATACAAGATATCACTTATACATTCCACTCACGCATGAATCACACCCCAACCTAAAGATAAAAGAAAAAATAATTGAATCAAGATGAATCGGATAAAACCAAAGAAAACCTGAAAAACTACTCCTCCGGAGCATCATCATCCTGATCATCATCATCCTCATCATCAAGCCTCCGCTCCACAATCTGGTGTAGATCACCGATGTGCCTATCCAAGTAATCAACTCGATCACCCAACCTATCAACTTTCTCATTCAAGGCCGTATACCTCTCATTCAGTGTAGCATAGTTGGCGTTGGCGAGTGCGAGCTGTCGGTTTATCTCCTACTGGCTAGCAACGATCGCGACCAGCTGCTCATGAATAAGGTGGAGCTGCTCCCGTGTATCATTTGGGACAGCCCGTTGCTGACGCGGTGCTGGCTCATGCTGAGGTGCGTAGTGCTGCATCGGCATCTTTTCATCCTGCTGCTCCTCCTCGGGCCGCTCTTCCTCCTCAGGCTGCTGTGGTGGACGGAACTCTCCTTGATCAACAATCTACTATAACTCCGCCATCCTACCATCCACACACATCTGCGATACAGTCCTCCAATCACCACCCTGTTGGCGCTCGATCGTTTGGTTAACATGACCCGTTAGGGTTCCATGTATTTCTAACAAGCAGCGGAAGCAAGTAAACATGAAACGCATTACCTTTCACCAAGGGTTGATGTAGAGGTTGAATTCTCGCTGGCAGTCTGTGCAGTCCCACGAGAATAGCTATAAGTTCCTCTTCTGATGTCGGAATTAAGTGATCTTTGTACTCAGACGATCCTCTCTTCAACGGCTTTCCATCAGTATATAATACATCAAAATCGAAGAACTGTACGATTTTATATGAATTTTGGAACATGACGAACTGCAGCAGTAAACGACCTTCCGGTCTTCTGCTGTATGTCCCAAGTCCGATCTCGACGTCGTGTGGGCGACGATCTACGAGACCTACTCAATCTGCTGTTCACTTTCTCTCTCGTATGTTAGACGCAGAGTTAGGTTTAGAACAAATTGAGGTGACTTATATACATGGGCTACAGCAGGGACCAGGAGGAGAAATTGGGTTGGGCCTCCATTGGGCTTAAGTATCCAAGCTTAGCCCAAAGCTTATACTTAAGTCCAATAATAATAATATATTCCACTAAAATATTATTACTGCACTACCGTACCAATCCCAAAATTACGTTCTGGGCTCCTTCTTATTATGAGCCCGTTAGTCTCCCCATGTTTAAGATATACAATGTCCATTAATTAATTTAAGTTACTGACAACTCAATTAATTAATATCTCATCCAAGAGTAGTACCACTCAACCTCATTATCATACCGGAATAAATTCCACCTGCAGGGTTTACATGATAATCCTTATGAGCTCCTCAAGGGGACATCATCAACCTATGACGGACACGGATTCCTTCTACAATCAACAGCACACCATAGAGACAGCACTACTTCCCAACTCATCGAGTTTGTTGATTTAATTACATGTAAATCTCACCCATTGATGAATCAAAGAAATACATACTGCCCTGCGTGTCGAGGTTATTGTATAGGGATTAAGAGCACGAACTTCCATAATAACTGAGATCAAGTTCTCCTATAAGTCAGTATAAGTCGAACGATCTCAAGCGGTCCTGCTCAATACACACAAGTGCACTAATGTGATTCTATAGCCAAGACAAGCTAATACCAAACCACACTACAACCATCCCGATAGAGAGTCCCCGTCTATCTCAGTTGTGAGCATCTGTTTATACTTTATAAGGAAACCGATAATATGATCTTCCGCGTGTTGTCGCACAACATATTATCTACAATATAAAGTAAGTGGACTATTGCATCGAACATATAAATAAATTATAAGATGCAATCATTTGATCATATGATTCTCATTTCAAATTAATTGTTATAATATTGTTCATACAAAAAGCTAGACTTTTAGTATACAATCCAACAATCTCCCACTTATACTAAAAGACTATGCTGTCATGTCTTCTGCCATACATCTGATTCCCACTCCCACTACACGACCATTAAAAGCTCTCGCCTGAATGTCCTTGTAAATGGATTTACTAGGTCATCATCCGATGCAATCTAGGCAACAACAACCTTCCCCTCATCATACGATTTCTCGTAACAGGTGGTACTTGCGCTCCATGTGTTTAATTGTCTTATGGACTTGTGATTCCTTCAAGTTTGCAACTGCACCAATATCATCAATATAAATTGTGATAACCTTGGGCAAACTTAGAATCACATCAAAGTCCATCATGAAGTTTCTAGAGTCATACAGATACATTGGTTGCCTCATAGGCTCCAATTTATCATCTTTCCATATGGAGTCCGAAGTCTGAAATACATTTCTATATAACACTCCTCCACATTATGACTCAACTTCCTAAAATTAAACACATAACCTTGAGGTGGATTTACTGCCGTCCAATCTGACTAAAAAATCTGAATCTACGTAATCCACAAGAAGCAGTGAATCTGTCCAGTAAGCTTACATATAATTTCCAGTCCTTCTCAGGCACTTCATATATGTCTTACCACAGCTCATCATTCTTGTTCCAGGTTACGTTGATACCCACTGTTCATGCATTTAGCAAAACAGATATCCATACTCATGTATAGCATTCCTTAGATTAGGCTTCCTCATTTATCGAAGCATAAGGAACTGCTTTCATCTCCTTTATCTTCCTTTTGTGTCTCAAGACACATTTCCTTAGATAAAGTCACATGCTAAAACGAGTAAGGATTGTATCATTTCATGAAGCTTGAGATAAGCATAACATCCTTTCTTGTGATCCGTATTACCGTGATCAAAAGGATATTTTTGCTCCTCTTAAGTCCTTCATCTTATACCGCTTTATTAACCATACCCCATACGCCCGATAATACTCTTTCATTGTCTCCAATGAGCAAGATAATATCTATGTATAGTACAAGTAATACCACCACGTTTCCATCACTCTTTTCAATACACAAGACCCATCCGATCATTGATTAGATCCATGTCACTGGATTACCTCATCAAAACGGATGTTTCATGATCTTGAAGCTTGTTTTAGTCCATTAATGGACACTTTTAAGCTCACTATCACAATGCTCTTAGCTCTTTGCAATGAATCACTCTGGTTGCTTCACATAGATGTTTCCCTTAAGACTTCCAATCAGGAAAGCTGTCTCGACATCTATTTGCTATCCCTCATATTTCATATGAGTAGCAACAGATAAAAGAGTCCGGATCAACATAAGCATAGCTACTGGCGAACATGTTTTCTCATAATCGAACCCTTTCTTTCTGAGTATACCTTTTCCCAACAAGCTTTACTTATAAGGTTTTCACCTTACCGTATGATCCTCTTTTATTTTGTATGACCACTTCCAATGGTTTTCACACCATCCGTGGTTCTACAATCATCCAGATCTTATTTAGAATCTATTGATTATATTTCAACATTTATTGCAATTTGTTAAGATTTAGGCATTTCTAACTTGTAGTGCTTCGTCGTATCCGTGGGTTAACTCCATGTTTACTAGGGACCAAGCCTCACGACTCTCCTAAAACATATATCTATCAGGTGTTAGAACAACCTTCCCACTACGAGAAGACACTACACGCAATTGTATATCAGATGTGACACGCGTCGCAGTTTACCTTGTGGTATATCCTCTTGTACACTTGGTACTAATACTTCGTGTTTTCCTCTCACTTCCTTTAGAACAACTTATACATGAGTATTTGATTTATTACATAGTCCTTTTCCAAAAAACTAGTGTTTATGTTAACAATCACTCTTCGATCTTGTGGACTAAATAAATCATCCTTCATTTTTCTAGGATATCCCACAAACAGATAAACATTCTTACGAATTACTGTTCCTAGGGCATATCCATAAAATGAATTTAGTAATTCCAAATAATTCATCATCTATCTAATCACTACCATAAGAGTGCTATTCCTTCTATTCGTCACACCATTAAGGTGGGAAATTCATTTCCGAAGGTACCTTTCTCTTACTAGATTAGAAGACTCATTATTAATTACTATTTGTCGCATCCAGGGAATAAACATGATTTAAGAGTGTACAAATTATTCACCAACGTACCATAACAGATTACAACTCTATCATTCATTTTAATGACCATGTCATTTAAATGAAATTGAGTATCCATCTATTAATGCATAAAAACCGAAATCAAATTCTTTCTATGAAAATGTACGTAAAGACAATTTCATAAAATCAAACGTTTATTCATATCGTAAGATAAATAAACAACTCCCACTGCAATAGCCACTACTCTTGTAGTTTTACCCATGTCATAACAATCTTATCCTCACTTAGTAATAAACATTTAGTGATTCCAGTATCTACACACTTCGTGTCAGTAAATGCCATCACTAATCATGTTTTAAACAACTAGTGAATAAGATATAAAACTTGTTCACATTATGATGAAAATGACTTTCCTTTGCCACATGTTTTGCCAGAAGTTTTCCACCATATACATCCTATTGTAATTCAGGTGGAACTTACTCAAAAACATCTAGGCAATTCACAAAGAATTAAATTGATCTAGGTTTCCCTTCAATTTATACTCAATGCTTTCCCAATTCATTCATCAAATTAAATCATGATCTTCTGCCTTTTAACTTACTCAAGTATCCGAAGAATTACATGAGACCATCATATTTCTATGAACCTCTCATCTCTTCACTAGAGACTTTAATAGGCATCATGAGACGTCCATTGTGAGAACACACATGTATTTTCTTAAGCAGTAAAATTCAAAACCAAGATTCTTTTCTAATCATCTAATTTTGGACCAGTAAATATAATTTCTTTTAGTCAACAATAAGCGAGATAAAACCATTTGAAATTACAGAGAATCATAAATAAATACACCGATCAAATCTTCGAATTTTATCCTTTTATATTGATTCCCTCAAAATAATATAAAATTAAAATTCACCGACATCTCAAGCACCGTGAGTCTTCAAGCCACGATAGTGTGGACGTTTACAAACCCGAACATTTACAAGAGAAGGTTTTACCCATTAATTTCATTTGTCAACCTAACCTCATGACAAAATAATTAATAGTCGGTTCCTCTTTAGCCATGCAAATAAAAGCAGTGACTCCGATGGGGAGGATACTTATTATTCACATCTAAGTGTACACCATTATTTGACCCCAAGTCCGCGGCCCAAGCTTATGTGCCTTAAAGATGGAGAAGTACACACGCGCTCGGATAACTTCCTACAGTCATCAATTATAAGTCTGTACAGTGATCCGCACATGAACTCATCCGATAGGGAGGAAGGTCTAAGCCAACGCGCAAGTTCATGTGCATCACATTACAAACATAATTTTAAAGAAGCTTGTTCCAGCAATATCCATGAATAAACTCATCCGATGGGGAGGAAGACTCTAATGCCGACGCGCAAGTTTATTCACATTGCTAAAAAACCAATAATGGAGGCCGCGGGAATTAATTACAAATCCCCTCTCCCACTTAGTTATTTAAAACTGAGGGTTTTTACATGCATATAATATTCATAAAATAAAATACGCAATTCTAGCATGCTCCTATCACGGCACATGAGGCAGTAAATCCCAGAGAGTCATGCATACATATATAACAATAATTAATAATTAAATCAATCATTAACAGTTATATATCAGCGAATTCGATTGTTCGCCATCAGGCACGAATATCAGCAAAGACTTCCACACTATCAAAATTTTAAAATTTCCAGATTGTCCAATTTTCGAAACCATCGATATCGACCGTCGATGTCGTCCAGATTATCAAAATCATCGATATCGATTAGATTATCAAATATTCGAAAAATATCAAGATTATCAACATTCCAAAACTATCGATATCGATCGTCGATATCGTCTAGATTATCGAAATCATCGATATCGACGAGCAACCATATACAACAATAATAGATAATTAAATCAATTATGTCAGTTATATATTAGGAATTAATTCAACATCCATATATAACAATAATAGACAATTAATTATAGCAGTTATATATTAGGAATTAATTCGACATCCATATATGACAATAATAGATTATTAAATCAATTATAGCAGTCATATATTAGGAATTAATTCGACATCCATATATAACAATAATATACAATCTATTATGGCAGTTATATATTAGGAATTAGTTTTCCTAAAATTGGATGTCTTATCCAACACTCTAGCAATACATGCATATAATATACCAAATATAATACGCAATCTAGCATGCTTCTATATAAGACAATAAATCATAGAGATCAGGCATCCATATATATATAACAATAATAGACAATTAAATCAATTATGACAGTTATATATATTAGGAATAAAAACGCCTCTAAATTTTAATGTCTTGTCCGACACTCCTACTGTGGAATCGATGCCTTACGCAACAAGCAGGATTGCTTGTGCCCCAAGACGTCCATCGCCATATCCCACCGCCAATCGTGTCAGGGAGCGCTCCAAGTGCCTTGACGAGCGCCCCTCGCCCGGACTGTCGCTCGTCCAAGGGCCTACTTGCATGAAACCAAGTTCAGCCCAACGCGCAACACCAAACTACACCAACTGTCGTTCGTAGTTCGAAACTGCAAAACTCTCAGAATCCAATCTCCACCGTCCAGAATCTATTAATGTAAGTCCTGAACATACTGTCCAAATTACAGGTCGATCCAACGGTTATTTTGTGAGAAACGACTCTTTTCCCTCGACTGCGCAAAACAGAATCGCCCAAAGATCTGCTTCTGTTTTCAGCGTAATCCCAGCACGAACATGCTTCAAATTCGATCTCTACCGTTCAGAATTTACATACACAAGGTATGAACGTTCTGACCAAATTACAGCCCGATCCAACGGATAGTTTGATAGAAACAGCTCTTTTCCCCCGACTGCGCAAAACAGAATCTCCCAAATATCTGCTTCTGTTTTCAGCGTAATCCCAGCAAGAAAAAGCTCCAAATTCGATCTCCACCGTTCAGAATGTACATCCACAAGATCTGAACGTGCTGACCCAATTACAGCTCAATCCGACCGTTGAAACTCCGGTTATTGCCTCTGCAATATCACTGCGCTGGATTTTTTATCAAAAACGTGATTCAATTTTTGCCCTCTTTTTCTTCCTTGCATGTGAAATTGACGAACAGTTTTCGTCGAATCCTCTCACACACAACCATGGACGAATAGATATGATACAGGGTATATATCACATAGGGATATTCATGGTTTGCGCAATAAAACCAAAACCCTAAACATGTGATCCTAATTCCGAAAAATTAATCACATAAACCCTAGCCTAACGTGTCACGCTTCACCACGAAACCGAAGCTCTGATACCAATTGTTGGCGCTCGATCGTTTGGTTAACGTGACCCGTTAGGGTTCCATGTATTTCTAACAAGCAGCGGAAGCAAGTAAACATGAAACGCATTACCTTTCACCAAGGGTTGATGTAGAGGTTGAATTCTCGCTGGCAGTCTGTGCAGTCCCACGAGAATAGCCATAAGTTCCTCTTCTGATGTCAGAATTAAGTGATCTTTGTACTCAGACGATCCTCTCTTCGACAGCTTTCCATCAGTATATAATACATCAAAATCGAAGAACTGTACGATTTTATATGAATTTTGGAACATGACGAACTGCAGCAGCAAACGACCTTCCGGTCTTCTGCTGTATGTCCCAAGTCCGATCTCGACGTCGTGTGGGCGACGATCTACGAGACCTACTCAATCTGCTGTTCACTCTCTCTCTCGTATGTTAGGCGCAGAGTTAGGTTTAGAACAAACTGAGGTGACTTATATACATGGGCTACAGCAGGGACCAGGAGGAGAAATTGGGTTGGGCCTCCATTGGGCTTAAGTATCCAAGCTTAGCCCAAAGCTTATACTTAAGTCCAATAATAATAATATATTCCACTAAAATATTATTACTGCACTACCGTACCAATCCCAAAATTACGTTTTGGGCTCCTTCTTATTATGAGCCCGTTAGTCTCCCCATGTTTAAGATATACAATGTCCATTAATTAATTTAAGTTACTGACAACTCAATTAATTAATATCTCATCCAAGAGTAGTACCACTCAACCTCATTATCATGCAGGAATAAATTCCACCTGCAGGGTTTACATGATAATCCTTATGAGCTCCTCAAGGGGACATCATCAACCTATGACGGACACGGATTCCTTCTACAATCAACAGCACACCATAGAGACAGCACTACTTCCCAACTCATCGAGTTTGTTGATTTAATTACATGTAAATCTCACCCATTGATGAATCAAAGAAATACATACTGCCCTACGTGTCGAGGTTATTGTATAGGGATTAAGAGCACGAACTTCCATAATAACTGAGATCAAGTTCTCCTATAAGTCAGTATAAGTCGAACGATCTCAAGCGGTCCTGCTCAATACACACAAGTGCACTAATGTGATTCTATAGCCAAGACAAGCTAGTACCAAACCACACTACAACCATCCCGATAGAGAGTCCCCGTCTATCTCAGTTGTGAGCATCTGTTTATACTTTATAAGGAAACCGATAATATGATCTTCCGCGTGTTGTCGCACAACATATTATCTACAATATAAAGTAAGTGGACTATTGCATCGAACATATAAATAAATTATAAGATGCAATCATTTGATCATATGATTCTCATTTCAAATTAATTGTTATAATATTGTTCATACAAAAAGCTAGACTTTTAGTATACAATCCAACACACCCGACCTTGCTGCCACGGATAAGGCATTGTGTCCGAGAGAATCCATCAACTTGTTCCTCGCAACCCGGATAGTTGTCAAGTTACTCACGTCGAAGGGAAACATAAATTCGAAGGGCTTGAGTCCCCTCGTGAAGAACCAATCCCCATCTCGAAAATGGGCAAATCCTCCCTTCACGCATGTAAACATCGCCAAATCTGGCTCTCCTCTAACTGGTGTGATGTCGGTGAAATCCAAGTTATAATACTCAGCCACGATCGTCAGTAACCCTCTAATATTCACTTTTTAAAACCCAATGGTCCTGAATCGATGTAGCTGTGCAATGAAATACGCTCCAATATTGAACTGCACCCCATTAAGCATACACCACAAATCATAAAGCTCTCCTCTAGACACAACACTCCCCTATGAGTGGGCGAATAACGTGTTGCTCAAGACACGATCCATGTACCTCAAAACTGGGTTCTTTATCGAAGAAGCACGAGCCTGCCTAATCTTATAATCTCCAATCTCCCCTGTAATCTCTCTCCAAAACCTATTAGCGTTGAACGCACCATTCTCCAAATGAGAGATTCCCAAAGGCGTCTCAAACAGCTCATTAAAATCCTCAGACGTCCATCTCCTACTCACTCCACCAAGCTGAAACATACACTGATATGGGTACCCAAGCGGGTCCTTCACCATCTCGACTGAGCAAACTACTTCCGCTGTAACATGGAAATACGTCGGCTTCTTTAACTCCATAAACCTTCGGATACCCACTTGATCGAACATCCAGAAAATATCATTCTCGATTCTTATTATCCTCATCGCCTCATCATCTTGGTATCGAGTACGAGCTATCTTGTCTGAGACTTCTTCCCACTTTTCTTAAATCTCATCCCAGTTTTGCATTTGAATTTTAAATTTCTCGGGTAAACGATCTTGTAACCTCAGCTTCCTTGTCACTGTGTCCACATTCGAAGGCCTGTCTTGTCTCTTCTTCGATCTTGCTTCTTCCGCCTTACCTTTCCCTTTACTTGATCCTTGTCCCTTTCCTGAAAACAACTATTTCAACACAACCAACAAGCCAAAAACACATGTATATGACTAGCATATCCTATACTCTACTCAAGACTTCAAGCATCCATGCTTAATCGACTCCAACTATCATCTCAACACCACTTGCTCATTCATCATGCTCAAAACATCATCAATCACACTTTCTTTAATCTGCAAATCATAACAACAAGCATGCATCAACCAATTCAAGCTATTCAACATAAATTTCAACAATTGAACTTCATGAACAACTCAAACTATCAACAATTCAAACCTAATTAACATGCTCATTCGTCTAGATGCATCATATCCTTGATCAATCCACATAAAAACTCAAGTTCTATCCATAATCAAGCAATCTTAAACCAATAAACATGAATTCATATGAATCAACTCAAAAATATCAATTATCACCATGAATTTCAACCGAAATCAACATCAATCAACTTACCCACTACACATTTCTTGCAATAATCTCCAATCCTAAGGTAATTGAGTTGAAAGAACGTACCTTTAGTCTTGCCCATGGTTAACAATCGATAATTTGCACACAACACTCAAAAACGCGACTTAAGCCCTAATTCGCGACGAAAATCGCCCAAATCCGCGCCCAATTCAAGAATTAAGAGTGTAATGTTGTGTAATCGGTGCAAAATCAAGTGTAATTGACGAATTTGTGCAAGAGTGTTAGGGTTCGGGGAAGGTTCGAGGTTTGGTGAACAAGAAAAATGATCGAACCCCTTCTAAAAACACAACTTAAAACGCGAACCTGACTGGGTTCGACCTCGGGTTCGACCTGCGGAATAGGTCGAACCTCGAGTGATGAGGTCGAACCTACCTTCTGGACAAACTTACCTTTTGGGTTCGACCTAGGTTCGATCTTCTGAATAGGTCGAACCGATCTTATGACAGGTCGAACCTACCTTCTGGACAACTACTCCTCGTGGTTCGATCTGGGTTCGACCTTCTGAATAGGTTGAACCATGAATGTCGTGGTCGAACCTATCACCTGAAAAATACAGTGCTCTAAACGGACTGGTTCGATCTCAGGTTCGACCTTCTGATCAGGTCTAACCATAACGGCTCAGGTCGAATCACTCCACTGTAAGATTTAAGTCACCGGGTTCGACCTTGGTTCGACCTGTTAGACAGGTCGAACCAAGAATGATCTGGACGGACCACCTCACTGGATGATTTCCTGCGTTGGTTCGACTTCCTCTGCTCGGTTCGACCTCCTGGCACTGGTCGAACCTCTCCTGGCTTTGGTCGAACCACCCTTTTAAGCTTCCAAACTGAGTGTTCTTCAATTCCTATACACTTCAAACTTCAATACGAATCATTAGGTACCAACTAGAGCACAACTTCATCCAAAATTTGTTCTACAAAATATTATTCATGAGTAACTCCGTAAAAGAAAACACAACCAAAACCCACTAAACATTAGGCAAGTTGTAAAAAATCGTCACATCAAAATCGATTAAAATTTTAATATGGCGCAAAAACCAACTCCCCTAACAAACATCACAAAGAAAAGATTATACTATCGGTGCTTATCAAGGTAAGTACATCACACCCCCCCAAACTTAGTAGAAACTATAGTTGAAACGAAGATTGCAAAGAGATGTAATTGCCGATAAGTAAGCACTTCAAATATAAAAATTTCTTACTCACACGAATGAAATAAAGCATGAAAATGGGAGGAAAAGCCCCCAACAGGCTCTCATGTTTAACGTCGGAGAGTCACGACGGTACCAAATCAGATCAAGGTATCCACAAAGATGACACAAACATCATCCGGCGACCTATAATGCTTCAAGCGATGTTCATTCGCCGCAAAAATGTCTCCATTCTTGTCAATAAGCTCAAAACTCTCCCCTCCTAAGACTCGATGAATCATGAATGGTCCCGTCCACTTTGATGTCAAGTTGCCTGCAAAAAGCTTTAAACGAGAGTTAAAAAGTAATACCTCATCTCCTTGCTTGAACTCCTTGTACGAGATCTTTGAATCATGCCACCTCTTAATCCTTTCCTTATAGATCTCTGAATTCTTGTACGCACGACTCCGAAACTCATCCAAAAGATTGATGTGAGTAATTCTCAACTCCTTCACATCCTTGAGAGTCAAGTTCAAGCTTCGCAAAGCCCAAAACGCTTTTTGTTGAATCTCTACAGGTAAGTGGCACGGCTTTCCATAGACAATCTAATACGGTGACATATCTAACACCGTCTTGTACGCGGTCCGGAATCCCAACACGACATCATCGAGCTTCAAAGCCCAATCCTTTCTATTGGTTCCGACCACTTTCTCCAAAATCTGTTTGACTTGATGGTTAGAGACCTCCGCTTGCCCATTCGCTTGAGGATGATAGGGTGTAGTAACCCTATGCTTAACACCATACCCTTTAAGCACCTTCTCAAGAAATTTATTTACGAAATGCGTACCTCCATCACTAACAAGTGCTCTAGGGACTCCAAAACGGGCAAAGATATACTTCTTCAAGAAAGATATAATAGTTTTTGAATCATTCAAGCGAGTAGGAATCGCTTCCACCCACTTAGAAACATAATCCACCGCAAGTAGAATGTAGAGAAATCCATTAGATGGGGGAAAAGGCCCCATAAAATCGATACCCCACATATCAAAAATCTCGACCACTATGCTTGGCTGAAGTGGCATCTCGTCTCTGCTACCGATGTTCCCCATGCGTTGACATCTATCACAAGTTGCCACATAGGTCTCACAATCCTTGAACAACGTAGGCCAACAAAGAGCAGACTGAAGTACCTTGGCTACTGTCTTTTGAGCGCCGAAGTTTCCCCCGTTAGGTTATGCATGGCAAAACTCGAGAACACTCTCCATCTCCATCTCGGGCACATACCTACGGATGATAGAATCCGTGCAAATTTTGTACACAAACGGACCATACCATATGAAAGTCTCAACATCCCTTTTGAATTTAGCAAGTTGATATCGGTTGAGATCCCTTGGAATTTCTCCCACAGCAATATAATTCACATAATCCGCATACCATGGATCAACTCCCTGCGTAGCCACCACACACGCTCGCTCAGCCCCTTCAACAAACACGGCCATGATCTTTTCATCCGGGAACATTTCCTCAATATACTCGAAAGAATTATCACAATGTTCTCTAGTCTCCAACCTCGAAAGGTGATCCACTAGCACATTATCAGAACCTTTCTTATCCCGGATCTCCATGTCAAACTCTTGAAGTAAAAGAATCCACCTTATTATCCTAGGCTTCGTCTCCTTCTTTTTCATCAAGTACCGAATCACAGAATGATCCGTGTACACAATAGTCTTCATGCCAACTAAATACTGACGAAACTTGTCGAATGCGTACACAACCGCCAAAAACTATTTTTCAGTCACCGTGTAATTCTTTTGTGCCGCATCAAAAGTCTTACTTGGGTAGTAAATGGCGCAAAACTTCTTTTCCTTCAGCTGTCCAAGCACCACTCCAAGTGCTACATCACTTGCATCACACATTAGTACAAACGATTGAGTCCAATCCGGTGTGATCAAGATAGGTGCAGAAATAAGCGCCTCCTTCAAAACTTGAAAAACTGTTAGACAATCATCATCAAACACAAAAGGAACATCCTTTTCAAGTAAGCGAGATAAGGGCTTAGAGTATTTTGAGAAGTCTTTTATAAATCTCCTGTAAAAACTGGCGTGTCCAAGGAAGGACCGCACTCCTCTTTCATTGGTCGGTGGTGGAAGCTTCTCAATCACCACCACTTTAGCACGATCTACCTGCAACCCTTTAGCCGAGACATGATGCCCAAGAACAATCCCATCCTTCACCATGAAGTGGCACTTCTTCCAATTCAAGACAAGATTAGTCACTTGGCATCTCTTCAAAACAGTAGTTAGGTTAGACAAACAACTATCAAAGGAGGAACCAAAAATAGAAAAATCATCCATGAACACCTCCATGATCTTCTCTATCAACCCATCGAATATTGCCATCATGCATCTCTGAAAAGTAGCAGGCGCATTACATAACCCAAATGGCATTTTCCAAAAAGCAAAGGTCCCGTAGGAGCAAGTAAAAGTGGTCTTTTCTTGATCCTCGGGGGCAATCATAATTTGGTTGTACCCCGAGTATCCATCCAAGAAACAATAAAACTCATACCCTGCAAGACGATCTAACATTTCATCCATGAAAGGAAGAGAAAAATGATCCTTACATGTGTTTTCGTTCAACTTCCTATAATCTACACATGTACGCCATCCCGTAGGAATCCTTGTGGCTGTCGCTTCTCCATCCTCAGCTTTCACGACAGTCATACCCCCTTTTTAGCAACTACATGCAATGGACTCACATGGGGACTATCACTAATAAGATATATGATTCCGGCATCCAACCACATAAGGATTTGCTTCCTAATTACCTCTTGAATCGCGGGATTAATCCTCCGCTGATTCTGAACACTTGCCTTTGCCTCGTCTAATAATCTTATCCTATGCATACAATACGAAGGACTAATTCCTTTCAAATCCTCAAGAGACCTACCAATCGCAGATTTATACTTCCTAAGAACGTTCAATAACTCCTCAAGTTGATCATCATCAAGAGAAGAAGATACAATTAACGGATATTTTTCATTGTTGCCAAGAAAGGCGTACTTCAAGTGTTCCGGCAAAAGTTTCAACTCCTCTTTCCTCACCTCCATCGGAGGGCTCTCGTTATCCAAAGGCAAGTACTTCATAGTCCACTTGACTTCTTCCACCTTAGTTTTTCTCGATTCAAACCTGTCATCACCCAAAGCAAGTAAGTTTTCAAGAAATTCAATACATACCTCGTTGGAGAGTCCGTCAAGCTCCGTAGTGGGATAAGTAAGAGATTCCATCAAACATGTCTCAAGAGGATCCTTTGACAGGATCAGAGACAGGTCCTCCTTCACAATTTCCTCCACCACGTCAATACTATGACACTGCGACTCCATGGACATCTTCATTGCTTTGTCTAAGTTGAAAAGAACTTCTTTTTTGTCCATCCGCAATCTAAGCTCTCCTTTCTGAACATCAATCATAGCTCCAGCAGTAGCAAGGAAAGGTCTCCCCAAGATTAAAGGGATATTATCCTTGTCTTCTTCCATCTCTAGCACAAGAAAGTTCACAGGAAAGACTAGCTTCTCTACTTTGACGAGAACGTCTCCAATTATACCTTTTGGAAACGTCATCGACCTGTCTGCCAATTGGAGAACCACTGTTGTAGGGGTCAACTCCCCCAAACCAAGCCTCTGAAAGATGGACAAAGGCATCAAATTTATGCTCGCCACTAGATCGCACAAAGCCCGCCGTGCCGGCCCCTTTTCGATTTCACATAGATTAGTGAAGCTCCCCGGATCCTTCATCTTTTGCGGCAGCTTCCTTTGGATGATTGAGCTGCAATTCTCTGATATATTCACCGTTTCAATTCTGGTTAAGCTCCGCTTCTTCAATAATATGTCCTTTAGAAATCGAGCATAGTACGGCATCTCCATGATTGCCTCTGAGAAAGGAATGCTCAAGCTTATTTTGTTCATTATCTCTGAAAACTTCTTGAACTTCTCTTCCAATCCCTTCTTCACAAGCTTGTAAGGAAACGACGGAGGTATCTTTGTTTTGGGAATCCCCCATTCATCACGATCAACCTTCTCCGCTTTCTCCTTTTCGGCTCTCAAACGCTTGGCTCTCTCCCACTTTTTCTCATCTATTATCTCAGTACTTTGTTCATTCTGAACCACTAGAGTAGCATCAACATCATCGAGAGTGTTCGGAGTGGAAACAGGCAATTTCTGGTGGGGTTCGACCAGGGTTCGACCTGTGGAACAGGTCGAACCATGTACGTACTGGTCAAACCTACCTTCTGGACAACGGCTCTCTTTTTGAATTTAAGGTTCGACCTGGGTTCGACCTGTGAAACAGGTCGAACCTTGGGTACCTAGGTCGAACCGGCCTACTGTACTCCTTCCGCCATCCGGTTCGACCAAGGTTCGACCTGTTTGATAGGTCGAACCATGACCGTCGTGGTCGAACCGTTGCTGTGACAAAATAGAGTGCTCCAAGTGGTGTGGTTCGACCTGGGTTCGACCTGTTGGATAGGTCAAACCAAGATTGGTTTGGTCAAACTGGTGTTCTGGAAAAACAGAGTGCTCCGAGTTGTGGGGTTCGACCATGGTTCGACTTGTGGGACAAGTCGAACCATCTGCAGTTTGGTCGAACCGATGCTGCAATCTCTCCTGATCGTGTCCAGTGTGTTGGTTCGACCTCCCCTGTATGGTTCGACCTTCAATGTTGGTCGAACCATGTTCGAACCTCGCCCTAGACATGTCCAAATTTGATTCCGGCCTCATAGGTCCCTCGTACTGCGTTCCCGATCTTAATGTGATGGCGTTGCAGGACCTTGGATTCTCAATACTTTGAGACGGGAACTTCCCCTTCTCAAGAGTTTGAGTAAGCTTGTTAACACTTCCTGCCATCTCCCCCATCAGTAACGTAAGGTCCTTCACCTGCTTAGATATAACCTCATGGTTTGCATCGATTTTCTTTTCAAGTTTGGCCTCAAGGCGGTTAACTCTTTCATTATTCTTGGCCATATACATGTTCACAGTATCCTCAAGACCCGGTTTCCCTTCTTCCACCTTAGCACCCGGTTCAACACCCATCGGAGGTTGAATCGCATTATTCGGATTGCTCCATGAGAACTTCGGCCTCCTAGGCTGTTGATAACCACACAGGGGACCACGATTATTAAAGTTTCCTCGATAGTTCCCTTGGTAGTTCCAGTTTCCTTGATCTGGATAACTAGTCCCTTGAATACTTTGACCCATGGCATAGTGTGCCTCTTCCAACTCCTCTTGGATTGGTCCCTCATTCTTTAACTCTTGCTGCATGATTGGTACGCGCTGAGATAATTCGCTGATTTGCTTCTGTTGGGATTCAAGTATCTTGTTGATATTGGACAAGCTAGAGACGATCTCATCCTCTCTACTTGTTTTAACCATTGCGTGTTCAACCTTAGCTACCTTACCAAGGACATAAGTACCTCTAACTCTATCAGTTGGCCAATCCCCCGAATTCATCGAAATATCTTCAAATAACTTTTCGGCCTCTACGAATGACTTTGTAAGCAATGCTCCATTAGAGGAAGCATCCAATAAAACTCGTGAATCACAGTCCAATCCATTGTAGAATATACTGATATATTGAGCTTTAGATAGCCCATGTTGAGGACACTTCCTCAGTATGTCCTTGAATCTATCCCATGCTTCATGAAATTTTTCTCATCCACCCATAGCGAATTGGTTAATGTCTTGCTTCATCTTAAACACCTTTGAAGGTGGCATATACCTCTCCAAGAACCTTAACTTCAGTTGCTCCCAAGTGGTGCACTCAGCTGCGTTGATAGTGTCATATCAATCTCTCGCCATTTCAGTAAGTGAGAATTTGAACAAAAGGATCTTCCTTGCATCTTCATGTTCTCCTGCGTCTTTTTGAGTACTTGCATAGCCCAAGAACTTGTTCAGATGCTGCTGCGGATCCTCGAAAGACCCTCCTGAAAAAGAGTTCCTTTCTATCATGCTAATAAGAGCGGGATGAAGATCGAACGCTGAATTAGTTCCCTTTGCTCCTAGAAGCCCAAAATTTCCAGCTCCATTGTTTCTAAAAACCTCTCGGATGGCTAGATTATCCGGATTCGCTGCCATGTTGACTGTCCTTACTCCCGAATTAACTTCAGTTGTAGCTTCAATCGTCTGCGAATTCTGCTCGTCAACTTCAACTCCAAAATTCAGAGCTTCAGTTGGATCAATAGTATTTGCCTTGCTCTTTTTCTTCTTCTTCTTTCTTGACGATGCTCCGATTTCAGGATTGTAGGGTTCAAGTTCACCTTTCTTTGATCTCGTAAGCATGCACCTAAAAAGAACTAGAATTAAAACAACAAAACAAGAAAAATAGTCTTAACAAACTAGATATAACAAATAGATATTTTAAGCCGTCCCCGGCAACGGCGCCAAAAACTTGATGAGCGTTTTCTCAACACACAATTAATCCCCAAGTATGAAGGATATCAATTGTAGTTTCGAAGGTGACCAAGTTAAATATCGAATCCACTGGACGGATAAATATCAATTTAATTACGTTCTAGTAGATTATGACTATTTTTGAAATAAAATAGTTGGTTAAGTAATAATTGAAATAGCAATTAAATAACAAGAACAAAAAATAGTAGTTGTGATCAAATAAGATAATAGGTAGTTCGTCAGGTCATCCAGTTTCATTCGTTAATTCATACTTTCGTGTGTCGATGTCCGACTCTGCCTTGTGGTTTATGGACCCATCGCTAGACCATACAAATCTATTTTGACACGTGTAAATATCCTTAGAGCAAGACGTATACTTTACCTCCCTTTCTAGGTACTATCATAATCAATTATTTCCCATGCACATAGTACTCTAACCCGATTTGATCTCCCTTTTTAGGTACTATAAAGTTATACTCTTTATCCTACTTGTTAACCCGAATTCAATTCAATTAACAAACATTCATATAAGACAGTTCTAATAAGACTTCGGAATCCCTTCACTTAGAATTATAACAATAAACCCTGCTCATTAGTGAACGCACTGATGCGCGTTTTCTTTGCACGCAAAATTAATCCCCAAGTATTAAGGATATCAATTGAAGCTTAAGCAAGAGACCAAGTGAATATCGAACCCAAAGGACGGCGTATTATCAATTTAATTACTATCTAAATTAATTAAGACAAGTTGACAATTAAGTTTGAGGTTTAGGATGATTAAACTAATAAACAAGTAATTAAAATAACAAATAAAATAAATATCACTTGAAGAATACGAAAGTGGATCAAGTAGGAGAATAGGTAGCTCTAGGATAATCTAGTTTCACTACTTAACTTCTCTTCCATGTGTCAATGTCCGACTCTGCCTTGTGGAATATAGACGCATCACTAAACCATGCATATCTACTTTATAGACACAAGTAAACATGCGTGTAACACGTGTAAATAACCTCGGAGCAAGAGATATAATTTCACCCCCTTTCTAGGTACTATCAGTATCAATTATTTCCCCCTAAGATTGGTACTCTAACCCGATATGATCTCCCTTTATAGGTACTATGAAATTATCCTCTTTATCCTACTTATTAACCCGAATTCAATTCAATTAATAAGTATTCATATAAGATAGTTCTAATAAGACTTTGGAATCCCTTCACTTAGAATTATAACTTAAAACCCTGCTCAACAGTGAACGCACTCAACTAATAACCATGTTATGTATTCAGACTCTACACAACGATTATTGATACACAAAACGACTATGAGTATGGATTAAAAAGGCACAATCTTATATAAAATAAACCACAAGTAGTGTTGTACGGAGATACACATGGAAGTTCAATTAACTAGATAAAACCTTCACAACCCTAGTTTTACCAAAAAGGCTCTAGCCCATGGTGTTGTAGGAAACACATATGGGTGTTGGATAGATCTTACCCGGATGTCCGAAAAATACAAGATAAATTAGAAAATGAATAAACCCTAGATATGGCATCTTCATGTCCTTCTCCGTCTTGAATCCTCCTCTTGGTTCTCCTCTTGATTCCACAAACGAATCTTCAAAGTGATGGATGGATGGAGGAAAGGATGTGGATGATGGATGGGGGGTGATCCCCCCTTGTGGGGTGTTGTATGGTTGTGGCCTTTCTTCTCCTCTCTTGTATTGTGTTGTGTTCTTTTGTGGCTTCCTAGACCTCCTTTTATACTTGTAATCACGTCTCCTCGGCTTGGAATGGGCTTTTCAAGTGATCACACGCGTTTAGGCCTCGAAAATACGGATATGGTAAGTTCCAGCACATCGGTTCGACCTCAGCAAACAGGTCGAACCACTAAGCACAGGTCGAACCACAGGTCGAACCACCCTACTGGAAGCCCCAGGTGCTTGGTTCGACCAACCCAACAGGTCGAACCAGAATGTCTCAGGTCGAATTGAGTGATTTTTGTGCTCACGCAATCCTCTCTTCATGGGATTTCTATCTATATAAAGAACTCACAAAAACTCAAAGAATTGAATCTGTAATAAGCCATGGAAAGTAGAATATCTGTTATGTTCGGCATAGCTCGCGCGGCGTCACCACTTTGCTCATAACTTCCTCGTTCGGCCTCCGAATGGGATATTCTTTACGCCAAAACGACCCTCTCTTCAGTAGCTTTCCAGCCATGTATTACAACATCAGTTTTGAACTCCACATGAATACAGAATAATTATGAAAGTTGGACGTGCGTTTTCAGCATTCTTGCACAAATTGCACCTTTTTTCCAACTTTGCACTTTTCATCCTTTTTCCACCTAAAACACAACAAAACACCTCAAGTGCCCATAATTCTCACATATATCGAATATAAGACATTTGTGCTCATATAAGACTACAATATCAATCAAAAAGGTGTTAAATTAGATATTAAAACACGCTTATTTTCACTCACATCACGCACTCAACCAATAACCATGTTATGCATTCAGACTCTACACAACGATTATTGATGCACAAAACAACTATGAGTATGGATTAAAAACGTGCAATCTTATATAAACTAAACCACAAGTAGTATTATACGGAGTATACACACGAAATACAAATTTAACTCATGAAACCTTCATAACCCTAGAACTACCGAAGTGGCTCTAGCCCATGATTGATCTAAGAACAATCATGGTTAGTTGGACCAATCTTACTTGAATCTCTAGCTACACCTCTGTCACCACCCTCCGGGTGGATCACCAATCTCTTCTCTTGTCTCCTCTTATGATTCTCGCGTCTTCCTTCTTCGTGACTCGTTGTTCATTTTCTTGACTGCATGAGCCTCCTTTTATACTTGTAATCAGGTCTCTAGGGCTTGGAATGGACGTTTCAAGTGATCCCACGCGTTTTGGCCTCGAAAATCCAGATAAGGTAAGTTTCCGCATTTTGGTTCGACCTCGTCAAACAGATTGAACCACTGGCCACAGGTCGAACCACATGTCAAACCCTGCTACTGGACACATTCTGCACTTGGTTCGACCTCTTGTACAGGTCGAACCACTCCCGCACAGGTCGAACCTCAGGTCGAACCATGCTACTGGACAATTTCTGCTCCTGGTTCGACCAACTGTCAGGTCGAACCCCATCGTCGTGGTCGAACCCATCTTCTCGCGAACTGGTTCGACCATGGTTCGACCTGATCAAACAGATCGAACCCCTTGAGTCGTGGTCGAACCTTTCTTCTGCAACTTTTCAATGCTGGTTCGACCTATAGGAGAGGTCGAACCCTCCTCCATCAGGTCGAACCCTACTCTTTCCTTGGTGGTTCGCGTGGTCTCGACTTCGTCCCTTCGATTCTTGGCACTTCCACTCCGTTTTTGCTATGAAAACCACTTAAATAGCTCCACTAACACCTGATTCATGCTAATTCATAATATATATAGGTTTTCCACCTATTTCCACCTCAAAAATCTCCAAAACTAGCACAAAACATGATACCAAACTTGTGAATTTACACACTCATCAGTGGCTCTGCAAACTGGACGGTTTTTCAATGCCAGCTCGACTCGAGTTGCAAGTTGAGTTACGTCTTGCAACTCGAGTTACCTCACTGGATGATTTTGGACGCTGCTCTGCCCCAGCTCGACTTGCTGTTTGACTTGCCCTGACCCCAGCTCGACTCGAGTAAGATAACTCGAGCTCTCGCCTGTCTACTCATGTTAGAAGCTAAACTTTCTTCGGCACCTAACTCGACTCGAGTTGCAAGTCAAGTTAGTTCTTGCAACTCAAGGTAAGCTACTGGACTATTTCTGCATTTACTCGAGCTTCAACTCGACTCGAGTTGCAAGTCGAGTAAGACCATGCAACTCGAGTTGGGTGTTTTTAACCCGTTTCAGCTTGTTTCAGCTCCCGACTCCATTTTGCTCCATTTTTGACCTGTTTCACATACATTTAAGCTCATTTTCACGCATTTATCAACTTGTACACATCTCTCCTAATTAACACAAAACTCCACCAAAAGTTACACAAATACGGGTAAAAATATACGAAAATTCATAAATAAAGACACTAAAACCTAGGTGAAAATGATGACGATCAATAATGTACCCTTATCCATAATACTAAATTTTAAAGGCTCACGGCGTGCGCCCGGACGCACGCAAGCCTCACTCTATTAATATACCCCATTCATCCCACAAAATCCTTCATGCTTTCTTTATTTTTTGTTCTATAAAATTCTTTACACTTCCAAAATGAAAATATTGTATTATTTTATCCAAAAATTCTAGAGTTAATTTAATTTAAAATTTGTCATTCGTTTTTTACATTCAAAATATTATTACTTTATTTATTACCTAAAAATACTAAATACCCTCAAAAATCAATAAAATTTGTTAATTTTTTTTAAATAACGTGGAACAGTAAATATAAATGATGGTATAGGACAAACACACCGGATCTTTTGTGTCATTTTCGTGCATCATCTTCTATACCATACGTTAAATTATTGGCATGTAAGAGGTAGAAATAAATCCAACCATTGCCCTTAGGATTTAAGATTTAGGGTATAGTTTCTTTCTCCTACATATCGTTCATTTAATGGTGCAGCACAAGAAATAATGTATCAAATGACAGAGAGAATCCGAGCCATGTGACAAAGAGAGTATTATGGTGTATGACAAGTTCTTATAAAAAAAAAGGAACATTTAACATTTTAAAGAGTAATATTTCTAAAAAATAGCACCTCCACCTAGGCTGCATGGAAGTATTACTCCTCAATTTATAAACTATCTCAAAAATTATTTCAAAAAGGAGATAAATAAAATTAATTAGTTTAATTGATGTCCATATTTACACTTATAATATCTCATAATGAAGAAGGATATATATATATATATATATATATATATATATATATATATATATATATATATATATATATATCTTTAAATACAACATTCTTAACTTGTTTCTTATCTTCAAGGTAAACCACATACAAAAATGTCCAAGTCATATTGTAATTAACTTTAAAAATCCTGCATTTCATAGTGTTGGACGTGTCGTGAATACTATTTTTTTCAGGAGTAAACCAACATGAACTTTTGACTTTCTAAAAGTTAAAGAAACTTAATATAGTGAATTTCTTCGAGCTTCGTTTGTTTTATGTTAAAAAAAATTAAGTTTTTAAAATCATACCTTTAAATTTTAAAATCAATCATATATATATATATATATATATATATATATATATATATATATATATATATATATATATATATATATATATATATATGCGAATACACTGCTATAAATAACTTTTAAAAATATGAAGTGTCTCGACGTGATTAATTATCGTATTTTTTTATTTTAATTTTATATATATAATCTTTCTACTTTTATTTATATATTTATTTATTATTATTATATTATTCATATATATATCTATAAATAAAATACCACGTTTAATTATATATATTTTTATGATAAATTCTCTTGTGAGACATTATATATGTGAGACGGTTTATGAGATGTATTAAAGTATGCCTATTATTATATAGATAAAGTATGTTTAATGGTTGTTAAAGTATGTTTTCTAACATATAATAAATGATGAATTAAAATATAATTTTAGGGTGTTATAATATAATTTATTATTCACATAGTTTAACTATAAATAAGCATACTTTACCTATATAATAAGCATACTTTAGTAATGGGTCAACCCGTCTCACAACTGTCTCACAAAAAAGTCATCTCACAAGAGAGTTTCTCTATTTTTATTGGTTAGGAATAGATAATTAAACCAATCAATAAAAATATATTCAACTTATTATTATTATTATTATTAGTATTATTATTATTATTATTCACGTATATTTTCAAATTAAACAGCAACTTTAATCATATTTTTTGATTGATTAGGAATATATATATATATATATTTTATTTTAATATCACATATAATTTTCTATTTCTTTATTATGATTATGTTACTGATGTATATCTTTATATTTAGAATTAAAAAGTAAACCTTAAAATTAAATAAATCAATTAATAAAAATATATCTTCAAAAATTTTGAGTATATCCTCTGAACTTGGTTTGAATTTTAGTTTAAATTGATTTAAAGCAAGAATACTCTATCGTGTGTAGCACGTAAGTGACCAAGTGCAAAATTTATATAATATCGAACCCAAGGGCGTAAGTGGGTAGCCATATTTGAAAGATGTTTAACTCTAGTAGGACTAATCAAAGAAGGAGGATTGAATTATGCTACAAACTAACAACTAGGAAAGCAATTAAAGATATAAATGTACAAATGAGATGGATGATGGGTGAAGGTGAACAATCTAAGAAGTATGTAAGGCAAGCAACATTCATGGTAAGGTATATATAGACTCATGCATACACATGCATTGATGGTTTTCATGTTATGATATTAAGGGCAATCACGTTTGTACCCCTAATCCCTATGGCCAAGGCAATTAGGTTCTCAACTCTTTTACAAGTTTAAATCTCCTAGGATTGTCTCTTACTCTCAATTTCCATGAAGGTACTATGATCATAAGTTGGGTTCCCCTCACTAGTTCATCACTAATGTCCTATCATGAGGTTATAAGCACTTGAAGGGTATGGCTTACCTCTCCTCATACTAACTAAGTCATCTCATGCAATCAATGATTCAATTAAACTACTAAGCGTAATATTGGAATGATCATCTTATTAGCCATTTTGTAGTTGGGATGACTAATTCAATAATTTATCGAACCACAGAGAGGTAGGTACTAGTGCTTAAGCGATATCACGTTTTTTGTAATTTTATAGAGACGAATTATCAAAGGGGTTATTTATAAAACAAACAAGAAAATAGTAATCAATGCAAGTAAACAAGCAATGATCAAACAAACAAGATAGATTGATTAAAAGTGGTTTTTCAAATTGATTAAAAGTGAGATTAACAATAATCAAGAAGTTGTAATTCTAGGAATTATGTCACAAACTATGACAAAGTATGTCACACCATACCATATCCCCCCAAACTTAAATTGAAACAAGAGTTTCAAATTAAGTTTGCAAAAAGTGGTGTGACGAACTTATACACTTCAATTCAAGCATCCTTCGTATCTTTAAAACTCTTTCTTCTCACAAGCACAATCCACCTACAAGGCCAAAAATGCAAAACAAGAAAAAGAAATATTTACAATCCTAAACTACTAAAAGGATATGATCTTTCAAGAGGTGAAGGTATCCACATATACCAACTCCTTTTGAGAGGGAGAATGAAAATGCTTCACCCTTTGACCAATAACCATAAAAGCATTTCCATCCAATATCCTTCAAGCTTTAAAGATCCATCATCTCTAACCTCAATCACCAAGTATGGTCCGGTCCATTTGGAATGAAGTTATCCGGGAAACAACTTAAGTCTTGAATTGAACAATAGAACCTTATCCCCTGGAATAAACTCCCTCGTTTTGATCCTTTAATCGTGCCATCTTTTGAGCTTCTCCTTCAAAATCCTTGAGCTTGAATAAGCTTCTTCTCTAAACTCTTCTAATTCAACCAATTGGAGACACCTTTTCTTTTAGAATTCTTTCTCATCAAAGTTCAACTTCCAAAAGTAGTGCCTTATTCTCCAACTCCACGGGTAAATGGCATGTCTTTCCATAATCAAGCTTGTACGGAGAAAAACCTAGGGCGGTCTTGTAAGCCGTTCGAAAGGCCCAAAGGGCATCATCAAGCTTAGAAGACCAATCCTTTCGATTTTCATTGACCGTCTTCTCAAGTACAAGCATCACTTGCTTATTTGATACCTCCGCCAAGACATTTGTTTGAGGATGGTAAGGTGTAGAAACCTTATGCTTTACTCCATTGCCATTCAAGAGCTTCTCAATAAGCTTGTTAATGAAGTGGGATCCTCCATCACTAATCATGGCCTTTGACACCCCAAATCTAGCAAAGATATTCTTCTTTAAGAAAGCCTTGACCACTAGAACATCATTTGTCCTTGTCGTGATTGTTTCCACCTATTTAAACACATAATCTACCGCAAGCAATATGTAAAGATAACCATTGGAAGGCGGAAATGGTTCCATGAAGTCCATCCCCATACATCAAATACTTCGACTTTAAAAATTTTCCTCATGGGCATTTCATCACGTTGCCCTATACTTCTAATCTTTTGGTACCTATCACAACCCTTGATGTACTCCTTACAATCTTTGAACAAACTTGGCCAAAACAACCCCGATTGTAGGATTTTTGCTCCTGTCTTTTGAAATCCAAAGCATCCTCTACATGGTGAACTATGACACATCTCCATGATACTTAACTTCTCCACCTCCGGGATACACCTCCTTATGATCTCATCCGGACAATTCTTAAACAAAAGAGGTGTTAGATTTGTATACTAAAAGCCTTGCTTTTGTATTGAACAATATTTTAACAATATTATTTGAAATGAGAATCATATGATCAAATGTTTTGCATATTATAAATTGTTTATTTATATGTTTGTGCAAAAGTCCATTTACTTTATACTGTAGATAATATGTTGTGCGAAAACACGTGAAAGATCATATTATCGATTTTCTTATAAAGTATAAACAAATGCTCACAATCGAGATAGACGGGAACTATCTATCGGGATGATTGTAGTGTGATTTGGTATTAGTTTGTCTTGACTATAGAATCACATTAGTGCACTTAGTGTGTATTGAGTAGGACCACTAGAGATCATTTGACTTGTACTGTCTATATTGGAGAACTTGATCTCAGTTATTATAGATGTTCGTGCTCTTAATCCCTATATAATAACCTCGACACGTAAGGTAGTATATATTTCTTTGATTCATCAATGGGTGAGATTTACATGTATTAAATCAACAAACTCGGTGAGTTGAGAAATAATATTGTCTCTATGGTGTGCTGTTGATTGTAGAAGGAATCCATATCCGTCATAGGTTGATGATGTCCCCTTGAGGAGCTCATAAGATTTATCATGTAAATCTTGCAAGTGGGTTAATTCCGGCATGATAAAAAGGTTGAGTGGTACTACTCTCGGATGAGATATTAATTAATTTGAGTTGTCAGTAACTTAATTAATTAATGGGCATTGTATATCTTAAATCTGGGGAGACTTTCAGGCTCATAATAAGAAGGAGCCCAAAACATTATATTGGGATTGGATGGGTAGTGGAGTAATAATATTTTAGTGGACTATATTATTATTATTGGATTTAATTAAAAGCTTTGGGCTAAGCTTGGTTAATTAAATCCAATTGAGGCCCAATCCAATTTCTCCTCCTGGTCCCTGCTGTAGCCCAAATAAATAAGTCATCTCAGTTTCTAGTTGCCCTATTCCTGCGTCTCTTTTGACGTGAGTAAAGGAAATAAACAGATTGGGAAAATCCTGCAGATTATTGCCCACACAATAGTAGGATTGGACAAGGGTCATACAGCAGAAAATTAGAGGTGGTTTGCAAAAGATCTTCATCAACACACCCGGTGAAAGGTAAACGTTTAATCGCTTCCGCTAATCATTTATTTTATTTTAATGGATCACAGTTGAACCAAACGATCCTAAAACCAACAAGAGGATCATCCCTTAAGTACTACTTGACATCATGATAGAACTTCTTCCTTTGAGATTCAGTGAGATTATCCGGCTTGAGGCCACAAGCTAAATAATTCACGAAATTCGCATACCACGGCCTCCCCATCTCACACAAAGTATACATCCTTTGAAAATCTACTTGAAGAATCTCTTCAACCGGAAATACATCCTTAATGAACTTCATGGTTCCCTCTTCATCAACATTTTCCAAGCATGACAAGTGGTCGGCTATGATATTTTCGACTCTCTTCTTGTTACGTATCTCCACATCAAACTCCTGCAACAAAAGAACCCAATGAATTAGTCTAGGTTTAGCATCTTTCTTACTCATCAAATACCTAATGGCAGCATGATCCGTATAAACAATGGTTTTCATGCCAACTAGGTATGGACAAAAATTTTCAAAAGCATAAACCACGCATAAAAACTCTTTTTCCATTGTAGTGTAATTCTTTTGATTAGCATTGAATGTCTTCGATGCATAGTAGATAGCTCGAAATTTCTTCTCCCTAACTTGACCAAGCACCACTCCCAATGCATTGTCACTTGTATCACAATGGAGCTTAAAAGACTTACTCCAATTGGGAGAGAAAAGGATTGGTGAAGAAATAGAGCTTCCTTGAGTACCTTAAAAGCATCAAGACATTCCTCATTAAATTCAAACAGAATATCTTTTTCAAGCAATTTACACAAAGATTTGGCTATGTTAGAAAAATCCTTTATAAAACGTCGATAGAACCCGGCGTGGCCAAGGAACGATCTAATCCCTTTTTCCATTCTTGGGTGGGGGAAGATGTTCAATGGCTACAACCTTCGCCTTATCAACTTTCAAACCTTTCTCCGAGATGTGATGTCCAAGTACGATACCCTCTTGAACCATAAAATGATATTTTTCCCAATTCAAGACTAGGTTCGTATCTTAACATCGCTGCAAAACCAAAGAAAGATTAGCCAAGCATTTATCAAATGAAGACCCAAATACAGAAAAATCATCCATAAACACTTTCATCACATTTTCAATCAATCCTCCAAAGATGGCCATCATGCAACGTTGAAAGGTGGAGGGGGCGTTGCACAACCCAAAAGGCAATTTATAGAAAGCAAACGTGCCATACGGACAAGTAAAAGTTATTTTCTCTTGATCCTCAGGGGCTATCATTATTTGATTGTACACCGAGTAACCATCTAGAAAATAATAATACTTGTATCCCGCCAACCTATCAAGCATTTGATCAATAAAAGGCAAAGGGAAATGATCTTTATGAGTATTTTCATTAAGCTTCCTATAATCGTAAAACACTCATCCATTTTCACCCTTGTAGCAAGCTCTTCATCAAATTTTGTCTTAACAATGGTTAGACCCCCCTTTCTTAGCAGCAACATGCAAAGGACTTACATTAGAACTATCACTTAGGGCATAAACAATTCTAGCATCCAACCATTTTAAAACTTCTTTCCTAACAACCTCTTGCATAATGGGGTTTAAACGACGTTGAGGTTGTATGCATGTTTTACTCTCATCGATCAACCTAATATGATGCATAAAAATAGTGGGACTTATGCCTTTCAAAACATCAAGACACCACCCTATAATACTTTTATGATCTCTAAGCACCCTCAACAATTTATCAAGCTCTAGAGGTGAAAGGGATGATAATACAATTACCAAAAAGGTTTCGTCGTTCCCCAAGTACGCATATATAAGGTGATCGGGTAATGGCTTCAATTCCTTTTTTCCCTTTTCAACCTTTGACTTTCATTCTCGACCTCCAATGGAAGATACTCCCTCTTTCCATAGTACATTATTTTGGCTTCATCTTCTTGCATTTCCCTACAAGCATTTAAACCATGTAAGCAATCATTTATATCATCATCTCCTAAACAATATAAAGAATAAGTAGAATTTAAGGACAAAGTAAGAGAATGGCTTATGCTTGTCTCAAGAGGATCCTTGGATAGGAAAAATGGCAAGTTCTTTTGAACAATCTCATCAATCAATTCAATCCTTCTACATTCTTCTTTCTCATCTGGATGCCTCATAGCATTTCTCAAAGAAAACACAACTTCTTCTTCATTCACCCTCAAAGTCAATTCCCCTTTATGCACATCAATTAAAGCCCTTCCCATGGCCAAGAATGGACGTTCCAAAATCAATGAAACATTTGCATCCTCGTCCATGTCAAGCACTACAAAATCCACCGGGAATATGAACTTTCCAACTTTAACTAACACATCCTCAACTACTCCCTTAGGATAAGTCAAAGACATATCCGCAAGTTGCAATGTAACGGATGTGGGCTTTACTTTTCCTATACCAAGTTTCTTAAAGATAGACATAGACATCAAATTGATACTAGCCCCAAGATCACAAAGAGCTTTATGAACTTCACTCTTACCCATCTCACATGGTATGACAAAACTCCCCGAATCTTTGAGCTTTGGAGGTAATTTCTTTTGAATTATGGAACTACACTCCTCTGTCAAGTTGACAGTCTCATTCTCCACTAAGCTCCTTTTTTTTGCCATGATGTCTTTTAAAAACTTGGCATAATGAGGCATTTGTCTCAAAGCATCCACAAAGGGTATATTGATATGAATTTTCTTGAAGATCTCCAAAAACTTTGCAAACTTTTCATCAAGCCCCTTCTTCAAAAATCTATGTGGAAAATGAATAGGCACTTGAGTTTTTGGTATCCCCCAACTATCCCTTTCTACTTCAACTTCTTCTTCTTTCTTTTTCAATGCTTTTGTTCTTTCCCATTTCTTCTCAACAACCTTATTATTAATCAATTCTGGTTCATCATTCACTTTGGCCTCAACTTCACTTTCTTCTACTTGCTCTTCCTCAACCAACTTGTCCTCATTTCTCTTCTTTTTCACCTCATCATTTTCTAAAGGTATTGAAGGTCTTTCATAATTAGTTACACTCCTCAAGTTAATTGTCTTACATTGTCCCTTTGGATTCACAATAGTGGTAGAAAGAAATTTTCCTTTCTCATTCGCGCTCAATGCATTAGCAATTTGCCCCACTTGATACTCCAAGGCTTTGAACCTCTTATCATTAGCTTCATCGGTCTTTCTTCTCAATTCATCTTGAGCTCGTCTTATCTCATCTTGAGCTTTACTAGATGCAATCAACTTCTCAATCAACTTTTCGATTGTTGCCTTACCCTCTTGATTTGGTGCTTTAGCTCCCGGATGATACCCCGGAGGATACGCCACCGCATTGCTTGGGTTAGAATAAGAGAAGTTATCTTGCCTCCTTTGTTGTTGTGGATATGAACTTCCACTCGCTTGACTATTGAAGCCTCCTTTTCTTGGTGGATAGTTTCCTTGGTTGTGGTTGAAATTTCCTTGGTAATTATTTTGATAGTTACCTTGGTAATTCCTTCCTTGCATGTATTGCACATCTTCCACGCGTGGCATTGTCATAGCTCATTGTTCCCCACTAACACTATTCGGAGGAATAACTCCTTGCTCTACTTGCCCTTCCACTATGTTAACTCCTTGATGCATACCTTTACTCAAGCTCATTTGTCTAACAATCTCCGCTGCTATCATTTCAATACTTGGCATACTTGATTCCACACTAGCACTTTTCATACTAAATTGTTGCCCTTGATCGAAGCTCTCAAACCTATAGCATCCACTAACTCTCTCCAATGGCTATTGGTAGACATTTGTAGCAATCTCATCAAAAATCCTTATAGCCCTTTTCGGAGTTACTCCAAGAACGGATCCACCCGCCAAAGCATCAACAAGCACACTTTGACCATTTACTAATCCTTGATAGAAAAATCCAACTTGTTGATTCTCCGGGAAACCATGTTATGGACACTTGCGAATCATATCCTTAAACCTTTTCCATGCTTCATAAAAACTCTCTTGAGGCATTTGATTGAATTGAGTGATCAAGCTCTTCATTTGAAGCGTCTTGGAAGGAGGAAAATACTTATTCAAGAATATTTGGGCAAGTTCATCCCATGTGTTGCACGTAGCGGTTGTAATAGTGGAGAGCCATGTTCTAGCATGATCTCTCAAGGAAAACGAGAACAACCTCATCTTTAGACAATCATCGCTCACCCTGTTCATCTTCACACTATTGTCAATATTAATAAATTGAGCTAGATGTGCATTAGGATCCTCATTCGGTAAACTACCAAATTGTTTGTCTCTCACCATGTTGATTAGGCCAGCCTTAATCTCAAAATTATTGGCATTGATTGGTAGGCCCATCATTTGCGGCATTGCCCTTGGCATAAAGAAATCCCGGATCACCCTTGGATCAACATGAGGCCCTCGATGACGAAGGTAGTAGTGGTGCATAAGCATGTTGAAAACCTTGTTGAAGCATAGCTTGTTGCACCATTTGTTGAAGCAAAGCTTGATTGTTAAGTCCTCCAAAATTTTGATGAGCTTGTTGAGGAGGATTAGCATTGACTTGGGGTGCTTGTGCATTGTCTTGCACATTTTGCACTCCGTCTCCATCATACTCAATGTCAACATGTTCATCTTGATTGTTCTCCATTAGATCACTCTTTTTAGTTTTGTTCTCCTCTCTCCTTCTTCGCAAAGTATATTCAATCTCTAAATCAATAGGTTCAACTTGTTTCCCTTTTGACCTTGTTTGCATATACCTTCAAAATAAGAGAAGTTAGAACAAGATTTTCAAAAGCAAATACAAATAAACAGAAAAAAAAATATCTCTATTAAGATTATTCAAAATGTTCCTTCTTCAAGCTACTAGCAACCGTTGCCTCCCCGGCAACGACGCCATTTGATTAGCCATTTTGTAGTTGGGATGACCAATTCAACAATTTATCGAACCACAGGGAGGGAGGTACTAGTGCTTAAGTGATCTCACGTTTCTTGTAATTTTATAGAGATGAATCATCAAAAGGGTTGTTTATCAAACAAACAAGAAAATAGTAATCAATGCAAGTAAACAAGCAATGATCAAACAAACAAGATAGATTGATTAAAAGTGGTTTTCTAAATTGATTAAAAGTGATATTAACAACAATCAAGAAATGGTAATTCTAGGAATTATGTGTCAAATTCATATGTAATATGGATATAGGATTAAGGGCCAACAATAAGTTCATCTAAACTCCCTCTCGAGATGGATAGGATATGAATATCAAATAGCTCAATGGATTGGTTCTCATATAAATAATTCCAACTAGGTATTAAGCTTGAAATGAGAATCCCTTCACATGATTAATCAACCTCTCGATCAAACCAATCACATGTTCTATCAAAGGGTTCTAAATTCTAAAAGATTTCTCAATCTCCTTACAACTTATAATGCACATGAAGTATATGATGACTTGATTCAATCAACTATCCTAAACATATAATCGATTTCTCAATCTAATCATATGCCATAGCAATTAACCACACAAATCAACAATACAAATCAAACAATTAAAAATCAATGATAGAAAATCATAGATCCAATCAACATATGAATTCAAATACACAAATTCCCAAAATTAACCAACAACTCTAATGTTGATAATCCCACAAGGGAGATTATCCTACCATATTAAAAAAAAAATTAACATAGACATTAAGATCCTTATAAATCATGATGAAACTATGAGGTTTAACTACAAAGTATATATGAAAACTCCCTTGAAGTGCTTCAATGGTGATCTCCTTCCTTCCCTTACAATTCTCCTCTCTTCCTTGCTTCTTTTCTTTAATTGGATGAAGGTTTTGATGGTGGGATGATGGTAGATGGAGTGGATGAAGAGTGTATGAAGATGATGGTGTGAATTGGTGGAAATGGTGTGTGGTCTATGTGTTTTGGTGCATACCATTGGTGGAATCTCCCATCTCTCTTCAAATGTTGAACTTGAGGCTATTTATACCCTCTCCAAATTGGGCCACGAACACACACTTACACACATAGGCAGGTGAAAATCTGGATGTTTGACCCAAAAACATGCAACTCGAGTTGGCCTTACCCAACTCGAGTTGTTACACGAGTCGAGTTACGTTGTGTGTAACTTGAGTTAAAGTAGCTCGACTCGTGTTGGCTACTCGTGCACCCACCTGTTCGGTCGTGTTGCGAGGCTTTGAAACTGAAAATCCTTCGGAAGGTAGCTCGACTAGAGTTGCAGCTTGAAAGTTGAGTTAGCTCACTGTACAATTTCTGCACCTGCCCTGCTCCTAGTTCGACTCAAGTTGTAAGTCGAGTTGGACCTTGCAACTCGAGTAAGCTCTCTGGATGATTTTTGGACCCTAAGTCGACATTCTCTCAACTCGAGTTACAAGTCGAGTTGGACCTTGCAAATCGAGTAAGCTCACTGGACAATTTCTGGACCCCAACTAGACTCGAGTTGGCAACTCGAATTGGTCCCGTGAGCTCATTTCTTGCTCATTTGAGCTCCCGTCTTCATTTTTGCTCTGTTTTCACCTGTTTTACATATATTTAAGCTCATTCACACATATTTCCATGAAAACACATAACACAACCAAATTACGTATAAAATACGGATAAAATAATACGAAAATTGACATAGAAAGACACTAAAATTTAGGTAAAAATATCACTCATCACCATCCTAAAACTATGAATAGAGAATTTAGTTACACAAATTATATATAAAATAAGAATGAGCATTCATGATAGAAAATATTCATAACAATCAATTCATCGAACATGTGGTGTGCAAAATCTACATAATCCCTAACCAATCAAATTGCTAGCCTCACATGAGGACTAGCCACTACATATCATTACAAATTCATTACAATCCAAGGCATGCTCCATTTGAGCCAAATAATGAAGAAAATAACAAAATAAAGATAAGTTGACTCCCCTTTGATGGTGAACTTCCTCCTCTTTGATCATGCTATATCTTCAACCAACGATGAATTCCTCTTCTTAGATTAGTGGATGGATGGATTTATGGAAGGATTTGAGAAAATCAAATGGATTAGATGGATGAAGTGAAGGATGGAAGAGATGGAGATGAATGTGTGTGATTTAGGTGTCTAGTGTGTGTGGAAACTGATCCCAAATGATTTCTCCCTTAATTTGTGATCAAAACATGTATTTATACTCCCTGGAAGCTTCCTAAATTTTTCTGATTTTTTAAGCATAGCTCGACTCGAGTTGCAAGTCGAGTTGGACCTTCAACTCAAGTTGGCTCTCTGGACACCTTCTCTGCTCCGCACGGCTTGCAACATGAGTTAGACACTACCCAACACGACTCGAGTTGATAACTTGAGCTCTCGCCTGTCAAGTCGTGTTGGCTCGATCAGTAACTGAATTTTTTGCGGGCTTCAGCTCGACTCGAGTTGCAAGTCGAGTTGGACCTTGCAACTCGAGTTGGGCTTCTGGACACATTCTGGAGTGTAACTCGACTCGAGTTGGCAACTCGTGCAACTCGAGTTGGGTTGTTTTCAGTCCGTTCTCCCTCGTTTTAACTCCGAATTGAGATCCATTTTTCCCACATCTTCCTCATCGCGTCTACAATCCATTTTTACCTCAAAATTATACAAATTACACCAAGATACCAATTCTCTAAATATTTACAAATATCGCGCATTTATGGCAGTTATTCATTAAAATCACACATTTATCATTTCAAAGTACAAATCTCTATATCTTCATATAACACCATCAAATGATATACAAAATGAATAAAAACACAATACAATACATAATAAAAAATACTAAAATTTAGGTGAAAATGACACCGATCAACCTCATTATTAAATTACAATATGCATTTAATATTGGATTATCTAATTAATTTTCTTATAAGATATAATGTATACGCATATGCATTTAATATTGGATTATCTAATTAATTTTCTTATAAAATATAATGCATCCGCATATTATGAGGGAATATGTATATATATATATATATATGTATATATATACATATATATCACACCTATAAATTTTATTAATGTTCATTCATCTATTTAACACTCCCGCCGTCCTGACCATTTTCTCGCTTACTGTACAACATTATTTTTAAAAAAAATTGTACTTTTGGATTAATTTTGTTGGCTTTAAAGGGTATTGTAATATTTTTAGATAATAAAATATTATAAAGTAATGATGAGTGTTAAAAAATGAATGATAAAATTGAAAGTAATTTTTTTTTTTGAGATTTTTGAATAAAGTGATGTTTCTTTTTTCGAAATATATGAAGAGTGTTATGGAGTTGATAAATAAGGAAGATGTGAATGGTGGTATGAGATGCAGGGAATATATCTATCTCTTATTCATTAATAATGAATTTTTCAAAAAAAAATTCTTATAAATTAATATCTACCACCCACCTTTTATATATTTACTTAGACAAGCAAAATTAAAACATATCATACCAAATTAAAAAAAAAATCTTATAAATTATCATTATTCATCATTTTAAACCACACTTAACCTCAGACAATCATATACCTCATGGAATTTAGCGTATAGATGGGAATTCTACAGAAGAGAATAAAATATTTGAAAGGAAATATTTGAGCGGGGAAGTACTCCCACAATTCCCAAACTCATCTTCACGCTTTGATTTCCATTGAATTTAAGAAAAATTATTTTCGAAATTATTATTAATGATTTTTTTGGTATTTTAAGTAATAATTAAATAAATTATTAGAATGAGTATAGTGATAATTTAGTTCATCATAAACCTTGTTTTTGCAAAATTATTCTTTAAAACCTAAAAAAATTATTCCCTCCATCCCATTGAAACGTACGCGTTTTTTAATTTTGGTCCGTCCCAATACAAAGTGTGCATTTCTCTTTTTGGTAAAGAGGACTCACACATATTAATTATTTCTCTCTCTATGGACCCACATGTCATACTAATACACCTACCCACTTTACATTAATATATTATTTCTCTCACCTCATTACACATTAAAATATTATACTCCTTAATCAACGTGCAAAAAGCAAACACATACGTTGTAAGGGGACGGAGGGAGTACTTTTTAAAAAAGAAATGAATTATTTTTTTATAATAAAAAAAATTACTCCTAAAATTATATATACTTAATAAGAATATAAAAAATCATAACATATCAAAATTTTAAAATACTACTACCTTCGTCCCGCCGAAAAGTCCACATTTTAATTATTATATTGGGCGTCACATTCAAAGATTCTCACTTTTCACTTTTAATAAAAAAAGGCCCACCATTACCCATCACATCCCTCAAATACAACTACACAATACACATAAAATAATAATATTTCTTAATCCACGTACAAAAAATAAACGCCCACCTTTACCCGGGCGAAAGGAGTAATATTTTTTATTCAAAAAATTAATATTTCATTTCTTAAATTTTTTTTAATGTATTAGAGATAATCAGTAAATTAAGGTGCAAGAATTTGAATAGTACTATTTCTATTTCAAAGAGCAATAGTTTACTTCTCTAAAAAAGAAAATTTTCATATATTAAAGAGTATTCGGTATTTAGGATTCACTTAAATGTTTGTTAAAATATATTTCTCTAAAAAGAAAATTTTCATATATTAAAGAGTAGTATTTAGGATTCACGTAAATATTTGTTAAATTATAAAATATGTTATGCATCTAAGGAGTAGATGAGAAATTTAAAATTATATTATATTATAAGATTATTAAGTTTGAATTTTTTTTTATGGGGTCTAAAAATGAACAATTGGGAACAGATAAAAGTACGTAGAAAATAACGCAACACAACTTTATGGGACACATATGATCCTTCGTTTTTTTATTATCCAAAATATAAAATTATTTCTAAAAGTAACACTAAAAAAACTATTTTTTACCAACAAAATTTACCAACAAATTTAATTGGTAATTATCAATGGTTTCTTTAGCAATGGAATGTCACGAATTTATTCTCTATTTTATCAACGGAATACAATCCGTTGGTAAATTAATTTAAAAATGGAATTGAAACTTTTACTAACGGAATATTTCATTGGTAAAAAATAATTTTTTTAGTGTAAGTTAATATTTAATAGACAACTTTTCTTAATATTCATAAAAATGAAGTGAAGATAAATTATGGAAAGATGAAGTATTCCTTTTCAAAAAGATATTATCATTTTTTATTAAAAATATTATTAATTTTTTTATTTCCACTATAAATTATTCATAAAATAAATTATTGAATATCATAAGTATCATCAATTTAATATCATATTTTATTCGTTTTAAGTTTTATCATAAATTAATTAGATAATAAATATGAATGCATGAGTGTTGAGGTTGTTTGAATTTATGGCCTTAGGGATATATAAAAACAAAAACAAAAAATTGACTAAAATAGGCCTATATTTTCTGTAGTTGACTTCTTAAAATCGTCCGTCAATGATCAACGGATTCTTCTCCTAGGATGACCGAGTCTCTCGTGCACCCGCACAAAGCGTATGTACACTCAACTAATAATTTTGATTTTAGGGTAGATTTGTGTGATAATTTTTTAAAATAATTATTACTTTCGTTATAAAATATTATCACTTTCGTTATAAAATATTATAACTTTAAAAGGAGTGTAAATTAAAATTATAACACTTCATCCACCGATAAAATATATTTATTTTGCTATTTTGATAGTACATTCTAAAAATATTCATTTTCCATTTATATCAAAAGAGATTCATACATAACCTTTCACTCACCACTAATATAAATAATACTCAGAATAATTATCTTATTGATGGACGGGGAAAGTTATTGGGCTGACGAAGAGTTATTAATTGGACAGACAAAGAGTTATTGTGAATATATTTATGAAACATAATTAATAACATTTTTTTTTAACATTCGAAATGGTCAAATTAATTTCGAAAGAATTAACAATAAGAATTTTGGGTTCGGATCTCCATTCAAATTGTATTTCCACTCCCTGTTACATAATTTATTTAAGTTTAATAAAAATACTATACCCTACTAAATGACCATTTAACTTCTAATACATCTAATTGTAATTTAGGGAATAATTGTGAAACGTATCACGTGATTGACAAATAAAATAATAGATGTTGGAGCGAATAGATGATCCAAATTGAAAAAACTTAAAGAAAAAGAGTATAATAAGCTCTAATAAAAAAGCACTAAAACACAAAATTAAAATGGTATTTTCTCCATTCCAATAAGTTTTTCCATTCCAATAAGTGTTCCACTTATTTTCCTAATCTATCTATTTCATTATACTGTGACCTTTAAAAATAGTAAATATTTCAAAACAAATAATCTTTCAATCCAACACATTTAAAAAAAATATATCATTTTCACTTAACATACAAAACTTACTTTTTATTAGAATTATAAACTAGCAGAGTTCAGAGTTTAAACCTCGTCGCCACCATTTATCTCAAAAAGAAAAAAGAAAGATGAAAAAAAGATAATCTAAAAAAGAAAAAAGAAAGATGAAAAAAAGATGAATGGTTCAATTTTTTATAAATAAATAAGTGGCAGTGAGGTTCGAACCGTAATACAACAAAACATCTAGTCATGTAAATCGAATGGAATTTTTTATTTTATAAATGTCTAGCGGTGAGATTCTAGCCCTAGATATTTATTAGGTCATGACTCTTATACCATGTTAAATGACCACCCCATCTAAAAATTTAAATTGATAAAGAAGTGAATCATTTAATATTTAATCAAATCACTCTAATATCATTCCCCTCTTCTGTATTAATTATATAACAACGAATGACACGAAAATGGTGCAGTGAAATTTCCATTTTCTTGTAGTGGTTCTATATGATACGATTAAAAAATACCCAACAGATTTTCATAGAAGATTTTAACCGCAATTATGTCATTCTAAAAATTAGACTTTTCGATTGCGTATAGATTAAGTACTTTGACATTGTTGACGCTAGTTTCACAGACCGTCGTTGTATGGAATTTGTAGAAAATTTTGGGTGACTAAGTTTAGTGATTATAAATCCGTTAATTTTTTTAAAATTATAATTAGTAGACCCGCTCCAGTAATAATTACTTATCTAAATGGGTATAGATTTTTTAGTGGAAAAGAGATAATAGATCATGCTCAAGGGTAGAATTAGTCTGGCATACATTGGTGTGCTAATACATCCGAAATCACTAAAATAAAAAAATAAAATAAAATAAAATAATAATAATATATTATTAATTTTAGAATATATTTAGCTCAAATCCAAAAGATGAATGAGTAAATTAAGGATTACAAAAAATTATACTCCCTCCGTCCCGGGTATTTTTACCCGTTTGTACGGGCACGGAGATTAAGACGTTTTATTTTTTTAATATATAATGTAAGAGAAAGTAGGGATAAATTAGTAATTTAAAAAGAAAAAGTGAATAAAGTTATTGGGAATGATGAATAAAGTGTAAAAAAGTAATTAAAGTTGTTGGGATTGTAAAAAGTAGGTAATAAAATATTATGTATTTTTGCCAAAAATGGAATGGGTAAAAATACGTGGGACACCCCAAAATGGAAAGTGGGTAAAAATACGTGGGACGGAGGGAGTATATAAAAATAAAAAATAACTTTATAATCAACATTTTACTTTAAATGAGTGTTTGATTTAATTTATTTAAGAAATTAGCTCATTAAAATTACATTGAATGCATTTTAGATTTATGAAAGAATTTTCAAAACCATAGTTTAAAAATTATTTTTTAATTTAAAATTAAAATATTTTATAATAAATAAATAATGAAAATTTTTTATTATATTAAATATATCAAATAAAAATTAAAATCGTATTAATTTCAGGATGAAACCCCCACTTCTTTTTTCTCTCTCTAACTTCTCCTTAACCTAGCCTAGACATGCATATTTTAGCCGAAATCGCCGGTTCGGAATCGAAATCGAAATCGGCAATTCCGGATCCGGAGAAAACCGAACCGAAATCGGATATATATCGGTTCAGTTTCGATTATTTATTTTGTGAAACCGGAACCGCTGGTTTCGGTTAAAACTGACGGTTCCCGATTGGAATCAGCAATTTTTTTATTTTTTTATTTTTTTAAGTTTTTAAGTTGAAAAATAAAAAAAATAAAAAAATAAAAAATCGAAACTGGCAGTTCCAAATAGGAACCAGCGGTTACGAACTGGAATCGAAATCGTCCTACCCTCGGTTCGATTCCGGTCCACATTTTTTGGAACCGGAACTGGCGGTTCCGAACCGCCGTGCATGTCTATCCTAGCCGTCCAACCTAGACATGCACCCCGATTCGAAACCGTCGGTTCCGGTTCCAAGGTAGGGGGAACCGAAACCAAACCGGGGTACGACCGTTTCAGTTCCGAAACCGACGGTTCCGATTCGGCCACTGGTTCCGATTTTATTTTTTTTGGTTTTAAGCGTAAAAAAGTAAAAATAAAAAACCGGCGGTTCGAACCAGAACCGTCGGTTTTTTTCCAAATATGAGTAACCGGAACCAAACCTTTCCCTACCGATTTCATTTCTTTTTTTGGCAGTTCCGGAATCGGCGGTTTTAGTTTTGGTTAAAACCGGCGGTTTCCCGGTTCTAACCGACGGTTTTGATTTTTTTGTGACTGTCTAGTCAAACCTCCACTTTTCCCCCTCTCTTTCCTACCCATCCCTTCCAAATCCCTCCGCTATGCTTCTGCTGCCACTCGTGCGGCGACGGTCTTTGCATCGTCGGCAAGACCCATACCCCCACTCTCATCCCTTGAATTTGTTCTTCTCTTTCTCCTTGCCCTTCTTTCCCATTTCATGTGATTCTTTTCTATACTTGTAGATCAGATCAGATTTTATTTCTGTTTGCATCAAGATGGATTGTTGGAGGTTTGATGATAATGGCGTCAGAGTGTGGGTGATGAGGTGACGATGGTTCGAAGGTATAGTGTGCAGAGGAGAGGAGGCTCCTACTGTTATTTTTGTTTCTCTTATGATCTTAAGCAAACACTTGATGAAGAACACTCAAGAGCTTGCACTCACTTAGATGTTTGATCACTCACGTTTCACTTACGAATTGATTGATGAACGAAGAATGAAATGAAAGAGATCAACACGAAGATGTATGGTGGTTCGGCGTAAGCCTACATCCACTTTCCTAAGAGAAGAATTCACTAAACAATGATGAAGGTTACAAGCTTACAAGCACACTCACAAACCCTAATTCTTGATGCTTAATCCTAAACTGATATGTGTGAAGATGGTGTGATGAAGATGATGAACTGACTGCCTGCTCTTCCATTTATATGAATGTGAAATCAGCATCTTGATTCCCTTTCATCCAATCAAACGCATGCACAACTGAATCAGTTACAACTAATTGATCTTACAGCCGTTTGGAAGCTTCTATCCAATGCTTCTGGTATCTTCCAGCTGCCATGCTAACCAACTGATCCTTCAGCTCCAAGACTGATCTAACGGCCAATGTACATGATCCTCTAATCATTTGATCGACCAATGAATAACTTCCACGTGTAGCACTTGTTTTTCCAACTGCAACACACACATACTCCTGCAACACACACACATACATGCAGATCTATCTTCATAAATCTCCACCTTAGACCTTGCATCACCATGCTAGCTTCATCTTCTCCACCTTGCTGCATTTTAAGGTTGCAGCTACCTTTCCTTTCTTGCTCAATTCAACTGAATTAATTGCTTACACAGCTCATACTTATGAACTGGTAAAGCTTTTGTGAACATGTCTGCTGAATTCTCAGTAGTTTTGATCTTCTTGACACTAACTAATCCCTTGTCTATCATGTCCCTTATGAAATATAACCTCACATCAATATGATTGGTCCTTTCATGGTATCCCTGATGCTTGGAGAGGTGCACTACACTCTGATTATCACAATGCACTTCAACTGAATCTTGCTCAATCCCAAACTCACTCAATATACCTGTCAGCCATACCCCCTCTTTGATTGCTTCTGTGAGTGCAACAAATTCTGCCTCTATAGTTGATAGAGCCACTATATGTTGATGAGTTGCTTTCCAGCTTACTGCCTTATCCCATGTTGCCATTTTCTGAAACTTCAAGCCTGCTGCGATGGTTCCTTTCACATACCTGAGAGCCCACTTCACTGAACTCCAATGTAGCAGACCTGGATTACTCATAAATCTACTGATCATACTCATCACATAAGCTAAATCTGGCCTGCAACATACCATTGCATACATCAAACTGCCAACAGCACTAGCATAGGGGATATTGTTCATTTCAGCTTTATCTTGATCTGTCTGAGGAGCTTGGAGTAATGACAGACTCATTCCTTGCTTTGCTGGTGTTGTTACTGTTTTGCTGAGATTCATATTGTATCTCTTCAACACTTTGTCTAAGTATGATTCTTGGAACAACTTCAGCTCACCAGCTGACCTATTTTTCTCAATCTGCATACCAAGAATCACCTTTGCTTCTCCTAGATCCTTCATATCAAACTCCTGCTTAAGTATCTCCTTTACTTCATCTATACCAGCTTGATCCTTACAAGCTATAAGGATATCATCTACATACAAAAGTAAGTATGTATAACACCCTTTCTTGAACCTAACATAAACACAACTGTCATGTAAGCTCCTGCTGAATCCATTTGATGTAATGTAATCATCAAACTTCAAATACTACTGTCTTGGACTTTGTTTCAGACCATACAAAGATTTCAACAGTAAGCAAGCCTTATTCTCAGCCCCTTCAATACTTACACCATCAGGAATCTTCATATAGATATCCTCTTCTAGATTTCCATGCAAGAATGCTGTAGTTACATCCATATCAAACTGAGTCACTAATGCTAGCAAAATTCTGATAGAACAATGCTTAACAACAGGTGAGAATATCTCATTATAATCAATACCTTCTTTCTGTGAGAAACCTCTTGCTACCAACCTTGCCTTGTACCTAACACCTCCTTCTTTGCTTGTAACAGGCTTCTTCTTGTAGATCCACTTACAGCTTACTAACTTCTTGTTCTTTGGTCTGTCAACAATCTGCCAAATCTTGTTCTTATGTAGTGATAGCAGCTCTTCTTCCATAGCAACTATCCACTTGTTATTGTCATTTCCTGATATAGCTTCATCATATGTTCTTGGCTCATAATTTTCTATATCAGATGCAACATACTGTGCATATGATACTATATCAGCTTCCATGTATCTTACTGGAGCTTTAATCTGTCTTCTTAACCTATCCCTTACAAGTTGATAGGAACTTAAATCATACCTTGAGCTGGATGAGCTAGGAGAGCTATCTTCCTTATTCTGATCAGCACTGTTATTCTCTTCATTACATTGTTGTACTTCCTTCCTTGCTTGCTCCACCTGAGGCTCATCAAAGTCTGTTGTAATAGATACTACAGAATTTCTTTCAACCAATGGCATCTTCTTTCCACTGAATGTAACATCTCAGCTAACAATAAACTTGTTAGCTTCATAACACCACAGCCTGTATCCTTTTACTTTTTTGGGGTATCCAACCATTACACATTTTATTGCTCTAGGTTCCAACTTGTCTTGCTTCACATGAGAGTAAGCCTGACATCCTATTACTCTCAGATGACTGTAACTAGGTGCCTTTCCAGACCACACTTCTTCAGGTGGTTTGAACTTTAAAGCTGCTGATGGACATAGGTTGATCAGATAGGCTGCTGTAGTCACAAGTTCACCCCAAAACCCTTTTGTAAATCCTCCACTACTTAGCATACACCTTACTCTTTCTAACAATGTCTGATTCATCCTTTCTGCAACACCATTTTGTTGTGGAGTTCCAGGTGTAGTCTTGTGCCTCTTAATTCCCTTTTCTCTGCAGAAAGCATTGAACTCTTCTGAAATAATCTCAAGCCCATTATCTGATCTTAAACATTTCAACTTCTTTCTTGTTTGATTCTCCACCTCAGCAAGCCATTCCTTAAATGCAAAGAATGCTTGATCCTTTGTTTTAAGGATCTTAACTCATACCTTCCTAGAGTAGTCATCTATGAAAGATGTAAAATATCTTCTTTCTCCAATAGTTGGATTTCTTGATGGTCCCCATAGATCTGTATGAACATACTGAAGCTTCTCTGATGAAGTATGTTCTCCTGCACCAAATTTCAACCTCTTTGCCATGCTTAGAATACAATCTTCATATTGATCCATCTTACAGGTTGGACTTATATCTAGTAGCTTCTGTCTTGCTAGCTCTTGTAACCCTCTCTCACTTACATGAGCTAGTCTTCCATGCCACAAATGAATATCTTCTTGATCTTGAGAAGTGTTCAACTGCCCAGAAACAATTGATCCTTCAAGAAAATAAAGATCAGAGCTCTTAACACTTTTCATTACAACTGACTTATCCTTTATGATGGTGAGTACATATTTCTTCACATAATACTCACATCCTAAGGAGTCTAACATTCCTAATGATATCAGATTCCTTCTCAATCCTAGTACATACCTCACATTTGTGAGCAACTTAATGGATCCATCAAACATTCTGAATTTGACAGAACCAATACCCTCAATCTTGATGGCTTGATCATTGTCTAACAAGACTGATCCCTCATGAAATGGTTTTAAATCAGTAAACCAATCCTTAACTGATGTCATATGAAAAGTGCAACCTGAATCTAACACCCACTGATCTGAAACTTGACCAGAAACAACAACCAAAGCTTCAATGTAATCTTGATCCTTGTTACCTTTATTTTCAGTTACCTGATTTGCATGGATTCTTTGATTTCCACCTTTTTCAGCAATCTTCCTGGCCACCATTGCTTTCTACTTATGACATTGCTTCTTGAAATGACCAGGCTTGTTGCAGTGAAAGCAGTTATTGTTTTCTTCATCTGCTGATGTACCTTGATTACTTCTTTCATGTTTCTTCTTATCAACACCAGCCTTCTTATCATTCTTGTTCCACTTGTTCTGTTTGTTGGTAACAAGACCTTCTCCAGCAACTGCATTATCTGATGTCTTATGGAGCACCTTTGCTTTGATTGCTAGAATCACTTGCTCCAGGGAGATTGATTCAACATTTCCATACAACAATGTGTCTCTCAACCCTTCAAAGGATTTTGGAAGAGCTGACATCAATATGACAATCTTATCTTCACTTGACAGTGCTACATCAATGTTCTCTAAATCATCTATGATCTTATTAAAATCATCTAGTTGGCTTAGAACGGACTTATCTTCTGATACTTTGAAGGAGTAGAGCTTCTGCTTGGTGTACAGCCGGTTTGTTAATGTCTTCACCATGTAAAGATCAACAAGCTTCTTCCACATATCCCTTGCAGATGCTTTCTTTGAGACTTCCCTTAAAGCTTTATCACCTAAGCATAGAATGATTGCACTTCTAACCTTTGATTGTTGATCTTGATCTGCAGCTAATGCAACTGCATCCGCAACATCTGCTTGAGCTACTGGTAATGGTTTGATTGCATCAGCCAGCCCTTGTTGGATCAGTATGGCCTCCATCTTCATCCTCCACAAACTGAAATTAACTTTCTCTAAAAACTTCTCCACATCAAACTTGGTTGTAACCATGATTCTTCCCTTCTGATCTGATACTGTGGCTGCTTCTTCTTGTTCCCACAGATGGCACCACTTCATATGATCTTAAGCAAACAATTGATGAAGAACACTCAAGAGCTTGCACTCACTTAGAATTGATTGATAAACGAATAATGAAATGAAAGAGATCAACACGAAGATGTATAGTGGTTCGGCGTAAGCCTACATCCACTTTTCTAAGAGAAGAATTCACTAAACAATGATGAAGGTTACAAGCTTACAAGTACACTCACAAACCCTAATTCTTGATGCTTAATCCTAAACTAATGTGTGTGAAGATGGTGTGATGAAGATGATGAACTGACTGCCTGCTCTTCCATTTATATGAATGTGAAATCAGCATCTTGATTCCCTTTCATCCAATCAAACGCATGCACAACTGAATCAGTTACAACTAACTGATCTTGCAGCCGTTTGGAAGCTTCTATCCAATGCTTTTGGTATCTTCCAGCTGCCATGCTAACCAACTGATCCTTCAGCTCCAAGACTGATCTAACGGCCAATGTACGTGATCCTCTAATCATTTGATCGACCAATGAATAACCTCCATCAAACTCTTTTTTCCTTTCCATTTTCTTTTTTTTCTTTCTTTTTTTTCTCTTCTTCTGTTCCATCAAACTCTATTTTGAATCTGTTTTCTTAAGTTGTATTTTACAAAAGTTGGAATTAATCAGTTTTTTAGTGATTCTTGATTTTTCTTTTCTTTGGGTGTTAGTCTCCCTTCGAGAGTGTTCTCAGTCCCTCTTGCAGGAGTGTTTAGTCCTCTTTGTGAGGTGGTTTAGTATTTATGTGTGAGTTGTCCCCTTATAGTCGGTGTTTCTTTTTTCTCGAGAAATGGTAGGGTACAGTCGAATCCGTTTTTGACGGTACTCTTTGGCTAGTTAGTCACGTTATAATTTTTATGTCTGAGTTTATTTAAATATAAAAATTTTCGTTTTGAAAAAAAATAAAAAATAAAAATCAATAATCACTCAAAATTAATTGACCGCCTACAATCTCCTTCCCCATCTCTCCATTATCAAATTCTCCCTCAAATATTTAAGAAATTCAAGCAAACATAAAAAACAACATTAAATTAAAAATAAAGAAATAGCGGCAAGCTTATTCACACTACTAGTTCTTACAAAGAAGAAAGAAGCAGCAACCTTACTTAATATTTTCAAAGTTTCCGATATTTTTTATGTTGGAAATAAGAACTCTTGTTTGACCAATTATATCAATCACATTTCAAAAGACATTTTGCATTTTTAACTTTGAATTAATGCCATACTTAATCGATTAATATTTGTGAATCGATAATATTAGGGGCGTTGGAGCTGTGAATTGGTCCACTAATTCATTCCAACAATTGATAAGTTTCGTTGATTATCTTAAATATCTGGAATAATTTGACTTATGTTTTCTAACTCATTAATAATGAATATGTAAACAAGTTCAGGAATTTTGAGATTTAAGTGAAAAGTAAAAAGAATTTTAAATTTTGAAAGAATTAATAAATTCATTTTAACGTTATTTTTTATCTTTTCATAAAAACTAAATTAGAAAATAGGTGTAAGATTTTTGAGATTTGGGTGTGGCAATAGCGCTAGCTGCGATACCCTTATAAAACTTAATTATTAGCTAGGCTTCTAAGATAGGATAACAAGATGTAATTATAAGAAAAAGGAGATATGAATTCAGATTTAATCGCAAAATTTATTCTATTTGGGTCCCGTGAGCTCATTTCTTGCTCATTTGAGCTCCCGTCTTCATTTTTGCTCTGTTTTCACCTGTTTTACATATATTTAAGCTCATTCACACATATTTCTATGAAAACACATAACACAACCAAATTACGTATAAAATACGGATAAAATAATATGAAAATGGACATAGAAAGACACTAAAATTTAGGTAAAAATATCACTCATCACCATCCTAAAACTATGAATAGAGAATTTAGTTACACAAATTATATATAAAATAAGAATGAGCATTCATGATAGAAAATATTCATAACAATCAATTCATCAAACATGTGGTGTGCAAAATCTACATAATCCCTAACCAATCACATTGCTAGCCTCACATGAGGACTAGCCACTACTTATCATTACAAATTCATTACAATCCAAGGCATGCTCCATTTGAGCCAAATAATGAAGAAAATAACAAAATAAAGATAAGTTGACTCCCCTTTGATGGTGAACTTCCTCCTCTTTGATCATGCTATATCTTCAACCAACGATGAATTTCTCTTCTTAGATTGGTGGATGGATGGATTTGTGGAAGGATTTGAGAAAATCAAGTGGATTAGATGGATGAAGTGAAGGATGGAAGAGATGGAGATGAATGTGTGTGATTTAGGTGTCTAGTATGTGTGGAAACTGATCCCAAATGATTTCTCACGTAATTTGTGATCAAAACATGTATTTATACTCCCTGGAAGCTTCCTAAATTTTTCTGATTTTTTAAGCATAGCTCGACTCGAGTTGCAAGTCGAGTTGGACCTTCAACTCAAGTTGGCTCTCTGGACACCTTCTCTGCTCCGCACGGCTTGCAACATGAGTTAGACACTACCCAACACGACTCGAGTTGATAACTTGAGCTCTCGCCTGTCAAGTCGTGTTGGCTCGATCAGAAACTGAAATTTTTGCGGGCTTCAGCTCGACTCGAGTTGCAAGTCGAGTTGGACCTTGCAACTCGAGTTGGGCTTCTGGACACATTCTGGAGTGTAACTCGACTCGAGTTGGCAACTCGAGTTGCACCTTGCAACTCGAGTTGGGTTGTTTTCAGTCCATTCTCCCTCGTTTTAACTGCGAATTGAGATCCATTTTTCTCACATCTTCCTCATCGCGTCTACAATCCATTTTTACCTCAAAATTATACAAATTACACCAAGATACCAATTCTCTAAATATTTACAAATATCGCGCATTTATGGCAGTTATTCATTAAAATCACACATTTATCATTTCAAAGTACAAATCTCTATATCTTCATATAACACCATCAAATGATATACAAAATGAATAAAAACACAATACAATACATAATAAAAAATACTAAAATTTAGGTGAAAATGACACCGATCAACCTCATTATTAAATTACAATATGCATTTAATATTGGATTATCTAATTAATTTTCTTATAAGATATAATGTATACGCATATGCATTTAATATTGGATTATCTAATTAATTTTCTTATAAAATATAATGCATCCGCATATTATGAGGGAATATGTATATATATATGTATATATATACATATATATCACACCTATAAATTTTATTAATGTTCATTCATCTATTTAACACTCCCGCCGTCCTGACCATTTTCTCGCTTACTGTACAACATTATTTTTAAAAAAAATTGTACTTTTGGATTAATTTTGTTGGCTTTAAAGGATATTGTAATATTTTTAGATAATAAAATATTATAAAGTAATGATGAGTGTTAAAAAATGAATGATAAAATTGAAAGTAATTTTTTTTTTGAGATTTTTGAATAAAGTGATGTTTCTTTTTTCGAAATATATGAAGAGTGTTATGGAGTTGATAAATAAGGAAGATGTGAATGGTGGTATGAGATGCAGGGAATATATCTATCTCTTATTCATTAATAATGAATTTTTCAAAAAAAATTCTTATAAATTAATATCTACCACCCACCTTTTATATATTTACTTAGACAAGCAAAATTAAAACATATCATACCAAATTAAAAAAAAAATCTTATAAATTATCATTATTCATCATTTTAAACCACACTTAACCTCAGACAATCATATACCTCATGGAATTTAGCGTATAGATGGGAATTCTACAGAAGAGAATAAAATATTTGAAAGGAAATATTTGAGCGGGGAAGTACTCCCACAATTCCCAAACTCATCTTCACGCTTTGATTTCCATTGAATTTAAGAAAAATTATTTTCGAAATTATTATTAATGATTTTTTTTGGTATTTTAAGTAATAATTAAATAAATTATTAGAATGAGTATAGTGATAATTTAGTTCATCATAAACCTTGTTTTTGCAAAATTATTCTTTAAAATCTAAAAAAAATTATTCCCCCCATCCCATTGAAACGTACGCGTTTTTTCATTTTGGTCTGTCTCAATACAAAGTGTGCATTTTCCTTTCTGGTAAAGAGGACTCACACATATTAATTATTTCTCTCTCTATGGACCCACATGTCATACTAATACACCTACCCACTTTACATTAATATATTATTTCTCTCACCTCATTACACATTAAAATATTATACTCCTTAATCAACGTGCAAAAAGCAAACACATACGTTGTAACGGGACGGAGGGAGTACTTTTTAAAAAAGAAATGAATTATTTTTTTATAATAAAAAAATTACTCCTAAAATTATATATACTTAATAAGAATATAAAAAATCATAACATATCAAAATTTTAAAATACTACTACCTCCGTCCCGCCGAAAAGTCCACATTTTAATTATTATATTGGGCGTCACATTCAAAGATTCTCACTTTTCACTTTTAATAAAAAAAGGCTCACCATTACCTATCACATCCCTCAAATACAACTACACAATACACATAAAATAATAATACTTCTTAATCCACGTACAAAAAGTAAACGCCCACCTTTGCCCGGGCGAAAGGAGTAATATTTTTTATTCAAAAAATTAATTTTCATTTCTTAAATTTTTTTTAATGTATTAGAGATAATCAGTAAATTAAGGTGCAAGAATTTGAATAGTACTATTTCTATTTCAAAGAGCAATAGTTTATTTCTCTAAAAAGAAAATTTTCATATATTAAAGAGTATTCGGTATTTAGGATTCACTTAAATGTTTGTTAAATTATATTTCTCTAAAAAGAAAATTTTCATATATTAAAGAGTAGTATTTAGGATTCACATAAATATTTGTTAAATTATAAAATATGTTATGCATCTAAGGAGTAGATGAGAAATTTAAAATTATATTATATTATAAGATTATTAAGTTTGAATTTTTTTTTATGGGGGTCTAAAAATGAACAATTGGGAACAGACAAAAGTACGTAGAAAATAACGCAACATACAACTTTATGGGACACATAGGATCCTTCGTTTTTTTATTATCCAAAATATAAAATTATTTCTAAAAGTAACACTAAAAAAACTATTTTTTACCAACGAAATTTACCAACAAATTTAATTGGTAATTATCAACGGTTTCTTTAGCAATGAATGTCACGGATTTATTATCTATTTTATCAACGGAATACAATCCGTTGGTAATTTAATTTAACAATGGAATTGAAACTTTTACTAACGGAATATTTCTTTGGTAAAAAATAGTTTTTTTAGTGTAAGTTAATACTTAATAGACAAGTTTTCATAATATTCATAAAAGTGAAGTGAAGATAAGTTATGGAAAGAGGAAGTATTCCTTTTCAAAAAGATATTATCATTTTTCATTAAAAATGTTATTAATTTTTTTTATTCCCACTATAAATTATTCATAAAATAAATTATTGAATATCATTTTCCATCCATTAAGTATCATCAATTTAATATCATATTTTATTAGTTTTTAAGTTTTGTCATAAATTAATTAGATAATAAATATGAATGCATGAGTGTTGAGGTTGTTTGAATTTATGGCCTTAGGGATATGTAAAAACAAAAACAAAAAATTGACTAAAATAGGCCTATATTTTCTGCAGTTGACTTCTTAAAATCATCCGTCAATGATCAACGGATTCTTCTCCTAGGATGACCGAGTCTCTCGTGCACCCGCACAAAGCGTATGTACACTCAACTAATAGTTTTGATTTTAGGGTAGATTTGTGTGATAATTTTTTAAAATAGTTATTATTTTGTTATAAAATATTATCATTATAAAATGTTATCATTTTAAAGGAGTGTAAATTGAAATTATAACACTTCATTCACTGATAAAATATATTTATTTTGCTATTTTGATAGTACATTCTAAAAATATTCATTTTCCATTTATATCAAAAGAGATTCACACATTACCTACCACTCACTACTAATATAAATAATACTCAGAATAATTATCTTATTGATGGACGGGGAAAGTTATTGGGCTGACGAAGAGTTATTAATTGGACAGACAAAGAGTTATTGTGAATATATTTATGAAACATAATTAATAACATTTTTTTTAACATTCGAAATGGTCAAATTAATTTCGAAAGAATTAACAATAAGAATTTTGGGTTCGGATCTCCATTCCAAATTGTATTTCCACTCCATGTTATATAATTTATTTAAGTTTAATAAAAATACTATACCCTACTAAATAATCATTAAACCTCTAATACATCTAATTATAATTTAGGGAATAATTGTGACACGTATCACGTGATTAACAAATAAAATAGTAGATGTAGGAGGGAATAGATGATCCAAATTGAAAAAACTTAAAGAAAAAGAGTATAATAAGTAGGGGTGTGCATCGGTGCAAAACCGAACCGAACCGAATCGAATTTGTAAAACCGAACACCGAATTTTTTAAAAAGAAGGAACCGAAACCGAAACCGAAAAAATGAAGACAATGAATAAAACCGAACCGAAATTATCGGTTCGGTTCGGTTTTCAAACCGATTTCACCGAATAAAAGCACAACTGCACAACCATGTCAACATTCTGAAACCAAGTCACAACTCACAATTGTTAAAAATTAAATTCCCAAAAATTCATTCAAGGATTAAAATGTATACATGGCCTGCAGTGTTGAAAACATGGTCATTGCCATTTTATATAATCTCAGCAGTGCCTATAATTCCTCTTTTCCAGCAACTTAGAGTGACCTCCTAATTTTCCCTAATTAGCTGAACTCAAAAGGCAAGGAAATACTACACAAAAATGCCCAATTCTAATTCCGTTCATAGCTAAAAAATCTTCAAATAAAAATTTGGTTCGAATCAAAACCTCAAAACTGTTTCTGCAAAAGTTGAAGAGGAATTCTGCCCGTCTTCTTAGTTCTTAGTGCTTTCTTATATGTGAATTTTACATAAAGCTAGGCGGGGACGCTGGGCAGGAAGAGGAATCGTCGTCGTTGCGTGGTTTGGAAGGCTGGGCAGGGACGCGACGAAGCTGGAAATCACGGTTAGGTGGGGTAGTGGCGACTGTTGACTGAAGTCTGGTGTCGGTGAGGAATCGCAGCCGGGTGAGGTAGTGGCAACTGAAGTCCGTCGGCGAGCAACGGGGATGAGGACGCTGGGCAGAGGCTGATAGATACAAAATTAGATTTAGGGCAGGAGGGTGGGACGTGGGGATTAGGATTTTAGGGATTCTATTTATACACATGTACTAATCGGTTCGGTTTTCGGTTTTCTCGGGTTTTCATAGGCTTAAACCGAAACCGAACCGAAAACCCGATTTTTTATTTTATAAAAATCGAAATCGAACCGATTTTTCGAAAACCGAACCAAATTGATCGGTTCGGTTTGGTTCGGTCGGTTAAATCGGTTTTTGCCAATTTCTGCTCACCCCTAATAATAAGCTCTAAAAAAAAGCACTAAAACACAAAATTAAAATGGTATTTTCTCCATTCCAATAAGTTTTTCCATTCCAATAAGTGTTCCACTTATCTTTCCTAATCTATCTATATCTATTTCATTATACCGTGACCTTTAAAAATAGTAAATATTTCAAAACAAATAACCTTTCAATCCAACATATTTTAAAAAAAATATCATTTTCACTTAACATACAAAACTTACTTTTTATTTATTTATCTAAAAAATTTTCATTCCGTCCATCTTTAATCTATCAATTTTACTATTTTAGATCGTCTACTCTTAATTTATCAATTTTCTTTTTTAGATTATGGAATCTACTGCCTCTACTAGTATAAATAAAAAATGGGATCCACACTCTAATATTACAACTACCTACAAAATAATAATATTACATAATCCACAAATCGATGGATTAACAATGAACAAAAGGAGTACAATTTTATCCTCAAAAGTTATTAAAATTAATAAAAAAAAAAGTAACTTTTCTTTTGAGTTACATGTCTAAAGTAAAGATACAGAATTTACAGGAGAGAATACTAAAAATTGTATCTAGAAGTTATGGTACTATGTATTGTCGACTTTGACCCCTAGAATATATCCTTTATAAATAGCTTTACATATATATATCTTATCTCTCACAAAAACAAAATTTCATAGTCATATACTAAGGACTTATCTAAATTAAATTATGAAGATTGCAGCCACATGCATCCTCCTCCTCGTATTTTGTAGCTTATCACCAGCTTCTGCTGATAATCACCAAAATTTTCTTGAATGCCTTTCTCAAGAATTCCGAAACTACACCTCCATATCCAACCTTATCTACACCCCAACAACCCCATCTTACTCTTCTGTGCTCCTCTTCCCCATCTGGAATCTGAGATACACATCAGCTTCTGCACCCAAACCGCAGGTGATTATAACCCCGGAACACGAATCCCAAATCCCCCCCATCATCCACTGCGCCCGACAAAACGACTTGGAGATCAGAACACGAAGCGGTGGACATGACTTAGAGGCACTATCCTCTGTATCGAAAGTCTCGTTCGTGATCATTGATTTGATCAAGCTCAGTGGTATAGCAGTTGACGCCGAGGCGAAAACCGCGTGGGTTGAAGGTGGTGCAACACTTGGAGCATTATATTACAACATCGCTCAGAAAAGCCCTACTCTAGGGTTTCCAGCTGGCCTTTGTGCAACTGTTGGTGTTGGCGGCCACATTAGTGGAGGCGGCTACGGCACACTTATAAGGAAATACGGCATGGCTGCAGACCATGTGGTCGACGCAAGAATAGTTGATGTAAATGGGAGAATTCTCGACAGGAAATCAATGGGTGAGGATCTGTTCTGGGCTATCAGAGGCGGTGGCGGTGCCAGCTTCGGTGTCATTGTTGCATGGAAACTTCAACTAGTTGATGTTCCGGAAAGAGTCACCGTCTTCAGTATCCAACGTTCTTTGGAACAAAACCTAACTCAACTCATTCATCGTTGGCAATACGTGGCGCCTCGTTTAGACAAGGACATAACCCTCTTTATCCTTAATAGACAAAGTAACAACACTGTTGTGGGTACCTTTTTTTCGGTATTCCTAGGTGGGGTCGAAAAATTACTAACAATGATGCAAGAGAAGTTTCCCGAGTTAGGGTTAGCGAGAGAAGACTGCACCGAGATGAGCTGGATCCAATCGGCTCTATATTTCGACAACCACCCGATAGACCGACCCGAGTCGTTATTAAACCGGACTCAACCCCCTAAACCATACTTGAAACAAAAAACAGACTACGTGCAGACTCCCATCCCAGAGAAAGTTCTAGAAGGGCTGATGAGATTCTATCTCGAACCGGAAGCAAGGCTGTCATTGATGGGGTTCATTCCATACGGCGGAAGAATGGCTGAAATATCCGAATCCGCCATACCGGTGCCTCACAGAGGTGGTAAACTGTTCAAATTCTTTCAGACGGCGAACTGGGAGGAAGACGAGGATCGAAATTCAGACAAGTATGTAAGTTGGGTTAGGAGGGCGTATTATTACATGACTCCATATGTGTCCAAGTTTCCAAGGACTACATACCAGAACTACAGAGATCTCGACATTGGAGTGAATAATGATGTCGGAGAGACGAGTTATGCACAAGCAAGCATTTGGGGTAGGAAATATTTCAAGAACAACTTCGATCGCCTTGTTCGAGTGAAGACAGCTGTTGATCCTCAGAATTTCTTCAGGCACCAACAAAGCATTCCACCAGTTCATAAATACAGACACAGAGATTAATTAAAGGAAGATTCAGGATGGTGATCAGTAGAAAACGTGTTTTTTTTTTTTTTTTTGGTGGGGGTTTGGCATCATTTTTCGAATAATGTTCAATCGATATTTTCTAATAAATTGATGGTTTATCACGAGTGTACTAATTTGCTATAGTTTTTATTTTTAAAAGATATTGCATATGAACATTTATAGCATACAGTATCTTCTACGCCGTTTTGGTGTATCTTCTTTAACGCCACATGTTACTTGATTGACACGTAAGAGGGGGAAATAAATACAACCATTGCCCCGAGGGTTTAAGGATTAGGGTATAGTTCATCTCTCCTAGTGTCGATCATCTAACGGTGTGACATAAGAGATAATGTACTAAATGACACAGAGAATCCGAGCTGCATTTATAGTCTAATCAATTAAAATATTCTGTTAATCAATTAAAAGACGAACTTATAAATTTTTTTGGGAAAATATCATTTTTGATCCTCTAAAATATGTCAAATCCAACTTAAGTCCTCAAGTTTGGTAATTTCTCCAAAGTGGTCCTCCGAGGTCCGCTTTTAGTCATTTTGGTCCACTTTTGGTCCTTTTTGTCCACTTTTGGTCCTCTAGGATAGACCAAACAAGGACTAAAAGTGGACAAAAATGACCAAAAAATAATAAAAAGGACTAAAAGCGGACACTGGAGGACCACTTTTGAAAAATTACCAAACTTGAGGACTAAAGTTGGATTTGGCATATCCCAGAGGACCAAAATTGATATTATCCCTAATTTTTTTTCTAGTCGAATCGCTTTTTTCAGTACTACGTTAGATTTCCATAATTTTAAATGTATTTCAAAAATATTTATTTATATTGTTATAAAAACTTTATGAAATTTCGAGAAAATTTTAAATTCTTGAATTTTCAGAATATATAAAAAGATATTTCAAAATTCAGTCATATTTTTTAAACCTTCTATAACTTTGAAAAATTTCAACCATTAATGTTATAGACGGAGTAAGTATCAGTAATTGTTACTAGCTTCTATTTATTATCAAGTTAATCTCTTATGAACTGGGTTTACATCATAAATCCTTGTAAACCATGTGGTTCTCTTTAATTTAAATATTCTAGCAAAACACATAGGGTATATAGGATTCGAAGGGGGACCACAAGACTTACACCGTAAACTCGATTTACACAAGTATTGGTGTGTTTATTATCAGCTTAATGATCTTTTATGGAGTATGAGATTTGATTGTCGTCCAATTCACATAGATTTTGTCATATTTTATGTTCGTTTTATATTTGTTCAATATGTTTTTGTAACATATTTTGAAGGATACGAATGAATTTGATGAAGTTTACTAATTTGAATTTGCATTAATGTTAAATAAGTGTTTTGGGAGGAAAATCGAGCCAAAGTGGAGACGAAATTGAGAATTTCAAGCAAGTGAAGAAAACTCGATCAAATTTATGTTCTTCGATCGAGTTTCTGGAACAGTGTTTAAGGTCGCAGGTTGGCACGAAAACTCGACCGAGTTTTTAGAAACTTGGTCGAATTTTTGATACAGTGCGATTCTGCAAGTTTGAGCAAAACATGAAAATTCGACCGAAGAGTTAAAATTCGGTCGAATTTTTGGACACTTTGAAGGCAGAAAACGTGTCCCGTTTTAAAAAGCGCAAAATGCATGAAAACTTGACCGAATCATGGAAACTTGGTCGAATTTTCATGCAAATATGCCATCTGTAAATTCGACATTTGGGCATTCAAGAGGGGTATAAATACCCTAAATACTCACTTCTCTCATCAGATTTGCAAGGGGGAGATTCCAAAAACACACAACACACACTCTTTTCTTCATTTTACACCTTCATCTTCATCCATCCATCATCCTTTCATCATTTGGTCTACCAATCTATTGAGGGTTGAGGATTGGAGCTTGCAAAGGAAAGAAATATATTCAACCTACATCAAGGAGGAAAAATATTTTGCTTTTTATTTGTATTCTCTTTGGATTATTTTGAAACAATGGATATATGTAAGCATTTTGAGGATGTTTTCATAATATTTATTGTTGGCTAGACCTCTAGTAAGGGTAGCCACAAGATGGATTAAGGTTTTATAGATTTGTTAGATTTTAAATGATAGTTGATTGTCGTCTAATTCACGTAGATTTTGTGTCATTTTTATGTGTCTTTTGTTATCTTATTCCGTAATCTTTTCATCTTTTGTATATAGTATTTTTGGGAAATTGATGATGATTATTCTTATGTCTTTGAATAGGTGATTATGAAGATAAACGGTGATAAAAAGCATGAAGAAAGGAGAAAGTTGAAGAAAATAGAAAATTGGTCAAAATACATAAAAACACGCCCGTGTTTTTATGTAGTGCCCGTGTTTTCTTGCAAGTGCAAAAATATGCAGAACGCTGGAATTTTGCAGAAAAACACGGTCAAGTGCAGGAAAACACGCCCGTGTTTTCATGCACTTTGGCCAAAAGTCGTTTTTTCACCTTCATGCGATTTCAGGGTGTATTGGGGGTATAAATACCCCCAACATCAACTTTTGGAGTAGATTTGGCAAGGGGAGGTCCCAAGAACACACCACACACACTATTCTCTACATTTTACACCTTCATCATCATCCATCCACCATCTCACCATCCATCAACTCCATTTTCTTCACTCTTTCATCACCAAGCTATTGAGGATAGAGGATTGAGATTTGGATCTTACAAGTGAAGGAAGATATCCAACCTACCTCAAGAAGGGAAGATATTTTACTTTTCATTTGTAATATTTTTGACTTGTTTTGAAACAATGGATGTATGTAAGTATTTTATGGATGTTTTCATAATGTTTATTGTTGGCTAAACCTCTAGTGAGGCTAGCCACAAGATGGATTAGGGCTTTTTGGATTTGTTGGATTTTAATGGTATTTTGATATGATATATGGAATTTCCTGCATGATTTATGATTCACTTTATTTGTATTATGATGTGTGTGATTGAAATCACTATTTATGATGTTAGGATGGCCATTCCGATATTGTAACTAGGGTTTTGATTGAATCATGTTATAGTATGGATAGTGTATGTTAGTATATGAAGTATGTGGTAGCATCTTTATATACTTAGAACATTCATGTGAGGACACTTAGTTAATGGATCTAAGCAGGTTATTAATTGAGTGAGAAGAACCAATCTTATAATCATAGTACCCTTGAGGGAATTGAGAGTAAGAGACAATCTTTTGTGCTTAAAAACTTGTAATGAGTTTAGATCCTAATTACCTTGGCCATAGGGATTAGGGGAACCTTTGTGATTGCTTCTAGTCCATTTATCATTGATAATTGTCATTTGAATCTAACAAGTCTATTTAATACCCTTAATCTTGAATGTGGTTAGCCTTGCTCCTCTTTAGAATATTCACCTTTCACTTCATTTTCATTCTTGGTTATTTGTCTCTTGCATCAATCTCATTTAGTTGTTATTTAGTTTACTTGCTACTTGAGTAGATAATTTGTCTTTTCGTTCTACAACTCACAAACCCGATCACTCCTATAAAGCATGGTTAAAAAGAATCCGGATATACCTCGGATTAAACTCTCCCTTTGATCGATATTTAAACTGGGTCAATAACTACACGATAAGGTACGCTTACCTTGCGCAATTATACCGAAATTGGCTTAAAGTTCATAGCGCCGTTGCCGGGGAGAGTTAAATCTTGAGAGTAACGAGTTCGCGTTTAATTAGCTTTGCTAGGAGTACTTTTACTTGCTTTCTTTTTATTTGTTTTTTTTTTTAATTTGGTTGTTGTGTGATCTAACTGTTGGATTGTATACTAAAAGTCTAGCTTTAGTATGAACAATGTCATAACATTATTTGAAATGAGAATCATTGATCAAATGATTGCATCTTATAATTTATTTTATATGCATGATGCAATAGTCCATTTACTTTGTACTGTAGATAATATATTGTGCGACAACACGCGGAAGATCATATTATCGGTTTCCTTATAAAGTATAAACAGATGCTCACAACTGAGATAGACGGGGACTCTCTATCGGTATGGTTGTAGTGTGGTTTGGTATTAGCTTGTCTTGGCTATAGAATCACATTAGTGCACTTGTGTGTATTGAGCATGACCGCCTGAGATCGTTCTTCTTATACTGACTATATAGTAGAACTTGATCTCTGTTATTATGGAAGTTCGTCCTCTTAATCCCTATACAATAACCTCGACACGTAGGACAGTATGTATTTCTTTGATTCATCAATGGGTGAGATTTATAAGTATTAAATCAACAAACTCGGTGAGTTGGGAAGTAGTGCTGTATCTATGGTGTGCTGTTGATTGTAGAAGGAATCCATGTCCGTCATAGGTTGATGATGTCCCCTTGAGGAGCTCATAAGGTTTATCATGTAAATCTTGCAAGTGGATTAATTTCCGGCATGATAAAAAGGTTGAGTGGTACTACTCTCGGACGAGATATTAATTAATTAGAGTTGTCAGTAACTTAATTAATTAATGGACATTGAATATCTTAAACATGGGGAGACTATCGGGCTCATAATAAGAAGGAGCCCAGAACATAATTTTGGGATTGGACGGGTAGTGCAATAATAATATTTTAGTGGACTATATTATTATTATTGGATTTAATTAAAAGCTTTGGGCTAAGCTTGGTTAATTAAGTTCAATTGAGGCCCAGCCCAATTTCTCCTCCTGGTCCCTGCTGTAGCCCAATATATATAGTCATCTCAGCTTCTGGAAACCTAACTTCCTGCGCCTCTTTTGACGTGAGTTAGAGAGAAGCAGATTGAGAGAACTCTGGGGATTGTTGACCACCCAACACCAGAGTTGACTTGGGACATACAGCAGAAGATCAAGAGGTGTTCTTCTGCAGCGATTCAGACTCTACATCAACCCTAAAGTACGGTAAACATGATTTTTTGCTTCCGCTTATTTGTTTGCTTATTTACTAACGGATCACGTTGAACCGCACGATCCAATTGCCCAACACTAACTTGGTAAATCTTGTAGGTGTATGCACACTCGTTCTAGGTCTCATTCTATCGAGCCTTTGGATTTGGAGTTAGAGGCCACCTTACGAAGAAGAAGGAGAGAGTTGTTATATTCAAAGGAGGACGAAATGGATCAAGGAGCTAATGGCAATGGTGTTGATGAAGAAGGGAATGGACAAAATATCCATCATGGTGCGGAAAATGCTCAAGGTGTTCAAGTGAATCCGGAGCTTATACAACAAGCAAATTTCCACCAGGTGCACTTACACAATCAACAGTTGCAAGCCATTATCCAACAATTGCTAGCACAACAAGAGGCTAGAAATATTCCACAAGTTCCTCCGGTGGTGCAACAACCTCAAGTTCAAGGACATCATGGAGGCATGAATATTAGAGATCATTTCCAACCACAAGTGGGAAATTATGCTATGGGGCCGCCATTGAATGTCAACAACTTTGAGATCAAAACGGGGTTGATTAATATGGTCCAAGCAAATCAATTTGGGGGCGGTGCAATGGAAGACCCAAATGCTCACTTGTCTCAATTTGTGGAGGTAGCCAACACCATTAAGATCAACGGAGTGAGTGATGATATTGTAAAGATGAGGCTTTTCTCTTTCTCTCTCCGTGATCGTGCACGAGCTTGGTATAACACAATCCCTAGGGGAGCGTGTAATACATGGAATGATCTAGCCCAAAGGTTCTTGAACAAATACTTCCCACCATCTAAGATGCTACACTTGAAAAGCTTGATCATACAATTCAAGCAAATGCCAATGGAGACATTTAGTGTGGCATGGGATCGATTCCGAGATATGTTGAGACAATGTCCTCGACATGGGTTTCCTCTCGATCAACAAATTGGATTTTTCTATGCGGGGTTAGATGGAAATTTGAGGATTCTACTTGATGCATCCGCAGGGGGTTCTATTTTGGGGCAAACACTGGAACGAGCCATGGCTATATGTGAGGAGATTGCTTTAAATTCGGGACAGTGGCCTATGAATCGTGTAGCGGGAAGTTATGAGATGGAAAGGATAGCTAAGATAGAGGAGGTTTGCATGCAACAAGTAAAACAAGTGGAAGCACCGAAGGAAGATGTGACGGAGAAAGCAATCACGTAGATACTTAAGAGAATGAATGTCAATATGCAATTATCTCCAAGTTCTTTGCCTGTGATGAATCAACCTACTCAAAGCTCAATGAGTAAATTGCCTATCCAAATGCCTCAACAAGGATCTTCATCTAGTATGGGAGGTTAAGAGAATTGGTTCCAACCCGAGATGTCACTTGAGGAAGTCGCCTTCATGCAAGGAAGGAACTTTCAAGGAAACTATGGAGGGAATTTTGGGCACCAAGGAGGAGGATACCCACCTAGGCAAGGAGGATTTGGTCAAGGGAATTTTGGTGGAAATTTCCAACAACCTCGGAGGTTTGATAACTTGTCATATGGAAATCAAAGTAATGCTCTTACACTTCCACCGGGGATCAATCCGGGAGCTAAGGCTCAAAACAATGAAGGAAAGCCTACAGTTGAGGATCAATTGAGCAAAATGTTTGAATTTATTAAGCAAGATAGGGAAGAGAGAAGGCAAAAGGATGAAGTGAATGATAGAAGGTTTAAAGCACTAGAGACCCAATTGAGTCAAATTGCAAGTGAAAAGGGGGATGTTCATCAACAAGGGAAGTTTCCGTCTACTACCGTTACCAATCCTAAGGAGCAATGCAAGGCTATCGTGCTTAGAAGTAGAACAAAATATGATGAGCCTCCGATGCCAAAGGAAGATGATGAGGTAGATTGTGAACAAGAGCCTATGATAGTTGAGGTTGAAAAAGGGAAAGAGAAAGAGAATCATGATGCTAAAAATGATGAAGTGATCCCTCCATTTGACAAAGAGGAAGCGAAATCTCCTAAGAAATGTGAAAAGTGCAAGGAAGCAAAAAGAAAAGAGAAAGAAGAAGGGTTTGAAAGAGATGAATGGGGAATTCCCAAGTTACCCGTAGCCATCCCATTTCCACAAAGATGTTTGAAGAAAGGATTGGATGAGAAATTTGCTAAATTTGTGGATATGTTGAAAAAGATACACATCAAGAATGGGGAGTTAACCCTTAGAGTTAATGAAGAAAAAGTGATCTTCTCGTTGAAGGAAGCTATGAGGTATCCTAGTGGGGAAGGAGAATGTAGGCGAATTGAAGTGTTGAATGATATTGTTGAAGAACATCTACATTGCTTATATTCCAAGGATCCTTTGGAATCAATAATGAGCAATTCTTACTCTCTTGATTTTTCTAACTCTTCTTGTTGCTTTGATGATTATGAGATAATTGATAATTTTCATTATTTGAATTCATGTAGTGAACTTACATCGAAAGAAGCAAGAGAAGCACTTGAAAAGAAGCTTGATGATGGGCCCAAAGAAGAGGAAAAAGTTGAGAAAAAGGTGGAGCTAAAGCCTTTATCGGATCACTTAAAGTATGCATACTTGGGAGAGAATGAAACCTATCCGGTAATCGTATCCTCATCTTTGAATGATTTGGAATTGGAGAAATTGTTGAGAGTCTTGAGAGAGCACCAATCTTCCATAGGTTGGTCCATTAAAGACTTGAAAGGTATAAGCCCCTCTCTATGCATGCATAAAATTCATTTAATTGAAGAGGATAAGTCTTGTGTGCAAAACCAACGTCGTCTTAATCATATAATGCAAGAAGTTGTAAGAACGGAAGTGTTGAAATGGCTTGATGCGGGTATCATCTTTCCAATTAGTGATAGTCCATACGTGAGCCCTTTGCATGTGGTAGCAAAGAAGGGTGGTATGACCATCGTGAGGTCCAATACTAATGAGACAATTGCCACGAGGACTATCACCGGTTGGAGAGTTTGTGTTGATTATAGAAAGCTCAATGACAACACCCGAAAAGACCATTTCCCACTCCTATTCATTGATCAAATGCTCGATAGATTAGCGGGACACAAGTACTATTGTTTCCTCGATGGTTACTCTGGGTACAATCAAATTCTAATAGCCCCGGAGGATCAAGAGAAAACAACATTCACTTGCCCCTATGGCACATTTGCATTTAGGATGATGCCATTTGGTTTGTGCAATGCTCCAGCCACGTTTCAACGTTGTATGATGGCCATTTTCGGTGGATTAATTGAGAACATTATGGAGGTTTTTATGGATGATTTCTCCGTTTATGGATCGTCATATGACTTGTGCTTAACTAACTTGTCTATTGTGTTACAGCGTTGTGAGGAAACAAACCTTGTACTTAACTGGGAAAGTGTCATTTTATGGTCACGGATGGAATTGTGCTTGGGCACCACATATCAGAGCATGGTTTGAGGGTAGATAGAGCAAAGGTCATAGCCATAGAACGTCTTCCTCCTCCTACCAGTGAGAAAGGAGTTCGATCGTTCTTAGGCCATGCGGGCTTCTATCGCCGCTTTATTAAAGATTTTTCAAAAATTGCCAAACCTCTTTGTAAGCTTCTTGAAAAGGAAAGTACATTTAAGTTTGATGAAGAGTGTCTTTCTTCTTTTCAGGTACTAAAGGAAGCTTTAATCTCATCCCCCATCCTTGTAGCTCCGGATTGGAGTATGCACTTTGAGTTGCATTGCGATGCGAGTGATTAAGCCATCGGAGTTGCACTTGGGCAAACAAAGGAGAAGAAGTTTAGGGCTATCTATTATGCCTCAAAAACATTGAATTCGTGCCAAGTCAACTATACAACCACCGAAAAGGAGTTTTTAGCGGTTGTCTACGCCTTTGAGAAGTTTTGCCCCTACTTAGTTGGCACACGAACTATAGTATTCACGGATCATGCGGCCATCAAGTATCTAATGAACAAAAAAGACGCGAAGCCAAGATTGATTCGGTGGGTATTGCTTCTACAAGAGTTCGATGTGGAGATCAAAGATAAGAAAGGGGTTGAAAATGTGATAGCCGATCACTTATCTAGGCTAGAAAGAGAAGAGGGGGATGAAGATTTGACTCCAATTAGTGATGTGTTCCCGGACGAGAAAATCCTTAAGGTGGAGGTTGAACAAGTGTGTGCTCTAATGATAAGCTCGCCTCCTTGGTACGCCGACTATGTCAACTATCTTGCATGCGGAATTAAGCCCACACTTCTTAATGAGTACAAAGTGAAGAGATTCTATGTTGAGGTGAAGAAATATGTGTGGGATGAGCCCCTCTTATTTAAAATTTGTGCGGATGGAGTCATTAGAAGGTGCGTCGCCAATGAAGAAATTGAGGGGATTTTAGAGCTTTGCCATTCATCTCCTTGTGGTGGGCACTTTAGCCATAACAAGACGGGAGCAAAAGTTCTTCAATCGGGTTTTGTTTGGCCCACTTTGTTTGGAAACGCCAAGAAATTTGTTGAAAAATGTGATAGGTGCCAAAGAGTTGGAGGAATAGGTAAAAGAGATGAAATGCCCATGGGATTAGGAATTGAAGTGGAGATTTTTGATGTTTGGGGCATTGATTTTATGGGGTCGTTTCCTTCGCCTCAAGGATATCTACACATATTGTTGGCGGTGGACTACGTATCCAAGTGGGTGGAAGCGAACCCCACCAAGACTAATGATGCATTTGTAGTGCAAAAATTCTTGAAAAAGAACATCTTTAGTCGATTTGGAGTCCCAAGAGCTTTGGTAAGTGATGGGGGTTCATACTTCGTGAACAAATTGATGGAAGGACTCTTGAAGAAATACGGAGTTAAACACCGAATAGCCACTCCCTACCATCCTCAAGAAAATGGTTTGGCGGAGGTATCAAACCGCCAAATCAAGTTAGTATTGGAAAAGACGATCAATAGGGGAAGGAAAGATTGGGCGGAAAAGCTTGATGATGCCTTATGGGCATATAGGACGGCTTTCAAAACTATTCTTGCTGTTTCTCCGTATCAGTTGGTGTATGGGAAGGCTTGTCACCTCCCCGTTGAGTTGGAGCATCGGGCGTTATGGGCAATCAAGAGGCTCAACATGAATGAAGGGGAGGCCGGACAAGAAAGGTTGCTAAAAATGGTAGAGTTGGAAGAATTTCGTGAAAGAGCATACGAAAACTCCATCATTTATAAAGAGAAGGTGAAAAAGTGGCACGATGCCAAGATTAAAGAAAAGACATTTGCCCCCGGGGATAAGGTGCTATGTTTAATTCAAGATTGAAGTTGTTTCCGGGAAAGCTTAAGTCGAAATGGATGGGCCCATTTGAGGTGTTGGAGGTCATCGGAGGACATACATTGAAACTCAAAGGGCCAAATGATGAGTTTGTAGTTAATGGGCATCGGGTTAAATATTACCTATCTCCTTCTCAAAAGGAGATAGTGTATGTGGATACCCTTCACTCTTAAACTCATTTTGATTGGTAGTATAGTAGGATTTTCTTTTATTGTTGTTTTCATGTGTTGTTCGTGTTTTGGTGGTGTAGGTTTACACTCTAGTGGATGGAATGAAGAATGGATTACGAGAAACGCTACGTTGGATGCGTCAAGGATAAGTTTCACTACTTTCACAAACTTAATTTTTTCCTCTATCAAGATTTAAGTTTGGGGGGATGCGTCGTAGCGTAACTTGTATGTATTTGTTGGTTGAATCCATTGGAGTGCATTGGTGTTTTGTTAATTTGTTGTGTTCTTGTTGTTTTTGTTGATTATTTGTGGTTGTTGTTTGTTCTTTTTGTGATCTTGTTATTTGATTTTTCATGAGAGTATTGAGTTATGCTTAATTGTTTATATTGGAGTTGAGCTTAAATCATATGCGTATGTGTTTGGCTAAGTATGGAAGGGAAGGTGAAAGAAGCAAAGAAATTGGCTAAGTATGGAAAAGAAGAAAAATTTCCAGAGAGCTGGAATTTGGCAGAAAAACACGGACGGAAGCATAAAAACACGCCCGTATTTTTATGAAGCTGAATCGAAAAAATAAATCAGGTCCAGGTAAGTCGAACCGGAAATTTGTAAAAAAACACGGGCATGTGCATAAAAACACGCCCATGTTTTCATGCAAATTGCGGGCTCTCTGCCCCTTTCTTCTTTCTCCACATATTCTTCCTCATTTCACTCCTCACACACACCCGTCTCCCTGCCCCCACTTCCCACCGCCTCCGGCCACCGGAAACCACCGGAATTCTTTCTCCGCTCTCTTCTCACTTATTAAGTGAAAATGGTAAGTATTTTTCCACTTCTCCCTAATTCCTTTGAAGTTAAATTTCTAAGGTTTATGTGTAAGAAATGTTTGGATTTTCGATTCTGAAGACTAATAAGCATGACAATGTAGAGAAGTTTTGTTATTTGAAACCTTGAATGTGAAATTAGGAAGGGATTGAGTTCTATTTGTATGAGGAGAGCTGCTGAAAGAGAAGAGGATTTTGAAATTTTGTGTAGTAAGAAGTGTTGAATGATGAAATTAATATATTTGATGGATATTCTACATGTTTAGACCATATGATGAGAAATTTTGGGATGATTGTTCAAGAAATGTGTGAAAAATTGTACTTTGAAAATTCTTGCCCACTAAGTGTTTGTTGAAATGCCACTTAGAAAAAATTTTCAACTTTTGAGGTTTAAAGTGCTTAATTATACATGTTCATGATTGTCATTAGTTGTGTAAGCTATGAAATACATGAGAAGTTGTGTTCATATGATTTAAGAAGCATGAGATGGCTTACAATGATCTAGAAAGAGACATGATTGGTGCATTGTTGAGTATGCCTGAATAAGAATTGAAAATTTTTCTAAAATAATTAAAGGTGCACATGTAGAATATTCTAGTGTGACTAATCAATACTTCTTACTTGAGATAACACTTCTTGTTGATTATGTAGGATCATGATGAAGATGAGCAGTTGGACAATGTTGAAGAAGTGTTAACAAATGAAAGGTTTAGAGAAATTAATCATCAATTAAGGATTCTAAGATTGCATCCGGATAACTTTGGGGTAGATTTTGGAGAGGAATGTTGGGATATGTGCTTGAAATGGAACAAGTTGGCCCTCAAAGTCATTAAAACAAGGTATGCTGATCCAGAGGCAATGGAAGTGTTGGGAATTACTCGAGACATTGAGGAGATGTTTGAGAGAGTTGGAATGAGTGAGTTCTTAGGGAATAGGTCCGAAACCTATGTGGGACTAACATTGGAGTTCATGTGTTCACTCACAGTAAAAAATTTCCCAAGGACGTCTTTTCCACAAGAGATCACTTTTCAAATGATGAACGAAAAACTAAAGATGGAGACTCATGTTGTGAACGAATTCTTGGGATGCCCATTCCTTCAAAACGTCAAAGATTTTCAGGATAAAGGGAATTGGAAAAGACAAGATTTTTGGGGAATATTGATGATTGTCGTCTAATTCACCTAGATTTTGTGTCATTTTTATGTGTCTTTTGTTACCTTATTCCGTAATTTTTGCATCTTTTGTATATAGTATTTTTGGGAAATTGATGATGATTATTCTTATGTCTTTGAATAGGTGATTATGAAGATAAACGGTGATAAAAAGCATGAAGAAAGGAGAAAGTTGAAGAAAATAGAAAATTGGCCAAAATACATAAAAACACGCCCGTGTTTTTATGTAGTGCCCGTGTTTTCTTGCAAGTGCAAAAATATGCAGAACGCTGGAATTTTGCAGAAAAACACGGTCAAGTGCAGGAAAACACGCCCGTGTTTTCTTGTACTTTGGCTAAAAGTCGTTTTTTCACCTTCATGCGATTTCAGGGTGTATTGGGGGTACATCAACTTTTGGAGGCAGATTTCGGCAAGGGGAGTTTCCAAGAACACACTACACACACTATTCTATACAATTTACACCTTCATCATCATCCATCCACCATCTCACCATCCATCAACTCCATTTTCTTCACTCTTTCATCACCTAGCTCTTGAGGATAGAGGATTGAGATTTGGATCTTACAAGTGAAGGAAGATATCCAACCTACCTCAAGAAGGGAAGATATTTTACTTATCATTTGTAATATTTTTGACTTGTTTTGAAACAATGGATATATGTAAGCATTTTATGGATGTTTTCATAATGTTTATTGTTGGCTAGACCTCTAGTGAGGCTAGCCACAAGATGGATTAGGGCTTTTTGGATTTGTTGGATTTTAATGGTATTTTGATATGATATATGGAATTTCCTACATGATTTATGATTCACTTTATTTGTATTATGATGTGTGTGATTAAAATCACTATTTATGATGTTAGGATGGTCATTCCGATATTGTAACTAGGGTTTTGATTGAATCATGTTATAGTATGGATAGTGTATGTTAGTATATGAAGTATGTGGTAGCATCTTTATATACTTAGAACCAATCTTATAATCATAGTACCCTTGAGGGAATTGAGAGTAAGGGACAATCTTTTGTGCTTAAAAACTTGTAATGAGTTTAGATCCTAATTTCCTTGGCCATAGGGATTAGGGGAACCTTTGTGATTGCTTCTAGTCCATTTATCATTGATAATTGTCATTTGAATCTAACAAGTCTATTTAATACCCTTGATCTTGAATGTGGTTAGCCTTGCTCCTCTTTAGTATATTCACCTTTCACTTCATTTTCATTCTTGGTTATTTGTCTCTTGCATCGATCTCATTTAGCGGTTATTTAGTTTACTTGCTACTTGAGTAGATAATTTGTCTTTTCATTCTACAACTCACAAACCCGATCACTCCTATAAAGCATGGTTAAAAACGAATCCGGATACACCTCGGATTGAACTCTCCCTTTGATCGATATTTAAACTGGATCAATAACTACACGATAAGGTACGCTTACCTTGCGCAATTATACCAAAATTAGCTTTAAGTTCATGGCGCCGTTGCTTGGGGAGAGTTAAATCTTGAGAGTAACGAGTTCGCGTTTAATTAGCTTTGCTAGGAGTACTTTTACTTGCTTTCTTTTTATTTGTTTTTTTTTTAATTTGGTTGTTGAGTTATCTAACTTGGTAAATCTTGTAGGTGTATGCACACTCGTTCCAGGTCTCATTCTATCGAGCCTTTGGATTTGGAGTTAGAGGCCACCTTACGAAGAAGAAGAAGAGAGTTGTTATATTCAAAGGAGGACGAAATGGATCAAGGAGCTAATGGCAATGGTGTTGATGAAGAAGGGAATGGGCAAAATATCCATCATGGTGCGGAAAATGCTCAAGATGTTCAAGTGAATCCGGAGCTTATGCAACAAGCAAATTTCCACCAGGTGCACTTACACAATCAACAGTTGCAAGCCATTATCCAACAATTGCTAGCACAACAAGAGGCTATAAATATTTCACAAGTTCCTCCGGTGGTGCAACAACCTCAAGTTCAAGGACATCATGGAGGCATGAATATTAGAGATCATTTCCAACCACAAGTGGGAAATTATGCTATGGGGCCGCCATTGAATGTCAACAACTTTGAGATCAAAACGGGTTGATTAATATGGTCCAAGCAAATCAATTTGGGGGCGGTGCAACGGAAGACCCAAATGCTCACTTGTCTCAATTTGTGGAGGTAGCCAACACCATTAAGATCAACGGAGTGAGTGATGATATTGTGAAGATGAGGCTTTTCTCTTTCTCTCTCCGTGATCGTGCACGAGCTTGGTATAACACAATCCCTAGGGGAGCGTGTAATACATGGAATGATCTGGCCCAAAGGTTCTTGAACAAATACTTCCCACCATCTAAGATGCTACACTTGAAAAGCTTGATCATACAATTCAAGCAAATGCCAATGGAGACATTTAGTGAGGCATGGGATCGATTCCGAGATATGTTGAGACAATGTCCTCGACATGGGTTTCCTCTCGATCAACAAATTAGATTTTTCTATGCGGGATTAGATGGGAATTTGAGAATTCTACTTGATGCATCCGCAGGGGGTTCTAATTTGGGGCAAACACCGGAACGAGCCATGGCTATATGTGAGGAGATTGCTTTAAATTCGGGACAGTGGCCTATGAATCGTGTAGCGGGAAGTTATGAGATGGAAAGGATAGCTAAGATGGAGGAGATTTGCATGCAACAAGTAAAACAAGTGGAAGCACCGAAGGAAGATGTGACGGAGAAAGCAATCACGGAGATACTTAAGAGAATGAATGTCAATATGCAATTATCTCCAAGTTCTTTTCCTGTGATGAATCAACCTACTCAAAGCTCAATGAGTAAATTGCCTATCCAAATGCCTCAACAAGGATCTTCATCTAGTATGGGAGGTCAAGAGAATTGGTGCCAACCCGAGATGTCACTTGAGGAAGTCGCCTTCATGCAAGGAAGGAACTTTCAAGGAAACTATGGAGGGAATTTTGGGCACCAAGGAGGAGGATACCCACCTAGGCAAGGAGGATTTGGTCAAGGGAATTTTGGTGGAAATTTCCAACAACCTCGGAGGTTTGATAACTTGTCTTATGGAAATCAAAGTAATGCTCTTACACTTCCACCGGGGATCAATCCGGGAGCTAAGGCTCAAAACAATGAAGGAAAGCCTACAGTTGAGGATCAATTGAGCAAAATGTTTGAATTTATTAAGCAAGATAGGGAAGAGAGAAGGCAAAAGGATGAAGTAAATGATAGAAGGTTTAAAGCACTAGAGACACAATTGAGTCAAATTGCAAGTGAAAAGGGGGATGTTTATCAACAAGGGAAGTTTCCGTCTACTACCGTTACCAATCCTAAGGAGCAATGCAAGGCTATCGTGCTTAGAAGTGGAACAAAATATGATGAGCCTCCGATGCCAAAGGAAGATGATGAGGTAGATTGTGAACAAGAGCCTATGATAGTTGAGGTTGAAAAAAGGAAAGAGAAAGAGACTCATGATGCTAAAAATGATGAAGTGATCCCTCCATTTGACAAAGAGGAAGCGAAATCTCCTAAGAAATGGGAAAAGTGCAAGGAAGCAAAGAGAAAAGAGAAAGAAGAAGGGTTTGAAAGAGATGAATGGGGAATTCCCAAGTTACCCGTAGCCATCCCATTTCCACAAAGATGTTTGAAGAAAGGATTGGATGAGAAATTTGCTAAATTTGTGGATATGTTGAAAAAGATACACATCAACATCCCCTTCGCGGATGCACTTCTACAAATGCCCAACTATGCAAAATTCTTGAAGGATATCTTGGCAAAGAAGAGGAGCTTGGGTGATCATGAAACGGTGAACCTCACGGAGGAATGTAGCGCCATCTTGCAAAAGAAGCTCCCTCCCAAGTTGAAAGATCCGGGAAGTTTTACCATCCCGTGTGAGATGGGCAAATGATTGAGGAAATGCCTTTGATTGGTATATCGACTTGCAGCCTGAGTCCATCGACAGTTGGGCACAAATGGAATATGAATTCCTCAATCGTTTCTACAGCACGATGAGAACCGTTAGCATGACTGAGCTAACTAATACTCGCCAATTGTAGGATGAGCCTGTGATTGATTATATCAATCGATGGAGAAACTTGAGTTTAAATTGCAAAGATCGATTATTCGGAGAGTCTGTTATCGAAATGTGTATCCAAGGGATAGAATGGAATTTACTCTACATACTCAAATGGATTCAGCCAAAGACTTTCGAGGAGTTGGCTACGAGAGCTCATGATATGGAATTGAGCATGGCAGCCAGTGGAATCAAACACTCACCAGTGTCGGATTCTTACAAGTCCAGAGACAGACAAGAAGCCAATAAAGGGGGCAAGCCTTATGCAAGAAACTCCAATAAAGAATCAATGGCCATAAACACTGCTACAATTAAGATTCGAAAGAATGGAGATGACAAGAAAGATAAAGGAAAATAAGTTACCCAAGAGTGGGGGCAAAGAAGGTTGACCCTGAAGGAGATGCAAGAAAAAGAGTATCCATTTCTGAACTCTGATGTTTTTAGCATATTTGATGATTTGATAAAAGACAAACTCATCGAACTCCCCGAAATGAAACGTCCAGAGGAAGCGAGTCGAACCAATGACCCAAAATATTGCAAGTACCATAGATTGGTGGGTCATCCCATTCATGATTGCTTCATCTTCAAGGAAAAGATCATGCAGTTGGCTAAGGAGGGAAAGATTGTATTGGAGGATGAAGTGGCCGCAAACTTCGCTTCCATAAAAGAAGTTCACAATGAAGGCTCTTGTCATGCGGTGAGTGAGGAGGGCAATGAAGATGAACGAGTTGAGAACAAGGAAAAAGCTTATTCTATGAAGGTGACCTTCACAGATGAAGACATGTTGTTGGGTTCACAGCCTCACAACTGACCTCTATTTGTAACTGGTTATACGCAAGGGCTGCAAGTAAAGCGTATACTTGTTGACGGAGGCTCAGCAGTAAACATTCTGTCTTTAAGAATGTTGAAAAAGTTAGAGATACCGGTGGATGAACTCAATCATAGCCGATTGATGATCCAAGGGTTCAATCATGAAGGGCAAAGGACTCTCGGCACGATTATTCTCAATTTGATGATTGATGAGATGAGATCAACGGTGCTCTTCCATGTCATAGACGCAAAAACTTCATACAATATGCTTTTGGGGCGCCCATGGCTGCACGAGAATGGTGTGGTCCCTTCTACATTACACCAGTGTTTCAAGTATAGTGAAGGCAACAGTGTGAAAAGGGTATTCGGCGATGATAAGCCGTTTACTGAAGCTGAATCTTACTTTACTGATGCTAAATACTTCTTCAAGAATACAAAGGAAGTGAACCGAGAAGAAGTCCCAGCACAAGATAATGGGGGCAGTAAACAAATAGAGGAGGAAGGTAGCACATCATCCACCACTCTCAAGAAGAACAAAGGCAAAGAGCTTGAGGCCTTGGAAGAATTGACATTGCCTTTAACAAAAATTGATGAAGGTAAGACTTCTTCTCCACCGCTCAAAAGATTTGTACGTCCTATTGAAGGAGCAAAAACCGAGCATGGTGAAGTATTTGAAGCAGAAATATCTAAGTCATATGGCCCGCAAGCTTTTAAGCTCCTCAAGAAAGCTGGGTATGAACCAAAGGAGAAACTAGTGATGAGCAAGTTGCCTCAAGAGACTGTCGTCTCATCTGAACATGGGCTCAATGCCACTCAGAAAACATTGAAAAATAGTGGCCACACTGTCAAGAATGCTAAGCCAGGTTTGGGATATGTCCCTCAAAAGCCAGTCCGCATAGCAATCAGAAGAGCAAACACAAATTATATCACAGAAGGAGAAGTTTCGTCCACAGAAGACATTTTTGATGAAAGTGGAAGGAAAATCAAGAGGAGTTCTGTCTTCGAAAGGCTTGGAAGTGTTTTCGAAAGGCTCGGACCGTGTGAAAGGAACAAGATTGGGAAGAAAAATAATTTCAAGTCTTCTAGCTTCCCAAAACTCCGAAGTAGAATCCCTTCTCGTATGAAGAGGCGAAATATCTTGACAGTCTCATGTGGAAGAGTGTTGAAGGCTAAGATGCAGACGATTGTCTTTACTAAAGAAGACAATGATGATAATAAAAAAAGTGTAGCTTCCACCAACCATATCACTGCTCTTGAGGATTCTCAAGTGGAGGAAGTGGATGCCGAGGATGCCCCTCTGCAATTTGAGGAGGGTGTGAAAGCCACTGTTGATGAGTTGAAAGAAATCAACTTAGGTGACGAAAGCGACTCACGTCCTACTTACATAAGTGCCCTGCTAAGTAATGAGGAAGAAGAACAATATATTAGCCTTTTACAAGAATTTCGGGATGTCTTTGCATGGTCGCATAAAGAAATGCCAGGCTTAGATCCAAGATCGCAGTGCATCATTTGTCCATCAAAAAGGGAACTCGGCCAATTAAGCAAATGCAGCGTCGATTTCGACCAGAGTTAATTCCATTAATTGAAGATGAAATTAATAAGCTTCTTGAAGCAGGCAAGATCAGAGAAGTCAAGTATCCTACATGGATTTCTAACATCGTGCCAGTGAGAAAGAAAAATGGGCAAATCAGAGTATGTGTTGATTTTCGGGAATTGAACATGGCGTGTCCGAAAGATGACTTCCCACTGCCAATTGCTGAGCTCATGATAGATGCAACAATGGGGCATGAGGTCCTTTTGTTTATGGATGGGTCATCTGGCTATAATCAGATTGGTCTGGCTCCCGAAGACCAAGAGAAAATAGCCTTTCGTACTCCGAAAGGAATATATTGCTATAATGTGATGCCATTTGGCTTAAAGAATGCTGGTGCTACTTATCAACCATGCAGAAGATATTTGATGACATGCTTCATAAGATCGTCGAATGCTACGTTGATGACATTGTGGTGAAATCAAAGAAAAAGAAAAATCATCTCCATGATTTAAGGCGAGTGTTTGAGCGCTTAAGGGAGCATCAACTCAAGATGAATCCACTCAAGTGTGCATTTGGGGTTACATCCGGAAAATTTCTTGGATTTATTGTTCGCCGTCGAGGAATCGAGATTGAAAAGGCGAAGATTGATGCAATCATGAAGATGCATGTGCCTCGGAACATCCATGAACTCAAAAGTCTGCAAGGAAAATTGGCATACTTGAGAAGATTCATATCAAACTTGGCTGGTCGATGTCAACCGTTTAGTCATCTCATGAAGAAAGGCAGTATATTTGAATGGGATGAAGCTTGCAATAATGCTTTCAATAGCATTAAAGAGTACTTGATGAAGGCACCAGTATTGTGTGCACCAATACCTGGACGTCCGTTAATTCTCTACCTAGCTGCTTAAGAACGTTCTGTTGGAGCTTTACTCGCACAAGAGAATGATGATGGCAAAGAAACTGCCCTTTACTATTTGAGTAGAACCATGACTCCAAATGAGTTGAAATATTCACCAATTGAGAAGATCTGCTTGGCTCTTATCTTCGTGATTCAGAAGTTGAAACATTACTTCCAAGCTCATACAGTTCGACTAGTTTCAAAAGCTAACCCACTAAAGTTCGTCATGTCAAAGCCAGTACTCTCAGATCGGCTTGCCAGGTGGTATCTCCAACTTCAACAGTTTGAGATTGTATATGTCCCTCAGAAGGCCGTAAAAGGACAAGTGTTGGCAGATTTTCTAGCTGATCATCCCATGCCTGCGGAATGGGAACTGTCTGATGAACTCCCTGATGAAGATGCTTTCGCTGTGGAGATAGCTTCTCCTTGGAAAATGTATTTTGATGGAGCATCTCATAGGGAAAGGGCCGGTGCTGGAGTCGTATTCGTAACATCCAGTGGCGAAGTTTTGCCATTCTTATTTTCCTTAACAGAAAACTGCTCTAACAATGTAGCCGAGTATCAAACACTCATACTTGGCTTAGAGATGATTGTCGATATAAAGCAATTACACCTTAAAGTGTATGGTGATTCGTTACTATGATAAACCAACTACTTGGGGTGTATGAAGTAAGGAAGCTTGAGTTGTTCCCATACCACAAGTATGCTCAAAAGCTGATGAGCTGGCTTGGTGATGTTGATATCGAGCATTTACCCAGAAGAGAGAATAAGCAAGATGACGCCCTCGCCAAGCTAGCATCAAATATAGCTATGCCGGAGGCGCAAGTTCAAATTTCAGTGTGCAAAAGTTGGGTTGTACCACCAATCTTCGAGGATGATGATTATGAAGAAGTTGAAAATCATTTGGTGGAGGTCTTCGAAATTGAAGAAGAAGATTGGCATCAACCACTCATCGATTATCTCAAGTATGATAAATTGCCAAATGAGCCACGTTAAAGGGTTAATATTCAGCGCCGGGCACCTCGATTTATTTACTTCAAAGGCACAATGTATAGAAGATCATTTGATGGAATTTTCTTGAGATGCCTAAGTAAAGAAGAGTCTGTTCAAGCAATGGAGGAAGCTCATTCCGGAATTTGCGGTGCTCATCAGTCTAGGCCGAAGCTACACTTCAGAGTCAAAAGAATGGGCTATTATTGGCCAACAATGGTGAAAGATTGCATTGAGTATGCATAAAAATGTCAGGCTTGCCAATTTCATGGGAACTTGATCCATCAACCTCCGGAGCCTTTGCACCCGACAGTTGCTTCATGGCCTTTTGATGCTTGGGGATTAGATGTGGTGGGACCTCTTACAAAATCTTCTGGTGGTCATCTCTACATCCTTGCTGCCACCGATTACTTTTCCAAATGGGCTGAAGCTGTGCCTTTGAGGGAAGTAAAGGAAAATGTTGCTGATTTCATTCGGATCAACATCATTTACAGATATGGTGTTCCCCGCTATATCATCACCGATAATGGAAAGCCATTCAGCAACAGTTGGATCGATAAGTTGTGTGAGAAGTTCGACTTCAAACAAAGGAAGTCGTCAATATATAATGCAGCTGCCAATGGTCTAGCCGAAGTATTCATCAAAACCCTGTGCAATCTGTTGAAGAAGGTGGTATCCAAGTCTAAAAGAGATTGGCATGAAAGAATAAATGAAGCTTTATGGGCGTACCGCACCACCTATAGAACTCCTACTCAGGCTACTCCGTATTCTTTGGTTTATGGTGTTGAAGCTGTGGTACCTATCGAGAAACAAATTCCTTCTTTAAGGATGGCCATACAAGAAGACTTAACCGAAGAAGAAAATGCAAAGTTGCGCCTTCAAGAGTTAGAAGCTCTAGATGAGAAGAGGTTAGAGGCACAACAAAGACTTGAGTGTTATCAATCTCGCTTATCCAGAACATTCAACAAAAGGGTGAAGATACGTTCTTTTCAAGTTGGCGACTTGGTGCTTGCCGTGAGAAGACCTATTGTGGTCACACATCGTGTTGGAAATAAGTTTCTCCAAAAATGGGATGGCCCTCATGTTGTAAAGGAAGTATACACAAATGGCGCCTACAAGTTGATATCAGAAGATGGCTTAAACATTGGCCCCATAAATGGGAAATTCTTGAAACGCTATTACGCGTAAAACAACTACAAGATACAACGCTCCTTGATATGAGCTAAAACTGTCCACATGATACTCCTTGATATGAGTTTAAACTATCTGACACAAATAATACAAGGCTCCTTGACACGAGTATAAACTGTCTACAAGTTCATATTCAAGACTCATTGACATGAGTATAAGTTGTCAGCAAATTCGAACACCACGCTCCATGACGCATGAGCCTAAACTGCATGTTACTCCTGGTCCGCACGAGTATAAAATGTGTACGACAAACTCTTGGTCCGCACGAGTATAAACTGTGCACGACAAACTCCTGGTCCGCACGAGTATAAACTGTGCACGACACATTCCTGGCCCGCATGAGTATAAACTGTGCACGGCACCCCCAATCAAAAACCATGTCCCTTTGAACTACGTTATGACTTGATTCTCTTTAAAGAGATACATAGGCAGCTTAATATTTGTTAAGTTCAGTCATGTTTTCGTTTGTTTGTATCAAATTTGTGAAGCAAAAAGCAAATTAAGATATAAAAGCAGTAGGTAAACATCCTAAAAGCAGTAAAGCAAAGCCAAAGATGCAGTGATGAATAAGAAGAGAAAAAAAAGATAAGAGAGAATATGAATTTTATTGATAATATCATTACAGTTCAAAAAAAGACATTGAAATGAAATGGTTTCAATACAAACTAATGAAAAATATTCATACTGGATAACTCATCTCGAGCGGCCTCCAAAGCTTGTGTAACATTCCTTAATTCATCAGCAATGGAATCTTCTAGGATAGGTGTTTTCTTTAGTACACCAATGTCCCTGGCAGCAGTTTGGGCTCCAAGCTTTGCATTTTGAATGGATTCATGAAGACGTTCAACCTTTCGGGATACTGTTTCCTTCTCCTTCAACAGGGTCTCAATTTCTTCCGCAATCTGCTTCAACCTAGTCTCGGATTCTTGCAATTGCTTGATATCTACATCTTCTTTGCCTTTGTGTTCATCAGCACGCTTCCTTGCATCGGTCAGGCGCTTATTAACTTCTCTCCTGGACAGCCCATCAGCAAGTTTTATCTTCACGGCATCATACGCGTCAGCTTTAGTAAATAAGAAGTCAAATGATGCTTCTAAAGCAGATCCGTCAATCTCTGGAGCGCTCTTGAAATTATTCACCATTTTGAGTCCCTCATTCCGCATAGAAGATAAGGAGCTGACAGAAGTCCTCTTCAACTTATCTTGAAAGCTTTTCCACACTTTTATATTAACTAGTTTCCTAGCATCCGTGATCTCGGCATCAAAGTTAAATGTTGTAATTTCTGGAGCTTCCATTGTAGTAATTGGAGGATGAGACTCGGGCACAATAGGAGAAATTTGATTTACATCATCTACTAAGCCTTTAAGGGCTGCAGCGGAAGCTGATCCTTCTTCCTCAAGTTCGTCATAATCAGAGCCAAATACAGCATCCAGATGCTACAAAAAAGGTGATATTAGAAAATAGTTATATGTATGGAAGTATGGAATTCATAATTAAAAAAGGGGATTGAAAACCTCGGTTTGAGTTAGCAGGACGTGCACAGGAGATTCGCCTCTTTTGGTCCTCTTCAAGTTTCGGTCTGTGCTACTCTCATTTGAATAAGAGAGACCACTCTTCCTTTTTTTTGCTACACCTGACGTTCCAAAAATCACCTTCTGAGGAGGTGGGGCTTCTAACGATACAATTGCTTCATCAATCTTGGCATCATCCGAATTGCCAATAATGTCAACTTCTTCTTCTACGGTGTGGCTCGGAACAATTCTGATTAGATCCGCCATATGATTTATAAAATAAGTCCCATGAATTTGAGAGGACCACTCAGCATACTTTGGTGAGCAGAAGTTTCTGAACTCTGTGGGGGCGCATGGAAAAGTAGCTTTAGAGCGAGAATTGCGTAAGATACATGGCCTCCAAAGCAGAAGCCCTTGCTCTAAAGTAGACTCTCGAAGGTCTGTTCTCAGTTTCCCTGGAGTATCTTTTTGATAAAAGCCAAATTGACGGCTGAATCGATGTGGGCTGTAAGGTTTAATAAAAAATCTCCCATTTTGTCGTAGAGTGAGATAACTCATACGAATAGCAATGAAAAAGCCCCAATCACGCCAAGATGCTTGGTCAATATCAATATACTCCCTTGGATTATTTATTCGGCGAACATTATAAAGCAAGGAAGCATTACTTCCATTTTGAAGTCTTTTGCGAGCATTAGTTGGAGTAAAGAACTTTGCTCCATTCTCACCTGAATATGTTACCATTAAAGGGATCTTCAGTTCATGTGGATTTGGATAATGAGTATTGAAATAATAAGCCAACCAGGTGCACACAAAGTGTACGGGAAATGTTGACTTCAGCTCAAAGGGTCTAGAATCATTTGAAATTTTGTTCAAGCCTCTATAGATACTCGTCAAGACTGGGACGACAAGTCCAACTGACCTTCCTGTAGCCATCAAACTCGCTACCTTAAAGGTTCCAGGACGTATTAAATCTACTTCATCGGTAGGGAGTACGAAAGAGCAAAGCCAGCAAGCCAGATAAGCAGCCAGATATGTCTCATCTTGGTGCATAACATCAATACCTAGCATTTTGAAGGGTTCTGTTTCTGCAGAGGTCCATTTCTTATGATCACCAATAATTCCATTTGGGTTGTGTGTTTTCTTGCGGCGGTTCTTCCTACTCTTCTCTACACGTACAGGAGGTTTCTTTATGTTATAGGCCGACAAAACCAAAATTTTACCCATCGAGTGAGTGAAACAGAGTCAGTACCATCAAGACTGCGAAGTCTATGGTAGGCGTGCAGCAAATGCCGACAACTAGATGGAATACGTAAGCCATTGAGGTCACGATCATTGAAGAGTTCAGGTTTATCGGGCACAACCTCTTCATATAAATGATCGGCTAGTGGCAAGCCCGTCCAGTTGTACAAATCCCATAGAGAAATTGACATTTCTCCAAAAGAAGTGAGCAAAGTGTTGGTAACAGGGCACCACGCCTCACAGAAAGCTTTGATGATATCTTGGTTGCAGTCGTATGTGAATAAAGATGCAAAAAATTGGGTCATAAATCTTTATTCTTGCAAGATCGTCATGATATCTGCTTAGGACAACTTCAGTCCATTCCCAATAGCCAGGAGTATAACGGAATTCTCCAGGAAAATTCACCGAATTACCCACGCTGCATGATCATCAATTATTCGGCGCCCTAATGTGGGCAAAGGGTCAAGGTTTTCATCTTCGGTGTGGTTAATCGCCTTTAAAATTACAACTTCGGTTTCACCCAAGTTCAGATCTTCAGTCCAAGTCTTTAGATCAGGTTCGCTATTCTCGCAAGGAATTTTGTCTATAGGTGCACCCATCAAGGGTCTCTCAATCGGAAGATAAGTTGCTCCATCGGATGGTGAGTTCTTATTGTCAAGAATCACCAATTGGCGCTTATTGGAGTCTATGACTATACCAGCGAAGTAAACCATCTTGAAGTTGAATTAACTGCAAGGAAATATGAGAGAGTGTATCAGCAAAAGTAGTTCAAATTAATTTATATTTTTTTGATTTAATTAATTAAAAGGCCCAAAATAAATTATGCGGTCAATTAATTATTAAATTCAAAATTATAAATTAAACAATGAAGAGCCTAAAATATTATGGTGGTCTATTAAAATAATTCATGTTTGGGTTTAAATAATTTTTGAAGAGTTGAGGCCCAAACTTTTATTTTAATTGGCCCAAGCATTTGTTGAGATGCAACTAAAGGAAGCCCAAATTAAAGTTATTGGGCTAAGTGGGAATGAAATTGAGCCCAAATCAAAAGGCAAAATTGAGCCCAATAAAAAAAAAAAAGTCAAAATTAAATGGGTGAGTCAAAATTGAGGGCTTCTCTTATCCAAAGCAGAAAGCTCTCTGCGAGCGATGGACTATTCTACGCTATCTCGTCGCCGAATCCCTTGAGCGTCCCGCTGCATCTCGCCGCCCCCGCCGATGCACAGTCGCCGTCGCCTCCGATCGGCAGGAACAGTGCTGCTGGATCCGCCGCGCGCCGCCGTTAATGCCGCCACATGAAGCAGCCATCTGGAACTCTTTGCCAGCAGCCACCACGCTGGATCGGTACCTCCTCTCAACTCCTGGCTATCACCGCAACACCGCGTGAAGACCGCCGCATCATTGGATCGCTGCCTCCCGTCAGGTGGATCCACTAAGCTGGAGTTAGCCGCTGCAGACTCGACGCGTCGACGGATTCACCGTGGGAACTCACCAATCAACTCATCCTCAACATCCGTCGCGTCTTTGGCTCCGACGATCGCCCGTCGCAGATCGCAGACTCGCCGCATCGCCGGATCCGCTCGCCATCAACCACTATCCATCAGCCACCGTTGCAAATCGCTATTGGAATTCGTTGAAATAGCTGCAGTTGTCAACCTCGTTAGCCGCGTCGTCGGATTCATTTATCATCATCCCGCTGTCTTCGCCGCCAGATCGCGAAGTCACCGCTGATCCCCAGTCGTCGTGTTGTCTCCCGCCGCCCGCGCTGACGCAGCATGCCCATCTTCGTCACTGCTCACAGAAAGCTCACCTTTTCGTCGCTGTCCGTCACCACCATCCACGGCTGTCGATCAATCATGGCACTCAACACACCACAGTCACTCCCACCGTTGGAATGCACCAGGTGGATACCGTCCCCGAGCCACCACGAGTGTTCTCCCCAAGCCGCTGTCGCCTCAAGGCTACCATTTTCGATGTCACCGGAAAGACGAATCATCACTCCAAGAGAAGGAAGCAGCCGTGTAGCCACCATCTGCTTGAATGAATCCGCAGTCATAGTCCCGCCAACTGCTTGCCACTTAGCCGTGTGTTGCCCATATATACGGTCACGGAACTAATCACTGTTGATTCTATTAAAAGGGACAATCGAAGGACAACCGAGGGACAAACATTAAAGGGACGAGGCAACAGCCGCTGCCCATCTCCACCTTCGCGAAACAATTCTTCTTCAACCGACGAATCCATAGCCACATTCCCATCAATCATTCAACATCGACTGGTCGTCAGCCCGTTGCTCGGACACCATCTCAAGGCCGCCGAAAACACGACACCACTCAACCCGATCCACACATTGCTACGCAGTCTGTTCAAGATTTGCCAATAAAGGGCAATCGAGGCATGATCCATTAAAGGGACAATTGAGAGGCAACCGAGGGACAATCCATTAAAGAGCAGCCGAGGGACAATCGATTGAAGGGATAACCGAGATCAACCAAGTGACAATCCTTTAATTCCGTAAAGTGGCAACCGATAAAGAACGAATTCCGTAAAGGGGGCAATCGTTAACAGACGAGGCTCGCTTTCCATTCCTTTGGAAAAATGAAGAATAACGAGGTTGACAAGAAAGATTACAAAAACACAGCAGTCATACTAGTAAAAAAAAAAAAGCTAGCGTATAGTAATAAAAAGCAGAATAAGTTTATAAAGGTATAGTATATGGGCTTCACATAAGCGATGTTGTCATTACTAAATTGCTTACACAATAAAATAAAGAAACGAGGGAAAGTGGGATTACTCTTTTGATATAATGTAGATTCTGGTGTCTTGGATGCAAGGATACAAATTCACTCGAGTCTTGACAAGATAGTTTTGAATGATTTGAAAAAATTACGCTACACTTCAAAATTTTGAAGAAAAGAAAAGAAGTTAGAGCTGTAATTGTGTTACGTTCAATTGATGAAGAAATCAAATGCACCGGGTTCTTCTTATATAGTGGAAGGGCTGCAGCAAATTATGGAAATAATTTGCATGATTGTGATCTCTCAGGATCTCAAGAGATCTTTCCATAGTTTGCATGATTGAAATCTCTCAAGATCTCAAGAGATCTCTTTTATTTTGAGCAAAAATATGGCATCTTGATGAGCAAGAATTAAATCTGTTCTTATTTCATGTCTCCCGTATCTGCTTGTAATTAAGCAGGGAAGGAAGTTGATTTGGGCCTAAGAGGATGAATTGGGCCACTTGAGAAATAAAAGGTTGGGCCAAGAAAAATTATTACTTGAAAAAAGTAATATCTCAATTATAAGAGCCCACATTACAAGGGTTGAAAAAAAAGGAAAAGAAAGGAACTTTTGCGATTCCTTCACATCAAGACGTGGCGTCCGTGAACAAATCGCAAGGGGGCATTTGTAAGCAGTTAAAATTTACGGTCCAATTAAATGGCGACACGTGGATTTTATTTATTAAATGTTAATTTATTTTGTAATTTAAATAAATTAATTCCTAAAGTAAATTAATAAATAATTTGAGCCCAACAAATTAAATGGGGCTTAAATCAAATGAGGTCTGACCCAAGTCAAGCAAGCCCAAGTCAAATGAGGCCTGACTTAAGTCAAACAAGCCCAACAAATTAAATGGAGCTTAAATTAAATGAGGCCTGACTTAAGTCAAACAAGACCAGACAAATTAAATCAGACCCAAATAAAATAGGCCTGATTGCAGCCCAAACAAGTGGAGGCCCAAGCCCGCAGGATGTGGCCCAAATAGAGTGGACCAATCAGAATGCAAGGCATTTATGAGGGGGTCTTCACCTCTCACCTATATAAAAGGGTCTCCTCCCTTCATTCAAAGACACACTGAAGCATCTGAAGACAAAAGCTCTGAAGAGATCAAGAATACGAGCAGTGCTCCCTTGAATACTTTAAGCATCTTCAAGTCAAGAACGACAAACGATTCGGGATTAAGGTGAGGAGCCCCCCAAATCGAGCGTTCATCATAAACTAAGTTCTTCAGTGTTCTTCGAGACAAGAACGACAAACGACCCGGGATTAAGGTGTTGAGCCCCCCAGATCGAGTGTTTTCACATCAAATACGTTTAATCCAAACAAAGGCTCGACGCCTCTGGATAAACGTTACAAAGTCCCAAATTCGAGCTCGGACAAGCTTCAATTGAAGATCCGACTCCACACACGCTGTCAACACAGTCAGCGTACACTCCAATCAACAAAGTCAAAGTCAGCGCAGTCAACACAGTCAGCGCTGTCAACACAACCAGTCAAAGTCCACGTTGGTTCGAGAGAAGAATCAGAGGATTGATAGAGATCGTTTCCTTAATTATCAAGTTTAATCATTCTGGATTATCTTTGTAATTAACTTGTATTTATTTTATTATAAATACAAAAATTTGTTGTTATATATATATATATATATATATATATATATATATATATATATATATATATATATATATATATATATATGCCCACTCTTATTCCAACTGATAGGTCATTATTTTGGTTATTGGAAGTCCATAGATCATCAGCTTAGAAATGGGCTTAGAGAATCTATAATGAACTCTAATTTAATCAGCCGACTTTGAATTTATTTGAGCCCATCATTAGCTTATGGAAAAATGAAGAGGAGTTATAATTAGTAGAGCATAGCAGGCAGAAAGGGGGAATCCCAGCTTCCATTTTCATCCATCATTTCAATTTATTTCACGTAGTTTAAAAGTGAGGGTACTAGTTAATCAGGGGTCTTCATTGTAATTTTTTCTCTCCTATTTGATGAAGAATTTATTTAAATTTATACTCCTCCCTCCCACCCAAATTTCCATTTTGGACGTTCCACCCAAAAAGACTACTTTTCTTTTATACACATATGAGACTCACACACACACACACCTACTAATATAATTAAAATATGAGATCCACACTCTCACTAATACAACTACACACTACACATTAAATAATAATACTCCTTAATCCATGTGCCAAAAAGCAAAAATTACACTTAGTGTGGGACGGAGGAAGTATAATTTATTTAATTATATACTTTATTTTTTCATTTCAATTCTATATATTTTCAATTTGAACGTCTCATTTTAATTTTTACATTTTTGATAGATGAGTTCCACATAAAACAATTTATTATATCTCACACAATACTAATACAACTAGACACTATTAATTAAATATTACTCCCTCCATCTCGCAAAAGATTGCACCCCCAATTCCGGCATGGAGATTAAGGAAGTGATAAATTTTAGGGATATAATGATATTTTTTTGTAATAAATAAATGATAAAGTATGTTAGGTAGAGACTTTTTTTGTAAATAAAGTGTATGGGGGATGGTGGTTGTTCTTTACTTTTTGCTTTTTATGGAAATATGCAAACTTTTGTGGGATATCCCAAAATGGAAAGTGTGGCATCTGAAATGAGACGGAGGGGTATCTTTAAACTCATTATACAATAAAATACTGTATTCCTTAATTTCCGTGCAAAAAACAAAGATTGAAATGGGATGGAGGGAATATTATTTATGCAATGAACTATTCAAAATTGATTTTAAAGTACTTAATTTTTAAATTATCAACGAATAAGCTTCGAAAATATTACCAACAGAAAAACAACATAGTATTTACCAATGATTTAATAACGAGGCCATTTACTACCAAAGATTCCTTTGGTAAAAAAAGTTTTTTACTTTTCAGTGTATTGGATGTGAACCTCTTCAAACTCTTTAATCAGCCCAATTTGAATTTATTTGAGCCCATCAATTAGCCCAAGGAAAAATGAATAGGGGTTATAATAAGTAGAGCATATAGTAGCCCAAGGGGGAATCCCAACTTTCATTTACATCCATCTTTTTAATTTCTTCAAGTAACTTAAGAGGGTGGGAGTAGTTTAAAAGTGAGGGTACTAGTTTAGTAGAGGTCTTCACTGTAATTTTGTCTCTCCAATTTGACGAAGAATTTATCTAATTGTATATTTTTATTTCTTTTATGTTAATCTTTAATTCCACGTACTACACTGCATATCATTACTTATATACAGGGACGAAAATATCCCGATATATCCACGATATATCCACGATATATCCATTTTTTGAGAATGCTAATATCGATATGGGGGAAAAGGATATATCTTTTCTGATATCGAGGATATATCGGGATATATCGGAAAATATCGGTAAGAATATCGTTATCGAATTGGCGCAGTTCAAATTTTTCCAGATATCGGCATATATCGAGGAAATATCGATAAAATGTCGACAAAAATCGAGGATATATCGGATATATCAAAAATTTATCTATAATTTAAAAAAAATATAAAATAATTTTTTTATCTTACTTTTACTAACCAAATACATTTTTTTGTTATTAATATGTTCAATTTAAAAAAAATAAAGCAACACTTGCATGAAATCATCTAATGGTGCAATTGTTTTACTTTTAATTAATTAATTATAACTTTTATTAAAATTGTTATCACTTTTCATTAACATTATTATGACTAAGTAAATCAAGAGGGTTCACGTACACTTAATATTGTGACTAAAATACTGACATAGAATCACTTGCTATTAGTATTGACTCGATGAGCTTGGATACAGATCGTAGTGATCAAGAATTATGTGGTCATGATTCACGAGGTAAGTCACAATTTAATTGGAGCAATTCAAGTCATTTTGATTACCCTATCCCTCAATTGACATATGGAGTAGGTTCAATCATGCCTCACCAACATGGTGATTGGATTAGCACATATTATCCAATCCATGGTCAAAGAGTTGGACAAGATAGAATGACATACTACTGGCACATTCAGAACTATGTTCAGAACTTCTCTAATTCGATGAGCTGGTACCAATATTGTTTAGATCTAAACAGCATGACATGTTTTACATTTGAACCTCATAGATCATCATTTTGGTATTAGTTATTATTTATTAAATAACAAGTATTAATTATTGTATCACTCCAGACTATTTTAATATGTCGTTAATTATTTGCTTATCATGTGTTATGACTTATGAGTTTTATTGAGATTTTAAAGTGTATTTAAATATTAAAATTAGTTATAATATATTGAAAAGTTAATAAATTAATTTTCTTCTATTTTTTTTCAAGTTTCCGTGATTTTTAAAATTTTTTCCGATATCGATATCGATATTCGATATATCCATCGATATATCCGTAAAATTGAGGTACCGATATTTTACCTATATCGATATTTGCTTCCTTGAGTATACTTACTTTTTAGAATTAATTGTTATATCCCTGTAGTAACACTAACTCAAACATGAAAGGAAGGACGGAGTATATTAAAAATTTTATGTCAAGGTGGTGATATATTAGCAATTTACCAAAATTTAAAGCAATCTGAATTAATTATTATAATACCAAGTAACATGAAAATTATAACATAATATAATTAAAATCCTCCAAACATATCTTAATCTCCCTCATTAGTCCATTTTGAGTGCAGAGATAGAATGCTCTGTTCATGCCTGAAGAAATTGTGAGGATCAACCATGGTTTCCACACGAACAAGTCGATCGAAATTGTTCTTGAAATATTTCCGACCCCAAATACTTGCTCGCGCGTAGCTCGTCTTCCCAACGTTGTCATTCACTCCAATGTCAAAATCTCTGTAGTTGGCATACGTCGCCCGCGGAGAGTTCAAAACATAAGGAGTCATGTAGTCGTAAAGCCTCCTAATCCAACTGATACGGTTGTCTGAATCCTGAGCCATCCCCCAAAACTGCGTTATAGACATTTGGTACAAATTCCCTGCCATGTGGGGGAAGGAATGGCCGATTCTGAAATTTTGGCCATTCTTCCGCCGTAGGGCAGGATCACCACTACCGCATTCGCGGCATCTGGTTCGTAAAAAAGTCCCAGATGCCGCAGAGGCCAGTCTCATGAATCGGCTTTTCCACAAAGTTTGACTTGCCTTTCATGTATGTTTTGGCTTTTGTCCTATTTAGTAGCATCTGAGGTGAGCCTGCTGAAGTGAGAAACGGATTGGATCCAGCTCATTTCGATGCACTCTTCTCTCATTAAAGCCAACTCAGGGAAGCTTTCTTGCATCAATGGCAGTAGCCTTTCAACTCCACCTTGGAAGAGAGAGAAGAAGGAAGCACCAAGTGTGATGTTTTGTCCTTCCAGCTTGGACATAGATGAGTAGATCCCTGTCCAAACTAGGTGCAACATATTGCCACCTGTGGAGAATTTGAGATGCATTTTGTCCTAAAGTTCTGTGAACTGTGAAAACAGTGACCTTTTCAGGAACTTCCAGCAGTTTCACCTTCCAGGCAAGGACTACGCCGAAGCTTCCTCCTCCTCCGCCTCTAATAGCCCAGAACAGATCCTCCCCCATTGATTTTCTGTCGAGGAATCTGCCATTTATATCAACTATTCTTGCATCGATTATGTTGTCTGTAGCAAGACCATATTTTCTCATCATTGAGCCATAGCCTCCTCCACTGAACAGCCTACCAACACCAATGGTGGAGAAAAACCCTGCTGAAAAGCCAAGTGTGGAACTTTTCTCAGGAATTCTATAAGATAAAGAGCCTATGGTTGCACCAGCTTCAACCCACGCTGTTTTCGCCTCGACATCAACTGTTATTTCGTCGAGATTGAACACATCAATGATCACGAATGGGACTTTTGATACATAGGATAGTCCCTCGAAGTCATGGCCTCCGCTTCGTGTTCTTAATTCGATGTCGTTTTCTCTGGCGCAGTGGATGATAGGAGGGATTTGGGATTCATGATCTGGGGTTATGATAACTTGGGGTTTAGGGATGGATTCTGATGTGTATCTGAGATTCCAAATAGGGGAAAGAAGAACAGAGGAGTAAGATGGGTTGGTTGGGGTGTAAACTAGCTTGGAAATGGATGAGTAGTTATGTAATTTCTCGAAAAGACATTCGAAAAAATCCTCGTGATCATCGCCAGCGTCTGCTGGCGATGAGCACGAGTATAAGAGAAGACCTGAGAATGCAAGTGCAGATATGCTTGAAGCTTTCATGATTTCTTAGTGAACATGTGAGATGTAAACCTTAATACATCACAGTGAAGTATTGGGAGAAGGTGATCAGCATGCTCAGCTGATGTATGGCAGAGCAGTGCTTAATGGAACGGGTGCAGTAAAGGATTCTTTACATAATGGTGCAACCGGTGCATAAGGTGAGTAGGGCAGTTTGAGGATTCTATTTGGTGGTTAAACGGATGAGTTAGGGGCAGTTGGGCATATGGCTGGAAAGCTTGACACCTCAACTGTTAGTTGGGAGTAGTTTTACTCATTTTGGTAACCGTTTGATACACTAATCGAAGGCTCAAAATCGGTTCAGCAAGTTGGTCCCGTTTCAATCAAGTTGTGTATATAAAGATGTATTCACAGCTTTAATCACTTATAATCACCTCCACAATCATGTAGCAATAAGATACTCTCTCCATAGTGGATGTAGGCTCATTAGTGAGCCGAACCACTCTAAAAACCCTCGTGTTCTTGTATCGTTTCTTCATCCATAGATTAGGATTCATGCTATCAATTCTTAAGTTCATACTTCAATCTGCAATCTGCCAATTCCCATGACAATTGGCGCCGTCTGTGGAAAGAAGGGCAGGCCAAGGAAGAAGAAGGCGATTGAAGGGCATTGAAGATCAATTGGTGTTCCACCAAGATTGATAGAGATCGGATGAAATCTGATCCAAGGTTGTACGATGAAGAAAATGGTGAGATGCAAGAAAGCAGACAGTTCTTACAGATCAGTGAGAGGGAAAAGGAGTAATCCTTTGGTGCAGCGGTTTAAAGCTAGGAGAATCGGAGAGCTCTGATAATCCGACAGATGAGCTCGGACCTCCGATGATAGGTCATTTTTGGACGGCGGTTCAGAGGGAGATGGAAGCACACTTCGAACGGCAGTTCGGAGGAGGATCAGAAGTATAAGAGGTGGTGATTGCCAACACCGCGGTGATCTCCTAGCAGCAAAAAATTTGGGAAGCGGTAGAGATCAAGAAATCGGTGGAGGAGATTCCAAGAAAGTGGTTCTCGACAGAAAAAGATTCTTGAACTCCGATGGTTTAGCGGCGAAGGGATTCTGGCTATCGGTGTTGGAAATCAGGTTTGAGGTGGAAAAGCCCAGCGATAGCATTTGAAGACAGTAGCAGGCGTTCCCTTTGGTAGTCAGGAATGGATCTCCGATGGGCAGCAATGGCGATTCATCGGGCGGCGTTCGAACTTGAACGGTGGCAGATGGCGGTTCTTGCAGTGAGTATGGATCTGCAGAAATTGGTGTAAATCAGAGAAGGCTTCGAACAAAGGTGGATCTTCCGACGAGAAAGTTGTATCAACCCAGGGGTAGAGACTTCACTCACTGGCGGCGATGGATTTGTGAATTTGGGCGACGGCTGGATTCGACAGATTGAAGAGTGATTCTGGCAAGTAATAGCAGCATTGTTCACCAAAAGGTAGCTATCCGGCGGTGAGTAAAGTAGGTCTTCAGACAGCAATAAGGAAGACAAGTCTCCAACAGTGCCAGTGTTTGAAATTTCGGCGACCGGATTAAGGCAGTCTAATAGTGGAAGCGAGGTGGAGGCCCAGCGTGACAAGAGTACACCACAGCAGTTCCACGAAATCGAGCAGCGTATGGAATTGCATGACAGCAATAGCTTCTCTCCGGCTGTGGATGATGAAGCTGGCAGCTGGGTTCACAATTTGGATTGATGGGACATTCAGGCAAGAAGGGGGTTCAATCCAATTGTGATTAAGAATTGCTTACAGCAAATTAAAGGGAAGAAAAATTGTTCGTAAGTGAAGGACAATTTTCAAAGAAGGGCAGATGATCATCTGTAAAGAGTCATAAGTGGCTTGAGGGTTCAGTACAGGTTCGAAGAATCGAATCGGTATAAGGTCGTGCCAGTATCGTTTTAACGTAATGCAGCAATGGCATGGGACTCCCAGCAAGGTGGAGTCAGGACATGGCAGGTTAACCATGGAGATGAAATCAGCTTAACAGGTTGGTATTTCATGAAGATAAGGTCAGCTCAACAAGTTTGTAAGAAAAGGATTTTACGGTAAGTGAATGGTGTTCGGGGGAAGTAGCGATATAACGGGGTAGCTAGGAGATGTGGTGACTTAGACTTGTTAGCGTTTAAGAGCAGCGTGGTAACAATGAGCAAGTGGGAGGAAGCATCGGGTAATCCTAGTGAGTTAGAATCGACTTCAAAGAAATGGTACTTTCATTAGGGAAATGGTTCGAACTTGTTATGGCTTGGTGGTATGTTAACATTGTTACGTTGCAAGTATTGCTCAAGGTGGAGCAATGGTAAAAGTGTTGATCAAGGTGGAGCAATGTTTATAGGTTGCTACTCAAGGTGGAGTAGTGTAATGGAGAAGAGGGTTGATATGTGTTGCATTAAGTTTAAGGTGGAGATTGTGAGATGTAAGCCTTAATACATCACAGTGAAGTGTTGTGAGAAGGTGATCAGCATGCTCAGCTGATGTATGGCAGAGCAGTGCTTAATGGAACGGGTGCAGCAAAGGATTCTTTACATAATGGTGCAACTGGTGCATAAGGTGAGCATGGAAGTTTGAGGATTCTGTTTGGTAGCTAAACGGATGAGTTAGGGGCAGTTGGGCATATGGCTGGAAAGCTTGACACCTCAACTGTTAGTTGGGAGTAGTTTTACTCATTTTGGTAGTCGTTTGATACACTAACCGAAGGCTCAAAGTCGATTTAGCAAGTTGGTCCCGTTTCAATCAAGTTGTGTATATAAAGCTGTATTCACAGCTTTAATCACTTGTAATCACCTTCACAATCATGTAACAATAAAATACTCTCTCCATAGTGGATGTAGGCTCGTTAGTGAGCCGAACCACTCTAAAAAACCCTCGTGTTCTTGTATCGTTTCTTCATCCATAGATTAGACTTTATGCTTTCAATTCTTAAGTTCATACTTCAATCTGCAATCTGCCAATTCCCATGACAGAACATAAATTAGTGCAGAAATTTTGATTTATAAAGCTTTTGGTGGGGTGGAGTCGTGGAGAGCCAATGGTAGCAACAGATTCAACACTTGCTGCTGAAGAACACCCTTCTAGAAGTACTTGTCATACATGTTAAATGTTAATGTTACTTCAATTATTTCTAGAATGTAGAATTAGGAGATTAAGACTGGATCATTCAAAGTTGATTGCGTAATGATAATAACAAAGATAAAATATTCAAAGTTGTTTTCATGTTGCAATAGCCAATAGTAATTGACTGTCACATTATATATATGTATATTTGATATTATAATAATAGAATTAATTACTTCCTAAATCTTATAAACAAATTCACATATACTCCCTCTATCCGGCCACAAAATTACATTTTACTAATTGTCCCACTATAAAAGTTATATTTTTTTTGCTAAATGACTCACACAAAATAATCACTTTATCTTTATGGGGCCCACAAACAACATTAATATACCTACCCACTATACATTAAAATATTAGTATATCTCTCAACCTACTACACATTAAATACAATATTTATTAATCTCCGTGCAAATAGTAAATGTAACTCTTTTTATGGGACGGATGGAGTACTATTTTTGTCAATTATAAACATGTTTACATTCCCTAATAAAAAAATACTAAAAAGTACTCACTCAATATCACAAAATCCTTCATACCCCCAAAACAGGTAACATCATTTTATCAAACAACTTCAAAAGTTATTTTAATTTCAAATTTGTCACTTTTTTCACACACATATCATTACTTTTTACTTTTTTATTACCTAAAAATACTACAATACCTTCTAAAGTTAATAAAACTGTTCGAAAAGAGCAATTTTTTCTTTAATAAAATGGAACCGTAAACGTGTATCGTTTTATGAGATGGAGGGATAATTCCACAATATGCTTTAATTTCAAAATTGTCACCCCTTTATAACTCACATATCATAATTTATACTACTCCGTCCCATAAAACCTTTCGCGCTTTCCTCATTTATTTGTCACACAAAACCTTTCACACCACAAAAAAGGAAACATCACTTTATTTAACAACCTCAAATGCTACTTTAATTTCAAATTTGTCACTCATTTCTCACACATATATCACTACTTTATACTTTTTTATTACCTAAAAATACTACAATACCCTCCAAAGTCAATAAAGTTGGTCAAAAAGTGTAACTTTTCTTAAACAACATGGAACAGTAAACTTGAAAAGTATTATGGGACGCAGGGAGTAATTTACAAAGGAAACGCGTACCTTTCTGCGTGACGGAGGGAGGAATTTATTTATTATTTTAAAATATCAAATTATACTTAAAAGCAAATAAAAAAATGGAGTATAACTCTTCTAATTTTGTATCTATATAATAATTGTGAAGTTTATTATGAAATGGAAATTTTAACGGTGTATTATTGCACCACTAAAAGTTCAATTGCTTTGTTTTAAACTGCAACAAATTTTTTTAACACTAAAAGGATTAAATTCACCCTATTCCAAACAGTATCAAAAAATTAAATTTCTCGGAAATAATTTGATAACTTTTAAAATTTCTTTTAATGATTTTTTTTTACTTAAAAAATTTAATTTTTCTAATTTCATTGGATGGGACATGAATCGGTGTTTTTACACATTTATGGGACAAAGCTGATAAAAAAAACTTCCTCCGGCCGCTTACAAGGTACTCGTTTGCTTTTTGCGCGTGGATTAAAGAGTATTATTATTATATGTAAAGTGGGTAGTTGTATTAGAGGGAAGTGGGCCACAGGGTGTACTTTTTTACCAAAAAAGGGAAATTGATACCTTTGAAGTGGACGCCCAAAATGGTAAAATGGATACCTTGTTAGCCGTAGGAAGTATTGTTTTTTAACGAAATTAAGTCAATATTAAAAAATTTGAAACGAAAATAAATATTTTAGGACCTTTTAAAATAGAATTAAAAAATGAGTGAGGCTCCTGTGCACCCGGGCGCACGGAGCACATTCCGTACATCTTTACAATTTTGGTGCTTTTTTGCAATTTAAACCCCTAGCAATACATAGGTTTAAATAAAATATAGAGGGGGAGTATTGTGTTCACATAGGGACACGGAGTATCCCTCCATGTCCCCGGGGGCGCAGGAGCTTTTGTCTTAAAAAATACAATTCGATATATATTTTAAATTCTGTAAATACGTTATGGGAGAAAATATAATATTACTATAACTCTATATAAATATATTAGCCAGATTATTATTATACAAATGGTGGGCGTCCACTTATTTGGAAATGTTCGTCCAATTGCAACATTTTATAAAACAGATAATAGAAAATTATAAGCATGCTTAGTGTCATCTTTTAAAATTTGTTTTTCTGTCCAAAAATTGATAATAAGAAATCATTTTATGGTTTTATATAGCTCTACTCAAGCATTTGGTCAACAAAATAACACCGCTTCTAATCTACACATTTGACCTGAACATGCTGATCGGTTATCGGCACACAAAAATGTAGTACTTTCATTTTAATTGGATAAGGAAAAATACAACTAAATGTGCAAATGAATTCATGTACATACTTAGATCGCCCTGCCTTTTTTTTTTTTAAAATACTTAAAGTTATATTGCAAAATACTCCACTGGATACCATATGTATACTCCCTCCATCCCATAATAAATCTCACCATTACTGTAGATACGGAGTTTAAGAAAAATTATTTTTTAACTAATTCTATTGACTTTTAGAAAGTATGTAGTATTTTTAGGTGACAAATAAATTATAAAGTATGTTATGTGTGTTATGTGAGAGTGGTAATTTATAATTAAGATGTACTTTTAGGGATGTGATTGATGTGAATGTTTTTTTTTTATGGTGAAATTAATATGGAACGAATGAAAATAGAAAGTGTGAAGTTTATTATGAGACGGAGGGAGTACATAACAAAGTTCTTCGAATTATTCTCACTACAAAAAAAGTATTTTTTTTACCAACGGAATTCAATCCGTTGGTAATTACCAGTGGATTAGCAACCAAAATGACATTTTTCTATTAGCAATGGAATACCAACGGAATTCAATCCATTTGTAATTACCAACGATTACCAAGAGAATTTTTATATAAATTGTCAACAGAATTTTTAGCAGCGGATTACCCATGTAATTATTTACCAACGGAATTGATTTTTCGTTGTTAAAAATTTACTAATCACCCTTTATCAACGGAAATTTACCAACGGATTCCGTTGCTAATCCATTGGTAAACCAATTTAACAATGGAATTAAGACTTTTACCAATGGAATATTCCGTTGGTAAAAAATAATTTTTTTTAATGTCTCTTTTATATTTGGATATATACGTACAGATCATAAAAATTCGTTACCTCAAATTGAGCCTATTAATTAATTAGTTTAAATTAGTTGCTATAAAACTCTTAAATAGAAAACAAAACTAAATTTTAAAAGTAAGTGATTTTTTAAAACCATACATAAGAATAAAATAATAATGTAATTGATTTGTTAATATGAACTCTCATTTTTATTATTATACAGTACACAATCATATACAGTATATTGTATATGTTTTAGAATATATATATATATAAGCAAGGAAGCAAATATCGATATCAGTTAAAATATCGTTACCTCAATTTTACGGATATATCGATGGATATATCGAATATCGATATCGGAAAATATTTTAAAAATCACGGAAACTTGAAAAAAATAGAAAAAAATTAATTTATTAACTTTTCAATATATTATAACTAATTTTAATATTTAAATACACTTTAAAATCTCAATAAAACTCATAAGTCATAACACATGATAAACAAATCATTAACGACATATTTAAATAGTCTGGAGTGATACAATAATTAATACTTATTGTTTAATACATAATAACTAATACCAAAATGATGATCTATGAGGCTCAAATGTAAAACATGTCATGCCTTTTAGATCTAAACAATATTGGTACCAGCTCATCGAATTAGAGAAGTTCTAAACATAGTTCTGAATGTGTCAGTAGTATGTCGTTCTATCTTGTCCAACTGTTTGACCATAGATTAGATAATGTGGGCTAATCCAATCACCATGTTGGTGAGGCATGATTGAACCTACTCCATATGGCAATTGAGGGATAGGGTAATCAAAATGACTTGAATTGCTCCAATTAAATTGTGACTTACCTCGTGAATCATGACCACATAATTCTTGATCACTACGATCTGTATCCAAGCTCATCGAGTCAATACTAATAGCAAGTGATTCTATGTCAGTATTTTAGTCACAATATTAAGTGTACGTGAACCCTCTTGATTTACTTAGTCATAATAATGTTAATGAAAAGTGATAACAATTTTAATAAAAGTTATAATTAATTAATTAAAAGTAAAACAATTGCACCATTAGATGGTTTCATGCAAGTGTTGCTTTATTTTTTTTTAAATTGAACATATTAATAACAAAAAAACGTATTTGGTTAGTAAAAGTAAGATAAAAAAATTATTTTATATATTTTTTAAATTATAGATAAATTTTTGATATATCCGATAAATCCTCGATTTTTTTCGACATTTTATCGATATTTCCTCGATATATCCCGATATCTGAAAAAATTTGAACTGCGCCAATTCGATAACGATATTCTTATCGATATTTTTCGATATATCCCGATATATCCTCGATATCAGAAAAGATATATCCTTTTCCCCCATATCGATATCAGCACTCTCAAAAAATGGATATATCGTGGATATATCGGGATATTTTCGTCCCTATCAAGGAAGCAAATATCGATATCGGTTAAAATATCGGTACCTCAATTTTACGGATATATCGATGGATATATCGAATATCGATATCGATATCGAAAAAATTTTTAAAAATCACGGAAACTTGAAAAAAAATAGAAGAAAATTAATTTATTAACTTTTCAATATATTATAACTAATTTTAATATTTAAATATACTTTAAAATCTCAATTAAACTCATAAGTCATAACACATGATAAGCAAATAATTAACGACATATTTAAATAGTCTGGAGTGATACAATAATTAATACTTGTTGTTTAATACATAATAACTAATACCAAAATGATGATCTATGAGGCTCAAATATAAAACATGTCATGCCGTTTAGATCTAAACAATATTGGTACCAGCTCATCGAATTAGAGAAGTTTTGAACACAGTTCTGAATGTGCCAGTAGTATGTCGTTCTATCTTGTCCAACTGTTTGACCATGGATTGGATAATGTGGGTTAATCCAATCACCATGTTGGTGAGGCATGATTGAACCTACTCCATATGGCAATGAGGGATAGAGTAATCAAAATGACTTGAATTGCTCCAATTAAATTGTGACTTACCTCGTGAATCATGACCACATAATTCTTGATCACTACGATTGTTGAGAGTTGAATTTCACGCATTTTACATATGCACATTACACCGTTTTGCTTAGGAAAGTTATTATTTTTACATGGAATTGAGTACATTTGAGTATTTACATGATTTTGATGCTACTAAGGTGTTTTGTTGAGTTTTTAAGGGTAAAACATGATCAAAAGTTCAAAGTTGAAATGAGGAGTGAAAGTGAGAAGGAATGCTGAAAAATACAGTCCAAATTGCACAAATTTTCTGTATTATTGTAGAAGTCCAAATTGATCATGTGATATATGTTTGGAAAGCCATAGAAGAGAGGGTCATTTTGACATAAAGAACACCCCAATCGGATTCTAAACGAGAATGTTATGATCAAAGTGCTAACGTTGCGCATGCTGTACTGAGCAGCCACTTTGCATGACTTTTTACATATTCAAATGATGGAGTTTCTGAGAGTTATTTATATGGATAGAAATACAAGGAAAAGAGGAACGCGTGAGCGCAAAAATCATTCAAATTGGAGTCCGTATGAAGAAGTTATGCTCAAAACAGTGAAGTTGCGCAGTGCAGTCTCCGCAGCTCGGGACGTCGCTCGGCTCGAGCGGGACCAACTTTGTGCGAATTTCCAGCCGAGTTGGGTTGCTTCAGAACCTAAAAGACGGCCCCATTCCAACCATATGCTGCTCGGCTGGTTTGGGGGCCGCTCGGCCATAAGCTCGGCCCGAGCAAGGTGCCGAGCGGCCCAAAATCGGGCCCAGACGAGACCTGTTCGATGCAGCAGCGTATATATACCCTCAAGTCGCGATTGTGAAGCAGTTTCAATCGCGAAAAAGCCCTACATCAGTCCTAGAAACAATTAGGGAGATCGAGACCCAAATTGGAGAGAACCCATCCATAATCCATCATCAATTCACACCTCCAACACCTCCATATCAGATTTACAACCTGATTTCACCATCCATCCACTTCCAAGAGGGTTCCAAGTGCTAATTGAGGGAGAATCGAGCAATTGGAGAGACGGAGAAGGAACAAAAGACTACGTCTACACTAGGGTTTCATAATTCCTATCTTTTCCTTCATTTTACTTTGATTTTTGGTATGAATTGCTTAGCCATAAGTGTTGCTTGTGACCTCATGGGCTAATTTTATATACAGTTCTAAGGTTTGATGGATTGATTTAATTGATTTGAGGATTTAGACCAAAGATTGTGATTTTATGCAGTTGAGCTTTTGATTTTACTTATTTTATTAAGACATGCTTTTCTGCTTCGTAACGTCTTCATAATATATTCATGACATCCGCTATAATGCTTGGATTATTGTGTTAGCTTGTGTGCGTTCATGATTGGTATTGTCTATCAGTTAGGGATTAGAGTAGCTCCACTATAAGCACTTTAATTTCATGAACTGGTTAATCAAATACTTGATTAGTTTAGTGGAACAATGCAATTAGACAATCAAGTAGGAAGTGAATAGAACCTTGTAGTAATTCCAGAAAATATCTTGTTAGTCGGGCTTACCATCCGGAGGTATTGTTGCTTGCTTTGATTAGTATCTAGGAATAAGGCTTGGTAATATTTGCGCACCTTAGGATTTAAACCAGAGTATACAGTTAGCTTAGAATCGAATCATATTCGGTGGGATAACAGGGATATGTGGTGTATTTTCAGTGAAACTGCATGAATGAACAATCGTAAGTTTAATAACCCAAATTAATTGGTCAATACCTGATACCTTAGAACTGTTTGTTATCTCTTGATTAGAAACTTGCTTTTATTTTTCCTTGCTTTTAATTAATTCAGTTATTTAATATTTCGTTATTTAGATTAATTCACAACAAAACATTGGAAATTGGTTACTCAATTCTGATTAATTAGTAATTTATTGAATAAATAAATAATTAGCTGTCCCTTGGGTTCGATAATTTAACTTGGTCACTTACCGCTACAATTGATATCCTTACACTTGAGGATTTAATTATAGTGCGCAGAAAAAGCCTATCAAGTTTTTGGCGCCGTTGCCGGGGACAGTTTTAATTATTTATTTTCTTTTATTACTTAGTTAATTAGAATATTTTCTTTGGGATTTAATTGTTTTACTTTGGATTTTTCTTGAAGTTGCATGCAAACTAGGTCAAAGACGAGAGCACAAGATCTTGAATTTTATCCGAAAATTGAAGCTTCTGCGAGGAAAAGAAGAGTAAAATCAAAGAATACCAAAGCAACTCCTAAAGCAATTTTAGAGGAGGAAGAAGTGCAGATTGAGAATCAGGCTATCCTAGAAGAGGGTGAATCGGAGTTTGAATCTGAATCTGAGACAGAACCTGAAACAGCATCAATGGGAGAAAGAGTCGATGAGGATGACATCGCCATCCGAGAAACATTCAAGCCCACCAATCTAGGAGGATCAGGCGTAGTTGGAGCCATTCAAGCTGATGAAACGAACGACATAAGGCCAGCCCTGATTCATATGGTGGAGAAAAATCCCTTTGCCGGAGGCGTTTTTGATGAGCCCTATGGCCATCTTAAGCGTTTCAACAGCTACATGGATACAGTGAAAGCTGCTGATGCTACTAATGATAGATGGAAGATGAGGCTTTTTCAGTTTTCATTGGTTGATAAGGTAAGGGAGTGGTATGATAAGCTAAAGGGAGACAGTTGCTCAAACTGGACTGAATTGCAGCAGTTGTTCGTGGATCGATTTATGCCACCAGGAAAGGTTCTTTTACTGAAACAGGAGATCAATCAATTCAAGCAGCGGAGAGATGAGTCGTTTGGAGAGGCTTGGAAAAGATTTACTGATGCGTTGAGGAGATGCCCACAGCATGGATTCAAAAAGTCTCAACTCATCAGTGTCTTCTATAATGGCCTTGACAACGAATCTAGAGTGTTGGTTGATGCTTCTGCGGGAGGAACAATTTTTGGCAAAACATCCAATGCCGTAGAGAAATTATTTGATGATATCTCTTTGAACTCAAGGGATTGGCCATCTGAGAGGATCCGAGGGACTTATATACTTGGTAAAGTTGCAAAGGTTGAAGAGAAATTTTCTGAAGCTGATAAGAATGATAGGGTTGTCACTCAATTGGAACAGATGAATAAGAACCTGATTACTCTGATATCAGGTAATAATGGGGGAGGCAACCGAGGGTCTGCAAGTGATGATGTGGTGATGAACCTTCAAGAGGTCGAGGATGCTAATTGGGCTATGGGGCAGAGTCTTCAGGGTTCGAGAGCTCATCAAAATTGGCAAGGAAATAGGTACCCTCAAGGTAATTCGAACCAGAGGAATATCCAAGGGGGAGGTCCTAATAATCAAGGAGGCAATTGGCAGAATCAGAGGCATGAGAACTTCTCTTATTCAAATCCGAATAATGCAGTTCCATATCCTCCTAATTTTGATCATGGCGCTAAAACTGAAGAAGGAAAGTCTAGTATTGATGATGTGTTGGCCAGGTATATGAAGAAGACTGATGGAGATATTGACAAGATTAATAATTGCATTGTTCTCATGGATTCAAATATGACAAAGCAACATGAAGAAGTGAACAAGCAGTTGAAGAGTTTGTCATATAACATAGGGCAGATCTCCACTATAGTAAATCAGCAGCAAGTGCAGTTGCAGAAAGGAAAGTTTCCTTCGGATTCGGAAATCAACCCAAAAGAGAGTGTTAATGCGATCACGTTGAGGTTTGAGAAGCATTGTATAGGTCCAAAACTAATGCAGGACGTTACAGAACAGAAGCAGGATGAAACAGGGGTGGAGCAGAACGAAGATAGTGCCGCTCGGCTACCCACTCGCGGCGAGCCAGCTGCCGAGCGGGATCAACCGCCGCCGAGTGGCCCGCCAGCCGGTTCAAAAGGGCCCTCCGGTTTGTTTAAAACCCAGCTCTACTCAGTTGGACCTCAGCTCGAGCCGAGCGAGCCGGCGAGCCATCCTCCGGGATTTTCTACACGTCCGAATTCTGTACAGAGTCAATCTGATCTGGAAATTTCTGATAAAAAGTGGCAGAGAGCGAAGAAACTGAGAGAAGCGGAACAGGTATTCGAGAGAGACAGTTTGGGACTTCCAATTACAAAGGTACCAATTCCTTTCCCTCAGAGATTCTTGTCGAAGAGCCTTGATGAGAAGTTTCGTAAGTTCGCTGATGTTATGAGGGATGTCCAAGTCACTATTCCTTTCTCGGAAGTATTGGAAGAGATGCCACATTATTCAAGGTTCATCAAGGAACTTATCTCCAGAAAGAGGAAGCTTAACAGTGTGGAGACAGTGAATTTGACAGTGAAACTGCATGAATGAACAATCGTAAGTTTAATAACCCAAATTAATTGGTCTCTACCTGATACCTTAGAACTGTTCGTTATCTCTTGATTAGAAACTTGCTTTTATTTTTCCTTGCTTTTAATTAATTTAGTTATTTATATTTCAGTAATTTAGATAATTAAATTCACAACTCCTGGATATTGGTTACTTGATTCTGATTAATTTAGTAATTTTAGGAAATAAATAATTAGCTGTCCTTTTGGGTTCGATAATTTAACTTGGGTGCTCACTGCTACAATTGATATCCTTACACTTGAGGATTAAATTATAGTGCGCAGAAAAAAGCCTATCAAGTTTTTGGCGCCGTTGCCGGGGACGGCTTAATTATTTATTTTTCTTTTATTGCTAGTTTAATTAGGACTTTTTATTGTTTTTTTTTATTTTTCTTATTTGAATATATTCTGACTATAAATTATCTTTGAGGTACTGAGATGGACGAAATATTGAAAAGATATGGAAATCAGAATGTTATGGATCCTTCTCCATGCATAGACAAAATATTGAAACGCTATGAAAATCATAATGCTATGGTTCCTTCTCCATATTACATGGATGAGAGGAATTATGGTTATGATTCTTTAGTGAATCAAAGTCATTCTCAGTACTACAATCAAGTCAGATATGAAGATGAATGGTCTTGTGCTTATAATGAAAATTTATATCAACCTTATCAAGAGAATACTTATTCTGGATCGATCGGAGTTTCCCAAGAATTACAAGACGCGTTTGATACTTCCATCAAGAAGCATGAAGAAAACATGGGAATATTGGAAGCTCTAGAAAGAAATATGAAAGTTCAATCACAGGAGAGAGAAGTTGCATCGCAGGAGTTTGATCAAAGAACGAGAGACATAAACAATCTTCTTGCGAACTTCACTTCAAGTTTAAATTCTCAAGGTCAACAAGAGGAAAGAATGGATGAAGAGGAGTTTGAGGAAGATATTGTTGTTCCATTGTGCCCTGGAATGCAATTTGAAGGTCCTATGCTGTCGCTTGAGGAAGTAGAACTCGAAGAGGAGTCCACTCGATTAAGTCAAGTGGTTCCACTTGAATTGAGCTATCAACTGGAGTCAATTGTTGAGGAAGAAAAGAAAGAAGAAGAGCAAAGCCATGAAGCAACCGAAGAGGACTTGAAGAATGAAATGAGCATTTCTAAACCTTTAAACTCTTTAAGTTGCATTGAATTTGATGATATTGTTTCTATTGACTTTGTTTTACCTAATGATTCCTCACATATTTTTAGGAATAAAAAGAAGTTAGAAGAGAGGTTGGGAATTTTCGTCGAAAGAAAGAATAAGTGGTGGAGTAGAATGAAGAGGTTGATGAAATTTGATCTTAACATGGTTGGCAAGGTCAAGATAAATTTTAAGATTGCCAACGAGGCCATCCCTTGCCATAAGTATTGGATTGATGAAGAAGCACAGCGATTAGAATACGATGGCAAGGATGAAAGATATCCATGGCCATTCCGATGAGCTTGAGGTATTCCGTCGTGACTCTCCGACGTTAAACATGAGCGCTTGTTGGGGGCTGTCCCTTCCGTTTTATTGCTTTTATATGTCTGTGTTGGTGTAGGAGTTTTATTAGGTGTTGCTTGACTGCGGTATATACTTCTTTGCAAACTTAGTTTCTCACTTCGTTTAATCTAAGTTTGGGAGGGGTAACGTACATACCTTGTCTTGCAGTGTCGAAATAGAATTTTTACATTGTGTTGTTGCTTGGAGAGTCGATTTTTTGCGGATTCTTAATATTTTTGATTTATTTGAGAATATTGAGGGTTCGATTTTTTGCGATTTTTTAGGTTTCGTGTTTTGTGGTGTTTATTGTTTGTTTTGTGTTAATCCTAGTGTCGGTGTAGTCGATTTATGGTTCTCTAGGATGATTTTCTGATTTTTCATGGCACTTGATTATATGTGGGATTGTGTTTGAGAAGCAGTTTGAGATTGTGCTTGGATGTTGAGATGCTTGAAATTTGATTATGTACATGAAAGATTTGCTATGTAGCTTTATTAGGTTTGCTCGTTCATTCGTATAGCCATGTGAGATTTGAGCCTTTTGAAATCATGACAAGTTTCATGATTCAGTTTATTCTTGTGAGTGTCGTTCATACACACGTATTCTAGAACTTGGCTTTATATCTTGCTTGAAGCTACGTGTTTAATTAGATGATAGGAAATGATCTTAGGCCATCTTTGTTATTTATTAGTCACTAGCCAAATTGTTATCCTACCTATTGAAATTATCCGTAGTCAACCCTTTTGAGCCTTTGAGCCTTATTTGTTGGAAGCCTACATGATTAGCCAATTGATCCATTTGCTAGCCTTTAAAAATTCCTACCTAGTAGAGAGTTGAAGGAGTCAAGTTGGTATCTTGTGAAGAAACATAAAAGGAGAATAAGTTGGAAGTGATGAAAATTGTTGAAAAGAGTGGTTAAATTGTTGCATAAAGGGGTAGTGCCCGAAACTGGTACCCCATGAAAAGGGTAGTGCCTGAAACTGGTACCTTATTTGAAAAAGAAAAAAAAAGAGAAAAGAAAAGAGGGAAGAAAAAAAAAATTTCGAGTAAGGATGTGGTGTTCAAAAGTGAAGGAGGAATCAAATTGCAAGAAGCATTGAAGAGCGTTGAAGAAGAAAGAAGAAAGTAAAGCTGTTTGTTGAAAAGCTGTAAGTCTTCTTTAATTCTCTACTAGTGATTGAGTCACGATATCCATATATTTCCTACCTTTACCAAAGAGCCAATATTACAACCTAATGCAAGACCTTTGTGATCCTATTGTTGAAATTATTCCTTTAGTCGAGAGTTGAGATGATTGCCAAGCTTATGGTTACGCGTGTGTTTGAATTGACTTTGAGTGTAAACACCTTACCCTGAAGTGTATATCTCACACTTGAGCGATGAGCGTAAATACTACCAGAGAGAATGGGTGGATGAGCATTCCGAATGAGTGAAATAGTTGATTTGAATTGTATGTTCTTAGATGGATGGTTATTTTGCATCTGAAGTATGATCTCTGAATTGTTATATTGTCTTGGATGTCTTCTGCTGTGAAATTTCCTCTCAATTAATCTATATTGGTTTTTAAGGTCGTTGCCTCGGGACGAGCAACAGGTAAGTTTGGGGGTTTGTTGAGAGTTGAATTTCACGCATTTTACATATGCACATTACACCGTTTTGCTTAGGAAAGTTATTATTTTTACATGGAATTGAGTACATTTGAGTATTTACATGATTTTGATGCTACTACGGTGTTTTGTTGAGTTTTGAAGGGTAAAACATGATCAAAAGTTCAAAGTTGGAATGAGGAGTGAAAGTGAGAAGGAATGCTGAAAAATACAGTCCACATTGCACAAATTTTCTGTATTATTGTAGAAGTCCAAATTAATCATGTGATATATGTTTGGAAAGCCACAGAAGAGAGGGTCATTTTGACATAAAGAACACCCCAATCGGATTCTAAACGAGAATGTTATGATCAAAGTGCTAACGTTGCGCATGCTGTACCGAGCAGCCACTTTGTATGACTTTTTACATATTCAAATGTTGGAGTTTCTGAGAGTTATTTATATGGATAGAAAGACAAGGAAAAGAGGAACGCGTGAGCGCAAAAATCATTCAAATTAGAGTCCGTATGAAGACGTTATGCTCAAAACGGTGAAGTTGCGCAGTGCAGTCTTCGCAGCTCGGGACGTCGCTCGGCTCGAGCGGGACCAACTTTGTGCGAATTTCCAGCTGAGTTGGGTTGCTTCAGAACCTAAAAGACGGCCCCATTCCAACCATATGCTGATCGGCTGGTTTGGGGGCCGCTCGGCCATAAGCTCGGCCCGAGCAAGGTGCCGAGCGGCCCAAAATCGGGCCCAGACGAGACCTGTTCGATGCAGCAGCGTATATATACCCTCAAGTCGCGATTGTGAAGCAGTTTCGATTGCGAAAAAGCCCTACATCAGTCCTAGAAACAATTAGGGAGATCGAGACCCAAATTGGAGAGAACCCATCCATAATCCATCATCAATTCACACCTCCAACACCTCCATATCAGATTTACAACCTGATTTCACCATCCATCCACTTCCAAGAGGGTTCCAAGTGCTAATTGAGGGAGAATCGAGCAATTGGAGAGACGGAGAAGGAACGAAAGACTACGTCTACACTAGGGTTTCATAATTCCTATCTTTTCCTTCCTTTTACTTTGATTTTTGGTATGAATTGCTTAGCCATGAGTGTTGTTTGTGACCTCATGGGCTAATTTTATATACAGTTCTAAGGTTTGATGGATTGATTTAATTGATTTGAGGATTTAGACCAAAGATTGTGATTTTATACAGTTGAGCTTTTGATTTTACTTATTTTATTAAGACATGCTTTTCTGCTTCGTAACGTCTTCATAATATATTCATGACATCCGCTATAATGCTTGGATTATTGTGTTAGCTTGTGTGCGTTCATGATTGGTATTGTCTATCAGTTAGGGATTAGAGTAGCTCCACTATAAGCACTTTAATTTCATGAACTGGTTAATCAAATACTTGATTAGTTTAGTGGAACAATGCAATTAGACAATCAAGTAGGAAGTGAATAGAACCTTGTAGTAATTCCAGAAAATATCTTGTTAGTCGGGCTTACCATCCGGAGGTATTGTTGCTTGCTTTGATTAGTATCTAGGAATAAGACTTGGTAATATTTGCGCACCTTAGGATTTAAACCAGAGTATACAGTTAGCTTAGAATCGAATCATATTCGGTGGGATAACAGGGATATGTGGTGTATTTTCAGTGAAACTGCATGAATGAACAATCGTAAGTTTAATAACCCAAATTAATTGGTCAATATCTGATACCTTAGAACTGTTTGTTATCTCTTGATTAGAAACTTGCTTTTATTTTTCCTTGCTTTTAATTAATTCAGTTATTTAATATTTCGTTATTTAGATTAATTCACAACAAAACATTGGAAATTGGTTACTCAATTCTGATTAATTAGTAATTTATTGAATAAATAAATAATTAGCTGTCCCTTGGGTTCGATAATTTAACTTGGTCACTTACCGCTACAATTGATATCCTTACACTTGATGATTTAATTATAGTGCGCAGAAAAAGCCTATCAACGATCTGTATCCAAGCTCATCGAGTCAATACTAATAGCAAGTGATTCTATGTCAGTATTTTAGTCACAATATTAAGTGTACGTGAACCCTCTTGATTTACTTAGTCATAATAATGTTAATGAAGAGTGATAACAATTTTAATAAAAGTTATAATTAATTAATTAAAAGTAAAACAATTGCACCATTAGATGGTTTCATGCAAGTGTTGCTTTATTTTTTTTTTAAATTGAACATATTAATAACAAAAAAACGTATTTGGTTAGTAAAAGTAAGATAAAAAATATTATTTTATATATTTTTTAAATTATAGATAAATTTTTTATATATCCGATATATCCTCGATTTTTGTCGATATTTTATCGATATTTCCTCGATATATCCCGATATCTGGAAAAATTTGAACTGCGCCAATTCGATAACGATATTCTTACCGATATTTTCCTATATATCCCGATATATCCTCGATATCAGAAAAGATATATCATTTTCCCCCATATCGATATCGGCACTCTCAAAAAATGGATATATCGTGGATATATCGGGATATTTTCGTCCCTGAGTATACTATACTTTAATTAGTGAAACTATAATTTTTTATTGAAGAAATCGCCTAAAATATAAAACTATAAACGTTTGATTAAAATAATTAAATTTTTCTATGAAAATTAAGAGTATAAATTCTCATACTACATAGTATTATATGTAATACTAGAGGGTACAACTTTCTGGACATTGTGTCCTGTGAAACACACAAATTTTAGCTTTGAAGTTTTTAAGAAGAGTTTTTTTCTTGACAAACTTTATTAAATTTAAATTGTATTGTAGTATTTTTGAGTAATAAAAAATTATAAACTAATGGTATATGTGTGAAAAATGAGTGATAAATTTGAAATTAAAATAATTTTTAAAGATGTTGGATAAAGTAATAGAGTTGGTTTCTCGTGTCCAGGTGTACAAAGTGTGTAAGAATACAATATTTTATTCTATAGGGTATACACTTTAATTAATATAATTTTTCATTGAAAAGATCGGTTGAATGAATGGTATAAATTTAATTTTTTTTCAAAAATAAAGGGTACATGTTCTTATATTAAAATATAGTATATATTTAATACTAAAAGATACTCCCTCCGTCCCACAACAAGGTGTGCATTTTATCATTTTCGTCCATCTCAACACAAGACGTGCATTTTCCTTTTTAGTAAATGGAACTCATACAAAACTATTAATATATGTCAATGGGACATACACACCATATTAACACACCTACCCACTTTACATTTAAATATTATTTCTCTCACCTCAACTAACATCAATTATCCATTAAATATTATATTCTTTAATCTACGTGCAAAAAGTTTCACCACTCTTGTAGTGGGACGGAGGGAGTATAACTTTTGAAAAATATGAGATTTGGGGACATTGTGTTCTAGAGTCACGTAATTTTTAGGCCAAATAATATTTTAGTGTTTGAGATATAAAAGGTCATGTGAGATAAACAAATAAGGAAAATAGGGAAGGTTTGCTAAATCTCCAAGAAAGGGGAAAAATGAGTGGAGCCGTCTTATGCCACTTGGGCTTGTAATGGGCCTCTAATTATTGATGGGTCTCATGTTAGTCAAATTAATCGGATAATTGTATTGGGTTATATCAGTGTGGGCCCAAGTAATTCATGCAGGTAGGAGAATTGAGAAGGCTTTCATGCAGGCTGTGTTACATCCGAGTGTCTGGCGCAGCCCATTGCTAAGTAGAAAGCCCATATCGCGCGAACCGATGCCACCGCTTCACCACAAATCTGATTGCCTTGTTCTACACGTTATTCCACGCCTCCATGCATGCTAACCGCCTGTTCCGGTTCCCAAAAATGGGGAATCAGAACCGAACCGAAGGTAGGAAGGTTTCGGTTCCGGAACCTTTTAATTTTTTTTGTTTTAGCGTAAAAACGTAAAAAAAAATATAAAAAATTGAAAAACCGGTGGTTCGAACCGGAACCGTCGGTTTGGAACCGGAACCACCGGGAGGAATCGGAACCGAATCAGAGTATATCCGGTTTCGGTTCCATTTTTTTCGATTCCGGAACCAGCGGTTCCCCGGTTCAAACCGCCAGTTCTGATTTTTTGGTGCATGTCTACATGCTATATAAACTCCCATGCCGTCGAATAAAAAAGAAAAACAGATCATACTCCACACCTATCAAAACATTACTTAGGGTTCAAAATTAAGAGTGAGGCCGGGCGCATGCCGTGCACCTCTAGAATTTAGTATTATGGATAATGGCACATTATTTTGTTCTAAAGGATATCACTTTAATTAATAAGGGTATACATCATTTTGTTCTAAAAGGTATACACTTTTCATTAATATTTTTTATTTTTCTTCAGAAAATAAAGGGTACACATCTTTATACTAAAGGGTATACAATTTAACACAAAATTTCAAACACAAACGGAGTGTGCTTCCGAGCGCCCGGGGCACACAAGTTTTTGCCCAAAATTAATTCTCCCATTTTTACTATTTATCTCTATTTTTCATCTGCTTTTTACTACCCCTCACACTCAACCAAAAAGAGAAAACGAAGAATTACCCTGAGAATATCTTAACATCATTAATATCTAAAAATGAAATATGAATTATTTCTCTTGCAATCTTAGAATCTTATATCTGATTTTACGAGTTAAGTTATTTTGATCTAACTTGTGACTTAACATATTTATGTAATTGCTTTCATAACTTCTACATGATTTATAATCGGTTATCTAGTAAGTTGACTATTATCTAGTGAATTATTTTGACTGAAATAAACTTGAATTATCTTGAAATTATCTTATTCTTATCTCTTAAAACACCTTAATTGTTAATATTTATGGCTATTATTTTATTTTCTTCTATCTTGACATATAATTTCCTGCGTACTCGTCTTTATTTCAAACTAAAAAAATATTACCTTATCTTAATTATTTGTGTTATAAATTATATTCATGTAATAATTTAACTATGATTATACGTCGTGTTACAATTGATCTCATACATTTGAGGGTAATTCATCTTTTAAGTAAAGAAAATAAGTAAATATCTTGTTAGCAGTCGATTAATAAGCTCATTCTATAAGTCACTTTGTACCATATCTTCACTAATATTCAGAGGGTATGGGCAATGTATCCTTAATGATGAGGTATACCATTTGAGCTTTGAAAACAAGGTTTTGGTTTTAAAAAACTAAACTTAATTTTTAAAAACTACCTCTATAAAGATAGTATCAATTTTTTTTAAAACAAGATAGTATCAATTTTAATCATGTAATTTTTATAGAATTTAATTTTGGTCTTCTAACTTTTTATATTTTCAATTTACTTCTTCGTATCAATTTTAGTTTCATAAATTTTTATACTTTTCCTGTTTTGATTTTTTTTTTCTAACTTTCTCTCTCAATTCTCATCTTTTCACTCACATAGTTAATAAACTCTTAACATATAACCTATAATCCTATATGACCAGCACACACGTCTTTTACACATTAATTTATCATAAAATTAAAATCTTTCTAAAAAACAAACTTAAATTATCACTATTTATATTTTCAAACCACATAAATCAATATATACAAAATAGCCTTGGAGAAAAATCTTGATCAAACGTTTGAATATTATAAATTGTTAGTTAGAAGAACCTTGGAACATTATTTTCTTCCTGATGAATTGAATCAATACAAACATAGCCTTGGCAAAAAATCTTGATCAGAAGTTTGAATATTATGAAATGTTAAGGTTTGAAAAATCTAGTGTCATTTCTTCCTGATGAATAAAATAATACCCAACATTGACTTGTTTGCATATTAGCAAGACTAGTAGACTACCGTCGACATATTTTCTTTGAATCTTAAAGTCATTTTATAAAATAGTGATACGAATTAAAAGTACTCCTTTATACCATTGGGCTCGTTCGTTTACTGTAGATCTACATCATTTAAAAAAATATATGTATTTTTAATCAATTTTACTAACGTTTTGAAAATAATATGATGCTTTTTTTTAATTAATAAATGATTAAATAAATAACTCTGAAATTATATTTTTGAAAATACTATAGGGATATGTTTTAATTTAATTTATCTTTTTGAAGGGTATAGTGAGGTACTGATCAAATCGTGAAAAATGTAATGAAACAGAAGGAGCAATATTTTATTTAAAAATTATATTTATTTTATTAACTTATTTTACATTTATATGATAAAAGAGAAATGATTTTATTTTGAACTAAAATAATACTTCACATCATGAATTGACCCATTTAATTTAAAATTTGATGTCAATAATTCTAATGACGAAATGAATTAAAACAAAGGATTAAAAAAAGAAAAGTTATAGATCCAGAATAAAATATTAACATCACGTTTTATAAATTGTATCAATTTAATTATAAAAAAAAAGAAACTTTCAATGTAAATTAGAATAAGTACATGCAATTACTGCAGAGTTAAAATATACTCCCAATTGTACGTACGCTCATCCAAGTACTATACTATATACAAGTAAAATCTGTAAAAGAATCTTACCAAAAAAGGGAAAAAATATCATTGCTCGTCCTTTAAATTTCACCAATTCTAATTTTAGTCTTTTATTTCATTTATAATTCTTAATTTTAGTCCAATTTTGATTCTTTTAATCTAAATTTAGTCTTTTTTTTTCCAAATTTTGGATCAAAATTGAACATATTCCGACAATAATGACTAAATTTGAACAAAAACAATAAAAAAATTGGACTAAATTTAATAAAAGGACTAAATTTAAATAAAAAGAACTAAAATCGAACTAAAAATGATCAAAATTGAGAATTATAAATAAAAAATAACTAAAATTAAAATTGATTAAAGAATGAAGGTTGATATTTTTTCTTTTAATAATTAATGTAAAAGTTTATTTTAATATTAAATGAGGCTCTTATGTCCCTGGGACACCGTGCCCCTTTGCGATTTAAACTCTAATAATACATAAGATTAAATAGAATATGAAGGGGTAGGATTGTATTTTTATTGGGGTACGGTGTGTCCCCATGGAGCATACAAATTTTTGCTTTTATTATTAAATATATATGTGAAGTGCGAAGTTTTTGCCTTTATTATTAAATATATATGTGAAGTGCGAATACATGAAATTATTTTTAATATAAAGGTTATAACTATGAGTATAGAATAAAAATATTATAAGTGTCACTACATCACTAAAATAAAAAATTATTTGACTGTAATAAATTAAAATTAATAGGAAATAAAATAATATATGTATATATTATTTAATAATATAGCACTTATGTAGTTAATGAAAATAAATTTATAAGAATACATATATATACGAATAAATTTATTCAGAGTAGTCTCGTAAAATTCGGAGTTGAATCTCATTTTAGAAAGGAGAGAGGAGTTATTTTTTTTATTTCAATTTGAAAAAGTTGATTGTAAAAGTTCAAAGCACCTCTGGTGCTCGAATGTAATACTGTCATTATAATAAATTTATTTTGATTGACTAAACAAAGGTTAAATAATTAACAATATTTTAAGATATATATTAAAAGATAGTCAATTTTAAAATATATAAAATTATAAGAAAATATGTGAATATTATTCTAAACAATGAAGATATTACTTTAAAGAGGAATGTTTGTATTATTTTTCACTATTGAGCTTATGTAGTTTTTAAAATTTTATTTTAATACATACTTTTATTGAATTCGATACAGTTCAGTTTGGATTTTAGTATGAGCTATATCAGATGAAATTCAAGTTTGTACCCTAAAAATTTTAGGGTCAATTCGATATTTTATAAAATGTAATATAATAACCAATGAATTTTTTCGATTCTGAACTTTTTGAATTCAATTTTCAATATGGGTTCCAATTATCATGTACAACCAGTGTGCAATGGAGGCTAACTGATTTTGATAACATTTACAAAACTTAACGCCTAAATAATGGCAGATTCTTACCTAACCGGTGTCATGTATGACCACATCCAACAAGAACTGTTGGATATCATCAAAATTTAATTGACCATTGGATTAATTAATTAACCGCATAACAACCTAGACAGTAAGTAGCCTTTCTCTATGCAATCTTTTTTATTAATTTCATAATTAATTATCTATTTAAACTTTTGATTAATTGTTTTAATAAAAAGTAATTTAATTTTGAGTAAGTCTGATGTCAAATTATTTCGTAAAATAAATTTCATGATACACAAATAATAAAATATTAATAGTACTAAGTGATATTTGACCCAAAAAAATTATATTCATTCAATAAAATTTAAAAGTTTTATTATTATTATTATTATTATTAAAAAAAAGTAAAATATATACTCCCTCCATCCCGAAAGTATTGACACATTTTTTTTGGGTACGGAGATTAAGGAGCATAATAATTTAATGTAAAGTGAAGTGAGAGAAATAATATTTAATGTGTAGTGGGTGGTTGTATTAGTGGTGAGTGTGATGAGTGTGTGGGTCCATGTAAATAAATAAATTATTTTTGTGTGGATCTCATGTTTTTAAAAATGAAATATATCAATTTCTGTGGGATAACCCAAAAAGAAAAGTGTGTCAATATCTTTGGAACGAGAGAGTAGTAAATATTAATATCCATATAATAATCTAAGATAATTTTTGGTATACGTAGTGTACTAGTGCAATCTAAGGTATAATTATTTAATTTAGGGTATAATAGTAATATAATTTATAAAATTAATTATTAAATAAAATCTAGTGATGAAAATAAATTATTATAAATTTTAATGGTTTATATTTTACCTAATAGAACTCAAAAATCTATTTTAACATGAATGTATATTGGGTGCATTCGAGTGCAATGGTGCATCCATATGTGTATGCCTTTTTATTCTATTTTGTATACATATTATTCTATTTTGTGTACGTGTTTTGTAATAATTATATACTTTTTTCACATTAAGTTTTCATTAAAAAAACTAACATTCATATGTGTATAACTTTTTATTGAATATTATATACAAATTTTCATTAAAAAAAATTAACAATTAAATTGTATACATTTTTACTCTTAATTGTATATGTTTTTGTTTATATTTGTATATGGTGCACCATATCTTTAGGTGCACTCGAGTGTACACTATAAATTGCCTTTTAACATTTTCCATTTCATTAAATCCAGAATATGTGTTAACCCAACAATTTTCTTTAAATAAAATAAAATAAATTAATATTATAAATTTACAATAAATAAACTTTAATTACAATTTTTACTTTATACCTTGTCTCATGTGAATTTATGGTATGAATTTTACTAAAATTATTTTTTAATACGTGAAATATTACTCATTATAATAATGAATTATTACTTTTGTACATAAAAAATATTAACCATTTAAAAAATATATTAAAAAGAATTAAAATATATCAAAAAATAACAATAATCAAAATAGTAATAATTTATGGCAAAGAATTGTGTGAAATCATTTCATGTAAGTCCTTACGTAAGGCGGATGAAAAGTATTACTTCTTCCATCCTGGAGAAGTTCACATATTTTTTTTTGTCACGAAGATTAACGAGTATAATAATTTAATGTATAATAAAATGAGAGAAATAATATTTAATGTGTAGTGGGTAATTGTATTAGAGGTGAGGTGTATGTGGGCCCCATGAGAATAAATTAATTGTTTTGATGTGGGTTCCATGTACTAAAAGGAAATGTGTCAACTTATATGGGACAAATTAAAAAAAAAATTAAGGAGTATAATAATTTAATGTAGAGAATGACTAGGGTGGTGACTATGATACAACTAGAGGTACCAATTGATTGGTACGCTCTTTGATCCCCACCCTTAATTAATTCGAGTTAAATTCATATAACTAAGTAAAACTTCAATTTTTGCCCTAAAAAAGATAAGTGGTTCAATTTTGCCCTATAACTAACGAATTGTTTCAATTTTTGCTCAATTTTTTATGAATTTCATCGGAATTCGCCACGTCATACTTCAATTTGGGGGTTTCCGATTGGTCTTACTTACGTGGCAATTTTGACTTAATGTGAGCTAATGAATTCGACATCTCATATGCCATAATTTTTTTATTTTTTTATTTTCCACATCATATAATAAAAATAAATTAAATCAAAAATTAAAACTTAAAATAAAAATATTAAATACAAAAAAACATTTAACTAAATTAAAAAAAAACCAAAAAAAAGAAAAAAAAGCAACGGAAGCAAGCAGATCCCATCTTGAAGAACACGATGAACTGATGCTTGTCGTTGTGGATCTAGCCGGCGGCCGTGTGTGCTGGTCTGGCCGAGCAGCGGATGAAGGAGGAGTAGCAGGCGGCGGCTGTCGACTGCGCTGGTCTAGCGGAACCCTAGCGCCACCGAGCACGGATTCCACGAGCAGCAAACGAAGGCCAGCGGTGGACAGCAGCGGCTGACGGACAGCGGCGGCGAGCAACTGCAGTGGCGGTCGCCTTTCCGGCTGATGAAGAGCCGACGGACAGTCCCGATTCCACACCTCCACCCTTCCTGAAACCCTAATATCGGCTGTTCAGAACCACCGATGGATGGCGGACACCTGACGATGGGCAGCAGCAGCGGACAGCGGCGGAGGATGACTGACAACTGACGACGGACGACCGACCAGCCTAAGCTCTGGATATCGATCTTCGTCATCTCGCCGGAATGCCGGTCTTCATCGCCGGAGAAGATGAAGGAGGGGGCTGAACTTCACGGTACACACGGCTGCCGGCTAAACCCACAAAGACTAGATCCATGACGACAAGCATCAGTTCATCGTGTTCTTCAAGTTGGGAATCTGTTGCTTCCGTAGCTTTTTTTAAAATTTATTTTTATTATATGATGTGGAAAAAATTTAAAAAATTATGGCGTGGCAAATTCATTGGCTCACATTAAGTCAAAATTGCCACGTAAGTAAGATCAGTTGAAAACCCCCAAATTGAAGTATGATTTGACGGATTCCGGCGAAATTCGCAAAATTTGGGCAGAAATTGAAATAATTCGTTAGTTATAGGACAAAATTGAACCACTTATCTTTTTTAGGGTAAAAATTGAAGTTTTGTTTAGTTATAGGGCAAAAAATGAATTAACTCCTTCATCAAAACATCAAAATACATACACTGAAGATGTAGGAAGGATGTTGTACATTTCGAAATTAGTGCCCCCTTCCCACCCTAGTCATTGTCTTTAATGTATAGTAAAATGAGAGAAATAATATTTAATGTGTAGTAGGTAGTTGTATTAGAGGTGAGGTGTATGTGGGCTCCATGAGAATAAATTAATTGTTTTGAATGTAGGTTCCATATACTAAAAGGAAATGTGTCAATTTGAGTAATTAATTTTCATAACGAAAAGTAATACTTAATTAATTATAAGCGATAATGTATTTTATGAACAATTTATAATATAAATGAAAAGTAATAACATTTTATAACGAAAGTGATAACTATTTTGAAAAAAATATATAATACTCTCATGTAAGATGTCTCAACAAAGTTTATCCATAATTTATTACTTTAAAAGAATAATTTTTCATATATTAAATAATAATATATGTGTCTAACCTGGATCTCTCACTCCTAAAGGAGTATATTGATTAGGTGGGCTGGCCCCCTATTGATAATTTGCCCTTATTCATCCCCGAATATACTCATTGGCTAGTTTTTCGTGAGTATTAAGAAAGTTATTTTATTTTTATTTTTTTAAGGGTGTTTGATATTTTTAGATAGGAAATAGTATATTATATAGTTTAAATTATAAATAGATAATTTGAATTAAAAATAATGATAATTTAAAAACTAAAGTGTATTTTATAATTATGAATTGTGATGTTGAGTTTTGAAATGTGAACATGAGATGATTTATAAAAGATAAGCAAAATATTTGTGTGAGACCGTCTTATAAAATAACTATTATAAAACGGATAAGAAGTAATAACATTTAATGAAAAATAATACTGAAGAAAAAATTATTGATAATGATGCAGTGAATTATTTAATGAAAATTGATAATATAAATAAAAAAGTGATAATATTAAAAAATAATAATTATATATTTAATAAAAATTAATAACTAATTACATAAATATAAAATAGTATTTGCTGGCTACGTTATCGCACAAGTATGCCCTAAAATGAAGTGATCATAAGAATAAAATGTATGGAAATGTTTTACTTATCACATGAAGTAATCAAATATTAAAAAGTTTATTTTTTATTTTTAAAATCTTAATAATATTCGTGATATAAAAAATATATGAATAATAAGGTGATAATAATTAGAATTAGCATAAAAATCTGACCGTAAGAATAGTCAAGACTTAAAAGGACGTGGATGATCTTAAGTAATCCCCTTAAATTAATGAATATTATAAAATTAATTAGCGTTTGGTCAAAGCAACAATTTAGGGACGTGAACATGATGCGATAATTTAAAAGAAATAATAAAGAAAAGAAAAAATAACCGATTTTTACGGTAGACATTTGAGTCATAGATGACCTGGGTTACACAAGTAATCCCCTAAATAATACTCTACGCACAAATATCTCATTTACTTTTTCATGTGCATTGAAGAATATTCTTAAATTAAGGAAATGCCATTTATTTTGTAAGTATATTAAAAAGTATTACTTCCTCTGTCTCTCACTAAGAGGATCTTTTGCTTTTTGGCACGTAGATTAAATAGGATTATAATTTAATATATAGTGAATAGTTGTATTAGTGAGGGTGTGGTCCCATATTTTAATTGTATTAGTGGGTGTGTGTGGGTCCCATGTTTGTAAAAAATGAAAGGGGACTATTTGGGTGGGACGCCCAAAATAGAAAAAAGACCCTCTTTAAAGGGGACATGTGATTATTATTTTATGTGTAATGGATAATTTTATTAATAATGAATCATGGATCATATATGAACCTTTTTTAATAAAAAAAAAAGAGTACCTTTAAAGTGAACCATCAATTATAAAATACTAGATTACATAGAAAATATCAAAATTGTACATTAAGCATCGATTCCAATTTTAATTTTTTATTATTTTTCATTCTAAATTTTAGTATTTTTTTTCGATTTTAGTCATTTTTATCTAAATATAGTCCTCTTATCATATTTAGTCCAAATTCAATAATTTATACCAAAATTTGTCCAATTATATCAGAATTTGTTCAATATTTGGAAAAAATAACTAAATTTAGATATAAAGGATCAAAATCAAATAAGAAAATATACCAATTGAGAATTGGAAATAAAAAAATTAAAATTGAAATGATTAATTAACGGAGTCTTCCTACAATTCTGCGGTGAATAGTCAATGGACGAGGGACCACAAATAAAATTATTTCAAATTCGTTTCCACCACTTGGACGTGATCAGATGATTTGAACTTATAATGGAAAGTATTAGTTAGGACTAATACAATTTCTCTTTTACATATACGGTAAAGATTTGGGGCGATGAACATATTTTAATAAAAATATGGTCAATTGATTAAAAAATGATAATAATGCAATGATGTATTATTTCATGACAATTTATTTTAATCAAAATAAAAAATATAACATTTTTTTTTAAATAATAACATTTTTAATAAAAAATAATAATTAATTAAAAATATAAAATAATTTTACCGTAAGACTATTTCACGTTATATTCCATATAATGTTAAGTGTTATTTCCTCATTATGCCCGGAAATTATACATTTTGCTATTTTGGGCGTTCGCACCAAAAATATACATTTTTCTTTTTAAACATATGAGACCCACACACATCATTAATACATTTAATATATGGGACATATACACTCTACTAATACAACTACCTACTACACATTAAATAATAATATTTTTAATTAATATGCAAAAAATAAATGTATACCTATGGGGTGGATGGAGGGAGTGTATTTTCCTGGAATGTTCATAATTAACTTATCATACATGTGAAAATATATGTATGAGATCATTTCACTGAATATCTTAATAATATTTTAATAAAGAGTGATAATTAAAATAATATAAAATAATAATAGTGTAATGAAATATTATTTTAAACTTATTATAAATGAAAATGAAATATTTTAATAAAAAATAAAAATAAAAAACGATTTGATGTTATATTATTTTTATTAAATAGGAGTAGATTATCTTCAATTATCATGCATAAATAGTCTGCAACGGCGGCTAAATGATTTTGATAATTAATGAATAAAATTTTTTGCATGCTGCGCGTTTTAAAATTGGATTAGATTTCTCCATTAAGAAAATGATGTGTTCTATATATCTAGATTTTATTTCCCAATTATGAGGAATAATTTCATCATTCTACTTATAATAAACATTGAATTTGAAATTTTATAAAAATAAAATTTAAACTTTCAAATAAATCACTTTTAAATTTTCCCAAATTTTAACCTATACAAAAATTTGGCCAACATTTACATTAATGGTTTTTTTTAAAATGGTAATTATGATATAGTTAGGGGACTTGCACTTCAGTCCCATAACAATAGTCTCATTTTATTTTCAATACTAACCTTTTTTTTTTTCATCAATGTGGAGTCTCAGGTTTTGAAAATTTCAAACATATCACTCCTCAGAGTACAGCTCCTATCACTTGACTTTACAAAAATTTTTAATTAAAGTAATGTGGTTTCTAATAATAGAAGATACATATACTCATCACATTCGAGATCGTTTTAATGGCCAGCACTAATCCCATAAATGAGAGTATTACTCTTTCACCACCAAGAAATTTATTCTAATTTCTTTTTAAATATTCAAACACCAAATATCAACTTTTCAGCTGTGAGTCAATCAAACTGGTAACTTAAATTCTGAATAAATAAATGGTCTCTTACATTTTTACTTTATTAGAAAGATACAAAATAGTTAAAGACATTTATTTTCAACTTACAACTTTTAATTTTTCTCCGATTTCATTTCAAAATAATATTTTTCACCAATTTCGTTTCATAAATTTTGTAATAATAACAAATTAAGTCCCATGGTTTAGTCCTATGAAAATACTTTTTTTTTTTGCTTTTTAATAAAAAATTATGACAATTTTGATGAGAATTTAAAAGATACGACTATTATGTTGATATTAAGTTTCTTAAAATTATTTAGAATAAAGTAAATTTGTATGAAAGAAAAGTTGATTTTAAACTCTAGATTATTGGCATCTTCCAATCTTGAAATATTTCTTGGTAAAAAAATTTCATGTACTTCAAAATTTTTAACGGCTAAAAAACAGTTTCATCTTCTAAACAGTTAAACGGGTGATTTTTTTTTTTTTTTTTTTTTGTAGTGACTGGTGTGATGACATTATTTGTTGCCAGAAAAGTTGGTGTTATATTAAAGCGCTTTATTTACTGTCAAAATTTCTTATTCTATAATGTATTTTACTTTCATATTTTATTTTATTTTTTATTAAAATACTTTACCCTTATAAATTTCCATTATAAACTTTCGCATTTAATGATAATTTAGAGAATCTTACAATATATGAATAGTGAATGAAATGAAATAATAATATGAACAGTGAATGAAATGAAATAAGAGTGAGGCATGTGTGCGCCGGGCTTACGGGAACACATTCCGTGCGTCTTTAGAATTTAGTATTATGGGTAAGGGTACATTGCTTTGGTCTAAAGAGTATACACTTTAATTAATAAAGGTATACCATTTTGTTATAAAGGTATACACTTTATTAATATTTTTTTATTTTTCTTCAGAAAATAAAGGGTACACATATTTATACTAAATGGTATATAATTTAACACGAAATTTCAAAGGCGCACGGAATGTGTTCCCGTGCGCTCGGGCACACACAAGTTTTTGTCATGGTACACATCTTTATACTAAATGGTACACAATTTAACACAAAATTCTAAAGGCGCACGAAATGTGCTCCGAGCGACCAGGCGCACACAAGTTTTTGCCATGAAATAATAAAATGGAGTAAGTGATCTCATTTATTTTACTCATGTACCTCTCAAATAAATTTTTTTTTTCAAAGAAGGCATGCTACATCTGGAACATAACGTTTAATAATATTCTTATAAATAGAAATGAGATGTGTGAAGATCAAATACAAGACATTTAGTAAACCATGAATGTTAGGAGCATTATTTATGCTCTTAAAGTCACAATTCTTGTAATATTTTAATGCTCATGGACAGCTTCAGCTGATGGGCACAACGCTTTTCTCAAATGCTTTTCTCAACACTTTAAAGACCACACCTCCATCTCCAACGTTGTCTATACCCCAAAAAACTCGTCTTTCTCTTCCGTCTTGAAAAACTCTGTATGGAATGGACGATACTTGTCCGAATCGTACCTTAAACCACAAGTCATTATAACCCCGGAAGACGAGTCCCAAATCCCGCCTATCGTGATCTGCTCCAAGCAAAACAACCTGGAAATCAGAACTCGAAGTGGTGGCCATGACTTCGAGGGAGTATCTTGGGTATCACAAGTCCCATTTGTTGTCATTGATTTGATCAATCTGAGTGAAATAAAAGTGGATGCAGGGGAGAAAACTGTTTGGGTTGAATCTGGTGCAACCCTTGGCTTATTATATTACAAAATCTATCAGAAAAGCTCCACTCTAGGATTCCCCGCCGGATTTTGCCCACTTGCAGGGGCGGATACAGGGGGGTACAAGGGGGTACGGTTGTACCCCCAAAACCCCCCAACCCCCCTACCCCCACCCCCACCCCACCCCTAATTTCTTTTTAAAATTTTTTATATATATTTATATATATAAATAGTTATATATTAATTAATTTGTATTCCAAATTATTTAATTAATATAAATTTATAAACAATTTATCATAATTTTTAATAAATTTACACTATAAACTCATAATAATAATGTCTTACATTGCTTTTTACAAATAAAAAGTAGATGGTGTCAACAATAATTATAATTTTAGGGTGTTATTTAATTATTATACGATTTTGAATATCAAATACTCCCTCCATCCCTCTAATTACTTCACACTTTTTTTTATCCGCTTCAGCACAAATATACTTTCCTAAAAATGGTATAAATACATCTCAATAATATCCATTTTTTTACACATATTTCAATAACTTTATACATATTTTCATTAAATTATCTAAAATACTCATTTTTTACACACGTCTAAGCAACTTTAAATATAAAAATTAATTTTTCTTAATTTATGCATACAAAAAACACATGTTACTTACGGAGAGAGTAATATTTTTATAATTACGTCGTACCCCCGAAAACAATTTCCTGGATCCGCCCCTGCCCACTTGTTGGTGTAGGTGGCCACATCAGTGGAGGCGGCTACGGCGCAATGGTGAGAAAATACGGCCTGGCAGCTGATCACGTGATCGACGCAAGAATAGTGGATGTCCATGGCAGAATTCTCGACAGAAAATCAATGGGAGAAGATCTATTCTGGGCCATCAGAGGCGGTGGAGGTGCCAGCTTCGGCGTCATTGTCGCCTGGAAGCTGAAGCTGGTAGATGTTCCAGAAACCGTTACAGTCTTCGGAATCCATAGGACTTTGGAGCAAAACGCGACACAAATTATACACCGCTGGCAATACGTGGCTCCTACGATCCACGAAGACTTGCACTTAGGACTTGCTGCATTTGCAAACTGGTCAACTTCTGTGGTAGAAGACAAGAGTGTGTTTACAATTAGAGCTTTCGTCTTTGCCCTGTTTCTAGGCAGGGTCGACAGATTACTTCCATTGATGCAAGAAGAGTTCCCTGAGTTGGGATTGGTAAGAGAAGACTGCTTAGAAACGAGCTGGATCCAATCCGTTTCTTTCACCTCCGGATGGCCAATAGAATCACCGGAAAGCTTAACGACAAGAACTCAACCAGTATAACGATTCTTGAAAGTGAAAACAGATTATGTTCAGACACCCCTTCCAGAGCACGTGTTAGAACATCTCTGGGAGCTCTACAGTGAGCCAGAAGGGAAGGAAGCCATGTTCTACTTGGTTCCATACGGCGGAATTATGGGGAAAATATCCGAATCAGCTATTCCATTTCCTCACAGGGCTGGTAACTTGTAAATGATTGCTAATTTTGTCGCTTGGCATGAAGATGATGATCAAGATTCCGACAGCTAAATAAACTGGGTTAACAGGGTTTATGATTACATGACTCCTTACGTTTCAAAATCCCCCAGAGCTGCGTACATCAACTACAGAGATCTCGACATTGGAGTGAATAACATCAGAGGGAAGACGAGCTACGCGCAAGCAAGTGTTTGGGGGAAGAGATATTTCAAGAACAATTTTGATCGACTTGTTAGGGTCAAAACCATGGTTGATTCGGATAATTTTTTCAGGCAGAAATAGACCATCCCACCAATGCTGCTTGAAGAAGATGAAGAAGAGAGATTAAGAAATATTCATAAGGAATTGTAAAGCCCCTATAAAGTATAATTAAACGGGAAGGAACTAGTTAGGACTTGGGACTATATTTTCTACTCCCCACATAGCATGTGTAAGTTCACATTTACTGCACCGCTAAAGTTATTTTTCACCAATTTTATTGATAATAAACACGAAGTAATATATAAGAGAAGGGCTAGTGTAGGATATATTCTATCCAATATTAGTTACGTAGGACCGACCTTTCTCTCAAAAAGTAATCTAAATATTTTTATAGGGTGATGTAATGTATTTAAAAGAGTTGTCTAATTATTTTTATAGAGTGATTTAATTATTCTAAACAATTTTGCACCAGCTCACATAAAAATTTTGGGAGGGAGGAGTCAGTCCTATAGATAGGACCCGTCCTGGAAGTCTTTATCAATGTATAAAGTATGTTTTGTGTGTTAAAAAGTTATGTAATTTTTAAATTAAAGTGTACTTTTAAAGTTTTTGATGGATACGTTACTTTCTTTTTTTAAGGATGAACTGATCTTATTGTGTGACATATGATAAAGGAAATGATAAACTTAATCTTGAGTTTTTACATAAATTTTGTCATATTGCTTCAGCTAAATCAAATCTATATTAATTGGAAAAACAATACAAGATCAATCAATCCACATTGGCATTAGCGGAAACCGATAAATAATTAGCTTTTGTATCCCAAGTGGTGCCTGACGGTAAGAATTGGGGGATTTTAGGATCGATGGAATTTTGTAAGATCTCAGGTTACAAATTCATGGATATGATTAATAATCGAGGAACAGTTAAATTCATTTTTGGCCCTATAACTAAAAGAAACTTCGATTTTTGTCCTAAAAAAGATAAGTGGTTCAATTTTGCCCTATAACTATTGAATTGTTTCAATTTTTGCCCAATTTTCGCCGAAAAACCTAAATTTTGCCATAATCCGCCACATCATGCTTCAATTTGGGAGTTTCCGACTGGTCAATATGACGTGGCAATTTTGAATTTTTTTAGCCAATGAATATGCCACGCCATATTCCACCTATTTTTTTTATTTTTTTTTCACATCAGCTTTATATTTACGTGTTAATTTTAACATCATCTCAAGCTCCTTTCTTGGCGTTCTCCGGCAAGTAGACCGGAATCACTATTCCGTTCTCACCCTTGTTATTCTTTAACGGTATGTAAAATCTCGCTACGCCGGGGATGGCGCCTATGCCGCCTTTTGCCGTCACTCCGTACGCCGCGGTTCCCAACCCGAAGTCCAATTCATGGAAGCCTGCGTGCGTCAGATCAGAGACCAAGATTTTGACCATAGAGTTAAATGCACTTCCAATCCATAATTAACTATTCAAGATTTTGATTTTCGCCCCAAAATAGTTAAAACTTTTGAAAAGATCCCATAATTTTTGAAATTCAATAAAAAATGGTCCTTTTTGCGGGCAGTTTTATAAAATTTAGGAATTATGAGATGTTTCAATAAAAAAAATCCCATAAAATTTTAGAAGCTTTCAAAATTTTGGGATGGTTTTGAAAAATTTTTAGGAGGATGATTTGCGATAAAAAATAAGTTTTGGGATAAAATCCAAAGGTTTGAGATAGCTACGACTAAATCGAAAATTTTAAGTAATTTGTGATGGAAATCAAATTTGATAAAAGCTAAGGGACTGAAATACATTTAACTCTAACCTTCACGAATTAATCCGTTTACAAAATGAACACCGTACAAAAAAAATTTATTATCTTTTTGTAATTAATCCACACTGTGATTGGGGATAATTTAATAAATACTAGTGTATAGAGTTGCTATACTTAATCAACAGATTAAACGTCGGAGCAAACCTTTATGTTTTTTTCTTAGATTTCATCTAAAAAAAATTAAAATCGATTTTGTAAATAACTTTTGAAATACATTGATTTAGTGTCATGATTCGAAAACTTTTGCTATAATCAAACATTTTAAGCAAAAAAATAATTTTGATGTAAATTTATGAAACTACTTAATAAATTAAATTTATTGAAACTATTTTCAATAACGTAAATTTATGAACTATTTATATTTTAAATAAACTTGATTAATGTTAATGAAATGAAAGGAAAATCATGAATGCTTTCCAAAAAAAAAAAATTATAAAAAAATAGTAATAAATAAACACTTATGTAAATTATATTCATTGTGTAAACATGTGGTCATTTTCCAATTCTATTATACCCTGTATATTGCTAAGATTTAAATTAAAATAGTTTACATTTACACCGTGAAATCATTTACAAATATCTCAAAATAATAAATGAAAGAAAAAAGAAATGAAAGGAAAAGTGGAAGGGCAAAAAGTAATGGCGACACGGCGCCTTAATAACCAGAACATGTTAAGGATTTATATGCCTTCTATGACAATACTTGTAGATTTAAAATACTTTTGAGATAAGATATTTATTTTCTGAGTATTCTAGTTTAACCAAAAGTATTTGTAAGAAGGTATCTGTGGCCATAATTAATTTTCAGCAGCAAAACATTATCTTCTTGTGATCAAGACATGCTAAAATTAAGTCTTTACTAACTAATCTATCTTTCCTTACTGCTACGATTGAAACTAAAATTTGAAAACAACCACTCAAAGATAATCTGAGTAATTTATTTCATGTAGAGAAAATTCAAATTCAAGAATCAAAAATTAATTAAAAAACAGAAACAGAAAATAAAAATAAAAATAAAAATTAGTGCTATAATGATCTCCGCGTGAAAAGAAATTTTTATTGAGAAAAATGCTGCCCGAACAAGTAAATTTGGAGTTTATTATAAAAAAAAGGTCTCGTACCTTCTTTACTTTATTGGAAAGTGGGCTTGTGTCACTGAAGCTAAAAAAATAAATCTGGTTCAAAATTTTAACTTATGTCAATTTAGTTTATTTTTCACCGTGGATAAAATCGCCGGAATTACGCACGTGCCAATCACGTGACCAAAAAATTTGGGGAATCTCGACTAAAGGTCTGACCTTGTATGAAAGTGAAGTCATGTCATGTCTTTTTACTTTGTTCCAAAAGACTCCAAGAAATTTTAAAAAGATCAACTTAGAGCATCTTCGGCGGATAAAGCCACCTCCAATTTGGCGAGGAGAATGGGCTCCAGCGGTACACCAGAATGCCACACTGTTTTAGAATTTGGAAATGTAACCCACCAAATGTGGCAATTACTGTTCATCCCTCCAAATTCTTTTTCATTTTATTTTTATTTATTTTATTATCTAAAAAACTTAATTTACTGTGCGTTTGCCTAAGAAAATTCTATTATTCTTAATTCAATTTTATTATTTACATTAGTATCTCTAATTTACCATTATTTATTATAATTTTCTATTTATATTTAATCCTTATTTGAATTATATTTTAATGTGTCATAATTAATATTTATATTGTTATTTATGTTTGTATCATTAAATATAAATTTTGCTTGTTATATTTTATTTTTTAATTATATTAATATTTTAAATTTTTTACAAAAATTGAAAATTATAGGTAATTTATTAATTATTTTAATAATAAATGTATATTTTATTATAATAGTTTATTAAATTAAAACATAATCTAAAATAAATTTAAAATTAAAAGAATAAAAAAAGAATATTCTAAGAATATTTCATGTAGTGTAAAATTTAGTGTAAGACCATTGCAGCTGTTGGGTATATTTTGCACTAAAATAGAGTGTAGTGTGACACCGGGATTTTAGAGAAGTAGGAGGCAACACAAGCACACAATCGGATACAATTCCTCACCTATGGAATCCACCACAAGTTTGGAATAAACTCGTCGTCTTAAGGAATCCACCGAAAGACTAAGAGGTGTACTCACCACTCTAGGAATCCACCAAAAGAGTTTAGAGTAAGATACAAGAAGATAACATCTTCTAAACAAGCTTAAAAGCTCAAGATAAGTTTTTAATTTCGAAATTGGCTCCTTAAGAGCTTACAAATGATGCCATTATATAGGTATGACTTGGAACAACCCTCCAAGTGAGTCAAAGAAAATAAATGAGACTTGATCATTCTCAAGACATAGAAAATATGAACTTAGACTCTAATAAATGTAAGATAATTAAAGACTAGGAATATGTAGATAGGAAGGTTCTTCATGAGGATACAAACCATCAAAAACCAGCAAAGTCGAAGTTGGTCCAGCAACTTCCGTAAGTTGAGCAGTATGCCACACTTCAGTCAAACGGCCATAACTTTCTGTAGGAATATTATTTTTGAGATCCGTAAATTTAGTTGAAAACTAGACTTCAATACCTTTCCAACCATATATATTATGCATCATAAATCCTTCCCATTTAAAACAGATTAATTCCTGAAGTTGACTGACTGTTGGTGATCTCCATGTTGAGTTGGCATAGCATAGTTGGACCATCTTGCTCAAAGGTGCTGAGTTTAAGGTCTTCATTGATGAGTTCCTTATCAAGACTTCACACTTAAACTCTATACCAAAAATTCCCGTGTCATTCTCCCCTGGTTGGAAAAGATTCGTCCTCGAATCTGGACCTTCATCATCATCAATATATGGAGAAAGATCAGCAACTTTGAAAGTAGTCGAGACACCAGCAACTCCACCATTAATCACCATTTGACCACTAATAACATTGTACAACATTATTGCAGCTGTTAATATAGAAAATAGGATCACTTGACCATGAAAGGATAGTTGGAAAGTCTCAAAAGACTTCAAATCCATGAACTTGACAGGTTTTCGGCTACATCTGCCACCTTCTAGAAAAATGGACATAACTCTTTGTAGAAAACTCCAAACGACTCTCCGTTTGTTGCATTTGAAACTAGACTGAAAGAGCTTTCTATCCATATACTGATCATTGTCTGAATCCCTCTGAATCAGTACCAGAATATTTGTGAAGTTACTCCATATGCACTGGAATCTTTTCCACATCAATCGTTTCCACTGCACGAAAACTCGTTTCTGAGTTTCCTTCATCCTTCGATGCTTATCAGCATTCTTTTTGAATCTTATATTTTGCTTGATAATCTCCCTACGAACCTTCTCATGCAAATTCTTGATGCACTTAGCATGATCAATTCCATCTCCACTTATATGATAAGTAAGAGGAATATTGGGAGTTAGTTCCATTGGAATGATAGGATTTCTACCACAAACAATCTCGAACGGACTCTGCCCTGTTGTTTGACTTGAAGATCGATTATAAGCAAACTCCGTTTGAGCCAAAACCATATCCCATTGATAAGGAACCAAGCTCCTCAATCGATTCCACATATTTGCAGCATTGCAACCCACTACGATCGCTTTTCTAAAATCTGGAAGCCATAAAATCGGAGCATCCATGACTTTACTAACTGCTCGAATATCAACGCACCTTTGCCAAGAGCTTTCTATCTTTGGAACAAGAAGAGTCAAGACTGCACAAGGACTCATACTTTTCCATAGCAAGCCTTTATCCACAAGCTCTTGCTCTTGCCTTTGCAACTCATCATGATGCTTCGGATTCATTCGATAAGCGGCTGCCCTATTCGGTATAGAAGCATCAATGCAATTTTGAATGTTCTTCATTGGAGGAAGGCCTATTGGAATCTATTCAGGTTCCACATCATGAAACTCCTGCAAAAAAGTTTGAACTTGGAATAGTATGGCATCCACTTCATTCTCCTCTAAAGCCATCGATTCATACTCCATTGATTCATATAAAGGATTTTCATGAATTTGTGAATAAGAGATCATCACTTTTGATGGTTCAAGAATACTCTGCATCTTTGAATCCCCAAAAATCATTTTCTTATCAACATAATCACGAAGCCATAACAACTCGTGAGAATGATCTTTCGATTTCAACTTCTCCACCATAGTAATAACAACATCTTCACAACTTCCCTCTTCAATAGTAATATCACGTACCTCGTCATTTGACATGAAACTTGTTTGAAAGATATTGTTGTGAAGCCATGGATCATCCTCCACATAGGTGGCATCGAGGCTACGCCGTAACACCAAATCTTCACCATGATCCTCGTAATCAACATCTTCATCATACTCATCATAAATTGGTGTTGATTCATCATGCTCCTCTTCTTCATACTCATCTTCACTTTTGTCATAAACTAGCTTCACCTCTTCTTGCTCTTTCTCAACAGGAGTAATGATCCTCCGATTTGAACAATCGACAGCAATGTGTCCAAACCCCTTGCACTTGAAACAAATTTTTTGATTAGTTGCAGCAGTTGGTTTCAAAAATTCAGCACTACCTTCTTTACTTGCAACAACTTTTTGTCTTGTATCCTATGTAGTTGGACTGTTCTTTGAAGTATAAGAACTCCCCCGGTCAGAAGCTCCACTACTCAACGAAAAACGTCCACCAGAACGACTTGATTCTTTTTGTTTGGAGTTGTGAGGAAAAGAATCTCGTAGATAATAATCCGGTAAAAATTTCCTCCTTAACTCCTTCTTCATTTCGTCCCACGTTCTAATCTTCCGTTTGCCATAACGAGCACGCTGCTTCTTAAGGTGCTCCCACCATAAGGACGCATGTTTCTTCAATTTGATAGCCACAAGTTTCACCTTGTATTCTTCGTGAATATCTTCGAACTCAAAGACTCTCTCAATAGAATTGAGCCAATCAATGAATTCGTCGGGATCATCTCTTCCATCAAAATCTGGAATATCAACTTTAAAACCAAAAGATTTACTACTAACACTGCTCCTTCGAACCCGTACACTTCGAGATGTATCGCCACTTGAATCGTTACTTCCATCATCATGAAATGGATTGAAATCCAAATCATAACTTGCAGAACCACCATCTGAACCATGACACTCAACATCACGCTCAAGATGTTCGCCACGCGCAAGGCGTTGCTTGAGTTGTTGCACTTGTCTCCTTAAATCTTCTAACTCAATATCATGAGTTGTCATTGCTAACCAAAGCTCTGATAACCACTTTGACACGGGATTTTAGAGAAGTAGGAGGCAACACAAGCACACAATCGGATACAATTCCTCACCTATGGAATCCACCACAAGTTTGGAATAAACTCGTCGGCTTAAGGAATCCACCGAAAGACTAAGAGGTGTACTCACCACTCTAGGAATCCACCAAAAGAGTTTAGAGTAAGATACAAGAAGATAACATCTTCTAAACAAGCTTAAAAGCTCAAGATAAGTTTTTAATTTCGAAATTGGCTCCTTAAGAGCTTACAAATGATGCCATTATATAGGTATGACTTGGAACAACCCTCCAAGTGAGTCAAAGGAAATAAATGAGACTTGATCATTCTCAAGACATAGAAAATATGAACTTAGACTCTAATAAATGTAAGATAATTAAAGACTAGGAATATGTAGATAGGAAGGTTCTTCATGAGGATACAAACCATCAAAAACCAGCAAAGTCGAAGTTGGTCCAGCAACTTCCGTAAGTTGAGCAGTATGCCACACTTCAGTCAAACGGCCATAACTTTCTGTAGGAATATTATTTTTGAGATCCGTAAATTTAGTTGAAAACTAGACTTCAATACCTTTCCAACCATATATATTATGCATCATAAATCCTTCCCATTTAAAGCAGATTGATTCCTGAAATTGACTGACTGTTGGTGATCTCCATGTTGAGTTGGCATAGCATAGTTGGACCATTTTGCTCAAAGGTGCTGAGTTTAAGGTCTTCATTGATGAGTTCCTTATCAAGACTTCACACTTAAACTCTATACCAAAAATTCCCGTGTCATAGTGCGCACTAGAATAATGCTTCGGCTGGAGTTGGTGTTAGTTCCATACATTTCCAAATTGCGTGGTTCTAAATCAATTTTCGATGAAAATCACACTACTTGATGCAATTTTAAAAGATGTGTCATTAAATTATTATTTTAAAAAAAAATTTGGGAACACCCATGCGTGACACTGTTTTATTTAAACTCATAAATTTAGTACAGTTTTTCAATTAGAATTTTGAAATGATTTTTCCTTATAAATTAAATAGACAGTGTTTTGTAACACCACACAACCATTTCAAAACATGAATACTCGAAGAATTGCTGCTTTTTCAGTCCTCTTTGTCGTAGTGTTTTCATGCCCATGGGCATCTTCTGTTGCTGTCCAACATGATTTTCTCAATGCCTTTCTCGAAAATTCCATAACTACTCCATTTCCAACATTGTCTACACACCACAAACCTCCTCGTACTCTTCCGTCCTGAAATTCTCCATCTGGAATTGGAGAATCTTGGAAGAAAAACACCCCAAACCACAAGTCATTATAACCCCGGAACATGAGTCCCAAATCCCGCCTATCGTTCTCTGCGCCAAGGAAAACAAACTCGAGATCAGAACTCGTAGCGGTGGCCATGACTACGAGGGACTATCTTTCTCATCAAAACTCCCATTTGTGATCATTGATCTGATCAAGCTGAGCGACGTAACTGTTGATGTTGAGACGAAAACGGCATGGGTTGGAGCTGGTACAAATAATACAAGAATGAGATTAGCAGAAAATAAAGTAATCATTCAATTAATTTTAATCTCTCATGAACATGAACATGACATATGAGCGATTACTATTATATTTTAATCTCTCTCTCAACTCACTTAACTATTAGTATATCTTAAGCTCTCTTTCAAGTCATTTAAGTTGTAGGCTCTCAACAAGGCTTCCAAAAACTTTTAAAATCGAGATAAAAGTGAACACGTCCCAATAGGTACTAATTAATTTACGAGTTTCTCAATTAGGTACTAAATCATAGGTAATATTCACTTTTCAGTTACTATGAATTCACTGATGTTTTGGGTCCCCTCACTTAATCAACAAATCTTTCGATTAAGCCAACGAGGTGTTCCATCAAAAGAATCTAAGCTTAAGAGGATATTTCCATCTTTTCCTACACTAATGCACATAAGATGTATGATAAAATTATTCAATTAATAATACTAAGCATATTATTGAATTCTCATTCTAACCACATGCCCAAGATAATTAATCACTTAAATCAATCATATAAATTATTTTACAAAATCTTATGATAAATCCAAAGAAAATTACAAAATAATAAAAACTTTCCCCTTGAATTTCTTTAATGGAATCCTCAATCTTTTCTTGCAATATTCATTCTTCTTTATTTCCTTAATCACTTAGAGTGGATGGAGAAAATTAGTTAATTAAATAGACGGAGTTGGTGGAATTTGATGAATGAGTGAATTGAGGAAGAAAAAAAATTGTGTAATGTGTGTAACCTCCAAAAATGATGAATGGGAAATTCTCCTCTCAAATTATGAAAATGAGTGTATTTATATGTACGGAGATTTAAGAAAAATGGGGCAAAAATTAAATTATGTGTTTAAATTATGGAAATTCGGTTCTGGAAATATTGAACAAAGTATAATATGAAACCTGCCCAAGCCTTAGCAAGCCCATAGGTCCTGAGTTAGCTTTTTGCTCGAGATGTAATATTTCTATTTTATTTTGTTGGGCCTAGGATGAGTTTATATAATAGCGAATCTTGTCACCAGCCACCACATTGATTCTGGGCCAGCACTAGTGTGAAGAGACAAGTATCTATACCACCGCCGTAATAAATTTCATCAGTCCAAACAAACCCATGTGAACACGCCCAGGCCCAACTTTGACTAAGGCCCAACACGAGCCAGACATCTCACGAGAAATGAGAGAGGAGAATATTTATGTGAGGTTTTTTTTTTTTTTTTGAAAAAAAAAAAGAATATTTATGTGAGGTTATTTGAGTACTTTCCTGATGAAGTTAATGGTTATTGGAAATTTCCTAATTAATTTCTTTTGGACTTATTTCTCGCTAATGACGTAGCTCGATACTTAACTAGATATTTTTCTATAATCAAACAGAATAGTAATGGCAAAAGCTTATGTGCCCGGCGACACCGTGTTCCCAACTCTCATTCTTCATATTCTATTTAAATATATGTATTATTAGGGGTTTAAATTAAATTTGAGTAAAAAGAGAGTCTCACTCCAAAATAAAATGACATAACCATATATATATATATATATATATATATATATATATATATATATATATATTAAACAATCTCATATTTCAAATAAGAATATGACTATATTATAGTATTCATCCAATTTGCTCATATTAAATTTTAGTAATTAAAAATAACACATTATTATAACTTTTATCACGGTTCTAATAATCTTGTCAAATGATTCTAAGCCATGTGCTACATGAAATTTCGCGTGATTATAGAGTTGTTATTTTTAAATTTAAATAAAAATTTAATTTAATAAATTCAACGGATATTAATATTAATTTAAAAAAAATGGATAAAACTTCAGCCATGCCAGTTGTATAGTTATGCTACTTATAAACTCGCCGTTAGGTTTCATAAATATATATCATCGTAAGTTTAATATTTTTTTTAATTAAGATATATATATGAATTTCGAAAATAATTTTTAAGTTCAACCATAACAAAATTAAAATATATGGAACTCTGTTATTTATTTTTGGCTGATTATACTGTACATCGGGTAAACCTTAAGATATGGTGCACTCACTTTAAAAAACATATACAAATATAAATAAAAACATATACAATTATGAACAAAAATGTATACAATTTAATTGTTAGTTTTTTGATTAAAAATTGAGTGTAAAAAATATACAATTATAAAAAAATATGAATACACTATTGAATAAAAAATTATACACATATGGATGCTAGTTTTTTAGTGAAAAACTTAATGTGAAAAAAGTATACAATTATTAAGAAACACGTATACAAAATAAAATAACATATATACGAAATAGAATAAAAAGTTATACATATATGGATGCACCCTTACATATTTAATCAAATTTAATTAATTAAGTGATATGTAATACTCTCTCATTTCGTTTCACAATAAATTTCAGCGACTAAAAAAGAAATAGCAAAAACTTGTGTGCCTCCGGGGACACATCGTGCCCCATGAAAACACAACCTCCCTCCATGTTTTATTTAACTCTATGTATTACAAAAGGTTTAAATTACAAAGGGACACGAAAATTGCAAAGGAGTATGGTGCCTCCAGGCACAAGAGCCTCACTCAAAAGAAATTTCATACTATTTTCTTGTAATATCTATTGTGTCGCATAGTATGATATTTAATTGAGGAAAAACAATTACTTTATTTTAAAAACAAATTAATATAAAAAAAATGGGATGATTCAAAAAAGTATTGAAATTTCTAAGAGTGCATACCCATTAAATATTATATCCATTAGTATAAGAGTATGTATCCTTAAATTTTAAAAAAAAAAATTTAAATTTTTAATCAAATATTTATATTATTCATATTTCATTCAATCTTTTTAATAAAAATCATTCTCTTATTAATTAAAGCATACTTATACCTTAAAACAAAATATTATATATTTTACATCTTGTACATTTGGCGACACAAGGCACTAACCCCTCGTCCAATTACTTCTTTTAATTTTAAGCCTCCCATGATATATTTCTAAATTAATATGCCTTAATGGCTTCTATTTACTTTTTACACCTTAATTAAGTAATATTATTATGGATTAATTGTTTCTAAAGTCTTCACCTTTAATTAAAAGTCAAATTACTCCATCCAACTCATCAAAAATGTCGTCGTTTCGGGTTCACTTTGGTAAAAAATTGCATCCAAGTTTCCTTCCAAATATTTTTAGCCTCGCCGTCTCCTACACGATCCTCGAGATCTGAATCGCCGGTGCCCTACTTGTTCAGGCAGGCGAACCGCAAAGTTTTTCGAAGACTCTGAGCTTCGCCGAAGCAGCAATGCCAAACACGATCATGTGCTGGAGACCCATTTCCTCCCTGAATTTCTGGTTAATCGATTGGTTGTCGAGACCTAGCGGTTGTTGGATTCGAGAACTCCGACACTCTAATGGCGATTCAAGAACACTGCAGAATCCTCTTCGCAGATGGAGTGGGAAGAAGAAATGTGCTTCAATGTGTAAACAATATATGTAGAAAGGATGAAGAGAATCAACCAGGCCATCATCTTCGGCAGAGCTTTACCACGATAAAGAAAATGGAAATGAAGGTGTCAATCGCTAGGGCTTTTCTCTCATTGAGAAATAGGGGAAATGACATATTAACACTCCATCACCACCAAAATCCATCAGCAATGCCTTCTACACCACCAAGAACAATTGTTGGCAATGTTGTTTATCAAGAGACAGGCGCGTCTGTTATTGCCATGTTCCTATTGCTATCTGTTGTGAATTGCTCCCTCCACTCACCACTGCCAACGTCGTCCATTACGAACAAGGGAAGGGCTTTGTGATAGGAAATATTCTTCCTTGATTATGATATACGAAGATCACCAGTACATATATACAAGATTACAAGCGTAATTAACGGAACTAAAAATAATTACAATATGTACAAGATATGCTAAATATCTTTTCTATATTTGTCTACACCCCCCCGCAAGCAAAGCGTGGAATTCGTGAGCACGCGAAGCTTGGACCTGAAGAACTCAAGTTGCGGACGAGCCAAGCTTTTCGTGAAGACATCGGCAAGCTGAAGATCAGAAGGCACGAACCGAGTTTGAAGCTTGCCATTTTCGACCAACTCCCGAATGAAATGACAGTCAATGTCAATATGTTTTGCACGCTTGTGAGAAATAGGATTCTGGGATAAAAAGAGCGCACTCGTGTTATCACTTAGAAGAACAGGCGGAGATCTAGGAAGAGAATGGAGATCACGAAGAAGATTCGAGACCCAAACTAATTCCGAAGCAGCGCTAGCCATAGCACGATATTCTGACTCGCAGCTTGAGCGAGAAACTGTAGGCTGTTTCTTCGCACTCCAAGAGACTAGATTCGGACCAAGAAAAATAGAGTAACCGTAAGTGGAACGGCGTGTATCAATACACCTAGCCCAATCAGCATCTGAATAGCCAACCAAAGTACTCTCACTGGGCGAAAAAAGGAGACCGTGAGAAATGGTCCCTTTAACATACCGAAGTATGCGCTTGACCGCCTGAAAATGGTCCACCGTGGGGTTTTGTTGGAACTGACTTACAGTATTAACAGAGTAAGCAATATCCGGCCGAGTGATGGTTAAATACTGAAGTGCTCCAACAAGAGACCGGTAGAGAGTATGATCAGAGAAGGGTTCACCAGCAGCAGTGAAGGAAGCACCAGGAGCCAAAGGAGTAGCAACGGGCTTCGAATCAAGTAACTCTGCTCAAACCAGAATATCAAGAGCATATTTGGACTGGCTGAGGAAGAGGCCAGAAGATGGATATGTGACTTCTAGGCCTAGGAAATAACCAAGCTTACCAAGGTCCTTAATGGAGAATTCCTTGCGGATGCGAGAGATGAACAGGCGAACAGTATCATTACTATTCCCCGTTAAGACTATGTCGTCTACATAAACAAGTAGATACATAATAGTGGAACCCTGTTTGAGCACAAAGAGGGAAGTATCGGCACTGCTGCAGGCGAAGCCCAACTGAAGAAGGAGAGAACGAAGACGTTGGTACCAAGCCAACGGAGCCTGGCGAAGGCCATACAGGGCCTTTTTAAGCCTACAAACGTGGGCAGGATGAGTAGCATCAACATAACCCGGGGGCTGTTCCATATAAACAGGCTGGGTTAAAGAACCATTCAAAAAGGCATTCTTAACGTCAAGCTGATGCAAGGGCCAAGAACGCATAACAGCAAGAGATAAGATGATACGAACAGTAGATGCTTTGACAACCGGACTGAAAGTATGAGTGAAGTCAAACCAAGGAAGTTGGCTAAAACCTTGCGCAACCAGACGCGCTTTGTATCTGTCAATACTGCCATCAGCGAGAAACTTAATGCGATAAACCCACTTGGAGCCAACAACATTAGCATCAGATGGCCGAGGAACGAGTTCCCAGGTAGAGTTCGAATGAAGAGCATCCATCTCTTCATTCATGGCAGAAACCCAAAGAGGAGATTTCAAAGCAGACTTTATGCCTTTGGGTTCCGAGACAGCTGTGAGAGCAGAATACAGCGAATTTGCCTGCAATAAAGCAACGTCAGCAGGATAACGTGGCTTAAATATACCGTGCTGGGCTCGAGTGCGCATATTATGAGTGCGTTGAAACACGGGCGGAGCAGGTGGCGGTGGCGGTATATGTAAGGCAGGCGGCGGACTTGGTGGAGGCAAGTCGACCATAACCAGAGTAGGGTCCGTTTCCGGTGCCGGCGAAGCTTGAACGCCCTCGTCGATGCAAAACCGACAAAACGAAGAGGCCGCGCGGCGTGAGGCTCGCGTTATACGAGCGGGTGCCGAGTTGCGTGGAGAATGCAACGGTAGTAAATCCCGAAATTCAGACACATCGAGTTCAGAGACGGGCCGTGGTGAATACTTTGAAGCATATGGAAAACTGAGTTCATCAAATACAGCATGACGACTAATGTAGACACGAGAGGTAGAAGTATCAAGACATCTATAGCCCTTGTGCTGCGTGCTGTAGCCGAGAAAAACACAAGCTGAACTTCTCGGAGCAAATTTATTTGGGACGTAGTCCCTGAGACACGGATATACACAGCAACCAAAAACATGAAAAATATCATAAGCTGGCAGGCGTCCATAGACGAGCTCATAGGGCGACTTCTGACCCAACAAAGGAGATGGGAGTCGATTAATAGTGAAGACAGCACAACTGAAGGCCTCCACCCAAAAATGCATAGGAACGGATGAGTGAAACAATAGTGATAAGCCTGTTTCAGTGATGTGGCGGTGCTTACACTCAGCACGACCATTTTGAGCCGGTGTATATGGACAAGACATGATATGGTGAATCCCACAATTAGAGAAATGGGATTGTAAACGATGATTAGTGAACTCAGTTCCTCCGTCGCTCTGAAATTGCTTAATCTTAGCAGAAAATTGGTTTTCCACAAACGACTGAAAGCGAACAAAAATATCAAAGAATTCTGACTTGGCTTTCAGTGGATAAAACCAAGTGAACCTGCTGTAATCATCAATGAAAATAGCATAGTAACGAAAGCCAGATTCAGATACAACGGGTGAGGGACCCCACAGATCACAATGCACCAAATCAAGCAATTTTGCAGCACGGTGATAATTATTATTAAAAGGTAAGCGCTTGCTCTTCGCCAATTGACAAGAGCTACACAAAGTTGGAGAAGGCAATAATGAAGTAACAGAAACAACTCCAAGTTTATTCAACAGAGAAACAACTGAATGTGAAACATGACCAAGTCTATTGTGCCACAAATCAAATGAAGCATGCAGTCTTTTATTTCGTGTAACAGCAGTAAGAGCAGCAGTAGGTGAATCAAGAACATAAAGTCCACCTTCAAGCTTTCCTGTGGCAAGCAGCTGGCCTGTGTCTTTGTTCTGAATAAGAAACCGAGAATGATCAAACAAGACACGCACAGGATAATCATGGGTCAATTTACTAATGGATAACAAATTTTTAGTGAGCCCCGGGACAACAAGAACATCCTGCAATGTTAAATCACTAGTAATAGATAAAGACCCAGTATGAGATATCGATAGAGTGGCACCATTACCGACTTGGACAGAATCAGATCCTGAATAAGGTGAGGCAGAGTCAAGATGATCAATATCTGACGTCATATGAGTTGATGCACCTGTATTTAGGAACCAATCTGAAGCATCAGAGGAGATGGAGCAACCTGCCGAGAAGGCTTCGACAAGGTTGGCGGTCGATGCCTGACGGGAAGGCCGATCAAAATCCCGATCAAAACGGCGTGGACAATCGAAGGCTCGATGATCCGATTCTTGACAGCACAGTTGACAATACAAGGAGCGATTACTGAAGTTACGGGGGCCGCGTCCACGTCCACGGCCCCGATTTCTGCCGCGACCACGCTGCTGTTGCTGAACAGCGTTGAAAGCGGGCTGGACAACAGGCGTGTCTTCCACGGTTTTGTGAAACATCTCATGGCTTTGAGCACGGGCCAGCAGCGTTTGAAATTCCGGCAACGAATCCTGGGCCAATTGCGCGGTAGTGAAGTTGGAAAAAGAAGAACCGAGGCCCCTCAAAAACCAATGGGATTTGTCGGATTCATCAATGGACCTCCCAATGGCGGCAAGTTGATCACAGATTGATTTGTAATGGCGACCATACTCAGCGACGGACTGCGAACCACGTTTCGCGGTGAGAAGATCATCTTTGAGGCTTAACTCACGAGCCTTGGAGCCGTGACGATAAGCTGATTCGAGGGCTTGCCAAACATCCATAGCGAACTTGCAACCGATGACAACAGACATCGACTCCTCCGTCAAAGTAGAAACGAGAAAGAGTTTAAGGGTTTGATCACGAGCGTACCACGAAGTGTACGCCGGGTTGTTAACCGTCGCACCAGTATCAGTGGTGATGGATGCCGAAGGAGTCGGGCTAGAACCATCAACGAGAGTCATAAAGTTTTGACTTGTAAGGAGGGGATGAATCTGAGCATGCCACAACAAATAATTTGAAGAGGTGAGTTTAATGGTGATCATGTGTATCATGGTGGAAAGAGGAAGGGTAGGGGTTTCTGGTGCAGCAGCAGCCATGGCAGAAGAAGAAGAAGGATGCGGCGCAAGGGTTTAGGCTGTGAAGGCTGATACCATGTGATAGGAAATATTCTTCCTTGATTATGATACACGAAGATCACCAGTACATATATACAAGATTACAAGCGTAATTAACGGAACTAAAAATAATTACAATATGTACAAGATAAGCTAAATATCTTTTCTATATTTGTCTACAGGCTTTACAAAGAGTGAACCACTTCTGAATTTCACAAGGGTAAAATTTGATTTGAAACAGTTATTCCTGCTCCGGCGAGACTTGTGTTCTTATCCCCCAAATTGTCGACTAAATAGATATTTCTAGAGTTGGACTATATAATTAATATTGTTGGCGCTGAAATTGTCGACCAAATTATCATCCAATATTGTTGACTAAAAGAGAAATAGATTAGTGTTTTTCTTGTAGATGATGGAGGAAGGATTTTTTAGTTGCATAGATGAGAGACTATAGTGCCAAATTTTGGAGTGAAAGGATGGCGATTTGATGAGTTGGACAAGATATTTGACACGTCATTGCTAAGGCAGTCTGCCCCATGGTTTGAAATGCAAGACAATATTAAAGTGGTGGACTTATTTGCAAAATCTCATATCTTTAGACTTATTTGCAATCAAATTAAAGGTCAAGACTTTAGAAACAATTAAATCTATTATTATTTAATGTGTATTGGATAGTTGTATTAATAGGTTTGTAAATTTCATATTTTTATTGTATTAGTGGGTGTGTATGGATCCATGTGCGTAAAAAGGAAAATGGGAATGATGTGCAAAATAGAAAATTTTAATTCTTTGGAGCATATGCATGGAGTAGTTAGATCAATTATTATAATAATAGAGTAATAATTTAGATCTATATTTTGAGATCATCCAAGATCTTTTACATCCGGCTCCAATTTTATATTCGTGCGGGTTTCTTTAAATTAACTTTTCATCTTCTTTTCATAATTATTAATTAATTCAAACATATGCACTAGTTGATATATCGTGTGTATATTAATATTATTTTTTATTTTAAACGGTATGATTAGTTTTTTTAAACTTAGTCAACTCATACGGCTAATAACGGTGATCACGATGCATTTTAGAGAATTTTTTTTTCGAAACAAGCGAGGGCAGTGGCCGCAGATTTTTTTAAAATTCTTAATAGCCCAAAATTTAAGAAAATGTTTAAAAATGTTCAAAGTGACAAAATATCCTTAATTCGATATTGACACGATTTTAATTTTAAAAAAAGTTATTATCAAGTTAAATTTTTTATTTGAAAAAAGTTGATTCGATACATATATTGTGACTCGATTGTGAAAAGTATATGTATCGAGTCAAGTTTTTCGATAATGATTTTTTTAAAAATTAATATCGAATCAATATCAAGTTAAATATTTTTTTTTATTATTTTGGGCATTTTTAAACATGCACTTAGAATGTGGACACAAAAGAAAAATTTTAAATTTGAATGGTACTGTAGCAAGTCACTTTTTTTTTTTCGATTAAAATTAAATTACTTTGCAATTTTCTCATTAAAATTCATTATACGATTTTAAAAGCTTTACAGTTAATTTTAGTGATTTTGCGCCTTCAATAAAAAAAATGCGATATTGATGTGGATATATTAATTATATTTATTAACTAGACTGAGCCTTTACTGTTTACACCACTATAGAAAATGTGAGTTATTTTGGGTGGGTATTATAATCTAAAAAATGAGACAGCAAGTAAGAGGGTAATTAGAGTTATCACAGTTTATCTATGATTAATTTTGAGAGGAGAAATTGACTTGAATATTAAAAGGCCTATGCCGAAGATATTCTTCGATGTACATTTATAGGTTAATTTTACAAGCTTACGATATTGCATTAAATATTCTTATAGTAAATTGTTTAGGGTAAATATCAGGTCCTGTAAGTATGATATTTTCCAACTTTAGTTCTTTATCATTTGCAATTCTTAATTTCGGTCATTTTTTGTCCACTTTTAGTCATTTTTGTCCAAATTTAGTCATTTTTGTCCAAATTTAGTCCTTTATGTTAAAAAAAATCCAAAAATGATCCGGTATATACATTTTGGACAAAAAATGGATCAAAAAAGGACCAAATTTTAAAAAAAGAACCAAAACTGGACCAAAAGGAATAAAACTGGACAAAAATGAACAAAATTGAGAATTGCAAATGATAAAGGACTAAAGTTGAAATATGACATACATACAGACTAATTTTGATATTTACCCAAAATGTTTATAATTTAATTCAAATAACAAATCTTAATAATATAATTCACCTAATAAAAAAATGGGGACGACTATTCGCACCCCAAAATTACTGAACAAACTCTACATATTCAAATTAAAATATTCTTAATTAATATGACATAAATGCCCTTATATTAAATATATTATTAAACATATACTAAATTAATAAATATACCATGTGCATTACCTCAAGCTACGCATGTGAAATTTTCTCATAAATGAGTGGTAGTGAGGTTTGAACTATGGACCTTTATTAAAGATGGCTCTGATACCATCTTAAATGACCACCTCATCTAAAAGTTTAAGCTGGTAAAGAAGTAAATCATTTAATACTTAATCAAAATCACTCTAAAATATAAAAAAAATTGCTGTGATTAGTGTGAATTTGTGCGCGCTTTGATTCTTGGGTTTTAAGATTTTCTACAGTTAAGTTATTTAATTTTAACCCCCTGAAATTAATAAATTTATATTATATATGTAATGAAGTAATTAGCAGAATTACGAATGTGGTTGTGGAGTGGAGCTTGAGCCTTAACCTAAATGACCTTATGAATAGTTTTATTAAATTAAGAACTCCATCCTTATGCTTTCAAGGGTTCCATTTTACCATTTAAGGTGTTCGTATCCAAGAGTCTCGTTTCCATTTATATACAATGAGGGACCTACTAATAATACTCCTACTAACCCTAAATGTATTTGCAAATAACCCATTTGCCCATATTAATAAGGTGGAGGGGTAAAAAGGTAAAATTTACACATTACCTACCCACTACACATTAAATAACGATACTCCTTAATCTCCGTGCTCAAAAGCAAATGATACCCTTGAAAGTAAATGGAGGGAGTATTTTCTACTCGAAAAAGACTCGTGTGAGATCGTCTCACTTAATTTCTTACGTAAGCCGGATATAAAGTGATAACATTATTATCACTTTTGCAGCTTTGCTATGAAATTTTATCACTTTTTATTTACACTATAAATTATTCATGAAACAGTCCACTGCATCTTTATCATTTTTCATTGATTATCACTTTTCATTAACGATGTTATCATTTTTATGGCGTTTCACATAGAACCTATCATTCCTACTCCTATTAAAATTAAAATAATATTATACACTATACGTTATGTAAAAATACTAATATTATATAAAAAATATTTATGAGTCAAACTAGGGTTCACCGGTGCACCTGAACAATTTAAACCATTATAAATTTATGTACAAATTAATCTCCACCATTAATTAAAAAAGATTAAATAATTAATTTTTTAAAAAACAAAAAACTATCCCACAACCTATTTAACATATAAATTTGGGATGCACCGGTGCACCAGTTGCACCTCAAAATTATTGGTTGGGTGTCAACCAAAGTCCCACATCGGTTGAAAGTGGGGATGGCGATGGGTTTATAATTAAGGGATGGACTCTCCCTAGCATGAGGCCTTTTGAGCGTGAGGCTCAGAGTGGTAAAACCGTGCGGGCTATGGGCGGCCCAAAGCGGACAATATCATGCTAGTGGATTGAGTGGGCCCGGCTCCCTGGGCGGATAAACCCAACAAGTGGTATCAGAGCCAGGCCCCAGACTTAACCGGCCCAGCCCGGGGTTGGTGGGATGTTCGGACCTCAAACTGGATGGTCTAGCTGCGGGACTTTGTTTGAGGGGGAAATGTTGGTTGGATATCAACCAAAGTCCCACATCGGTTAGAAGTGAGGTTGGCGAGGGGTTTATAATTGAGGGATGGACTCTCCCTAGCATGAGGCCTTTTGGGTGTGATACCCAGAGTAGTAAAACCGTGCGGGCTATGGGCGGCCCAAAGCGGACAATATCATGCTAGTGGATTGAGTGGGCCCGGCTCCCTGGGCAGATAAACCCAACAAGTGGTATCAGAGCCAGGCCCCAGACTTAACCGGCCCAGCCCGGGGTTGGTGGGATGTTCGGACCTCAAACTGGATGGTCTATCTGCGGGACTTTGTTTGAGGGGGAAATGTTGGTTGGGTGTCAACTAAAGTCCCACATCGGTTAGAAGTGGGGATGGCGAGGGGTTTATAATTGAGGGATGAACTCTCCCTAGCATGAGGCCTTTTGGGTGTGATACCCAGAGTGGCAAAACCGTGCGGGCCAGTGGGCAGGCCCAAAGCGGACAATATCATGCTAGTGGATTGAGTGGGCCCGGCTCCCTGGGCGGATAAACCCAACAAGTGGTACCAAAAGGCCTCATGCTAGGGAGAGTCCATCCCTCAATTATAAACCCCTCGCCATCCCCACTTCTAACCGATGTGGGACTTTGGTTGACACCCAACCAACATTTCTCCCTCAAACAAAGTCCCGCAGCTAGACCATCCAGTTTGAGGTCCGAACATCCCACCAACCCCGGGCTGGGCCGGTTAAGTCTGGGGCCTGGCTCTGATACCACTTGTTGGGTTTATCTGCCCAGGGAGCCGGGCCCACTCAATCCACTAGCATGATATTGTCCGCTTTGGGCCGGTTAAGTCTGGGGCCTGGCTCTGATACCACTTGTTGGGTTTATCCGCCCAGGGAGCCGGGCCCACTCAATCCACTAGCATGATATTGTCCGCTTTGGGCCGCCCATAGCCCGCACGGTTTTACTACTCTGGGTATCACACCCAAAAGGCCTCATGCTAGGGAGAGTCCATCCCTCAATTATAAACCCCTTGCCAACCCCACTTCTAACCGATGTGGGACTTTGGTTGATATCCAACCAACAAAAATTATCCAATATTTATATAGGACGGTCGGTTGTGTACGATTTACTAAGGAAAAATGAATTTGCACTACCAGAGCGGTGCGGTTTTATATATATATGGAAAATCCGTTGGAAGAGTTAGCCGTTATTGAGGCGTTGTTTGATTCAACGCTGGAAATTTAAGTAAATTGGATCATCTATTTTATTTCAATATTTTTTCTTCTATTTCATTATTTAGATTTTTGCCATGTGATATAATCTATGCTTAAAATTCACTACATCCATTACAAAAAATTTATTTTTTAGCAATGGAATTGAATCCGTTTGTAATTACAAATGAATTAGCGACAAAAATAACAATTTTCTTTTAGCAAAGGAATGTCAACGGATTTATTTTTTATATTACCAACGGAATTCAACCCGTTGGTAATTACCAACGGATTACCAAGGGAATCATTATATAATTTACCAACGGAATTATTAACAACGGATTACCAACGGAATTGAATTTTCCTTGCTAAAAATTTGCCAACCACCACTTTATCAAAGGAAATTTACCAACGGATTCCATTGCTAATCTGTTGGTAAACCAATTTAACAATTGAATTAAGACTTTTACCAGTAGAATATTCAATTGGTGAAAAATAGTTTTTTTGTTGTCGTGATACCCAAAGAGTATAATGATCATTGATAAGGTATAATTTTTTTTATATTGTGAAATATCAATAAAATATCAAATGTGAAATAGAAAATTTAATCCGCAATTTAATTGGTTATAAAAAACTTTTGTTCATTCCTACAACAACAACAGCAACAACAGCAAGAAGAAGTTTTGGATAATAACCTCTTTTGCTCTTTTGTAATTTCCATTTGAAAAATAAAGTATATTATAAATGGTTAATGAAATACCATTATCACATTTATTAATTGGTTATCATTTTTTATACAATTGCCACCCGAAAAAATACTAAGGGCACCCGACATCTAAAAATAAATAGGTTAAATAGACTATTATAACCTTAATTAATTTATTCCCAAAATAAAATTTTCAAACCCTAAATTAATTATCCATGACACTTTACTTTTTACACCCAAATCAAGTAAACCTAAAATTCACAGTCATTTTGAAAAAAAGAGACTATTTGTTCCGATTGTGCATATCCTGCATAAATCAATAATTTTGAAGAGAGATTATTTAACTTTAGCATCCTCTCAAACATCATTATCCTCAAGCTCTGAAATCAGTGCATTGTTTATCAAAATTTTGTATGGCATATCAGATTAAATGGACAGATAATGTATTCTGCCTTCCTTGCAGAGGAGACTAGCATTTAATTTAATCATTTCCAAATTGCTGATTATTGATTTTAATTGGATCATCTATATCATGAAGAGAAACTTTTTTTGATCAGAAAAGGAAATTTTATTAGTGAGTACCAGAGGTACTCAAAAAATTACATGAGAGTACAAGGAAAATAGGAATGATCTCCTAGACAATACACTAAACATTATTTTAAGTACAACACAATCTAGGATTGCAACACCAATCTTGAAATGATAAATGGATTATACTCCTATTCTTAAAATAATAAAAGCACCACGCTTTGGTTCTGATTTCTTCAAACAATTTTGTTGGATCAATCTCCAAGTTCTCAAAAATCTTGCAATTTCTAACTTTCCAAATATACCACACCACACACGTCCAAATGCACTCTAAGATATACTTCTTTCTTATGTACAAGAAGACCGATTGAATTCACAATGGTGTTTTTATATGTCAAACAAAAATAAGGTAGAAAAAAACTGTCCATACACTCATTGTTTCATGAAATGAAATGAGAGAAAATGAAACTATGATTATAGAGAAAATGACACAATGTCATTGAATAATTATCTGAATTTCCTTCTTTCTCTAGTATCAAAGGGTGGGTGATGATTGGATCAATTGAATCATTTTCTGAAGCAGATTTTGGCCGAGATCAATAGACTGGGGTAGTTTTTGAACCGTACAGATGAGGGGTGGCACAATGGGGTTGGGTGTACTGAGTAATAATTTTTTTTCTTTTATTTTAGGATTTTGGTATTTTATTTTAAGTATATTTATCTTAAGGGTATTATAGTCTATTCAACCTATTAAATTTTGATTATCGGGTGCTCTTAGTATTCTTTCGGGTGGCAATAGCGCCACCCTTTTTTATTGAAATTAAATATTATCACTTTGTGAGACAGCCTCTCACTCTCACACAAGTCTTTGCTTAATAAGAGTAATTGATTGTCAAATTTAGTTTAATCTTTGTTTTTAAATATAATTCTTTATGTCTGAATATGTCTAATTTTAATCCAAAATTTAACAAAAAAGGGACTCAATCTGATAAATGGAATAAATTTGGAAAAAAAATGATCAAAATCGCACAAACAGTATTGAAATTGAGAATTGAATATAAAAAAAAGACTAAAATTAAAATCAATAGTATTTAAAGGATGAATTGTGATATTTCTCCCCAATAAAATACTATGAGCGTGTTAGAAAAATTAGTATTTTTTTTAATTCAAAAAGGTTGTCAATTCCATCTCCTCGTTGCTCCCACTCCCACATGTGGCACCCATATAACTAGGGGCATCACCCATGTGCTAAATAAATAGGGTATAAATAAAGAAAGCACATATAACGTGGTCAAGTCATACAAACTAAAGTATATTATAAATGGTTAATGAAATACCATTATCACATTTATTAATTGGTTATCATTTTTTATTGGGCGGCACAATTACCACCCGAAAAAATACTAAGGGCACCCGATATCTAAAAATAAATAGGTTGAATAGACTATTATAACCTTAATTAATTTATTCCCAAAATAAAAATTTCAAACCCTAAATTAATTATCCATAACACTTTACTTTTTACACCCAAATCAAGCAAACCTAAAATTCATAGTCATTTTGAAAAAAAGAGACTATTTGTTTCGATTGTGCATATCCTGCATAAATCAATAAGTTTGAAGAGAGATTATTTAACTTTAGCATCCTCTCAAACATCATTATCCTCAAGCTCTGAAATCAGTGTATTGTTTATCAAAATTTTGTATGGCATATCAGATTAAATGGACAGATAATGTATTCTGCCTTCCTTGCTGAGGAAACTAGCATTTAATTTAATCATCTCCAAATTGTTGATTATTGATTTTAATTGGATCATTTATATCATTAAGAAAAACTAAATTTCTTATGTACAAGAAGACCGATTGAATTCACAATGATGTTTTTATATAGTCAAACAGAAATAAGGTAGAAAAAAACTGTCCATACACTCATTGTTTCATGAAATGAAATGAGAGAAAATGAAACTATGATTAATATCTGAATTTCCTTCTTTCTCTAGTATCAAAGGCTGGGTGATGATTGGATCAATTGAATCATTTTCTGAAGCAGATTTTGGCCGAGATCAATAGATTTGGGTAGTTTTTGAACCGTACAGATGAGGGGTGGCACAATGGGGTTGGGTGTACTGAGTAATAATTTTTTTTCTTTTATTTTAGGATTTTGGTATTTTATTTTAAGTATATCTACCTTAAGGGTATTATAGTCTATTCAACCTATTAAATTTTGATTATCGGGTGCTCTTAGTATTCTTTCGGGTGGCAATAGCGCCACTCATTTTTATTGAAATTTAATATTATTACTTTGTGAGACAGCCTCTCACTCTCACACAAGTCTTTGCTTAATAAGAGTAATTGATTGTCAAATTTAGTTTAATCTTTGTTTTTAAATATAATTCTTTATGTCTGAATATGTCTAATTTTACTCTAAAATTTAAAAAAAAACGGACTCAATCTGATAAATGGAATAAATTTGGAAAAAAAATGATCAAAATCGCACAAACAGTATTGAAGTTGAGAATTGAATAAAAAAAAGACTAAAATTAAAATCGATCATATTTAAAGGACGAATTGTGATATTTCTCCCCAATAAAATACTATGAGCGTGTTAGAAAAATTAGTATTTTTTTAATTCAAAAAGGTTCTTAATTGAGGTGTAAATTCCATCTCCTCGTTGCTCCCACTCCCACATGTGGCACCCATATAACTAGGGCCATCACCCATGTGCTAAATAAATAGGGTATAAATAAAGAAATCACATATAACGTGGTCAAGTCATACAAACTAACAATGAATAATAATTAAAAAAAAACTGGAAAGTTGAGGAGGTGTAGGTGCAAATTAAGTAGTATATATAGATGTAAGTTGATATGTAGTAAAGCAAAGCGATCGAGCAGGTAAGAATATATATTGTTGTAGCGATTGAGGGTTTGAAAAGATGATGACGACGAAAATGGCGGTGGTGGCGGTGGTGTTGATGATGGTGGTTTCCGCAAGTTCAGAAAGTGAGTTCGTTTGTTGCACCAACAAATGCCTGACTGCTCAATTCTCGGAGAGCCAAGTCTGTGGAGAAGTTGACAATGGCGCCGCTTGCATCGCGAATCTCTTGGAAGAAGCGAAAAAGTGTCTGGACAGCTGCGGCTCCTGCAAGACAACTACTACTGCTTCACTCACATCGTCCGTCAATCTAAATACTCCTTAATGGAATGCTAATATCTTATCTTATCTTATCTTATGCATGCATGCTCCTTCTCCATTTTATCTATCTTCTTTTTATGTTATGTACTCCTACTCCTGCTACTGCTATTATCTAACTAGCTAGCCAGCATGAGTTTTCAAGGAAAAATGCTACCTTCTAACTTTTTTATTAATCAACATATACATAGTAACAAATATAATCACGTACAATGTCGTACATATTTAGTAAAAAAGCCTACGTATGGCGTTGCGTGAAAAAAATTATGCATTAAGTCGCGGATGTAAGCAGTTAAATTTTATTGCCTAATAAATAAAAATGTAAAGAAAAATATATTAAATATTGATTAAGGATTTTAAATAAATGAATAAATAATTCATAGTTAATATAATTATTTGAGCCCAATTAATCCAAATCAAGTGAGCTCAATTCAAGTAAAATGGGTGCTTGAAATATGTCTAAGTGTGTCTGATTCAAGTAAACTAAAATAAATAAATAAAAGCCATCCTGAAATTTCTAAATTTGTGGAAATAAAATTGAGCCTTTATATAATAATAACAAACACTTTTATATGCATCTTTATTTTTCCTTTTTCCAATCCACCAAAACCTCATCTTAAGAAGAAAATATAATTAATTATTTAAAATATAAATACTTTAACACAAATTCCTTTCTCCATATAATTCTACACCTTGAAACCCACAATTTCCACACGTAAGCATACTAACACAAATGAATAAGCATAGTGGCCAAAATCCATTAATTTATAAAAATAATTAGTGGTAAAATCAGATTTGATAATCCCCAACAACTACTAAGATTTTATGATAATTAAAAACACCAATACAAACCCATTATCTACCCACGAGAATTCTGCCTGCATATATATGCTCAAATTTTTCAAAATAAACTACAAGAATCAAGTCTGCCCAAGATAGACAAAATCTTATGCTAATCATAGAAGAAGAGATCTACAGTTAATTTGAAGCCGGAGAACATGTCTTTCTAAAGGTGGCTCCTATGAAGGGCGTCATACAATTTGGAATAACAAGGAAGCTAATTAAGGCCCCATTTTGTTGGACCATTTGAAATTCTTGAACGAGTTGGGGATTTAGCCTACCGTTTGGCTTTACCAACCGAGTTGTCCTCAGTTCATGATGTTTTACACATTTCGATGTTGAGAAAATATGTTCATGATCCTAGCCAAGTGGTGAATTTCTCGACATTGGAGATTGGCTAGGATCTAACTTACGAAGAAGAATCCGTGACCGTCTTAGAACGAAAGGTCCAAAGGATTCGAAACCATGATGTGGCGCTCATTAAAGTTCAATGGAGTCGATACACGAAAGATGAGGCTACATGGGAAAGAGAAGATGAAATACAAGCAAGATACCCCTATTTCATTACGGGTAAGACATTTATATCATGATAGAATTTCGAGGATGAAATTTTTATTAGAAGGGTAGGATGTAACATCCCATAAATTTCACACGTGTATTTTATTGTGGCCCAATTCTTAAAGGCCCAAGACAAGTTCAGAACCATATACAGCCCAATTATTTTTCCAAACCACGTGAATGAGAAGGGGAGAAATCAAATTTGAAAATTTCCTTATTAAAGAATATTTCTTCCATCCCCAAAAATCAAATCGTCACATTTATTTGTTCTTTAAAGAAGATATTCCCATGCTAATCAATCCCAAAATTAACTCTCCTAACTAAGGAAAGTTAATCAAATCCTGCAAAAGAATGTTCTTAGGGTTATTGTGCATCCCCATTGTTTAGTGTGAAAATTTGCATGTTTTAGGGTCCGATTTAACACCGTTTTGTAGAATTTATGTTTGTATTTTAGCACTAAATGGTTATTTTTTATATATTTAAGATATTGGTGCATTTGAGGTGTTATTTCGTATTTTTAGGTGGAAAAAGAATCAAAAGTGTAAAGTTGGAATGAAGAGTGAAATCGTGAAAGAATGTTGAAAAATGCATTGAACTTAGTCTTAATTTTGGTATAAATTGATTAGAATAAGCGTACTCTATCGTGTGTAGCACGTAAGTGACCAAGTGCAAAATTTATAATATCGGACCCAAGAGAGAAAGTGTATGTATCCGTATTCGAAAGATGCTTCACTCTAGAAGGACTAATCAATAAATGAGAGGTTGATTAACACTACAAACTACCTAAGAAAGCAACTAAAGATACAAAATGTACATATGAGATGGATGATGGGTGATGGTGATCAATCTAAGAAGTATGCAAGGCTTAATCACAATCAAGATTAAGACATCACCTAGACATGCAAGTTTCTAATGACAAACATCATTGAAAATGGAATAGAAGCTGTAACACCCCGATATTTCGTAACTATATTTTTGCAAGTTTTACTTTTAAATAAAATGACTTTATAAATATATTATATCTTAATTATTAAGTATCACATTTTTATTTATAATAATATAATAATAAGATAGGATGATGTCTATGCATAGTAAATAGATAGGATTAGATGATGTCTATTAATAATAAATAGATAAGATTGGATGATGTTTATCCATATAATATAATATAATAATATAATATATTAATTCCATACGTGGCTTAATTGTTAGTCTATGATTGTGATGGTTAATGTAAAGCATACGTGGCCTCTTTTCTTCCATCCATTACCAAACAATATTAATTAAAAGGTTGAGTCTATTCAACCCAAGTATAAATACCCCTCAACCCTCACTTATATAGTTAACCTCATTTGAAATGACTTATGCGATCAAGAGAGAGAGAAAGGATACAATCCGATGACGTCAGCTTGTTACCGTAATGTCCTGCTTTTTAAGAGATGCTTGCAAGGTAGGGGTAACTTCTACTCTTCACCGAGTATTATTACATTCCATGTTTATGATTGCTATTGTTAATGTGTGTACATAATGGACATGTATATACCATTGGAAAATATCTCCATATTTGCAGATTGATACTAATTGACATATTGGCGGACTTTTAGCCATCGTTGATACATGTTTATCGACTGCCACACTATTTTATTTTATACATTTTTCTTACTTATATATATTAGCAATACAATCATTGAAGTCACTCCTACTGAGCGGTGGTTTGCTCACCCCTTCCACTCTAAATGCTTTACTGGTAGAGACTACGACGGTGTATTGGGGCGGATGCGTTGCGCAAGAAGTTTTTTCATACTTTTAAATGATATCTCTTGTAATAATTTTAGATGATTTACGATATTTTATTTACTTTATTTATTGCTCACGCCTCTCTTGAGGGTTTATATTTTCAAAGAATTATTAATAAAATTTCTTCTTTTATTTAATAAAATTGAGGCGTGACAGAAACAATCACATATGTTCCCCTAATCTCCATGGCCAAGGCAATTAGATTCTAAACTTTTTACAAGTTTGCAAGCTCCTAAGATTGATTCTTACCCTCAATTCCCTTAGAAGGAACTATGATCATAAGTTTTAGTTTTTCTCACTCAATTAACAACCAATTAAGATCAATTAACTAAGTGTTATCTCATGAATGTCCCAAGCACAAGAATGGTATGACTTACCTCTCCCTACACTAACATACATGATTATATAAAAAAATGATTTAATTAAAACCCTAGGCATAATATTGGAATGACCATCCTAATTACTTTTAGTCCCATAACTTTTGTCAAATTTGATTTTCGTCCCAAATAACTTAAAATTTTCTATTTAGTCCTGTAGCTATCTCAAAATTATAGATTTTGTTCCGAAATTAATTATTCGTCTCAAATTGTCCCATAACTCCTGAAAATTTTTCAAAATCTCCCCAAATCTTGAAAGCTTCCAAAATTTGGAATAGTTTCGAAAAAAAAAATCAGAAGTTAATTTGGGACGATTTTGAAAAAATTCAAGAGTTATGGGATGATTTGCGACAAAAAATTAGTTTTGAGACGAAATCTAAAATTTTGAGATAGCTTCAGGACTAAATCAAAAATTTTAAGTAATTCGATACCAAAATCAAATTTAACAAAAGTTGTGGAACTGAAAGTGCATTTAACTCCAATTCGCAATATGAATCAAGTAATCATAGATCATGAGATAAATTCCAAAATCAATTCAATTAAACCACTAAAAATCCTACATATCTAGAATAGTCTCAATCCATCATGTGGCTAGCCTCACAATTCATTACAAAAACAATATAATCCATGACTTGCTCCATTTGAGCTAAATAATGAAGAAAATCACAAATTAAAGGTTGAGAAGCCTCCCTTTCAAACTTGGCAAACTCTTCCTTTAACATGCTTAAATCTTCACTTCTTGTTGATTTTCCCTTCTTAGATTGGTGGATGGATGGAATGAAGGATGGATTTTGAAGAAATCAGGTAGAATGGGTGGATGGAATGAAGGATGGATGGATGGAGAGGAGTGTGTGTGAAATGGGTGTGGCCTCCGAAAATTGGTTAATGGAATTGGTGTTGGAGAGCTTAAATGATGAAGATGAGGGTATTTATAGGTATGGAGAATTAAGGAAATTAGGGCACAAATTGGTTCATGGGCCTAAGTGGAAAAAATGGGCTTAAGTAAAGAAAATGGGCTTTTTGGGCTTATAATTGGATCCAGGAACCGGGTTTAATATCATATCCGCACGGTTTGAGAACAAAACTCGATTGTGGCCTAGTGGATGCATGCGCGTTCCACAACCCATTGGTCGTGGGTTCAATCCCCCATCTCCGTAAATATATGTTTGAGTTAAATGAGAGGCTATGTGAGCGCCAAGTAGAGGATCCGCGCCCTTCCTTGCCCAAAAATTCGACCGAGGAGAGTAAAACTCGATCGAAGATCACGTACAATCTAAAAAATTCTCAAACTCTATTTTTTGCATACGACAACACTTTCGAAGTTTTAAAAGACTCAATAAAAGTGTTGTCGTAGCCTCTTCTAAATCTGTTGTCTTTTCAACTGCAACCTTTTTTTCTCCTTTTCGTCCCGATTTATTTCTCGTTTCTTCCTTTTCTAATTTTTTCTCAAATACATCTCATCCTTACATGAAAAATAGCATCATTCACACACTTTACTCCAAATATAAAAATAATAAAAATAAAGAATAAAATATTAAAAATAATATAAAAACACGCAAAAATCACACAACCACAACTATAAAATCTACTAAATTTTCAAGATAATCACGCATGTCCAATTTGCATAATTTTTCTGTATTTGTGTAGAAGTCCAAACTAATCATATAATATATGGTTGGAAATCTACTGAAGAGAAGGTCATTTTGGCTCAAGAAACACCTCAATTGGAGTTTAGATGAGGAAGTTATGATCAAAACGGTGAAGTCGCGCAAGCTGTGCCGGAAGAGCACGAATCGTGCCAATCTTTGCATGACTTGTGCCACACTCAAATGGGCGAGTTATTGTAATTTCTTTATATAGATAGAAATTTAAGGAAGAGAGGATCGCGTGAGCATAAAAATCACCTCAATCGGAGTTTGGATGAAGAAGTTATGATCAAAACCATGAGGCCACACAATCTGACGATGAGTGGCACGACCCGGCAGCCCAATTTTCGGTCCGTTCGTGTTTTTGACATGAAAAAGCCCTTTTGAGGTGAAATTCAAATTTTGTCAGCCCTCAACTATAAAAAGGAGCCCTTGGGAGTCCCAAAATATTAACTCTCCACAATCCTTGATACTTTTCCATACTCTTTCCCTGCCACAATATCGAAATTAAGATTTACTATTCCATCCACCCATCCCAGAGAGTTCATCAGTGTTGCTTACTTGAGAAGGATAATGAGAAGGTTCAGAGTGACAGAGGAAAGAACAGAGAATCAATCCATACCTAGGGTTTTTCTTATTCTATCTCTTGTTTTTGAATTATAGACTTATGAGATTGTTTTCATATATGACCATGGTTGTTGCTTGTAACACCATGGGTTGGATAGTTCTAGGTTTTGAAGGTTTAATTGGATTAACTTGATGATCTAAACTAGGTTAGATTTCTGCAGTATTCTTATTTCAATATTAATACTCTGATTGAGACATATTTTTGTCTTATATGATCCGTCCTTATTCATGAGTATGTCATTGACCTATGCATGCTTATGCTTATTGCTTGTGTTATATAAGAATTATATTTGACAATCTGTTATAGGTAAAGGGGACTTAACCATATAATATTTATTCATTAGAATAATTAATAATAGATATAACACCCCAATAATAAAATATATTTATATATTTATAATAATAATAATATTACTACGTATATTTATCATAATAACATGTATTATAAGAATACTAATAAGATATATATATTGGAGTTGGCATACAGTAAGGAGGCACACCTGTTGGATAAGAGGTAAGCTCGCTAATAGTTATTAATTCTTACTACATTATATGATCCTCTCATCACTTAGACTCCGAATATTAGGCATGTATAAGTCAAACTTCTGTCAAGAGAAATAAAATCTTATAGTATTATATCTTAAAATGCTCGTCTCTTAATGTAGATCTTAAACACTAAAGTCATTTGTGGTTTTCGGTGTCTTAATTGTTAAATATTTTTATTAAAATGTCCATGCATGATGTCTTACACTATATATCATTCTGAAGTATTTTTCACAAGGAATACAACCATATAATTTGTTTTAATTTTGGACGTAAAATGAAGCATGCATGTACACGTAAAGTTAAATTTTGGTCACATTTTCGTATATCATTTTAATATATGGTTTTAACCCTTGTCTTTTGAAAATCACAGTGGTGTTTTCGGATTTTTAATTAAAATTGTATAAATCTAGGAAATTTTTTTTAGGGTTTGTGAAATAAATAAATAATAATTTAATAAATAGCAATAATTAAATTATTTAGTATACTATTTTGGAAATTTTTGGACTCACATATTTGAGTTGACATCAATAAGATATCAACTAGTAAACATAGTAATCTTAAAATAGAAAATCTATTTTATTACGAAAGTATAAAATAATAATAATAATAATAATAATAATAATAATGACAAAGAAGCGTGTGTTTTTTTATGGTCAAATAAAGTTACACGTATGTAAAGAAAAGGTAGAGTGGAGGTGTAAGTTTGCTCTCCAAGTCTTATCAAATATAAACATACATGCATGCTTACACGTATCCACCTAATAGTATAAGCATATATGCATGCGTACACGTATCTGCCTAGTAATATAAACATACATGCATACCTACACGTATATGCCTAAAAAAAGTAAACCTAGGTATAGGGTAATAATTTAACCTGGTATATTACTAGCTATATATAGCTAGTTCCCCCTTGCTCAATCATAACAAAAGTGCATAATTAGTTAAGAAAAGAGAGGAAGAGCGTTTATTGAGGGAGAAAGATTTTCCGACTCCATCCTACTATCACACTTTCCCAAAGACACTAGCTGGTAGGGGTAACTTCTACTCTTCACCGAGTATTATTACATTCCATGTTTATGATTGCTATTGTTAATGTGTGTACGTAATAGACATGTATATACAATTGGAAAATATTTCCACCTTTGCAGTTTGATACTAATTGACATATACTAATTGACATATTGCCGGACGCAGCCGGAGCCTGTGCTAATTGATATATTGGCAGACTTTGAGCCGTCTTTGACACATATTTATCGACTGCCACGTCATATTATTTTATACATTTATCTTACTTATATTTATTAGCAAGTGCAATCATTAATGTTCCCCTACTGAGTGTATTTTAGACGCTCACCCTATTATTTTGAATTTCAAATTCTACAGAAGGTGAAGAAGCATGACTTAAGTGGAATTTTATATCTTGGCGATATTTGCATGTTATGTAAAATAAACTACTTGACTTTGTATCTCTTGTCCTGGAACATCATGTTATGACTTCCGCTTATGTGCTACTTTCAGTGACGCCCATGTTCTAGGGCAACTCTTTCTATCTATTTTACCGTTTATTTATTTATCTTTCTATTTATTTTAAAAAGGAATAAATAATAATAAAGAGAATATCCTACTTAAAGAATTCAGGACGTTACATTGGACACATAATATATCTATTAATTACCATTCTAGAGGATTTGGTTTCTTACATTGTTAGGTGGGAATTGAAGTTTATCTCTTAAGTACCTATAAAGGGAAGTCTACTGCTCTAGCCTTTAATGGAATTTTGCATGAAGTACCAGAAAGGGAGTAGGAATTATTCTTCTGCATTTGAAGGGTGATCGACTTGAAATTCACCTAGATTTTTGGGCTTAATTGCATGAATTTATTTGGATTTATTTGGCTTTAATTCAATAATCAAGCATGATTTTAATGAAAATGCTATTAATTGCTTAATTACTTGGAGAGAGGTATTCTTGTTTATTTTATAGAAAAAATGGTGTTTTTGTGCTTAAAAGAGCGAGGAAGAAACGGGATTAAAAATGGGACGATCAAAAATCATAAAAGGAGGAAACGAGAATTAAATCGGGATGAAAACAAAGAAAAATTATAGCAGCTTAAAAGACAACAGTTTTGGAATAGGTCTACGACAACACTTTTTCTGAGTGTTGAGAAAAGATGGCATAGACAATGGCTGAAATGTTGCCCTAATCCATTTGAGCCTCCATACATATAAATACCTTCCTTTGCATAATTGGAGGGGAGAATTCTCATTTCTCCTCTTGGAGGCACACACACACCACACCCATTTCACACACAGTCCTCACAATTCTCCATCCATTGAATTCTCCATTAAATAGTTGTGAAATCCCTCCCCCTTTTGGGGTGAGGGATTCGTAGTTTTAAATATTTTTCTAGATTAGTAATTTATTTTTTTCCAAGAAGATGGGGACACCAAGGAAATAATGATCCTCATGGATGTAAAAACTACATTAAGGTGAAATCTAATCCTACTTATTATATTTCTATTTTCTATGTTTTGGTGGTTGATTGAAGGCATGATTATTGATTAAATTATGAAAATATCTTGATTGAATTTTCGATTTTAATTAGATTTCATTTATGAAATTCACATGCTTGTAATAATATGAGGTTTATGCCTTTGGTATTAGTGTATAGTGATTAGGTTGTGTATTGTGTATCGGCATGTCTTGTCGTTGCTTTACCCTTAGTTGCTTTGCATGATTATCATATGTGAGTTTCTTTCATTTATTACATGAGGGTTTAATATAAGGGGATCCTAATCAAGGAGTCCTTATGTTTAGAGCAACGTAAATGTACACTAGGGAGATCACTCAGGCCTGAGGATTAAACTAGTGAAGGGAACCCCATCCATGCGAACATAGTACCTTGAAGGGAATTGCAAGTAGGATCGATCCTAGGAGCTTTTTACGGGCTGTGAAAATAATCTATATCGTATTCACCATGGCCATTGGGGGTAGGTGAAAATTGTGATCGCCCTTACCATGATTAGCTTAAAAATAGAAAACAATTAAAGATGTTGGATGATTGATTATATGAGTGCATCATGAAAACTACCATGTCACTGAAAATCCAAAAATATTGTAGTTAGATTTATTTTTCCATGCATTTAATTTTCTTTTATTTTTCAACCTCCTTTTCGATCGTCCCTAGCTAATCACGATGCTATACCTAAAGGATATGAATCCTAAATTCCCTTGGATTCGATATTTTGTTGCTTGGTCTCCGACTAATAACGACCAATCAAATGGTACCGTTGCCAGGGAATTTAGTTGTATTTGTGACTTTGGGTTTGTTGAGTGGTTAGGATAGGGACATTTTTTTTGCTTTGATTTGCTTTTTTGTTTTATGGTTGTGTTTGTAAGGACTAAAGCATGAAGACATGCGATTAGTGATATTTTCACCTAAATTTTAGTTTCTTTTTGTAGTTATTTTTGTAGTATTTAATCCGTATTTATGTAATATTTGGTCGTGTTATGTGTTTTTATGAAAATGTGTGAGAATGAGCTAAAACATGTGAAAAACAGGTGAAAACGGAGCAAAAATGGAGTCGAGAGTCAAAACGGAAGAAGAAGGAAATGAGCAGCTCAAACAAGGTCCGTGTGCAGTACACGTGGCGTGTTAAACCACACGAGCCATGTACTGTACATGGCCCTGTAAGAGGAGGCCGTGTGCCAACACCTGAAACATCTACTCACCCACCCTGTGGCCATGTTCAGCACACGAGCCTTGCGCTGTCTGGAGCAAATGTTGACCGCAAACCCTAACACGACTCGGGCCGCTTAGTAGCACACGAGTCGTGTCCGTGCAAAATCTGGGGAAAATTCAGAATACTTGATAAGTCATAATTTGCCATTGTTATTTTAAGTTGAATCCCGTCTTTTTGATTGGTTTATGTGTCCCTTGCATGCTAATTATGACTTATTTTATAACTTGTGTACATCTACTTTAAATGGGTCAAATTGTGTTTAAACAGGCTGTAATTGAAGAATTTTTATTGGGCAAATTAAAAAGGGCAAAAGCTTTTACAATGCAAATTTGGGAAATACTAATGACGTTTGACTAACATTTATAGGAAATGAAACTTACCAAACTGAGCATTAAAGAGAAAGGAAAGTCCAAAGGGAATTAATTTGGATCTGAGAGTTACGCAAGACAGGGGCAGAGGAAATAAAATAAAAAGGGAAGAGATTGCAGCCTGAAGGACACACATGAAAGTAGAGGAAGAAAAGAATTTGGAGAAGAGGCGAAGTTGGTGACATCCCAGAAGAGCAATTAGACTAAATTTAGTTTTGTTTACTTTAACTTAATTTCATTTTCATTATGCATTTTATGGGCTAAGTCCCATTTCTGATTCAAGAATTTGTGAACCTCCCGCATATTTTAGCAATTGTTTGATAGGAGATTTTAATTAATATGTTGATAATTTTATCCTATGAATGACTTTTAATTTGAATTAGGGTTGTGTGATTGTTAAGGTAGATTGACCATCTATGTTTTATTTTGCATAATCCATTGTCAGTTTGCATTTTATGATCCGTAATTGTCATGACCTTGTAAATCGAGTTGCAAAGTGAGGGAGTACCTTTAGAATTCGTAGGGTCTTGGTTATATGATTTGCTACTCCCGTTTTCATAGTCTTGTAATCCTAATTTCTTATGTGTAACGCCTCATATAGTTAGAACCTCTTAGGTCACTAGGAGAGTATGATAATTTAGTGGTCGTACCCTAAATTATTTAATATAAGGAAATTTTCGGGTTGGTAGGTTGTACCATCAATCTAGGAGTTTGAAGTTATCTTGTATTGATTTTATTTCTTATTTATTAATTCGCTTAGAATATTGGGAGGGAATCAATTTCTTGAGTCAGGTTAGTTTAATAATTGTTTACACTCTAATTTTAATTTTTGGAGTCTTGAAACTTTGATTGCTTAAAAAATTTGTCATTTGGTTATTTGCGAAAGTTATATTAATTTCACAAAACAAAATCCCCCTTGTTTATTTTATTTTGTCAACCAATCAAACACTCTAGTTTAATATTAATTTCAATTCACTCCCTTGGGTTCGACCCATACTCATGCTTATATATTTAATAGGATTGAGTTGGAAAAATTATAAATATTATTTTTGGTGGGCCGGCGACAGCCTATCAATACTTCTAGAAGATCCCAACGGGGTATAAATACCCCCAATTTCAATATTTGCATAGTTTTCTCCATGGGTTTGAGGCTGCACACATATATCACACACAATTCCTTCCATTTTTCACCATCAAATTCATCCATTCACCATCCATTCCATCTATCTTCATCCAACCATTAAAATTCTCATCCAAGCGAGGAAAAGAAGCAAGGAAGAGAGGAGAATTGCAAGGAGAGGAAGGAGGAGCCATACAAAGGAGTTTTCATCCAAACTTTGTGTTGAAACCTTATTGTTTATCATAGTTTGTAAGGATTTAAATGTCTATGTTGATTTCCTTATAAATATGGTAGACTAATCTCCCTTGTGAGATTAGCAACATGAAGTTTGTTAGATAATTTTGGGATTTATGCATTTGAATTCATATGTTGATTGAGATAATTGATTTTCTATCATTGATGCTTTAGATCTTGATGTTTATGATGATTTGTGTGTTTTGTTGTTTTAAACAAGTGATTAGATTGAGAAGTCAATTATGTGATTAGGATAATTAAGTGAATCATTTTATCATACACCTCATGTGCATTATAAATTGTAAAGAGATAGAGATATCCTTTAGAATTTAGAACCCTTTGATAGAACATTCGATTTGTTGGATCGAGAGGTCAATTGATCGTTTGAAGGGATTCTCATTTTAAGATTAGTACCTAGTTGGAATTGTTTGAGTGAGAACCAACTATTTTGGAATTCGTAAACGGATCTACATCATATCCATCTCGAGAAGGAGTTTAGGTATACTTTGTGTTGGCCCTTAGTCTTATAACCATGATTCATATGAATTTGATGCATTGATCTTAGTATTACCACTTCATTAGTGTTGTTAATCTCACTTTTACTTAACTTGGAAAACCACTTTTCATTTATCTATATTGTTTGATTGATCATTACTTGTTTGATTATTTTTATTCAATTGTTTGAACAACCAATCCATTGATGATTTGTCTCTATAAAATTACAAGAAACGTGAGATCTCTTAAGCTCTAGTGTCTACCTCCCTTGGGTTCGATAAATTCTTTAATTGGTCATCCCGACTACAAAATAGCTAATCAAATGGCACCGTTACCGGGGAGGCAACCCATCATTATCTTTATTGCTTTATTTTTTATTTTCAATAAGGATTGTGGATTTGATGCTGTTTTGCAATTTTGGTATGTAGGTTGATTGTGCTCGTGAGGAGAATGCGTACTGGAGATACGAGAAGTGCTTGATTTGAAGTGTGTATGTACGTCTCACCATTTTTTTGAAAACTTATTCTCACCTCTTGGTTCGATTTAAGTTTGGGGGTTGTTGCGTGGTGTGACATACATGTTTTGTTAGTAAGCATATACTTCTCGTATTTTTTGGGGTAACTAAAAATTTTTCTCATGAGTTTGGTACTATTTTGGTCCGGTTGGTTGTGTTGAAGTGCATGTTAGTCCATAATTTTAGTGCAATTGTTGACACATTTCCTTTTTAATACATGGACCCACACAAAAAATAATTAATCTATTCTCATGGGCCCCACATATCACCTCTAATACAACTACCCACTACACATTAAATATTATTTCTCTCACTTCACTTTACTCCACTTTACATTAAATTATTATACTCCTTAATTTCCGTGCCCAAAAAAATTATACCAACTTCTATGGGACGGAGGGAGTAGTAATTTTGGTATATAGGTGGAAAAGCTCATTGAGAAAAGTGAATGTGAAGAAAGACAAGGGTACTAAAGTTGGAATGAAGATGTATGCCACACCACTCTTTACAAACTTAAATATTAACACTTGTGTTATTTTAAGTTTGGGGGGTGCATGGTGGTCATACTTGGATTTTGGAAGTGCACATAAGCCATTACAAGTAATCTCATGAACGATCATTAGCGGAAACTACAAGGGTAAGTCTCACCACTTTGTGCAAAATTAATTCTCACCTTGTTTCAATTTAAGTTTGGGGGTGAGTGCGTGGTGTGACTCACTGATGAGTGATATTTTTACCTAAATTTTAGTGTCTTTTTATATGTGTTTTCGTATTATTTTATCCGTATTTGTGTTCTATTTGGTTGTATTTTATGTTTTTATGGAAATGTGTGAGAATAAGCTTAAATGTATGATTTCCAGATAAAAATAGATTCTAGACGCGAGAAGGAAAATTTGGGAAAAAACGAAGCTTAATTCGGAATTGAAACGAGGGAAAATGAGTCAAATTAAGCAAAATACTGAAAAACACACGTTCAACTTGTGTAATTTTTCTGTACTCTTGTGGAGCTCAAAACAAGAAGTGTGATATATGGTTGGAAAGCCACATAAAAGAGGATCGTTTTGGTATAAGAAACACTTCAATCCGAGCCCAAACGAGAAAGTTATGATTAAAATGGTGACGTCGCGCAGGCTGTTTCTACTCAGCACGGTTGTGCTACTTTGTATGACTTGTTACACCTTCAAATGTTGGATGTTTTGTAAGATCTTTATATGGATAGAAAGCCAATGAAAATAGGATCGCATGAGCACAAGAATTACTCAAATTGGAGATCGGATGTGGAAGTTATGCGCGAAATGGTGAGACTGCGCTGTACCGACCCGAATTCGACCCATGCTCGGCCCAAAGTCATTTTTATGATTAGAATGTGTTCTAGAAGGTTCTAAGGAGTAAAAACACCCATTTTGGAGTGTAAATATCAGTGGGGATCAGATCTACACCTAATACACACCATTTTTCACACACTTTTCCTCTCCATTCCATCTACCCTTCATCCCATTCACCATTCCTTGATTCCATCCATCTACACTTGATCCCCTCCATCAAATCCACCATCCAAGTGATCAAGGAAGCAAGGGAGAGTGAAGATCACAAGAGGAAGAAGGAGATCTCCATTGAAGACCTTCAAAGGGAGAATCTAATTCTAAGTCTTGTGAAATTCTTTATAGATTTATCATGGAATTTGTGGATCCAATTGTCTATGATTGTTTTCTCTAAAACTATGATAGGCTAATCTCCTTTGTGAGATTAGCTCAATGATTGGTGTTGGATAATTTAGTTTTTATGCAAATTGATTTTAATCTTGAATGGGCTTTGTGTTATTTCTATCATTGATTGTTGATTGCTTGATGTATATGATGATTTGTGTGATTAATTGTCATGGGCATGTGATTAGATTGAGAAATCAATTATGTGTTTAGGATAGTTCATTGAATCATTTCATCATACACTTCATGTGCATTAATTTAGAATGAGATAGAGATATCCTTCTAGATTTATAACCCTTTGATAGAATATTTGATTAGCTTAATCGAGAGATTGGTTGATTAGGTGAGGAGAACCAAGCCATTAGTAAATTCATAGTACCTTAAAAGGGAATATTGCCTATGATTTAGTACCTAATTAGGGAACTCATAGAGTAATTAGTACTTAGTGGGAGGTGTTTGCTATGGTCTCGACCCTATGTGCTTTTGGGAGTCTTGTTGAGGGCCTACATCCTATCCATCTCGAGAGAGAGTTTAGGTGGAATTAGTGATCGCTTCTATACCTTGTCCATGAGAGATTAGAATTAATTGCAAGATTACTTAATTATCTATGCCATGATTGTTGTTAATCTCATCCTTGCATCATTTGGAACCCTTTTATCTTTGCATTCATTTTATCTTTGTTTCTTTCATTAGTGTAATTGCGTTTATTTGCATCATATCCTCTCTTCCGTCATCCTTATAAAATCACTATAAACTTGAGATCGCTTAAACTCTAGTACCTTCCTCCCTGTGGTTCGATAATTTCTTTAATTGGTCATGCCCACTAAACTATGGCTAATCAAATGGCGCTGTTGCTGGGGAGGTAACGGTCGCTAGTAGTTTGACGAAGGATTATTTAGAGTGGTCTTAATAAGGACATTTTTTTTTGCATCTTATATTTGCTTTGGAAAATTTTGTTCTAATTTTTCTTTCTTTTATAGGTGCATACCTTGAGAAGGAAGAAGAAGGAGAGCAACCCCAAAAATATGAGCTACATGGATAGTCTTCGAGATATGGTGAATAGAAGTGTTCATTCCGCTATGAACACACAAGAAAATTTTCAAAGATTTCAAATGCCAAATTGGGAGCCTAATTTGCAACCGGATTTTGGAGTACAAGATATGCAATTCCAACAACAAGGTTATGAGAATTTTGGAGTTCCTCATCAAATACATCATCAAGTATACCCTCAAGGTGTGGAAGATGGTTTTCAAGGAAATTTTTCTAGAAATCAAGATGGAAATCAACCACAACTATGGGGAGATTTTCAAGACTCCAACACCTCTTATTCCGCCCAACTTGACTATAGAGAGAAGCTTAGAGATGAGTTGATTGAAAAAATTATGGAGCGTATGGAAGAGGGGAAGAAGTCTAATCAAGCGTGGATTGATAGAATCGGAAACTTGTGTGAAATGATGATGAATACAATGGTAGCATTCAATGTTAAGTTGGATTCATTGGAGCACCAAGTAAGTCAAATAGTGTCCACCGTGGAGAAACTTCAAGAAGAGAACAACAAGCCTTCTACCTCCGGAACAAAAAGTGAATGCATGGTCATTAAGGATCGGAATGAGACTAGTTTGGGGGTTGATGAGGTTATAAAGGAAAGAAGAGAAAGGATGTCTACGTGGGTGAAAGCTAAAGAGTTGAAAGAAGAGTTGAAGGGGGAATTCGATAGATTTGTCGAGTCTCTTGAAGAGATGGTAGAGAAAGTCAAGATTCAAAATCAAAAAGAGATTCATGCCATTATGGAAGAAAAAAAACCTCCGGAAACTAAGATCATGGATTCTACTCCCCACAAGCCAAAACCTTCTCATTCTATTGAAATTTCAAATTCTCTTAAGAACTTCCATGATTTTATTGATAAAAATTTGTTTGTGGATTGTAGAAAAAAGGTTGCAAGAGGGCACCAACACTTGTCAATGCCCGAATTCTTACCGGGGGATGTGGTTGAAGTTCAAAATGCATATAAAGCCCCATGAAAAAAGTGGAACAAGTGGAAAGGGCCATTCCTTGTGAAGAACGCCTTCGGAGACCAATTGCTTGAACTATTTAACAAGAAGAAAAACGTTCTTGTGGTTGAGCGTGAGGGCACACGGCACTACTTCAAGAAGAAACCTATGATAGTGCCTAAGGACTATTCAAGACCACCATGAGCTAAAGACTATCGTCCGGCTTGAAGACGTTAAACTTAGCGCTAGATGGGAGGCAACCCATTATTATCTTTATTGCTTTATTTAATGCTTTCAATAAGGATTGTGGATTTGTTATTTCTTGCATTTTTGGCATGTAGGTTGATTGTGCTTGTGAGGAATACGCGTATTGAAGACACGAAGAGTGCTTGATTTGAAGTGTGATAAGTCACACCACTTTTTGCAAACTTACCTCGAAACTCTTGTTTCAATTTAAGTTTGGGGGGATATGGTGTGGTGTGACGTACTTTGTTTTGAAAGCATATACTTTTCGTAGTTTTGGGCTAATTTTAAAAATTTTCTCATGAGTTTGGTTGGATTTTGGTATGATTGGTTGTGTTGAAGTGCATGTGAGTCCATATTTTTAATGAAATTGTTAAGCTAATGGTGTTTGTTGAGTTTTTGAGTATAAATGAAGGGTATTGGAAGCACGAATGGAGCTTGGAGCTAACGCTTTCCTTACCAAATGCCTATTGAGGGAGTACTCTACACCTTAGCACTTCTAATTGATGTTGATTTGGATTGATGGATTAGCATGCTACTTTATGTGTTATGTTTTTGGGATTTCCTTTTCAATTAAGGTTGGGATTATTGTGAGCTAAATTGTCATGGATGATATAGAATATGTGTTTTATTGTTAATGATGGTGATTTTTAGTCTTGCATGTTATGTGTTTTTGTTTTGTTTCTTGTTTGTTGAGTCTTTATTTTATGTTTTGTGTGTTTTCTTATTCTTGTTTAGGGTTGATTTGGTGGTTTGTTTAGGGAGGTTGTGAGTCATTTTGAATATGAGTGATGACATGTTGTTGTGATAAGTGATGACAAGTTATGATTAAGAATCTCTACACTTTCGAATTGTGACATGTTTTACTTAACTTGTTCAATTTGGAGATGGATGTGATGTAATAAGTTCCTTAAGGTTCGAGCATAAGCTTGTGAGAATTTGAGCCTCAACCGTGCATACATGGTATTTTTCTTCATGAGTGGATTGGTTGTGTTTGATAAGTTAGAACTTGCTCAAGGACTATAGGAACGAGCCCGATTAGTGGAGATTAGTGAAATGATCTAAGGCCATCCTTGTTATTCATAGTCATTGCCATATATTTTCCTATCATGAACATCATCCCTAGTTAACCACTTTGAGCCTATAAGTCTTTTTATTGTGAATATAGCACATTACAAGCCTTGATTACCCTCTTAAACCTTATATGCATACCCTTTGTGTGGGTGATTGAGGAGATGATAGCTAGTAAGGTTTGATGAGATAAAAAAAAAAGAAAAAGGAAATGGTAAACAAGTAAGAAAAAGGATGAAAGAACATAAACAAGAGTGAACATGCAACCTCAAAACAAGAAAAATGAGTAAAGCAACAACAAGATGCTCAAGGAAATAAAAATTCAAAGAAGGAAGCATGATTTATAAAGAAGCTCAATTCAAGGAAGTTGATGATTAGTGCTTGTGATTACCAAAGTTGAGAAGGGAAGAAAGATAAGTGAAAGTATGGAAGAAAGTAGCTACTTCTTCGATTACTTACACATGATTAGTCACTATTACCCATATTCTTCCTACCCTACCAAAGAGCCTATCATTACATCCGAATTAAAGACCTTTTTGATCACTAATTAAAACTTTAGTGGTTTGTGAATGTAGTCCACGAGCAAGCTTATGGCGAGTCGAGCCAATCGGTTAATGAGTGATGATTTACCCTACTTTAAAGAGTGTTGAGTGACATTTATAACCTATGTGAGACTTGGACTAAAAAGGGACTATATTACACTTTTATTCTCTTTAGATTGAACTTGTTAATTTTTCATGTCATGAGTTTAATGATGTAGGATGACTTAGCATAAATTGTAATTCTTATTGCTATCGATGTGTTATTACTTATGTTCGTTTAGTCTTTTCCTAGGTGAAAATCTCTCCCCTTGGTTTATCATTTTCGTTGTTCGGGGACGCACAACACTTTAAGTTTGGGGGTGTGATGAGTGATATTTTCACCTAAATTTTAGTATCTTTTTATATGTGTTTTCGTATTATTTTATCCGTATTTGTGTTCTATTTGGTTGTGTTTTATGTTTTTATGGAAATGTGTGAGAATAAGCTTAAATGTATGATTTCCAGGTAAAAATAGATTCTAGACGCGAGAAGGAAAATTTGGAAAAAAACGAAGCTTAATTTGGAGTTGAAACGAGGGAAAATGAGTCAAATTAAGCAAAATGCTGAAAAACGCACGTCCAACTTGTGTAATTTTTCTGTACTCTTGTGGAGCTCAAAAAAAGAAGTGTCATATATGGTTGGAAAGCCACATAAAAGAGGATCGTTTTGGTATAAGAAACACCTCAATCCGAGCCCAAACGAGAAAGTTATGATTAAAATGGTGACGTCGCGCAGACTGTTTCTACTCAGCACGATTGTGCTACTTTGTATGACTTGTTACACCTTCAAATGTTGGATGTTTTGTCAGATCTTTATATGGATAGAAAGCTAATGAAAAGAGGATCACGTGAGAGCAAGAATTACTCAAATTGGAGATTGGATGTGGAAGTTATGCGGGAAACGGTGAGACTGCGCTGCACCGACCCGAACTTGACCCGAATTCGACCCATGCTCGGCCCAAAGTCATTTTTATGATTAGATGTGTTCTATAAGGTTCTAAGGGGTAAAAACACCCATTTTGGAGTGTAAATATCAGTGGGGATCAGATCTACACCTAATACACACCATTTTTCACACACTTTTCCTCTCCATTCCATCTACCCTTCATCCCATTCACCATTCCTTGATTCCATCCATCTACACTTGATCCCCTCCATCAAATCCACCATCCAAGTGATCAAGGAAGCAAGGGAGAGTGAAGATCACAGGAGGAAGAAGGAGATCTCCATTGAAGACCTTCAAAGGGGGAATCTAATTCTAAGTCTTGTGAAATTCTTTATAGATTTGTCATGGAATTTGTGGATCCAATTGTCTATGATTGTTTTCTCTAAAACTATGATAGGCTAATCTCCTTTGTGAGATTAGCTCCATGATTGATGTTGGATAATTTAGTTTTTATGCAAATTGATTTTAATCTTGAATGGGCTTTGTGTTATTTCTATCATTGATTGTTGATTGATTGATGTATATGATGATTTGTGTGATTAATTGTCATGGGCATGTGATTAGATTGAGAAATCAATTATGTGTTTATGATAGTTCATTGAATCATTTCATCATACACTTCATGTGCATTAATTTAGAATGAGATAGAGATATCCTTCTAGATTTAGAACCCTTTGATAGAACATTTGATTAGCTTAATCGAGAGATTGGTTGATTAGGTGAGGAGAACCAAGCCATTAGTAAATTCATAGTACCTTAAAAGGGAATATTGCCTATGATTTAGTACCTAATTAGGGAACTCATATAGTAATTAGTACTTAGTGGGAGGTGTTTGCTATGGTCTCGATCCTATGTGCTTTTGGGAGTCTTGTTGAGGGCCTACATCCTATCCATCTCGAGAGAGAGTTTAGGTTGAATTAGTGATCGCTTCTATACCTTGTCCATGAGAGATTAGAATTAATTGCAAGATTACTTAATTATCTATGCCATGATTGTTGTTAATCTCATCCTTGCATCATTTGGAACCCTTTTATCTTTGCATTCATTTTATCTTTGTTTCTTTCATTAGTGTAATTGCGTTTATTTGCATCATATCCTCTCTTCCGTCGTCCTTATAAAATCACGATAAACTTGAGATCGCTTAAACTCTAGTACCTTCCTTCCTGTGGTTCGATAATTTCTTTAATTGGTCATGCCCACTAAACTATGGCTAATCACTCACCACTTGTATATGATTGTTGTGTCATATGTGATAGATTATCTTGTGCAAAATAGGTCAATTTTGAAAAAACATTTCTCTCATAAGTTAGATTCGTTTTGGTGCGTTTGGTGGTGTTGAATTGCATGATAGTCAAATTTTTTTTATCATAAATTGTGGAGATGATGTTGTGAGGAATTTTGAGCATGAATAAGGTGTATTGGAAGGGCAAAAATGAGATTTGAAGTTAGAAATTGGAAGAAACAGAGAAACGGCTGCACAAGCCATGTTCAGTACACGGCCCTGTAAGGATTGGCCATGTACTGACATCAGAATTCGCTACTCGCCCAGGACCAAGGGCGAGTTTAGCATGATCAGTGTGAAATTCACATAGAATTTTGGGCTTAATTGCATGAATTTAATTGGATTTATTTGGATTTAATTTAATAATTAAGCATGATTTTAATGAAAATATTATTAATTGCTTGATTATTTGGAGAGAGGTATTCTTGTTTATTTTGTAGAAAAATGGGTGTTTTTGAGCTTGAAAGAGCGATGGAAGAAATGGGAATTAAATTGGAATGAAAACAAGAAAAAAAAGGTTGCAGCTAAAAAGACAACATATTTGAAGAGGGCTACGACAACACTTTTTCTGGGTGTTGAGAAAAGTGAGTATAGACAACAGCTGAAAGCATTGTCTATTATGATCCCGAAGTGTTTTCTATTGGCAGGAGCAGAACATGAGAACCTTTGATTCTGTAGGAGAATCTCGATCGAGTTTCTAACTCCTCGATCGAATTTTGGGGCCAGAAGGGTGTGAATCCTCTACTTCGCGCTCACATAGCCCCTCATTTAATTAAAAAATAAATTCATAGAGGGCTGGAATCGAACCCGCAACCTCATGCATGCACAAGGGCACCTCCAACCACTGGGCCAAGATCGATTCTTGGTAATACATTGTACGGATATATACTTAAACCTTCTTGCTGGAACCGAATTTCCTCCCAAAATTCACTAAAATTTCCAAAAATTCCATCATTGTCCCACATTAGAAAGCCTCCAAAAATTCCACTTACCCTTCAACTATTTATACCCCTCATTTGGAGGCCTCCAAGACCAATTTCTTCATCCATTAAATTCCCCATTAAAACACGGCCCGTGTAGGAGGCAGAGGCACGCCCCGTGTATCGTGCACGGGCCTATAAGTGATGGCTGTGTACGAGCATCAGAAAATGCTACACGCCCATGACTGAGGTCGTGTACGGAACACGAGCCATATTCTGTTCAAAATCAGATTTTAAAAGCCCGATTTCAGAATAGTTTCAAACGCACCCATTCACTCCGTACGCATCCAAGGTTTGTCCCCACCACAAATTCTCCACAAATTCTTGAGTGTACGGTAAGGTTGAGAGATTTAATCATTGTTCTTTCAATTTTTCACACCAATTCCATCAATTTTCTCCAAGATTAACCAATGTATGAATTCTTATTTTGAACCCCAGTTTTCAATTGAATTTATGAAAGTCAAAATTCTTGCACGGATTTTGAATAGTAACGTGTTTAAAGCATGTTTAGGGATGTGAAACATTGATTTGCAAGTATTAATTGAGAAATTGTTTGAATCGAGTAAGAATTAGGGTTCATGAGATACAAAATTGGGAATTTTTGAGTTTGGTTAAATTGAATGATTGTGATGTGACACATTGATTGAAAATACTTATATGATGATGATATTGGCATGAAATAGGGCTTAGGTGTTAAGGATTTGGGCATGAGGCTATGTGGTTTTTATTAGAAAACATATTGAACTGTTATGCATGCCAATTGTTCGATGAAATGCCTAAGTGATACTTTTGTGTAATTTTGAAGTCATATTTGTATTATGAGTAGTGATTGTATACTTGAAGGTTTACATGTGAAGAATGTGTGCATACATGATGAGGATAGAAGGTGTAAATTCATGAATGATTGAAGGGATTGATAAGTCTAAATAGAGGCATATGTTGGAATGAAGTGTTGTTTTGACTAGTTGCTTAAAGTGAGCTTGAAAATTCTTGAAATGTAATATTTGTTGGTGATGCTTGAGGCTATGATTATGAGATTAGATAATGCTAATGCATGATATAGTTCACACTTAGTTGAATAACAAGTGATGATTTTAATCTTAAAGCACTATCATTTCTCATAATGAAACTGAATATAACTTGAGCTTGTTGTAAAATTGTAGATGGCCGAGAGGAGAGTAAGAGCAAGGAATGAGGATTTCATCATCATCACGGATGAGGGTGAACTTGCTAATCTTGATGCGCAGATGATGCAAGATGGGATTCACCCAGACTACTTTGGGGTAGAATTTTAAGAGTATTGGGAAAAGTATGTGCTCCGTTGGCAAACACTCTTTCCTAAGATTAAGCCAACCCGATTCCAAGACACCGCAACAATGGAAGGGCTAGGAATAGAGGGAGACTTGAAGAAGTTGTTTATGTTTGCACCCATGGAGGCATTTTTCAATAAGAGGCCACCTACGTATCTATATCTTACTGCTGAGTTCATGAGTATACTTCAAGTAAAGAAGGATAGAAATAAGTTCCCCATTTTCATTATGTTTCAGTTGGATAATGTGATGAGAAGGGAAAACCCTCTTCTTGTTTTGAATGAGTTCTTTGGGTGCCCGCCATGTGAAGGCCATAGCAGCTTCTATGAAGGTGGAGGCTTTAATCAGCAAGATTGGTGGAAGAGATTGGTGAATGATGGGACATAGCAGGCAGGATATGTCCCCAGTTCTTCAAAAGGAACTGCAATAAGGAATCCGGTGATGAGATACTTGGAGAAAATTTTCTCTGACACTATTTTAGGAAGGTTCGAAAGTAGAGCAGTGGGTGAGAAGCAGCTATACATAATGTTTTGTCTATATAATGAGCTTCCACTGAACATGGCATCACATTTTGTTCAACATGCGGAGAGAGTTGCCAAGAGACAGACATCTCAAGAATTAATGTTAGGAGGGATGATCACTATGATAGCTCAAGGATTGGGAGTAAATCATGTGGGGATGGAGAACAGGATGGTAAGTGAAGTGTTGAATTATCAGCAATTGATGAGAATGGAGTTTTTATCTGTGGTTGCGAACCAATATTGCCTAAGGCAAGAAAAAGAGGCTCAATTTCCGTTACCAGCTCCAGAGCTCACTACAGTTTACACTCGAAGGAAGCTTGCTAACTTGACAATGGCTAGTACCCAACACTCTAGGGTTGTAAGAGCATTCTACAGAAGAAATAGAGAGGAAGTGGAGGAGGTTCTCTGGCAAATGAGGATTGATGAGAACCTTGAGCTAGCTAACTTGCGAGCAGAGTCGGTACCAATGGAAGGAGATGATGAGGAGGAGCCTCCACATAATCAAGTTGAATTGGAAGAGCAAGCTTCTGAGCCACTACACTTCGAAGAAGAAGAGCAACAAAGAGGCCCGAATATGGAAATGAGAGATGGAATTACATGTTGGACGAGGTGAGAGAGAGAGGGTAAGTTCAACAAGTGTATGGAGCACAGATGAGGGAGATCCGAGAGATGCAGTAGTTGCATGGGACACACATCCAAGAGCTTCGAGATGGCCAGCATCGTCGAGAGTATTATGAGGAGCAATCTCGTGCGCACTCTAACAACATGGAGGAGATGATGACGATGATGTTAAATTTCTAATTTTCAGCATCTCCTTGTGCATACATACCATGGAACATGTATCATCCACCTCTACCTCCGGAGCCATGAAGGGAGTTATTTTAGTGCTAGGCACTTCATTTAGTCTTTTGGATTATGTTAGGGATTTGATTAGACATTTATGGATTGGATTGTACTTCATTTTGTTTTGAATATTGAGAGGTTTTATTTTTGGATATATTTTGGTTTTATGCGATTTATTTTTCTTTATTTTTTGGTATTTTGGTTTGATTTTTATAATTGGATGTGATGGGTATTTGAGCTTATTTGTTATGAATGTTGAAATGATGAGCTTTAATTTTTTTTTTTGAAATGGATGATTTTTTGTGATGCATGTTATATGTTTGTGCCATGTTTTGTTGTGGCAAAATTTTGCTTATGTGTTGTGATTGAGTTTTTCATTCTTGTATAGGTTTGGATTGGTGGTATGTTTTGGGAGAGTGTAAATATATTTTTTTTAATATGAGCTATGATGCATTATTTGTGATAGGTGATTGCAAGCATGTTAAGGGTTCTTACTAGTTGAAATTATGACATGAATTATATAATTTGTTCAATTTTTAGAAGTATGAAGGTTAATTAGGCTTCTTTTTGGTCCAAGCAAAAGCTTGTGAGAATTGAGCCTCAACCATGCCTCCATGGTTAATTATTGATGAGAGGACCGGTTGAACTTAGACAAACTAGAATTTGCTCATGGACTATAGGAACGAAGCCCGAATAGTGGATCTTTGTGAAATGATCTTAGGACATCCTTGTTAAATGAGTCATAGCCATAAATTTCCTTACCTCAATATCATCCTTAGTTAGTCATTTTGAGCCTTTAAGCCTATTCCTTGTGATATGAGCACAATACAAGCCATTATCACCCACTTAAGCCTTTTATATATAACTTTTTGTGTGAGTGATTGAAGAGATAATGGTATGCAAGGTTTGATGAGAAGTTGTGCAAAAGAAAGAAGGAAATGGTGAATAAGCAAGAAAAGGATGAAAAGAGCTCAAGCAAAATGTACAAGCGGCCTCAACACAAGAATAGAAAAAGGAGCAAATCAACAAAAACATGCTCAAGGAATTCAAAAGTCAGAAAAAAGCATGCAAATCAAAAGAAGCTCAAGATATCTATGGTATGATAATGTTAGTACTTAAGAGTATTTGAAAAAGAAGGGAAGAATGAGAAGTGAAGGTAATAAAATAGATCATCATCTCTTTGATTACTTACACATATATAGTCACAATTATCCATATTCTTCCTACCTTACCAAAGAGCCTAAACATTACATCCAAAGATAAAAGATCTTTTTTATCACTTTGTGAGACTAGGGTGGCTTGTGAACATAGTCTATGAGCAAGCCTATGGTGAGTCGGTTCGATTGGTTGATGAGAGTTATTTTACCCTACTTCATAGAGTGTTGAGTGCAATTGATATCCTATGAGAGGCTTGGATTGAAAAAGAACTTGATTACTCTTTTGATGGCTTAATATTGAACTTGTTAATTCTTGATGTTATGAATTTGATGGTGTAGGGACATTTAATATGATTTTGTAGTCCTTATTATTTGTGATGTGTTGTAGTTTATGTTCTTTAAGTATTTTTCTAGGTGAAAATTTCTCCTCTTGATTATCATTTTTTGTTGTTCGAGGACGAACAACACTTTAAGTTTAGGAGGTTGATCGTTGTCATTTTCACCTAGATTTTATTGCCTTTATTTGTGATTTTTGGATGTTTTTATCCGTATTTGTATGACTTTTGGTGGAGTTTCATGTTAATTGTGAGAAATGTGTACAAGTTGATAAATGTGTGGAAATGAGCTTAAATGTGTACAAAATATGTTAAAAACAGAGTCGGGATCTAAAACAGATAAGGAAGGACAGGGCATGCTCGGACACGCCCCGTGTGTGGAACACGGGCCTATCCGAGATGGCCGTGCGCCATCGTTAGAACATGCAGCATGCCCAGGAAGAAGGTCGTGTGCAGCGCACGAGCATTATTTGGGAACACACAGAACACGCCGAACTGTGTGTGCAACACACGGGCCGTGTGCTGCTACACGAGCCGTGTAGGTGCATATTCCAGAATAAGTTTGCACATGTTCTAGAAGATTCCAATGGGTATAAAAACTCAATTGGTGCGAAAAATTAGTTGGAGAGCCACATTTAGAAGCAGTTATCAAGATCAAACACACAATTCCTCACCACATTTTCACACACACACACTTTAGATCATCTATTTTCCAGGCTTTTCATCCATTCAATTCATAGGCATGACCACTACTTATTTATTATGGATACCAAGAATTGCTGGGTCAAATAAATGCTAAGAATAAGTGGACGAAAAGGCCTAAGTTTACAAGAAGCAAGAAATTGAATTATTGCAATTTGTCTAATTCAAAGAATAAATTTCAGTGAAAAAGTGCAAAGGGGCATTTGTAGGCACTTAAATTTTATTGCCTAATAAATATAAATGCAAAGGAAAATATATTAAATATTGATTAAATATTTATTTATTAGGGAATTTAAATTAATTAACTCCTAAAATAAATAAATAAATACATAATTGAAAATTAAAATAATTATTTGAGCCCAAATCCAAGTCAAATGGGCTCAATTCAAGTCAAGTGGACCTGATTCAAGTCAACAAGTCTAGCAAATCAAGTCCAACATGCCTAATTAAATTAAATAGGTCCAAATCAAGTCCAGCGGGCCTAATTAAATTAAATAGGCCCAAGTCAAATCCTACAGGCTTAATTATATTAAATAGGCTCGTATCCAATCCAGCAGGCTTAATTAAAGGAGAAAAGTCTAATATATTTTTTTAAGGAGAAAATATCTCTTAAGTGGTTATTTTTTTCTACCTATAAATAAGGACCTTCAGTCCTCATTCCATTCACTCTTGAAAAATCTGAAAACCTGGAGAGCTCTGAAGAAACTCGGAATCTCTACGAAGATCAAGTTACTCTTCAAAGATCAATCTAGAAACGACATTCAATCTGAGATTAAGGTGCAGAGCCCCTCAGATTCAACGTTTCTTCAAATCAAGTTCATCCAACAATCATTGTGAAGTCAGCAGTGCTCTACCAAATTGAACGGTGTTTTTCACAATAAATTTTCAAGTCAACGTTTGAACCGAACAAAGTCTCGACGCCTCCGGATAAACGTTTTCAAACTTCAAGTCCCAAATCCGAGTTCGGACAAGCTTCATTCGAAGATCCAGTTCCGAAAATTGATAAAGTCAAAGAAGTCAACTCAAGAGAGGAATCAGAGGATAGCTAGAGACTGTTTACTCAATTCTCAAGTTCAATCCATCTTGGATTATCATTGTAATTTCTTTTATGTTTATTATTTAATAAATACAAAGTTTGTTGTTACAGTTATATCTCATTTTTCTTGTAGTGACATCTTGTTATCCTATCTTAGAAGCCTAGCTAATAAACCATTTTATAATTAAGTTTTATAAGGGTAGCGCAAGTTGCGCTATCCAAATCTCAAAAATCTAACATCTATTTTTTTTTTAATTTAGTTTTTATGAAAAGACAAAAATAATAACGTTAAAATAAACTTACTAATTCTTTCAAACTTTAAAATCCTGTTTACTTTTAACTTAATTCTCAAAATTCCTAACTTTTTTATATAAAGCTTTTTTTACATAAAGCAGAAAATTATAATTTTGGTGATTACTTTTTGTAATTCATTGTTAATGAGTTAGAAAACATAAGTCAAATCATTCCAGATATTTAGGATAATCAACGAAACTTATCAATTATGTTGGAATGAATTAGTGGACCAATTCCCAGCTCCAACGCCCCTAATATTATCGATTCACAAATATTAATCGATTAAGTATGGCATTAATTCAAAGTTAAAAATACAAAATGACTTTTGAAATGTGATTGATATAATTGGCCAAACAAGAGTTCTTATTTCCAACATGAAAAATGTCGGAAACTTTGAAAATACTAAGGTTGCTGCTTCCTTCTTCTTTGTAAGAACGAATTAAGTAGTGTGAATAAGCTTGCCGCTATTTCTTTATTTTTAATTTAATTTTGTTTTCTATGTTTGTTTGATTTCTTAAATATTTGAGGGAGAATTCGAGAATGGAGAGATGGGGAAGGAGATTGTAGGCTGTCAATTAATTTTGAGTGATTATTGATTTTAATTTTATTTGATATATTTAATATAATAAAAAGTTTTTATTATTTATTTATTATAAACAATTTTAATTTTAAAAATTAAAAATAATTGTTAAACTGTGGATTTGAAAATTCATCATAAATCTAAAATGCATTCAATGTAATTTTAATGACTTGATTTCTTAAATAAATTAAATCAAACACTCATTTAAAGTAATAAAATGTTGATTTTAAAGTTATTTTGTATTTTTATATATAATTTTTTTTATCCTTAATTTACTCATTCATCTTTTGGATTTGAGCTAAATATATTCTAAAAAATTATTATTATTATTATTATTATTATTATTTTAGTGATTTCGGATGTATTAGCACACCAATGTATGCCAGACTAATTCTACCCTTGAGGATGATCTATTATCTCTTTCCACTCAAAAATCTATGTAAACCCATTTAGATAAGTAATTATTACTAGAGCGGGTCTACTAATTCTAATTTTAAAAAAATTAACGGATTTATAATCACTAAACTTAGTCACCCAAAATTTTCTACAAATTCCATACAACGACGGTCTGTGAAAACTAGCGTCAACAATGTCAAAGTAATTAATCTATACGCAATCGAAAAGTCTAATTTTTAGAATGACGTAATTGAAGTTAAAATCTTCTCTGAAAATCTGTTGGGTATTTTTTAATCGTCTCATATAGAACCACTACAAGAAAATGGAAATTTAACTGCACCATTTTCGTGTCATTCATTATATAATTAATACAAAAGAAGGGAATAATGTTATAGTGGTTTGATTAAATATTAAATGATTCATCTCTTTATCAATTTAAATTTTTAGTTGAGGTGGTCATTTAACATGGTATTAGAGTCATGACCTAATAAAAATCTAGGGCTCGAATCTCACCGCTACACATTTATAAAATAAAAAATTCCATTCGATTTACGTGACTGAATGTTTTGTTGTATTACGGTTCGAACCTCACCGTCACTCATTTATTCACAAAAAATTGAATCATTCATCTTTTTTCATCTTTCTTTTTTCTTTTTTAGATTATCATTTTTTCATCTTTCTTTTTTCTTTTTGAGATAAATGGTGGCAACGAGGTTTAAACTCTAAACTTTGCTAGTTTATAATTCTAATACCATATTAAATGATAATCTCATACTCCATAAAAGATCATTAAGCTGATAATAAACACACCAACACTTGTGTAAATCGAGTTTACGATGTAAGCCTTGTGGTCCCCCTTCGAATCCTATATATCCTATGTGTATTGCTAGAATATTTAAATTAAAGGGAACCACATGGTTTACAAGGGTTTATGATGTAAACCCAGTTCATAAGAGATTAACTTGATAATAAATAGAAGCTAGTAACAATTACTATTACTTACTCCGTCTATAACATTAATGGTTGAAAATTTTCAAAGTTATAGAAGGTTTAAAAAATATGACTGAATTTTGAAATATCTTTTTATATATTCTGAAAATTCAAGAATTTAAAATTTTCTCGAAATTTCATAAAGTTTTTAAACAATATAAATAAATGTTTTTGAAATACATTTAAAATTATGGAAATCTAACGTAGTACTGAAAAAAGCGATTCGACTAGAAAAAAAATTAGGGATAATATCAATTTTGGTCCTCTGTAATTTGCCAAATCAAACTTTAGTCCTCAAGTTTGGTAATTTTTCAAAAGTGGTCCTCCAGTGTCTGCTTTTAATCATTTTTGTCATTTTTTGTCATTTTTGTCCACTTTTAGTCCTTGTTTGGCCTATCCTAGAGGACCAAAAGTGGACAAAAAGGACCAAAAGTGGACCAAAAAGACTAAAAGCGGGCCTCGGAGGACCACTTTGGAGAAATTACCAAACTTGAGGACTTAAGTTGGATTTGACATATTTTAGAGGACCAAAATTGATATTTTCCCAAAAAAAATTATAAGTTCGTCTTTTAATTGATTAACAGAATATTTTAATTGATTAGACTATAAATGCGGCTCGGATTCTCTGTGTCATTTAGTACATCATATCTTGTGTCACACCGTTAGATGATCGACAGTAGGAGAGAGGAACTATACCCTAATCCTTAAACCCTCGGGCAATGGTTGGATTTATTTCCCCCTCTTACGTGTCAATCAATTAACGTGTGGCATTGAAGAAGATACACCAAAACGGCGTAGAAGATCCGGTATGCTATAAATGTTCATATGCAATATCTTTTAAAAATAAAAACTATAGCAAATTAGTACACTCGTGATAAACCATCAATTTATTAGAAAATATCGATTGAACATTATTCGAAAAATGATGCCAAACCCCCACCAAAAAAAAAAAAAAAACACGTTTTCTACTGATCACCATCCTGAATCTTCCTTTAATTAATCTCTGTGTCTATATTTATGCACTGGTGGAATGCTTTGTTGGTGCCTGAAGAAATTCTGAGGATCAACAGCTGTCTTCACTCGAACAAGGCGATCGAAGTTGTTCTTGAAATATTTCCTACCCCAAATGCTTGCTTGTGCATAACTCGTCTCTCCGACATCATTATTCACTCCAATGTCGAGATCTCTGTAGTTCTGGTATGTAGTCCTTGGAAACTTGGACACATATGGAGTCATGTAATAATACGCCCTCCTAACCCAACTTACATACTTGTCTGAATTTCGATCATCGTCTTCCTCCCAGTTCGCCGTCTGAAAGAATTTGAACAATTTACCACCTCTGTGAGGCACCGGGATGGCGGATTCGGATATTTCATCCATTCTTCCGCCGTATGGAATGAACCCCATCAATGACAGCCTTGCTTCCGGTTCGAGATAGAATCTCATCAGCCCTTCTAGAACTTTCTCTGGGATGGGAGTCTGCACGTAGTCTGTTTTTTGTTTCAAGTATGGTTTAGGGGGCTGAGTCCGGTTTAATAACGACTCGGGTCGGTCTATCGGGTGGTTGTCGAAATATAGAGCCGATTGGATCCAGCTCATCTCGGTGCAGTCTTCTCTCGCTAACCCTAACTCGGGAAACTTCTCTTGCATCATTGTTAGTAATTTTTCGACCCCACCTAGGAATACCGAAAAAAAGGTACCCACAACAGTGTTGTTACTTTGTCTATTAAGGATAAAGAGGGTTATGTCCTTGTCTAAACGAGGCGCCACGTATTGCCAACGATGAATGAGTTGAGTTAGGTTTTGTTCCAAAGAACGTTGGATACTGAAGACGGTGACTCTTTCCGGAACATCAACTAGTTGAAGCTTCCATGCAACAATGACACCGAAGCTGGCACCGCCACCGCCTCTGATAGCCCAGAACAGATCCTCACCCATTGATTTCCTGTCGAGAATTCTACCATTTACATCAACTATTCTTGCGTCGACCACATGGTCTGCAGCCATGCCGTATTTCCTTATAAGTGTGCCGTAGCCGCCTCCACTAATGTGGCCGCCAACACCAACAGTTGCACAAAGGCCAGCTGGAAACCCTAGAGTAGGGCTTTTCTGAGCGATGTTGTAATATAATGCTCCAAGTGTTGCACCACCTTCAACCCACGCGGTTTTCGCCTCGGCGTCAACTGCTATACCACTGAGCTTGATCAAATCAATGATCACGAACGAGACTTTCGATACAGAGGATAGTGCCTCTAAGTCATGTCCACCGCTTCGTGTTCTGATCTCCAAGTCGTTTTGTCGGGCGCAGTGGATGATGGGGGGGATTTGGGATTCGTGTTCCGGGGTTATAATCACCTGCGGTTTGGGTGCAGAAGCTGATGTGTATCTCAGATTCCAGATGGGGAAGAGGAGCACAGAAGAGTAAGATGGGGTTGTTGGGGTGTAGATAAGGTTGGATATGGAGGTGTAGTTTCGGAATTCTTGAGAAAGGCATTCAAGAAAATTTTGGTGATTATCAGCAGAAGCTGGTGATAAGCTACAAAATACGAGGAGGAGGATGCATGTGGCTGCAATCTTCATAATTTAATTTAGATAAGTCCTTAGTATATGACTATGAAATTTTTTTTTTTGTGGGAGATAAGATATATGTAAATTCTATTTATAAAGGATATATTCTAGGGGTCAAAGTCGACAATACATAGTACCATAACTTCTAGATACAATTTTTAGTATTCTCTCCTGTAAATTCTGTATCTTTACTTTAGACATGTAACTCAAAAGAAAAGTTACTTTTTTTTTTATTAATTTTAATAACTTTTGAGGATAAAGTTGTACTCCTTTTGTTCATTGTTAATCTATAGGTTTGCTTTTTATACATGGATTAAGTAATATTATTATTTTGTAGGTAGTTGTAATATTAGAGTGTGGATCCCATTTTTTATTTGTACTAGTACAGGCTATAGGTCCCATAATCTAGAAAAGAAAATTGATAGATTAAGAGTAGACGATTCAAAATAGTAAAATTGATAGATTAAGGATGGACGGAAGGAATATTTTTTAGATAAATAAATAAAAAGTAAGTTTTGTATGTTAAGTGAAAATGATATTTTTTTTAAATATGTTGGATTGAAAGGTTATTTGTTTTGAAATATTTACTATTTTTATAGGTCACGGTATAATGAAATAGATAGATTAGGAAAGATAAGTGGAACACTTATTGGAATGGAAAAACTTATTGGAATGGAGAAAATACCATTTTAATTTTGTGTTTTAGTGTTTTTTTTAGAGCTTATTATACTCCTTTTCTTTAAGTTTTTTCAATTTGGATCATCTATTCCCTCCTACATCTACTATTTTATTTGTCAATCACGTGATACGTGTCACAATTATTCCCTAAATTACAATTAGATGTATTAGAGGTTTAATTGTCATTTAGTAGGGTATAGTATTTTTATTAAACTTAAATAAATTATATAACATGGAGTGGAAATACAATTTGGAATGGAGATCCGAACCCAAAATTCTTATTGTTAATTCTTTCGAAATTAATTTGACCATTTCGAATGTTAAAAAAAATGTTATTAATTATGTTTCATAAATATATTCACAATAACTCTTTGTCTGTCCAATTAATAACTCTTCGTCAGCCCAATAACTTTCCCCGTCCATCAATAAGATAATTATTTTGAGTATTATTTATATTAGTGGTGAGTGGTAAATCATGTCTGAATCTCTTTTGATATAAATGGAAAATGAATATTTTTAGAATGTACTATCAAAATAGGAAAATAAATATATTTTATCAGTGGATGAAGTGTTATAATTTCAATTTACACTCCTTTTAAAGTGATAACATTTTACAATGATAATATTTTATAACAAAAGTAATAACTATTCTAAAAAATTATCACACAGAATCAACCCTAAAATCAAAACTATTAGTTGAGTGTACATAAGCTTTGTGCGAGTGCACGAGAGACTCGGTCATCCTAGGAGAAGAATCCGTTGATCATTGACGGATGATTTTAAGAAGTCAACTGCAGAAAATATAGGCCTATTTTAGTCAATTTTTTGTTTTTGTTTTTATATATCCCTAAGGCCATAAATTCAAACAACCTCAACACTCATGTATTCATATTTATTATCTAATTAATTTATGACAAAACTTAAAAAAGAATAAAATATGATATTAAATTGATGATACTTAATGGATGGAAAATGATATTCAATAATTTATTTTATGAATAATTTATAGTGGGAATAAAAAAATTAATAATATTTTTAATGAAAAATGATAATATCTTTTTGAAAAGGAATACTTCCTCTTTCCATAACTTATCTTCACTTCACTTTTATGAATATTAAGAAAACTTGTCTATTAAGTATTAACTTACACTAAAAAAACTATTTTTTACCAATGAAATATTCCGTTAGTAAAAGTCTCAATTCCATTGTTAAATTAATTTACCAACAGATTGTATTCCGTTGATAAAATAGAGAATAAATTTGTGGCATTCCATTGCTAAAGAAACCGTTGATAATTACCAATTAAATTTGTTGGTAAATTTCGTTGGTAAAAAATAGTTTTTTTAGTGTTACTTTTAGAAATAATTTTATATTTTGGATAATAAAAAAATGAAGGATCCTATGTGTCCCATAAAGTTGTATGTTGCGTTATTTTCTACTTACTTTTGTCTGTTCCCAATTGTTCATTTTTAGACCCACATAAAAAAAATTTCAAACTTAATAATCTTATAATATAATATAATTTTAAATTTCTCATCTACTCCTTAAATGCATAGCATATTTTATAATTTTACAAATATTTATTAATTTAACAAATATTTGTGTGAATCCTAAATACTACTCTTTTATATATGAAAAATTTCTTTTTAGAGAAATATAATTTAACAAACATTTAAGTGAATCCTAAATACCGAATACTCTTTAATATATAAAAATTTTCTTTTTAAAGAAATAAACTATTGCTCTTTGAAATAGAAATAGTACTATTCAAATTCTTGCACCTTAATTTACTGATTATCTCTAATACATTAAAAAAAATTTAAGAAATGAAATATTAATTTTTTGAATAAAAAATATTACTCCTTTTGCCCGGGCAAAGGTGGACGTTTACTTTTTGTACGTCGATTAAGAAGTATTATTATTTTATATATATTGTGTAGTTGTATTTGAGGGATGTGATGGGTAATGATGGACCTTTTTTTATTAAAAGTGGAAAGTGAGAATCTTTGAATGTGACGCCCAATATAGTAATTAAAATGTGGACTTTTCGACATGACGGTGGTAGTAGTATTTTAAAATTTTGATATGTTATGATTTGTTATATTCTTATTAAGTATATATAATTTTAGGAGTAAATTTTTTATTATAAAAAAATAATTCATTTCTTTTTTAAAAAGTACTCCCTACATCCCGTTACAACGTACGCGTTTGCTTTTTGCACGTTGATTAAGGAGTATAATATTTTAATGTGTAATAAGGTGAGAGAAATAATATATTAATGTAAAGTGGGTAGGTGTATTAGTATGACATGTGGGTCCATAGAGAGAGAAGTAATTAATATGCGTGAGTCATCTTTACCAAAAAGGGAAATACACACTTTGTATTGGGACGGACCAAAATGAAAAAATGCGTACGTTTCAATGGGACGGAGGGAGTAATTTTTTTAGGTTTTAAAGAATAATTTTGCAAAAACAAGGTTTATGATGGACTAAATTATCACTATACTCATTCTAATAATTTATTTAATTATTACTTAAAATACCAAAAAAAATCATTAATAATAATTTCGAAAATAATTTTTCTTAAATTCAATGGAAATCAAAGCGTGAAGATGAGTTTGGGAATTGTGGGAGTACTTCCCCGCTCAAATATTTCCTTTCAAATATTTTATTCTCTTCTGTAGAATTCCCATCTATACGCTAAATTCCATGAGGTATATGATTGTCTGAGGTAAAGTGTGGTTTAAAATGATGAATAATGATAATTTATAAGATTTTTTTAATTTGGTATGATATGTTTTAATTTTGCTTGTCTAAGTAAATATATAAAAGGTGGGTGGTAGATATTAATTTATAAGAATTTTTTTTTGAAAAATTCATTATTAATGAATAAGAGATAGATATATTCCCTCCATCTCATACCACCATTCACATCTTCCTTATTTATCAACTCCGTAACACTCTTCATATATTTCCAAAAAAGAAACATCACTTTATTCAAAAATCTCAAAAAAAAAAATTACTTTCAATTTTATCATTCATTTTTTAACACTCATCATTACTTTATTATGTTTTATTATCTAAAAATACTACAATACCCTTTAAAGCCAACAAAATTAATCCAAAAGTACAATTTTTTAAAAAAATAATATTGTACAGTAAGTGAGAAAATGGTCAGGACGGCGGGAGTGTTAAATAGATGAATGAACATTAATAAAATTTATAGGTGTGATATATATATATATATATATATATATATATATATATATATATATATATATACATACATATATATACGGTACATATTCCCTCATAATATGCAGATGCATTATATTTTATAAGAAAATTAATTAGATAATCCAATATTAAATGCATATGCGTATACATTATATCTTATAAGAAAATTAATTAGATAATCCAATATTAAATGCATATTGTAATTTAATAATGAGGTTGATCGGTGACATTTTCACATAAATTTTAGTATTTTTATTATGTATTGTATTGTGTTTTTATTCATTTTGTATATCATTTGATGGTATTATATGAAGATATAGAGATTTGTACTTTGAAATGATAAATGTGTGATTTTAATGAATAACTGCCATAAATGCGAGATATTTGTAAATATTTAGAGAATTGATATCTTGGTGTAATTTGTATAATTTTTAGGTAAAAATGGATTGTAGACGCGATGAGGAAGATGTGGGAAAAACGGATCTCAATCCAGAGTTTAAACGAGGGAGAACGGACTGAAAACAACCCAACTCGAGTTGCAAAGTGCAACTCGAGTTGCCAACTTGAGTCGAGTTACACTCCAGAATGTGTCCAGAAGCCCAACTCGAGTTGCAAGGTCCAACTCGACTTGCAACTCGAGTCGAGCTGAAGCCTGCAAAAATTCCAGTTTCCGATTGAGCCAACACGACTTGACAAGCGAGAGCTCGAGTTGTCAACTCGAGTCGTGTTGGGTACTGTCTAACTCATGTTGCAAGCCGTGCGGAGCAGAGAAGGTGTCCAGAGAGCCAACTTGAGTTGAAGGTCCAACTCGACTTGCAACTCAAGTCGAGCTATGCTTAAAAATAAAAAAAAAATTAGGAAGCTTCCAGGGAGTATAAATACATGTTTTGATCACAAATTACAGGAGAAATCCTTTTGGATCAGTTTCCACACACACTAGACACCTAAATCACACACATTCATCTCCATCTCTTCCATCCTTCACTTCATCCATCTAATCCACTTGATTTTCTCAAATCCTTCCATAAATCCATCCATCCACCAATCTAAGAAGAGGAATTCATCGTTGGTTGAAGATATAGCATGATCAAGGAGGAGGAAGTTCACCATCAAAGGGGAGTCAACTTACCTTTATTTTGTTATTTTCTTCATTATTTGGCTCAAATGAAGCATGCCTTGGATTGTAATGAATTTGTAATGATATTTAGTGGCTAGTCCTCATGTGAGGCTAGCAATATGATTGGTTAGGGATTATGTAGATTTTGCATACCACATGTTTGATGAATTGATTATTATGAATATTTTCTATCATGAATGCTCATTCTTATTTTATGTATAATTTGTGTAACTAAATTCTCTATTCATAGTTTTAGGATGGTGATGAGTATATTTTCACCTAAATTTTAGTATCTTTTTATGTCTATTTTCATATTATTTTATCCGTATTTATACGTAATTTGGTTGTGTTATGTGTTTTCATGGAAATATGTGTGAATGAGCTTAAATGTATGTAAAACAGGTGAAAACAGAGCAAAAATGAAGATGGGAGCTAAAATGAGCAAGAAACGAGCTCACAGGACCCAACTCGAGTTGCAAGGTGCAACTCGAGTTGCCAACTCGAGTCTAGTTGGGGTCCAGAAATTATCCAGTGAGCTTACTCGAGTTGCAAGGTCCAACTCGACTTGCAACTCGAGTTGAGAGAAGGTCGACTTAGGGTCCAAAAATCATCCAGAGAGCTTACTCGAGTTGCAAGGTCCAACTCGACTTGCAACTTGAGTCGAGCTAGGAGCAGGGCAGGTGCAGAAATTGTACAGTGAGCTAACTCGACTTCCAAGCTACAACTCGAGTTGCTAGCTCGAGTCGAGCTGCCTTTCGAAGAATTTTCAGTTTCAGAGCCTCGCAACACGACCGAACAGGTGGGTGCACAAGTAGCCAACACGAGTCAAGCTACTTTAACTCGAGTTACACACAACGTGACTCGACTCGTGTTACAACTCGAGTTGGATAAGGCCAACTCGAGTTGCATGTTTTTCGGCCAAAAATCCAGATTTTCACCTGTCTATGTGTGTAAGTGTGTGTAAAAGGCCCAACTAATGTTAAATTCGTGGCCCAATTTGGAGAGGGTATAAATAGCCTCAAGTTCAACATTTGAAGAGAGATGGGAGACTCCACCAAGTGTTTGCACCAAAACACATAGATCACACACCATTTCCACCAATTCACACCATCATCTTCATCCATTCTTCATCCACTCCATCTACCATCATCCCACCATCAAAACCTTCATCCAATTGAAGAAAAGAAGCAAGGAAGAGAGGAGAATTGTAAGGGAAGGAAGGAGATCACCATTGAAGCACTTCAATGGAGTTTTCATATATACTTTGTAGTTAAACCTCATAGTTTCATCATGATTTGTATGGATCTTAATGTCTATGTTAATTTCCTTTTGAATATGGTAGGATAATTTTCCTTGTGGGATTATCAGCATTAGAGTTGTTGGTTAATTTTGGGAATTTGTGTATTTGAATTCATATGTTGATTGGATCTATGATTTTCTATCATTGATTATTAATTGTTTGATTTGTATTGTTGATTTGTGTGGTTAATTGCTATGACATGTGATTAGATTGAGAAATCGATTATATGTTTAGGATAGTTGATTGAATCAAGTCATCATATACTTCATGTGCATTATAAGTTGTAAAGAGATTGAGAAATCCTTTAGAATTTAGAACCCTTTGATAGAACATATGATTGGTTTGATCGAGAGGTTGATTAATAATGTGAAGGGATTCTCATTTCAAGCATAATACCTAATTGGAATTGTTTGTATGAGAACCAATCCATTGATCTATTTGATATTCATATCCTATCCATCTCGAGAGAGAGTTTAGATGAACTTAGTGTTGGCCCTTAATCCTATATCCATGTTACATATGAATTTGATACATAATTCCTAGAATTACCACTTCTTGATTGTTGTTAATATCACTTTTAATCAATCTATCTTGTTTGTTTGATCATTACTTGTTTACTTGCATTAATTACTATTTTCTTGTTTGTTTGATAAACAACCCCTTTGATGATTCATCTCTATAAAATTACAAGAAACGTGAGATCACTTAAGCACTAGTACCTCCCTCCCTGTGGTTTGATAAATTATTGAATTGGTCATCCCAACTACAAAATGGCTAATCAAATGGCGTCGTTGCCGGGGAGGCAACGGTTGCTAGTAGCTTGAAGAAGGAACATTTTGAGTAATCTTAATAGAGATATTTTTTTATCTGTTTATTTGTATTTACTTCTGAAAATTTTGTTCTAACTTCTTATTTGAAGGTATATGCAAACAAGGTCAAAAGGAAAACAAGTAGAACCTATTGATTTAGAGATTAAATACACTTTTCGAAGAAGGAGAGAGGAGAACAAAACCAAAAAGAGTGATCTAATGGAGAACAATCAAGATGAACATGTTGACGTTGAGTATGATGGAGACGGAGTGCAAAATGTGCAAGACAATGCACAAGCACCCCAAGTCAATGCTAATCCTCCTCAACAAGCTCATCAAAATTTTGGAGGGCTTAACAATCAAGCTTTGCTTCAACAAATGGTGCAACAAGCTATGCTTCAACAAAGTTTTCAATATGCTTATACACCACCACTACCTCCGGTGCATCGAGGGCCTCATATTGATTCAAGGGTGATCCGGAATTTTTTTATGCCAAGGGCAATGCCGCAAATGATGGGCCTACCAATCAATGCCAACAATTTTGAGATTAAGGCTGGCCTAATCAACATGGTAAGAGACAATCAATTTGGTGGTTTACCGAATGAGGATCCTAATGCACATCTAGCTCAATTTATTAAGATTGCCAATACTGTGAAGATAAACAGGGTGAGCGATGATTGTCTAAAGATGAGGTTGTTCTCGTTTTCCTTGAGAGATCATGCTAGAACATGGCTCTCCACTATTACACCTGCTACGTGCAACACATGGGATGAACTTGCCCAAATGTTCTTGAATAAGTATTTTCCTCCTTCCAAGATACTTCAAATGAAGAGCTTGATCACTCAATTCAATCAAATGCCTCAAGAGAGTTTATATGAAGCATGGGAAAGGTTTAAGGATATGCTTCGCAAGTGTCCATAACATGGTTTTCCGGAGAATCAACAAGTTGGATTTTTCTATCAAGGATTAGTAAATGGTCAAAGAGTGCTTGTTGATGCTTCGGCGGGTGGATCCGTGCTTGGAGTAACTCCGAAAAGGACTACAAGAATTTTTGATGAGAATGCTGCAAATGTCTACCAATGGCCATTGGAGAGAGTTAGTGGATGCTATGGGTTTGAGAGCTTCGATCAAGGGCAACAATTTAGTGTGAAAAGTGCTAGTGTGGAATCAAGTATGCCAAGTGTTGAAATAATAGCAGCGGAGAGCTTGAGTAAAGGTATGAATCAAGGAGTTAACATGGTGGAAGGGCAAGTAGAGCAAGGGGTTCTTCCTCCGAATAGTGTTAGTGGAGAACAATGGGCTATGACAATGCCACAAGTGAAAGATGTGCAATACATGCAAGGAAGGAATTACCAAGGTAACTATCAAAACAATTACCAAGAAAATTTCAACCACAACCAAGGAAACTATCCACCAATGAAAGGAGGCTTCAATAGTCAAGCGAGTGGAAGTTCATATCCACAACAACAAAGGAGGCAAGATAACTTCTCTTATTCTAACCCGGGCAATGCGGTGGCATATCCTCCGGGGTATCATCTGGGAGCTAAAGCACCAAATCAAGAGGGTAAGGCAACAACCGAAGAATTGATTGAGAAGTTGATTGCATCTAATAAAGCTCAAGATGAGACAAGACGAGCTCAAGATGAATTGAGAAGAAAGGCCGATGAAGCTAATGATAAGAGGTTCAAAGCCTTGGAGTATCAAATGGGGCAAATTGCCAATGCGTTGAGCGCGAATGAGAAAGGAAAATTTCCTTCTACCCCCATTGTGAATCCAAAGGAACAATGCAAGACAATTAACTTGAGGAGTGAAACTAATTATGAAGGACCTTCAATACCTTTGGAAAATGATGAGATTGAAAAAAAGAGAAATGAGGAAAAGTTGGTTGAGGAAGAGCAAGTAGAAGAAAGTGAAGTTAAGGCTAAAGTGAATGATGAACCGGAATTGATTGATAATAAGGTTGTTGAGAAGAAATGGGAAAGAACAAAAGCATTGAAAAAGAAAGAGGAAGAAGTTGAAGTAGAAAGGGATAGTTGGGGGATACCAAAAACTCAAGTGCCTATTCCTTTTCCACATAGATTTTTGAAGAAGGGACTTGATGAAAAGTTTGCAAAGTTTTTGGAGATCTTCAAGAAAATTCATATCAATATACCCTTTTTGGATGCTTTGATTCAAATGCCTCATTATGCCAAGTTTTTGAAAGACATCATGGCAAGAAAAAGGAGCTTAGTGGAGAATGAGACTGTCAACTTGACGGAGGAGTATAGTGCCATAATTCAAAAGAAGTTACCTCCAAAGCTCAAAGATTCAGGGAGTTTTGTCATACCATGTGAGATGGGTAAGAGTGAAGTTCATAAAGCTCTTTGTGATCTTGGGGCTAGTATAAATTTGATGCCTATGTCTATCTTTAAGAAACTTAGTATAGGGGAAGTAAAGCCTACGTCCGTTACATTGCAACTTGCTTATATGTCTTTGACTTATCCTAATGGAGTAGTTGAGGATGTGTTAGTTAAAGTTGGAAAGTTCATATCCCCGGTGGATTTTATAGTGCTTGAGATGGACGAGGATGCAAATGTTCCATTGATTTTGGGACGTCCATTCTTGGCCACGGGAAGGGCTTTAATTGATGTGCATAAAGGGGAATTGACTTTGAGGCTGAATGAAGAAGAAGTTATATTTTCTTTGAGAAATGCTATGAGACATCCAGATGAGAAAGAAGAATGTAGAAGGATTGAATTGATTGATGAGATTGTTCAAAAGAACTTGTCATTTTTCCTATCCAAGGATTCTCTTGAGACAAGCATAAGCCATTCTCTTATTGTCCTTAAAGTCTACTTCTTCTTTATATTATTTAGGAGATGATGATATAAGTGATTGCTTACATGATTAAAATGGTTGTAGGGAAATGCAAGAAGATAAAGCCAAAATGATGTACTATGGAAAGAGGGAGTATCTTCCATTGGAGGTCGAGAATGAAAGTCAAAGGTTGAAAAGGGAAAAGAGGAATTGAAGCCATTACCCGATCACCTTATGTATGCGTACTTAGGGGGACGACGAAACCTTTCCGGTAATTGTATCATCAGCCCTTTCACCTCTAGAGCTTGATAAATTGTTGAGGGTGCTTAGAGATCATAAAAGTACTATATGGTGGTGTCTTGATGATTTGAAAGGCATAAATCCCTCTATTTGTATGCATCATATTAGGTTGATCGATGAGAGTAAAACATGCTTACAACCTCAACGTCGTTTGAACCCCATTATGCAAGAGGTTATTAGGAAAGAAGTTTTGAAATGGTTGGATGCTAGAATTGTTTATGCCATAAGTGATAGTCCTCATGTAAGTCCTTTGCATGTTGTGGCTAAGAAAGGGGGTCTAACCATTGTTAAGACGAAATTTGATGAAGAGCTTGCTACAAGGGTGAAAATGGGTTGGAGAGTATTTTGTGATTATAGGAAGCTTAATAAAAATACTCATAAAGATCATTTCCCTTTGCCTTTTATTGATCAAATGCTTGATAGGTTGGCGGGATACGAGTATTATTATTTTCTAGATGGTTACTCAAGGTACAACCAAATAATGATAGCCCCTGAAGATCAAGAGAAAATAACTTTTACTTGTCCGTATGACACGTTACTTTCTATAAATTGCCTTTTGGGTTGTGCAATGCCCCCTCCACCTTTCAACGTTGCATGATGGCCATCTTTGGAGGATTAATTGAAAATGTGATGGAAGTGTTTATGGATGATTTTTCTGTATTTGGGTCTTCATTTGATAAATGCTTGGCTAATCTTTCTTTGGTTTTGCAGCGATGTTAAGATACGAACCTAGTCTTTAATTGGGAAAAATATTATTTTATGGGTCAAGAGGGTATCGTACTTGGACATCACATCTCGGAGAAAGGTTTGAAAGTTAATAAGGCGAAGGTTGTAGCCATTAAACATCTTCCCCCACCCAAGAATGGAAAAAGGGGTTAGATCGTTCCTTAGCCACGCCGGGTTCTATCGACGTTTTATAAAGGATTTTTCTAACATAGCTAAATCTTTGTGTAAATTGCTTGAAAAAGATGCTCCGTTTGAATTTAATAAGAAATGTCTTGATGCTTTTAAGGTACTCAAGGAAGCTCTAATTTCTTCACCAATCCTTATCTTTCTCGATTGGAGTAAGCCTTTCGAGCTCCATTGTGATGCAAGTGACAATGCATTGGGAGTGGTGCTTGGTCAAGTTAGGGAGAAGAAGTTTCGAGCTATCTACTATGCATCGAAGATGTTCAATGCTAATTAAAAGAATTACACTACAACGAAAAAAGGGTTTTTATCCGTGGTTTATGCTTTTGAAAAATTTCGTCCATACCTAGTTGGCATGAAAACCATTGTTTATACGGATCATGCCGCCATTAGGTATTTAATGAGTAAGAAAGATGCTAAACCTAGACTAATTCATTGGGTTCTTTTGTTGCAGGAGTTCGATGTGGAGATACGTGACAAGAAGAGAGTCGAAAATGTCATAGCCGTCCACTTGTCATGCTTGGAAAATATTGATGAAGAGGGAACCATGAAGTTCATTAAGGATGTATTTCCGGATGAAGAGATTCTTCAAGTAGATTTTCAAAGGATGTATACTTTGTGTGAGATGGGAGGCCGTGGTATGCGAATTTCATGAATTATTTAGCTTGTGGCCTCAAGCCGGATCATCTCACTGAATCTCAAAGGAAGAAGTTCTATCATGATGTAAAGGATTACTTAAGGGATGATCTTCTTTTGTTTAAGAATTGTCCGGATGAGATCATAAGGAGGTGTATCCCGGAGGAGGAGAAGTTAAGTATCATGGAGATGTGTCATAGTTCACCATGTGGAGGATACTTTGGATTTCAAAAGACAGGAGCAAAAATCCTATAATCAGGATTATTTTGGCCAACTTTGTTCAATGATTGTAAGGAGTACATCAAGGGGTGTGATAGGTACCAAAGGATTGGAAGTATAGGGCAACGTGATGAAATGCCCATGAGAAACATTTTTAAAGACGAAGTATTTGATGTATGGGGATGGACTTCATGGGATCATTTCTGCCTTCCAATGGTTACCTTTACATATTGCTTACAGTAGATTATGTGTCTAAATGGGTGGAAACAATTCCGACAAGGACAAATGATGTTCTAGTGGTCAAGGCTTTCTTAAAGAAGAACATCTTTGCTAGATTTGTGGTGTCAAAGGCTATAATTAGTGATGGAGGATCCCACTTCATTAACAAGCATATTGAGAAGCTCTTGAATGACTATGGAGTGAAGTATAAGGTTTCTACACCTTACCATCCTCAAACAAATGGCTTGGCGGAGGTGTCAAATAAGCAAGTGAAGCTTGTACTTGAGAAGACGATCAATGAAAATCAAAAGAATTGGTCTTCTAAGCTTGGCGATGCCCTTTGGGCCTATCGAACGGCTTATAAGACCGCCCTAGATTTTTCTCCGTACAAGCTTATTTATGGGAAGACATGCCATTTACCCGTAGAGTTGGAGCATAAGGCACTACTTTCGGAAGTTGAACTTTGATGAGAAAGAATCCAAAAATAAAAGGTGTCTCCAATTGGTTGAATTAGAAGAGTTTAGAGAAGAAGCTTATTCAAGCTCAAGGATTTTGAAGGAGAAGATCAAAAGATGGCACGATAAAAGGATCAAAATGAGGGAGTTTATTCTAGGGGATAAGGTTCTATTGTTCAATTCAAGACTTAAGTTGTTCCCCGGATAACTTCGTACCATACTTGGTGATTGAGGTTAGAGATGATGGATCTTTAAAGCTTGAAGGATATTGGATGGAAATGCTTTTATGGTTAATGGTCAAAGGGTGAAGCTTTATCATTCTCCCTCTTAAAAGGAGTTGGTATATGTGGATACCTTCACCTCTTGAAAGATCATATCCTTTTAGTAGTTTAGGATTGTAAATATTTCTTTTTCTTGTTTTGCATTTTTGGCCTTGTAGGTGCATTGTTCTTGTGAGAAAAAAGAGTTTTAAAGATACGAAGGGTGCTTGAATTGAAGTGTGTAAGTTCATCACACCACTTTTTACAAACTTAATTCGAAACTCTTGTTTCAATTTAAGTTTGGGGGGATATGGTGTGGTGTGATATACTTTGTCATAGTTTGTGACATAATTTCTAGAATTACCACTTCTTGATTGTTGTAATCTCACTTTTAATCAATTTAAAAAACCACTTTTAATCAATCTATCTTGTTTCTTTGATCATTGCTTGTTTACTTGCATTGATTACTATTTTCTTGTTTGTTTGATAAACAACCCCTTTGATGATTTGTCTCTATAAAATTACAAGAAACGTGATATCACTTAAGCACTAGTACCTACCTCCTTGTGGTCCGATAAATTGTTGAATTGGTCATCCCAACTACAAAATGGCTAATAAGATGACCATTCCAATATTACGATTAGTAGTTTAATTGAATCATTGATTGCATAAGATGACTTAGTTAGTATGAGGAGAGGTAAGCCATACCCTTCAAGTGCTTAGAACCTCATGATAGGACATTAGTGATGAACTAGTGAGGGGAACCCAACTTATGATCATAGTACCTTCATGAGAATTGAAAGTAAGAGACAATTCTAGGAGATTTAAACTTGTAAAAGAGTTGAAAACCTAATTGCCTTGGCCATAGGGATTAGGGGTACAAACGTGATTGCCCTTAATATCATAACATGAAAACCTTCAATGCATATATATGTGTGAGTCTATATATACCTTACCATGAATGTTGCTTGCCTTACATACTTCTTAGATTGTTCACCTTCACCCATCATCCATCTCATTTGTACATTTATATCTTTAATTGCTTTCCTAGTTGTTAGTTTGTAGCATAATTCAATCCTCCTTCTTTGATTAGTCTTACTAGAGTGAAACATCTTTCAAACACGGCTACCCACTTACGCCCTTGGGTTCGATATTATATAAATTTTGCACTTGGTCACTTACGTGCTGCACACGATAGAGTACACTTGCTCTAAATCAATTTAAACTAAAATTCAAACCAAGTTCAGAGGATATACTCAAAATTTTTGAAGATATATTTTTATTAATTGATTTATTTAATTTTAAGGTTTACTTTTTAATTCTAAATATAAAGATATACATTAGTAACATAATCATAATAAAGAAATAGAAAATTATATGTGATATTAAAATAAAAAATATATATCTATTCCTAATCAATCAAAAAATATGATTAAAGTTGCTGTTTAATTTGAAAATATACGTGAATAATAATAATAATAATAATAAGTTGGATATATTTTTATTGATTGGTTTAATTATCTATTCCTAACCAATAAAAATAGAGAAACTCTCTTGTGAGATGACTTTTTTGTGAGACAGTTGTGAGACGGGTTGACCCATTATTAAAGTATGCTTATTATATAAGTAAAGTATGCTTATTTATAGTTAAACTATGTGAATAATAAATCATAGTATAACACTCTAAAACTATATTTTAATTCATCATTTATTATATGTTAGAAAATATACTTTAACAACCATTAAACATACTTTATTTATATAATAATAGGCATACTTTAACACATCTCATAAACCGTCTCACATATATAATGTCTCACAAGAGAATTTATCATAAAAATATATATAATTAAACGTGGTATTTTATTTATAGATATATACATGAATAATATAATAATAATAAATAAATATATAAATAAAAGTAGAAAGATTATATATATGAAATTGAAATAAAAAAATACGACAATTAACCAAGTCGAGACACCTCATATTTTTAAAAGTTATTTATAGCAGTGTATTCGCAATTAGTATATATATATATATATATATATATATATATATATATATATATATATATATATATATATATATATATATATATATATATATATATGATTGATCTTAAAATTTAAAGGTACGATTTTAAAAACTTAATTTTTTTTAACATAAAACAAACGAAGCTCGAAGAAATTCACAATGTTAAGTTTCTTTAACTTCTAGAAAGTCAAAAGTTCATGTTGGTTTACTCCTGAAAAAATAGTATTCACGACACGTCCAACACTATGAAGTGCAGGATTTCTAAAGTTAATTACAATATGACTTGGATATTTTTGTATGTGGTTTACCTTGAAGATAAGAAATAAGTTAAGAATTTTGTATTTAAAGATTATTTAATATATATATATATATATATATATATATATATATATATATATATATATTGTTGGCAATTAGATTGTTTTGGTTAACGTGATTCGATAAAAAAAAATAGGTAAACAATCAGCGGAAGCAAAAAATAATTTACCTGACTTCTGGGTTGGAGTAGAGGATGAAGATTTGTAAAGAACACCTCTGATCTTCTACAGTATGACCCAAAGTCAACTCTCTGGTGTTGTGTGGTTAACAATCCCCAGAGAGTTCTCAATCTGTTCTTTTTCTGTTTTCTACGTAAGTGGCGCAGACTTAGGTTATTAGTTGGGCTACTGCAGGGACCAGGAGGAGAAATTGGGCTAGGCCTCAATTAGATTTAATTAAATCCAAGAATAATAATATAGTCCACTAAAATATTATTACTGCACTACCCATCCAATCCCAAAATTATGTTCTGGGCTCCTTCTTATTATGAGCCCGATAGTCTCCCCATGTTTAAGATATACAATGCCCAGTAATTAATTAAGTTACTGGCAACTCAAATTAATTAATATCTCTTCCGAGAGTAGTACCACTCAACCTCATTATCATGTCGAAAATTAATCCACTTGCAAGATTTACATGATAAACTTTATGTGCTCCTCAAGGGGACATCATCAACCTATGACGGACATGGATTCCTTCTACAATCAACAGAACACCATAGAGACAGCATTATTTCCTAACTCACTGAGTTTGTCAATTTAATTCATTTAAATCTCACCCATTGATGAATCAAAGAAATATATATTGTCTTACGTGTCGAGGTTATTGTGTAGGGATTAAGAGCACGAACATCCATAATAACAGAGATCAAGTTCTTCTATATAGACAGTACAAGTCGAACGATCTCAGGCGGTCCTACTCAATACACAAAGCAGTGTACTAATGTGGTTCTATGGTCAAGACAAACCAATACCAAATCACACTACAACCATACCGATAGATAGTCCCCGTCTATCTCGGTTGTGAGCATCTGTTTATACTTTATAAGAAAATCGATAATATGATCTTCTGCGTGTTGTCGCATAACATATTATCTACAATATAAAGTAAATGGACTTTTGCACAAACATATAAATAAATAATTTATAATATGCAAAAACGTTTGATCATATGATTCTCATTTCAAATAAAATTGTTAAAAACATTGTTCAATACAAAAGCAAGGCTTTTAGTATACAAATCTAACAATCTCCCACTTATACTAAAAGACTACGCTGACTTATCTCCTGACACTCATCTAATCCCCATTCCTTCTACATGCCCATCGAACGCTTTCGCTGGAAGGCTCTTAGTAAAAGGATCAGCAAGGTTATCCTCAGATGCAATCTTAGCGACAATGACTTCCCCTCTTTTAACGATGTCTCGTATCAAGTGGTACTTGCGCTCAATGTGTTTACTTGCCTTATGGGCTCGTAGTTCCTTCGAGTTTGCTACTGCACCACTGTTATCACAATAAATTGTGATCGCTTTGGGCAAATCAGGAATCACATCCAAGTCCATTAAGAAGTTCCTGAGCCATACTGCTTCTTTAGCTGCCTCAGAGGCTGCTACATATTCAGCTTCCATGGTGGAGTCAGCAACGCATTTCTGCTTTATACTCCTCCATATTATGACTCCTCCTCCAAGAGTATACACATAACCCGAGGTAGATTTACTAGCATCCCTATCTGACTAGAAATCTGAATCAGTATAACCCAAATGTAACAAAGTATCTGCCCTGTAAACCAGCACAAAATCCCTAGTCCTTTGCAGGTACTTCAAAATATGCTTTACCATAGTCCAATGCCCCTGTCCTGGATTACTTTGATACCTACTGACCATACCCACGACATAACAGATATTCGGTCTCGTACATAGCATAGCATACATGAGGCTTCCTACTACCGAAGCATAAGGGACCAGCTTCATTGCCTCTATTTCTTGTTGTGTCTTAGGACACATCTCCTTAGATAGAGGTATTCCATGTCTGAAAGGTAGAAAACCTTTCTTGGAATCTTGCATGCTAAAACGAGTCAAGATTGTATCAATATACGAAGCTTGGGATAAACATAACATTCTTTTCTTGCGATCCCTTATTAATTTGATCCCAAGAATGTGTCCAGCTTCTCCTAAGTCCTTCATCTCAAACTGCTTGGACAGCCATACCCTTACTCCCGACAATACTTATATATTGTTTCCAATGAGCAGAATATTATCCACGTATAGTACAAGAAATACCACTACGCTTCCGTCACATTTCTTGTACACACATGATTCATCCGGACATTGAATAAATCTATATGACTGGATTACTTCATCAAATCGGATGTTCCATGATCTTGAAGCTTGTTTCAATCCATAAATGGACCTTTTAAGCTTGCACACAAGATGCTCTTCGCCCTTTGCAATGAATCCTTCTGGTTGCTTCATATAGATGTTTTCCTCAAGACTTCCATTAAGGAAAGCTATCTTGACATCCATTTGCCATACCTTATAATCCATATGAGCAGCAATATACAAAAGAATCCGCATTGACTTAAGCATGGCCACAGGCGAGAAGGTTTCCTCATAATTGATTCATTCTTTCTGAGTATATCCTTTAGCCACAAGCCTTGCTTTAAAGGTTTTCACCTTACCGTCAGATCCTCTTTTTCTCTTATAGATCCACTTGCATCCAATAGCTTTTACACCATTGGGTGGTTCTACAAGCTCCCAGACTTGATTAGAATACATGGATTCTATCTCAGATTTCATTGCGTTTTGCCATAATTGAGCATCTTTATCTTGCAGTGCCTCGTTGTAATTCCATGGGTCAATTTTATGTTCACCCTGGACCAAGTCGGATGACTCTCCCAATCCCATGAATCTATCCGGTTGTCTGACAACCCTCCCACTACGACGAGGCTTCGCAGGAAATTGTGTATCAGGTGTAACACGCGGTGCAGTGTCCTGTGGTATATCTTCTTATACAGTTGGTATTATATTTGGTGTTTCCCCTCTAACTTCCTCTAGAACAATTTTACTCATGGGTTTGTGATCCATTATATAATCCTCTTCCAAAAATCTGGCGTTCGTGCTCACGATCACCTTTTGGTCCTTGGGACTATAAAATAAACCACCCTTCATTCCTCTAGGATACCTTATAAACAGACAAACATCAGTACGTGATTCTAACTTATCAGCATCTGCCTTTAACACGTGTGCCGAAGCACCCCAAATTCAAACATATTTCAGACTAGGCTTGCGCCCGGTCCATAGTTCTGTGGGTGTGGAGGCTACCGATTTAGAAGGTACTAAGTTTAGAATGTAAGCCGCTGTTTCTAAGGCGTGTCCCCAAAACAAATTTGGTAATTCCGAATAACTCATCATTGATCTTACCATTTCTATAAGAGTCCTATTCCTTCTTTCCGCTACACCATTCTGCTGGGGTGTGCCCGGTGCAGATAATTGGGATTCAATCCCATTTTTCGATAAATAATTCCTAAACTCTCCCAAGAGGTATTCACCACCACGATCAGATCATAATGTTTTGATATATTTACCAAGTTGCTTTTCCACATCAGCCTTGTATTCTTTGAATTTATCAAAGCATTCAGACTTGCGGCACATCAAATAAATATATTCGTATCTTGAATAATCGTTAATAAAAGTGACGAAATATTCAAAACTCCCTCTTGCCTGGACAGACATAGGACCACATAAATCGAAATGAACCAATTCTAACAAATCTTTAGCTCTATACCCCTTTGCCTTAAAAGGCCATTTAGTCATTTTTCCTTCCAAGCAGAATTTGCAAGTTGGATAATTTTCCACTACTAATGAACTCAGAGGTCCATCAGCTATCAACCTTTGAATCCTACTTAAGTTAATGTGACCCAGTCTTAGATGCCAAAGATATGTTTGGTTCATCTTAGAAGGTTCCTTTCTCTTATTAGTAGATGTATCATTCATTTCAATTTGTTGCATTGTGGGAGAAATTGGATTAAGAGTATACAAATTATCTATCAATGTACTATCACATATAATAATTCTATCTTTCCTTATAATAACCTTGTCATAAAAAGAAACAGAATATCCATTCATAAACAATTTAGAAACTGAAATTAAATTTTTTTCTAAAATGCGGTGCATAAAGACAATTCCTCAAAACAAGAGTTTTACTCTTATTGATAAATAAATAAACGTCTCCTACTGCGACAGCTGCTACTCTTGTAGCATTCCCCATGAGTATGGTAATCTCTCCATCACTGAGCTGTCGGGTTTGGTGGAACCCTTGCAAAGAATTGCAGACATGGTCAGTGGCTCCCGTATCTACACACCAAGTGTCAGCAGATACAGCCGCTAAACACGATTCAACAACTAGTATATAAGACTTACCATTCATGTTCCCCTTCAGAAGAGGGCAGTCTGCCTTGTAGTGTCCCGACTGCTTGCATTTGAAGCACTTGGCTTTAGGCTTCTTGACCGCACCAGTCTTTGCTTTTACTTGGTTCATCGGTGCTGAATTTCCTTGCTTCTTTGTCTTCCTACCGCCCTTCGGCCTAGGATGAGCAGTATTTTCAGGAACATGAACCTGAGGAGGTCTACGAAACAGTTCTTCCTCCGCCACAAGTTCTGTCAGAAGTTCCACCAACGTGTACATATGTTTGTTCATACCATAGTTCAGGCGGAACTACTCAAAACTCCTAGGCAAGCTTTGGAGTATGATATCGACCTGGTTCCCCATCGATTTCAGCTCCAAGAAATTCTAACTCATTGAGTTGACCCATCATCCTAAGGACATGTTCCCTTACGGGAGTGCCCTCAGCCATTTTGGTGTTCATCAAGACCGACATGCCCTTCGACCTAGCAGGACAACTCTGATGTCCGAAGAGTTCCCTAAGATTATGCATCATATCATAGGCGGTCTCCATGGCTTGATGCTGAGTCTGAAGCACATTTGACATAGACGCCAAAATATAGCATTTAACCATTCTATCAGCCTTGACCCACCTATTATAAGCATTTCTTTGCTCTTCGGTAGACGCATCAGTAGGTGCCGGAGGACATTCCTCAGAAAGTACAAAGATATAACCTTCAGCAATTAATACAATGTCCATGTTTCGCTTCCAGTCAACATAGTTAGTGCCAGTAAGTTTATGCTCTTTAAGTATAACAGAAAGTGAGTTGAGTGCCATATTAAAATCCTGAGAATCATAAATAATTAAACAGATCAAACACTTCAAATTTATCAATTTATATTGAATCCCTCAAAATAATATAAAATAAAATTCACCAACATCTCAAGCACCGTGAATTTGCATGCCACGATAGTGTGGACGTATGCAAACCCGAACATTTACAAGAGAAGATTTTACCCAATAATCTTATTTGTCAACCTATCTTTATGACAAAATAATTAATAGTCGGTTTTCTTTAGCCATGCAAATAACAACATTGACTCCGATGGGGAGGATACTAATTATTTGCATCTAAGTGTACACCATTATTTAACCCCAAGTCCATTGCACAAGCTTATGTGCCTTACAGATAGAGAAGTACACACGCGCTTGGATAATTTCCTACAGTCATCTTAAAGAAGTTTGTACCAGTGATCCGTGAATAAACTCATCCGATGGGAGGAAGGCTCTAATGCCAATGCACAAGCTTACTCACATCACTTACAAACCAATAATGGAGGCCATGGGAATTTATTTACCAATCCCCTCTTCCACTTAGTTATTTAAACACCGAGAGTTTTTATTTAACAAGCATATAATATTTCAAAATAAAATATACATGCTAGCATGCTTCTATTATAAGTAATTTAAAATTAAATGAATCACATAGAACATGCCTCATATATAACAATTAATTGTCAAGTTAAACAATTAAATCAATTATATATCAAAAGGATTAAGCCACTAAATAAATCAAGTAAATGGGCCTATTAATCCAGCCAATAAATAAAACTATAGCCAAAAGAGCCCAACAAGCCCATTATATTAGCCAATTAATCCTGCCAGCCCAAAACAAATACAAGAATTACAGCCCTGTTCCAATCCCTTATATCACGGCCCATTAGACAAAGAATTAAACTGAGCCCAACAACCCAACACCCCGAAAAAGGACATAAGCCCATTAGCAAAGCAAAAACACCATCTGTGCTGCCCTAGAATAACACCCAGCCGCAATAACCAGAAGGACACCTCACACCAACAGTCGCATGGCGCCGCCGCACGTGGTGGTCGTGCCATCAGCTCACTGGCAATGCGCCGTCGATCATCCGGTAATGAGCCACCACTCCACCGAAGTCTACTCGTCCACTCCCATTATCGGAACCAAGCCTTCAGATCGCCGCCGTGCTAGGACCGCAGTTGCGCCTGCCTCCCACACTGCCTCCGACTGTCAGCACAACATGCAGACAGTCCAGTGCCGCCGCGCCGCCACGCGCTACTCTTGACCATCCAGCTATGCCGTCGCCTGCAACCGCGCTGGTATCAGGCAGCCACCACCCACCGATTGTCCAGAATCAACGCTGATGTTTCGCCTGAAGACATCCACATCGGCGTAACCAGACACCGCTGTCGCTGGTGGCTGCTCCAGCAGCCACCATCAGTAAAGAGACGACAGCCCACTCTCTAGTGATCTACAGTCAATGCCGGTCAGTCGCGCGACCGCTCTAGCACCGCCGGATGTGCGACGATCTGCCCCGACCTGACCTGAGACTGGTTGGACTTGCCTGGATCCTGGTCAGAACACCACCAATCGCAGTCACAATCAACACACGCTGCTAGATCTGCATGGACTCGACCAGAGTCAGCGTGAACGTGCCGCCATCGTTCACGATTCATCACTCGCCACCGTCAATCGTACCGTTCACTGTTGATATGGATCCAGTCGAAGCCTCACGCCTTTTTAGCACTGCTGTGACATATCTGGTCTGGCCGAAGCCACCAGCCATCGATTATCGGTGCCGATCAGACCCCGCCGTCACCTCCAACGTTCACCCGCCGCTAGATGCACATCTATCGAGCAGGTTATGCATGTGTGATAAAAATATTACAGTGACTTCTGACTGACTGACTTGGTGTATGTAATAAGTGTGTACCGTGTATACAATCAAAGAAAAATACACTGACAGCATATCACAATAGTATATCACAAAGTAATATGCGATTACAAAGATAATACTTCAATCACATAATCACATACTGACTGACTAATAAACATGCGATTAATTCTGATTAGATCAATTAATCAAATAATCACAAAAAAAACCCATCCATACAAATCACGTTTCACCAAGAAACCAGGCTCTGATACTAATTGTTGGCAATTGGATCATTTTGGTTAACGTGATTTGATAAAAAAAATAGGTAAACAATCAGTGGAAGCAAAAAAAAATTTACCTGACTTCTGGGTTTGAGTAGAGGATGAAGATCTGTGAAGAACACCTCGGATCTTCTACAGTATGACCCAAAGTCAACTCTCTGGTGTTGTGTGGTCAACAATCCCCAGAGAGTTCTCAATCTGTTCCTTTTCTGTTTTCTACGTAAGTGGCGCAGACTTAGGTTATTAGGAACTGAGATAACTTATATAGTTGGGCTACTGCAGGGACCAGGAGGAGAAATTGGGCTGGGCCTCAATTAGATTTAATTAACCAAGCTTAGCCCAAAGCTTTTAATTAAATTCAATAATAATAATATAGTCTACTAAAATATTATTACTGCACTACCCATACAATCCCAAAATTATGTTCTGGGCTCCTTCTTATTATGAGCCCGATAGTCTCCCCATGTTTAAGATATACAATACCCATTAATTAATTAAGTTACTGACAACTCAAATTAATTAATATCTCTTCCGAGAGTAGTACCACTCAACCTCATTATCATGTCGAAAATCAATCCACTTGCAAGATTTACATGATAAACTTTATGAGCTCCTCAAGGGGACATCATCAACCTATAACGGACATGGATTCCTTCTACAATCAACAGCATACCATAGAGACCGCATTATTTCCCAACTCACCGAGTTTGTCGATTTAATTCATTTAAATCTCACCCATTGATGAATCAAAGAAATATATACTGCCTTACGTGTCGAGGTTATTGTGTAGGGATTAAGAGCATGAACATCCATAATAATAGAGATCAAGTTCTTCTATATAGACAATACAAGTCGAACGATCTCAGGCGGTCCTACTCAATACACAAAGCAGTGTACTAATGTGGTTCTATGGTCAAGACAAACCAATACCAAACCACACTACAACCATACCGATAGATAGTCCCCGTCTATCTCGGTTGTGAGCATCTGTTTATACTTTATAAGAAAACCGATAATATGATCTTCTGCGTATTGTCGCACAACATATTATTTACAATATAAAGTAAATGAACTTTTGCACAAATATATAAATAAATAATTTATAATATACAAAAACGTTTGATCATATGATTCTCATTTCAAATTAAATCGTTAAAAACATTATTCAATACAAAAGCAAGCCTTTTAGTATACAAATCTAACATATATATCCTTCTTCATTATGAGATATTATAAGTGTAAATATAGACATCAATTAACTAATTCATTTTATTTATCTCATTTTTGAAATAATTTTTGAGATAGTTTATAAATTGAGGAGTGATACTTCCATGCAGCCTAGGTGGAGGTGCTATTTTTTAGAAATATTACTCTTTAAAATGTTAAATGTTCTTTTTTTTATAAGAACTTGTCATACACCATAATACTCTCTTTGTCACATGGCTCGGATTCTCTCTGTCATTTGATACATTATTTCTTTCGCTGCACCATTAAATGAACGACACGTAGGAGAAAGAAAATATACCCTAAACCTTAAATCCTAGGGGCAATGGTTGGATTTATTTCTACCTCTTACATGCCAATCATTTAACGTGTGGTACAGAAGATGATGCACGAAAATGACACAAAAGATCAGTGTGTTTGTCCTATACCATCATTTATATTTACTATTCCACGTTATTTAAAAAAAATTAAAAAATTTTATTGATTTTTTAGGGTATTTAGTATTTTTAGGTAATAAATAAAGTGTAAAATAATATTTTGAGTGTAAAAAATGAATGACAAATTTTAAATTAAATTAACTAGAATTTTTGGATAAAATAATACAATATTTTCATTTTAGAAGTGTAAAGAATTGTATAGAACAAAAAATAAAGAAAGCATGAAGGATTTTGTGGGATGAATGGGGTATATTAATAGAGTGAGGCTTGCGTGCGGCCGGGCGCACGCCGTGCGCCTTTAAAATTTAGTATTATGGATAAGGGTACATTATTGATCGTCATCATTTTCACCTAGGTTTTAGTGTCTTTATTTATGAATTTTCGTATGTTTTTACCCGTATTTGTGTAACTTTTGATGGAGTTTTGTGTTAATTAGGAGAGATGTGTACAAGTTGATAAATATGTGGAAATGAGTTTAAATGTATGTGAAACAGGTCAAAAATAGAGCAAAAAGGAGTCGGTAGCTGAAACTAGCTGAAACGGGTTGAAAATACCCAACTCGAGTTGCATGGTCTTACTCGACTTGCAACTCGAGTCGAGTTGAAGCTCGAGTAAATGCAGAAATTATCCAGTAGCTCAACTCGAGTTGCAAGAACCAACTCGACTTGCAACTCGAGTCGAGTTAGGTGCCGAAGAAAGTTTAGCTTCTGACATGAGTAGACAGGCGAGAGCTCGAGTTATCTTACTCAAGTCGAGCTGGGGTCAGGGCAAGTCGAGCAGCAAGTCGAGCTGGGGCAGAGCAGCGTCCAAAATCATCTAGTGAGGTAACTCGAGTTGCAAGACATAACTCAACTTGTAACTCGAGTCGAGCTGGCATCGAAAAACCATCCAATTTGCAGAGCCATGCAACTCGACTTGACAGGCAGTAGCTCAAGTTGGCTACTCGAGTCGAGTTGGATCAAAAGCAGGAAAATTTAGGAAAATTCTGGAAACTTCTAGAAGGTCCCAAGGGGTATAAATGCACAATTGGTGCGAAAATTAGAAGGGGAGCCTCATTTTGACAGTTATTTTGAAGATTAATACATACACTTTCTCACCACCATTTCACACACTCCATCTGATCCATCTCTTCCACTCTTCAATTCTTCCATCCAATCAACTTGATCTTCAACAATCCATCCATCAATCCATCCATCCACCATTTGAGAAGAGAAAAGCATCAAGGATTGAAGAAGTTAGCATTTTAAAGAGAAGGAAGGTTTCTCCATGAAAGGGAAGCTAATCTACTTTTCATTTGTTGATTTTCTTCTTACTTTGGCTAAAATGGAGCAAGCCTTTGATTGTATTGATATAAACACAATTTTTAGTGGCTAGTCCTATAGTAGGGCTAATCATAGATTGGTTGAGAAGAATGCTAGATATGTAGGATTTGAGATGTTGAATTGAGTTAATTTTGGACTTCCTTTTATGATTAATGAATCATGTTTCATTTCAATATTTGTGTGATTAAATTCTCTATTCATAGTGTTAGGATGACCATTCCAATATTATGATTAGATGTTTAATTGAATCATGTATTAAGGCGAGCATGCATGTTAGTGTGAGGGGAGGTAAGCCATACCCTTCTTATGTTTAGAACATTCATAGAGGGACACTTAAGAAATTGAATGAAAAGAACCAAACTTATGATCATAGTACCTTAAGGAAATTGAGATTAAGCACAATCCTAGTAGATTTAGACTTGTAAAAGAGTCGAGAACCTAATTGTCTTGGCCATAGGGATTAGGGGTAAAAACGTGATTGCTTTTAGTCCACAAATTAATGAAGTTCACCATCAAGAGTTATGCATATTTAGCTAGATTCTTAACCATTATTATGATTAGCCTTGCTCTCTTCCCAAGTGAATTCTATCTCCATCTCATTTATCATTTGTTTGTTGTTTGATTCAATACGTTGTTAGTTCATATTTTTAGTTAATTGAGTAGAACAATAAGTAGTAGTCTAAATACCAAACCTTCAATCTATCATTCTTACAAAGCATAAATCAATGGAAAATTCGGATACAACCATGAGTTTACTTTCCCTTAGGATGACAATCTTATAAATTTTGTACTTGGTCACACGTGTACTCGATGATAGACTCTCTTACTCTTAAACATTTTACAAGAAATGCGACTAAGAATATGGCGCCGCTTGCTGGGGAAATATTAAAATTTGGTTGTAACGAGTTTGAAATTGATTAGTTTTGATAAGGATATTTCTTTTACTTGTTTACTTATCTTAGTTTATTGGAGAGCTAATTTGGAAATTCTTGTAGGTATATGCGAACTCATTCAAGGTCTCAATCTATTGAACCTTTGAACTTGGAATTGGAAGCTACCTTAAGAAGACAAAGAAGAGGAGTGTTAGAGCCGACGAAGGAAATTATGGAAAACGTAAGGGATAATGCAAATATGGTTGATGAAGAAGGTAATATGAGGAATTTTCAAGAAGGTGATAATGTTCGAGGATGAAATGTTAATCCTGAGTTTGTGCTACAAGTTTATGCACAACAAATGCACTTGAAAAATCAACAATTGCAAGCAATTATTCAAAACTTAATGGCACAACAAGATGCTAGAGATAACCAACAAGCTCCTCCGGTGGTGCAAAATCAATCTCAGAGCCATGGGCATAATGGAGCGGGGATGAACATTCGAGATCATTTCCAACCTCAGTTTAGGAATTACGCCATGGGGCCGCCGCGTAATATTAATAATTTTGAGATTAAGACAGGATTGATCAATATGGTGCAAGCAAACTAATTTGAAGGTAGAACGATGGAAGATCCAAATGCTCACCTATCGCAGTTTACGGAATTAGCTAATACCATAAAGATCAATGGAGTGAGTGACGATATTGTCAAGATGAAGCTCTTTTCCTTTTCATTAAGGGATAGAGCCAAGGCTTGGTTTCACACTATACCGCCGGGATCTTATAATACATGGAGAGAGTTGACTCAAAGATTCCTAAGCTAGTATTTCCCACCATCAAAGATGTTGCATCTAAAAGGTCAAATATTGCAATTTAAGCAAATGCCTCTTGAAACTTTTAGTGAGGCTTGGGACCAGTTCAAAGAAATGCTAAGGAAGTGTCCACAACATGGATTTCTCGAAGATCAACAAGTAGGATTTTTCTATGCCGAATTGAATGGGAGTGAACGAATACTTGTTGATGCGTCATCGGGAGGTTCTATATTGGGACAACTTCGGAGAGAGAAATTGCTATATGTGAAGAGATTGCTTTGAATACGGGTCAATGGCCTATGGATCGAGTTGCGGGAATGTATAAAAGAGAGAGAATAGCTAAGATGGAAGGAGTGTGCTTGCAACAAGTTAAAAAAGTGGAGGTGCCTAAGGAAGATGTAACCGATAAGGCAATCACGGAGATACTTAAGAGAATGAATGCTAATTTGTAAGTGTCTCTGAATTCTTGGTCCAAGCCTATGGTGAATCAACAAGTGCTTACAAATCCTCACCAAGATATGTCATTGCCTTTGATGAGTCAACAAGTGTTTCCTAATCCTCAACAAGGCATGACTATGCCTAATATGGGTCAATCTTCTCAAAGTTGTCAAATGCCGACATCTTTGCCTCAACAAGGTATGTCCTCTAAATTTAGAATTCAAGATACATGGTGTCCACCGGAGATGTCACTTGAGGAAGTTGCCTTCATGCAAGGAAGAAACTTTCAAGAAAATTATGGTGGTAACTTTGGAAATCATGGATGGGGATATCCACAAAGGCAAGGAGGATGGGGGCAAGGTAACTTTCAAGGAAATTTCAATCAACCTCGTAGGTATGAGAATTTGTCATATGAAAATCAAGGGAACGCCCTCACTCTTCCACCGGGCATCAATCCGGGGGAGAAAACTCAAAATGGTGAAGGGAAGCCTACAATAGAGGATCAAATGGCCAAGATGTTTGATTTCATGAAGCAAGAGAAAGAGTTGAATGATAATAGATTCAAAGCTTTGGAGACACAAATGAGTCAAAAGGCAAGTGAAAGGGGAGATGTTCATCATCAAGGGAAGTTTCCATCTACAACCATTACTAATCCTAAGGAGCAATATAAGGCAATTGAACTTCGTAGTGGAACAAAATACGAAGTGTCTTCTATGTCGATGGAAGTAGAGAAGGTAGAGTGTGAATTTGATCCCATGGAAAGATTGGATGAAGAAGGGAAAGAGAAAGAAGTTGAGATTGTTGAAAAAGATGAAAGTACCCCAATACTTGAAGAAGAAAAGGTGAAGTCTCTAAAGAAATGGGAAAGATGTAGAGAAGCAAAACATAAAAAGAGAGAATAGAAGCTTGAAAGGGATAAATGGGTAATTTCTAAGTTGCCCGTTGCAATTCTGTTTCCACAAAGGTATTTGAAAAAGGGATTAGAAGAGAAATTTATCAAGTTTGTTGAAATGTTGAAGAAGATATATGTGAATATTCCTTTTGCGGAGGCTTTACTTCAAATGCCCAACTACTCCAAGTTTTTGAAAGATATTTTGTCAAAGAAAAGAAGCTTGGGAGAGTTTAAAACAGTGAACCTAACAGAGGAATGTAGTGTGATCTTGCAAAAGAAACTTTCTCCTAAATTGAAAGATCCGAGGAGTTTCACCATTCTATGTGACATGGGAGAGCATGAGAACTATAAAACTTTATGTGATTTAGGGGCTTACATTAACTTGATGCCCTTGTCAATTTTCAAGAAGTTGGGTATTGGTAAGGTCAAACCGACTTCGGTAACACTTCAATTAGCAGATCGGTCGTTGACATATCCAAAGGGGATTGTGGAAGATGTTTTGATCAAAGTTAGCAAGTTTGTATTTCCCATATATTTTGTGGTACTTGACATGGATGAAGATGCTAATATTCCGTTGATACTTGGGCGTCCGTTTCTTGCCCCAGGGAAAGCATTGATAGATGTGGATAAGGGAGAGCTCACTTTGAGGGTGAATGAGGAAGAAGTGATATTTTCATTATGAGGTATCCGAGAAACAAAAAGGAATGTAGAAGATTGGAGGTTGTGGACAATATTGTTGAAGAGCATGTGTATCACCTTCACTCCAAGGATCCATTGGAGATTATCATAAGTCATTCTTACTCTATTGAATCTATAAAATCTAAATCTTCTTATTGTTTAGAGAATGAGGAAATGATTGATGACTTGCATGGTTTAAATGCTTATAGGGAACTCACAAGTGAGGAAAAAAAGGAAGCAAAGGTGGAGAGACTTATGATGAACCAAAAGAAGGAGTACAAGAGAAGAAGAAGGTAGAGTTGAAACCATTACCGAAGCATTTGACGTATGCTTACTTGGAAGAGAATGAAATATATCCGGTAATTGTATCATCTTTCCTTAATGATTTAGAATTAGAAAAGTTGTTAAGAGCTTTGAGAGAGCATAAATCCTCTATTGGTTGGAGCATAAAAGATTTGAAAGGTATTAGTCCATCTATGTGTATGCATAAGATTCATTTGATTGATGATGAGAAGTCTTGTGTGCAAAACCAACGAAGATTAAATCCTATAATGCAAGAAGTGGTAAGAAAAGAGGTGTTAAAATGGCTTGATGCGGGAATAATCTTTACAATTAGTGATAGTCAATATGTAAGTCCTTCACATGTAGTGGCAAAAAAGGGTAGTATGATAATTGTTAGATCCGATACACATAAGACAATTGCCACTAGAACTATCACGGGTTGGAGAGTATGTGTTGATTATCGTAAATTGAATGAAAATACTCGTAAAGATCATTTTCCATTGCCATTCATCGACTAAATGTTGGATCGTCTTGCGGGGCATGAGTACTATTGTTTTCTTAATGGTTATTCCGGGTACAATCAAATATTGATTGCACCGGAAGACAAAGTGAAGATAACTTTCACATGTCCCTATGGTATGTTTGCATTTAGAATTATGCCTTTTGGTTTATGTAATGCCCCTGCCACTTTTCAGCATTGTATGATGTCTATCTTCGATGGTTTATTGAAAATATTATGGAGGTGTTTATGGACAATTTTTTCTTGTATGGTTCCTCTTATGATATTTGCTTGCCTAATCTTACTATTGTATTGTAGAGGTGTGAAGAGTCGAATCTTGTGCTTAATTGGGAAAAATGCCACTTTATGGTAACCGATGGGGTAGTCTTGGAGCATCATATTTCAAAATATGGTCTAAAAGTAGATAGAGCTAAAGTGATAGCCATAGAACGTCTTCCCTCTCCTACTAGTGAGAAGGGGGTTAGATCGTTCTTAGGTCATGCGGGCTTTTATAGACGCTTCATTAAGGATTTTTTTCAAAATTGCTAAACCTCTTTGTAAATTGCTTGAAAAAGATTGTCCATTTAACTTCGATGATGAATGTTGTGTATCATTTCAGGTGCTCAAGGATGCTCTCACTTCATCTCCAATACTCGTTATCCCGGATTGGAGTTTATAATTTGAATTACATTGTGATGCTAGCGATCAATCTATCGAAGTGGTGCTGGGACAAACGAGGGAGAAGAAGTTTAGAGCAATCTATTATGCCTCAAAGACATTGAATTCGTACCAAGTTAATTACACTACAATGGAGAAGGAATTTTTAGCCGTCGTGTATGCTTTTGAGAAGTTTCGACCATACTTGGTGGGAACACAAACTATTGTCTACACGGATCATGCGGCCATAAAATACCTAATGAGTAAGAAAGATGCTAAACCTCGTTTAATCTATTGGGTATTGCTTTTGTAGGAATTTAATGTGATTATTAAGGATAAGAAAGGCGTCGAGAATGTGATTACGGATCATTTGTCTAGATTAGAAAATAGAGATGAGAATAAAAACATGAAGCCAATTGGAGATGAGTTCAAGGATGAGGAAATTTTGCTATTAGAAGTTGAGCAAGTGTGTACTCTCATGGTGAATGTGCCGCCTAGGTATGCCGATTATGTCAACTTTATTGTTTGTGGAATCAAGCCCACATTACTTAATGAGTACAAGGAAAAAAGGTTTCATATTGAAGTGAAGAAGTACTTGTGGGATGAGCCCTTTTTGTTTAAAATTTTCAATGATTGAGTAATAAGGAGGTGTGTGGCCGAGGAAGAAGTCATGGGGATTCTTGAGCTTTGTCATTCCTCTTTGTGTGGAGGTCACTTTACTCATCAAAAGACGGAGGGCTAAAATCCTACAATCGGGTTTTTATTGGCCAACATTATTTAAGGATACAAAGAAGTTTGTGGCTAAGTGTGATAGATGCCAAAGAATAGGGAGAATAAGTAAGCGAGATGAGATGCCCATGAGTTTAAGAATTGATGTGGAAATATTTTATGTATGGGGCATTGATTTTATGGGACCATTTCCTTTATCTAAAGAATATGTGTACATCTTGCTAGCCGTGGATTATGTGTCAAAGTGGGTAGAGGCAATCCCCACTAAGACAAATGATACTTTAATTGTGTAAAGATTCTTAAAAAAGAATATTTTTGCTAGGTTTGGAATCCCACGGGCTTTATTGAATGATGGAGGGTCTCACTTTGTAAACAAGTTGATGGAGAGTTTGTTGAAACGATATGGAGTGAAGCATCGAGTGGCTACACCATACCACCCTTAAGCAAATGGTTTGGCGGAGGTTTCAAACTGCCAAATCAAGTTAGTTTTGGAGAAGACCATCAATGGAGGGTGGAAGGATTGGTCGGACAAGCTTGATGATGCCTTATGGGCTTATCGGACGGCTTTTAAAACCATTCTTGGTGTGTCACCGTATCAATTGGTCTATGGAAAAGATTGTCATCTTCCCGTGGAGTTGGAACACCGTCCATTGTGGGTTATTAAATGCCTCAACATGGATGAAATGGAGAATGGTCAAATAAGATTATTGAAGTTAGTTGAGTTGGAGGAGTTTCGAGGAAGAGCATTTGATAACTCCATATTTACAAAGAGAACATGAAGAGATGGCATGATGCTAAAGTGAAGGAGAAGACGTTTACTCCCGGGGACAAAGTTCTTATTTTCAATTCGAGGCTTAAGTTGTTTCCTGGAAAGCTTAAGTCTAAATGGATGGGGCCATATGAAGTGCTTGAGGTGTTGAGTGGACATACGTTGAAGCTTAAGGGTCCTAACAATGAGTTTGTAGTGAATGATCATAGGGTGAAACATTACCTATCTCCTTCTCAAATGGAGATAGTGTATGTGGATACTCTCTCTTCTTGAAATTCTTTGAGTGCTTAGTAGAGTAGGTTTTATTTTATGTTTGCTTTTAATTGTTTTTCTTGTAGTTTGGTATGTAGGTGGATTGTGTTCATGATGAAAGATATGTATGAAGAAGATGAGGTGTGCTTGATAGGAATGAAGATGTATGTCACACCACTTTGTTCAAACTTAAATTTAACACTTGTATTAATTTAAGTTTGGGGGGAGTGTGTGGTGGCCATACTTACTTGAATATTGGAAATGCACATATGTCATCACAAGGTAACTTCATGAAGATCATTGGAACCTACAAGGGTAAGTCCCACCAATTTTTACAAACTTAATTCTCAACTCTTGTTTCGATTTAAGTTTGGGAAGAGAGTGTGTGGTGTGACTCACCACTTGAGCATATTATAGATCATGATTAATGATTGATTGAGGGCTACTTTGTGTAAAATTGGGTCAATTTTAAAATTTTCCCATAAGTTTGGTTACAATTTTGGGTCGTTTGGTTGTGTTGAAGTGCATGATAGTCCTAATTTTAATTGCAATTGTTGAGCTAATGGTTTTTCATGAGTTGTGGAGCATAAATGAAGTAGAGTGGAAGCTCATGCCAACCATTTCTATTCTCAAGCATGAATTGAGTCCGAAGATCAAATTGAGAAAACGTTGTGGATGCAAGTCGGAAGCTCATGCCAATCATTTCTATTCTCAAATGTTTAAGGGAATTTACTCTACATCTTATCACTTCTAATTGCTTGACATGAATTGATATTGATTTGGATTGTATTTGTTTAGCATGCTACTTCATGTGTTATGTTTGTGGGAGGTTTACTTTTGTAATCTAGGATTTCATTTTCAATTAAGGATGGGATATTTGTTGAGCTATTTTCTATGGATGATGAGGTGATATGCTTTGATTTCTAGTGATGGATGTTTTTGATCATGTATGTTATGTGCTTTTGTATTGTTTTTTGTTTGGTGAGTCTTTTATTATGTGTTGTGTTTGAATTTTTATTCTTGTATAAGGATGCTTGGTGGTATGTTTTGGGAAGGTGTTAAATGTTTTTGAATGTGAGCTATGTGAACTTGGTTTCAATTTTGGTTTAAATTGATTTAGAGCAAGTGTACTCTATCGTGTGTAGCAAGTAAGCGACCAAGTGCAAAATTTTATAAGATATCGAACCCAAGGGCGAAAGTGGGTAGCCGTGTTTGAGAAGTGTTTCACTCTAGTAGGACGAATCAATAAAAGAGGGGTTGATTATACTACAAACTAACAACTAGGAAAGCAATTAAAAATAGAACATGTACAAATGAGATGGATGATGGGTGAAGGTGAACAATCTAAGAAGTATGTAAGGCAAGCAACATTTATGGACAAGGTATATAGACTCACACACATGCATTCATGGTTTTCATGTTATAATATTAAGGGCAATCACGTTTGTACCCCTAACCCCTATGGCCAAGGTGATTAGGTTCTCAGCTCTTTTGCAAGTTTAAATCTCCTAGGATTGTTCTTACTCTCAATTCCCATGAAGGTACTATGATCATAAGTTGGATTCCCCTTACTAGTTCATCACTAATGTTCTATCATGAGGTTCTAAGCACTTGAAGAGTATGGCTTACCTCTCCTTATACTAACTAAGTCATCTCATACAATCAATGATTCAATTAAACCACTAAGCATAATATTGGAATGGCCATCCTAACACTATGAATAGAGAATTTAATCACACAAATCATACATAAAATGAGAATAAGCATTCATGATAGAAAATATTCATAACAATCATTTCATCAAATATGTGGTGTGCAAAATCTACATAATACCTAACCAATCATATTGCTAATTCACATGAGGACTAGCCACTACATATCATAGTAAAATCAATACAATCCATAGCATATTCCAATTGAGCAAATAATGAAGAAAATAACAAAATAAAGGTAAGTTGGCTCCCCTTTGATGGTGAACTTTCTCCTCCTTGATCATGCTAAAATTTTCAACCAATGATGAATTATTCTTCTTAGATTGGTGTATGGATGGATTTGGGAAGATCAAATGGATTGGATGGATGAAGTGAAGGATGGAAGAGATGGAGATGAATGTGTGTGATTTTGGTGTCTAGTGTGTGTGGAAACTGATCCCAAATTATTACTCTCGGATTTTGTGGTCAAAACATGTATTTATACCCTCATGGAAGCTTCTAGAACAAGTGAATATCATAAAACAACCTTTTGCACCTACACGGGCCGTGTAGCAGCACATGGGCCGTGTAGGGTCATCGCGTGCAGCGCAGTCTCACCGTGTTGTGCATAACTTTCACATCCGATCTCCGATTCAAATCATTCTTACACTCACGCGATCCTCTCTTCTGTGGCTTTCCAACCATATATCACAAGTTTAGTTTTGAGTTCTACAAGAATACAGAAAAATTACACAATTTAGACTTGCGTTTTTCAGTATTTTTCTTTGGCTTGTTCTTCCTCATTTCAACTCCGAATTGAGCTCCGTTTTTTCCCACATCTTCTTTATTGTGTCTAGAATCCATTTTTACCTGAGAATCACACAAATTACACCAATTTACCAATTCTCTAAATATTCACAAATATAGAACAATTTAAGGCACTTAATCATGAAAATCACACATTTATCATTTCAAAGTACACATCTCCATATCTTCATATAGCACCACCAAATTATATACAAAATGAATAAAAACACACAAAAACACATAATAAAAGATACTAAAATCTAGGTGAAAACGATACCGATCAACCCCCGAACTTAAAGAGTTGCTAGTCCTCGAGCAACGAAAATGAGAAAACGAGAGGGAGAATTTTCACCTACAAAAAGACCTAAAGAACATAAGCGACAACACATCATAAGTAACAAGGACTACAAACCATATCAAACAATCCTACAACATTAAGATCATGACATGAAAAACTAACAAGTTCAACTCCAAGAAAATAAAGGGCAATCAAGTTCCTTCCGGTCTAAGCCTCACATAGGATTTTATTTCACTCAACACTCTATGAGGTAAGGTATATCAACACTCATCAATCGGTTGAACCCGACGCACTTTAGGCTTGCTCGCGGACCACATTCACAAGCCACCATAGCTTCAATTAGTGATCAAAAAGGTCTTTATCTTTGGATGTAATGTTAGGCTCTTTGGTAAGGGTTGGGAGATTATGGATAAGAATAACTCATCGAGTGTAAGTAATCGAAGAGATGATCAGCTTCTTCAACTTCTTCACATTTCTATCTTCCTTTCTTTTCTTTTCTCATCACAAGCACTAATAATTATCATTCATTTGATTTCTTGAGCTTCTTTTGATTTCATGCTACCTTCCTTTGACTTGGCATTTGCTTGAGCATATTTTTATTATTTTTACTCCTTTTTCTCATGTTGAGGTTGCATGTGTATTTGCTTGAGCTCTTTTCTTCTTTTTCTTGCTTGTTTACCATTTCATTTCTTCTCTAGCACAATTCTCACATCAAACCTTGTAAACCATCATCTCCTCAATCATCCACACAAAGGTTATATATATAAGGCTTAAGTGGGTAATCATAGCTTGTAATGTGCTTATATCACAAAAATAGGCTTTAAGGCTCAAAGTGGTTAACTAAGGATGATGTATAAGGTAAGAAAATATATGGCAATGACTTTAAAGTAACAAGGATGGCCTAAGATCATATCACTAACCTCCATCGATCGGGCTCATTCCCATAATTCATGAGCAAGTTCTAGTTTATCAAGGCTCAATCGATCCACTCATTAAGAAATTAACCATGGATACACGGTTGAGGCTCAAACGCTCACAAGCTTTTGCTCGGACCCTTAGGAACTCATTATACCTCAATTCATCTCAAAATTGAACAAGTTAAATAGAACATGTCACAATTTTAAAGAGTATAGATTCTCAACATAGTTTGCCATCACTTATCACGATCAACATGTCATTACTCACATTCAAAAATTACTCACAACTTCTCGAAATAAACCACCAACAACCCTATACAAGAATAAAAATAAAAACAAAACACAAGAGCAAAGACTCGCCAAACAAGGAACATGACAACAACACAAAACAAGCAAAAATGACCTTCCAGCCATCAAAAGAAAATCAAGCACATATCCTCATCATCCAGTAACATATAAGCTCAAGATTTTGCCACCTTATTCAAAAATAAGAAAAATAAAGCAAGTAAACCTCCTAAATACATAACAAGTGAAGTAACATGCCACTCCAATCAATCCAAATCAAATCAAATAGTCTATGCTAAGCAAATAGAAATGATGAGTAGTAAAGTGAACTCCCTGAAATGACATCTGGAAGTGGAAATGGCTAGCACGGACAAACGGGCTGCATACAAGACGAACTAGAACCTTGGGATGCTGATTGGTCGTTTATAATCCGAGCGACCAAGCAACAAAATATCAAACCCAAGAGAATTCATGATTCATGGCCTTTAGGTATAGTATCGTGATTAGTTAGGGACGATCGAAGAGGAGGTTTAAAAATAAAAGAAAATAAAATGCATGGAAAAGTAAATCTAATTATAATATTTTTGGATTTTCAATGCCATAGTAGTTTTCATGGTGCACTCATATAATCAATCATTCAACATTTTTAATTGTTTTTCATTTTTAAGCAAATCATGGTAAGGGCGATCACGATTTCCACCTATCCCCAGTGGCCATGGTGAATAGGATATAGATTGTTTTCACAACCCCTAAAAAGCTCCTAGGATCGATACTACTTACAATTCCCTTCAAGGTACTATATTCGTATGGATGGGGTTCCCTTCACTAGTTTATCCTCGGTTACAAGTGATCTCACTAGTGTTCATTTATGTTGTTCTAAACATAAGGACTCCTTGGCTAGGCTCCCCTTATATTAAATCCACATGTAATAAATGAAAGAAACTCACATATGATAATCATGCAAAACAACTAAGGGTAAAGCAACGACAAGACATGCATATACACAATAACAACTTAATCACAATGCACTAATATCAAAGACATAAATCCCATATTATTACAAGGCATGTGAATTTCATAAATAATACCTAATCAAAGCCGAAAATTCAATCAAGACATTTTCATAAATTAATCAATAATCATGACTTCAATCAATCACCAAAACATAGAAAATAGAAAGATAATAAGTAGGATTAGATTACACCTTAATGAAGTTTTACATTCATGAAGATTATTCACTCCTTGGTGTCTCCACCTTCTTGGAAAGTAATAAAATCCTAATCTAGAAAAATATTTAAAACTACGGATCCCTCACCTCGATATGGGGAGGAATCTTAGAACTATTTAATGGAGAATTTTTGGATGAAGAATGGTGGTGAAGAAGAGGAAAAATGGAGTGAGATGTGTGGATGAGGAAATGGAATTGGGAATGGGGATTGGTGGATTGTGTGTCTCCAAAGATGAGAAGGAGAGTATATATATATATATATATATATATATATATATATATATATGTGTGTGTGTGTGTGGAGGATCAAAGGGTTTAGGGCAACATTTCGGTTCATGGACTTTAGTAAAAATATTGGGCTTTGGCCTTTTTTTGCTTAAAAATTGGATCCAGAAAAAATGAATAAATTCATTTTCCATACGATTTTGATACAAAACCGGATATAGCCTAGTGCTTGAGCGCTCCTCATAAGAACCTGTTTGGAGGTGGTGATTGTTGGTTCAAATCCCAGCTGCCCATATTTTTTTCTTCATTTTAAATAATCACTCAGAATAGGTTTAAGACATATTCTAGGCAGTTCCCATTGCATATGACCATGTAGCCCAGCTGGTTGAAGAGGTCGCCAACATTATGGAGGTCACAAGTCAAACCCGAACTCCGTAATTTAATTCTTCTTCTATTTTTTTTAAATTAAAGGCCTATGTACAGCCCAGGTGAGCGCATTTAATTCTTCTTCTCTTTTTTTTTAAATTAAAGGCCTATGTACAGCCCAGGTGAGCGCTTGGTCCAACATGTACGTTATCAGCACTGGGCCGGCATGAAGAACAGAAGCAGAACAGGTGACATGGCAATTTCTTAAAACATTCGATCGATGCTTGGTCCAACATGTACTTTATCAGCACTGGCCCAACTGCGCGGCCCATTGGCAGCCGACGTGAAGAACAGAAGTAGAACAAGTGACGTGACAATTTCCTAAAACATTCGATTGAGTTTTTGTTCTTCGATCGACTTTCTCTTATAGAAACTTAAGTTCTGCTCTATTCATACGACAACGATTTCGGGCCCTAAAAGACAACACTTTCAGCTGTTGTCTATGCTCATTTTTCTCAACACCCAGAAAAAGTATTGTCATAGCCCTCTTCAAATATGTTTTCTTTTCACCTGTAACCTCTTTTCTCGTTTTCATTCCAATTTAATTCCCGTTTCTTCCATCGCTCTTTCAAGCTCAACAACATCCCTTTTTCTGCAAAAATACACAAAAATACCTCTCTCCAAGTAATCAAGCAATTAATAATATTTTCATTAAAATTATGCTTAATTATTGAATTAAAACCAAATAAATCCAAGTAAATTCATGCAATTAAGCCCAAAATTCTAGGTGAATTTCACACCGATCAGATGCGTACTGACTGAATGGCATGTTTGAAACTACTCGCGAACTCAGGTTTTTAAATTCTACCTTTGAACACTACACGGCTCGTGTTCCGCTACACGGCCTCAGTCATGGCATTTTCTGATGCTCAAGCACGGCTGCATGTTACAGGGCTGTGTTCCGTACATGGTCCATGTTTCTGTTCCCTGCACGGCTCGAGTTCGGAGCTCGCCCTTGACCCTGGGCGAGTAGCCTCTTCTGATGTCAGTACACGACCATTCCTTACAATGTCGTGTACTGAACACGGCTCGTACAACAATTTTCTCTATTTTTCTAATTTTTACACTTCACGCCTCATCTTGCCCGGTTTTTGCTCTCCTAATACACCCTATTCATGCTCAAAATCTCATCAAAACCATCAGCACAACAATTACTATCAATAATGAACTAGCATGCACTTCAACACAACCAAACTAACCAAAATCAAACCAATACTCATGAGAAAAAAATTTAAATTTACCCAATTTTACAATAAGACCTCTCTCTCAATCATCATAATAAGCACACTCAAGTGGTGAGTCACACCATGCACTCTCCCCCCAAACTTAAATAGAAACAAGTTGAGAATTAAGTTTGCAAAAAGTGGTGGGACTTACCCTTGTAGTTTCAAACAATGAGATTCTTGTAAAGAAGTATATGCATCACAATAATTCAAGGTATGTCCACCATGCATTATCCCCCCAAACTTAAAGTGAAACAAGAGTTGAACTTTAAGTTTGCAAGAAGTGGTGAGACATACCTTCACACTTCAAATCGAGCACTTCTCGTATCTCCAATACGCATTCTCCTCACGAGCACAATCAACCTACACACCAAAAACACAAAAACTAAATCAAAGCATTTAAATGAAAGCAATTAAACAAATAATGGATTTCCTCCCATCCAGCGCTATGTTTAACGTCTTCAAGCCGGATGGAATATAGAAAACTCATCGGAATGGCCAAGGATATCGTTTGTTCTTGCCATCAAATTTTAATCTTTGTGCTTCTTCCTCTATTAGGCATTTGTGGCAAGTAACGATCTCAGTAGCATCCTTCGAGATTGGTTTTAAAAATTCTATTCTTTTGAGCTTGCATTCTATTAACCGCTCTTTTCGTGACCACCACTTATTCCTTTTTATCAATGATTGGTTGTTTGTAGTCCGGGCGATCAAGCAACAAAATATCGAACCCAAGGGAATTTAGTATTCATGGCCTTTAGGTATAGTATCGTGATTAGTTAGGGACGATCGAAGAGGAGGTTTAAAAATAAAAGAAAATAAAATGCATGGAAAAGTAAATCTAATTATAATATTTTTGGATTTCAATGCCATAGTAGTTTTCATGATACACTCATATAATCAATCATCCAATATCTTTAGTTGTTTTCCATTTTTAAGCAAATCATGGTAAGGGCGATTACGATTTCCACCTATCCCCAATGGCCATGGTGAATAGGATTTAGATTTTTTTCACAACCCCTAAAAAGCTCCTAGGATCGATCCTACTTGCAATTCCCTTCAAGGTACTATGTTCGTATGGATGGGGTTCCCTTCACTAGTTTAATCCTCGGTTACAAGTGATCTCACTAGTGTTCATTTATGTTGTTCTAAACATAAGGACTCCTTGGCTAGGCTCCCCTCATATTAAACCCACATGTAATAAATGGAAGAAACTCACATATGATAATCATTCAAAACAACTAAGGGTAAAGCAACGACAAGACATGCCGATACACAATAACAACTTAATCACAATGTACTAATATCAAAGACATAAATCTCATATTATTACAAGGCATGTGAATTTTATAAATAAAACCTAATCAAAGCCGAAAATTCAATCAAGACATTTTCATAAATTAATCAATAATCATGACTTCAATCAACCACAAAAACATAGAAAATAGAAACATAATAAGTAGGATTAGATTACACCTTAATGAAGTTTTACATTCATGAAGATTATCCACTCCTTGGTGTCTCCACCTTCTTGGAAAGAAATAAAATCCTAATCTAGAAAAAATATTAAAACTAAAATGGATTCCTCCCCCACTCAACTAGTGGAGATCTCTCTTTGATGAAGAGTGGTGGTGTGGTGGCCTCCAAAAGTGAAGAAAATGGAAATTTGGATTTTTGGAAGTTGGAGAGTTGGGAATGGGGATTGGTTGCTCCAAGGTTGAGAAAGTATATATATGTGTAGAGGCTTAAAGGGTTTAGGGAAACATTTGAGTCATAGGCTTGGGTGGAGAATTGGGCTTAAGGGTGAAAATGGGCTTTTTGGCTCAAAATTCAATTCTAGGAAAATAGAAAAAATAATATATCTGTACGGTTTTATCGCATGAACTGGTTGTAGCCTAGCGATTAGAGGTGCCCTTATGCGTCCAAGAGATCTCGGGTTCAAATCCCATCAGCACTGCTTTTTTAAATTAATTTCGAATCAGACTTTGACGATTTAATAACATTTCCGTATGGTTTATGAACAAAAACTGGTCCTAGCCCAGCAGATCGCATGCGCCCTCCACACCCTGGAGGTCGTGGGTTCGATTCCAGGCAGGCGCACTCATTTAATTCTTTAATTTTTAATTAAAGGCCTCCTGCCTAATTAGCGGCCCAATGCACGCTCCAACGACCCAATTCTCTTCTACCAACATGGCCCAGCTGAGCGGCCCATCAGCAAAAATAATTAAAGCCCGGCCCACCAGCACGCATCCTTGCGTGAAATGCAGAACAGGATGACGTGGCATGCATCCTAAAAACTCGATCGAGGAGTGAGAAACTCGATCGAGTTTCTCTTACAGAAACTTATTTTCTACTCTGTTCATACGACAACAATTCCGATGGCCTAAAAGACAACACTGACAGCTGTTGTCTATGCCTCTATTTCACAACGCCCAGAAAAAATATTGTTGTAGCTCCTTTTAAAACCTGTTGTCTTTTCACTTACTACTAATTTTTTTCGTGTTCATCCCAATTTAATTCTCGTTTCCGTCTTCGCTCTTTTAAGCACAAAAACACCCTTTTTTCTGCAAAATAAATAAGAATACCTCTCTCCAAGTAATTATGCAATTAATAGTATTTTCATTAAAATGATGCTTAATTATTGAATTAAATCCAAATAAATCCACATAAATTCATGCATTATGCCCATAATTCTAGGTGAATTTCACACCGATCAAACCCCCCAAACTTAAAGTGTTGCTCGTCCCCGAGTAATGAAAGAAAAGAAAGAACGAAGAGGAAAATTCACCTAAAATTGAATCAAGATATCAATAAAGATTGAGTCATTTCAAAACCATTTCAATTCAATCAAACGAGTGACAAGACATTAATTTAAATGTATACAAGTTAAGTTTAGTAAATATGCAAGCAAGTGAGACCTTCACTACTCCTCTCTAGATTTTGCATTACTCTCACACTCAAAGGAAGTGTGCGGGAGAAGTGTATACTCTTAAAAATCGATTCAAATGCATGATATTACCATATGCTTGCCAAAAGTCTATACTCTCCATCACTTGTATGTGTGTTGATTATTGAATCAATAAGGACTTTATATGGGGTTGTAATGTAGGCTCTTTGGTATTGGGTAGGAAAAATATTTAGGAAAAGTAAGTTCATGATTAGTAGAGAATTTAAATTGACAGCCATTATCAACTCTCACTCTCTCTTTTCTCAAATTAGTGAAGAATTCAAGTTGGTTTGTAGCCTCAACTCTCATTCCCACTTTTTTTTTCTTTTTCCACCTTAATCACAAAGAAAATTTTATCCATCCAACAAATTAAAGAACATTTTTCTTCTCTTCTTCCACTATTGAGTTTTTTTTCTCTCTTTTCCCCTAGGGATCTCTTTCCATTTTTCTAGTAGAGCTCCTTTATGCTTCTTTTATATAAACTTCACTCAATTTTTTTTTCTTTTTCACACAACCTCCATTTTTTTTTATCTTTTCTCCCTCTTTTCTTTCACTTTCACCATTTCTCTTTTTCTAAACTCTCTTGTAAGCACAATTCAACCTCTTCATCCCCATTAATCCTCTACTAATCGACAAAGGTGATTAGGATATAAAATATGGATAAAATAGCTAAATTTGTAGGTTGCCAAAGAAATAAGGATAATAAGCTCAAAGGGACAAACTACGATATGATTTCATTTGGTAGGATCGATTTGGTTAAGTAACTTGTCAAAACAAAGATGGCCTTAAATCATTTTCAATAATCTTCACACATATACATAGCTTCAAGAAGACACAATGACAAGTTCTAGAATGCACACACAAGAAAGAAAAAACCATTTGATTTAATGATTTTAAGGCTCAAAAGCTCACGGGCTAATAGTAGTGAAAGGCAACACGAAACAAGCACAAACCATAACTCAACAAGTACACAAAAAATATCCATCAAGTCACAAATTTCAACCAAAAATCATAGTCTCAAAAATTCTCACAATGAAACACAAGAGAGCCAAGAAAGATTTTCTCTTTATTGAAAGCAAGAAAAAGCAAGAAAAGCACGAAAAAAAATAAAAAACAACAAAAAAAAGAAAAAAATATGTGCCAAAGAAAAGAGTAAGGACTTATACGTGCGCCGGTAAATATACTCAAGTAGGAGTTCATGGATGCAATTTTATGATTCAAATCGTAGAAAAGTCAAGTAACAAAGACGACATACCCCCCAAACATAAATTAGACAAAGTCGAATTTAAGTTGAGAAGATATTTGTTACCTCAATTTGCGCCACTCCTTTGCTCTTCAAGACCAATACTATGGTTCCACGCTTTAATCCCTACAAACACAACCATAAAACAAAAAACAAATTAAAGCAAAAAAATGTCCCTATCCTAACCACTCAACGAACTCAAAGTCATAAATACAACTAAATTCCCCAGCAACGGCGCCATTTGATTGGTTGTTTGTAGTCCAAGCGACCAAGCAACAAAATATCGAACCCAAGGGAATTTAAGATTCATGGCCTTTAGGTATAATATCGTGATTAGTTAGGGACGATCGAAGAGGAGGTATAAAAATAAAAGAAAATAAAATGCATGGAAAAGTAAATCTAATTACAATATTTTTGAATTTTCAATGCCATAGTAGTTTTCATGATGCACTCATATAATCAATCATCCAACATCTTTAATTGTTTTTCATTTTTAAGCAAATCATGGTAAGGGAGATCACGATTTCCATCTATCCCCAATGGCCATGGTGAATAGGATGTAGATTATTTTCACAACCCCTAAAAAGCTCCTAGGATCTATCCTACTTGCAATTCCCTTCAAGGTACTATGTTTGTATGGATGGGGTTCCCTTCACTAGTTTAATCCTCGATTACAAGTGATCTCACTAGTGTTCATTTATGTTGTTCTAAACATAAGGACCCCTTGGCTAGACTCCCCTTATATTAATCCCACATGTAATAAATGGAAGAAATTCACATATGATAATCATGCAAAACAACTAAGGGTAAAGCAACGACATGATATGCCGATACACAATAATAACTTAATCACAATGCACTAATATAAAGGACATAAATCCCATATTATTACAAGGCATGTGAATTTCATAAATAAAACCTAATCAAAGCCGGAAATTCAATCAAGATATTTTCATAAATTAATCAATAATCATGACTTCAATCAACCACCAAAACATAGAAAATAGAAAGATAATAAGTAGGATTAGATTACACCTTAATGAAGTTTTACATTCATGAAGATTATCCACTCTTTGGTGTCTCCACCTTCTTAGAAAGCAATAAAATTCTAATCTAGAAAAAATATTAAAACTGAAATGGAAAGGAATCTCAACTAGTGGAGATCTCTCTTGGATGAAGAGTGGTGGTGTGGTGGCCTTCAAAAGTGAAGAAAATGGAAATTTGGATTTTTGGAAGTTGGAGAGTTGGGAATGGGGATTGGTTGCTCCAAGGTTGAGAAAGATAGTATATATATGTGTGGAGGCTCAAAGGGTTTAGGGCAACATTTGAGTCATATGCTTGGGTGGAGAATTGGGCTTAAGGATGGAAATGGGCTTTTTGGCTCAAAATTCGATTCCAAGAAAATAGACTAAATAATATATCCGTATAATTTTATCGCATGAACCGGTTGTAGCCAAGCAGTTGGAGGCGCTCTTATGCGTCCAAGAGATCTCGGGTTCGAATCCCATCAGCACCACTTTTTTAAATTAATTTTGAATCAGGCTTTGACGGTTTAATAATATTTCCGTATGGTTTATGAACAAAAACCAGTCCTAGCTTAGCGGATTGCATGCGCTCTCCACACCCTGGAGGTCGTGGATTCGATTCCAGCAGGCGCATTCATTTAATTCTATAACCTTTAATTAAAGGTCTCCAGCCTCATTAGCGGCCCAATGCGGCCCAATTCTCTTCCACCAACATGGCCCAGTTGAGCGGCCCATCAGCAAAAATAATTAAAGCCCGACCCACAAGCACTCATCCTTGCGTGAAATGCAGAACAGGATGACGTGGCGCGCATCCTAAAAACTCGATCAAGGAGTGAGAAACTCGATCGAGTTTCTCTTACAGAAACTTATTTTCTGCTCTGTTCATACGACAACAATTCCGATGGCCTAAAAGACAACACTGACAGCTGTTGTCTATGCCTCTATTTCACAACGCCTAGAAAAAATATTGTTGTAGCTCCTTTTAAAACCTGTTGTCTTTTCACTTACTACCAATTTTTCTCGTGTTCATCCCAATTTAATTTTCGTTTCCTTCTTCGCTCCTTTAAGCACAAAAATACCCTTTTTTTGCAAAATAAATAAGAATATCTCTCTCCAAGTGATTAAGCAATTAATAGTATTTTTATTAAAATCATGCTTAATTATTGAATTAAATCCAAATAAATCCACATAAATTCATGCATTTAAGCCCATAATTTTAGGTGAATTTCACACCGATTAATCAAGTAAGTGCCCAACACTTGTTCATGTTCTCTTTTGTACCTAAGGCATTGAGAAGAATCAATAGGTAAGACAAAGTCAATATAAACAATATTTTGAAATTCAATGCAACTTGGAGAGTTAAAAGGTGTAGAAATGCTCATTTCACTTCTGAACTCCTCATTAAGTGCTTCTAGACGTTGTTCCACTTCATCAAATTCATACTCATCTCTTGATTCTTCATCTTCACTTAACTTTTTCTTATCAATAAGAGACAAGAAATCATAGATATTCCCTTCCTCCTTTAAGCTTTCTTCTACCTTAGGCTCTTTACTCATCTCACTTGAATTTTCATCCGCCAACATTTCTTCTTCTTTGTCTTCCTTATCCTCACTAAGTTCAACATCTTTTGAGTCTTCACTATCCCCTGAACACTCTTCTACCTCCAAATTTTCTTCAATCTTTTCATCAAAATTCTCCATTTCACGAAGAGTGTTCCGTTCTTGTATCATTTGACTCATTCGATGCTCTAGGACTTCAAGTCTTCTATCATTTTCTTCTTCTCCTTCTTCAAGCATTTTCATCATTTGATTTAATTGATCTTGCAAGGAAGGTCTCCCATCATCATATGGTGGACACTCTTCTTGGAAATTCTCTTGAACATACCCATTTTGCATACATGTTTCCTTCCCCATTTGGTAATTGGGCATGTTCCACATTTGTCCCCCATTAAAGTTGGAAGTATGCATTGAGTAGGCATTTTGAGGCTCATAGCTTGAAAGACTTGGTTGAAAACTTTGCCTTGTATTACTTCCGTAAGCATATCTTCTTAGCATTTCTATCAAGTCATTATTTTCGGATAGAGGAGTAATCGTAGGAACTTGATTGTTGTAAGAACTTGGTAGGGAATAAATATTTCCTTGATATAGTTGGAATGTATCCACATTGTAAGCTCCTTGCCATCCCCCATATATTCCATTGTTGTAGCTTTGAGAGCTTGCTTGACTCATTCGACTACTATACCCATAGTTGCTCTCATCTTTGTAGCCATTTGATTGTTGTGGTGGAACCAAACCAATTAGATTTCCATAATTTCCTCCTAAGTATTGGTTCCAACCATCCATGTTCATACTTCTTCTTTTCAAGGCTCACTACAACTTTCTTCACTTACTATTTTTGGTTGTGCTTGCTCCCCTTCTCTCAAGGTTGTCGTACCTATTAAGAAGAACAAGTTAGAACAAGATTTTTCAAAACAAATAGAAGATGCAAAAATAATAAAAATGTCCTAAGTAGAGCTAACAAATTCAAACACTTTACACCGAAGGCTTTCGCCCTGGCAACGGCGCCATGAACTTGGTTTAAATTGATTTAGAGCAAGTGTACTCTATCGTGTGTAGCAAGTAAGCGATCAAGTGCAAAATTTATAAGATATCGAACTCAAGGGCGAAAGTGGGTAGCCGTGTTTGAGAAGTGCTTCACTCTAGTAGGACGAATCAATAAAAGAGGGGTTAATTATACTACAAACTAACAACTAGGAAAACAATTAAAGATAGAACATGTACAAATGAGATGGATGATGGGTGAAGGTGAACAATCTAAGAAGTATGTAAGGCAAGCAACATTTATGGACAAGGTATATATAGACTCACAAACACATGCATTGATGATTTTCATGTTATGATATTAAGGGCAATCACATTTGTGCCCCTAACTCCTATGGCCAAGGTAATTAGGTTCTCAACTCTTTTACAAGTTTAAATCTCCTAGGATTGTTCTTACTCACAATTCCCATGAAGGTACTATGATCATAAGTTGGGTTCCCCTCTCTAGTTCATCACTAATGTTCTATCATGAGGTTCTAAGCACTTGAAGGCTATGGCTTACCTCTCCTCATACTAACTACGTCATCTCATACAATCAATGATTCAATTAAACCACTAAGCATAATATTGGAATGACTATCCTAACACTATGAATAGAGAATTTAATCACACAAATCATACATAAAATGAGAATAAGCATTCATGATAGAAAATATTCATAACAATCATTTCATCAAACATGTGGTGTGCAAAATCTACATAATACCTAACCAATCATATTGCTAGCCTCACATGAGGACTAGCCACTACATATCATAGTAAAATCAATACAATCCATAGCATGCTCCAATTGAGCCAAATAATGAAGAAAATAACAAAATAAAGGTAAGTTGGCTCCCCTTTGATGGTGAACTTCCTCCTCCTTGATCATGTTAAAATCTTCAACCAATGATAAATTCCTCTTCTTAGATTAGTGTATGGATGGATTTATGGATGGATTTGAGAAGATCAAGTGGATTGGATGGATGAAGTGAAGGATGAAAGAGATGGAGATGAATGTGTGTGATTTTGGTGTCTAGTGTGTGTAGAAACTGATCCCAAATGATTTCTCCCAGATTTTATTTTTCAAAAAATATATTTATACCCCCATGGAAGCTTCTAGAACAAGTGGATATCATAAAACTGCCTTTTGCACCTACACAGGCCGTATAGCAGCACACGGGCAGTGTAGGGTCATCGCGTGCAGCGCAGTCTCACTGTTTCGCGTATAACTTTCACATCCGATCTTCGATTCAAATGATTCTTATGCTCACGCGATTCTATCTTCTGTGGCTTTCCAACCATATATCACAAGTCTAGTTTTGAGCTCCACAAGAATACAGAAAAATTACACAAGTTAGATATGTGTTTTTCAGCATTTTGCTTTGGCTCGTTCTTCCTCATTTCAACTCCGAATTGAGCTCTGTTTTTTCCCACATTTTCTTTATCGTGTTTAGAATCCATTTTTACCTAAAAATCACACAAATTACACCAATTTACCAATTTTCTAAATATTCATAAATATAGCACAATTTAAGGCACTTAATCATGAAAATCACACATTTATCATTTCAAAGCACACATCTCCATATCTTCATATAACACCACCAAATGATATATAAAATGAATAAAAACACACAAAAACACATAATAAAGACACTAAAATTTAGGTGAAAACAACACCGATCACTATGATGCATTGTTTGTGATAGGTGATGGCAAGCATGTTAAGGATTTTACTAGTCAAAATTGTGACATGGATTACATAATTTGTTCAATTTTGAGAAGTATAAAGGATAATTATGTTTTTTTTATCCAAGCAAAAGCTTGTGAGAGTTGAGCCTCAACCGTGCCTCCATGGTTAATTCTTGATGAGAGGACCGGTTGAACTTAGACAAACTAGAATTTGCTCATGGACTATAGGAACGAAGCCTGAATGGTTGAAATTTGTGATATGATCTTAGGCCATCCTTGCTAAATAAAGTCATAGCCATAAAATTTCTTACCTTATACATCATCTTCTAGAAGGTCCCAAGGGGTATAAATGCACAATTGGTGCTAAAATTAGAAGGGGAGCCTCATTTTGACAGTTATTTTGGAGATTAACACATACACTTTCTCACCACCATTTCACACACTCTATCCGATCCATCTCTTCCACTCTTCAATTCATCCATCCAATCAACTTGATCTTCAACAATCCATCCATCAATCCATTCATCCACCATTTGAGAAGAGGAAAGTATCAAGGATTGAAAAAGTTAGCATTTTGAAGAGAAGAAAGGTTTCTCCATGAAAGGGAAGCCAATCTACTTTTCATTTGTTGATTTTCTTCTCATTTTGGCTTAAATAGAGTAAGCCTTTGATTGTATTGATATAAATACAATGTGTAGTGGCTAGTCCTATAGTAGGGCTAATCATATGATTGGTTGAGAAGAATGCTAGATATGTAGGATTTGAGATGTTGAATTAGGTAAATTTTGGACTTCCTTTTGTGATTAATGAATCATGTTTCATTTCAATATTTGTGTGATTAAATTATCTATTCATAGTGTTAGGATGATCATTCAAATATTATGATTAGATGTTCAATTGAATCATGTATTAAGGTGAGCATGCATGTTAGTGTGAGGGGAGGTAAGTCATACCCTTCTTATACTTAGAACACTCATAGAGGGACACTTAAGAAATTGAGTGAAAAGAACCAAACTTATGATCATAGTACCTTAAGGGAATTGAGATTAAGCACAATCTAGGAGATTTAGACTTTTAAAAGAGTCGAGAACCTAATTGCCTTGGCCATAGGGATTAGGGGTAAAAACGTGATTGCTTTTAGTCAACAAATTAATGAAGTTCACCATCAAGAGTTATGCATATCTAGCTAGATTCTTAACCATGATTATGATTAGTCTTGCTCTCTTCTTAAGTGAATTATATCTCCATCTCATTTATCATTTGTTTTTTGTTTGATTCAATACGTTGTTAGTTCATATTTTTAGTTAATTGAGTAGAACAATAAGTAGTAGTCTAAATACCAAACCTTCAATCTATCATTCTTACAAAGCATAAATCAATGGAAAATTCGGATACAACCATGAGTTTACTTTCCTTGGGACGACAATCTTATAAATTTTGTACTTGGTCACACGTGTACTCGACGATAGAGAATCTTACTCTTAAACATTTTACAAGAAATGCGACTAAGAACAATTATCTTGTTCTAAAGAGTATACACTTTAATTAATAAGGGTACACTATTTTTTCTGAGGGTATACACTTTTTATTAAATTTTTTATTTTTCTTCAAAAAATAAAGAGTACATATCTTTATACTAAATGATATACAATTTAACACAAATTATAAAAGCACACGGAGTGAGCTTCCATGCGCCGGACGCACGCAAGTTTTTGCCATATTAATATGGTGTAAAAGAAAAACTATCAGTTTTTAAAAATGAATATAACGGATACATGTGAGTCAGAGTCACGCCCGGGGAACACAAGTTGGGATTAAAACCAATTTGGTCATGTAATCGAATCAAATTTTGATTTTATATATATATATTTTTTTTTTCTTTCAATTTTGTACCAAACACTAATGAATTTTGCTAATATTGTATCAAATTGAAGTTTTTCGATGAACTGATCCTACATGGCAGATGACGTGACTGATGATGTCCACGTGGATGCTATGTGTGTAGCAATTAATTTTCAACAACTTGTATGTAATAAGATATAATATCCTATAATTATCAATGGACAGCATAATTTCTTACAAATGCAAATTCCCCTGAATTACTGTTTTGAAATTGTAATTTTCCTTTAATCTTTGACTAAATTAACTTTCTAACTTAAAATATCAAAATGTATTAATTTTTATATTAAAAATATAGTCGATTATTCATATTCCCAAATTACTATGGATATCCCAAAATTTTTTAAATTAAAATATCATTAATTAATATAATTTAAATACCCTTTTAATAAAAAAAATATATTTAAACTTATACTAAAATTACTTACTCTACGCAATACGTGATTTTCCAAGCATAATATCGAAAAGTAATTAGTGTAAGATTTATTAATTTATTCGTAAGAAGATTACAGAATTTCACATAAATTTCTTCACAATCAATTTGTTTTATTTCTGAATCAAGTAGGAGAATGTTCTCCACAAAGGGTATGAATCCATGTTCAAGGGAGATTCAGGTTAGGGTGAGATCCCAGGATGGAATGAGAGTGAAAGGGAGAATGATCCCTTGCTATTTTCAATTATATTCCAAACATTCAATTAACCCTAATTAATGAATGTTTACAACTGAAAATAATGTTAGGTAGTGATCATGTAAAGAGATTAATGGATTGAATTCTCAATTCCACATTTGGTGTTTTCTTAGTGTTTCACGATATAAAAAAATTATACCCTACAAATGATCATTATACCTTGGGGCATGTAGTGAATTTTTGAGTATTGATTATGATATATGACAAGAATCTAATGAATGGAGAATTCATAATTTGCCAAGAACAACCAGAGAGATTAACTTTCGCGAATATATATGACATTGGTAACGAATCTTGACAAAATACCGCAGGATAAGATCGGAAGGGGTTGTGAATACCAAAATATAAGAAAGATTATGATAAAAAGAATAGCAGTAGAATTCTTGAATAAAATACTGCAAACTTACAATTAATCATGAAACAACCAAATTAAAAAAAGAAAGAATGTAAAAGAATGATTAGCATTTAGGCAGTCTACGTTGGTTCCGTGGGCTTTAGTTGGTGTGCCTATGTTTATGCAGGGGTGGAATGGTCTGTGGGTTTCTGAAGAAGTTGTGTGGATCAACCATGGTCTTGACACGAACAAGGCGATCAAAGTTGTTCTTGAAATATTTCCTGCCCCAAACACTTGCCTGCGAGTAACTCGTCCTTCCAACGTTGTTGTTGACTCCAATGTCGAGATCTCTATAGTTGATGTAGGCAGCCCTTGGGTTAGCGGAGACGTAGGGAGTCATGTAATCAAAGGCCCTCTTGACCCAGTTCAAGTACTTGCTTGGATTGCTCGCCTCGGCTTCCTGCCAATAGACTGTATGGAAGACTTTGTACAAGTTACCAGCCCTGTGAGGAACAGGAATGGCAGACTCAGATATTTCGGCCATTCTACCACCGTACGGAACAAAAGACAGCGTCGACAGCCTGGCTTCCGGCTCAAAGTAGAGCTTCATGATCTATCTATGGGGTGTTGGTCGAAGAATAGAGCGGATTGGATCCAACTCATTTCTCTGCAGTCTTCCCTCCGCAACCCCAACTCAGGGAACCTCTCTTGCATCATCGCCATTAATCTGTCGATCCCGCCTAGGAAAACTGTGAAGAAAGACGCCGATACTGTGATGTTCCTCCTCATTCCAACTTGGGTGGAATTGGCCACCACTGCATTTATGAAGAGGGTCATATCTTTGTCCATTGCAGGTGCAACGTACTGCCAGCGGTGAATGAGCTGAGTTAAATTTTGCTCCAAAGTCCTCTGGACGTTGAAGATAGTGACTCTTTCTGGAACATCAACCAGTCGAAGCTTCCATGCAACGATAACACCGAAGCTGGAACCTCCACCACCTCTGATCGCCCAAAACAGATCCTCTCCCATTGATTTCCTGTCAAGAATTCTCCCATTTACATCAACTATTCTTGCGTCCATCACTTGATCAGCAGCCATCCCATATTTCCTCAAGAGTGAGCCGTAGCCTCCTCCACTAATGTGCCCACCAACACCAACAGTCGCACAAAAGCCGCCAGGGAACCCCAAGGTGGAGCTCTTCAGAGCGATGTTGTAGTATACAGAACCAAGGTTTGCACCGGCCTCAACCCATGCAGTCTTGGACTCAGCGTCCACCGTAACGCCGCTGAGCCTGATCAGATCAATGACCACGAATGAGACTGGTGAAACAGAAGATAAGGCCTCGAAGTCATGGCCCCCGCTTCTTGTTCTGACTTCCAGGCCGTTGCGTCTAGCACAGAGAACGATAGGGGGGATTTGGGATTCGTGTTCCGGGGTTATAATGAAGCTTGGTTTAGGGGTGGAGTCAGAGACGTATCTGAGATTCCAGATGGTGAATTGCAGGACGGAAGAGTAAGACAAGTTGGAGGGAGTGTAAACAAGGTTAGAAATGGAGTTGTTTTGGGATCTTCTGGAAAGACATTCCAGAAAATTATTGTGATCAGCTGAAGCTGCTGGAGATAATATGAAAAGAAGTAGGAAGGTGAGTGCAGATATGAATATTGAAGTTCTCATGATGTAATGTAATATTATCTTAGAGAAGAATGATGAAAATGAGCTTCTGTTAATTTGTGGAATGATATTGGATAATTTGGATGCAGAGTGGAGTGTCATGCTATTCTATTTATAATGATTCATTCTGAGGCGAGGGGATAATTAAAGCGTGTTGATCCACACGCGTTTCCCTTGAAAATTTATTTTATTATTTCCAAAAATTCGTTGCAGAGTTGAAGGCATTTGCAAGTTGGTTGTCACGGTTTTGCATGTTTAGTGCTAAATTCAAACTACATAGAAGTCAAAGGAAAGCTACGTACTCTCGTATTTTTACTATATTAAGTATTTCACTCAGATGTTCTTATTTCCTTTTTTAGTAAAAGGATCCCACATATTCTCCATCACTTATTACTAATACAACTACACACTACGCATAAAATAATAATACTCATTAATCAATGTGCAAAAAGCAACCGGTGACCTTTAGCCGGGACGGAGGGAGTATATTTTATTTAATGGGTTAAGGGAGTAGCTATTCGCACCTCCGAATTTGCTAAATATACCCCATATATTAATAAACCCCAAATAAATATATATAATATAAACAGCAACAAGTTTACTACATACACCCCAATTTAAGACATTTATGCCCTTTAAATTAAAAAATGAATATTTCACTATCACTTGGTTAATTTGCAATCTGCAGATCAACCTACATTATTCTTGTACTAAATGTCACTTGCTCCACATGATTAACAGTCACAGATGCACCATTAATAAGATCATGAAGTTATTACATTATTTTATTTTATAATATAATAGTAAAAACAGTAATAGATATATATCATTTTGAATGTCAAAATCACCCCACTCTATCCATTCATTTTCTCTGCATGAATTTGGGTTTAAAATTTGTAAAGAAGAAAGAATAATGGAGAAGCCACACATGATTGGTTGCAGTGCAATTTCCTGCTGAAACTACTCTTGGTTTATGTTTCTTAATTGCGTTAATATCGTAGTTCAACATTTCTTAATTGCGTTATCATCGTTCAACATTAGTATCTCTTCTACGCTTCCTCAAAACTGGTCCATATTTTATGATTGTTGCGGTTGGGAAGGCGTTGGTTGCGATGGATCCGATAGAGTCACCACTCTGTGGCTGCCATCGAAGGATCTCGTAGAAAGCATCATTATGATAGGAAAATGTGAAGTATAGCTAATTATGTCATGTATCAACGAATGGGACGAAGAGTGGAAGCATTGAATTCTGAAAATTGTGGGAAGAGAAGCACTAAAATAACGACTAACTATGAGAAGTAATAGGAGATAGGGCAAAGTGAGAGAAGTTGAAGGAGATAAGGAGATGTGTAGACGTAGAAAATAAAATTATTTAGTTTCCATAGAAAAAAGAACAGAAGGGTAAGTAAGTATATTTACTTTAAATATTCAAAATTAAAATTTATATGGGTACATTTAGATATTTTGGGGTGTAAATAGCCAATGTCATTGGTTAATTTTGTCAAATTTTTTTTGTCAAGAATCTTCAAGTGTGGCCTGAAAATGTCCCGTGCGCCACATGCAACAATTCAATTATGATATAAATTAACCAATAAAATATGTTACGGGACTAATTGATGAGGGTAGAAATCTATAGAAATATGTTTCATTAATAGCCTGATTTTATTTAAATATGATAGGATTTAATAACTATTTAAAGTTCAATTTAGTTATGGAAAAAAACAAATTCAAATTGTAAAGCATATATAGTATAACATGTATTGGAACGAATGAAAATTGGAAAATGAAAATAGTGGTTTTACCAAATTAGGATGAAAATTTGAAAATAAAATTAGTGTTTAGTGTTTTTACCAAATTAAGATCGTTTACAGTACAATGAGATAGATTAAAATGAAAATAACCAGGTGGGGTAACTCACCTGGTCATTGGACTCTTCACTTATCTGAGAGATTTAAGTACGATTCCTATTGAAAACGAATTAGGAGAGGAGATATAAGGAGACTTGGAGAAGGGGGAGTATGGTGCTTGGCGAGCTAACTATTAACTATACTAACATTTACCGATAAAAAAAATTAATGTGGTAGTAGAAAATGTCATTAAAACTTTACAATTTTAGTTATAAGGGAAATGTTTTTTTTTCTTAAATATTTTTATGTAGTATTTAAAATAACATATTGTCTCATATTTCATTAAGGCAAAAACTCTTGTGTCGGGGACACCGTGTCCTCAACTCTCCCTCTCCATATCCTATTTAATCATTTATATTGTTATGGGTTTAAATTGAGTTTGGAGACATAGCGTCCCAGGGGACACAAGAGCTAAATTGAGATTGGGATACGGTATCCCGGGAGCACAAGAGTCTCACTCTTTTATTAATTTAGGACTTAAATTCGGGCTCTAAATTAATAATTTTATAGAAAAAATAATTTAAACCCCGAATAGATAATTTATTAATTTTTCAAACTCAACTCTTATTAATAGAAAAAATAATTCAAAGTTCGAATAGATAATTTATCCCAGATATTGAAAATGTTAAAAAAAAAAAATTAATGAAACGGGTGTGAATATATATACTCCACTATTTAAAGTATATGTATAAATACGGTGATGACGGGTGACTTGGTCATAAGACCAAAACAATAAAATAAAAATATAAAAATACGCGAGTATGTATGCGTAGCTTCCCTTTGACTTCCATGTAATTTGAATTTAGCGCTAAACATGCAAAACCCTGACAACCAACTTGCAAATGAAATGATTCATCTCCTTCAACTCTGCAATGAATTTTTAGAAATAATAAAATTAAATTTTCAATGGAAACGCGTGTGGATCAACACGCTTTAATTATCCCCCTCAGAATGAATCATTATAAATAGAATAGCTTGCCACTCCACTCCGCATCAATCATTCACAAATTAACACAAGCTCATTTTCATAACCACATATATATATTTCATTCTTCTCTAAGAAAAAGATAATATATACTCCCTCCGTCCCATTAAAGTCGTGACTTTTTTTTGGGCACGGAGATTAAGGAGTATAATAGTTTAATGTAAAGTGAAGTGAGACAAATAATATTTAATGTGTAGTGTGTAGGTGTATTAGTAGTGTGTGTGGAGTGTGTGTGGGCCAATGTGAATATGTTAATATTTTTTGTGTGGGTCCTATATGCTTTAAAAGGAATGTAACAACTTCTATGGGATAATCCAAAAAGAAAAATGTCATAACTTCTGTGGGACGGAGGAAGTATTACATTATGAGAACTCCTCCAATATTCATACCTGCACTCACCTTCCTACTTCTTCTCATATTATCTCCAGCAGCTTCAGCTAATCAGAATATTTTTCTAGAATGTCTTTACGGAAGATCCCAAAACAACTCCATTTCTAACCTTGTTTACACTCCCTCCAACTCGTCTTACTATTCCGTCCTGCAATTAACCATCTGGAATCTCAGATACGTCTCCAACTCCACCCTTAAACCCAGCTTCATTATAACCCCGGAACACGAGTCCCAAATCCCCCTTATCGTCCTTTGTGCTAGACGCAATGGCCTGGAAGTCAGAACTCGAAGCGGGGGCAATGACTTCGAGGCCCTATCTTCTGTTTCGACTGTCTCATTCGTGATCATTGATCTGATCAGGCTCAGTGGCGTTACGGTAGACGCCGAGGCTAAGACTGCATGGGTTGAAGCTGGTGCTAACCTCGGTTCTGTATATTACAACATCGCTCAGAAGAGCTCCACATCGGGGTTTCCGGTGGCTTTTGTGCAACCGTGGGCATTGGTGGGCACATTAGTGGAGGAAGCTACGGCTCACTTTTGAGGAAATATGGGATGGCTGCTGATCAGGTGATTGACGCAAGAATAGTTGATGTAAATGGGAGAATTTTCGACAGGAAATCAATGGGAGAGGATCTATTTTGGGCGATCAGAGCTAGTGGAGGGGCCAGCTTCGGTGTCATCGTTGCATGGAAGCTTCGACTGGTTGATGTTCCAGAAAGAATCACTATCTTCAACGTCCAGAGGACTTTGGAATAAAATTTAACTCAGCTCATCCACCGCTGGCAGTACGTTGCACCTGCAATGGACAAAGATATGACCCTCTTCTTCGACCAACACCCCATAGATAGACCCGAGTCCCTGCTGAGTAGGGTTCAGCCCAATAAGTCTTACATGCAGAGGAAAACGGATTATGTGCAGACTCCCATTCCCTTGGAAGGCCTTGAAGGGATCATGAAGCTCTACTTTGAGCCAGAAGCCAGGCTGTCAACGCTGTCTTTCGTTCCGTACGGTGGAAGAATGGCAGAAATATCTAAGTCTGCCATTCCTGTTCCTCACAGGGCTGGTAACTTGTACAAAATCTTCCATACAGTCTATTGGCAGGAAGCCGAGGCGAGCAATCCAAGCAAGTACTTGAACTGGCTCAGGAGGGCCTTCAATTACATGACTCCCTACGTCTCTGCTAAGCCCAGGGCTGCTTACATTAACTACAGAGATCTCGACATTGGAGTCAACAACAACGTTGGGAGGACGAGTTACGCGCAGGCAAGTGTTTGGGGCAGGAAATATTTCAAGAACAACTTTGATCGCCTTGTTCGTGTCAAGACAATGGTTGATCCACACAACTTCTTCAGGAACCCACATACCATTCCACCCCTGCATAAACATAGGCACACCAACTAAAGCCCACGGAACCAATGTCCACTGCCTAAATGCTAATCATTCGTTTACATTCTTTCTTTTTTTAATTTGGTTTTTTCATGATTAATGATTGTAAATTTGCAGTATTTTATTGAACAATTTTATACATAATTCCAATTATTGGTATTCGCCAAAGATAATCGCTGGTTGTTCTTGGCAAATTAAGAATACTCCAACAAAGAGATAATTTAGTCTCATAATTACCTACATTTGTTGGCCCAGTAATATATTTTATATTTTTTTAAAAAGTGAAGATAACTCTCAATACAAAAATTAGAAAGAACTACTGAGCGTAAGATGAGACACTGAAACACGCTTCGTAAGGAAACAAGAAACTTTGGAAAATAATTCAATTAAATCGCGTGCTTTGTGAGGATTTCACCATTATCGACTTCAAACTATCAACCAGGGGAAGGAGGAAGAAAAGAATAAGATTTAGGAGAAGAGATTTGGGGAAGATTGAAGGAGAACTAATTAAATAGCGAACATATGTAATTATAGAAGGGTTATATTAATCCTAGAATACTTAAAGGTTTAGAAAGTTGAACATTTACTAAATTAACCTTACGAAATGTATTATGTTCCTCTGTTCCTATTCCATTTCAAGCTGTTTTATTCTGTTTCCAAAAAAAAAATGATGAAATTTTCTCATTGGAGAATTCCCTTCTTTGCTGCCACAAACCCTAGCTATGGCAGCACAAAGTTGAGTGGGTGAGAGAGATTGTCGTTCATCAAAATTAGCTCTTTCAGAGTCTTACCCATCGTCGCCGGGATACACCCGACATCAAAATAGAAATCGTCGAGTTTCCGAGATTCTTGAGAATACCAAATTGGAATTAGTTGTCGTTAAAAAACAAGGCATTCAAATCCTTATCGGAGCTCTTAGAAGGAACGCTGCCTTCGAAATCATTAAACCGAAGATCCAGAAATTTCAAATATGGCTATGGCGATAACCCCCTTAAACCCTGGATGTAAACGCAGCCTAAATGATACTGAATTCCTCATTCTTGTGAATTCGACAAATAGCATCTCCATATTCCTCTTTCAATTTATTGGGCTTTTTTTAATTTCAGCACTTCAATCTATTTGGCTTTTCTCATTTCAAGTAATTCATCCCATTGTATGATAATTTCATTGGTACAGGTGGCAGATGAGTTGTGAGAGTTGGTGATCTATTTATTCCGATTAAAAAATCCATGGCCATTGATTGGTCGTTAATAGTCGGGATGACCAATTAAAGAATTTATCCAATCAAAGGGAGGAACGTGCTAGAGTTTAAGCGATCTCAAGTTTATCGTGATTTTATAAGGACGACGAAATGGGATGGAGGATAAGCGTGCAAATGAATGCACCTAAACTAAAGCAAGAAATAAGAAATAAATGAATGAAAAATAAATGGGTTCCAAATGATGCAAGGATGAGATTAGCAACAATCATGACATAGATATCAAAGTAATCATGCAATTAATTATAATTTATCATGGACATGGCATAGGAGTGATCACTAATTTCACCTAAACTCTTTACCAAGATGGATAGGATGTAGGCCCTCAATAAGATTCTCAAAAGTACAAAGGATCGAGACCATAGCGAACACCTCCCAATGGGTATTAATTACTCTACGAGTTCCCTAATTAGGTACTAAATCATAGGCAATATTACCTTTTAAGGTACTATAAATTCACTAATGGCTTGGGTCTCCTCATCTAATCAACTAATCTCTCGATTAAGCTAATCAAATGTTCTATCAAAGGGTTCCCAGTCTAGAAGGATATACCTATCTCATTATAAATTAATGCACATGAATTGTATGATGAAATGATTCAATGAACTATCCTAAACATATAATTGATCTACCAATCTAATCACATGTCCATGACAATTAATCACACAAATCAATCAAATACATCAAGTAATTAACAATCAAAGATAGAAATAACATAAAGCCCATTCAAGATTAAAATCAATTTGCATAAAAACTAAATTATCCAACACCAATCATGGAGCTGATCTCACAAAGGAGATCAGTCTATCATAGTCATAGAGAAAACAACATAGACAATTGTATCTACAAATCCCATGACAAAACTATAAAGAAGTTCACAAAAATTAGAATTAGATTCCCCCTTTGAAGTCCTTCAATGGAGTTCTCCTTTTTTTCTTGTAATCTTCACTCCCCCTTACTTCCTTGATCACTTGGATGGTGGATTTGATGGAGGGGATCAAGTGTAGATGGATGAATGAAGAATGGATGGAGATGTGGTGTAAAATGTGTAGAGTGGTGTGTGATGTGTGTGTAGCAGCTCAAACCCTTCAAAAATCTCTGTAAATGGTGTAACTGGGGGTATTTATACCCCCATGGAAAATCTGAAAATCGCACTTGAATTTTGACACTTTTGCAAGAAAACACGGTCGTGTTTTCTTGTATATGTCCGTGTTTTCTTGCATCTGCGATTTTTTAGCCCGAAACGTGATTTTTCATCCAAGTGCAAGAAAACACGGGCGTGTTTTTATGTCATTTTGCCAATTTTTATTTTCTTCACCGTTTCAGCTCCCGTCTCCATTTTCACCTATTTTTCATACATTTAAGCTCATTCTCACACATTTTCATAAAAACATAAAACAGAACCAAATAGTGTATAAATACGAATAAAATAATACGAAAACACACATAAAAAGACACTAAAATTTAGGTGAAAATATCACTCATCAGCCATAACAATTGAAAAAAAAACTTTCCATAAAACCCTTTATATTTTTCTTATTTGTTTGTATCATAAAATAAAATTATTCAAACTCAAAAATAAATAAATAAATGAATATTTACTTTAGTAAAAACTTATGTGCCCCGTGGACAAACCGTGCACCATGGATACACAAGAATTTCCAAAAGTTACTATAATTTCAAATATATCATCCATACTATTACTAGGGTAAGTTTTATGTGAATCTGGCTTATCATGCACCCTGTTTTACAAAATTATTTTTTAGTACATAAAAAATTAATTTTAGAGGACGTATTATTACTCTTTTAAATAAAAAATATTACTTCTCAAATTCTATTAAAAGAAATACTCACTCCGTTCCATTCAAAGAGTCTCTTTTTTTTTCATTTTGGTGTCCCGTCCAAATAGTCATATTTTATATTTGGGAAATGCCAAGGAATGCCCTAAATGAAAGGTATTCTATCTAATTTGCCCTAACAATTGCATTACATCTATTTTGCCCACCAAATAAGTGTAATGTCATGAATACCCTCTAAGGATGGCCCACCTATTGACATTGGCAATGAGATGAGATGTATAGTTGGAGGACACAAGTACTGTGTCAGATTGTGGGACATCTCTTCTTTTATGACACATAAAAAATAAAAAATATATAAATATATTTTTTCTTTTTTCCTTGATATGCTTGATAGTTTTACGCTCAAACACATACTAATTAGAGAATTAAAATTCATGTACACATGTACTAAACAAGCACCGAATGCAATTTAAATTCATGTACACATGCACTACAAAAAAAACTATTTTTTAGCAACGTAATATACTGTTGCTAAAAGCCTTAATTCCATTGTTAAATTGGCTTACCAACGGATTAACAACGAAATCCATTGCTAAAATTTTGTTTGTAAAGTGATGGTTGGTAAATTTTTAGCAACGAAAAATCAATTCCTTTGCTAAATAATTCCGTTGGTAATCCGTTGCTAATAATTCCATTGGTAATTTATATAAGGATTCCCTTGCTATTCTGTTGGTAATTAGCAACAGATTGAATTCCGTTGCTAAAATAGAAAATAATTCCGTTGGCATTCCATTGCTAAAACAAAAATATCATTTTTATTGTTAATTCATTGCTAATTACCAACGGATTGAATTTCGTTGCTAAATTCGGTTGCTAAAAATACTTTTTTTGTAGTGGAAAAAGCATGTCCGTGAAAAAAAAAATCTATACTTAAATTTACGACAATTTTAATTATTATGGATTAAATTCTCAATAATTTGATAAATAATTAAGGATAGAATTATTACAATTTGAAAGCTATAACATTTATTTTATAGTATTAAGAAGTTATATTTTTTATTATTATTTTTTTAAAATATACTCCCTCCGTCCCAGGCTAAAAGTGTCATTTTACCATTTTGGTTGTCCCACCAAAAGAGTCTCATTTCCTTTTTTGGACACATGGAACCCACCCACACCCACTAATACATTTAAAACATGGGCCCCCACACCCACTAATAAAACTACCCACTACACATTAAATAATAATACTCATTAATCCACGTGCCCAAAAGCAAATGAGACTCTTAGCCTGGGACGGGTAATAAGAAGTAGTTAAAAAATAGTCGTTAATAAAAAAAAGAGTGAGGCTTGCGTGCACCCGGGCGCATGGGAACACATTCCGTGCGCCTTTAGAAATTTAGTATTACGGGTAAGGGTACATTGCTTTGGTCTAAAGGTATATACTTTAATTAATAAAAGGTCACCATTTTGTTCTAAAGTTTATACACTTTTTATTAATATTTTTTTTTCTTTAGAAAATAAAGGGTGCACATTTTTATATTAAAGGATATACAATTTAACACAAAATTCTAAAGGCGCACGGAGTGTTGTCCATGTACTCATATACACACAATAATTTTCTTTAGAAAATAAAGGGTATACATCTGTATACTAAAGGGTATACAATTTAATACAAAATTTTAAAAGCGAAATGTTGTCTGTGCGTCCGGGTGCATAGGAGTTTTTGCCTAAAAAAAATTTACTCTCAACACAATATATAAATTAATGGTTATTTTGTAATTTTCTCCATATTCATATAAATAATTATTCTCATATATTGAAAAGAAAAAAAAAAAAAGTATGTCCTAGAAAAATAAAAAAAAATTCTTTTATAGCATGTCCGTCGATAGGAAAACTAGAAAGAAGCATGTCCGTCGATTGAAAAATAAAGAAGAAGTATGTAAGCCAATAGAAAAATAAAAAAGAATCCTTTTAGTGCATGTCCGCGGGATAGGAAAAATAAAACGAGCATCTCCGTCAACACGAAAATAAAAAAGAATTAAAAAAAGCCATGTCTGTCAATAAGAAAAAAAAATTCTTTTAGTGTATGTCTGCCAATTGGATTATTATGGACTAAATTCTCAATAATTTGATAAATAATTAAGAATAGAATTATTACAATTTGAAAGTTATAATATTGTATTTACAGTATTAAGAAGTAGTTTTTTTTTTTTTAAATATAATAAGTAGTTAAAAATTGCAACTAAAAAAAATTTTTACCCTCAACGCAATATATAAATTAATTGTTAATTTTGTAATTTTCTCCATATTTATATAAATAATTATTCTCATATATTACAAAGAAAAGAAAAAGAATTCTTTTATAGAATGTCTGCCAATGGGAAAACTAAAAAGAAGTATGTTAAAAATAAAGAAGAAGCATGTAAGTCAATAGAAAAATAAAAAAAATCATTTTAGTGCATGTCCGCCGATATGAAAAATATAAAAAAACATGTCCGCCGATTGAAAAATAAAAAAGAAGCATGTACATCAATTAGAAAATAAAAAAGAATTCTTTTATTGCATGTTCGCCGATAGTAAAATTAAAAAGAAGCATATTTGCCAATAAAAAAATAGAAAAGAATTGAAAATAAGCATGTCCGCTAATAGGATTAATAAAAAAAGAATTATTTTAATGCATGTCCGTCCATAGGAAAAACATGTCCGCCTATGGGAAATTAAAAAATAATTCTATTATTGCGAGTCCAGTGATAGAAAAATAAAAAAGAATTCTATTGGTGCATGATAATTCTTATATTCATGTAATGTCCAATTTCAAATCGGATATATTAATTAAAAAAATAGATAAATTTAAAATCGGATATATTGATAAAAAAAATAAAAATAGATAAGTAAAATTGTTGCATAAAATTATCAATAGTCCAAAATTGAATGTGGCGGAGACTACTGAAATTTAACCGCAGACATGATACATGTAGGATTTTTTTTATTCAATTGTTGGGACATGTAGGATTTTTTTTTTTATCTCAGACATGGATTATTTGATACGGCGGATATAGGTTTTAATTGGCAAACACTCATCAGCGGACATGATTTGTATTTTCTACATGATGCACATTATCTTTTGAAAAAATTTAAAGTGGGTCAAAGATTCACTTAATATTTCAACGCCACTTTATACGGAAAAAGAAAAAATTAAGTAAAATTGATTTTTCTCAATACATGTGTCAGGTGGGTTAGTTCAGGCATATCACCTTAAAAGTGGGCAAATTGGATGTTTTTAATATATTAGGGCAAACTTGATGTACCATTCATGAAATAGGGCATTTTAAATGTATGTGCCTTTATTTTTTTACACATATGTGATCCACACACCCACTAATACAATTAAAATATGGAACTCACACTTTCACCAATACAATTACCTACTACACATTAAATAATAATACTCCTTAATATACATGCAAAAAGCAAAAACTACTTAGGGTAGAACGAAGGAAGTACAAAATATCAAGTTGTATCATAATTTAAAGAGTAATATTTCCATTCATAAAATTATTAGTTTATTTCTTTAAAAATAATTTCATGGTAACTAAGTGCAAGTGTTTAGTTGTCGCTGTTGAGTTGCGTTACACAAGTACAGATCTTGTCTTGTTCAAAATTTCCACTTAATTAAAACTAAATTTTTATTGACTAGTACAACTCTCTTGCCTAATTTTTAAAGACACTTATTCTTGCAATGATTATTGCCCTTTGAAAGTAAATCATACTTACTATTCCTACTATACATCTCACCCAAACTCCTTTATTCGACAATCTTGGAGTACAGAGGTGGAATGCTCGGTTCGTTCTTGAAAAAATTATGTGAATCAACCATGGTTTTAACCTTTAAAAGCCGATCAAAATTGTCCTTGAAGTACTTCTTCCCCCAAATGCTTGCTTGCTCGTAGCTCGTCTTCCCTCTGATGTTATTCACTCCAATGTCGAGATCTCTGTAGTTGAGGTAGGCTGCCCTTGGTGAAGTTAACACGAAAGGAGTCAAGTATTCGTAAACCCTCCTACTCCAGTTAATGAAGATGTCTGAATGATCTTTGTCCTCTTCTTTCCAGTACACAGTGTTGTTCAATTGGTACAAGTTGCCTGCCCGATGAGGGAACGGAATATCCGTCTCCGGAATCTCCGCCATTCTTCCTCCAAATGGGAGGAAGAAGGCATCAGCATCCTTGGATTCTGGCTCTAAGAAATAGTCCCAAAGTCCTTCAAGACCATCGTGGGAATAGGAGTTTGCACGTAGTTTGAGTTCGATTTCATGTATATTTTCCCCGTTTCCTGCTGAGCAGAGCTTCACGTTGATCATGGGGATCATGTTGAAATACAAAAACGTATCAATCCAGCTCATCTCATGACAGTCTTCTCTTACAATACCCAATTCAGGGAACTCTTTTTCCATCAATCGTAGCAGCCTGTCAGTCCCACCAAGAAAGAGTGAGTAGAAAGTGGCACTGATTCTGTTTCTGCCTTCCCCTGCATTCAACTCCCCTGTCAGAATATTCGTCGTTCCAACCATGATCAAGAGGAACAAATCATGGTCTATTTCAGGTACCACATGTTGCCACTTCTGAATGAGTTGAGTTGCATTCTGTGCCAGAGTCCTTTGGACAGTGAAAACAGTCACTTTCTCTGGAACATCAACCAATTGCAGCTTCCATGCTGTAATGACACCAAAACTAGCTCCCCCACCACCTCGAATCGCCCAGAACAGATCCTCCCCCATCGATTTTCTGTCGAGAATCCTGCCTTCAGCATCAACTATTCTTGCATCAAGTACTTGGTCTGCAGCGAACCCGTATCTTCTCATCAGCGGGCCGTAGCCGCCTCCACTGATGTGGCCACCGACACCGACGGTCGGGCAAATTCCGCCGGGGAACCCCAAAAGAAGGCTTTTTTCAGCTATCCTGTAATAAAGAGCTCCAAGGGTTGCACCAGCTTCAACCCATGCAGTTTTGGACTCTGCGTCTACTTTAATGTCACTAAGATTGATCAAATCAAGGAGAATAAACGGAACACTCGATACAAAAGATAGTCCTTCATAGTCATGGCCGCCACTTCGAATCCTGATTTCCAAGTCCTGCTCTTTGGCACAGTGTATGATAGGTGGGATTTGGGATTCGTGATCCGGGGTAAGAATAACCCTGGGTTTAGGCGTATGTTCGGATGCGTATTTCAGATTCCAAATGCCGAATAGCAGGGTAGAAGAGAAAGATGGGTGTCTCGTGGAGTAAATTAGGTTGGAAATGGAGTGGTTATGGAATTTTGAGGAAAGGCTTTTGAGAAAGTGTTCATGATCATCGGCGTAAGGTGCCGATAAGCATGATGACTGAGCATCGGGATATGCTTCTGATGAGCACACTGAGTGATCGTCGGCAAAAACTGCTGACGAGCACGAAACTATGAGAAGAATGATGAATATAAGTGCAGACATGATCGGTGTCTTCATAAGCAAGTTTAGGTTGGCTGATAAGTTTAGTGTTTGTCGAGGAACAGATGTTGGGTACTGATATTTATATAGGACAAAGTGTGACAATGTTGAAATGTACACATAAGATTTATAAGTTAAAAGGAAAATATGTAGCTACCCTGCAACTAAGTCAGTCAAGTTGTACTAGATTCAAATAAAATGTGGTTTATAATATATACCCTCGTCCCAACCTGAGAGTCTCATTTGTTTGTGGGCATGTGGATTAAGGAATATTATTATTTAATGTGTAGTGGATAGTTGTATTAGTGGGTGTGGGGGCCCCATGTTTTAATTGTATTAGTGGGTGTGGGTGGGTCCCATGTGTCCAAAAAAGGAAATGGAACTCTTTGGATGGGACGACCAAAATGGTAAAATGACACTCTTAACCTGGGACGGAGGGAGTACTCATTAGTACTCCCTCGTCCCCAAACAAGGTATATATTTACTTTTTGCACGGATATTAAAAAGTATAATATTTTAATGTGTGGTGAAGTGAGAGAAATAATATATTGTAATGTGTAGTGGGTAGTTGTATTAGTATAATGTGTGGGGCCATGTGGATATAATAATGGTATTGTGTAGGTCACATCAACTAATTAAAAAATGTATACTCCCTCCGTCCCAGGCTAAAAAGACTATTTTTTCATTTTGGTCGTCCCGCCCAAAGAGTCTCATTTCCTTTTTTATACTCATGGGACCCATACACCCCCTCTAATACAATTAAATGTTGGGACTCACACTCTTACTAATACAACTACCCACTACACATTAAATAATAATACTTCTTAATCTACGTACCAAAAGCAAATGACCCTCTTAATGAAGGACGGAGGAAGTACTTTATTTTGAGACGGATCAAAATAGAAAAATGTATACCTAGTTGTGGTACGAATGAACATTTATTTCGTTTGGAGCTAGAATTAGCAATGACAACGAAATTACCTAATTAATTCCTTAGAAAATTTTAGTCACGTGTATATACACTCTCCATACCACTATAATTATAGTTTGATTTAATTTTTATAAGTTGGAAGGAAAATATGTAGCTACCCTGCAACTAAGTCGGTCAAGTTGTACTAGATTCAAATAAAATGTGGCTTATAATATAGTATTTGTTTAGTTTGGAGCTAGAATTATCAATGACAACGAAATTACCTAATTAATTCCTTAGAAAATTTTAGTCACGTGTATATACACCCTCCATACCACTATAATAATAGTTACATTTAATTTTTGAAGTGGTCTGTTGTGTCCACGGATGCACAATGTGTAAATTAATATCATTTTATTTTAAAGGGTATATACTTAAATTAAAAATAATTCTCCCTCCGTTCCGTTTTAATACTTACGTTTGATTTTTGCACGTTGATTAATGAGTATGGTATTTTAATAGATAGTGAGTGGAAAGATATAATATTTAATATAAAGTGAGTAGGTGTATTAGTGTTGGATGTGTGTTCCATGGTGATATATTAATTGTTTTATGTGGGTCCCTTATACCAAAAAAGGAAACTTATAGATTGAAATGGGACACCCAAAATAGAAATATGTAAAGATTGAAATGAGACTGAGGGAATATAATTTTTTCATTGAAAATGTATACCGATATATGAATATTATAAATGTTTGATTAAAAAAATCAATTTTTTTTAAGAAATAAAGGTACACGTTCTTATAATAAAGAGTATATATCATTAAATACTTTAATAATATTTCACACTTGCATGAGATCGTCTCACAGTGAAACTGTTTTACATTTTCTTAAATAGTTATCTTTTTTTTATGAATATATATTTTAAAACATAAATGATAAACATTTAAATTTTGTATTCAAACAATAAATCAAATTTAAGGTTGAATTTATAATCAATTTAAACTGAATCAGATAAATGTCTAAGAATTTAATTTGTTTAGTTGATATTTATTTAATAATATACTATTATTAAAAAGTAATTATGCGTTCAAGTCCAGGTTAATGCAAACCGCTTGTTCATCTTTGCTTTGATATTAGAGCATAAAAGCATGATTCCTGTTTCATCATATCCTCAGGCCGAGCTGGATTTGAACCAGCGTAGACATATTGCCAACGAATTTACAGTCCGTCCCCATTAACCGCTCGGGCATCGATCCAGGAAAAATCCATTTTAGCCTTATTGGTAATCCATGATCAACTTCCTTTCATAGTACCCTACCCCCAGGGGAATTCGAATCCCCGCTGCCTCCTTGAAAGAGAGATGTCCTAAACCACTAGACGATGGGGCCAACTTGACCAACCGCCCTCATACTATGATCATAGTATGATCAGTTTTTTGAAATTGTCAATATAATGGAATGATCAGATCCGAGAGATCTTTCCGTGGATTATTTAATTAATTATTGTAGTTTTTATTTTTATTTAATAAAATATAGCACTTGGCTAATTAACAAAATAAGAAAAAGCGCCACTAGAATTGACGCTTTTACAACATTTATGCTTTTTTACTGTTTTAGTTCTCCCTGTCTAATATATTGTGTTTATTTTTTATATTTAAAATTATTTTTTAGTTTTTTATATATAAATAAAGAGTTATATAAATTTATATTATAAATAATCTTAAAATGTGTAATATAATATATTATTTTCGTTCCAATATTAATACAACTACACACTATATATTGAAATATTATATCACTAAATTCACTACACATTAAGGTGATGTTTGTTTTGAGGTTTTGGGGAGTTTGAAAATCATGAATAGTGATGTTGTGTTTATTTTGGGTTTTTGATAGGGTATGCTTTAACTTTATATTAAATCAATGTGTAAGAATGTATTAATTTATGTAAGAAAGTAGATGAGAGAGGAGAAATAAAGAGAGAAAGTGTATTAATTGAGTAGAGAGAATGTATATAGGGGTGGTTTTTAAAATTTGGGTGTGGAATTTGAATTCCAATTCCGGAGTTTCAAACCCGGAAAAAAACCTCCCCTAAAATATTATGTTTCTTAATTTTTATGTGAATAATAAATATAACAACATTAACCCGATGGAGGAAGTATTTAATTAATAACTGTAGGCACCTGAATTTTATTGCCTATTAAATAAAAATATATGGCAAATTAATACAATAATTATCAATTAATTATTTATTTATTAAGGAATTTAAATAAATTAATTCCTAAAATAAATGAGTAAATTATTGATAATTGGGCCAAATCCAGTCAAATAAGCCCAAGTCAAATGGGCCCGACTTAAGTCAACAAGCCCAACAAATCAAATCCAGTTCAGCAGGCTTAATTGAATTAAATAGGCTCGTATCCAGTCCAGCAGGCTTAATTAAAGGAGAAAAGCCCAACATATCTTTTAAAGGAGAAAATATCTCACAAGTGGTTATTTTCTCCACCTATAAATAAGGGCCTTCAGTCCTCATTCCAAACACTCTAAAATATCTGAAGACGTAAACGCTTCTGAAGAGATCAAGAATACGAGCAGTGCTCCCTTGAAATCTTCAAGCATCTTCAAGCCAAGAACGGCCTGCGATCCGAGATCAAGGTTCTAAGCCCCTCTAATCCAACGTTCTTCCAACCAGTCGCCTTCGATCAGAGATCAAGATCAAGCGAAGATAAAGATCAAAATCAAGTCAAGCAAGCGGAGATCAAGATCAAGTGAAGATCAAGATCCAAGTCAAGTCAAGCGGAGATCAAGATCAAGTGAAGATCAAGATCCAAGTCCAGCGAAGATCAAGTGAAGATCAAGATCTAAGTCCAGCGAAGATCAAGTGAAGATCAAGATCAAGTCAAGTGAAGATCAAGACCAAGTCAAGTCAAAGATCCAGATCCAAGTGAAGATCTAAGTCGAAGATCAAGTTCAAGATCTTCAAGTCAAGTTCAAGATATATTCTAGTCAAGAACAGTCCCCAATCAGAGACTAAGGTGCTAAGCCCCCCCGATTCGGCGTTCTCCGTGAAGTCAACGTTCTACCAAATTGAATGGTGTTCTTTACGATAAATCTTCAAGTCAACGTTTGATCCAAATAAAGGCTCGACACCTCCGGATAAATATTTTAAAACTTCAAGTCAAGCCTGAGCACGGACAAGCTTCATCCGAAGATCCGACTCAGAAAGTTGATAAAGTCAACAAAAGTCAACTCAAGAGAGGAATCAGAGGATAGCTAAAGACTGTTCACTCAAATTCTCAAGCTCAATCCATATCGGATTATCTTTGTAATTTTTTTTGTGTTCATTATTTTAATAAATACAAAATTTGTTGTTACAATAACATCACAACACATTTTAATTTCAAATATTAGTATACATTTTTAAGTCAAATTACTTTAATATATTATTCCCTCTGTCATCCGACAATGTACACATTTTGCCATTTTGACATCCGTCCCAAAAAATCTAATTTCCTTTTATAGATACATGGGACCCACACACACTCATTAATACAATTAAAGTAAATGTCCCTTTTGCCGACTGACGAGGGGGTTATTATACTTGGTTTCGTGGATTGGTCTTGGACGTAAAAACAAACTCATACTGTCTCGCAAACAGGCTCACGTTTATTATTACACGTTATTTGAGAAAAGTTATTTTACTTTATTGATTTTTGGGGTATTTTAGTAATTTAAGGTACTCCCTCCGTCTCGGGCAAAGGTGTACATTTCCTTTTTTGCGTGTAGATTAAGGTGTAATATTATTTTATGTGTAGTGGATATTTATATTAGTAATGAGTGGTGGGGTATGTGTGGGATCCTTATATTAAAATGGGAACCTTTGAGTAGGATGCTCAATATAATAAAATGGGGACCTTTCGGTGGGATGGAGAGAGTAATAAATAAAGTGTATGGTAATTTGTGTGTTACGTGGAGTGATGGATTTGAAATTAAAATATATGGTGTATGTTAAAAAGAATGAAAATTTTGAAATTAAAATATTTTGTGAGAATATATGTTAGTTAAGTATTACTCCATTTTCTTTTTAAAATATTTAAAGTTGAAATTGTAAAGGATTAAAATAGAATATGTAAATTTAAAGTTGGGACGAAGAAACTATAATATTACGCATTATAAGATTATTTGTAATATAAATAATATATTAAATTATTGTTTATATATAAACACTTAAAAATCATTTTAAATATAAAAAAAGAACAAGTATGATTTGATGGGTGAGAAAAAATAAACGGTAAAGCAGAAATCTCACAGAGGCGCCACTTGCAGTGGCGCTTCCATTTATTTTGTTAAACAACCATGTAAGTACTATATTTAGACTACCCTCATTCACAACCCACAACAACCCAACCCAACAATATAATATTCATTTCTCTCTTGAACTTAGTCTCAATTTTGGTACAAAATTGATAAGAGTAAGTGAACTCTATTATTGTGTAGAACGTGGTGACCAAGTGCAAAATTTATAATATCGAACCCAAGGGAGAAAGTATATGTATCCGTATTCGAAAGATGTTTCACTCTAGAAGGATTAATCAAAGAAGAGGTTAATTAACACTACAAACTACCTAAGAAAGCAATTAAAGAGAGAAAATGTACATATGAGATGGATGATGAGTGATGGTGAGCAATCTAAGTAGTATGCAAGGCTTAACCACAATCAAGATCTAGACATCACCTAAACATACAAGTTTCTAATGACAAACATAATTGAAAATGGAATAGAAGCAATCACATATGTTCTCCTAATTCCTATGGTCAAGGCAATTAGGTGCTAAACTTTTTACAAGTTTGCAAGCCCCTAAGATTGAGTCTTACTCTCAATTCCCTCAAGGGTACTATGATCATAAGATTGGTTCTTCTCACTCAATTAACAACCAATTAAGATCCATTAACTAAGTGTCCTCACATGAATGTTTTAAGTACATAAAGATGCTACCACATACTTCACATACTAACATACACTATCCATACTATAACATGATTCAATCAAAACCTAAGTTACAATATCGGAATGGCTTTCCTAACATCATAAATAGAGATTTCAATCACATAAATTATAATACAAATAAAGTGAATCATAAATCATATGATAAATTCCAAAATCAATTCAATTAAATCATTAAAATTCCTACATATCTAGAATAGTCTCAATCCATCATGTGGCTAGCCTCACATGAGGACTAGCCACTACAAATCATAATAAAATCAATACAATCCATGGTTTGTTCCAATCGAGTTAAATAATAAAGAAAACAACAAATCAAAGGTTTATTGGCTTTCATTTTGAAGTTGGCCTTATCTTCCTTCCATATGCTCCAATCTTCACTCCGTGATGTTCTTCCCTTCCTTAGATTGGTGGATTGATGAAATGGTGGATGGATTAGAGGAAATCAAGGGGAATGGATGGATGGATTGAAGGATAGAGGGATGAGATGGAGATGGATGAAGATGGGGGTGTAAAATGGTTAGAGTGGTGTGTGATGTATGTGGGCAGCCAAAACCCTTGAAAACCTGCTGCAAATGGTGTAATTGGGGGTATTTATACCCCCCTTGGGGAACCCTAAAATCGCACTTGACATTTGGCAGAATTACATAAAAACACGATCGTGTTTTCTTGTATCTGCCCGTGTTTTCTTGTTTCTGCGATTTTAAAACTATGAGCACGCTTTTTGACCAAAGTGCAAGAAAACACGGTCGTGTTTTCTTGTACTTGACCATGTTTTTATGCAATTTCATAGCTCTCTGCATGTCGACCACCTTTGCATGAAAACACGGTCAATGACGTAAAAACATGGGTGTGTTTTTACGTCATTTTGCTAATTTTCCATTTTTTCATTCTTCATGCTTTTTATCACCATTTATCTTCATAATCACCTATCCAAAGATATGAAAATCATCATCATCATTTTTCCAAAATACAATATAAAAAGAACAAAAATACGAACTAAAGGACGAAAACACACACAAAAATGACATAAAATTTAGGTGAAAATGACGACGATCAACTCTCCAAACTTAAAGTGTTTCTTGTCCCCGAGCAACGAAAATGATAAAACAAGAGGATAAATTTTCACCTAGAAAAAGACCTAACGAACATAAGTAATAACATATCATAAGCAATAATGACTACAAATCATATCAAGTCACCCTACAATATTAAACTCATAACATAAAAAAATTAACAAGTTCAATTCAAAGAGATTAAAGAGTAATATAGTCCCTTCCGACCCAAGCCTCACATCAAATATCAAATGCACTCAACACTCTATCAAAATAAAGTAAATCAACACTCATCAACCGATTGGCCCGACGCACCGTAGGCTTACTCGTGGACTACATTCACAAACCACCATAACTTCAATTAATGATCAAATAGGACTTTATTTTTGGATGTAATGATAGGCTTTTTGGTAAAGGTAGGGAGAATTTGGATAAGAGTGACTCTCGAGTGTAAGTAAGCGAAGAGATGATCAACTTCTTTAACTTCTTCACGTTCTATCTTCCTGTCTTTTCTTTTCTAAACACAAGCACTTATCATTATCATTCCTTGTGTTTGTTGAGCTTCTTTTGATTTTATGCTTCCTTCTTTGACTTTCTGCTTGCATGAGCATATTTTTGTTGATTTTTCTCCTTTTTCTTGTTTGAAGTAGCATGTATATTTGCTTGAACTCTTTTCATCATTTTCTTGCTTGTTTACCATTTTCCTCTTTCTCTTGCACAATTCTGACATCAAGCCATGTAGACCACCATCTCCTCAATCACCCACACAAAAAGTATATATATATAAGGCTTAAATGGGTAATCATGGCTTGTAATGTGCTTAGTTCACAAGAAATAGGCTTAAAGGCTCGAAGTTGCTAATTAGGGATGATATATAAGGTAAGGAAATATATAGCAATGACTTTGAAGTACAAGGATGGCCTAAGATCATCTCACTAACCTCCACCAATCGGGCTCATTCTTATAGTCCACGAGCAAGTTCTAGCTTACCAAGGCTCAATCGATCCACTCATGAAGAAATAATCATGGATGCACGGTTGAGGCTCAAATGCTCACAAGCTTTTGCTCTGATCTTTAGGAACTTATTACACCTCAATTTATCTCAAAATTGAACGAGTTAAATAGAACATGTCAAAATTTTAAATAGTAGAGATTTTCAAACATAATTCGTCATCACGTATCACAAACAACACATCATCACTCATATTCAAGAAAACGACTCACAACACAAGAAAATAAGAACGTCACAAAAACACAAGACACAAGACACAAGACATAAGACATAAGGAAACTATGTGCGCCGGTAAAAATGTTCATAATATGAGAACTACAAGAGCATAAAAAAATCGACCCCCCCAAACATAATTCTTAGCTAAGGCTAAAATTAAGTTGGAGCCAAAGAACAAGTACTCCCTTTGAAGCATCCCTCATAGCTCTTCTCGTATTCCAAAACGCTCCATATCTACACCAAGCTCAACATAATTTCTACATGAAATACAAAAAAAACAAAAAGATCAAACCAAAACATACCAACATCAAATCCATCATCCTTATTGAAAGCAATAAAAGAAAACAATAAAGATAATGATGGGTTGCCTCCCATCTAGAGCTAAGTTTAACGTCTTCAAGCCGGATGAATTATGGAGAACTCATCGGAATGGCCAAGGATAACGTTCATTCTTGCCATCAAATTTTAATCTTCGTGCTTCTTCATCTATTAGATATTTATGGCAAGTAACGACCTCCGTAGCATCTTTCGAGATTGGCTTTAAAAATTCTACTTGTTTGAGTTTGCATTCCCTTGACCGCTCCTTTCGAGATCACCACTTATTCCTTTTTACCAAATATGTTCCCAACACTTCTTCAAGTTCTCTTTTGTACCTAAGACATTGAGAAGAATCAATAGGTAAGACAAAGTCAATATAAACAATATTTTGAAATTCAATGCAACTTGAAGAGTTAAAAGGTTTAGAAATGCTCATTTCACTCTCGAACTCTTCTTCAAGTGCTTTTAGACCTTGTTCCTCTTCATTGAATTCATACACCTCTTTCGATTCTTCATCTTCACTTGAATTCTCTTTGTCTTCCTTATCTTCAAATAGCTCTTCATCACTTGAGTCCTCATCCCCCGAACACTCTTTTACCTCCAACTCTTCTTCAAAATTTTCATCAAAATTCTCAATTTCTTGAAGAGTGTTCCGTTCACTTATCATTTGACTCATTTGACGTTCAAGGGCCTCAAATCTGCTCTCATTTTCCTCATTTTTTTTCTTTCTTTCTTCTCTTCTTTCTTCAATCATCTCATACATCATTTCCATAAGTTGTCCAACTCGATCTTCTACGGATGACTTTATCTCTTCACTCGGTGGTTGCCAACTTTGTTCTTGGAGATAATTCTCTTGATTTTGGAAATTACTCCCTTGCATGCAAAACATATCCTCTACTTGAGAACTTGGCATCATCCACTCTTGTTGCACCGTAGGATACGAAGTTGACATACTTTGAAGATCTTGAGTCCCATAACTAGGAAGACATGTTTGAAAACTTTGCCTTGTATCACTTCTATTAGAATATCTTCTAAACAACTCCATTAAGGCATTATTTTCAGATAAAGGAGTAATCGTAGGCACTTGGTTGTAAGAACTTAGTATTGAATAAGTGTTTCCATGATACGGTTGGAATGTACTCACATTGTAAGCACCTAGCCATCCCTCATAACTCCCATTGTTGTAGCCTTGAGAACTTGCTTGACTAATTTGACAATCATACCCATAGTTGCTCTCATTCATGTAGCCAATTGATTGTTGAGGGGGAACCAAACCAAGTAGATTTCCATAATTTCCTTCTAAGTGTTGGTTCCAACCATCCATGTTCATACTCTTCAATTCAAGGCTCACTACAACTTTCTTAACTCTCTATTTTTGAATGCTCCTTCTTCTCTTCTATTAAGGTTGATGTACCTATCAAGAAGAACAAGTTAGAACAAGATTTTTCAAAACAAATATAAAAGGAAAAATAAGAAGAAAAAAATTGTCCTAAGTAGAACTAACAAATTCAAACACGTTACACCGAAGCCTTTCTCCCCGGTAACGGCGCCATGAACTTAGTCTCAATTTTGTACAAATTGATAAGAGTAAGCAAAGAAAGAGTATAATCATTTTTAACTAATCAATCAAATCAAACCATATGACTTAAACATCAATAAACCTATGCACAAATCATGGTGGGAATAATGTAAGTACAATACTCATTCTCACTAATCCTCTCAAGTTAGTCTATGCACTAACACTCATAGTGGAAATTTTGGATGTTTTTACACTCATAATTGATTTACATGCACGCATTACCATAGGCTTGCCACAAGTCTCAAACTCTACACCACTATTGAAGTATGTCAATCATTGAATCAAATAGAACTTTATATTTGGATGTAATGAAGGCTCTTTGGTAAGGGTAGGGATATATGAATAAAAGTGACTCAAATATGTGTGTGGATGATTAGAAGAGATGTCTCCCTTCTCGTCAAGCACTACTCCTTAATCATAAATTCACTCTTTTTTTTCTTTTTTCTTATTCACTTTTCATGTACTTCATTATCTCTTCCTTTCTTAACTCTTGAACTTAAGCATTTTTTTGTAGCTCTTTTTATCCATACCTTTTGCAATACACATTTGAGCTTTTCTTTCTTTTTTTAGCTCTTATGTTCTTTTGTTTTTTTTAGAGCTTCATTCAATTTATTTTCTTGCTTACACATCATCATTCACTGGCTCTCATTGCATTTCAAGCATAATTTTTTTGCTTTTCTCTTCATAATCTCCTTTAATAATCATCTCCAACAATCATCCACATAAAAGATTTTATATAAAGGCTTAAGTGGGTTTTATTGGCTTGTAATGAGCTAATAATCAAAGAATAGGCTTCATAGGCTCAAAATGGCTTACAAGGGAACAATGTTATGGTAAGGATATCATTTGGCTAGTGACTTCAATTTTCAAGGATGGCCTAAGATCATTTTCAACAATCTCCACACAAATGTAGCCTCAAGTAAGAAGAATGACAAGTTCTAGAACACATACACATGAATGATGCACACATGAAAGAATTGAATTGCATAATATTTGTGCATTCGAGGCTCAAAATCTCACGGTTCATCAATAGTGTAAAAACAAGCATCACACAAGCAAATTCCCAACCATAACAAGTACACAAGTTTCTATCTATTTAATCACATGATCTAACTCAATCTCATAGTCTCAAACAATCACTAAATTAGCTCCACAAGAGAAGATTCAATAATAAGAAATCAAGGAAAGGCTCACAAAAACAAGAGGAACAAAAATGTGCGTCGGTGCAAAATGTACAACTAAGAGCAATACGAGCATATAACAAAACGAACCATCCCGGCCCCCAAACTTAAATTTAACTAAGAGTTGAATTTTAGTTTGAATAAAGTTCTGTTATCAATTTTGTTGCACTTCTTTCTTCTCTTCAAGACCATCACCGGAAGCTCCTCCATGTTCCTACAAAAGATAAGAAACACGATAAAAACTAAAAACAACTAAGAAAGCAATTGAATGAAAGCAATAAAGATAATGATGGGTTGCCTCCCATCTAGCGCTAAGTTTAACGTCTTCAAGCCGGACGGGTTATGGAGAACTCATCGGAATGGCCAAGGATATCTTTCGTTCTTGCCATCAAATTTTAATCTTTGTGCTTCTTCCTCTTTTAGACATTTGTGGCAAGTAACAACCTCCATAGCATCCTTCGAGATTGGCTTTAGATATTCGACTCTTTTGAGTTTGCATTCCATTAACATCTCCTTTCGTGACCACTACTTATTCCTTTTTATCAAGTAGACTCCCAAAATTTCTTCAAGTTCTCTTTTGTACCTAAGGCATTGAGAAGAATCAATAGGTAAGATAAAGTCAATAAAAACATATTTTGAAATTTAAAACAACTTAAAGAGTTCAAAGGTTTAGAAATGCTCATGTCACTCTTCAAGTCATCATCACTTGTTTCTAGACTTTGTTCCTCTTCGTCCACATCATTTGCCTCAATAGGCTCTTCAAGCACCTTCTTTGATTCTTCTTCCCCCAAATTCTCTTCAACCTTGTCTTCCTTATCCTCAATAAGCTCAACATCTCTTGAGTCTTCATTATCCTCTGAACACTCTTCTACTTCTAATTCTTCTTCAATCTCTTCATCGAAATTTTCCATTTCGTGAAGAGTGTTCCGTTCACTTATCATTTGACTCATTTGACGTTCTAGGGCCTCAAATCTCCTCTCATTTTCCTCATCTTTCTTCAATCATCTCATTGAGCCTATCCATGAGTTGCCCAATTCGATCTTCTACGGGTGTCTTTATCTCTTCACTCGGTGGTTGCCATCAAGACTTTGAAAATTACTCTCATGCATGTAAAACATATCCTCAACTTGAGAACTAGGCATCATCCACTCTTGTTGTACCATAGGATAAGAAGTTGGCATACTTTGAAGATATTGATCCCCATAACTAGGAAGACTTGGTTGTACACTTTGCCTTTCATTGCTCCCATGAGCGTATCTTCTATACAACTCCATTAAGGCACTATTATCGGATAGAGGAGTAACTGTCGGAACTTGATTGTAAGAACTTGATACGGAATAAGTGTTCGTTTGATACTGTTGGAATGTATTCACATTGTAAGCACCTTGCCATCCCGCATATATTCTATTATTGTAGTATTGACCATTTTTTATACTCTTCTTCTCAAGATCTACTACAATTCTTCTCCACTTACTAGTTTTTGTTTTGCTCCTTCTCCCCTTCTTTCAAGGTAGTTGTACCTATCAAGAAGAACAAAGTAAGAACAAAAATTTTTCAAAGCAAAAATATATGCAAAAAATAAAAAAAAAAAGTCCTAAGTAGAGCTAACAAATTCAAACACGTTACACCGAAGCCTTTCTCCCTGGCAACGGCGCCATGAACTTAGTCTTAATTTTAGTATAAATTGATAAGAGTAAGCGTACTCTATTGTTGTGTAGAACGTGGTGACCAAGTGCAAAATTTATTATATCGAACCCAAGGGAGAAAGTGTATGTATCCGTATTTGAAAGATGTTTTACTCTAGAAGGACTAACAATAATTGAGGGGATAGAATTAACTATAATTAATACCTAAGAAAGCAATTAAGATAAAAAGATACAAATGGAATGGATGATGGATGATGGATGAATGGATAAATATGAGATAGATGAAGTAACAATCTAAAGAGGAGTAAGCCTAACCACATTCAAGATTAATGGTATTACATAGACTTGTTAAATTTAAATGACAAGTATCAATGATAAATGGACTAGAAGCAATCACAAATGTTCCCCTAATCCCTATGGCCAAGGTAATTAGGTTTTCAACTCATTACAGGTTTTAAGCACAAAAGATTGTCCATTACTCTCAATTCCCTCAAGGGTACTATGATTATAAGATTGGTTCTTCTCACTCAATTAATAACCTACTTAGATCCATTAACTAAATGTCCCAACATGAGTGTTCTTAGTATACAAAGATGCTACCACATACTTTACATACTAACATACAAAATCCATATTATAACATGATTCAATCAAATCCCTAAACACAATACTGGAATGACCATCCTAATATCATAAATGGAGAGTTTAACCACACACATCATAATACAAATAAAGTAAATCATAAATCATGGAGAAAATTCAAAAAATTATATCAACTAAACCATTTAAATCCAATAAATCCATAAATTCCTAATCCATCATGTGGCTAGCCTCACAAGAGGTCTAGCCAACAACAAACATCATCAAAACCTCATTACAATGCTTATAAACATTTATTGTTGCAATCAAAACAAAGAAAATACAAAATGAAAGTAGAGTTCTTCCCTATTTAGAATTGGGATGATTTCAAGATGCAATTTCCACTCTTCAAGCCTCAATCCTCAATAGATGTGTGATAGGTAGATGAAATGTGTGAAGATGGATGAAGATGAAGGTGAAAATGGAGGAAAATAGGATGGAATTTGGATGGATGGATGAATGGAGAGGAGGATGGATGAATGGAGATGAAAATGGATGAAATGGGGGTGTGTGAGAGCAGCCCCCTGCTGTTCTAGTGGAGGATTGGGAGGTTTTGAGTATTTATACCCCCTTGAAAAGACCTAATTTCGCACAGCAGAATTGGACATTTTGCACAAAAATTCGATCGAATTTTCGTGCTTCGGTCGAATTTTTCTTACAGTGTGCGTAGCTTCGATGCTCTGTTTTTGCCCGTGTTTTTCACAAAAAATGCACAAAAATTCGACCGAATTTTTCCCCCTCGGTCGATTTTTTGTGACAGTTCGTGCTGCTTCACTGTTTTGGCTCGTTCTCTCTCGTTTTAACTCCGAATTGAGATCCGCTTTTTCCTAATCTTCCTCTTCATTTCTAGAATCCATTTATACCTGAAAATTATAAAAATTCCACCAAAGTAAAAATTCTCCAAATATTTACAAATATCGCGCAATCTAGGGCACTTAAACACTCAAACTAATCATAATTGTATGGAACCATGCTATAATTGGACCCTAAATTCATGAGATTTCTACACTCATCAGTTGAATAGAGGAATTTGAACAATCAATTTGAACAACTCACGTGAATAAAGTAAGAGATATGACAAGTGAAATATAAAAGTGACAATTGCATGTGAATAAAGTAAGAAAAGAGACAAATGAAAAACAAAAGTTGACAACTCATTTCATTGATCAAAAGTACATGAAATTAATTAAAAGGATTAAAATACATTTAAATTAAAAAACATTAATTAAAATGTGATACTTAAAATACATGATAATAAGATAGATTTACTGTCCAAATACAATTGCCATTAATTTGCGTTTCATTTCTTCATCTTCTGGTGATAAGTGATCTTTAGTAAGTAATGTATTCAGCATAAGTTCTTTCATCCTCATTTGATTCCTCTGTAACTTATGTCGTTCCAATTCTATTTTTTCTTTTCCCAAATTTTTCATTACTTCAACTTCAGTGTCTCTAGTAAGCCTCAATGCATGAATTTCAGCAGCAACTTCATTTGTAGCAAAAGATTGTGAGGCCTTATCTTTTCCTTTTTTTTGCCTTATCTCTACCACTAGGACGAGCAATGGTCGAACATCCACTATTCGGAGTCTCAGAATTTTTGGGAACAGAATACTCCCAATCTTCACTTGTTTGGCTCTTTTGGAACTTTCACCACTTTCGTCATTGTCCTTCTCATCTTCAGGTCGGAAACGTGTTGAGTCATGATCTAATTTCAGCTCCCATTTTGGATGTTTACACATAACTTCATTAAATACAATTAAATCAGTAAACTTAGTACCACTTGCTTCATAAATTGTATGAGCTTCTTTCTCGATATCTTTCTGGCTCATTCTGTTCCTTTTTCGAGTATGTGCTTCCTTGCAAGCTGCAATCCACTTGTTTGCACTTTCATTGATTGTTTGAAGCGACCTTTCAACATATCCACAGTTCTTTCCTTCATATCTTCAGGATTTTCTGCTCGAGTTTCATGAAACATCTGATGAACTTTTCTCCATAGTGAAGTACCTTTTTGATTTTTTCCATGCACTCCATCTTCACTAACGAAACACCAAGATGACATAAGAGCAATATCTTCTTTGACACACCAATTGCCCTTTGGGATGAGATTTGTTTCTTGAACATTATTGAATAAATTTCGAGAAATATTTTGTGATACTTGAACTTGTTCGGAAATTGAAGTTTGATTGAGATTTGGCGAAAATTGAGAGCTTTGATGATATTGAGAGTTTTGTTAGCTTCCAAAATTAATAAAATCATCAAAGTTTGAAAATTTTTGCGAGTTAGGATAGAAATTTGGATTGTTTGGATCCATGAGAAATGATAAAAAAGAAAGAAACTCAAGAAAAAGAAAGAGGATATAATTTGAGATGGAGAGAAAAGAGTGTTTTCTTTTTGTGGTCATAGTATATCAATATTATACTCTATTTATAGAGAAAAATAAAATTTTTGATTTTTTTTGAATAATTTAAATGTGAATTATTGAAAATCTAAATGTTATCCTAAAAAATAAATAAGGCCCAATCATCATGTGACACATGTCACTATAAGATTAGTTTTTGAATGGATTGGAGATAAAGTGGTCTGGGTCGTGTCAGAACAAAATCTCCAACTGGTTGGCATCTAAAATTTAATTTTCAATTTTTTTTATTTTTGTTCGTCGTTTGTGTGCAACCCATGGCACCAGGTTGCCAAATAGGGTAGCCTTAGTTAAATAAAAATAAAAACTACATAGTTTATTAAATAAGCCTATCCTCCAAGACATAAAAATAGTGCTATTAATATTTGTGCAAAAACAGTATATACTTTCGCTGATATCAAATTGAAGGAGTTAAATTTTAAGAGGATTCGAAAGGATTTTCGGGCATATATATAAAGATGGGGACATTTATAGGATCTTCTATCGATTATTCCCAGAAGCCCACCTCCTGCTTCACCCTCTCTTCTCCCCTTCTCTCATTCAATGACTCTCTTGCCTACAAATATATGGAGTATATGTATATATTATATGTGTGTGTGTTAAATCAACTCGTCTAAAAAGCTTGAGAAGATAATAAAGAACCTTGCTCTGTAGAATAAAGTCCATAGAAAATCCGAAGGCATAGAATTGTAGCCTCTCCACTACCCAACAAAATATGAGTGCAGTTCTCATTCAAACAATATAACAAACAGATGGTTGTGGCTGCCATTTGGAAGATTTTGTCGACATGATCGAGTTGAGCCTTGCTACGATATCTTTCATATTAGGCCGCTCCTCTGGCACATCGACTTAAATATCTGGATGTTGTATTTCCATCAATTCAAATCTGAATACATTTTTTTATAAAATTTCTATCTCTAAAGATTTGAAAATTAACTAATGATCCAAATAAAAGTGTAGTCTATTACCAGACCTAGTATGGTTTGAGATGGTATTTCCTTAAAAATAAATCAAGAACATAAATTTTAGAGAAATAAAAGAAAACTCAAACTTGAGTGATTACTTGTGGGTGATCAGTCCGGTTGCCACCGTGGATGAGGGTTCTATCAAGTTCTTTCCTGCTACTTCAACAGCATCACAGATTTTGCCAGCCAGAGCAAACTCAATGAGCAATGATCATCTCTCTGTGTTATTTTCCAACTGTTTTCTTTATTGTAATTCCATTTACAGAAAGTGTGTTTACTGATCCTTCTGATCTCTCTCTCCCATTTGCCTAGACCACATAAGGACAATATCGGAAAGATCAAATCAAATTGAACATGTAACTAAACTACCATTTACAATCATTGATTCACTTAATTATATACCATAACACACATAACATAATAGGATTGGATAGAAACAACTGAAAACGATAAAGGGAAGAAAGTGTGAAAACAAACCTGTTTAGAATCCCCTTGAAATTTGAATTTCAAATTATTGCAATCCTCAATGAATGCTATTATTTGCTTTTCTCTGCAACCATTAATAATAAAATTTAATAGGGGCGGCGTGCTGTTGCAGGATAGAGACGCCCCAAGTCACATATTTCTATGTAAGATTGCATGCGTATTAGGGTGTTGTAAGCGCACGCATCTAATCTGCCATTATTATTTTTAAATAATAATTTTAAAGTATTTTTTTTACAGATTAAAATAATCAGAACTGATATTTCTATATTTAGAAGGGCATTTGGGTGGGAAAAATTTTGCTTTCTATTTATGGCAGACTTTCCTGTTATATTTATATATATATATATATATATATATATATAGATGTTATCTACTCTTATCACTTTTCATATTGTTTCTTATACTTTGGTATTCATGAGAGATTGCCAACAAGAGAAGTTTAATTGTATTGGAACAATTTGATGATTTTTTATAATTATGTGTGATTTTAATCGTAAAGATATCTATTCACTTGATCATTGGAGAAATGTATCAAAAAAAAAAGTTAAAATTGTGTTCTAAAGGTAAAGTACATGTAAAAGAGATGGGAAGAATCGTGACTCAATAGAATAAAAATGAACTAAAACAAAAAGATGTGAAATGTCAAAAATTTCAAATAGAATTTACATCCCATTCATCACATTAAGTTGAAGCCATTCATCTTTTTCTAGGTCCATTTATTAAATGAGATGTGATGAGCCCAATCAATGGTCAACACTTTATTTCCAATTTTGACTTAAAAAATCCAGAAATTGATAGAAATAACTCACACCACCACTTGATGAACTGTCATTCCAACTCATACCATCAACTAAATTAGGTTGGCCCAACTAGATTAGGTTGGAACAAATAGAAGAGGGAGTTATAAAGAGGCTTTGAGAAAGGGAGAGTATTAATGCTTGATGAACTAACTACTAACTATACTAATAACTAACATTATTCCATAAAAAATATATATATATAAATGAAGCACAAGGTGGAAACATGCATAGTGAAATTGGCCCAACAATTTTTTTATAACGTAAAGCCCATTTTCCACTCATTGGCCTGGGATGCAAAAAGAGAAGCAAGCAAGCAAAAAAGGGGCAACATGTTGGGAAAAAACATTCATTCTTTCAGGGAAGGAAAGCAAAAATATCGAGAAAAGAAAAGAATAAAAACAATACAAGAAATTTTACATGGAGACTCCAAATCGGAGAAAAAACCACGGACCCGAGAAAATACTTACTATATGAAACTTTTACAATACTATATGAAACTTTTACAATCACACAGAAGCTTCTCTCTCCCGACTCCAAAACTACCACACTATTACAAATCTTTAACTAATTCCCAACTTTTCTCCTAACTCTCAAATAGAGAATACAAGAAAGGAATTAAAGAATCACATATAAAGATTATAATGTCTTTTTTTTATGTCTAATATCAGAACCAAATGCCTCCTTAAATAGCAATTAAGAATCCTCCCTTCTAATCTCTCATTCGATGAGGGACAAGCTGAGTTCCTTATTTTATATTGATAAATCCAATAATCTCCACCTTGTCAATATATAAAATAAAACCCATTGTCTTTACCGACAACCAATTTTCAATCTCCCAAAAATCATCATACTCCACCATATGAGTAGACCCACTTAAAATAATTCATTCTAAGAATTTCGTTGCGGCAACATATCAAAAAATACCTGCTGAAATTTTATGGTGCAAGTTCCAGCTTTTGGCCTCCCTGGATGTCCATCAGCCATCGATATACTTTTCCACCACACACATTCATGCCAAGTCAATGTTGCAAACTTGTGGCCCAACTAACAATACTACACCCATTTATAGCATGGTTCTATACAATTATGCTTAGTTTGAGTGTTTAAGTGCCCTAGATTGTGCGATATTTGTAAATATTTAGAGAATTTGTATTTTTATTGAATTTATATAATTTTCAGGTATAAATGAATTCTAAAAGTGAAGAGGAAGATGTAGAAAAAAATGGATCTCAATTCGGAGTTAAAACGAAGGAGAACGAGCCAAAACAGTTAAGCAGCGCGAAGCTGTCACAAAAATTCGACCGAGGGGGAAAATTTCGGTCGAATTTTTGTGATTTTTTTTGAAAAACATTGGCAAAACAGAGCATCGAAGGCTACGCACACTTTAAGAAAAATTCGATCGAAGAACAAAAATTTTTTCGAATTTTCGTGCAAAATTTCCAGCTGCAAACTTCGAAATTAGGGCTTTTCAAGGGTGTATAAATACTCCAAACCTCCCAATCCTCCAACAGAACAGCAGGGGGCTGCTCTCACACAACACACACCCCATTTCATCCATGTTCATCTCCATAAATCCATCATCCTCTCCATTCATCCATCCATCAAAATTCCATCCCATTTTCCACCATTTTCACCTTCATCTTCATCCATCTCATATTCATCCATTCATCCATCATCTATCATCCATTTCTTTTGTATCTTTTTATCTTAATTGCTTTCTTAGGTATTAATTATATTTAATTCTATCCCCTCCATTATTGATTAGTCCTTCTAGAATAAAACATCTTTTAAATACGTATACATTCACTTTCTCCCTTGGGTTCGATATAATAAATTTTGCACTTGGTCACCACGTTCTACACAACGATAGATGCTTGTTTACTATTTTGCATGTGTCCCCAAGTGTAATGAATCAATCGTAGTTCCACGTGTGACCAAGTAAAAATAATATCGTACCCAAGGGATAATTATAGATCTACTATTTAATCTAATTATGACTATTCTAATTTAAGATAAATCTGGTTTTTAAAGAGAATTATCTAAATTAACTATGCAGAAAATAATTACTTAAAATAATAAAATAGCAAATAATTAAATATGAAAAGTATTCAAGAGAGAAGATAGACAACACTAGAAAATCCAGTTAAATTGGTCAAATCAAATCACTAGACAATCAGCTAGAATCCCTGCAGTTCTTATGAAAGCAATCACTTAATTATGTTAAACCCCTTTTCTAAAGTAAACTTAACACATAAATCTGGTTTAACCCCTCAGATGCAGAAGAATAATTCCTACTCCCTTTCTAGGTACTTCATGCAAAATTCCCTTAAATTTTAGAGTACTAGACTTCCCTTTATAGGTACTTAAGAATTAATCCCAATTCCCACCTAATAATCTAAGAAACCAAATCCTCTAGAATAGTAATTAATAGATATATTAAGTGTCCTATATTAATTATTCTAATGAATAAAGGTTATATGTTTAGATCCGTTTACCCATAATAGGTTGAAAAATATAATACTTATATAATGCAAGCAATAATCATAAGCATGCAAAAGGCATTGCCATACACATGAATAATGACAGATCATATAAGACAACAATATAAGTCTAAAATCAAAACATTAATAAAGGAATAAGTATATTGCAGGTATCCAACCTTAAGTCTAGATCATCAATTCAAAATAACTTAACCTTCAAACCTAGCGCTATCCAAGGAGTACTAGCCCATGGTGTTACAAGAAACACACATGGTTAGGTATGAAAACATATTATCCAAAATTAAGAAAGAAAGAGTAAGAATAACCCTAAATATGGTGTGATTCTCCGTTCTTTTCTCCGTGATTCTAAATCTCCTCGTTCTCCTTCTCAAGTAAGCAATACTGATGAACTCTTCGGGACGGATGGATGGATGGTGAATTGTGAAAAGGTATGTAGAGTTAGGGTTTGGAACGCCCCAAGGACTCCTTTATAGTTGAGGACTGATCCTTCCCGAATTCTGACTTAAAAGTGGACTTTTTCACATTAAAAACACGAACGGGCTGAAAAAAAGACGAAACATTGAAATAGGGCCTGGCAGACAATTGGCATGAGTTGTGCCACTCCCTGCATGAGTCGTACGGGCGCTTGGTATTCTTAGTCGTATTTTTAGTAAATGTGAAGAGTAAGAGACTCTATCGTCGCGTAAACGCGTGACCAAGTACAAAATTTATAGTAACATCGTCCCAAGGGAAATGAAACTTAGGTTTGTATTCGAATTTTTCATTGATTTGTGCTTTGTAAGGATGATAGATTGAAGGTTTTGTATATAAAACTATTACTTAATCCTCTACTTACTCAACTAGAATTTAAACTAACAAAGTAAATGATCAAGCAACAAGCAAATGATGAATGGAATAGATGTAGAATTCACTTGAGAAGAGAGCAAGGCTAATCATACTCATGGTTAAGACTTGAGCTAGATATGCAAAACTCTTGATGGTAATTTTTATTAATTTGTGTATTAAAAGCAATCACCACATTACCCCTAGTTCCTATGGCCAAGGCAACTAGGTTCTCGACTCTTTTACAAGCCTAAATCTCCTAAGATTGGTGATAATCTCAATTCCCTTAATGTACTATGATCATAAGTTGGTTCTTTTCACTCAATTTCTTAAGTGTCCCTCTATGAATGTTCTAAGCCTAAGGAGGGTATGGCTTACCTCCCCTTATACTAAAATGCATGCACAATTCAATGTATGATTCAATTAAACATCCACTCACAATATTGGAATGGTCATCCTAATACTATGAATAGAAGATTTAATCACACAAACATTAAAATAAAACATGATTGATATATCATAAAAGGAAATCCACAAATCAATTCAAATCATTACTCAAGTTTTACATATCTAAGTCTTCACCTCAACCATTCATATGATTAGCCCTACTATAGGACTAGCCACTAAACATGGTGATTAATTCAATACAAATCAAGATTTGCTCCAATTGAGCATAATAAGAAGAAATTCAACAATTGAAAAGTAGATTGGCTTCCCTTGCATGGAAAGACCTCTCCTCCTCTTCAATGTATCAAACTCTTCAATCCTTGATACTTCATTCTTCTCAAATGGTGGAAGGATGGATGGAATGATGGATTTATGGAGTGAAAGTGTAGATGAAATGGAAATTGGATGGATCTAGATGGTAGAGATAGATTATAGATCTAGTGTGTGAGGAAATGTGGTATGGAGTGTGTGTAACTGCTATGAATCTGATCTCCTCTCCAAAATTTCGCACAAGTCAACCTTTTATATCACTAATGGACCTTCTAGAAGCTTCCAGAACTTTCTCAAAACTGCACAGATTTTTGCACCTACACGGCCCGTGTATCAGCACACAGCCCGTGTAGGTCACACCTACTTCGGCATATTGTGCGTGCTTTCGGACACGACTCGAGTTGCAGTACATAGCCTTGGTAATGGCCGTGTAGCATTTTCTGATGTAAGTACACGACTTCTTCTTACAGGGCCGTGCTCCGCACACGGGGCGTGCAGCAATGCACGGCCCATGCACCAGTGCATGGCCATCATCCTGGGCGAGCAGCGATTTTTTATGACAATACACGGCCACTTGTTACAGGGCCGTGTTCCGCACTCAGCTCGTGTACAAGCAGGTTGTGTCCTTCCGACTACGTTTCGCTCCCGACTCTGTTTTTGTCCATTTCTTGACCTGTTTTACACATATTTAAGCTCATTTACACAATTCTATCAAATCATACCACATTCCTCAAAATAACAATAACACCACCAAAAGTCACACAAATACGGATAAAAATATCCAAAAATCCACAAATAAAGACACTAAAATTTAGGTGAAAATGACTACAATAAACCCCCCAAACTTAAAGTATTGTTCGTCCTCGAACATTTCACCTAGGAAAACACCTAACGAACATAAACCACAATACATCACAAGTAATAAGGAATACAAAATCACATTAAGTATCCCTACATTATCAAACTTATAACATGAAAGATTAACAAGTTCAATCTTAAGAATGACAAATTAATAATCAAATCCCTTTCAATCCAAGCCTCTAATAGAATATCAAATTCACTCAACACTCTATAAAGTATAGTTTTTAACATCACTCATCAACCGGTTAGAACCGATTCACCATAGGCTTGCTCATGGACTATGTTCACAAGCCACCCTAGTTTCAATAAGTGATCAAAAAGGTCTTTATCTTAGGATGTAATGTTTAGGCTCTTTGGTAAGGTAGGAAACTTTGGATAATAGTGACTAATCAAGTGTAAGTAATTTAAGAGATGATACCTTTCTCCAACTTATTCACTTTCAAACTTCCTTTACTTCCTTCTTTAATCATAATCACTATCCATTATCATTCCTTAGATTTCTTGAGCTTCTCTTGATTTTTACATGCTTCATTTCTTCCGACTTTTGAATTCTATGAGCTCATTTTTGTTGATTTGCTCATTTTTCTTGTTTTGAGGTCGCATGTATATTTGCTTTAGCTCTTTTCATTCTTTTTCTTGCTTGTTTACCATTTCCTTTCTGTTCTAGTACCATTCTCACATAAAATCTTGTAAACCATTATCTCCTCAATCACCCACACTTAGGTTATATATAATAGGCTCAAGTAGGTTTTAAAGGCTTGTATTGTGCTTGAATCACAAAGAAAAGGCTTATAGGCTCAAAGTGGCTTACTAGGGATAATGTTTTTGGTAAGAAAATTTTTATGGCTATGACTTCATTCATCAAGGATGGCCTAAGATCATTTCATAAATTTCCACCATTCGGGCTTCATTCCTATAGTCCATGAGCAAGTTCTTGTTTGTTTAAGTTCAACCGGTCCTTTCATCAAAAATTAACCATGGAGGCACAGTTGAGGCTCAAATCTCTCAAGCTTTTGCTTGGACCAAAAGAAACCTAATTATCCTTCATACTTTCCAAAATTGAACAAATTATGTAATTCATGTTACAATTTCAACAAGTAGAAACCATAAACATGCTTGCCATCACTCATCACAAACAATGCATCATAGCTCACATTCAAAAATACTCAGCACCTTCCCAAAAATATACCACCAAACCATCCCTACAAGAATAAAAATAATAACAAACACCACAATGATCAAAGAATCACCAAACAATCCAAAAACATATAACATGCATAAACCAAATCATCCATCAAAAAGTATCAACATATCAATTCACATCCATAGCAATGAAAATCAAATTCCCATCACATCCAAACAATAAAAACTAAAATACCAAAATAACTAAAAGAAATATGCATAAAACTAAAATAAAATCCCAAAATAAAGAAAACCTCCAAAAATCACACAATTTAAGTACAAACCAACCGAATCAAATCAAATCACTTCAAAAATTCTTCCAACAATCTAATCATAGCTAAGATGAATGGACAAAAGTGTTGAGCACTCAAAGTACTCCCTTCATGGCTCCGGAGGTGGAGTTGGATGATAGGCATTCCATGGAATGTATGCACGAGGAGATCCGGGGAACTGGAAGTTGAACATCATCGTTAGCATCTCCTCCATGTTGTTGGCATGCACCCGTGATCGCTCCTCGTAATACTCCCTCCGACGTGTCCAGCTTTGACCTCCTGAATATGTGCTCCATGCTCCTCCTGGATCTCTCGGATCTCCCTGATCTGTGCTCCGTAAGTCTTTTGTACGTACCTCATATCTCGCACCTCATCCATCATGTAATTCCATCTATCATTCCCTTGCTCAGGTCCAATTGGCAGCTGTTGCTCTTCTTCCTCAAACTGTGGTGGATCAGGGCCTTGCTCCTCAAACTCCACCTGCTCCGGTGGTGCATCTTGCTCATCTCCCTCCATGGGCACTGGCTCAGCTCTCAAGTTAGCTAGCTCGAGATTCTCTTCAACTCTCAGCTGTCTTAGAACCTCTTCCACTTCATCCCTATTTTTTCTATAGAAAGCTTTCACGACCCTTGAGTGATTAGCACTCGCCATTGCCAAATTGGCATACTTCCTTCGAGTGTAGACTGTGGTGAGCTCTGGAGTTGGCAAGGGAAATGGAGCTCCCTTTTCCTGCCTCAGACAATATTGATTCCCAACCGTGGTCAAGAACTCCATTATCATCAACTGTTGGTAATTCAACCCTTCACTCACCATCCGATTCTCCATCCCTGCAAGATTAACTCCCAATCCCTTAGCTATCATAGTGATCATCCCTCCTAGCATTAGAACTTAAGATGATTGTCTCTTAGCAACTCTTTCCGCCTGGTGCACAAAGTGTGCTGCAACGTTCAACGGTCACTCATTGTAGATGCAAAACATGATGTAAAGCTATTTTTCTCCAACAGCTCCACCTTCAACCTCCCTAAGATGGTATTTGAGACAATCTTCTCCAAGTATCTCATCACTGGGTTCCGGATTGCGGTCCCTTTTGAAGTACCAGGGACGTATCTTGCTCTTTCTGTCCCATCGTTCACCAAGCTCTTTCATCATTCTTGTTGGTTGAAACCACCTCCTTCATAGAAACTTTGATGGTTCGAACATGGTGGGCAACCAAAACACTCATTCAACATTGCCAGAGGAACCTTTTCTCTCAACACATTATCCAGCTGGAATGTCACCCAAATAGGAAACCCATTCTGATCCTTCTTCACTTGCAAAGTGCTCATGAATTCCGCAGTTAAGTGATAGTAGGTTGGTGGCCTTTTGTCAAAGAATGCTTCCATCTGAGCAAAATGGAATAACTTCCTCAAATCCTCCTCGAGTCCTAGCCCTCTCATCATTTTCGTATCTTGGAAACGAGTGGGCTTGATTTCCGGAGCCAATGTTTGCCAACGGAGCACATAATTCCCCCAATAATCCTCAAACTCAACCCCGAAATTGTCTGGATGTATTCAGTTTTCCATCAACTGTGCATCCAAATTAGCCAATTCCCCTGGATCGGTTATCACAATGAAGTCCTCATTCCTTGGTCTAACTCTCCTCTCAGCCATCTATAAAACAATAATTCTCAAATTATAGCCAATTACCTCAATAAAAATGTTAATGCACTTAGTTAAATGCCACCCTAGTTATTCAACTTAGCATGGAACCTACTATGCATCAACATACTTATTCACCTCATTAGTATTTCAAATCATAATAGGCACTTCACCATCATTCATCTCGACTAATCAACGATTCATAACTAATTTTAAGCGTTATCAAACATATGAATTCCAAATTACATCATCATCAAACAACATTCAAATATGATCTTCAAATTCCAACAAAATTCTCTCGTAGACATTTCATCGAACACTTGGCATGCATAAAGTTTCAACATAATTTCAACATTCAATTCACATAGCCTCATGCCCAAATCCTCAATATCTAAGTTTAATTCCTCACAAATAAACACTAAACTCTTGTAATTCTTCAATTAGCACAACACAATCACTCAAATTCATGATTCTCACACAATCCCCAAACTATTCCTCATGAACCCTAATTCAACTTAATTCAAAAATCAAATTGAAACATGTATGATAATCCTTCAATAAAGCATACAAAATTCACATTATAACAAAGCCCATGTCTCAATTCAATCAATTCATATCAAAATTCACAAGTTAAGGTTCAAAAATTCATACCTCTTGACAATTGGATGTGGAGAAGTGTTTTGGATGTGCAAAATTGACGAACTTCACTCACACTCCCTCAAAACTCACCTTGGTGGATGATTCGTATGCTTGGAATGAATTAGGTGCAAATGGAGTGTGTACGGAAGAAGGAGGGCGTGTGGAATAAGTACAGATCGGCCCTTTTAAAAACCTGAATCAAACCCTGCATGGTCCATGCTGCGCTGCAAGGCCTCAAGTGAGGCCGTGCAGCATTTTCTGATGCTCATGAATGGCTAGTTGTTATAGGGCCATGTGCGGAACATGGCCCGTGTATCTTCTCTCCTGCATGGCTCGTGCTGCAGAACTCGGCCTTTCTCCTGGCCGTGTAGCATTTTCTAATGTAACTACACGGCTAACTGCTACAAGGCCGTGTGCGGAGCACGGCTTGTGTAGCAGTTTATCCTGTTTTTACACTTTCATACTTCACCTCATTTTTGCCCTTTTTCCACTTCTTATACACCCTATTCATACTCACAACACTTCAAAACATCAATCACACCACACTTATGATCAACTATGGATTGCAATGTACTTAAACACAACCAAACATACCAAAACTAGACTAAATCATGAGAAAATTTCAAAATTGACCATTTTGCAAGACAACAATATAACACATAATACACATGGTTCATCACACACTAATAAACAAAGTACAAGTTGCACCACGTACTATCCCCCCAAACTTAAATCGAAACAAGTTGCGAATTAAGTTTGCAAAAAGTGGTGAGACGTACCTTTGTTGTTTCCATCAATGCTCTTCATGATCCTTTTTCCTGATGACTCTTGTGCATCTTTGAAATATGTATGATCAAGTATGACCACCACGCAACCTCCCCCCAAACTTAAATTAACACAAGTGTTAAAATTTAATTTTGTAAAAAAATGGTGTGGCATACATCATCACTTCATCTTTAGCCTCCTTGTCTTTCGTCTTATGCATTTTTCTTACAAGCTTAACCACCGTCACAACAAATCTATAAGAAAACTAACAAACACAACAAAAAGAAACTAAAATCTACACTACTCTACATACAATCAAAGAAGTTTAGGAAGAGAGAGTATCCACATACACTTTCTCCTTTTGTGAAGGAGATAGGTAATGCTTCACTCTATGACCATTTACCACAAACTCATTATTCGGACCCTTTAGCTTCAATGTATGTCCATTCAACACTTCAAGCACTTCATATGGCCCCATCCATTTAGACTTGAGCTTTCCGGGAAACAACTTAAGCCTTGAATTGAATATAAGAACTTTGTCCCCCGGAACAAACGTCTTTTCCTTCAATTTAGCATCATGCCATCTCTTCATATTCTCCTTGTAAATGCTTGAGTTATCGAATGCTCTTCCTCTAAACTCCTCCAACTCGACTAACTTCAACAATCTCGCTTGACCACTCTCCCTTTCATCCATATTGAGGCGTTTGATAGCCCACAATGCACGGTGTTCCATCTCTATGGGGAGGTGACAAGCTTTGCCATAAACTAATTGATACGGTGACATACCAAGAATGGTCTTAAAAGCCATTCGATAAGCCCATAAGGCATCATCAAGCTTGTCCGACCAATCCTTCCTCCCTCTATTGATTGTCTTCTCCAAAACTAACTTGATTTGGCAGTTTGAAACCTCCGCCAAACCATTTGCTTGAGGATGGTAGGGTGTAGCCACTCGATGCTTGACTCCATATCTCTTCAACAAACTCTCCATCAACTTTTTAACAAAGTGTGATCCTCCATCACTCACTAAAGCTCGTGGAACTCCAAACCTAGTTAAAATATTCTTTTTCAATAACCTTTGCACAATCAAAGCATCATTTGTATTAGTGGGGATTGCCTCCACCCATTTCGACACATAATCCACGGCTAGCAAGATGTACACATATCCTTTTGACGAGAAAAATGGTTCCATAAAGTCGATGCCCCATACATCAAATATTTCCACATCAATTCTCAAGGTCATGGGCATTTCATCTCTCTTACCTAGTCCCCCAATCCTTTGGCATCTATCAGACTTAGCCACAAACTTCTTTGCATCTTTAAACAATGTTGGCCAATAGAACCCCAATTGTAAAACTTTAGCCCCCGTCTTTTGATGAGCGAAGTGACCTCCACACAAAGACGAATGACAAAGTTTAAGAATTCCCATTACTTCTTCTTCGGCCACACATCCTCTTATCACTCCATCATTACAAATTTTAAATAAATATGGCTCATCCCACAAATATTTCTTTACTTCCACATGAAACTTCTTCTCTTTATACTCATTAAGCAATGTGGGCTCAATTCCACAAATAATAAAGTTAACATAATCGGCATACCAAGGTGGCACATTCACAATGAGAGAACACACTTGCTCAACCTCCAATAGCAAAATTTCCTCATTCGGGAATTTATCCCCAATTGGAATCATATCCTCATTCTCACCTCCATTCTCCAACCTAGGCAAATGGTCCGCGATCACATTCTCCACGCCTTTCTTATCCTTGATCACCACATCAAATTCCTGCAAAAGCAACACCCAACGGATTAAACGAGGTTTAGCATCTTTCTTACTCATGACGTATTTTATAGCCGCGTGATCCGTGTAAATAATCATTTGTGTTCCAACCAAGTATGGTCGAAACTTCTCAAAAGCATACACTACGACTAAAAATTCCTTCTCCGTTGTTGTACAATTGACTTGGCATGAATTCAATGTCTTCGAGGCATAATAGATTGGTCTAAACTTCTTCTCCCTCGTTTGGCCCAACACCACTCCGATGGATTGATCGCTAGCATCACAATGTAGTTTAAATTGCAAACTCCAATCTGGAGTAACGAGTATTGGCGATGAAGTGAGAGCATCCTTAAGCACCTGAAATGATACACTACATTCATCATTGAAGTGAAATAGACAATCTTTTTCAAGCAATTTACAAAGAGGTTTAGCAATTTTAGAGAAATCCTTAATGAAGCGTCTACAGAAGCCCACATGGCATAAAAACGATCTCACCACCTTCTCACTAGTAGGAAGGGAAAGTCGTTCTATGGATATCACTTTAGCTTTATCCACTTTTAACCCATTTTTGAAATATGGTGCCCCAAGACTATCCCATCGGTCACCATAAAAAGGCACTTTTTCTAATTTAGCACAAGATTCAATTCTTCACACCTCTGCAATACCACAGTAAGATTAGTCAAACAAATATCATATGTGGAACCATACACAGAAAAGTCATCCATGAATACCTCCATAATATTTTCAATCAAACCATCGAAGATAGTCATAATACAACGCTGAAAAGTGGCGGGGGCATTACATAGACCAAATGGCATCATTCTAAATGCAAATGTACTATAGGGACATGTGAAAGTTGTCTTCTCTTGATCTTTCGGTGCAATCAATATTTGATTGTACCCGGAATAACCATCAAGAAAACAATAGTACTCATGCCCCGTAAGACGATCTAACATTTGGTCTATGAATGTCAATGGGAAATGATCTTTACGAGTGTTTTCATTCAATTTACGATAATCAACACACACTCTCCAACCCGTAATAGTACTAGTAGCAATGGTTTCATTTGTATCGGATCTAACAATTGTCATACCACTTTTTTTTGCTACTACATGTAAAAGACTTACATATTGACTATCACTTATTGGAAAGATTATTCCCGCATCAAGCCAGTTTAGTACCTCCTTTCTTACCACTTCTTGCATTATAGGATTCAATTTACGTTGGTTTTGAACACAAGACTTCTCATTATCAATCAAATGAATCTTATGCATGCACATAGATGGACTAATACTTTTCAAATCTTTAATGCTCCAACCAATAGAGGATTTATGCTCTCTTAAGACTCTTAGCAATTTTTCTAATTCTAGATCATTAAGGGAAGAAGATACGATTACCGGAGACGTTTCATCTTTTTCCAAGTAAGCATACTTTAAATGCTCCGGCAATGATTTCAACTCCACCTTCTTCTTCTCTTGCACTTCCTCCTTTGGTCCTTCATCAAGTTTTTCAACCTTTGCTTCCTTTGCTTCCTCATTCGTGAGTGCCCTACAAGCATTTAAACCACGCAATTCATCAATCATTTCATCATTTTCCAAACAAAAAGGAGATTTAGATTTAAGAGATTCAATAGAGTAAGAATGGCTTATGATGAGTTCCAACGGATCCTTGGAATGAAGATGATACATATGTTCTTCAACAATGTTATCCACAACCTCCAATCTTCCACATTCCTCCTTATTCTTGGGATACCTCATAGCCTCTCTCAATGAAAATATCAATTCTTCTTCATTCACCCTCAAAGTAAGCTCTCCATTCTCCACATCAATCAATGCTTTACCCGTGGCAAGGAATGGACGACCTAGTATTAAAGGAACATTCGAATCTTCATCCATATCTAACACCACAAAATCAACGGGAAATACAAACTTGCCAACTTTGATCAAAACATCCTCAACAATTCCTTTTGGATAAGTCAACGATCGATTGGCTAATTGAAGTGTAACTGACGTCGGCTTGACCTCACCAATACCCAACTTCTTGAAGATTGACAACGTCATCAAGTTAATGCTAGCTCCCAATTCACATAAGGCTTTGTAGTTCTCATGCTCTCCCATCTCACATGGAATAGTGAAACTCCCCGGATCTTTTAATTTAGGGAGAAGTTTCTTTTACAATATTGCACTACATTCCTCCGTAAGGTTCACCATTTCAAATTCTCCCAATCTTCTTTTCTTTGACAAAATATCCTTCAAGAACTTGGAGTAGTTGGGCATTTGTAATAAAACCTCCGCAAAAGGAATATTCACATGTATCTTTTTCAACATTTCTACAAACTTAGCAAAATTTTCTTCTAATCCATTTTTCAAGCACCTTTGTGGAAACGGAATTGCAACGGGCAACTTTGGAATTCCTCATTCATCCCTTTCAAACTTCTCCTTTCTCTCTTTTCGTTTTGCTTCTCTACATCTTTCCCACTTCTTTGGAGACTTCACTCTTTCTTCTTCAAGTATAGGGGTACTTTTATCTTTTTCAACAATTTCAACTTCTTTATCTTTCCCTTCTTCATCCAAGCTTTCCATAGGCTCAACTTCACACTCCACCCCCTCTACTTCCGTTGGCATAGAAGGCCCTTCGTATTTTGTTCCACTATGAAGTTCAATAGCCTTGCATTGCTCCTTCGGATTAGTAATGGTTGTAGATGGAAATTTCTCTTGCCGATGAACATCCCCCCTTTCATTTTCCATTTGACTCATTTGTGTCTCCAAGGCTTTGATTCTCTTATCATTCACTTCATATCTTTGCTTTCTTTCTTCTTTCTCTAACAACCTCTCATCCCTTTCATGCTTCATGAGCTTAAATATTTTTCCCATTTGACCCTCCACTGTAGGCTTTCTTTCACCATTTTGAGCTTTTTCCCCCAGATTAATGCCCGGTGGAAGAGTGACGGCATTCCCTTGATTTCCATATGATAAATTCTCATACTTACGAGGTTGATTAAAATTCCCTTGAAAATTACCTTGCCCCCATCCTCCTTGTCTTTGTGGATATCCTCCTCCATGATTTCCAAAATTACCACCATAATTTCCTTAGAAGTTCCTTCCTTGCATGAAGACAACTTCCTCAAGAGTCAACTCCGGTGGACACCATGTATCTTGACTTCTAAAATTAGAGGACATACCTTATTGAGGCATAGAGGTAGGCATTTGACAACTTTGAGAAGATTGACCCATATTAGGCATAGTCATGCCTTGTTGAGGATTGGAAAATACTTGTTGATTCATGAAGGGCAATGACATACCTTGTTGAGGACTAGCAAGCACTTGTTGATTCACACCCGGTGTAAAATTCAGAGATAGTTGCATATTAGCATTCATCCTCTTTAGTATCTCCGTGATTGCTTTGTCGGTCATATCTTCCTTAGGCATCTCCACCTTTTTCACTTGTTGCAAGCACACTTCTTCCATCTTAGCAATTCTTTCCCTTTCATACATCCCCGGTGCACGATCCATAGGCCATTGACCCATATTCAAAGCTACTTCCTCATATATAGCAATTGCTCTTTCCGGAATTTGCCCCAAAATCGAACCTCCTGTCGAAGCATCAATGAGCATCATCTCACTTCCATGTAAACCGGCATAGAAGAATCCTATTTGTTGCTCTTCGGGGAATCCATGTTGGGGACACTTCCTTAGCATCTCTTTGAATCGGTCCCATTCCTCACTAAATGTTTCAAGTGGCAATTGCTTGAATTGAAAATTTTGCCTTTTAAGATGCTACATCTTGGACGGTGGAAAATACTTGCTCAAAAATCTTTGTGCCAACTCTCTCCATGTGGTGTATGATCCCAGTGGTAGAGTATGATACCAAGCCTTAGCTCTATCTCGTAATGAAAATGAGAAAAGTTTCATTTTAACAACATCCTCACTTACCCTATTTATCTTTATCATGTTTGCCATCTCCGTAAACTGGGCTAAGTGATCATTTGGATCCTCCATGGTACCACCACCAAATTGATTTGCTTGCACCATGTTGATCAATCCCGTCTTTATCTTAAAATTATTCACATTCAATGGCGGTCTCATTTCATAGTTCCCATATTGCGGTTGAAAATGATCACGGACATCCATTCCCGCTCCATTATTTTCATTTCCACGAGGTTGATTTTGCACCACCAGAGGATTATTCCTTGCTTCTTGTTGTGCCAACAAGTTTTGAATAATAGCTTGCATTTATTGGTTTTGCAAGTGCATTTGTTGAGCATAAACTTGTGGCACATATTCTTGATTACCATAACCTCCTCTAGCATTATCACCACCTTGAAAATTTCTCAAATTGTCTTCTTCATCAACCATGTTTGCATTATCCCTTACTTCTTCCATACTTTCTTCCATAGTCTCTAACACTCCTCTTCTTTGTCTTCTTAAGGCAGCTTCCAATTCCAAGTTCAAAGGTTCAATAGATTGAGACATTGAACGAGTTCGTATGTACCTACAAGAATTTTCCAATTAGCTCTCCAAGTAACCAAGACAAGTAAACAAGTACAAAATAAAAGAAATACCCTTATCAAAACTAATCAACTTCAAACTCGTTACAACCAAAAGTTTAACATTTCCCCGGCAAGCGGCGCCATGTTCTTAGTCGCATTTTTAGTAAATGTGAAGAGTAAGAGACTCTATCGTCCAGTAAACGTGTGACCAAGTACAAAATTTATAGTAATATCATCCCAAGGGAAATGAAACTTAGGTTTGTATCCGAATTTTCCATTGATTTGTGCTTTGTAAGGATGATAGATTGAAGGTTTTGTATATAAAACTATTACTTAATCCTCTATTTACTCAACTAGAATTTAAACTAACAAAGTAAATGATCAAGCAACAAGCAAATGATGAATGGAATGGATGTAAAATTCACTTGAGAAGAGAGCAAGACTAATCATACTCACGGTTAAGACTTGAGCTAGATATGCAAAACTCTTGATGGTAATTTTCATTAATTTGTGGATTAAAAGCAATCACCATTTTACCCCTAGTCCCTATGGCCAAGGCAACTAGGTTCTTGACTCCTTTACAAGCCTAAATCTCCTAAGATTGGTCTTAATCTCAATTCCCTAAAGGTACTATGATCATAAGTTGGTTCTTTTCACTCAATTTCTTAAGTGCCCCTCCATGAATGTTCTAAGCCTAAGGATAGTATGACTTACCTCCCCTTATACTAAAATGCATGCACAATTCAATGTATGATTCAATTAAACATCCACTCACAACATTGGAATGGCCATCCTAATACTATGAATAAAAGATTTAATCACACAAACATTAAAATGAAACATGATTGATATATCATAAAAGGAAATCCACAAATTAATTCAAATCATTACTCAAGTTTTACATATCTAACTCTTCACCTCAACCATTCATATGATTAGCCCTACTATAGGACTATCCACTAAACATGGTGATTAATTCAATACAAATCAAGCTTTGCTCCGATTGAGCCATAATAAGAAGAAATTCAACAATTAGAAATTAGATTGGCTTCCCTTGCATGGAAAGAGCTCTCCTCCTCTTCAATGTATCAAACTCTTCAATCCTTGATGCTTCAATCTTCTCAAATGGTGGAAGGATGGATGGAATGATGGATTTATGGAGTGAAAGTGTAGATCAAATAGAAATTGGATGGATCCAGATGGTGGAGATGGATTATGGATCTAGTGTGTGAGGAAATATGGTGTGGAGTGTGTGTAACTGCTATGAATCTGATCTCCTCTCCAAAATTTCGCACAAGTCATCCTTTTATATCACTAATGAACCTTCTAGAAGCTTCCGGAACTTTCTCAAAATTGCACAGATTTTTGCACCTACACGGCCCGTGTAGCAACACACGGCCCGTGTAGGTCACTCGTACTTCGGCGTATTATGCGTGCTTCCGGACATGGCTCGAGCTGCAATACACGGCCTTGGTAATGGCCGTGTAACGTTTTCTGATGTAAGTACACGACTTCTTCTTATAGGGCCATGCTCTGCACACGGGGCGTGCAGCAATGCACGGCCTGTGCACCAGCGCACGGCCATCATCCTAGGCGAGCAGCGATTTCTGATGATAATACACGGCCACTTGTTACATGGTCGTATTCCGCACACGGCCCGTGTACAAGCAGGCTGTGTCCTTCCGACTCCATTTCTCTCCCGACTCTATTTTTGTCCATTTCTTAACCTGTTTTACACATATTTAAGTTTATCTAAACAATTTTATCAAATCATACCACATTCCTCAAAATAACAATAACACCACCAAAAGTCACACAAATACGAATAAAAATATCCGAAAATCCACAAATAAAGACACTAAAATCTAGGTAAAAATGACTACGATCACTTGGCGTGCGGATTTCTCGATGTTTCTCGGTGGCAAGACGCGTGCGTCTCAGCAGCACCCGACACTCGTGCTCGACAGCTCTCGGCAGCTATCGGCAGGCGTGCTCAGCGGTCGTGCAGGCGCCTTTCGGTAGCATGTGCGGCACGACCTACCGAGCCTTGTGGCACGATTGGGCCTTTCCAGCCGGCATGACTCGTGCCGGCCCTTCTTCTCCCAACTTCATTTCTGACTTTCGTTTTTGCTCTTTTTCCCTCGTTTTCCACCTAAAAACACGAAATAACACCTCACACGTATTTGAAACACAAATTTATACAATTCAACCACAAGATGCTCAATTACAGATATAAATCCCACAAAACGATGCTAAATCGGACTCTAAAACACGCAGATTTTCACACTAATCAAACCCCCAAACTTAAGATGTTGTTCGTCCCTGAACAACGAAAAAGAACAAAGAAGAAGAAAGTTAGTGTGTAAATCTAAGGGAAAACAAGGAATATGACAACTAGGCCATTCAAAAGACAATCGTCATCAACTCTGGTCATGTAACTCTCGTCACATGCAATGATTCATTCATAGCATACAAGTTAAGGCAATTACTACCACTTAAAATGCTCCATTAACTTATTCTCATGGGAAGTATATCACTCGCACTCAAGTGTAGAAGATGTACACTTATGGGGTATGGTATTTACGCTCAAATTCAATTCAAGTGCATGCATAACCATAAGCTTGCCAAACGTCTCTAACTCTCCACCACTTAAAGTATGATTCAACAATGGGATAAAAAAGGACTTTTATTAGGATATAATGTTGGCTCTTTGGTAAGGGTAAGAAACATATGGACAAAGTAACTTAATTAGTAGAGAATAAAATCGGAGATCTTTTGTACTGCAGATTTTTACACTTCAAGGCTATCCAGCTTCATGCTCTTCTAATTTTCTTTTTCTCTCCTTTCCTTCAAGCTCCACATTCTTTTTTTCCTTTCTTTTCTTTTTCTTTTCTCGAGGTACCAGTTTCGGGCACTACCTCTAACATGTCGGGGTACTAGTTTTGGGCACTACCTCTAAGCAATTTACTTTTCAGCTCATACTTTTCAGCTCATAATCACTTGTACAGCTCCAAATATTTTATTCCTTCCAAATTCCATGAAAATCAACTCACACACTTTGACAACATTTAATTCTCCACTAAATATAGGAATTTAAGGCTCAAATAGGATATCAAAGTGGCTATCTTCGTAGGTTGCCAAAGAAATAAGGCTTTTAGGTTCAAAAGGATTAACTATGGATATATAATTATTTGGTAGGAAATTATTTGGCAAAGTGACTCATAAAAATCAAAGATTGCCTAAAATCATCTCCCATTATCTAACATAACATGCGGTTTCAAGCAAGACAAGAGGAAAGTTCTAGAGTACACACACTAGAATGATACTCACCAGAAAGAAATATCATGTGATTATGTACATGATCTAAAGGCTCAAAAACTCACATGGGTTTTCAAGTAACAGAGCATTCATCATGATAAGCAATGTCTCACAAGTACACATAGAACTTCATATCATAATATAACTTAAGTACAATTCCTTCATCAATTTCAAGAGCATATGAATTTCTGGCAGAAATCTAACAAATAAACCCATAATAAGCACACAACCAGAAACTAAACATAAGTACCTCAACTACTAGACAATTACAGTCCTAGGGATATAAAAAATTCAACACAAAACCTACAATCAAGCCAAGAATTTCGAATTTGAATACACTTACCCGTGCTTCCAATATGAACATACTTGAAAATTAGAGCAAAAGGATGATGAAAACATATCTTATTTGGAGAAGTACGAAAAATTTCAACTTTGAAGCTTTTTCCCCAATTTTGAACTTAGAACCCTAAGTCTCCCCCTCAAATGCTCAATCCAAGTATAGAAATGTGTTTAAAGTATATGGGTAGTGTAATGGTGGAGTGGGATGGTGATTTTTGGACAGAAAAATGATAAAAATTCGAATGAAGAATCAGACAGTGCTCGTACAGTGGAGAAAATGTGTAAACTGCCAAAAATTCGAACATGAAGACTTACCTGGACCCACACATGACCTCGGCAAGACTCGTGCTAGAATATAGCATGGGTCATGCCACCTTACCTATCGACAACTGGGCGCGCTGCTGCACCTCAGGGAACAAATCGTGCCGCATTTCTCGGCGGGTCGTGCGCTCTCCTTCTACCACTCGTGCTGGCCACCAGCACCCGTGCTGGGCAGCACGCCATGTATTTCCTGCCCCATCCACTTCAGCACGACCCGTGCCAAGGTAGGGCACGAGTCGTCCAACCCTTTAACGTACAACCGGGCATTTTTTTCGAACCTTTTCACCCATTTCTTTGAATTTTCATCCAATTTAAGCTCAAATACACTTAATTCATCAGTAATATCATCAGGAAAACTTAAAAATTCAATCAAAAATTAATCACACCAAATATAGGAAAACTAAACATGACAAAACAAAACACTTGGATAATTGTAAAAAAATTCAAACATTCAAAATAAATTCCGAAAATTCTAAAAAAAATCAACGTCCAAGCATCACACACTAGTGAAAGAAAACTTACCTCAGTGAAATTCTAAAAAAAAACCTCCAGACATCACACACAAGTGAAAAAAAACTTACCTCGGTGCTTCAAGACTTTGGGATGCACGTCCACCCCCCAAACTTAGTCCAAACTAAGTTTGCAAAAAGTGAATACCATAGATGAAGAAGCTCATAATAAAATTTTCTACACCAAATAAAAACATTAAAGCAATACAACAGGAGGGAAAGCCCCCAACAAGCGCTCATGTTTAACGTCGGAGAGTCACGACGAAATACAGAACTTTCGTAGACTACTGATTAAGAGGGCGATCTTCTTTCATCTTTACCTTCCAATACTTTCTCTCCCTCTTATCATCAACACTTACCACCTTACCTTTTTTAGGCACCATATGATTAGTAGAATCTCCTTTCTCAAGCTTTCTCGTCTCATTCCTGTCAATCTTCCACTCAATTTCAACGTCACTCCTATCACCATCAAGATCAAAGTCAGGATAAAATTGATCACAAAATAAAGAAAGAGAGAAAGAACTTTCAAATTTATGGGTATCCGGTGGTAAGTTAGGAGGCTTCAAGTAGGCATCATCTCCTCTTCCTTTGTCGACATCCTTCTTCTCAACCTTAACTACTACATCCTTCGCCACCTTCAAAGGTGGTGTTTCTCTTGCACTTGCAACCTTGAGGCTTGTAGTAGTCAGCTTAAGCTTTCTTGCTAAATCCCTGCAATTAGATTTACATAAGTATTCAATGTATCCATTAGAAAGCTCATCATACCTGTCATCAAAATCAGTAGAAAGAAAAGCAAGAAGTTTGCTGCAGCATTTTTCAACAGGATCCTAAGACAGGATCAAAGGCAAGCTCTCCTCCGCGGCTCCCTCTACTTCTTTGATGCTTCTGTACTCTTGCATATCAGTAGGTGATGAGTGATATTTTCACCTAGATTTTAGTGTCTTTTTATGTGTGTTTTCATATTATTTTATCCGTATTTATGTGTATTTTGGTGGTGTTATATATGTTTACGGAATTGTGTGAGAATGAACTTATAAATGTTAAAAACAGGTGAAAAATGGAGCGAAAATGGAGTGGGGAGAAAGAAGAAAGCAAAGTAGCACAAACACGGCCAACCATGTTTGGTACTCGAAGAGTTCAGCGCGCATGGCCCTTGTACCGTGCACGGGCCTGTAACTTTTGACCGTGCGCGATCGTCAGAAATCACAACACGGCCACCCCTGTGGCCATGTACCACGCACGAGCCGTGCGCTGTCCGAAGCTTATCGCTAACCATAAGCGCTAGACATGAATCAGGCTGTGCACTGGACTCGAGCCGTGTAGGTCTAAAATTTCAGAAAAATTTCAGATTTCTTCTAGAAGATCTCCAAGGGTATAAATGCAATTCCATTCAACATTTGATGAGATTGGAACCGAATTTTCAGCTGCCCACACACATCACACACAGTTCTCTCCATTTCACACCATCATCTTCATCAATTCATCATCCTATCCATCTATCTTCATTCCTCTCAAATCCTTCATCAAATTGAGTAGAAGAAACAAGGAAGAGAGGTTAATTGCAAAGGGGAGAATGAGATCACCATTGGAAGCCTCCAAGGGAGTTTTCATCTACACTTTATTTTGAAACCTTGTAGTTCATCATATTTTGTAAGGATCTTAATGTCTATGTTAATTTCCTTTTGAATATGGTAGGCTAATCTCCCTTGTGAGATTAGCAACATGAAAGTTGTTGGATAATTTTGGGATCTATGTATTTAAATTCATATGTTAATTGGGTTACTTGATTTTCTATCATTGATGCTTAAGATCTTGAGGTTTATGATGATTTGTGTGTTTGATTGTTCTAAATATGTGATTAGAATGAGAAATCAGTTATGTGCTTAGGATAATCGAGTGAATCATTTCATCAAATATCTCATGTTCATTATAAATTGTAAAGATATTGAGAAATCCTTTAGGATTTAGAACTCATTAGTAGAACATGTGATTTGTTAGATAGAGAGGTCAATTGGTCATATGAAGGGACTCTCTAATTGAACTTAGTACCTAGTTGGAATTGTTTAATTGAGAACCAACCTTAGAGCTATTTTGAGATTGTGAAAATGATCTACATCCTATCCATTTCGAGAGGAAGTTTAGGTGGTATATGTGTTGGCCCTTAGTCTCAACCCTTGATACATATGAGTTTAATGCATGAATCCTTGAATTACCACTTCAAAAGTATTGTTAATCTCACTTTTACTTAATTTGGAAAACCACTGTTCATCCATTCATCTTGTTTGCTTGATCATTGCTTGATTACTTACATCGATTGATTTTATTTCCCTATTTGAACAACCACTCTATTAATGATTCATCTCTATAAAATCATGAGAAATGTAAGATCGTTTAAGCACTAGTACCTACCTCCCTGTGGTTCCATAAATTGTTGAATTGGTCATCCCAACTACAAAATGGCTAATCAAATGGCGCCGTTGCCGGGGAGGCAACGGTTGCTAGTAGCTTGAAGAAGGATCGTTTCGAGTGATCTTAGTAGAGACATTTTTATTTTCTTTATTTACTTATATTTGCTTTTGAAAATCTTGTTCTAACTTCTTTTAATTTGAAGGTGTATGCAAACAAGATCCAAGGGAGAATAAGTTGAACCTATTGATCTAGAGATTGGACATACTTTTCGAAGAAGAAGAAAGGAGAACAAACCAAAAAGAGTGATCTAATGGAGAATTTTCAAGGTGATAATCGTGTGAAAATAGAGCATGATGGGGAAGGCGGTCAAAATGTGCAAGACAACGCACCTCAATTCAATGCCAACCCTCCTCAACAAGCCCATCAAAATTATGGAGCTTTCAACAACCAAGCATTGCTTCAACAAATGGTGCAACAAGCTCTAATGCAACAAGGATTTCCACAAGCTTATGCCCATCCTCAACAAGCATATGTGCCACCACTACAACCTCCAGTGCAACATGGAATTCATAATGATCAAAGGATTATTCGGAATTTCTTCATGCCGAGGACCATGCCACATATGATTGGTTCATCAATCAACGCCAACAACTTTGAATTTAAAGCGGGCTTGATTTCTATGGTTAGAGAGCAACAATTTAGTGGAACCCCGAATGAAGATCCTAATGCTCATCTAGCTCAATTTATTGAGATTGCCAACATCATAAAGATGAATGGGGTGAGCGAGGATTGTATAAGGATGAGGTTGTTTCCATTCTCATTGAGGGATAGAGCTCGAACATGGCTCTCCACCATTACTCTGGGTACGTGAAACACATGGTATGAGCTTGCACAAATGTTCTTGAACAAGTATTTTCCACCTTCTAAGACGCTTCAAATGAAGAGCTTGATCACTCAATTCAAGCAAATGCCTCAAAAGAGTTTCTATGAAGTGTGAGAAAGATTTAAGGATATGCTTCGCAAGTGTCCACAACATGGATTCCCGGAGAATCAACAAGTTGGATTTTTCTATCAAGGGTTAGTGAATGGGCAAAGAATGCTTGTTGATGCTTCGACGGGAGGATCAATACTTGGTGTGACTCCGTAAAGGGCCATAAGGATATTTGATGAGATTGCTACAAATGTGTACCAATGGCCATTGGGGCAAGTAAGTGGATGCTATGGTTTTGAGAGTTTTGATCAAGGGCAACAATTTAGTGTGAAGAGTGCTAGTGTTGATAAGCATGGAAAAGATAGTGGCGGAGGTCATGAAACAAATGAGCTTGAATCAAGGTATGAATAATCAAGGAGCAAATATGGTTGAAGGGTTACAAGTTGAGCAAGGTGTGCCTTCTCCGAATATTGTGAGTGAAGAACAATGGGCCAACTCTATGCCATGTGTGGAAGATGTGTTATACATGCAAGGAAGAAACTAACAAGGGAATTACCAAAATAATTTCCAAGGTAGTTTCAACCAAAGTCAAGGAAACTACCTACCGAGACAAGGAGGTTTCACAAATCAAGGTGGAGGAAGCTCATACCCACAACAACAAAGGCAAGGAAACTTCTCTTACTCTAATCAGAGCAATGCGGTTGCTTATCCTCTGGGATATCAACCGGGGGCTAAGACACCAAACAATGAGGGAAGAGCATCGATCGATGTGCTACTTGAACAATTGATGGCATCAAACCAAGCTCGATATGAAGCGATGAGAAAGGCCGAAGAAGAAAATGTCAAGAGACCCAAGGCTTTGGAATATAATGTCGGATAAATTGCAAGTTCCTTGAGCACTCAACAAAAAGGGAAGTTTTCGGCCACACCCGAGGTTAATCCAAAAGCTCAATGTTTGTTTGTTGAAATGGAAGAGGAACGAAAGGTTGAAGAAGGGTTGATGGAAAGCAAGGTTGTTGGAGAAATGGAAGAAGTAAGTAAGAAAGAAGAGCAAAAGCCTAAATGGGTACCAAAGTGGAAAAGGGTGTAAGAGGAAAAGAAAGTGGATGAGAAGGCCAAAGAAGAGGAGTAAACGCGTGACTATTGGGGTATTCCGATCACTCAGTTCCCTATTTCCTATCCACAAATATTTGTAAAAGAGGAGAAGAAAAAAGAGTTTGAGGAACATGTGAAGAATCTAAAGAAGAAGTATAAGGAGAAAAGAAAAGAAGAGCAACCCAAAGTAAGTGAATCGATGCAAAAAAGGGGCATACGAAAATTGGTGATCCGGGAAAGTTCATAATCCCTTGTGATTTTGAAGGTAAAGGCACTCTTGACGCATTGTGTGGCTTGGGGGCGAGCGTCAATGTGATGTCTCATGTTACTTTCAAGAGCCTTAAAATTGGAGAGCTCAAGCCTACTACGATCCATCTTGAAGTTGTGAATGGAGATGTTGTTAAGCCATTAGGGGTAGTTGAAGACGTGAAAGTGAAAGTGAAGGGGCTAGCTTTTTCGGTTGATTTCATGGTATTGGAAGTAAAGGCGGACCCTCGAGTTTCACTCATTTTGGGAAGGCCATTTCTAGCTACCGGAAGAGCAAAAATTGATGTTGGAAGAGAAGAGTTATCTTTGAGCGTGAAAGGAAAAAGTGTTACATTCTTGTGTAACAAAGAAAAAGGAGTCAAGTCTCATTAGAAGCCTCCGGATGATCCCATGTATCATGATTCTATTCTCTTTGATAATTTAAATTCATTTCTTCATGACTATATGAAAATATCAAATTCTAACTTGTCTTCTTGTGATTATTATAGGACGAAAGCATTGGAGCTCGATTGGAAAATAGACAAAGGAGAAAGAGAAAGTCTACTAGAAGCTCTTCTTGATGATGATTTGATGCTTGTAAGCAAGAATGGTAAAGTGGAGCTAGTGGATAAGAAGAAGGCAAAGCAAATGTTTAAAGTGAGGATGCAAGGAGATAGTGTGGTGGACCAACATTTGGTCCAATGATCATGAAATTTCATCCGGCTTGAAGACATTAAACTTAGCGCTAAATGGGAGGCAACCCATTCTTTTTATTTTGATGCTTGTGCTGTTTTATTTTGGTCTTGTAGGTGGATTGTGTTTGTGAGAAAAGGCATAGTGAAGAAAAGAAAAGTGCTTCATGGATTAGAGTAGACATGCTCACCACTTGTTGCAAACTTAATTCTCAACTCTTGTCTTGAGTTAAGTTTGGGAGGCTAGTGCGTGGTAGACATTGCTCAATTTGTTGGATGCATTTGCTTCTCCACAAGAAGATCATTGATGGAAACTACAAGGTAAGTCCCACCACTTTTTACAAACTTAAGTCTTAACTTGTTTCGATTTAAGTTTGGGGGGAGAGTGTGTGGAGTGACTCACCACTTGAGTGTGATTCTTGTAAAATTGATCCAATTTTAAAATTTTCTCATGAGTGTTTGTTTGATTTTGGTCCGTTTGGTGGTGTTGAAGTGCATGATGATCTATATTTTTAATGCAATTGTTGAGCTAATGGTGTTTCATGAGTCTTTGAGCATGAATGAAAGGTATTGGAAGCACAAATGGAGCTTGCAGCTAACAACTTCCACGACCAAATGCCTACTGAGGGAGTTGACTCTACACCTTATCACTTCTAATTGATTTTGATTTGGATTGATGTGATTAGCATGCTACTTCATTTGTTATGTTTTTTTGGGAGGTTTACTTTTCAATCAAAGATGTGGGATATATGTGAGCTTAATCGTTATGGATGATTCGAATGTGTGCTTCATTGTTTATTGATGGATGGTTTTGTCATTTTTTCATGTTATGTGTTTTTGTTTGGTTCTTATTTTGTGAGTCTTTTCTTATTTGTTTTGTGTGTATTTTTGTTTTTGTCTAGGGTTGCCTGGTGATTTGTTTTGGGATGTTGTGAGTCATTTTTGAATGTGAGTGATGACATGTCGTTGTGATAAATGATGACAAGTTATGATTAAGAATCTCTACACTTTCGAATTGTGACATGTTTTACTTAACTTGTTCAATTTTGAGATGTATATGGTGTAATAATTCCTTAAGGTCCGAGCACAAGCTTGTGAGTGTTTGAGCCTCAAGCGTGCATACATGGTATTTTTCTTCATGAGTGGATTTGTTGTATTTGATAAGTTAGAACTTGCTCAAAGACTATAGGAACGAGCCCGATTAGTGGAGATTAGTGATATAATCTAAGGCCATCCTTGTTATTATAGTCATTGCCATATATTTTCCTACCATGAACATCATCCCTAGTCAGCCACTTTGAGCCTATAAGCCTATATCTTGTGAATTTAGCACATTACAAGCTATGATTACCCACTTAAACCTTACATATTTACCTTTTTGTATGAGTAATTTAGGAGATGGTGGCTAGAAAGGTTTGATAAGAAAGCAAAAGAATGAAGGAAATTGTAAACAAGTAAGAAAAAAGATGAAAGAGCACAAACAAGAGTGAACTTGCAACATCAAAACAAGAAAAATGAGCAAAGCAACAACAAGATGCTCAAGAAAAAAAAAATTCAAAGAAGGAAGCACGATTTAGAAAGAAGCTCAATTCAAGGAAGTTGATGATTAGTGCTTGTGATTACCAAAGTTGAGAAGGGAAGAAAGATAAATTAAAGTATAGAAGAAAGTAGCTACCTCTTCGATTGCTTACACATGATTAGTCACTCTTACCTATATTCTTCCTACCCTACCAACGAGCCTATCATTACATCCAAATGAAAAGATATTTTTGATCACTAATGGAAACTTTGGAGGTTTGTGAACATAGTCCACGAGCAAGCTTATAACGATTCGAGTCAATCGATTGATGAGTGTTGTTTTTTCACTTTAAAGAGTGTTGAGTGACATTTATAACTTATGTGAGGCTTGAACTAAAAGGGACTATATTACACTATTATTCTCTTGTGATTGAACTTGTTAATATTTTTTTGCATGTTATGATTTTAATGTTGTAGGATGACATAGCGTAAATTGTGATTCTTATTGCTATTGATGTGTTATTGCTTATGTTCGTTTAGTATTTTCCTAGGTGAAAATCACTCTCCTTGGTTTATCATTTTCGTTGTTCGAGGACGCACAGCACTTTAAGTTTGGGGGTGAGATGAGTGATATTTTCACCTACATTTTAGTGTCTTTTTATGTGTGTTTTCATATTATTTTATCCGTATTTATGTGTATTTTGGTGGAGTTATGTGTTTTTATGAAATTGTGTGAGAATGATCTTATAAATGTTAAAACAGGTGAAAAACGGAGTGAAAATGGAGTCAGGAGAAAGAAGGAAGCAAAGCAGCACAAACACGGCCAGCCGTGTTTGGTACTCGAAGCGTGCAACGCACACGGCCCGTGTACCACGCACGGGCCAGTAAGTTTTGGCCATACGCGATCGTCAGAAATCACAACATGGCCACTCCTGTGGCCGTGTACCGCGCACGAGCCATGCGCTATCCGAAGCTCATTGTTGACCAGAAGCCTAAGACACGACTAGGGCCGTGTACTGGACTCGAGCCGTGTAGGTATAAAATTTTAGAAAAATTTCAAATTTCTTCTAGAAGATCTCCAAGAGTATAAATACCATTCCATTCTACATTTGATGAGATTGGAACCGAATTTTCAGCTGCCCACACACATCACACACAATTCTCTCCATTTCACACCATCATCTTCATCAATTCATCATCCTATCCATCTATCTTCATTCCTCCATCAAATCCTTCATCAAATTGAGTAGAAGAAACAAGGAAGAGAGGTTAATTGCAAAGGGGAGAAGGAGATCACCATTGGAAGCCTCCAAGGGAGTTTTCATCTACACTTTGTTTTGAAACCTTGTAGTTTATCATATTTTTTAAGGATCTTAATGTCTATGTTAATTTCCTTTTGAATATAGTAGGCTAATCTCCCTTGTGAGATTAGCAACATGAAAGTTGTTGGATAATTTTGGGATCTATGTATTTAAATTCATATGTTAATTGGGTTACTTGATTTTCTATCATTGATGCTTAAGATCTTGATGTTTATGATGATTTGTGTGTTTGATTGTTCTAAATATGTGATTAGATTGAGAAATCAATTATGTGCTTAGGATAATTGAGTGAATCATTTCATCAAACATCTCATGATCATTAAAAATTGTAAAGAGATTGAGAAATCCTTTAGGATTTAGAACCCATTGATAGAACATGTGATTTGTTAGATCGAGAGGTCAATTGATCATATGAAGGGACTCTCTAATTAAACTTAGTACCTAGTTGAAATAGTTTAATTGAGAACCAACCTTAGAGCTATTTTGAGATTGTGAAAATGATCTACATCATATCCATTTTGAGAGGAAGTTTAGGTAGTATATGTGTTGGCCCTTAGTCTCAACCCTTGATACATATGAGTTTAATGCATGAATCCTTGAATTACCACTTCAATAGTGTTGTTAATCTCACTTTTACTTAATTTGGAAAACCACTCTTCATCCATTTATCTTGTTTGCTTGATCATTGCTTGATTACTTGCATCGATTGATTTTATTTCCCTATTTGAAAAATCACTCTATTAATGATTCGTCTTTATAAAATCATGAGAAACGTGAGATCACTTAAGCACTAGTACCTACCTCCATATGGTTCGCTAGATTGTTGAATTGGTCATTCCAACTACAAAATGGCTAATCAGTAGGCCACTTCATAACTCTCTCAAGTGAAAAGACAACTTCTTCATCATTAACTTGCAACTTCAGTTCCCCCTTCTTTATATCAATGTTTGCTCCTGTAGTCGCAAGGAACGGCCTTTCCAAAATTAGAGGAACTATGTCATCTTCTTCTTCTTCTTCCATGTCTAGCACAATAAATTCCACTAGAAATACGAACTTCCCCACTTTCACTAGGATATCTTCAACTACCCCCGTGGGTAGGTCAATGATCTATTAGCAAGCTGCAATGCTACAGATGTCAGCTTCAGCTCTCCAAACCAAGCTTGATGAATACGGAATAAGGCATCAGATTAATGCTAGCCCCCAAATCACATAAGGCTCTCTTAGCTTGTCCTTTTCCAATTTCACTTGGTATGGTGAAGCTTCCCGCATCTTTCAACTTCGTAGGAAGTTTCTTTTGTATCACAGAACCGCAGCTCTCTATTTTATTCACTGACTCGCCTCCAGTCAAACTCCTCTTCTTAGACATGATGTCTTTCAAGAACCTTGCATATGTCAAATCGGGAAAAATCACATTGAATCGGTTCAAACTAGAATAACTGGCTGAACCAGTCAATTCGAAAACTGCCAATTTTTTTTTTTAAAATTTTCGTATTTGAGATCCGAGTCGTCGACTAATTTTTGAGCCAATATCTCAAGATAGGATGGATGCAAAGAAGGGAGTAGTCATCATTATATAGAATCACAATACACCTTCTCTTTAATAAGTTTCCAATGTGGGATCTTCAAGTTTTGGAAAAAAGGTAGAAAATATGGTCTTTATTTATAGATGTCCAAAATCTCTTTCTCTCTTATAATTAACCAATGTGGGATTTTATCCCTTCCTATAAACATATACTCATACATTTTAACTACAACTAATTTATCACTCAATAATTATTTAATTTTGAAATAAATAAATTTATTTGCTAAATTGTATCCAAATAATTATAAATTTTTTTTAATGAATATTAATTAAAATTAGAGTCAACAAACAAAAAGAATTAACAATTTAATTTATTTTTCTTTTTAATACAATTCTAATATTCTTATTTGATTTTCTTTCAATTTCAAAGTAAATTTGAATTAAATAAGATATTAATATAAATTAAAATTCAAAAATTATTTTATTTTCACATTTTACTTTACTCTTTCAATCCATTATTTTTCATTACACTAAGTATATCAATAAAAATTATATGTAAAATAATAAAATATTATTAAAACTAAAAAATATATAATTTTTATTTTTTCGGGTTGAACCGCCCGGCCCAACCGGTCCGACCTTGAACCGTTGGGTCACCGATTTGGACTCCGGTCCGATTTTCTAATCACTGATTTAATTCACTAATTTCTCTATTATTTACTCCAAATGATCAAGGAAGCAAGGGGAATTGAGATTGCAAGAGAAGATAGATACTTCATTTGAAGAATTTCAAGGGAAGAATTTATTAAATTTAATTTTCTTTGATTGATTCATGGAATTTGTAAGTCAATTTATCTTGTTTTGCTTGAGGCTATGATGGATTATTAATCTTCTTTGTGAGATTAGCTCCATGATTGATGTTGGATAATTTAGTTAATATGCAATTTAATTTTGATCTTAATTGGCATTGAGTTATTTCTATCATTGATATTGTAGATATTGATGTTTATGATGATTTGTATGGTTTATTGTTTTAGGTATGTGATTAGATTGAGAAATCAATTATGTGTTTAAGGTAGTTCATTGAATCAATTCATCATACACTTCATGTGCATTAATTTAGAATGAGATAGAGATATCCTTCTAAATTTGAAATACTTTGATAGAACATTTAATTTGCTTAATCGAGAGGTTGGTTAATTAAGTGAAGGGACCCAAACCAATAGTGAATTCATAGGACATAGAAACGGAATATTACCTATGATTTAGTACTTAATTAGGGAACTCGCAGAGTTATTAGTACCTATTAGGAGATGTTCACTTTTGTCTCGATCCTATGTACTTTTGGGAGCCTTGTCAACCTAAGTGACTCGAGAGAGAGTTTAGGATATATTAGTGATCTCTTCTATTCCATGTCCATGTTCATGATAGATTATAATTAGTTGCATAATTTATTTATTTTCCATGACATAATTGTTGCTAATCTCATCCTTGCATTATTTGGAACCTATTTATTTTTGCATTCATTTTATTTTTATTTTTATTAGTTTAATTGCTTTTTATTTGCGTGATGGAACAAATCGAGAGATATGAATAGTGTTAGGAAGCTATTTATCTAAAAATAAGAGAGTGCTTATCTATACACCCTTTCCATCGTCCATATAAAATTAAAATAAACTTTAGATCACTTAAACTCTTAATTGTTAGATTTCCCTTGGTTCAATATTTAACTTGGTTGTTCGTGGGTACAAGTGATAGAGTACACTTGCTCTTTTACATTAATAAATATTCAATCATGACCCATTTGCATTTCATCCGTTTATAATATTTAGAGAGATACAAATAGGTTGTAAAATAGTTATTTCTCTATCTCATATCACCCTTCACATTTATTGTTCCACGTTATTTAAGAAAAAATATTTTTTTAATTACTTTTATTGATTTTTGAAAGTATTTTAATATTTTTAGATAATAAATAAAGTATAAAATAATAATACGAGTATGAGAAAAGAGTTTTGAAATTAAAGTAAATTTTAATATTGTTGATTTTTTTTTTTGGTGTAAGGGTTTTGTGAGAAAATAAAATGCGAAAGTAATTATACAAAATTATTCAATCTCATAATGGATATACATTCTCTCTAGATTATCAAGAAGACATACAGAGACAGGGATCCATATATATCCACGGACCACGACTTAGTTATATTATATTATTATTATATTTCAGCACTTGGTCACACACGCAATTAATGTATAATTTTTTTAATAGTCCACCACTTCCTCCACAGTTCTAATTCATAATTCTTCCAATTAGTTCGATTTTATTTCTTCTTTTTTCCTTTTCGGTTTATTTGTGCTTGACCTACTAGATCTTTTGTTTATACACTCCAAATAAATAAACACAATTTATTCATAAATTAGTAAAATATATAGTCCTGTCCCATTTGACTGAAATCAAATTTCAATTCTATAATTTATCCGTTTACATCCGAAAATCTTATGTTTCGTTTCTACAGGGCCAACCAAAGTTGACTTGTGCTGGCAAACAGATCGTTTTTTCAAATTAATAATAATACTTTTATAAAAAGTGATGCATAAATAATTATAAAAATTAATATTAATATAATTAATAAAAATGATTATTAATTATAAAAAGTGGTCTCACCGTAAAACAGTTTAACATAAATATTTCTATCATGTATAAATTTATTTATTAAAAAAACATTGCATAATTTGCAATGTGTAATTTATTGCGTAGAGTAACACAAATAAGATCACACATTTCACTATATCGTCTCATCGAGTTAAATATTTGTTTAGTCCCGTAATTTTTTTACTCTTTAATTTTAGTCCTAAAAAAGATATTTATTTCTACTTAGTCCCATAACTTTCAATTTTCGTTAATTTTAATTCAATTTTCACCGGAATTGTCATCTGTCGCTGGAAACCGGCGAGCTACGCTGACGTAGCGACTCCATTGGTTTCTCCAGTCGTCCAAGTGTAAAAAAAATTTAAAAAAAATGAGTCAGGCCCACATCTAAAATAAAATTAATAAATTAAATATCACATTATTATAAAAATAAAAATTATATTAAAATCAAAGAAAAAACCTAAATAAAAAACTAAAAGGAAAATAACATTTATAAAAAAAAATCATCTGAATTTGAAGAACCAAATCCTAATCTCTCTCCTTCCTGGAACATCCCAAATCCGGGATAAAAATTGATTTAGTCCCGCAACTTTGCCCATGGTCTCTTTTAATCCCAGAAAAGTTAAAATTGCCAAAATAGTCCCGTAACTCTATAAATTTACGCCGAAATGGTCCTTTTTGCTGGACAAAGGCAGAATTTGCTATATCCAAGCCTAATTTTAACAACACCCTTTCAACAACGCACCTTTCACAACACGGCCTCTATACTTCAATTTTCTTTCAAGTTTTATTATATTTTCACGCTTCAAAATGGTATCAGAGCCCTAGGTTTATTTATTTATGAATGGAAAAATTATTATATACTTATATCACTTAACGAGAGGAGAGTTTCAAAGAGATATGGATCCGAATGAAAGTTCGACATCCGAGAGTGACAGGACTATTAGCCTGTTCAAAGGTGGAGCAATAGGGATTTCTGGCCTGTTGGATATGACGAGACAAGCAGCTCTATACAACAATACTATAATGTGTTGTATAGACAATATGCAGAGAAAGAATACGAGGACATCGATCGATTCTGGGATCATCTCGATCGAAGGTGGAAACTGGCGGACGCCCGTGCAAACCACACCAAAGAGGAACATCTGGAGGAAGGCCGCCAGATTGAGATAAGACATTCCAAAGAAATATTAAGGAATATATTGGATCTCCAAAGTTTCACCGAAATCCATAGACGTGTACTCAAACACGAACAATGGAGAAGACGATCAACCCAGGGTCCAAGAGAGATCTGCAAGCCTTACCATTTTTCACATTGGACTGAATGATGGGTGGAAAGAGATCGAGGCAGATAACTCTAAGATGAACCAAGATCTTAGAGAATTACAGAAGACGATGATATTCTTTGAAGAATATTGCCAAAACATGTCCAAGACAGTGGCCAAGATCAGCTTCCAAATGGACAAGATAGAGACGTTGCAAAACAAACAACTTGATCTCATCAAGAAATTGAAAGATCAAGTAATGTCCCTGGAAACCAAGGTGACGGGAAGAAGTCCAGGTGGAAGGTTGCCACCAACCTTTGGAATAGAACCCCTTTTACACCAAAAGAGAAAAACGACGGAGGTTACAAGACCAAAGTCGAAAAGCAAGAATATGATTGCTATCCTTCGAGGAGAATCCACATCTCCTGATGGAAAGAGCAAATCTTGAAGATCTACAAGATATATATGAGTCCTTCCAAGGACTATCAATTATAGATCTAAAGATGAATGTTGGAGAAACATCAAGCTTACAACAACAGTCGCAGGCTCAGCCGACACAACGTGATCTGAGCCAAAATAAAGGAACCTCTGGACTACTGGAGCCCAGGGAATAAGACAAGAAGAGACAACCCAACAACAAGGAAACTTCAAGATGAAGACGATGGGATTGTCAACAGGAGCAAACCATGTTCGAGGATCTAATCTACACAACACCCCATATGGTAGGTCTTATTTTGAACCGATAAATCCATATGGATTGATTCTAAACCTCGACACTCTAGACTTCAAAAATAGAGAGACCCTGATCGATGAGTGGACAAATGCAATGAAGATTGCAGGAGGAGCATTGGAGCTGGATAAAGAAGGGTTCATAAGATTCCTAACCATGAGCCTGGAATGATCAGTAAAATGCACCTGGGAGGAGCTCTCAGATGAAGTCAAGAAGGAGGCCATGGAGGGCGAAGACCTCAGCAATATTGTGTTGGATTATAAACTAAAGGTCCAGCTTTAGTATGAACAATGTTATAACAATTTATTTGAAATGAGAATCATATGATCAAATGATTGCGTATTATAATTTATTTATATTCATGATGCAATAATCCACTTACTTTATACTGCAGATAATATGTTGTGCGACAACACGCGGAAGATCATATTATCGATTTTCTTATAAAGTATAAACAGATGCTCACAACCGAGATAGACGGGGACTCTCTATCGGGATGGTTGTAGTGTGGTTTGGTATTAGCTTGTCTTGGCTATAGAATCATATTAGTGCACTTTGTGTGTATTGAGCATGACCACTTGAGATCGTTCGACTTATACTGACTTATAGAAGAACTTGATCTCTGTTATTATGGATGTTTGTGCTCTTAATCCCTATACAATAACCTCGACAAGTAGGTCAGTATGTATTTCTTTGATTCATCAATGGGTGAGATTTATATGTAATTAAATCAACAAACTCGGTGAGTTGGGAAGTAGTGTTGTTTCTATGGTGTGCTGTTGATTGTAGAAGGAATCCGTGTCCGTCATAGGTTGATGATGTCCCCTTAAGGAGCTCATAAGGATTATCATGTAAACCCTGCAGGTGGATTTATTCCGGCATGATAATGAGGTTGAGCGGTACTACTCTTGGATGAGATATTATTTAATGGAATTGTCAGTAACTTAATTAATTAATGGACATTGTATATCTTAAACATGGGGAGACTAAAGGGCTCATAATAAGAAGGAGCCCAAAACGTAATTTTGGGATTAGAACGGTAGTGCAGTAATAATATTTTAGTGGTATATATTATTATTATTGGACTTAAGTATAAGCTTTGGGCTAAGCTTGGATACTTAAGCCCAATGGAGGCCCAACTCTAATTTCTCCTCCTGGTCCCTGTTGTAGCCCATATATAAGTCATCTCAGCTGTTCTAAACCTAATTCTCTGTGCCTAACATACGTGAGATAGAGAGTGAACAGCAGATTGAGAAGATCTCGAGGATCGTCGCCTACACGACATCGAGATTGGACTTGGGAATACAGCAGAAGACCGGAAGGTCATTTGCTGCTGCTGTCCACCACGTTGTACAATTTTATAAAATCGTACAAACCTCTTAATTAAATGTGTAATATACTGACGGAAAGCCACGGAAAAGAGGATTGTCTCAGTGTGTAGATCATCCCAATAGGAGATCAGATGAGGAAGTTATGGCCATTCTCGTGAGGCTGCGCAAGCTGCCGGCGAGAATTTATCTTCTCCAACATACCCTGGTGAAAGGTAATGCGTTTCTTGTTTACTTGCTTCCGCTGCTTGTTAGAAACATATGGAACCCTAACGGTTCACGTTAACCAAAAGATTCAAATGCCATCAATTGGTATCAGAGCGTAGGTTCTAAGGCTAAACGTGTCACGTTAGGCTAGGGTTTGATTGCATAATGTGGTGCTAGAATTTAGGTTAAAGGGTTTGATGTGTATTATGTGAATTATTTTTAATAATGATCGCATGGTGTAAGAGTTTTTGGAATTCTTAGCATAATCTGGATAAACCCTAATTTTGTATCATGACCATGGTACAACCTAACTGCACACATAACATACGAACACCGGCGGCTTCACATGGGCCTAAACAATGGCAGGATTGTGCGATGGTGTTTGGGCTTGGCTAACTAGGTGACCGGTACACAAGAGCAGGCCTGTGATGGCAATGCCGTGACGTGGTGTTGCTAGTAGGTGGCTTGGTGGTGTGGCCAGGCGCGCGCTGGCAGATGCACGCGATTCTCCACGACAGCGGCTGTTAGATGGGAACCAATTCAAGGTGTGGGATGCTAGTTCAAACCATGTACAGAGAGCACCTATTCATAGACGAAACTCGAGGCGGGCTTTCCAGTTGAATTGATGCACGATGACAGGTGATTGGATGGCGTGTGGCAGGAACAGTAGTTTACATATCGTTAGGGTTTGAAGAAACCCAGATCGCGATGGTGTGAATGGAACTTGCTCTATTCGTCGTATGATAGCTACTGTTGGTCAATGTGATGTTGCCGGAACAGCGATGCTATGCATGGTTTTCGACGGCAAGATGGCGAGTTCCCTGGCGGCTGCGACTGAGCATAGTAAAGTTCCAATCAAAATCAAAAAGGGTCCCGATCAAGTCTGATGACTTTCCGATCGAGTCTCATGTGTTTTCGATCAGGTCAGCGACGGATGGCATGATGACAGCATCGAACGATGGTACTGAGACACAGCCGGCAGCGAATAGTGGATGCTTGGATATGGCCGAGTGCGTCAGCCCTAGTTCCAAGCGAACAACCAATTGTTGCGGGCGGGTCTGGCATGTCCGAGCGGGTCACAGGACAATTCCGGGAAGGTAGCAAATTTCCGTGCGGGCCAACTTGGATTTCTGATTAGGTCTCCTCATTAACCAGGAAAGATTGCTTATCCCTGGGCATTTCATAGAGTTTCTGGGTACAGACGTTTGGCGCTGGTGTGAGACATGCCGGCGGGAAATCAGCCAGCACGATTCTGGCGGCGGTGTTTGATGAGAATGGAAATTAGCGTGTTTGAGTGTCCAATTTAACACCTTTTGATGAAAATTCTTATCATATATTAGCAAAATGGTCTTATATTCATTATATGTGAGAATAAGGTGCAGTTGAGGTGTTTTGTTATGTTTTAGGTGGAAAAATGATCAAAAGTGCAAGGTTGGAGAAAATGTGCAATTTGTGCAAGGATACTGAAAAATGCACATCCAAATTTTTTAATTTTTCTGTGTTGTTGTGGAGATCAAAACTGTTGATGTAATACATTGTTGGAAAGCCACTGAAGAGAGGGTCGTTTTGGTATCAAGAACACCCCAATCAGATTCCAAACGAGAGAGTTATGATCAAAGTGGTGATGTCGCGCAAGTTGTTCCTGTTCTGAACGACTGTCCACTTTGCATGACTTGTTACATATTCAAATATTGGAGTTTCTATAATATCATTATATGGATAGAAAGCCAAGGAAGAGAGGATCGCGTGAGCATAAGAATCACTCAAATCGGAGCTCAGATGTGGAAGTTATACGCGAAACGGTGAGACTATGCAAGTCAATTCGACCAGTGGAGGTCAATTCGACTTGATGTGCTGGTCGAATTAAGGTCGAATCGGATATCAAAAGAGTCAATTCGACCACGACACCTCAATTCGACCTGCTGTGCTGGTCGAATCGAGCACCTGAAGCTTTCAGTAGGTCAATTCGACCTCCAATTCGACCTGGAGGGGAGAATTCGACCTGGCTCCTTGGTCGAATTAACGTGCAGAAACTTACCATATCCATTTTTTTTAACCTTCAATGCGTGTGTTCACCCAAAAAGCACATTCCAAGGCCTATAAGGAGAGCTTACAAATATAAAAGGGGGTGTAGATCACACCATTGAAGATAATACATAATACAAGAGATGAGAAGAGAGGCCACAACCATACCACACCCCACAAGGGGGGTCACCCCCAACCATCATCCACATCCTTTCCTCCATCCATCCATCACTTTGAAGATTCGTCTGTGGAATAAAGAGGAGAACAAAGAGAAGGATTCAAGATGGAGAAGGACGCGACGACTCCCAAATCTAGGATTTATCCATTTCCTAATTTATCTTGTATTTTCCGGATACCCGGGTAAGATCTATCTAACACCCATGATTGTTCTTCGTTACATCATGGGCTAGAGCCTTTTTGGTAGAACTAAGGTTGTGAAGGGTTTTACCAATTAATTGAACTTCCGTGTGTAAACTCCGTACAACACTACTTGTGGATTTATTTTATATATGATTGTGCTTTCTTAATCCATACTTACGGTCATTTTGTGCATCATTAACTGTTATGTAGAGTCTGAATACATATCTTGGTTATTGATTGAGTGCGTTCACTGTTGAGTAGGATTCCATGTTATGATTCTAAGTGAGGGGACTTCGAAGCTTTATTAGAACTATCAGATATGAATACTTATTAATTGAATTGAATTCGGGTTAGTAAGTAGGATAAAGAGGTTAACTTCATAGTACCTATAAAGGGAGATCATATCGGGTTAGAGTACCAATTGGCCAGGGAAATAATTTATACTGATAGTACCTAGAAAGGGGGGTAAAATTATATCTCTTGCTCCGAGGTTATTCACACGTGTTACACATATATTTACTTGTGTCTATAGAGTAGATATGCTTGGTTTAGTGATGCGTCCATATTCCACAAGGCAGAGTCGGACATCAACACACGAAAGGGAGATTAATGCGTGAAACTGGATTATCCTAGGGCTACCTATTCTCCTACTTGATCCACTTTCGTATTCTTCTAATGTTTAATTTATTTTATTTGTTATTTAATTTTTAGCATATTAGTTATTAGATGATCAACCTCAAAATCTTATTGTCTTATCTTAATTAATTGAGTTAATAATTAAATTGATAATACGCCATTCCTTGGGTTCGATATTCACTTGGTCGCTTGATAAGCTGCAACTGATATCCTTAATACTTGAGGATTAATTTTGCGTGCAAAGAAAACGCGCATCAAGTTCTTGGCGCCGTTGCCGGGGACGGTTGTTATTATTAGTTTATTATTTCTCTTTTGATTAAGACTTGTATTTGTGATTATTTATTTCTATCTAACCTTGAATTTTTCTGAGTTACTTGTGCGCTAGGAAAAGGAAAGGAAAGAAAGGAAGGAATAACACATTGTGCTAAACATGGCCGGAGCAAGGCAGAATCCGGATAATGTTGCAATCCGTGAAATTTTCACAAACTATGGGATTTGCAACATGGGGTTGATAGGAGCAAGGGGGAAGATGATGATTTTGAGATACAACCCGCTATTATTAGCATGGTAGAGAAGAATCCTTTTCTGGAGATTGTTTTGAAGATCCATATCAGCATCTCAAAAGATTTCTTAGTTATGCAAACACTCAAAAAGGTGTTGGAGCTAATGATCATGCTAGACGGATCGTCTTATTCAAGTTTTCATTAATTGATAAGGTGGAAGCTTGGTATGAGACTCTTGATACCACAGATTGCACTACATGGGACCAACTGCAGCAGAAGTTCTTGGAGAGATACATGTCACCCTTAAGGATCTTAAGAATGAAGCAAGAGATCACCCGATTTGTTATGAATTAGGGTGAGAAAGTTCATAAGGCGTGGGATAGGTTTAAAGACATGCTCAGGAGGTGCCCACAGCATGGAATGTCTAAGGCTCATTACATAAGTATCTTCTACAATGGATTGGATTGTGAATCGTGTATTTTTATTGATGCATCATCAGGAGGAGCACTGTTATCTAAGATAGCAATAGAAGCAGAAAAGTTGTTTGAAGACATCTCTATGAATTCACGTGACTGGCATGTATAAAAAGATAGAGGATCATATGTACTTGGCCAAGGTAGCGCAGGTTGAACATCAAGTGAAGCCGAATAGGGATGATGAGATCGTCTCTAGTCTAGCTAACATCAACAAGCTACTAGAGTCCCAGCAGAAGCAGATTACAGAGTTAACTCTAAGGGGGCCTAGTATGAAGCAGCACGAAATGAAGAGTGTTGAAGATACCTTCAATCGATACATGGCTGAGAACGATGCAAGGGTTGACCACATCGAAGCTAGAATGAATGTTGATCATGAAGATTTATCTAAGCAGTTGAAGGACCTTACTTTGATTATGGGACAGATGACCACGAACGTGAATCAATTGACACAAAAATTAGAAGATAATGCTATCACGTTAAGGTCTGGAACACAGTACGAGAGACCGATGAGGCCAGAATCAAAATTGGAGATGTCAGGAACTCAATTCGATCTCAATTCGACCAACATGGCTGGTCGAATTCAACAGGGGAGGTCGAATGAGACACCTGGATGTGATTTGGAAGCAGCAGAGCCTCAATTCGTCCAGAAACACTTCAATTCGACCAGACCCTCTGGTCGAATTGAGGTTGAATCCAGCCCTCAGAAGTACTCTGTTTCATCAGAAACCTAATTCGACCAGCCCATATTCAATTCGACCAGACTCTCTGATCGAATCCAGGTCGAATTGGAGGACAACAATCATACAAAAGCTCAATTCGACCAGGACCACTTCAATTCGACTAGACCCTCTGGTCAAATCCTGGTCGAATCCAACAGATAGAGTAAGATTGGTCTTCCAGGTGCACAATTCGACCACTACGTGTCCAATTCGACCAGGAGTCCTGGTCGAATTCTGGCCGAATCGCACCAATCTGCACCATTTTCTGCGCCGAATAATACTCATGATGTGAATATTACTCCAGTACCATTACATAAGCATAATAATGAGTTTATATTTGAGAAGAAGTGGGAAAGAGCAAGGAAGTTGAGAGCCGAGAAGCTTAGACTACAGATGCATAATAAAGATGTGGTTTTCTCTTTTGATCATGCAATGAAGATGCCCTTGGAGACTCAATCATGCAAGAGCATAGATGTGATTTCTAACTTGTTTAATCTTCATTTTAATAGGACAAATGATTATGAATTTAAGTGGAAGATCGACAAGGAGGTTGATGAGTGATATTTTCACCTAGATTTTAGTGTCTTTTTATATGTGTTTTCGTATTATTTTACCCGTATTTTATGTACTATTTGGTTGTGTTTTGTGTTTTTATGGAAATGTATGTGAATGAACTTAAACATAAGATGTTAAACATGATAAGAAAGATGTAGGAAAAAGCGGATCTCAATTTGGAGTTAAAACGAGGGAGAACGAGCCAAAACAGTGAAGGAAACAGGGCAGCAGCAACACGACTGGCCATGTCAGGAGCACGAGTCGTGTCGCAGCACACGACTCGTGTTGCTAACATGGACCTATCCAGAATGGCCGTGCGGCGACATCTATTTATCCAACACGACCACCACTTGGCCGTGTTGCGGAGCTCGACTCGTGTTGCAGCACACGACCCGTGTAGCCAACATGGGCCTGTAAGCGATGGCCATGCGGGAGCATCAGTTCACGCAACACGGGCACCTTATGGCCGTGTTGCGCCACACGACTCGTGTCGTGTCAGGGATCAGAAAAATTCAGAATCCTTCTAGAAGCTTGTCAAGGAGTATAAATACCCCTCCATTCAGATTTTATGTAAAAAAGGATCCGATTTCCACCCCTTCCACACACACCTCACACACCATTTCCTCCATTCTTCACCATCATCTTCATTCATTCTTCATCCTTTGGATCTACCTTCATCCAACCATCAAATCCTTCATCCAAGTAGTTAGAGAAACAAGGAAGAGAGGTGAATTACAAGGGGGAGAAGAAGATCACCATTGGAGACATCCAAGGGAGTTTTCATCTACACTTTGTATTGAAACCTATTGTTTATCATGTTTTGTAAAGATTTTAATGTCTATGTTGGATTCCTTGTGACCATGAGAGGCTAATCTCCCTTGTGAGATTAGCAATATGAATTGTGTTGGATAATTTTGGGTATTTTGCAATTGAATGATTATGTTGAATGGGTTAATTGATTTTCTATCATTGATTATTAATTGCTTGATTTGTTTTGTTGATTTGTGTGTTTAGTTGTTCTAGATATGTGATTAGATTGAGAAATCAATTGCATGCTTAGGATAATTGAGTGAATCATTTCATCAAACACCTCATGTGCATTATAAATTGTGAAGAGATTGAGAAGTCCTTCATAGTTTAGAACCCTTTGGTAGGACATGTAATTGGTTTGAACAAGAGGTTGATTAATTGTGTGAAGGGACTCTCATTTAAGCTTAGTACTTAGTTGGAATTGTTTAAGTGAGAACCAATCCATTGAGCTATGTTTAGAACCATATCCTATTCATTCCGAGAGGGAGTTTAGGTGATCTTAGTGTTGGCCCTTAGTCTCTTACCCATGACACATATGAATTCATAGCATGATACCTAGATTTTCCATGCTTTAAGTATTGCTAGTCTCATCTCTATCTATTTGGCTCATTCATCCATCTCCCATTCATCTATCCATTTATTTTATTGTCATTTATTGATTATCTTCCCTTTATGATCATCTCTATAATACTATGGTGAACATGAGATCGCTTAGACCCTAGTACCTTCCTCCCTGTGGTTCGATAATTTCTTTAATTGGTCATGCCCACTAAACTATGGCTAATCAGAGGTGTTTAGACAGCCATGGGAGGAAGGAAATTCTGAGGATCATATTTTTGTGACTAAGAAAGGTGAGGTGCTGAGTATAGACAAGAAGAGGGAAAGAAAGTATTAAAAGGTGAGGATGCGAGAAGACCGTCCTTTGATCAAGTAGTCTGCAAAGCGATAATCCGTCGTGACTCTCCGACGTTAAACATGAGCGCCTGTTGGGGACTTGTCCCTTCTGTTTTATTGCTTTATTTCTTTCATTTGAGTAAGAAATTTTTATATTTAAGTGCTTACTAATCGGCAATTACATCTCTTTTCAAACTTAGTTTCGACTTATGTTTCTACTAAGTTTGGGTGGTGTGTGATGTTATTACCTCATTGCAGCACTAAGAATATAATCTTTTCTTTGTAATATTTGCTAAGGGAGTTAATTTTTTGCGGTATGTTGAAACTTTAATCGGTTTTGGTGTGTCAATTTTTTGCAATTTGCCTAGTGTTCAGTGGTATTTCTAGTGTGTGGAGTCGATTAGATAGTCAATTGAGTCTTTCTTATAGTTCTCTTATTTTATTATTGATGAATCTGTGATGATGAGGTGTGCTTGAGCTTTGATGATAGAAACAGGTAAACTGAGGCTTTGATCTGATCGGGTTGAACAACTCAAGGAACTCGTGCATATGTTGAAGAAAAATCAGGTGCCCTCGTTTCCTTATTCTAATTTTTATATGTGCTTTTAATTCATGGAGTGAAGGATTGTGTTTATGGTGGTGATCCATGTGAGCTTATATTGTTAAAATTGTCTTTGAAATTCATATGCTCTTGAAATTGATGAAGGAAGTGTACTTGAGTTATATTGTGATATGAAGTTCTATGTGTACTTGTGGGATATTGCTTACCATGAAAGTGTTCTGTTACTTGTTAAAACCCATGTGAGAAAATCAGGTGCCCTCGTTTCCTTATTCTAATTTTTATATGTGCTTTTAATTCATGGAGTGAAGGATTGTGTTTATGGTGGTGATCCATGTGAGCTTATATTGTTAAAATTGTCTTTGAAATTCATATGCTCTTGAAATTGATGAAGGAAGTGTACTTAAGTTATATTGTGATATGAAGTTCTATGTGTACTTGTGGGATATTGCTTACCATGAAAGTGTTCTGTTACTTGTTAAAACCCATGTGAGATTTTGAGCCTTGTTGATCATGTTACATAATCACATGATATTTCTTTTCTGGTGAGTTTCATTCTTGTGCGTCTAGAACTTGCCTTGAGTCTCCTTGAATATTCAAGATTAGTCAGTGGATTATGGAAATGATATTAGGCCATCTTTGATATTTAACCCATATTTTCCCATATACTTTACCTGAATTCATTAGATCCCTAGTCAGCCCGTTTGAGCCTTTTTAAATCCATTCTTTTGATAGCCAATAAAGCTTAATTGAAGAAAGTGGTGATTTGAGGGATGATAAGAATGATGAAAGAAAAATCTTAAGGATCAAGAAGAAAATTCGTGGAGTAGTGCTTAAATCTAGTAATTCATGGAATCACACACCCTAAGGTAGTGTTTAAATCTAGTACCCTATGGAGGATGTGAGAGGTAGTGCCCGAAACTGGTACCTCGAAAGAGAAAAGAGAAAAAAATGGTGAAGAAAAGGAGAATGATGGAGTTGAAGAGCTAGGAAAAGTTGAAAAAGAAAATATGTTGTGCTAAAAGGAGAAAGAAGAGTTTGAAGAGAATGTTGTGCTTGATTGAAGTGATGAGGAAGAATGAAAGATCGAAAGAGACTGGAGCTTGATTGATCCGAGTTTTGAGTCACTTATCCATATATTTCCCACCTATTCCAAAGAGCCTACATTACAACCTAATAAAAGACCTTTTTGATCCATGATTTACTAGCTACAAGTAAAAGGAGAGTTGAGACAATAGAAAAACTTATGGTTACACATGAATTTAAATTGAACTTGAGCGTAAACACCTTAACCCATAAGTGTACATCTTCTACACTTGAGTGCGAGTGATATACTTCGCGTGAGAACATGTTAATAGAGCATTTGAATTAGTAGTGATTGTCTTAACTTGTATGCTATGAATTGATTATTGCATGTAATGAAGGTTGCATGACCTAAGTTGAGGACAATTATATTTTGAATGGGATATTGATCATAGTCCTTATTTCCCCACTAATTTTACTCTCTCTCTCTCTCTATTTTTACTTGTTGCCTCGGGACGAGCAACGGGTAAGTTTGGGGGATTGATGAGAGTGGAAATTAGCGTGTTTGAGTGTCCAATTTAACACCTTTTGATGGAAATTCTTGTCATATATTAGCACAATGGTCTTATATTCATTATATGTGAGAATAAGGTGCACTTGAGGTGTTTTGTTGTGTTTTAGGTGGAAAAAGGATCAAAAGTGCAAGGTTGGAGAAAAGGTGCAATTTGTGCAAGGATACTGAAAAACGCATGTCCAAGTTTCGTAATTTTTCTGTGTTGTTGTGGAGATCAAAACTGTTGATGTAATACATGATTGGAAAGATACTGAAGAGAGGGTCGTTTTGGTAAGAAGAACATCCCAATCAGATTCCAAACGAGAGAGTTATGATCAAAGTGGTGATATCGCGCAAGTTGTTCCTGTTCAGAATGACTGTCCACTTTGCATGACTTTTTACATATACAAATGTTGGATTTTCTATAAGTTCTTTATATGGATAGAAAGCCAAGGAAGAGAAGATCACGTGAGCGCAAGAATCACTCAAATCGGACCTCGGATATGGAAGTTATTCGCTAAACGGTGAGACAGTGCAAGTCAATTCGACCAGTGGAGGTCAATTCGACCTGATGTGCTGGTCGAATTGAGGTAGAATCGGATGGCAAAAGAGTCAATTCGACCATGACACCTCAATTAAACCTGCTGTGCTAGTCGAATTGAGCACCTGAAGCTTCCAGTAGGTCAATTCGACCTCCAATTCGACCTGGAGGGAAGAATTCGACCTGACTCCTTGGTCGAATTGACGTGCAGAAACTTACCATATCCGTATTTTTACACCTTCAATGCATGTGTTCACCCAAAAAGCCCATTCCAAGGCCTATAAGGAGAGCTTACAAGTATAAAATGGACTGTAGATCACAACATTGAAGACAATACACAATACAAGAGAGGAGAAGAGAGGCCACAACCATACCACACCCCACAAGGGGGGATCACCCCCCAACCATCATCCACATCCTTTCCTCCATCCATCCATTACTTTGAAGATTCGTCTGTGGAATCAAAAGGAGAACAAAGAGGAGGATTCAAGATGGAGAAGGACGCGACGACTCCCAAATCTAGGGTTTATTCGTTTCCTAATTTATCTTGTATTTTCCGGACATCTGGGTAAGATCTATCCAACACCCAAGATTGTTCTTCGTAACATCATGGGCTAGAGCCTTTTTGGTAGAACTAGGGTTGTGAAGGTTTTTACCAATTAATTGAACTTTCGTGTGTAAACTCCGTACAACACTACTTGTGGATTTATTTTATATATGATTGTGCTTTCTTAATCCATACTCACGGTCGTTTTGTGCATCATTAACTGTTATGTAGAGTCTGAATACATATCTTGGTTATTAATTGAGTGCGTTCACTGCTGAGCAGGATTTCATGTTATGGTTCTAAGTGAGGGGACTCCGAAGCTTTATTAGAACTATCATATATGAATACTTATTAATTGAATTGAATTCGGGTAAGTAAGTAGGATAAAGAGGTTAACTTCATAGTACCTATAAAGGGAGATCATATCGGGTTAGAGTACCAATTGGCCAGGGAAATAATTTATACTGATAGTACCTTGAAAGGGGGGTGAGATTATATCTCTTACTCCGAGGTTATTCACACGTGTTACACGCATGTTTACTTGTGTCTATAGAGTAGTTATGCATGGTTTAGTGATGCGTCCATATTCCACAAGGCAGAGTCGGACATCAACACACGAAAGAGAGATTAATGCGTGAAACTGGATTATCCTAGGGCTACCTATTCTCCTACTTGATCCACTTTCGTATTCTTCTAGTGTTTAATTTGTTTTATTTGTTATTTAATTTTCAGCATATTAGTTATTAGATAATCAACCTCAAAATCTTATTGTCTTATCTTAATTAATTGAGTTAATAATTAAATTGATAATATGCCGTCACTTGGGTTCGATATTCACTTGGTCGCTTGCTAAGCTGCAACTGATATCCTTAATACTTGGGGATTAATTTTGCGTGCAAAGAAAATGCGCATCAGTGTTCGGCTTGTTGGCGCTGGCTGGAGGCGCCACGGATGGCTGCTGTGGGCATGAATGTTGATCGTTGTTCATGCCCAGTGGCTGATGATGGATGATATCTTGTGGCTACTTGTTGAGGTTGGACGGCCAGTAGCTACTGACCGGAGAAGTTTCCGGCAGTGGACGGCGGAGAGCATGTGCAGACCGGTGGCTGAACAATGGCATTCCAGCGATAAGAAGGGTACCGAGAATGTTTTGGCGGATCACCTATCAAGGTTGGAGACAAGGGAGTATTGTGATGATTCTTTTGATTACATTGAAGAGATGTTCCCTGATGAGAAGATAATGGCAGTGCTTGTTGAAGGAGCGGAAAGAGCATGTCTAGTGGATGCCCAAGGGATGGATCCATGGTATGCGAATTATGTAAATTACATTGCCGTGGTGAAATTTCGAGAGATCTCAATCGATTACGCCTTGAAAAATTCAAGAGGGATGTTGAGATATTCATATGGTATGATCCGTTTGTTTACAAGATATGTACTGATTCCATAGTCCGTAGTTGTGTGCCTGAGATGGAGATGGAAAGCGTTCTTGATTTTTGCCATGCATAATCTACTGGGGGGCACTTTGGAGCTCAAAAGACGGCAGCGAAGGTACTTCAATCTACTCTTTATTGGCCAACTTTATTTAAATATTGTGAAACCTATATGGCCACATGCGATAGATGTCAAAGGATGTGGAACATAAGTCGAAGAGACGAGATACCACTTCAGCCAAGCATTGTTGTTGAGATCTTTGATGTATGGGGGATTGATTTTATGGGGCCTTTTCCTCCATCTAATGGATTTCTTTACAACCTTTTAGCCGTAGATTATGTTTCTTAGTGGGTGGAAGCCATTCCCACTCATGTGAATGATTCAAGGACTGTTTTTTCTTTCTTGAAGAAACATATCTTTGCCCGTTATGGAGTTCCTAGAGCACTAGTAAGTGATGGAGGGTCTCACTTCGTCAATAAGCTTCTTGAAAAGGTCCTTAAGGATTATGGAGTCAAGCATAGGGTTACTACACCATATCACCCTCAAGCGAATGGGCAAGCTGAAGTCTCCAACCGACAAGTGAAGTAAATATTGGAGAAGGTATTCGGAACCAATAGGAAGGATTGGGCTATGAAGTTTTATGATGTTTTGTGAAGGTTTCGGACTACTTATAAGAAGGTGTTGGATATGTCACCGTACCAAATCGTATATGGGAAGCCATGCCACTTACCCGTAGAGATTCAGCACAAAGCTTTTTGGGCATTGAGGAGTTTGAACTTGTATTTAAAGGATCAAAAGGAGTCGAGGATGACTCATATTAATCGATTGGATGAGTTCAAAAATCAAGCTTACAAGAACTCGGAGATCTACAAGGAGAGAATGAAGAAATGGCATGATTCAAAGATCTCATACAAGGAGTTCAAGCAAGGTGATAAGGTATTACTTTTTAACTCTCATTTGAAGTTCTTCGCAGAAAAATTGAAATCGAAGTGGACGGGGCCGTTCATTATCCATAGAGCCTGTGGAGGGGGAGTTTTGAGCTTATGGACAAAGATAGAGACATTATCGCAGCGAATGGACATCGATTGAAGCATTACAAGTCGCCGAATGATGCTTGCGTTGTCTTTGACGATACCTTGCACTAGATTGGTACTGTTGTGACTCTCCGACGTTAAACTAGAATGTCTGTTGGGGGCTTTCCCTCCTGTTTTATTGCTTTAATATTTCTTTCGTGTGAGTAAGAAATTTTTATATTTGACGTACTTACTTATCAGTAATTACATCTCTTTGCAAACTTAGTTTCCACCGTAGTTTCTACTAAGTTTGGGGGGTGTGATGTACTTACCTCATTGGAAGCACTGAGAGTATAATCTTTTCTTTGTACCATTTTTAGGGGAGTTGATTTTTTACGGCATATTGAAACTTTAACCGGTTTTAGGTGTCGATTTTTTGCAATTTGCCTAATGTTCAATGGTGTTTTGTGTTGTTTTGAGTGTCGTATGTGGAGTTACACATATTTATTCAGTTTTATGATTGATTCTCGAGCTAAGTTTGCTCCGTTTTGGTACCTAATGTTCATTTTTAAGCTTGAAGTGTGTAGGGGATGAAGAAAATTCGACTTTGGAGCTTCAGGTGTCCGATTCGACCAAGGGTGCAGGTCGAACTAAAAAGCTCAGATCGAACTGGTGATCAGAGAGTTCGTTACAGGTCGATTCGACCACAGAAGATAAGGTTCGACCAAAGCTTCGACTAAGATGAAGTTCGAACGGAAGATCAGAAAGTTTGTACAGGCCGATTCGACCAAGAAGGGTTGAGTTCAACCAAAGAGGTAAGTCAAACCATGGTCGAATCGCGGACCTGAAAGATTTAGACAGAGGAGTTCGACCACGACATTGCATTCGACCAAGGCATTTGGTCGAATCGAGGTTGAACTCAGCCTCCAGTAACGTGTTTCAACCACGTCAATCCAGTTCGACCACTATATCCGGTCGAATCGTACTAGGTAAGTCAGTTTTTAACCCTATTTTTCACCTCATTCGATCACTTTGCACACCACCTTCACTCGAATTCGCTCCGAATCGAAAACCCTTGCTTTTAAATTTCGATTCCGCACAATTTCACTCCAATTAAATCACATTACACACTCATTCCACTCAATTCGTCGTGTTTTTAGAACAATCTAGTTGCAAAAGTAGGGTTCATCGCGATTTTATCACACTTGTTCATTCTTTAGACATGGCCCGTTCCAAAAGTACGTTTTCTCGACTCTATTACTCTAGGATTGAATTTCTAATTGTCGATTGTGAGTGGGTAGGTTGATTGAACAAGATTCTATAGGAATTCATGGTGGAATTTGAATTCTTGTATGGTAATTCATATGAACAGTTGATAGAATTGTTTTGATTGTTTAATTGTTGTCAAACCTTGATGTTTATGTGAATTTGGGAGTAATTTAGGAGTATGAGATGAAGCATGTTGGATTATGAGTAAATTGCTTGAGTTTGGGTAGTATTCTGTTTGCCTTCTTTTAGCACTCACGAGCAAGAATACTCGATCGTTGTAGTAGTATATCCCAAGAAAAATTATCAATCCACAAAGGAGTTATGTTCGGACTAGCAAAATACGTGAGCTCATGTTCATGTTGTTTTTGTAAAGATGATCGGGGGTTTTGAGATTGATTAACAACAAAAACAAGTCACAAGTAAATAAGGATAGCAAATAAGAAAATGACAAGTAAAGATAATGGGTGCTAAAGTTCAAGTGTGAAAAACATGGGATTAGAAACATCCAAGCATACTCAATTCATATTATCATGCAAAAGGAATCCAACTCAATTGATGTAGACTAAGGGTGATCACGATTGTATCCTAAGCTCCCTTTCGGGTTACAAAGGTTGTTGATCCATTTTAGACTCCCAAAAGCACTTAAGATCAAAGCCCAACATTAACCCCTTCCATCTAGGTACTAGTTAGATTAAACTCTCCCTTTTTGTGTACTAAGGCCAACGAATGGATTGGTTCCCCTCATTGAATTCAAATATCCTTTCGGTCAAACCCAAACTCAATGTCTAATCATGCCTTCCTAATACTATAGAGGGTCGTTTCCGTCTCACTCCAAGCAATACATACATGAACATCATGATAGCATTTAATTACCACAAATAATCCATTGATCAACAATCCATTAAACCAATAAACATTCATGAATAACAAACCATGCCATCACAACATCAAGACAATTAAACTCCATGAATAGAAATCAACATCAATTAAATCAAAAACCAATTTAATCCACATGATAATATAAATCTAATATGCTCTTCATATTCCTAATCCCACTAGAGGGATTAGCCTAACATGATAAAAGTAATAAAACAAATAAATGATTCATTACAATTATCCATAGTCTAAATCCAAAAGAAAATCAAGAGAGATGTAAATCTTCCCCAATAATTTCTTGTAGGAGATCTTCAATACTCATGGATCTTCTTCTCTAGCTCTTGATTTCTTGAGATCTCTCACACCCAATGGAAGGGATGAAGTTTTGATGGAGAATTAATGGAGATGATGAAGATGGATCAAAATGGATGAAGGTGGATGAAGATGATGGTGGAAAATGGAAGAAATGGTGTGTGATGTGTGTGTAGATGATGGAAATCTCGGATCTCCTGCCACATGTTGAATAAAGGGGTATTTATACCCCTATGGAGGCTTCTAGAAGGATCTGGAAATTTCTGCAGAAAAATACACAACACGAGTCGTGCTCTGCAACACGGCCACAAGGTGGCCATGTTGTGTCTTCTGATGCTGCCGCACGGCCTCACCTTACAGGGCCGTGTTGATGACACGACTCGTGCTGCCAACACGAGTCGTGTGTTGTAACACGGGCACAGGGTGGTCGTGTTGGCTCTTCTGATGTCGCCACACGGCCACTTCTTACAGGGCCGTGTTGGCGACACGGCTCGTGCTCCCGACTCGACTCGTGCAACTGGACACGACCTGAAGTTGCCCGTATTGAGTGACTAGATGTCGCCGCACGGCCAACTCTTACAGGGCTGTGTTGGCTACACGGCTCGTGTGCTGGCTCCTGCATTTCTTCACTGTTTTGGCTCGTTCTCCCTCGTTTCAACCCCCCAAACTTAAGCTTAAGGTCTTGAATGCGGTTCGAAAGGCCCACAATGCATCATCAAGTTTATTTGACCAATCCTTTCTACTCACACTCACTGTTTTCTCCAAGACTTGTTTGATTTGTCGATTAGAAATTTCAGCTTGACCATTCGTTTGAGGGTGATACGGAGTAGACACTCGATGCTTCACTCCATAAGTCTTGAGAATGTTCTCCATTAGCTTATTTATGAAGTGACTACCCCCATCACTTACCAACACTCTAGGTACTCCAAATCTTGTGAAGATATGCTTCTTTAGAAACCCCATGACCACTCTAGCATCACTTGTTCTCTAAGGTATGGCCTCAACCCATTTCGATCATAGTCAACTGCCAATAGGATGTATATGAATCCATTAGATTGAGGAAATGGTCCCATGAAATCGATGCCCCACACATCAAATATCTCCACTTCTTGAAAGCTCTTAAGGGGCATCTCATCCCACTTGGAGATTCCTCCCATCCTTTGACATCGATCACAACCCTCTACAAATTTCTTACAACTCTTGAACAAAAATGGCCAATACAACCCCGATTGTAAGACTTTTTCAGCAGTCTTTTGAGCTCCAAAATGGCCTCCACTAGGTGAAGAGTGGCAAAACTCCAACACACTATTCCATTCTTCCTCGGGCACACATCTTCGCACAAGAGAATCATTACACATCTTGTACAAGAATGGATCATCCCACAAGTAATTTTTAACATCATGAAAGAACTTCTTGAATTGATACTTATTAAGCTCATAAGGCCTCCTTCCACTAGCCAAGTAATTCACATAGTCCGCATACCACGGGCTTCCTTCTTGCTCCACTAAAGCCTCAATTTGATAGCAATCACACTCCAAGATTTCTTCATCGGGAAAAACCTCCTTGATTAACTCATAAGTACTTTCACAATGCTCCCTCGACTCTAACCTTGAAAGATGATCGGCTATCACATTCTCCGTGCCCTTCTTATCTCTCACTTCAATATCAAATTCTTGAAGAAGTAGTACCCATCTTATCACCCTTGGCTTTGCATCCTTCTTTGCCATGAGATACTTGATAGCGGCATGGTCGGTGTATACAATAGTTTTCGTTCCTACCAAATAAGGACGAAACTTATCAAATGCGTATACTACCGCCAAGAACTCTTTTTCGGTAGTAGTGTAGTTCCTTTGAGCCGCATCAAATGTCTTGCTTGCATAGTAAATGGCTCGGAATTTTTTCTCTCTTAGTTGCCCCAAAACCACTCCAATAGCTACGTCACTTGCATCACACATCAATATAAATGGCTCCTTCCAATCGGGGGTGATTAAGATGGGTGATGAAATCAAAGCTTCCTTTAGTACCTGAAAAGCATTTAAACAATTATCATCAAACTTAAATGACACATCTTTTTCAAGGAGATGAGATAGAGGTTTAGAAAATGAAGAAAAATCCTTGATGAATCTACGATAGAACCCGGCATGACCAAGGAACGATCGTACTCCCTTCTCATTTGTTGGCGGTGGAAGCTTCTCTATAGCAACAACTTTGGCTCGGTCAACTTGCAATCCCTTTGAAGAGATGTGATGTCCAAGTACAATGCCATCATTTACCATGAAATGGCACTTCTCCCAATTCAACACTAAATTAGTGTCTTGACATCGCTTCAAAACAATAGCAAGGTTAGACAAACAAATATCAAAAGAAGAACCAAACACCGAAAAGTCATCCATGAACACTTCCATTATATTCTCAATTAATCCTTCAAAGATTGCCATCATACACCTTTGAAAGGTGGCCGGTGCATTGCAAAGTCCAAATGGCAATCTTCGAAAAGCAAATATTCCATAAGGACAAGTGAAAGCGGTCTTTTCTTGGTCTTTGGGTGCTATGAGAATTTGGTTATACCCGGAATACCCATCAAGAAAGCAATAAAACTCATACCCGGCCAACCTATCCAACATTTGATCCAAGAAAGGTAAGGGAAAGTGATATTTACGTGTGTTTTCATTAAGCTTCCTATAATCAACACACACACGCCACCCCGTCATCGTCCTAGTGGCTATGGTCTCATCTTTCTCGGTCTTCACTATAGTCATACCCTCTTTTTTAGATACTACATGCAACGGGCTCACATAAGGGCTATCACTAATAGGAAAGATCATATCCGAATCTAACCACTTAAGAACCTCTTTTTTTACCACTTCTTGCATGATAGGATTAAGTCTTCTTTGGTTTTGAACACAAGCTTTCCCTTCATCCTCAAGTCTTATCTTATGCATGCAAATTGTTGGACTAATTCCCTTCAAATCATCAATACACCAACCAATAGCCGACTTATGCTCTTTAAGGACATTAAGCAATTTATCAAGTTGACTAGAGGTTAGAGATGATGATACAATTACCGGATATGTCTCATTTTCACCAAGGTAGGCATAAGCAAGATGATCGGGTAGAGGCTTCAACTCCACCTTCTTTTCCTTTTTCTCTTCTTGTTCGAGTGGATCTCTAAGTGGTAAGAACTTTTCATTTCCCCTTGAGATGGCGGCTGCAACCTCTTGAGCTTCACTACAATCACCTAGATCAAGCAAACAATTAATCAATTCTTCATTTAAATCAAGAGAAGTAGTAGAAATATTTGAAAGAGATAGAGAATTGCTCAAGCAAAGTTCAAGTGGATCCTTGGTTACAATGGAAGGCCAACTCTCCTCGACACTTCCCTTTACAACATCCATACTTTTACATTCTTCATCATTCATTGGATATTGCATGGACTTGTGTAGAGAGAATACCACTTCCTCATCATTAACCCTCAACTTCAATTCTCCTTTGTAGACATCAATAAGAGCTCTCCCGGTAGCAAAAAACGGTCTCCCAAAAATTAATGGCACATTTTCATCCTCCTCCATGTCTAGAACAACAAAATCCACCGGAAAGACAAACTTATCAACTTTTACCAACACATCTTCAACTACTCCTTTTGGATGTGTCATAGATCGATCCGCCAATTGAAGTGTGATGGAAGTTGGTTTTACTTCACCTAATCCAAGCTTCTTGAATATGGAGAGAGGCATTAGATTAATGCTTGCACCGAGGTCACAAAGAGCCTTGTTCTTCTTGTTCTTTCCAATTTCACATGGTATAATGAAACTACCCAAATCCTTCAATTTTTGAGGAAGTTTCCGTTGTAGAATGGCACTACACTCTTCAGTTAGATTAACCGTTTCATTGTCCACAAGACTTCTTTTCTTTCCCATGATGTCCTTCAAGAAACGAGCATAATGAGGCATTTGATCCAAAGCATCGGCGAAAGGGATATTGATTTGAATCTTCTTGAAGATTTCAAGAAACTTTTTGAACCTCTCATCCAAACCCTTCTTCAAGAACCTTTGAGGAAAAGGAACCGGTACTTGAGTCTTGGGTATTCCCCAATAATCTCTTTCAACTTCAACTTCCTTTTCCCTTAACTCCTTTGCCTTTTACCACTTTGGAATTCTCTCTATCTTCTCTTCATCTTTTTTTTGCTCAACAATTTCTTTTTTCTTGCTTACTTCCTCCATTTCAATCTCTTCTTGCACCAACCCTTCTTCCACCTTGCTTTTCACTTCCCTTTCAATGACAATACTATCTTCTTTAGGCATAGGAGGTTCCTCATACTCTTTTCCACTTCTAAGAGTGATATATTTTAAATCTTCTTTAGGATTAGTTACCGTGGTAGATGGAAACTTTCCTTGTTGGTGTTGAGATCCCACGGAAGAAGCAATTTGACCCATTTGATACTCAAAAGCTCTCATCCTATTGTCGGATTTCTTCTCATTTTCCTCCATTCTAGCCTCCATCTTTTTCATGAATGTTAGCAATGTCTCTTCCACCAATGCTTTCCCCTCTCCATTTGGTGGTTTAGCACTCGGATCGAATCCCGGAGGATATGACACGGTGGCTTGAGGATTAGAGTAAGAAAGATTTTCATGCTTCCTCGGAGCTTGATAATTTCCACTTAATTGATTGAAATTGCTTCCCCGAGCTTGTCCTTAATATCCTCCTTGAAAATTACCTTGATTAGAAGGATAATTACCTTGTAAATTCCCTTGACGTTGAAAATTTCCTTGGTAATTTCTCCTATCTAAGTAGGCAACATCCTCTATACTTTGCATAACATGGCTCTCATCATTCACAATAGAACTTGTGCTTCCCCCTTGAGTTACTCCTTGAGTGATCAAATTCAATTGCTTTGTTAAAGCTTGAATGCTCTCATTGAATTCTTTCATTCCCTCACTTTGGAACATATCACTCTTCACTTTGTTCACACTCTCCACTTGAGCTACTTTTCCAAAGGCATAACCTCCCATTACTCGCTCGGAAGGCCATTGATAAGCATTCATCGCAATGTCTTCAAAAATATCCATGGCTTTCATAGCACCCACTCCAAATATAGACCCTCCGGATGAGGCATCTACATGCATCCGATGTTGTCCACTCAACCCTTGATAAAAGAAAGCCACTTGTTGATTCTCATGAAAATCATTTTAAGGACACTTTCGGAGCATCTCTTTGTAGCGTTCCCATGCTTCATAAAAATTTTTATTCGGAAGTTGCCTAAATTGAGTGATAAGGCTTTTCAATTGGAGCGTCTTTGAAGGAGGAAAGTACTTGTTTAGGAACCTTTGCTCAAGATCTTCCCATGTATTATAACTTCCCAAAGGAATTGTATTGTACCATGCTTTAGCCTTGTCTCTTAAAGAAAAAGAGAACAACCTCATTCGAATAGCATCCTCCGACACTCCCTTTATCTTGACGGTATTTGCAACCTCCAAGAAAGTAGATAGATGAGTGTTCGGGTCTTCAAGAGAACCTCCCCCAAACTGTTTTGCTTTAACCATGTTGATCAATCCGGTCTTGATTTTATAATCATTGGCTTGAACCGGAGGAACCATATTGTGCACGGCTCTCGGTTGGAAGTAATCCCGAATTGCTCTAGGCCTTGGCAACTCTTGTTGTTGAAATATCCTTTGAGCTTCTTGATTGGCAAGCAATTGCATATACTCTTGATTTTGAGCAAAGAAATTCCTCATTATCTCCGCTTGATTCTCTTGCACTCCTTCTTGTACCCCCCAATGTTGGCTCTTCTGATGTCGCCACACGGCCACTTCTTAAAGGGCCGTGTTGGCGACACGGCTCGTGCTCCCGACTCGACTCGTGCAACTGGACACGATCTGAAGTTGCCCGTGTTGAGTGACTAGATGTCGCCGCACGGCCAACTCTTACAGGGCCGTGTTGGCTACACGGCTCGTGTGCTGGCTCCTGCATTTCTTCACTGTTTTGGCTCGTTCTCCCTCGTTTCAACTCCGAATTGAGATCTGCTTTTTCCTACATCTTCCTTATCACACACATTTCAATAAAAATACAAAATACAACCAAATAACATATAAAATACGGATAAAATAATATGAAAACACATATAAAAAGACACTAAAATATAGGTGAAAATAGCTCTAATCATATTCATGTTGGATTGTGAGTAATTTGAGTAGTAATGCATGCTTGTGGTTAATAAAATCGTTTGTTGATCTTATTGTGTACTTGATGATTGGAATGAAGTTGAATAAGCATGTGAATTGAATTGTTGGATCATGAAGATGGAACATGCTTCTTGGTTGTGACTATGCATTGAAAAACTTGAAGTCTTGAGTAAAGTTGAATGCTAGTTGAGTATGAATTAGCTTGGTTTTTCTTTCTTTTTGATTGGTTTTGAAGTTTTGTTTTTAGGAAAAAGGAAAGGAAGCCGAGGTTCGTTCCAAGAAGAGGCTGAATAGACCTTGTCGTGAAGATGCTGCGACAAATAAGCTAAGGCTTCAAGAGAGGTTGCCAATGAATTTCAAGGTACGGATGAATGATTGGGAGGATATCAAGGATAAGTGGGGTGATATATCGTACAAGATTGCTAGAACGAGGTATCAGGATGATGGAGCGATGGTTACAATGCGCATCTGTGATGATATCTTGTGGATGTTTGATCAAGTAGGGATTTGTCGCTTCATGGACTTGAAGAAGCCTACGTACTTCCATGTGACTTCTGAGGTGCTTTGTTCGATTATTGTGAAGAAGGGTTCGAGTCTTCTCCCGTATAAGTGTACAATCTAGCTTGGAGGTGAGATGAGAACATGGTCAGCTAAGGAGTTGAATGCGTTGTTTCAGACTCCGAGAGGGATCTCTAAAAATGAGAATGGGTTTTCAATGCTAATAATTTCTGGAGAGAGATTTCTGAGGAGGATATGAATTTCAAGACAAGTAGTGCTCGTGCTTTATTGATCCAGAATTCGGTGCTCTGATACATTGATAGAGTGTTGAGCAACACACTGTTTGCTCGGTCAGAGGGAAGCTGCATATCAAGGGGAGAGTTGTATGTCCTCTGGTGTATGCTCAATGGAGTGAGGTTCAATGTGGGATCATACCTTATTTATCAGCTATACAGGTTCAGGTGCTCTCCGTTTCAGAGAGTTAATATAGGAGGTCTACTTACTATTGTGGCTGAGCATTATCACATGTACTTCACCGGTATTACACCCATTCTTGAGGATCCAGACTTGGTCATGAGTACGTGTGTGAAGGGTGGATTCTCTCATCTTCGCGATGGAGGTTGGATTTACATGAGGGGGTCGAAGCCCTTTATTTTTATATTTCCATTTGATGTGAGCGAGTTGACTTCTATCCGGAATGAAGGAAACAAGTTGATGAACACGCTAGCGCATGATGCTCTCTCCATCACTTGCTTGACAAAAGATGATTGCAGGACTGTAGCTCAGATGTACGCTGAGGGGATGAAGGAGGAGCTTCAGAGGATTGTAGACGAGGGCCATTTTCAGCCACATCCTCGGCCACAGCCACAGCAACAGCAGGAGCTTGGAGAGGATCAGGTGAATCCAGAGATGGGAGATCCGCAGCTGTATGAGATGCAACCACGTCCCATTCCAGCATGGCCACAGCAGCAGTGGGCTGGTCCTGATGCTTATTTTTAGGAGCAGTATCGATTGATTCATGAGCAGTTCGCCACACTAGATGCGAACCAGCAGGAGACAAATAGGCAGCTAGAATTGGCAAATGCGAACTACGCAGCGCTGGATGAGAAGTACAACACGCTGCAGAATAACTATTTAGAGATGGATATGAGATTGGAGATGTTGTATGCTCATGAGCGCGAGTTGGATAGAAAGAAAAACAGTCTTCATAGAGATTTGGATCGATTGCGCTCGGAGATGAGTGATGGTGATGACGAAGAGGGTGCGAGCAATGATGATGCTCCGGAGGAGTAGGATGCACCAGGTTTTTGTTCTTTGTCTGTATCATCTCATCTCCCTTATCTCTTTCTCTTTACAAGATGGGTATTTGTGGTGTGAGTGGCATGTACGTATATTGATATGATTGGATGTTAGTTTGAGAGGTGATGATTGATACTTGAGGGTGGTTATACTTGTATGGATTGTCATGCTATGAGGGTTCTTGGTTTTAGTATTATGCATTAATATTTTACATGTGTTAATTTTTGTAGATGAGAAGCATGTACAACTTGATAAGTATGTGGAGTTCATTGTGATATTGATCTTGATTATATGCTATGAGGAGTACTTAGGATTCTATTTACCCATGTGAGAAATTGAGCCATTTGAATCATGCTAGCTCATGATAGTTTATTCTTGAGGGAATCATTCATATGACTGTATTCTAAAACTTGGCTTGGCGTCTTGTATGAAACTTATGATTGATGAATTGCTAGGACATGATCTTAGGTTATTATTATGTAATTGAGTCACTTAGCCAAAATTTTACCTTACCTGATAACAAATGTATCATTGTAAGCCCTTTTAAGCCTTAAAAAAATCTTTTTCTTTGGCAAGCCTTGATAAAAAGCCTTATTAAACCTTTACTTGAGCCTTGTTGAATATCCTATTCGTTAGTAGAGAGTTGAGGTGCATAAGTGCTTGAAAGAATGAAAAGGTGGAAGCTAGGTTGAGAATTATGAAAAAGAAAGAAGTATGCTTAAATCTTGTTTAGGGGTAGTGCTTGAAACTGGTACCCCGACTACTTTGAAGGGTAGTGCCCGTAATTAGTACCCTTGCTCGTTGAAGAAAGATGATGTTGATGCTAAGAAAAAGATGGAGAATTCAAACTATGAAGTTTATGAGAAGAAGATGGAGAAAGATGAAGCTGCATGACAAAAAGCGAAACTCCAAGGTAATTCTCTACTAGTGAATTAGTCACTTTACCTAAATTCTCCTACCTCTACCAAAGAGCCAACATTACAACCCAAAAGCAAGTCCTTTGTGATCCTAGTAAGGAATTGATTGTAAGTGGATTTTGAGACCCTTATCAAGCTTATGGTTACGCGAAAGTATGAATTGATATGAGTATATTAACCTAGTGAAGTGTATCTTTTGCACTAGAGAGAGAGTAAATACTTATTTTGTGAGCTAGATGACTTAGTACTCCGAATTGCGTAATAATTGAGTGGAGTTTTACATGAATGATATATATGATGCGAGTAATACTTGTTTTCGATTGATGAAATTGCATGTGTGAATATGAATTGTGTTGAATGTGGTGGTTTAGTAAATTTTACACTACTCTATGGTTTTGATTGTGTTGCCTCAGGACGAGCAACATGTAAGTTTGGGAATTTGATGAGTGTGTAAATTCACTAGTTTCGAGCTCAGATTCGTGTACTTATGGTGTGTTAAATGGTTGTAATTCAATGTGAATTGATATACATGGTGGAAAGTCATGAATCAGGTGTATACAAGGCTATTTGAGTAATTTTCGAAAGAAAATGAGTTGGAATTGATCGGATCCAGAAAAAGGAGATTCCAGGGTACAATTCGACCAAACAGGAGCTGGATTCGACAAAGAAGGAAGCAGTTCGACCAACCCCTGTGGTCGAACCCATTGAGAAGAAGTGTCATTCGACCACGATCATTCCGTTCGACCAAGCCAATTGGTCGAACCATAGTCAAACCTGAAGCCTAAACAGACGCACCTGCAGTTTGACCAGAACATTTGTAATTCGACCAAGAATCTGGTCAAATCCGGAACCTGCAGCCATGTTACAGGGCGATTCAACCAAGAGTTCGACCAGAGGGAATCGGTTCGACCTGTGCTATTAGTCGAACTGACGTGTGGAAACTTACCATATTCGTATTTTTACACCTTTAATGCGTGTGTTCGCTTAAGAAGCCCATCCAAGACCCATAAGAAGAGTTTACAAGTATAAAAGAAGAGTTTTCGCAGGAGAACACACATCATTCATCATCCATCCATCACCAAAACCCTACCATGATCCAAAGGAGTCGTGAGGAGAGGTTCGTCTAGCGAGTCAAGTAAGAACATACCAAACAACCATGATTGTTCCTAGATCAATCATGGGCTAGAACCGCTCCGGTAGTTCTAAGGTTATGAAAGTTTTATGAGTTAATTGAATTTCCATGTGTAAACTCCGTACAACACTACTTGTGGTTTATTTTATATAAGATTGTGCCTTTTTAATTAATACTCACGGTCGTTTTGTGCATCATTAACTGTTATGTAGAGTCTGAATACATCTTTTGGTTATTGATTGAGTGCGTTCACCGTTGAGCTGGATTATATGTTATAATTTTAAGTGAAGGGATTTCGAAGTCTTATTAGAACTATCTCATATAGATACTTGTTAATTGAATCTTATTCGGGTTAATAAGTAGGATAAAGACTATAACTTCATAGTACCTATAAAGAGAGATCATATCGGGTTAGAGTACTAAGTGCACGGGAAATAATTGATACTGATAGTACCTAGAAAGGGGGTGAATTATATCTCTTGCTCCAAGAATATTCACACGTGTTATACGCATGTTTACTTGTGTCTATAGGGTGAACTTGCATGGTTTAGTGATGCGTCCATAAACCACAAGGTAGAGTCGGACAATAACGAATGCAAAGAAAATTAATAAGTAAAATTGGATGACCCAAAGAACTACCTAATTTCTTACTTGATCACAATCGTATTTTCTCTATTACTTGTCTATTCAATTTGCTATTTAAATTATATGTTATCTAGTTTTATAACTATTCCAAACCAATTTATCAACATAGTCTTAGTTAACTAGAAAATAATTGAATTGATAATAATTCATCTTTTGGGTTCGATAATCACTTGGTTGCCCATCGAAACTACAATAGATATCCTTACACTTGGGGATTAATTTTGTGTGTTGAGAAAATGCCCATCAGTTTGCCAGGCTCATAGGCATGACATTCCAAATATAATGGCTTTGTGTGGAGAAGGCTGTAAACTTCTTACTCCCTTCTTCCATCATAATCTGGTAGTACCTAGATTTGCAATCGAACTTTGAGAATACCTTGGCATTCTAGATATAGTTGACCAAGTTTCCCTACTTGGTATGTAGTATCCATCGAAATCCAAGATGTTGTTGATCCCTTTGTAGTTGATTACAAATCTCGGCTTTCCCCGCTGGACTTCTCCATGATTTCGAACCAGAAATCCTGGACTGCTGTATGGAGATACTTCTGGTGATATCAACTTAAGGTCCGGATGTTCCTTAAGTATTAGCTGCATATCTTTTCTATCCTCTTGGTTCATTGGGATAGGCTTGTGTCTCACGAGCTCATGCTCATTTGCTTCTTTTACTTTGAGTGATGTTTTGAGCTCGTTTTTATCCCACCAAGCTAGAAGATCCTCATTGAAGTTCCTATGTATCTTTTTCTTGACGTCCTCCAAAGATGTTTGTTCTTTGATTGTGACGTCTTTTTGTAGGTCTTCTCCCAAGCTTGCTTTGAGAAGGTGGATTGTGTTTTCCTTTAGTTTTTCCATCTTCCATCCTCCTCTAGTCTCGGTTCTCATTTGAAGGACTGCTTCGCCATATCTCCTTCGATCATTCATCTTTGAATGGCAAAGTTTTCCTTCATCACCACGCTTGCTGCAAAATCTGGCATTTTTCTTTGAAATACATTAAGCAGTCTTGGTGCGATGATCTTATGTTCACAAATGGTTATGAAAATAAGCCTTCTTGTTGCGTTTTCTTAGGTAAAATGCTTGAATGTCTATAGGAAATTATTTCCTAATAGAATATTTGCCCCGGTGTCATGAAAATATATTGGTGGAGTTTTCACCTTGTACCATGGGGTACGATCCGCTCCTCCGATCATGATGTTCGGTTGCTTGACTCCTCTGTTGAGGAATAGTACCCTCTGAGAGAAATATTTTCCTAGTACTGTCAGTAATTCTTCGCCTGACTCTTTAGGAAAGACTCCTTCTTTTGCTGTGCAGATTTCGGCTCCTGAATCAATATATGCCACAAAATACTCTGCACGATGCTCCTTATATATCATTCAGACGGTGATATATATCGAGAATGAACTTGTGGTCATGGGTAGATCAGAGCTTGTAAGCCCGAGCCTCTATTAGTAAACCTTGTATCTTTTCCCTTTGACTGTGAATTTCATTCCATCTTTTGGTTTGATCGAGAGGTTGATTAATTGTGTGAAGGGACTCTCATTTCAAGCTTAGTACCTAGTTAGAATTGTTTGAGTGAGAACCAATCCGTTGAGCTAATTGAGATTCATATCCTATCCATTTCGAGAGGGCGTTTAGGTGAACTTAGTGTTAGCCCTTAGTCTTATACCCATGACGCATATGAATTTGATGCATGTATCCTAGAATTTCAATTTCTTAATTGATGTTGATCTCACTTTTACTTAATTTGGAAAACACTCTTCATTTGTTTATCTTGTTTGTGATCATTGCTTGCTTTGATTACTTGTTATTTATATGTTTACAACCAATCCATTTGATGATTCGTCTCTATAAAATTACGAGAAACGTAAGATTTTTTAAGCACTAGTGTCTATCTCCCTGTGTTCGATAAATTCTTGAACTGGTCAACCCGACTACAAGTTATGGCTAATCAAATGGCGTTGTTGCCGAGGAGTGTGATAGACCATCCTTTGGTCCAATGATCGTGAAATTTCATCTGGCTTGAAGAAGTTAAACTTAGCGCTAAATGGGAGGTGTTCTTAGTCGCATTTTTAGTAAAATATGTAGGAGTAAGAGACTCTATCGTCGAGTAAACACGTGACCAAGTACAAAACTTATAATAATGTCATCCCAAGGGAAAGTAAACACATGTTTGTATTCGGATTTTCCATTGATTTATTCTTTGTAAGGATGATAGTTTGAAGGTTTTGTATATAAAACTACTACTTAATTCTCTACTTAATCAACTAGAATTTAAACTAACAAAGTAATGGATCAAACAACAAACAAGTGATGAATGGAATGGAGATAGAATTCACTTGAGAAGAGAGCAAGACTAATCATAATCATGGTTAAGACTTGAGCTAGATATGCAAAACTCTTGATGGTGAATTTCATTAATTTGTGGACTAAAAGCAATCACGATTTTACCCCTAATCCCTATGGCAAGGCAATTAGGTTCTCGACTCTTTTACATATCTAAGTCTCCTAGGATTGGTCTTAATCTCAATTCCCTTAAGGTACTATGATCATAAGTTGGTTCTTTTCACTCAATTTCTTAAGTGTCCCTCTATGAATGTTCTAAGCCTAAGGAGGGTATGGCTTACCTCCCCTTATACTAACATGCATGCACATTTCAATATATGATTCAATTAAATATCCACTCACAACATTGGAATGACCATCCTAATACTATGAATAGAGAATTTAATTACACAAGTATTAAAATGAAACATGATTATTATATCATAAAAGGAAATCCACAATTTAATTCAAATCACTACTCAAGTTCTACACATCTAACTCTTCATCTCAACCATTCATATGATTAGCCCTACTATAGGACTAGCCACTAAACATTGTTTTTATACCATTACAAATCAAGCTTTGCTCCATTTGAGACAAAATAAGAAGAAAATCGACAATTGAAAAGTAGATTAGCTTCCCTTTCATGGAGAAACCTTCCTTCTCTTCAATATGCTACCTCCTTCAATCCTTGATGCTTTCCTATTCTCAAATAGTGGATGGATGGATTGGATGATGGAGTTATGGATTGATTGTGGAGATCAAATGGAAATTGGATGGATCTAATGGATAGAGATTGATTACGGATCTAGTGTGTGAGAAAATGTGGTGTGGAGTGTGTGTAACTGTTCTGAAAATGATCTCCCCATTCAAATTTCGCACAAGTCACCCTTTTATATCAGTATTGGACCTTGTAGAAGCTTCCTAAACATTCTGAAAATTGCATAGGTCTCTGCACCTACACGGCCCGTGCAGTAGTGCACAACCCGTGTAGGGCACACTTACTTCGGCGTGTTGTGCGTTCCTCCTGACATGGCTCGAGCTGCGCTACATGACCTCAGTCATGGGCGTGTAGCATTTTCTGACCACAATACACGGCTTCTTCTTATAGGGCCGTGTTCCGACACGGGCCGTGCAGTAAGCACGGCCCGTGCACCAGCACAAGGCCTTCCTCCTGGGCGAGCAGCGATTTCTAATGATAATACACGCCCACTTGTTACAGGACCGTGTTCCACACACGGCCCGTGCACAAGTATGCATTGTTCTTCCGTCTCCATTTCGCTCCCGACTCTGTTTTTATACATTTCTTGACCTGTTTTACATATATTTAACCTCATTTATACAATTCTATCAATTCATACCACATTTCTTAAAACAACAATAACTCCACCAAAAATCACACAAATACGGATAAAAACATCTGAAAATTCATAAATAAATAAACTAAAATCTAGGTGAAAATGACAACGATCAACCCCCCAAACTTAAAGTATTGTTCGCCCTCGAACAATGAAAAATGATAAACAAGAGGAGTAATTTTCACCTAGAAAAACACCTAACGATCATAAACCACATCGCATCATAAGTAATAAGGACTACAAAATTACATTAAGTATCCATACATCATCAAACTTATAACATGAAAGATTAACAAGTTCAATCCTAAGAATGACAAAAGAGTAATCAAACCCCTTTCAATCTAAGCCTCTTATAGGATATCAAATTCACTCAACACTCTATAGAGTAGGGTTTTGAACATCACTCATAAACCGATTAGAACCGACTCACCATAGGCTTGCTCATGGACTATGTTCACAAGCCAACCTAGTTTCAATAAGTGATCAAAAAGGTCGTTATCTAAGGATGTAATGTTTAGGCTCTTTGGTAAGGTAAGGAACTTTGGATAATAATGACTATTCAAGTGTGGATAATCGAAGAGATGATTCTTTTCTCCATCTCCCTCGCTTTCAAGCTTCCTTTGTTTTCTCCTTTAATCACAAGCACTAATCATTATCATTCGTTGGATTTCTTGAGCTTCTTTTAATCTGCATGCTTCCTTTCTTTTGACTTTTGAATTTTCTTGAGCATATTTTTGTTGATTTTGCCCCTTTTTTCTCGATTTGAGGTTGCATGTCATTTTGCGTGAGCACTTTTAATCCTTCTTTTGCTTGTTAACCATTTCCTTTCTTCTCTAGCACAATTCTCACATCAAACTTTGCAAACCATCATCTCCTCAATCACCCACACATAGGTTATATATATAAGGCTCAAGTGAGTTTTAAAGGCTTGTATTGTGCTCAAATTACAAAGAAAAAGGCTCATAGGCTCAAAGTGGCTTACTAGGGATCATGTTTTTGGTAAGGAATTTTATGGCTATGACTTCATTTAACAAGGATGGCCTAAGATCATTTCACAAATCTCAACCATTCGGGCTTCATTCCTATAGTCCATGAACAAGTTCTAGTTTGTCTAAGTACAACCGGTCCTCTCATCAAGAATTAACCATGGAGGCACGGTTGAGGCTCAATTCTCACAAGCTTTTGCTTGGACCAAAAGAAACCTAATTACCCTTCATACTTCTCAAAATTGAACAAATTAAGTAGTTCATGTCACAATTTCAACAAGTAGATTTAACATACTTGCCATCACTCATCACAAGCAATGCATCATAGCTCACATTCAAAACACTCAACACCTTCCCAAGAACAATACCACCAAACCATCCCAACAAGAATAAAAATTCACAAACAAAACACAATAATCAAAGACTCACCAAACAACATAACAAGCACATAACATGCATGAACAAAATCATCCATCTCAAAATATCAAACATATCAATTCACATCCATAACAATTAAGATCAAATTCCCATCACATCCAAATAATGAAAATCAAACCAAAATACCAAAAATAACAAAAAGTAAATCGCATAAAACTAAAATAAAATCCCAAAGGAAAGGAAACCTCCCAAAAACAAACAATTTAAGTACAATCCAATCTATCAAATCAAATCAAATTCAAGAATCCTTTAAAAAGTCTAATCTTAGCTAAGATGAATGAATGGAAGTGCCTAGCACTCAAAGTACTCCCTTCATGGCTCTGGAGGTAGAGGTGGATGATAGGCATTCCATGGAATGTATGCACGAGGAGATTCGGGAAACTTGAAGTTGAACATCATCGTCATCATCTCCTCCATGTTATTGGAGTGCACCCATGACCGCTCCTCGTAATACTTTCTCCGATGCTGTCCAGCTCTTAACTCCTGAATGTGCACTCGGTGCTCCTGCTGGACCTCTCGAATCTCCCTTATCTGTGCTCCATATGTCTGCTGCACATGCCTCATATCTCTCACCTCATCCATCATATAGTTCCATCAATCATTACCCTATTCTGGGCCCATTGGTGGCTGCTGCTCTTCTTCCTCGAACTGTGACAGATCAGGGGCTTGCTCATCAAACTCCACCTGCTCCGGTGGTGCATCCTGCTCATCTCCTTCCATAGGCACTGACTCCGCTCTCAAATTAGCTAGCTCAAGGTTCTCTTCAATTCTCATCTGTCTAAGAACCTCTTCCACTTCATCTTTATTCTTTCTGTAGAAAGCTCTTACAACCCTTGAGTGGTTAACACTAGCCATTGCCAAATTGGCATACTTCCTTCGAGTGTAAACTATAGTGAGCTCTGGAGCTGGCAAAGAAAACGGTGCTCCCTTCTTTTGCCTCAAACAGTATTGTTTCCCAGCCACAGACAAGAACTCCATCCTCATCAACTGCTGATAATTCAAGCCATCACTAACCATCCTATTCTCCATTCCAGCAAGGTTAATTCCCAACCCTTGAGCGATCATGGTGATCATGCCTCCTAGCATCAAACCCTGATATGATTGTCTCTTGGCGACTCACTCTGCATGTTGCACAAAATGTGCTGCAACGTTCAACGGTCGCTCATTGTAGATGCAGAACATGATATACAACTTTTTTTCTCCTACTGCTCCACCCTCGAATCTTCCTAAGATGGTGTTAGAAATAATTTTCTCTAGGTATATCATCATCGGGTTTTGGATTGTAGTTCCCTTTGAAGCACTGGGAACATAACCTGCTTGTTCCGTCCTATCATTCACTAAGCTCTTCTACCATTCTTGTTGATTGAAACCATCTCCTTCATAGAAACTCTGGTGGTTTTCACATGGTGGGTATCCAAAGCACTCGTTCAATATAGGTAGTGGAATCTTCTCTCTCAACACATTATCCAGCTGAAATGTCACCCAAATAGGGAAACCATTTCGATCCTTCTTCACTTGCAACGTGCTCTTAAACTCAGCAGTTAGATGGTAATAAGTAGGTGGCCTTTTGTCAAAGAAAGCCTCCAGTTGTGCAAATCTGAATAGCTTCCTCAAATCCTACTCGATTCCAAACCCTCTCATCATTTCTGTATCTTGGAATCGAGTTGGCTTGATCTTTGGAGATAACGTTTACCACCGGAGCACATATTTACCCCAATAATCTTCAAACTCTACTCCAAAATAATTCGGATGGACCCCGTCTTCCATCAATTTTGCATCAAGATTAGCCAACTCCCCTGGATCGGTAATGACTATGAAGTTTTCATTTCTTGGTCTAACTCTCCTCTCAACCATCTACAATACAACAATGCTCAAGATATATTAAACTTCATCAATAAGAATGTTAATGCATTAAGTTAAATTCCACTCTAGTCATTCAACTTAAGTGTGAAATATACTATGCATTGATGCGCATTTTCTTTGCACGCAAAATTAATCCCCAAGTATTAAGGATATCAATTGCAGCTTAAGCAAGCAACCAAGTGAATATCGAACCCAAAGGATGGCGTATTATCAATTTAATTATTTACTAAATTAATTAAGACGAATGGCAATAAAAGTTTGAGGTTTTAATTATTAAACTAATAAACAATTAATTAAAATAACAAATAAAATAAAATATCACTCAAAGAATACGAAAGTGGATCAAGTAGGAGAATAGGTAGCCATAGGATAATCCAGTTTCATGCATTAATTTTCGTTCCGTGTGTTGATATCCGACTCTGCCTTGTGGAATATGGACAAATCACTAAACAATGCATATCTACTCTATAGACACAAGTAAACATGTGTGTAACACGTGTGAATAACCTCGGAGCAAGAGATATAATTCTACCCCCCTTTCTAGGTACTATCAGTATCAATTATTTTCCTGGCCAATTGGTACTCTAAACCGATATGATCTCCCTTTATAGGTACTATAAAATTATCCTCTTTATCCTACTTACTAACCCGAATTTAATTCAATTAATAAGTATTCATATATGATAGTTCTAATGAAGCTTCGGAGTTCCCTCACTTAGAATCATAACATGGAATCCTACTCAGCAGTGAACGCACTAAATCAAGAACCAAGATATGTATTCAGACTCTACATAACAGTTAATGATGCACAAAATGACCGTGAGTATGAATTAAAAAGGCACAATCATATATAAAATAAACCACAGGTAGTGTTGTACAGAGTTTACACACGAAAGTTCAATTAATTCGTAAAACCTTCACAACCCTAGTTCTACCAAAAAGGCTCTAGCCCATGAAGTTGTAGGAAACACACATAGGGGTTGGATAAATCTTACCCATAGTCTGGAAAATACAAGATAAACTAGGAAGCAAACAAAACCCTAGATGTGGCGTCGTCGCGTCCTTCTCCATCTTGAATTCTCCTCTTGATTCTCCTCTTGATTCCACGAACGAATCTTCAAAGTGATGGATGGATGGAGGAAAGGATGTGGATGATGGTTGGGGGGTGATCCCCCCTTGTGGGGTGTAGTATTGTGTTGTGGTTCTCTTCCAATCCAATCTCTATTCTAATATCCTCCTAATTTATGAATAATGATGTGAAATATATATAGGTGTGAGAAGGGAATTAAATAATGAAAGAAATATATATGGGTGAATCATGGAGGATTATGTGATAAGGAGATAAATTAGGTAATTTTGGGAAATTTTCGGAATTCTCGGAAATTCTCGCTGGCAGCTGCGCGACTTCACGATTTTAAGCATAACTTCCTCGTCCCATCTCCGATTTTAGTGATTCTTATGCTCACGCGATTCTCTTTTCCTTAGCTTTCTCAGAATATAAAGATCTCACCAAAAGTACAATATTTAAAGATGTAACAAGTCATGGAAAGTGGAACAGCCGTGCTGAGTAGAAACAGCTTGTGCGACGTCACCATTCGATCATAACTTTCTCCTTTGGAATCCGATTGGGGTGTTCTTTATGCCAAAACGACCCTCTCTTCTGTGTATTTCCAACCATGTATCACACTTCCAATTCAGATCTCCACACAAACACAAAAAAATTACACAAGTTGGACGTGCGTTTTTTAGCATTCTTGGACAAATTGCACATTTTCTCCAACTTTGCACTTTTGATCCTTTTCCACCTAAAACACAATAAAACACCTCAAACACACATTTTCTCACATATATTGAATATAAGACACTTGTGCTAATATACAACATCAATTTCCATCATAAAGGTGTTAGATTGGATACTATAACACGCTTATTTTCACTCTCATCATGTATCAACATTACTTATTCACTTCATTAAAACTTCAAACTTAATCACAATATGCACTTCATCATCATTCATCTCAACTAACCATGATTCACATCTCAATTTCTAAGCATTCTTACACACATGAATTCCAAATTACACCATCACCAGGCATCATTTCATCGAACACTTGGCATACACAATATTACACCATAGTTTCAAAATATAATTCACATAGCCTCATGCCCAAGTCCTCAATATCTAAGTCTAATGATTCACAATTAAGCATTATACTCATGTGATAATTCAATTAGCACAACACATATAATCAATTTCATCATTCTCACACAATCCCCTAACTCACTTCTCATGAACCCTAACTTCAACCTTTAATTCAAAATTAAATTGAAACATGTAAGATAATCAATCAATAATTCATGCAAAATTCACACTATCGCAAAGCCCATGTGCCAATTCAATCAATTTCTATCAAAACTTGAAGATTATAGTTCAAAGAAGTCATACCTTTCAAACTTGGATGTGAAAAGTGCTTTTGATGTGCAAAATTGAAGAACCTTACTCTCAATCCCTCAACACTCACCTTTGTTGTCGATTAATGCCCTAAGGAGAAGAATTCTGTGTGAAGGGAGTGTATACGGAAGGATGGAAGCGTGTGGAATGAGTACGGATCGGTCCTTTTAAAAAACTGGGATTAAACCTTGCACAGCCCGTGTAGCGCTGCACGGCCTCAAGTGAGGCCGTGTAGCGTGTTCTGATGTTCCTGCACGGCTACACATTACCGAATCGTGCTCCGCACATGGCCCGTGTACCTGCTCTCCTGCATGGCTCGAGCTCGGAGCTCGGCCTTCCTCCTGGCCGAGTAGCGTGTTCTGATGACAGTACACGGCCTGTCCTTACAGGGCCGTGTACTGAGCTCGGCCTGTGTAGCATTTTTACCCTGTTTTTACACTTCTCATACACCCTATTCATTCTCAAAACACTTCAAAACATCATTCTCACCACAATTAAGATCAAATGATGGATTGTCGTGTACTTAAACACCACCAAACATACCAAAACTAATTCTATCTCATGAGAAAATTTTTAAAATTGACCATTTTGCAAGACAATATAAAACTCATGATTCATCACACACTAAAGCATAAACAAGGTATAAGTCACACCACGCACTCTCCCCCCAAACTTAAATCGAAACAAGTTGCGAATTATGTTTGCAAAAAGTGGTGAGACGTACCCTTGTCGTTTCCACCAATGCCCTTCATGCACTTACCTCATGATGACTCTTTGTGTATCTTCGATAATCTACATATGATCAAGTATGTCCACCATGCAATCTCCCCCCAAACTTAAATGAACACAAGTGTTAAAATTTAAGTTTATAAAGAGTGGTGTGGCACACATCATCATTTCACCTTTAGCATCCTTGTCTTCCATCATATGTATTTTTCTCACGAGCTTAACCACCTACATACCAAATCTACAAGAAAACTATCAAACAAAAACAAAAAGAAAATAAAATCTACACTACTCTACATTCAAAGAAGTTCAAGAAGAGAGAGTATCCACATACACTATCTCCTTTTGAGAATGATATAGGTAATGCTTCACTCGATGACCATTTACCACAAACTCATTATTCGGACCCTTAAGCTTCAATGTATGTCCACTCAATACTTCAAGCACTTCATATGGCCCCATCCATTTAGACTTAAGCTTTCCGGGAAACAACTTAAGCCTCGAATTGAATACAAGAACTTTGTCCCCTAGAGAAAACGTCTTTTCCTTTACCTTAGCATCATGCCATCTCTTCATATTCTCCTTGTAGATGATTGAGTTATCAAATGATCTTCCTTTAAACTCCTCCAACTCAACTAACTTTAACAACCTTGCTTGACCACTCTCCCTTTCATCCATATTGAGGCATTTGATAGCCCACAATGCACGGTGTTCCAACTCCACGGGGAGATGACAAGCTTTACTATAGACCAATTGATACGGTGACACACCAAGAATGGTTTTAAAAGTCATCCGATAAGCCCATAAGGCATCATCAAGTTTGTTTTGACCAATCCTTCCTCCCTCTATTGATGGTCTTCTCCAAAACTAACTTGATTTGGTGGTTTGAGACCTCCGCCAAACCATTTTCTTGAGGGTGGTAAGGTGTAGCCACTCGATGCTTCACTCCATATCTCTTCAACAAACTCTCCATCAACTTGTTTACAAAGTGTGATCCTCCATCACTCACTAAAGCCCGTAGAACTCCAAACCTAGCAAAATTTTCTTTTTCAAGAACCTTTGCACAATCAAAGCATCATTTGTCTTAGTGGGGATTGCCTCCACCCACTTTGACACATAATCCACTGCTAGCAAGATGTACTCATATCCCTTAGACGAGGGAAATGGTCCTATAAAATCAATGCCCATACATCAAATATTTCCACATCAATCCTCAAGCTCAAGGGCATCTCATCTCGCTTACTTATTCCCCCTATTCTTTGGCATTTATCACACTTAGCCACAAACTTCTTTGTATCCTTAAACAATGTTGGCCAATAAAAACACGATTGTAAGATCTTAGCCCCCATCTTTTGATGAGTGAAGTGACCTCCACATAAAGACGAATGACATAACTCAAGAATTCCCATAACTTCTTCCTCGGCCACACATCTCCTTATTACTCTGTCATTGCAAATTTTGAACAAATATGGTTCATCCCACAAGTACTTCTTCACTTCAACTTGAAACCTCTTTTCCTTGTACTCATTAAGTAATGTGGGCTTGATTCCACACACAATAAAGTTGACATAGTCGGCATACCAAGGCGGCACATTCACAATGAGAGTACACACTTGCTCAACTTCTAATAGCAAAATCTCCTCATCCGGGAACTCATCTCCAATTGGCTTCATGTCTTCATTCTCACCTCCATTTTCCAACCTAGACAAATGATCCGCGATCACATTCTCCACGCCTTTCTTATCCTTGATAATCACATCAAATTCCTACAAAAGCAACACCCAACGAATTAAACGAGGTTTAGCATCTTTCTTACTCATTAGGTATTTTATAGCCGTGTGATCCGTGTAGACAATCGTTTGTGTTCCAACCAAGTATGGTCGAAACTTCTCAAAAGCATACACTACGGCTAAAAATTCCTTCTCCGTTGTGGTGTAATTGACTTGACACGAATTCAATGTCTTCGAGGCATAATAGATTGCTCTAAACTTCTTCTTCCTTGTTTGGCCCAACACCACTTTGATGGATTGATCGCTAGCATCACAATGTAGTTCAAATTGCAAACTCCAATCCGGAGTAACAAGTATTGGCGATAAAGTGAGAGCATCCTTAAGCACCTGAAATGATACACAACATTCATCATCGAAGTTAAATGGATAATCTTTTTCAAACAATTTACAAAGAGATTTAGTAATTTTGGAAAAATCCTTAATGAAGCGTTTATAGAAGCCCGCATGACCTAAGAACGATCTCACTCTCTTCTCACTAGTAGGAGAGGGAAGACGTTCTATGGCTATCACTTTAGCTCTATCCACTTTTAACCCATACTTTGAAATATGATGCCCCAATACTATCCCATCGGTCACCATAAAATGGCACTTTTCTCAATTTAGCACAAGATTCGATTCTTCACACCTCTGCAATACAATAGTGAGATTAGTCAAGCAAATATCATAAGAGGAACCATACACGGAAAAGTCATCCATAAACACCTCCATAATATTTTCAATTAAACTATCGAAGATAGCCATCATACAACGCTAAAAAGTGGCAGAGGCATTGCATAGACCTAACGACATCATTCTAAATGCAAACGTATCATAGGGACATGTGAAAGTTATCTTCTCTTGGTCTTCCGGTGCAATCAATATTTGATTGTACCCAGAATAACCATCAAGAAAACATTAGTACTCATGCCCCGCAAGACGATCCAACATTTGTTCTATGAATGGCAATGGTAAATGATCTTTACGAGTATTTTTATTCAATTTACGATAATCAACACACACTCTCCAACCCGTAATAGTTCTAGTGGCAATGGTTTCATTTGTATCAGATCTAACAATTGTCATACCACCCTTTTTACCACTACATGTAAGGGACTTACATATTGACTATCACTTATTGAAAAGATTATTCCCGCATCAAGCCATTTTAACACCTCATTTCTTACCACTTCTTGCATTATAGGATTTAATCTATGTTGGTTTTGCACACAAGACTTCTCATCATCAATCAAATGAATCTTATACATGGACATAGATGGACTAATACCTTTCAAGTCTTTTATGCTCCAACCAATAGAGGATTTATACTCTCTTAAAACTCTTAACAATTTTTCTAATTCTAAATCATTAAGGGAAGAGGATATGATTACCGGATACATTTCTTTCTCTTCTAAGTAAGCATACTTCAAATGCTCCGGCAATGGTTTTAACTCTATCTTCTTCTTCTCTTGCACTTCCTCTTTTGGTTCTTCATCAAGTTTCTCCACCTTTGCTTCATTTGCTTCTTCATTTGTGAGTTCCCTACAAGCATTTAAACCATGCAATTCATCAATCATTTCATCATTTTCTAAACAAAAAGAAGACTTAGATTTAATAGATTCAATAGAGTAAGAATGGCTTATGATAAGTTCCAACGGATCCTTGGAGTGAAGGTGATACATATGCTCTTTAACAATGTTGTCCACAACCTCCAATCTTCTACATTCCTCCTTGTTCTTAGGATACCTCATAGTCTCTCTCAATGAAAATATCACATCTTCTTCATTCACTCTCAAAGTGAGCTCCCCTTTCTCCACGTCTATCAATGCCTTTCCAGTGGCAAGAAATGGACGACCAAGAATTAATGGAATATTCGAATCCTCATCCATGTCTAATACCATAAAATCAACGGGAAATAAAACTTGCCAACTTTGATCAAAATATCTTCCACAATTCCCTTCGGATATGTGAACGACCGGTCGGCTAATTGAAGTGTAACCGATGTCGGTTTGACCTCACCAATGCCCAACTTCTTGAAAATTGACAAGGGCATCAAGTTAATACTAGCTCCCAAATCACATAAGGCTTGTAGTTTTCATGCTCTCCCATCTCACATGGAATCGTAAAACTCCCCGGATCTTTCAATTTAGTGGAAAGTTTCTTTTGCAAGATAGCACTACATTCCTCCTTTAAGTTCATTGTTTCAAACTCTCCCAGCTTCTTTTCTTAGACAAGATATCTTTCAAAAACTTGGAGTAGTTGGGCATTTGAAGTAAAGCCTCCGCAAAAGGAATATTCACATGAATCTTCTTCAACATTTCAACAAACTTGGCAAATTTCTCCTCTAATCCTTTTCTCAGGCATCTTTGTGGAAACGGAATTGCAACGGGCAACTTTGGAATTCCCCATTCATCCCTTTCAAATTTCTCTTCTCTCTCTTTACGTTTTGCTTCTCTACATCTTTCCCACTTCTTTGGAGACTTCACCTTTTCTTCTTCAAGTATAGGGGTACTTTCATCTTTTTTATCAATTTCAACTTCTTTCTCTTTCCCTTCTTCATCCACTCTTTCCATAGGCTCAACTTCATATTCTACCTCCTCTACTTCCGTTGGCATAAAAGGCCCTTCGTATTTTGTTCCACTATGAAGTTCAATAGCCTTACATTGCTCTTTTGGATTAGTAATAGTTGTAGATGGAAATTTCCCTTGACAATGAACATCACCCCTTTCACTTGCCATTTGACTCATTTATGTCTCCAAGGCTTTGAATCTATTATCAATCACTTCATCTATTTGCTTCATAGAATCAAACCTTTTTTCATTCACATCTTTCTCTTGCCTCATAAAATCAAATATTTTGGCTATTTGATCCTCCATTGTAGGCTTTCCTTTACCATTTGGAGCTTTCTCCCCCGGATTGATTCCCAGTGAAAGAGTAAGGGCATTTCCTTGATTCCCACATGATAAATTCTCATACCTACGAGGTTGGTTAAAATTTTCTTGAAAATTACCTTGCCCCCATCCTCCTTGCCTTTGTGGATATCCTCTTCCATGATTCCCAAAGTTACCACCATAATTTACTTGGAAGTTTCTTCCTTGCATGAAGGCAACTTCCTCAATCGTCATCTCCGGTGGATACTATGCATCTTGAATTCCAAAATTAGAGGACATACCTTGTTGAGGCATGGGTGTCGGCATTTGACAACTTTGAGAAGATTGACCCATATTAGGCATAATCAAGCCTTGTTGAAGTTTAGGAAACACTTGTTGATTCATCAAAGGCAATGACATACCTTGTTGAGGACTTGCAAGCACTTGTTGATTCACCACGGTATAGAATTTGGAGACACTTGCATGTTAGCATTCATCCTCTTTAATATCTCTGTGATCACCTTATCGGTCATATCTTCCTTAGGCACTTCTGCCTTTTTCACTTGTTGCATGCACACTTCTTCCATCTTAGCAATTCTCTCCCTTTCATGCATCCCCGATGCACGATCCATAGGCCATTGACCCGTATTCAAAGCTACTTCCTCATATATAATAATTGCTCTTTTCGGAGTTTGCCCCAAAATCGAACCTCCCGTCGAAGCATCAATAAGCATCCACTCACTTCCATGTAAACCGGTATAGAAAAATCCTATTTGTTGCTCTTCAGGGAATCCATGTTGTGGACACTTCCTTAGCATCTCTTTGAATCGGTCCCATGCTTCACTAAATGTCTCAAGTGGCAATTGCTTGAATTGAAAGATTTGCCCTTTTAGATGCAACATCTTTGAAGGCAGAAAATACTTGTTCAAGAACCTTTGTGCCAACTCTCTCCATGTGGTGTAGGATCCCGGTGATATAGTATGATACCGAGCCTTAGCTCCATCTCTTAATGAAAATGAGAAAAGCTTCATTTTAACAACATCCTTACTTATCCCATTTATCTTTATCGTATTGGCTAACTCCGTAAATTGGGTTAAGTGAGCATTTGGATCCTCCATAGCACCACCACCAAATTGATTTGCTTGCACCATGTTGATCAATCCCGTCTTTATCTCAAAATTATTCACATTCAATGGCGGGCCCATTCCATAATTCCCATATTGCAGTTGGAAATGATCACGTACATTCATTCCCGCTCTATTATTTCCATTTCCATGAGGTTGATTTTGCACCACCGGAGGATTATTCATTGCTTATTGTTGTGCTATCAAGTTTTGAATAATAGCTTGCATTTGTTGGTTTTGCAAGTGCATTTGTTGAGCATAAGCTTGTGGCACAAACTACGGATTATTATAACCTCTTCTAACATTATCAACTCCATGAAAATTCCTCATATTGCCTTCTTTATGAACCATGTTTGCATTATCCCTTACTTCTTCCATACTCTCTTCCGTAGGCTCTAACACTAATCGTCTTTGTCTTCTTAAGGTAGCTTCCAATTCCAAGGTCAAAGGTTCAATAGATTGAGACCTTGAACGAGTTCGCATGTACCTACAAGAATTTTCAAATTAGCTCTCCAAGTAACCAAGACAAGTAAACAAGTACCAAATAAAATAAATATCCTTATCAAAACTAATCAACTTCAAACTCGTTACAACCAAAAGTTTAACATTTTCCCGGCAAGCGGCGCCATATTCTTAGTCGCATTTTTAGTAAAATGTGTAAGAGCAAGAGACTCTATCGTCGAGTAAATGCGTGATCAAGTACAAAATTTATAATAATTTCATCCCAAGGGAAAGTAAACTCATGCTTGTATCCGGATTTTCCATTGATTTATGCTTTGTAAGGATGATAGTTTGAAGGTTTTGTATATAAAACTACTACTTAATTCTCTACTTAATCAACTAAAATTTAAACTAACAAAGTAATGGATCAAACAACAAACAAGTGATGAATGGAATGGAGATAGAATTCACTTGAGAAGAGAGCAAGGCTAATCATAATCATGGTTAAGACTTGAGCTAGATATGCAAAACTCTTGATGGTGAATTTCATTAATTTGTGGACTAAAAGCAATCACGATTTTACCCCTAATCCCTATGGTCAAGGCAATTAGGTTCTCGACTCTTTTACAAGTCTAAGTCTCCTAGGATTGGTCTTAATCTCAATTCCCTTAAGGTACTATGATCATAAGTTGGTTCTTTTCACTCAATTTCTTAAGTGTCCCTCTATGAATGTTCTAAGCCTAAGGAGGGTATGGCTTACCTCCCCTTATACTAACATGCATGCACATTTTAATATATGATTCAATTAAACATCCACTCACAATATTGGAATGGCCATCTTAACACTATGAATAGAGAATTTAATCACATGTGTGTTGAAATGAAACATGATTGATATATCATAAAAGGAAATCCACAATTTAATTCAAATCACTACTCAAGTTCTACACATCTAACTTTTCATCTCAACCATTCATATGATTAGCCCTACTATAGGACTAGCCACTAAACATTGTGTTTATACCATTACAAATCAAGCTTTGCTCCATTTGAGCTAAAATAAGAAGAAAATAAACAATTGAAAAGTAGATTAGCTTCCCTTTCATGGAGAAACCTTCCTTCTCTTCAATATGCTAACTCCTTCAATCCTTGATGCTTTCCTCTTCTCAAATGATGGATGGATGGATTGGATGATGGATTTATGGATTGATTGTGGAGATCAAATGGAAATTGGATGGATCTAATGGATAGAGATGGATTATGGATCTAATGTGTGAGAAAATGTGGTGTGGAATGTGTGTAACTGCTCTGAAAATGATCTCCCCTTTCAAATTTCGTACAAGTCACCTTTTATATCACTAATGGACCTTTTAGAAGCTTAAGGAATATTTTAAAAATTGCAAAGGTTTTTGCACCTACACGGCCTGTGCAGAAGCGCACGGCCCGTGTAGGGCACACCTACTTTGGCGTGTTGTGCGTGCCTCCAGACGCGGTTCGAGCTGCGCTTCACGGCCTCAGTCATGGGCGTGTAGCATTTTCTGACGACAATACACGGCTTCTTCTTACAGGGTCGTGTTTCGTACATGGGGCGTGCAACAACGCACGGCCCGTGCACCAGCATACGGCCTTTCTCCTGGGCGAGCAGCGATTTTTGATAACAATACACTGCTACTTGTTATAGGATCGTGTTCCGCACATGGCCCGTGCACAAGTATGCATTGTTCCTCCATCTCCGTTTCGCTCCCGACTCCGTTTTTATCCATTTCTTGACCTGTTTTACACATATTTAAGCTCATTTACACAATTCTATCAATTCATACCACATTTCTCAAAACAAAAATAACTTCACCAAAAATCACATAAATACGGATAAAAATATCCGAAAATCCACAAACCAATAAACTAAAATCTAGGTTAAAATGACAACGATCAGGAGGCAACCCATTCTTTTATCTTTTGATGCTTGTTTTATTGTTTGGTGTTGTAAGTGGATTGAGCTTGTGAGAAAGGCATAGTGAAGAAAAGAGAGGTGCTTCATGAATTTGAATAGGCATGTCGCATCACTTATTGTAATGTTTTATTGTATAAATAAAGTATACTACTTATTTGTAATTAAACTATGTCAATAATAAATTATATTATGACATGCTAAAATCATATTTTAATGTATTATTCATCATATTTTAGAAAATCTACTTTAACAACTTTTAAATATACTTTATCTAAATAAATGACATACTTTAACACGTCTCACAAACCGTCTCATGTAAGTAACATCTCACAAGAGACTTTATCTATAAAAAAATTACTTTTTAAAAAGTAATCATTTTTATACAAAAGAATAATAATTCATATTTCTAAAGAGTAATCTTTCATATACTAAAAAGTAATTGAAAAATCAGGGTTTACAATAATTGAAACGTAATTTTTTTAATTTTGAAGCGTATCAATTTATGTGTCTAAAGAGTAAATTCATGTACTAAAAGAGTAACAGAGCATGTATATAAATGTATGTAAACCTGATTTACACAAGTGCTTGTGCTACTTAGCATCTGTTTCGATCCGAATTTCTTATTTCAAGGAGTAGTTTCCTATGAATCGAGTTTATGATGCGCGTTTTCTTTGCACGCAAAATTAATCCCCAAGTATTAAGGAAATCAATTGCAGCTTAAGCAAGCGACCAAGTGAATATCGAACCCAAAGGACGGCGTATTATCAATTTAATTATTATCTAAATTAATTAAGACGATTATGGCAATATAGTTTGAGGTTAATTATTAAACTACTACACAATTAATTTAAATAACAAATAAAATAAAATATCACTTGAAGAATATGTAAGTGGATCAAGTAGGAGAATAGGTAGCCCTAGGATAATCCAGTTTCACGCATTAATTTGACTTCCGTGTGTTGATGTCCGACTCTGCCTTATGGAATATGGACGCATCACTAAACCATGCATATCTACTCTATAGACACAAGTAAACATGCGTGTAATATGTGTGATAACCTCAGAGCAAAAGATATAATTCCACCCCCCTTTCTAGGTACTATCAGTATCAATTATTTTCCTGGCCAATTGGTACTCTAACCCGATATGATCTCCCTTTATAGGTACTATGAAATTAACTTCTTTATCCTACTTACTAACCCGAATTCAATTCAATTAATAAGTATTCATATATGATAGTTCTAATGAAGCTTCGGAGTCCCCTCACTTAGAATCATAACGTGGAATCCTGCTCAGCAGTGAACGCACTCAATCAATAACCAAAATATGTATTCAGACCCTACATAACAGTTAATGATGCAGAAAACGACTGTCAGTATGAATTAAGAAAGCACAATCATATATAAAATAAATCCACAAGTAGTGTTGTACGGAATTTACACACGAAAGTTCAATTAATTCGTAAAACCTTCACAACCCTAGTTCTACCAAAAAAGCTCTAGCCCATGATGTTACGAAGAACAATCATGGGTGTTGGATAGATCTTACCCGGATATCCAAAAAATACAAGATAAATTAGGAAACGAATAAAACCCTAGATGTGGGCGTCGTCGCGTCCTTCTCCATTTTGAATTCTCCTCTTAGTTTTCCTCTTGATTCCACAGACGAATCTTCAAAGTGATAGATGGATGGAGGAAAAGAAATGGATGATGGTTGGGGGTGATCACCCTTGTGGGGTGTGGTATGGTTGTGGCCTCTCTCCAATTCAATCTCTATTCTATTGTCTTTCTTGGTGTGATCTATATCTCCTTTTATACTTGTAAGCACTCCTTATGGACCTTGGATGTGTTTTTTCTTGAAAAATATGCAAAAACATACACTTGGGGTGTAAAAATCGGATTCGGACGCGTCCCAGGCATGGAATTCGACCTAGGATTCGACCTAGGGGCTTGGTCAAATCCTGGTCGAATCGAAATCGGCGATTTTTCACACTCCAGGCTTCCGATTCAACCAAAATTGCCTGAATTCGACCAAGGTGTCTGGTCGAATTCAACTGTCGTGGTCGAATTGCACTTGCGCCGTCTTACTGTTTCGCGTATAACTTTCACATCCGAGCTCCGAATTGAGTAATTCTTGCGCTCACGCGATCCTCTTTTCCTTGACTTTCTATCCATATAAAGAACTCATAAAAACTCCAAGATTTGCATCTGTAATAAGCCATGGAATGTAGAACATCCGTTCTGTTCGGCACAGCTCGCGCGATATTACCATTTTGCTCATAACTTCCTCGTTTGGAACCCGATTGAGGTGTTCTTTACACCAAAACGATTCTCTTTTCAGTGGCTTTCCAACCATATATCACACTATCACTTTTGATCTCCACACAAATACAGAAAAATTGCACAAGTTGGACGTGCGCTTTTCAATATTCATTGCACAAGTTGCACCTTTTCTCCAACTTTGCACTTTTGATCATTTTTCCACCTAAAACATAATAAAACACCTCAAGTGCACCTTTTTCTCACATACAATGAATATAAGACACTTGTGCTAATATATAACAAGAATTTCCATCAAAAGGTATTAAATTGGACACTCAAATACGCTAATTTCAACTCTCATCAGTTTACCGCGTAAATTCTTTGATCTCTCTTATAAATCATATGATCCCCTTTAATTTAAACGTTCTATCTAAACATAAAGTATAATAGAATTGTAAGGGATGATAACAGGATTTAAACTGTAAACTCGATTGTTTGTTTATTTTAAGATGGTGTTTTAATTACCCACAACTATTAATACTTTTTACTTTTTAGAATAATATGAATCATGTTTACTATATTTTAATTATATTTTTTAATTTGAAATATTCGGGTTTAGTTTGTTATTTACGTTAGAATTATCGTTTGTACATTTATCGAAGTAGAATATGAACAGGACAAGAGAAGAAACACAATTTGCATATTATTGAGATGTAAAAGTCCAATACAATACAATATATATATACTGGATTACAAGAATAATACTCCGTCTCATACCACGCTTCCCGTTTGCTGTACCACGTTGTTTAAGAAAAATTGTATTTTTAGACCAAATTTGATGACTGTGAGGGTATTGTAACTTTTTTAGATAATAAAAAAATACTCCCTCCGTCTCAAACTCGTTGTCTTACTTTTCATTTTTATTCGTCCCAAACTAATTGTCTTATTCCAAAAAAGAAAATATCACACCAATCCTCACCCTCTAAAAGTACATCTTAATTACAATTTTACCACACTCACCTAACACACATAACATACATTATAATTTATTTATTACCTAAAAATCACAATACTCCTAAAAAGTCAATAAAGTTAATCAAAAATCAATTTTTTTTAAACTCCGTGTCTACAGTAACTAAGACAACGAGTTTGGGATGGAGGGAGTATAAAGTAATGGTATGTGTGTGAAAAAATGAATGACAAATTTGAAATTAAAGTAACTTTTGAGGTTGTTGGATAAAGTGATGTTTCTTTTTTTTTTGTGTGAAAGGTGACGTGGGATGGACGGATAAAGAAAATGTGAAGGGTGGTATGGGACGGAGGGATTAATAAAAGGACTAAAACACCACTAATAAATAAATATTCACTCCGTCTCGCCACAAGAATTGCATTTAGTAATTAGGGCGTCCCACCCAAGTAGTTACTTTTTTTTTAAATGAGACCACACAAAACAAATAATATATTTTTAAAAGTGTGTATATATTTTGGGACAAAAGAAAGTAGAAAGTGTGAATTAAATAATGAAATGGATAGATTTCTTCAAATAAATGAATATTAAACGGGTATGTGTGACCCGTGAGTATTGATAAACATATTTCAAATATGTACGAGTGTTATAATAATTTTTTAAATAAAACAAATACGAGTAGTTGATATTTAAATGAATGTAAATATAAATACTTGCAAATAAATGGGTGTCTACCGGTTGTCATCCGTTCACTTTTATAAAAATACCAAAATCGACGGCAAATACTTGTGTGAAATCGTTTCACGTAATACTTTACGTGAGACGAATAAAAAATGATAGTATCATTATTACTTTTGATCAGTGTTATCTATCATTTTCGATTCCGTGTAATAAGCTAATCCCCCTTTATCGGTAACATATTGATTTTTATTTTGTTTTTGTATTAAAAAATATTATTATTTTATATATAATGAGTAGTTTTATTAATGGTAAATGGTCGGTCATGTGTACTATGTCTTTTTGCTAAAAAATAAATAAATAAATATCTTTAAAATAAAAGATTAAAATAACAAAATAAATATTACTCCGCACAGTAATAATTTCTTACATTATTACTAATATTTGGGGGCAAATATCTATCCATATAAGAAATCTAATTCTAGATTGAGCCTGAATAGTGACTGACGTGTCTCTATGTGGACAACTATTTTAACTCACCTCGTCGAATTATATTTAATTATTTATCATGTGGTCATTGAACTAGACATGCACCCCGGTTCGGAACCGCCGGTTCCGGTTCCGAACCGGCGGTTCCGGTTCCAACGGAGGAGGAACCGGAACCGAACCGGGGTATAGGGTGTTCGGTTCGTGAACCGGCGGTTCCGGTTCCGGTTCGGAACCGCCGGTTTTTCGGTTTTTTTTTTTGCATTTTTTTTTTTTGCATTTTTTTGTTTCTTTATGTTATATTTTTTCGGTTTTTTTTTTTTGCATTTATCAGTTATTATGTGTAATTTATTTATTAAATAAATGAAACATGTGTAATTGAAAATGAAAATATTGAATTTGAATTAATGTAATAATAATATCATTAAAATTGAAAACATGATGTATCATGTATGCACTATGCAATATTTCAAAGTTGATATTAAATTCATAATAATCAAACAATATTAATTAATGTGATCACATAAAAAATTTAATTATTAAAGTCTAAACCATTACAATTTACAAATATAGAAGTGTAGAGAACACTACAAGTTTACTTCCATGTCAACTACTCTATTGTTACACTTCAAAAATTTTAAAAATACAAACTTTATAAGATAAAATACAACAACATAATAGAGGAAAAAAAAAAGTAAAAAAAAAGGACTTGAGCTTAAATTTAGGGTTAAACTTGAAAATTCAAGTTCAACTTAAATTTAAGTTGCCTACGTATCCTCGAAAGGAATCAAAGCCCACGTAGTTCTCTTAACTTACCTCAACTTACCTCTTTGGCTCTGTGGAGGTGAATGGTGATGGCTTTTTTTGTTTACTCTACCAATCTAACTCGCTTCCATATTCCGTAATTTCATCATCCGATCGGTCTTCTTCAATTTGATTTTGAATCCGTCTTTCCGCCTTTGACCAATCATCAAGCAAACACAAATTTTCTAAATTTGTCACACTTAAATTGGATCGTGTCGGATCCAAAGTGAGATTACCAAGACTAAATGCTTGTTCGACGGCAACCGTAGAGGCGGGAGATGCAAAAACCTCTTTTACAATCAATGATAAAATAGGGAATGACTTTGTTCTCCTTGACCACCACTTCAAAATATCAAAACTAGTTCCGCTTGTTTCAAACTCAAAAGTGTTAGTAAAATATGAATCAAGTTCTTGAAAAGGATTAGATATCACCCGTGCACGTTTTTGAGATCTAGCATCATAAAAACTATAAAATTTTTGAAGAGCATCATATTTCCTAGAATTATCAACACTATCACTACTATCATCACCACTAGATTGATCATCATTTGTACCATTTTGTTCTTTATACTCCTTAAAATGTTCCTTTAGTAGATTATAAGTACTTGCAACTATGTCTTTAGGATTAGGAGCTTGTTGTCTAGTAGGAGAATCACAATTAGCATACAATGAATCATAGTAACGTTAACAATTCTTCTAAACCATCTGTTCTAATACGTGGGTCCAACAATTTAGCAACTAAACACAAGTCCGGGATTTGAAAAAAATATTTTAACCACTTAGATTTCATGGAAAGAATAGCATTTGACAACAACGGGTGTGCTTCATTAGCACTAAAAACCATAGCAATTTTAACACAATTATCAACAACTAAATTTGAAGTAGGATAATAAACACCGGATAGTTCTTCCGTAGCATCATTAAAAATTTGCAAAATATCACATAGAGTATAACATGTGTCCCATTGATTAGCAAACAAGATTTGACCACCCGCATCTTGTGAGTAAAAAGCACAAATATGATCTTTATAATCAAAAGAGTCATGCAACATTTTATACGTTGAATTCCAACGAGTTGAAACATCTAAAGGAAATTTTTTTGGGCGAATGTTCACAGAATGACAATATCTTTTCCACCTTTTAGTAACGGAAGAGTTTCTCATTATATACCATATAGCACTTTTAATAGGTTGAATGTGTGTTTTCAAAGCATTTATACCATCTTGAACACATAAATTCAATATATGACAAATACATCTAACATGAAAAAATCTACCACCAATTGAGGGTTTGCAAATATCAATAAGACTTTCTAAACTAGCCGTATTAGCACTAGCATTATCAAATGAGATTGTAAAAATCTTTGTAACTAAACCATATTCTTGCAAAATAGTACTAATTTTGTGAGCAATATTAACGGCGGTATGAGGAACATCAAATGATCTATAAGCAATTAATCTTTTTTGCAAATTCCATGAACTATCAATCCAATGACAAGTAATACCCATATAATCCGCTTTTTGCCAAAAATTGCTCCAAATATCCGAACATATAGACACTTTATGAGGTAATTGTTGCAAAATTTGTTTTAAAATCAAACCATACTCTTTAACAACTTTAGCAACACCAAGTTTACATTTATTACGATGCAAAGGTGGGGCTTGAGGATTTAAAGTGAGATTTACCCAATCTTGAAAAAAAGCATTTTCGGCAAAGTTAAATGGCAAATGTTTGGTGCACATAAGTTTAAGGTATAATCTCAAATAATTAGGTTCATCAAATTTAAAAAGAGTGTTACCCGACGCCGATGAACCTTCTCCTCCGGAAGAGGCCGTGAACCCTCGTCCTATTTGTGTTTGACCGGTTGAGATGCCAATCTTGTCCGGATGCTTCGAGTTGATGTGCTTGATGAACGTTCCATATCCTCCGCCATGCTTGAATTTATACTTAGTGCCACAATAGTTGCAAATAACTTTGAATTCATTCGAATTCTCAATCGCCTCCTTCTTGAAATGAATGGAAAATATATCGGAACGTAACACTTGTTGGGAACTTCGAGTCGATCCTCCGCCTCCGCTAGAGCCTCCGGCTCCATCTCCGGTACCCGTACCCGTACCACCCGAGGTTGGTTGACTTCCACTCGCCCTTTGTTGTGATTGACCTTGAGTATTATCGTTGTCATCGTCGGAGGGGAAATCATCTCCAAGTATCTCCCTAACATTCAAGTTGAACAAATGAGGGGAGATTTCTTCATCCGAAGGAATATTTTCAAGTTCAATATCTTCTAGAGTTGGTGGAAGTTGGCGTGGTTCACGTGGAGGTGGTGGAGGACAATTTAAGGTGTTGGGTATGGATTTTCCTCTAGATGAAGAAGGTGAGGCACCGGATGAAGAAGAACCTCTTCTAGACATTTTTTTTAAATTGAAAATAAGATGAATATATAAGATTTATGAACTAAAACTAAGAGACTAGAAGTAGAACTATAGAAGTATACTAATTAGTAGTATATGTGTGGGAAAGAATAGAAAATTATAATGAGAGAATTGAAATGAAAGTGATAATAAGAGAATTGAAATAAAATACTACAATTTGAGATGAGATGAGATTGAGAACTTGAGTAGTTGAGTAGAAATGTAGAATCAATCAAGAATGTGGAATAGATTCAAATTGAGTATAGAAGAATAAGTAGTGTAGAGAAGAGAGTGTAGTAGTAGTAGAAGAAGTAGTAGATTGAATGTGAATGTTGTGTGCAAAAATTGATCACACTTGGAGGGTATTTATAGAGGATTGGAAGTGATCTCATCCATCCATTTCAAATTTTAAACACAAAAAAATCTCAACCCTTGAATTAAAAAAAAAAAAAAAAAAAAAATCGGCCGGAACCGCCGGTTCCGCCTTCCATCTCCGCCGTTGATCTTCAACGGTCACACGATCTCGGCCGCACGTTTGAATTTTTTAAATTCAAAAAAGCCCGCTCTCCCGCCCAAACCGCCGGTTCGAACCGGAACCGCCGGTTCACCGTCGGTTCACCTCCCCAACGGTCACTTTTTTGGGCCGTCGGATCTCCAACGGACAGTCGATCTTGGCCGTTCAAAAAAAATAAAAAAAAAAGAGGAACCGCCGGTTTTAACCGTGAACCGGCGAACCGCCGGTTCGAACCGGCGGTTCCGGTTTGTGCTCGGCTGGAACCGAAACCGAACCGTGTTCTACCGGTTTCGGTTTCTTTTTTTACGGTTCCGGAACCGGCAGTTTCGGTTCCGGTTAAAACCGGCGGTTCCCCGGTTCGAACCGCCGGTTCCGGTTTTTTTGTACATGTCTACATTGAACGGTGGGTAGAGGTTTTGACAATTGAGAGCACGTGGATTATTGTACGATACTATGATCCACCATTTAAAATCTGGTTTAATTTCAGAAATTAGGAGTAAGCACTTATATTATTATTATATATATTTTTCTCTTAAATTACTAAAAATAATTCGGGTTGATCATCAATCATCATAGATTGATTCCATTGTGAGATTATAGAAAATTCTGGGGTGCACATCATTTACTAGTACATCTTTAAGATTTATTGACTCCTTCCACGATTTTATATACATTTACTTACCATTTTGCACCGATTTCACAAGGTTCTCCATTTCATGTTTATTGTCTCCGTTGCACGTTATTATTTACATTTACTTTTTACTCATAAATTAAAAGTATAATATTACACTTTCTCCATCTACCGACAAAATTTATATCTTGTCATTATGGGAGTACGCATAAAAAAATATGTATTTTCCTTTTTAGAAACATTAGACCTAACACGCACATTATTAATACAATTAATATGTGGGACACATATCCTACTAAACAACTACCTACTACACATTAAAAAATATTATTCTTTAATCTACGTACAAAAAATAAATGTATACATATCGGGAGAGGGATAATAAATAGTGGTTTTAGAAATATAATATTTTATGTGGAGTAGTTAGTTGTTTAGTGTTGTGTGTATCCTATGTGGAATAATTAATTATTTTTTGTGGGTCCACTTGACAAAACGGGAAATGTAAACCTTAACTTGGAACCATCCAAATTAGAAAACGTAAACCTTAACATGGGACGGAAAGAGTATACGTTTAGTCTATAGTACAATACTCTGTCCCATAACAACCTCACGATTACTGGTCTACGTTGTTTAAGAAAAGTTGATTTTTTTGATCAACTTTATTGACTCTAAGGGTATTTTAATATTTTTATGTAATAAATAAAGTGTAAAGCAATGTTGTGAATGTGAAAAATGAGTGGCAAATTTGAAATTAAAGTATCTTTTGAGGTTATTAAATAAATTTTTTTTTCTGTGAAAATTATTGTATGATAAATAAATGAGGAAAGTGTGAAAGTGGTTAATGGAAAAGGGAGTAATAATTATCAAGTTAGTTTCTAATTATAATGTAAAAGTGAATATTAATAATTATAAAATCTAGTTGTTTAGATTTTAAGATGCACCGCAACCTAATTCTCTAAAATTATACATTTTCTTTAAGCCTTTAAATAAAATACATTTATTAGAGTTTCAGACTCTTGAACTAATAAGTATCCAAAATTTAAATTTAAAATACAAATAAACCGATCTACATGTAACGAAGCATCTCTAGAGTAATTTGATTAAATATTTCATACATGCATACCATTTTAAACTTTATTGATAGTACAATAAAGTATAAGAACTTTTTCTTGTAGCACTTGTTTTAATTGGTGATAATAACTTCCAAAATATTACTCTCTCCTAATTCATATTCCCTCCGTCCCATAATATCTTTCACACTTTCTACATTTGGACGTCCCACAATACTTTTCACACCCCATTTTTAGTAAGCAAAAATTACCATTATATCCTTCAATTACACATCAATTTCAAATGGCCCAACTTCATTAGGCCCACACTTAATTTTAATTGTTGAATTTGGGCCAACTAATTACAATTTCAATCCACTAAATATTACCCAACTAATCCTAACCCTAATCACCTCACACGCCTCTCACACTCATTTCTCACCTTCGATTTCAGATCTGAATCATCCATTCTTCTCTCTCTCGTCTTCTTCCCGTGAACAAACCCTAGTGCTTTCTCACGCCGATCTGAACCTCATCGACTCAGTCCTAAACTCTAACCCCCTCTTTTGCTCCCACCTTCCTTCGATCTACCCCTCTCTTCTATTAATATTACCTCCTCTTGAAAATACGATGTTGAATTCGAATCCAAACCCTTTTATGTTCGATGTAAACTTTTCTCCATCAAAAAAAGTTCCGTCGCCTAAAATCGAAGATGTGTGGTCGGGATCTGAGAAGAGGCGGAGCGAGTTGGAGGTTGGGGTTCAGTGTGTGCCTTTGGTTGGAAACAGCCATGACTTCGCAAGAAATATCACTGGAACTACCTCCAACGTAGTGGTTCCCGACTCCTTCGTGATGGATTCTATTCCCGACTCCCTCTTTCCTGAGTCTGAGGAATCCGACGAAGTGGCTGAGGACTCTGAGGTTGAAGATGAGGTTTTAGGGTTTAGCCCCCGTCCATCTCTTTTCCGGAGATACCCCAACCTTTGTGATTCCAGCCGTGTAAAAACGGTGAAGTAGTCCAACAAGAGTTTTGCTGGAACTGTTCATTCACCTATTGTCCAGAATGAACGGTCAGATGAATATCAAAAATTCATCTACGAGATGGTTTGTCTCTTCCTTCTTGCTTATCGTTATATTCCTATCCTTTGTGTTTTACTTTGCCCTGTGAGGCTTTACTGTGGCCCTGTGAGGCGTTTCTATGGCCCTGTGAGGCATGTATGTGGCTATATTGAATATTTGGTGTCGGATGATGCATAATTTATGTTGTACATTGCCCTGTGAGGCATGTTTATGGCTGTGTGAGATATTTGGTGCCTGATTATGCATAATTTTGACATTACTTTGCCCTGTGAGGCATGTGTGTTGTTGTGTGTGTAGTTGGTGTCTGATGATGGATCATATGTACTTAACTTTACCATGTGAGGCATGTGTGTGGCTATATGAGATATTTTATGCCTGATTATGCATATTTTGCAGTTTACTTTGCCATGTGAGGCATGTGTGTGACTGTTGTGAGATATTTGGTGCCTTGTGATGTATAATTTAGACAGTTTCTGTTATAATTTGAAGCATTTGTTGGGTAATGATGCTCACTTTATTTTGTACTTGGCCCTGTGAGGCGTCTATGTGGCCCTGTGTGGCATTTGGTGGCTGATTATGGTGGATTTGGTCTTTACTTAGCCATGTGAGGCTTTCATACTTGGTTATATAACTATATTGATGATGTTAAACCAACGTGGGGTTAAATATAGGACTAAAATAGCCTTATGACAAATCTATTCTGAGGGCTGAGGCTGTTGTCCAGTGATGATCATGTTTGGTGAAATTGTTCCTGTAATTTCTGTACATTGAGTCACCAATAGGTATTTTTGCCTATTTAGGAGACCATGAACGACGATTTTATTCAGAGGGTTAAGTTCCCATTGAAGCCTAGTAGTACCTCTATTGATACTAAATGCTTAGTTAAGCTTGTTCTTGTCCCTCATATTAGGTGTTCAGAGTCACCATTAGGTTTCTTACCTATTTTGGAGACTATTGATATTTTTTTAATATCATAATAGTCATCAATAGGTATTGGAGACCTTTTAGGAGGCCGTGCTCGGTGATGAAATATTTTCTGAGAGCATGTTGAACAAAAAAGTCTTACCATTATTATAGAATGCTTGTTTACAACTTAAACAAAACATAAACATCAAAAGGACTTCATACAGTCCATTGTTTACGTTGTAAATAACAAAAACAAGCCATACAATAACTATAGGAAGTTTGTTTACAGCTTAAACAACACATAAACATCAAAAGGACATTGTACATTCCATTGTTTATGTTGTAAACAACAAAAAGGGCCTTTCTTAGAGACTAAACAACTCAAACATAGATAATCCAAACTTGATGATCAAACACCTAAATATTGCACAAGTTCTGCAATATCATAAACCAGCTTGTAAGTGGATTCCTCTTCTAGTAGCTTCATTACATAGCCCATTACCAATTCTCCATCAATCTCAAGATTGATTGGCAAAGTTTCCTCTCTTATCATCTTAGCTTTCTCCATGTGTGGCACTTTGTAATTGTTACCCCCTTCCACCTTCATTATTTCAATTAGGCAAGCTTGTAGACTAAGAAACACATTGTTGAGTGTACCTAGAGTTAGGTTTTCATAGGAGATCCTCACATTCCTGATTAGTTCATCCACATTGTAGCTTGCTGTTTCCCACTGAATTGACTGTAGAGACCTAAACCATCCTAAGTCATTGATATTGGTGTCTGGAAAGTTTGGAGGCTGATTAAGTAGTCTGATGTTGAATCCATTAGATCTTGCAGCCACTCCAAACTCCACATCACTATCAATTATGTGTGGTTTTGTATTATCCTGTTAGATAATTATATCCTTACTCATAAATGGTGGCCATTTAGCCTTTATGGCTGGAATAATCTGTGAAAATTTTTCAATATGCATATAAAATTATTTTTTTATGCATAAACTAAAGCATATGTGCCTAAAATATGTTTCAAACTGTAAATGATGTCAAATAGAAGGCCATGGGTACCTGATTGGTTATTCAGTCTCTTATCACTTCTTTGTTGACTCTATCACATGGTTTAGTAACCATAGTCCCCCTTGCCCTATTCTTTGACCTTCTTTTTGCTGACCCAGTCCTTGAGAAAGGAAAGATGTCAATTTTACCATCAAAAAGCACTTCTCCCTCACTTTCAAATATAGGTCTAGAAACCGCACACATGAACATTAATTTGGTAATGAATTTCTTTGACTTGCATGTCCTATGTGGCTCTTTCTCCCCTGAAATGATGTAATACCTCTCATTGACCCTTGTCATATAGAATCATTTTTTATCAATATGCACCACATTGTACATTTCATCAAACATCAGTTTCTCTGCACTCGTATCATGATGAATCTGATGCAAACAATAATTGAGCCTTTGAAGCTTGTTCTCCGGAGTTAGCTCAGGCTTGATTGAGTTTGTATGAGCTTTGATGTCTCCCAATTTTATCCACCTACAAACTGTGGATTTGCTCACCTTTAGTTGCCCTGCAAGCCCTCTTATTGTACTTCTATTTTCAATAGCTATCTCCTTCATTTGCTCAGGGTCTAGTTTAACACTCTTTTTCTTTGAAAAACCCTTTTTGTTGGAAATGAAGGTGATTGGCTCTCCTGCTTCAATCTGCCTTTTTGCATCAGCCCATATGTTGAATGTAGTTCTTCTAGTAACTCCAAAAATCTGTGCTGCATCTATTGCTTTCCCAAAGTTGATCTTTCCGTCAGTGCTATGCCTTAAAAGAAATTGACCAATCAGATTTTTGGTGTGTGGAGAGAGGTTTGGCTTTGAAGTTGCCATTAAATGTTAACTAAGTGCATTAATGTTTGATAACCTGTCCCACCATATTTATTGTGAAGATATTGGAGCGAAATTTTCAGAATTAGAGAGAAAAAATGAGGTTTACTGAAATTTTTGGTAGGGACATGCAGAAAAAGGACAGTTTTGGAGGGAAGACATCTTTGTTAAGATTTCTTAGGAGGGAAACAAATCTCAATGATGATTTTATAATCTGAGGGCACTTTTTTTTTAATGAATATTTCTCTTAACATTTTATTTATGCCTCATATTCTCTAACTTTTGTTATGATTTCACTACATTGTTGTATTTTCAGAAATCTATAAACAGGGAAGCATGAGTTTTCCTAACTTTATGTTATGGAAAAGAATCTATAATTTTATTTTTTTTTCTTTTAAATTTTTGTAAGTCATGCCTTATTACTGTAATTTTAAATTGGAGTGTAACAAATTCCTGTAATTTCTAGAAGAAGTGTAGCAAATTTATGTAATTTTAGCATATTTATGTAATGTTTCTGTAATGTTTTTAATTTTCTGTAATTTTTTTTAAGATACGGTATTTTTTTAGATTTTTTTCTGGACTTTCAAAAATTTTTATTATTTCAATTTTTTTTATTTTTCGGGTGCTTAGGGGTTGGATTAATTTTAATGATAAAGTTAATTCAAACCTCTAAACCCAGCTGCATGGACCAAATTACCTTTGAAAAAATGAGTTGAAAAAGTCAAAAAAATAACTTTTCTTAAACAACGTGGAACAGTAAACGTGAAATATTTTTCGGGACAAATGGAGTATATGTTATTAAATTGAATGCAAGGACGGAACCTGGAAGGACGGAACCAGAAATTGAGATCAGAGGCTAAAAAATAAGATGTTCTCCTGTTACAATTGAATAATGATATTATATGTTAGTTTTAAGTTTTTTATTAGTTGTGTGTTAATTTTATGTTAAATTGATGTGTATGAATTTATTAATTTATGTAAGAAACTAGATGAGAGAGGAGAGACAAAAAGATAATCAAAATTGTATACGTATTTTTTAATAATTGTATATTTTTTTCACACTAAATTTTTCATTAAAAAAACTAGCATCCATATGTGTATAACTTTTTATTCAATAGTGTATACATGTTTTTTAATAATTATATATTTTTTTACATTCAATTTTTCATTAAAAAATTAACAATTAAATTGTATACATTTTTGTTCATAATTGTATATGTTTGGCTTATATTTATATACGTTTTTTAAAGTGGGTGCACCCGGGTGCACAATATAATTAGTCTTTTAATTGTAGTAGTGATGTGTGTGGGTCTCAATGTCTAAAAAGAAAAATGGACACATGAAAAGTAAAAGACTCAAAATAGTAAAATGAACATATTAAAGATGGACTGATAGAGTAATATACTTGATAAAAAGTGATAACTATTTTTTTTAAATAATGTGAAAATGATTTCATGCAAATGTCTTGAATAAGGTGATAACATACCACACCGTATAAAAAGTAAGAGTAGGACTTGGGTACAACAAGGGCACCAAATGAATTGGTGGTCTCTGGTCCCCACCCTTCTTAATTAATTCATGCTCCTCCATTAATATTATTTTTTATTTTATTTTAAAATTTATTATACTTAAATGACTATTATACCCTAAACTCTAAATTTTAGGGATAAATCATACCCTAAACCACAAGGGTAAAATTAGAATTAAACCCTAAACCATAGGAATAAATTATACTCTAAACTATAAGGGTAAAATTATAATTATATCCCTAAAATTAAATAAATAAAAAAATAAAAAATAAATATAAAAAACAAAAAAAAAAGAAACGAAAATAGATGAAACAGCAAAATACACTTGAAGGTGAAGGAATGAGGTTATAAATTTCAAAATTGTTGCCTTGCCCACCCTGTTCATCGCCAAAAACTAAAATATACGATGAAATAACATATTAGAAACGTGGGGTCGTCGTACGCCGATTCCAAAACTACACCTGTTATGGAGAGATAAGAACGTGGGGGTTGTCATCCACCGATTCAAAAAAATAAACATGTTTTGACTCAACTTAACTTTATGTTGTTTTTATGAAATGATATCATTTTGACACATCAAAATTTCAAATAAATTCTACTTACTAGTAAATTCATTAATTTCATCTACTCTCTTTAACATATATACAATTTAATTTAAAATTTTATTTTTCTCTATGTAAATGGTTAGAAATTTTTAATAAATTCAAACAAATCAATAAATAGTGGAATTTAAATTAAGGGTATAACAAATTCTATAACAAGCCATCAATAAATAATAAATTAAGAAAATAGGAGTAACTTGGTGTTGGTTTATTGAATACACCAATTAATCACTGGTAATATTTTGGGTAGAAATATAGAAGGAAGAAATACAGAAATAAAATACAAGTAATTGAAAGAGTAGAAGCAGAAGATCTTCTAACTCTTCTTATAGATTTCTTCATAAGTCTCAAAATGATGGCAAAGTTGAGTCGAGCGAATTCTTCCCGCAAGAAAAAACACGCCTAGATAGTGCTCCTGTTGACATGCACTCTTTAATGATGGCGAAGTTGAGTTGAGTGAACTCTTCATGCAAGAAGAAACACACCTCGGTGGTGCTCCTGTCTGCTGTTCTTAGTCGCATTTCTTATAAAATATTTAAGAGTAAGAGACTCTATCGTCGAGTACATGTGTAACCAAATACAAAATTTATAAGATTGTCATCCCAAGGGAAAGTAAACTCATGGTTATATCAGGATTTTCCATTGATTTATGCTTTGTAAGAATGATAGATTTGTTGTTTGGTATTTAAACTACTCCCTTCGTCTCCTTTCAGATGACACACTTTCCATTTTGGGTTGTCCCACAAAAGTTTGTACATCCCAAAAAAAGCAAAAAAGTAAAAAACAATCACCTTTCCCCATAAACTTTATTTACAAAAAAAATCATCTCTACCTAACATACTTTATTATTTATTTATTACAAAAAAATATCATTATACCCCTAAAAGTAATCACTTTCTTAATCTCCGTACCGAAAAGAGGGGCGCAAACTTTTTTGGGACGGAGGGAGTACTACTTATTGTTCTACTCAATTAACTAAGAATATGAACTAACAACGTATTGGATCAAACAACAAACAAATGATGAATAAGATGGAGATAGAATTCACTTAAGAAGAGAGCAAAGCTAATCATAATCATGGTTAAGAATCTAGCTAGATATGCATAACTCTTGATGGTAAACTTCATTAATTTGTGGACTAAAAGCAATTATGTTTTTACCCCTAATCCATATGGCCAAGGCAATTAGGTTCTCGACTCTTTTACAAGTCTAAATCTCCTAGGATTGTGCTTAATCTCAATTCCCTTAAGGTACTATGATTATAAGTTTGGTTCTTTTCACTCAATTTCTTAAGTGTCCCTCTATGAGTGTTCTAAGCATAAGAAGTGTATGACTTACCTCCTCTCACACTAGCATGCATGCTCACCTTAATATATGATTCAATTAAACATCTAATCATAATATTGGAATGGTCATCCTAACACTATGAATAGAGAATTTAATCACACAAGTATTGGAATGAAACATGATTCATTAATCATAAAAGGAAGTCCAAAATTAACTCAATTCAACATCTCAAATCCTACATATCTAGCATTCTTCTCAACCAATCATATGATTAGCCCTACTATAAGACTAGCCACTACACATTGTGTTTATATCAATACAATCAAAGGCTTGCTCCATTTGTGCCAAAATGAGAAGAAAATCAACAAATGAAAAGTACATTGGCTTCCCTTTCATGGAGAAACGTTCCTTCCCTTCAAAATGCTAACTTCCTCAATCCTTGATGCTTTCCTCTTCTCAAATGGTGGATGGATGGAGTAATAGATGGATTGTTGAAAATCAAGTGAAATTGATGGATCTAAAGGATGGAGATGAATATAATGGATCTAGTGTGTGAAAATATGGTGTGAAGTGTGTGTAAATGCTCTAATTATGATCTCCCTCTCTAAATTTCGCAAAAGTCATCCTTCTATATCACTTAAGGGTCTTCTAGAAGTTTCCGAAACATTCTGAAATCTGCACTGGTTTTTGCACCTACTCGGGCCGTGTAGTAACGCACGGCTCGTGTAGTGCACACCTAGTTCGGCGTGTTGTGCATGCTTCCTGACACGGCTCGAGCTGCGCTACATGGCCTCAGTCATGGGCGTGTAGCGTTTTCTGACGACATTGCACGACTTCCTCTTACAGGCCCATGTTCTGCATATGGGGCGTGCCCTGGTGCATGGCTCGTGCGCCAGAGTACGGCCTTCCTCTTGGGCAAGCTCGTCATTCTGATGACAGTGCACAACCATGTCGGATAGGCCCATATTCCGCACACGGCCCGTGTCCGAGCGTGCCCTGTACTTCCTTCTCCATTTTGCTCCCGACTCTGTTTTTCTCCATTTCTTGACCTGTTTTACACATATTTAAGTTTATTTATACAATTCTATCAATCCATACCACATTTCTCATAATTACAATAACTCCACCAATAGTCACACAAATACGAATGAAAACATTCGAAAATCACGAATAAAAAAACTAAACCTAGGTGAAAATGACAATGATCATCTGCCATGCGGATGCTATGGTTTTGGTGTGTTGTTGAATGAGGCGCAAAATGATCCTAATTATAAGCTCAGCCACCACTTTCATATGGCATGATTTTGTAAATCGTGGGATTTGATTTCCATCACGATTGTGTTCACACATTGGATCCACTGCAAAGTCCAGATTCATTCCCCACGTGTGTTTGATTGTCCAAGTGCAATGCACCACGCGTAGTTACTGAGAACGTTTAAGTTTTATTGGCTACCCCAAGTCAGACTCGAATTTTGCCCAAAAAGTTATATAGACGGTTGGGCTTGGGCCCAAAGTCCATTCAAAGTCCAACTGTCAAATACCAAGTCCAAGTCCATGGCTCACGAGCACGAAACGACACAATCGATTGTCAGCGGCTGTGGCGGCACACGCATGCTTGTTGTGATTTGGGCAATCACCATTATTCCCTTAATTTAATATACCATAATGCAATTGAGTTAATTAAACTTAATGTGATCAATTCCACAATCAATGTAGGATAATTAAATCTCATTTAACCCTTTTTACCGATGAATCAAATTTCACTCATTTTAATTATTATGATTAATTATTAATTAATCTTTAACAACCAATCAAATTCCACAACAATCCTCCATATGAGTGGAATTTGGTGTTCATGCAATGCAGACACGTAATCTAATCCTGGCGAAACAATAATGTATCCGGACAGGTAGCTTGGGACTTTGAATCTTCTGTAGTCTAACATTATCGAGTATACTGGTGGCTTAGTAGACACATTGTTTTGTACTACTTCTCCTTAGCGTATACTGAGACAACAGAGTGAACGCATCAATGTCTCGCGATTTTCTTGTTCTCACGTCTTGGTTCGGGTTTCGGTCATGAGCTCCCTTTAGATTTGTAAGTGTTTTACTTTGAAGCGACCACTCACTTCACACTTATATAGTTGATATTTTATCTTGAGTACTCCGACATACTCATATCATAATGTGTCTTAGAAATCATTAAAAGTTATAGATTTAAACTTACCATAATTGGAATTCCATACTTGGTGGTATTTCTCCAATGTCTTTTATTTGAATATGGATATTTTTATACTCACTTTTATGTCTATAATCTTAGTGTGGAATGAAAAGAAATGAGTAATCAATTTCACATGCTTGTTTTTCAAAATAGTAAATTATCCTATGCATTCGGTAAATTGTGCATCCACTTTCAAAAAGGTATACACTTATAAATAAATATATATATATTAATAAATAAAAATTTATACATTATATTAACGAATTTTCTATTAGTTTTTTAATGAAAAATGAATGAAAAAAATTATATAATTATTAAAAAATATATGGAATATATACTATTAAATAAAAATTTATACACATATAGATACACTTGTGCGCGACAGGATATCAACTACTCTCTCTGTCCCGCAACAAGAGTTACATTTTACTAATTAGGACTTTCCACTACAAGAGTTGTATTTCCCTTTTTAGTAAATGAGACACACACAAAACAATCACTTTATCTTTATAGGGTCACACACAACACTAATACACCTACCACTATACATTAAAATATTATATCTTTTAATTCACTATACATTAAAATATAATATTTTTTAATTTCCGTACAAATAGTAAATGTAACTAATTTAATGGGACGGAGGGGAGTATTTTAAAATTGAGTCCCAATGAATTAATCATTTTGTACTTTCACTCCCTCGTGAATCACATTAATTGATCACGTAATCCCACGTCGAATTCGTTTGCCACTTCCATTATAAATCTGAACACGATACAGTAACTAAAATTGCAAGAACCGCAGGAAAAACAAACAGTAAGTGGCCATGGTTTATTTCGCCATTTAGTCAAAAACCCTCACAAACCAACGGGTCAAATATAAAATTTGGGCCTGACAGCATACGCTTTAAAGGTGTAGGCCCAATAAAACCGGCCCACCACATCCCTATCAGTTTTTGTGTTTGTCTTCCTATAATTCAATTTTTTTTAAATTTAATATGACGACTGAAGACTATTACTCAAAAAGTATTTTAGAAAAAACTTATACTTAAGTACACATACACAATAAAATAATTCTAATTTTAAATATTATAATATTTTAATTTAAAATAAATAAAAGTGAAAGTGAAAGATTATAAAAATAAAAATAAAAATAACTTTTTTGTTGAGAAATAATGAAAGGAAGAACGCGAGATTGAAAGAAGAAAAGCAGAAAACTGTAAAAGTTGAGAGAAAAAAATAGAACAGCGAACAAAATGAGCCTCCCTTTCATTATCATCGTAAACTGTTCTTTATACAATACAATAGAACTGCTCCACTCCCTACAAAAGAGAAGAGCAGTTATTTAGTCGTAATGGCCACATCATTTATGTTACAACACTCCCCCTTGGACATTACGCCGTTCATGCCTCGTTAAAAACCTCACTAGAAAACCCTGTGGGAAAAACTAGTCGAGGAAAAGAGCACATGACTAATGATTTTCATATGTTATAGCTACCTCGTTAAAAACCTTCAACTAAGAAAACCCTATGGGAAAAACTTAGTTAAGGAAAAAAGAGTATAGCTTGATCTTCAGGACCTAATCTTCAGGATTGTTAAAAGTTATCGTTCTTCTTGAACATGATAATTCAGTGCCTCATTAAAAACCTTTTAACTAAGAAAACCTCGTGGGAAAAACTTAGTTTAGGAAAGAAAAAAAATGAGTGTAGCATTGGTCTTCATGACCCAATCTTCAGGATTGTTTAGAAATTATCGCTCCCCCTGAAGATAATAACCTCCCAAGTCTTCGCATTCCAATATTATGCACAAGTCTTTCAAAAGTTGATGTGGGGAGAGATTTTGTAAATAAATCTGCTAGATTTTCACTAGATCGAACCTTTTGTATGGTAATTTCACCATTTTGTTGGAGTTCATGTGGATAAAAGAATTTTGATGATATATGCTTTGTTAGGTTTCCTTTAACATATCCATTGCTCATTTGCGCAACGCAAGCTGCATTATCTTCATATAGGACTGTAGGGGAGATATTATAATTTTCTATTCCACAAGAGCTATGAATATGATTTATCAATGATCTTAGTCATACACATTCTCGTGATGCTTCATATAGCGCAATAATTTCTGAATGGTTTGAGGAAGTAGTAACCATTGTTTGTTTAACAGATCTCCATGAGATAGTAGAACCACCACAGAGAAAAATATATCCAGTCTGAGATCTGGCATTATGGGGATCAGACATATAACCAGCATCTGAATAGCCCACCAATGACATATTTTTATTTTTTTCATAAAACAAACCAAGATCTTTTGTTCCTTGCAAATATCTCAGGATATGTTTAATGCCATTCCAATGTCTCCTTGTAGGAGATGCACTAAATCTCTCTAATAAGTTAACTGCAAATGCAATATCAGGTCTAGTGCAATTTGAGAGATAAAGAAGTGCTCCAATGGCACTCATGTAAGAAACTTCTGGTCCTAAGATATCCTCATTCTCTTCTTTAGGTCGAAAAGGTTCTTTATCACTATCAAGGGATCGAACAATCATTGGTGTGCTTAGGGGATGAGATTTGTCCATATAAAATCTCTCTAAAACTTTATTTAGATAGGTTGACTGGTGTATGAATATTCCTTCAGGGAGGTGCTCGATCTGCAGGCCGAGACAATATTTGGTTTGACCCAAATCCTTCATTTCAAATTCCATCCTTAAGTATGAACGAGCTTCTTCAAGTTCATTATATGTTCCTATGATGTTTATATCATCAACATAGACTAAGATAATACAAAAACCTTTTAATGACCTTTTTATGAACACACAAGGGCATATATCATTATTTATGTATCCCTTTTTTAGGAGAAATTCACTTAGTCGATTGTACCACATTCTTCCAGATTGTTTTAATCCATACAATGATTTTTGTAATTTAACACAATACATATTGCGATTTTCATTATGACCCAAATTATGATTTTTTAATCCTTCTGGGATTTTCATATAAATGTCAGCGTCTAATGATCCGTACAAGTACGCGGTCACGACGTCCATTAACTGCATATTTAGATTCATATTAATTACCAGAGATATTAAATAGCGGAAAGTTATGACATCCATAACAGGAGAATATGTTTCATTAAAGTCTATTCCGGGTCTCTGTGTAAACCCTTGAGCTACTAATCTCGCTTTGTATCTCACCACTTCGTTATTTTTATTTCTTTTCCGTACAAACACCCACTTATATCCTACAGGGATAATATTTTTTGGTGTACGAATCATCGAACTAAACACTTTTCTTTTATTTAGCGAGTCAAGCTCTGCCTCAATTGCATCTTTTCATCTTACCCAATCTGAGCGCTTCCGGCACTCAGCTATTGATTTAGGTTCTGGATCTAAATTATCATTCGAGATAGTATGCGCAATTGTAGATGCAAATATGTTGTCGACAACTATAATATTTCTGTTATAAGTTTCTCCCGTATTTGTAAAATTCATGGCAACTTCTATATTTATATCAACCAGATTTTTGTTATTTCCCAAAAACTCTAAATTTAGTTTTTCCGCATCCCCAATGGTATGAGTATTTGATGCACGTGCAAATCGACTGGGGTTTTTGTCTTCAAGACTATTCTCTTCTGGAGATTTTTCATTTTGCGATTGTAAGAGTGATTGTGTTTCATTATTAATTTTGGATTTCCGCGGATTCTTATCTTTTGCACCAATGGATCTTCCACGCTTCAGGCATTGAGAAACATCAGTTGAATTTTCTAGTCCCTTGGGAACTTTCACACTTGCTGGTGCATTAACAGCAGGCATATGGGACTGTATCACTCCTTTATGATCAATAAATGCATCTGGCAATTTATTTGCTAAATCTTGCAAATTAATAATCCTTTGAACTTCTAGTTCAGTTTGACTAGTGCGTGTATCTAAATGTTGAAGATTATTTTTATTCCATGAAATTTCTCGGCATTCTTTTGAATTTAAGCTTTTATCTCCCCCTAATGCCGGGAAATAATCTTCATCAAATGTGCACTCAGCGTATCGAGCAATAAATTGATCCCCTGTCATGGGCTCTAGGTATTTAAGAATAGATGGTGAATTATAACCAACATATATACCTAATTTTCTTTGTGGGCCCATTGAAGTACGCTTTGGTGGTTATATAGGAATATAAACTGCACAACCGAAAGTTCGCAGATGGGAAATATTAGGTTCTTTACCATGCACTAGTTGTAGAGGAGAATAATCATGATATGTAGTAGGTCGGATCTGAACTAAAGAAGCAGCATGTAAAACTGCATGTCCCCAACAAGAGATGGGCAAATTGGAATTTTGTAGTATTGGTCTAGCGATCAATTTGATACGTTTAATTAGTGATTCAGCTAGACCATTTTGAGTGTGGACATATGGAACTGTATGCTCTACTGTAATGCCCAATGACTTACAATATTCATCAAATACTTTTGATGTGAATTCGCCGGCATTGTCCATTCTTACTGATTTAATTGGACAATCAGGAAAATGGGCTTGCAATTCAATAATTTTAGCAATAAATTTTGCAAAAGCATTATTTCGAGTGGATAATAAACACACATATGTCCACCGAGTAGAAGCATCAATTAGAACCATGAAATATCGAAACGGCCCTGAAGAGGGATGAATAGGTCCACATATATCTCCTTGAATTCTTTGTAGGAAAGTAGAAGATTCAATTCCAACTTTTGTTCGAGAAGGTTTGATTATGAGTTTTCCTTTTACACAAGCTTCACAAATAAATTCAGTTGGAGAAGGAATATTTTTGCTTTGTATATTATGCCCAAAAGAATTAGTAATTATCCGACGCATCATAGTTTGCCCTGGATGACCCAATCGGTCATGCCACAATTTAAAAGAATTTGGGTCTTTAAATTTTAAGCTCATTGCAACATAACCATTATGTGGTTTGATATAGGTGTAATACAACCCCGAGGAGAAAGAAGGAAGTTTTTCTATAACTTATTTTCGACATCCATTCAACCGAGTCATCAGGAGATACTCAGTATTGTTTTCCTTTTCAGTGTCAATGTGAACACCATTTGCTCGAATATCTTTAAAACTGAGAAGTGTACGTTTAGATTGTGGGTATAAAAGTGCTTCCTCAATAATTAGTGTTGTACCCATCGGGAGTATAATTGAAGCTCTGCCGGAGCCCATAATTAAAATATTGTCATTTGCAATAGTAGTAAAACTCCCTTTTTTCTCAGTTAAAGTTTCGAAAAATTTTCTGTCTTTAAATATTGTATGAGTAGTAGTACTGTCTACTAGGCATAAAGTATCCTCGTTCTCCATAGGTTGATTACTGAAAAAATTCAATTTAATAAGATATATAAAAGAAGTACTAACAATAATAAAAAAAACATAAACCATGAACATAATTTCATCACAACATATAACATCACCACAAATAAGTAAACATATAGTTTAGTAAATATCTAGAGTTCTAAAAATAACTAGAATCCATGAAATACATAATAAAATAAGTTGTCTGACATAAGAAACAATAGCAACGTGAAAACAAGATCACATTTGATCTCCATAATCCTCGAGCTCGAGTCCCAAGAGGTCATCATTGTCATGGTCAAAATCTTTGTTTACTTTAGGCAATTTTGTATGATGTGATTCACCATTGATGGCCTTTCCCTTCTTGTCCTTTTGCATTCTTTGATAAGCTTCAACTAAGTGTTTTGGTGTTCGACAAGTGCGAGACCAATGACCATCGCATCCACATCTATAACAAATCTGATTCTGATTTTGTTGAGTGGAATTTGGAATTTGTTCATGGGTATTATTTTGAGTCATTCCACTACCCTGAGCCCTATCAATACCGATAAATCCTCTGCCTCGACCTCGACCACGTCGAGGTGACAAACTTGAGTTGCCTCGACCACTTCTTTGAGGCCCACTTAAGTTTTCTCTACCACTATGATGAGGCCAATGTGAATTCCCTCGACCATTACCTCTTACTTTTCCTCTACCCCTTCCACGTTGATTCTTATAGAATGTGCCATGTGCTTCAGGCACAGGTTTTGAACCAACTGGTCTAGCATTATGATTTTTCATTAACAAATGGTTATGTTTTTTCTGCTACCAATAATGCTGAAATAAGCTCTGAGTGCTTAGTATAATTTTTGGCTCTGTACTGCTGCTGGAGTACGAGACTACTAGCATGGAAGGTGGAAAGAGTCTTTTCAATCAATTCAATTTCAGTAATTGTCTGCTTACAAAGTTTCAACTGCAAGACAATACGATGTAGAGTGGAGTTATATTCTGTAACTGATTTAAAATCTTGGAATCGTAAATTCAACCAGTCATACTGAGCTTGAGGGAGTATTATCACAGTTTGCTGATCAAAATGATCCTTCAGGGATTGCCATAAGATAAGAGGATCTTTTTCGGTTAAGTACTCATTTTTTAAATCTTTGTTCAAATGATGACGAATGAATATGAGTGATTTAGCCTTCTGGGCTGGAGTAGTATCAGTATTTGGAATGACAGTGTCACTTAAATCACTAGCAGCTAGGTGTATTTCCATAGCTAGAACCCATGTTAAATAGTTGTTGCCATCTAGGGCGAGTTCGGTGAATTCCTTCTTAGTAATGTCAGACATTTTCAATGAGCAACAATTAAAATAAAATTTGTCAAATTATTTTTACAAAAACTTTCTACATTATTAAAGCACAATATTAAGGATATTAATATTTATGTATTATCTTTATTACATAATGTGAGTAATTTTGTCTTCTGGCCTTTTATGTATGTAAATATTTGTTTTCAATCTAATAGATATTTTTTTTTTTATAAAAATGATGTGTCACAAGTTCACTTCAAAATTTTAATACTTAAATATGGACACGTGTATCACAATGTGAGAGAAAAAAAAATTGATACCGAATTTTTTATTATTATTATAACAGATTTAAGAAAAACACATTTAAGAAACGTACTTTTTTTTTTAGATTGGAATAAAAAAAATTATAACTATTCATAATTCCACCATTATTAAGCAAAATCACAAATAAGCATATTGAGCACAATAAAAAAAATAAGCATTACTAAGCACAATCACAAATAAGCATTACTGAACGTAATTGCAGTACTGAGTACAATCACAGATAAGCATATTTCACACATAAACATATTTTCATAATCTGATAATTTTCAATTTAATAAGATGCAAATCGATCAAATTGTCGCAAGAGCAACAAACAAATTTCAATATATTTTTAAAAAAACAAAGAAGCATGGGAGATTACTGTTTAAAACACAATAGCATATATACAGACAATAAATTATCATCAAACAGTATTTGTTAAAAAAAATCCATGAATCTTAAACTAGAGTATTTTTCAAAATAAATCCAAAAAAAATATCATCAATAACTCTTCACGCCATTTTTTTTTTAAATATCCAAAATATCACAAAATTTTTCTTTTTTTTAAAAAAAAATACATTTTCACGATATTTACAAAAAAAAATTCAAATTATGGCAAATATTAAGTTTTGAGAAATACACAGATTATATACAAGCAGATCATGTTTTACATATGTGAAAGTAAGATTACCTTTCAGGAAATACACGATTATTTCCTAAGGCAATGTCAACGTCAAAAAACTTCAAGTAGATCGGTAGATCTCCCAGTTCTTGAGTCAACAACAAATCTTTCCTGTGAATAAACAACGTAAGTAATCGAATCTCAAAAAAATCGCAGTTGATAAGAACATCGTACTGATAACGTGTTGAGAAATAATAAAAGGAAGAACGCGAGATTGAAAGAAGAAAAGTAGAAAACTGTAAAAGTGAAGAGAAAAAAATAGAACAGCGAACAAAATGAGCCTCCCTTTCATTATCATCGTAAACTGTTCTTTATACAATACAATAGAACTGCTCCACTCCCTACAAAAGAGGAGAGCAGTTATTTAGTCGTAATGGCCACATCATTTATGTTACAACATTTTTAAAATTTTAGAAATTAAAAATATAAAAAAATTAAAAATTATATATATAATCGGTTGGACCGGTTCGGTTCAACTATACAAACAGTTTTTTTTATGTTTTGGACCAATCGATTCGATCCAAATTTGAAAATATTGGTGTTTGGTGCTATTATCTTTAAAAATAATTAAAAATTGTAAAGATTTCATTCCATAAGATTTTGGATACCAACCAAATGAAAAGCTTAATCATTAATAGGTTATGATCCCTAATTTACAATAATGTCTGCTTAGTGTTTTAGATAATAAAATTTTGAATGCACACGTGGCACCGGTGCACTTGATAATGATAGCCGTTTGATCAATTTTCTATTTAATATTCACCAATCAATAAAATAAAATAATTAAAAAAAATTAATAACTACCCATTATTCCCTTTATTTTACCTTATAAATCTGCAAGTGCACCACAGAATAACCCTAAAATTTTATTAAAATATTGTAATTTGTCAATTTATCATTAAACCTTTTTCGAATAAGCAAATCTATCCAAAATACACACAAACAAAATCAATATTAATAAAAAATAACTTTTCTATTAAATATATCTAAATACACTTTAAAAGGATCAAACTAACCTCAATCCCTTTAATTCACACCCTCACCACCGTCCCGTCAGCCGCCGCCAACCCGCGGGCCGTCGTCGCTGTATTGATATGGTAACCGACACAGGATTCGAACCGATATAGGAACTGACACGGGATCTATACCGACATCAGATTCGACATTCGTACCAGCATAGGAACCGACACATACCATTACACATTCACCCATCGATTGTTGTTAGTAATGAAATTTAAGGTAAATAATGAATAATTGATTATCCCTTAAACTTATGTATACTTGTCAATAATTTAGACATTAACATGAATATATATATATATATATATATATATATATTATACTAAATGACGATTTTTTTATTGATGATGTGTCTTTCTCTTCTTGATTCTAGGCTGAGTTGGCAGCTCCTCATTTTTTCCTTTTTTTTCCTATGATTTTATTTACCTGAAATTCAATTATCATTGTGCATTAATTAGAATATGAAGGGATTCTCAATTTTGCCTTAATTAGAATAGAAAAGGATATTACGGTCTTAATTGTGACTTTAATACACATTATACTACAAACAATTTAACCTCATTTACTGACCACTCTCTAACCTTCCATTCAAGCTTTAAATCAAAGAATTGAAAACCACATGTATTTCAATTCTTAGTAATCTCTTAACCGCTTCCAATTTTTATCAATCAATGGCGCTTCCTATTCATCTCTCGCCAGTCACTGTCGGCCTCCGTCTCGATCAGGTACACTTTTGTCTAAAATTTGGATAAATGTTCATCTTCTCCTCCATCTACCAATAATCTTTTAATCTGAATTTTCTTCCACGACATCATTCACTATCTTTCAATTATATATCTTCTAGATCGTAATTAACTATTTTCATTTTTGTAGACAAAATTAAAATTCTACCCTACGATCGAGGCATCCATAGAGTTTTCTTTGCTCTGATGCCACCCTATGTGCTTATTCCTATCTCGCCTTTTTAGATATTAATTAGGGTTCCACTTTGAAGTGTAAACGTGATTTTCAATTTTTTGCAGATGAGACCTTTGGCGACCCTTATTACACTCTCTTTTTTGGGTGCTTCTTTCATCTCACCACCGAAAATACTCTCCGCAAGGTACAACACACACATACATCGATCCTTTATGAAGAAAAATTAACTTATTATGGATTAATATAAATAAATCGTAAATATATTTTCTGTTGAATGCTTTTAAAAAGTCATTTAAGCTTGAAGTTCTTCCTTATTATCCTTTTTTAATTATGTTTGCATCACACTTGATGGATAATTATAAAATACAAAAAGTAATAAATATGATAGTAACTTAATGCTCTGTTCATACCTCGAAAAAGGATAATTATATTTTTATTTTTGCTAATATAGTTCTCTGTTTCATATGTATGTTGAGAGTGGAATTTCACACATTTTATGTGTGCACATTACACCATTTTATTTAGAAAAGTTATTGGTTTTGCATGGAATTGTGTACATTTGAGTATTTACACGATTTTAATAATATTAAGGTGTTTTGTTGAGTTTTGAAGGGTAAAATAGGATCAAAAGTTCAAAGTTGGAATGAAGAGTGAAAGTGTAAAAGAATGCTGAAAAACGCACGTTCACATTGCATAATTTTTTTGTACTCTTTTGGAATTCAAAACTGGTGATGTGATATATGGTCGGAAAGTCACGGAAGAGAGGATCGTTTTGGCACAAAAATCACTCAAATCAAAGTTTTACGAGGAAGTTATGCTCAAAGTCGTGGGGTCGCGCAGCTGCCGACGGGAATTTCCAAAAATTAGCCCATATTTCCTATTTCTTGGAACACAATTAATTTCCTTATCTCATACCCTTCTCATACCTATATATATTTCACATCATTATTCATAAGAGACACCACCCCCCACAAGGGGATCACCCCACATCCATCATCTACCATCATCCATATCCATCCCATCATCCATCCACACCGAAGGAGATTCAAGGGTTATTCAAGAGGAAGATTAGTCAATCGAAGAGACGAAGAAGGAAAGCAGAATAAGACCGACACTAGGGTTTTTCTATTCCTTTCTTTTATTTTTGTTTGTCAAGATTTCTGGTATGAATTTGATAGCCACGGGAGTTGCTTGTAACCCCATGGGCTAATTTTATTTACAGTTTTAATGTTTGAAGGATAGACATAATTGATTTGATGAACTAGTGATCGGTGTCATTTTCACCTAGATTTTAGTGTCTTTTATTATGTATTATTGTGTGTTTTATTTATTTTGTATCTCATTTGGTGGTGTTATATGAAAATATGGAGATGTGTGCTTTGAATTGATAAATGTGTAAAAATAAGGTTAAATGTGTTTTAAAACAGGTGAAAATGAAGCAAAAACAAAAACAAGCAAGAAACAGGCTGAAAACAACCCAACTCGAGTTACAAGGTCCAACTCGACTTGCAACTCAAGTCGAGTTGTGACTCGAGTGAAGTCAGAATGCATCCAGTAGCTCAACTCGAGTTGCAAGGTCCAACTCGACTTGCAACTCGAGTCGAGTTGAGCGCCGAAAAAAGTTCAATTTCTGATGGAGCCAACACGACTAGACAGGAGAGAGCTCGAGTTGACCAACTTAAGTCGAGCTGGGGTCAGTCCATGTCGAGCAACAAGTCAAACAGGGCAAAGCAGCAACCAAAAATCGTCCAGAGAGCCAACTCAAGTTGCAAAGACCCAACTCGACTTGCAACTCGAGTCGAGTTGTGCTTAAAAAATTAAAAAATTCAGGAAGCTTCTAGAAGGTTCCAAGGTGTATAAATACATGTTTTAATCACAAAATACGGGAGGAATCATTTTGGGTCAGTTTCCACACACATCAGACACCTAAATCACACACATTCATCTCCATCACTTCCATCCTTCACTTCATCCATCTAATCCACTTGATCTTCTCAAATCTATCCATAAATCCATCCATCCACCAATCTAAGAAGAGGAATTCATCATTGGTTGAAGATTTTAGCATGATCAAGGAGGAAGAAGTTCACCATCAAAAGGGAGCCAACTTACCTTTATTTTGTTATTTTCTTCATTATTTGGCTCAATTGGAGCAAGCCTTGGATTATGTTGAATTTGTAATGATATGTAGTGGCTAGTCCTCATGTGAGACTAGCAATATGATTGGTTAGGGATTATATAGATTTTGCACACCACATGTTTGATGAAATGATTGTTATGAATATTTTCTATCATGAATTCTTATTCTCATTTTATGTATGATTTGTGTGATTAAATTCTCTATTCATAGTGTTAGGATGGTCATTCCAATATTATGCTTAGTGGTTTAACTGAATCATTGATTGCATGAGATGAATTAGTTAGTGTGAGGAGAGGTAAACCATACCTTCAATTGCTTAGAACCTCATGATAGGATATTAGTGATGAACTATTGAGGGGAACCAAACTTATGATCATAGTTCCTTCATGGGAATTGAGAGTAAGAACAATCCTATGAGATTTAAACTTGTAAAAGAGTTGAGAACCTAATTGCCTTGGCCATAGGGATTAGGGGTAAATATGTGATTGCACTTAATATCATAACATGAAAACCATCAATGCATGTGTGTGTGTGAGTCTATACATACCTTTTTCATGAATGTTGATTGCCATACATACTTTTTAGATTGCTCAGCTTCATCCATCTTCCATCACATATGTAAATGTTCTATCTTTACTTGCTTTATTAGTTCATTTTTAGTGTTAATCAAACATCCTCTTTATTGATTAGTCCTAATAGAGTGAAACATCTTTCAAATACGGCTACCCACTTTCGCCCTTAGGTTCGATATTTCTAAATTTTGCACTTGGTCACTACGGTCTACTACACGATAGAGTACACTTGCTCTTATCAATTGATACCAAAATTGAAACCAAGTTCAACTAGACTGATTTTTGTGAATTCATGTGGATTATTATTTTGGTTTATTTGATTCATTTTGAGACTTTGCAATCATGCTTCATAACGTCTTCATAGTAAATTCATGACATCTGCTATAATGCTTGATTGATTATGTTAGCTTGTATGCGTTCATGAATTGAATTGTCTATCCCTTGGGAATTAAGGTAGTTACGTAATAAACATGTTAATTCTAAGAACTAGTAAATCAGATACTTGAACTGTTTAGTGGAACAATGTAATTAGACATTCAAGTAGAAAGTAAATAGAGTCTTGTAGTAGTTTCAGAAAATATTTTGTTAGTCAAACTTGCCATCTGGAGGTATTGTTGTCTGTGTTGATTAATATCTAGGAAGGGAGCTTGGTAATATTCACGCACCTTAGGATTTAAACCAAATCACACTGTTAACTTTGAATCGGATCATATCCGGTGGGAAAACAGGGTTATGTGGTGTATTTTCATAGAAGTTGCATGAATAAACAATTGGAAGTCTAGGATTCTGAAGTAGTTGGTCTATACCTGATATTTTTGAACTGTTGATTATCTCTTGAAACACCTGTGATTGAGTGTGGCTTTTATTTATATATTTTATTTGCTATTTATTTTTCTGCAATATTAGTTATTAATTTCCAAATCATAAAGGTTATTACGTCTTAATTATTAGTGGTGATAATTATTTAGTGTGTATCCTATTTAACTCTAATCTCGTGGATTGGATATTTTATTTCTTGGTCAATCGTTGCACACAACGGTAGAGTATTCTTGCTCTATAAACACGTAAACAAAATTACGAACAAGTTAATGGCGCCGTTGCCGGGGATTAGACTGTTTAAATAGGATATCCCTAAATTATTTGTTATCACTCTTAGTTAGGACTTTTTACTGCTTTTATTTTTATTTTTTTGTTATAGTATATTCTGACTATAAATTATTTTTGAGGTACATGAGATGGACGAAATATTAAAACGCTATAGAAGTCAGAATGTTATGGATCTTTCTCCATGCATAGACGAAATATTGAAACGCTATGAAACTCAGAATGCTATGGTTCCTTCTCGATATTACATGCATGAGAGGAATTATGGTTATGATTCTCTAGTGAATCAAAGTCCTTCTCAATACTATAGTCAAGTCAGATATGAAGATGAATGGTCTTGTGCTTATAATGAAAATTCATATCAACCTTATCAAGAGAACACCTATTCTGGATCGATCGGAGTTTCCCAAGGATTACAAGAAGCGTTTGATATTTCCATTAAGAAGCATGAAGAAACCATGGAAAGGTTGGAAGCTCTAGAAAGAAAGAGGAAAGTTGCATCGCAGGAGTTTCATGAAAGAACAAGAGAGATAAACAATCTTCTTACGAACATCACTTCAAGTTCAAATGCTCAACTTCAACGAGAGGAAAGAATGGATGGAGAGGAGTTTGAGGAAGATATTGTTGTTCCATTGTGCCCTAGAATGCAGTTTGAAGGTCCAATGTTGTCGCTTGAGGAAGAAGAAGTCGAAGAGAAATCCACTAGATTAAGTTAAGTGGCTCCACTCGAATTGAGCTATCAACTGGAGATAATTTTTGAGGCAAAAGAAGAGATTGATGATGAATTTGAGGATGTTGAGGAAGAAAATAAAGAAGAAGAGCAAAGTCATGAAGCAACCGAAGAGGACTTGAAGAATGAAATGAGCATATCTAAACCTTTAAACTCTTTAAGTTGCATTGAATTTGATGATATTGTTTCTGTTGACTTTGTTTTACCTAAAGATTCCTCATATATTTTTAGGGATAAAAAGGAGTTAGAAAAGAAGTTGGGAATTTTCGTCGGAAGAAGGAATAAGTGGTGGAGTAGAATGAAGAGGTTGATGAAATTTGATCTTAATATGGTTGGCAAGATCAAGATAAATTTTAAGAATGCCAACGAGGCCATCCCTTGCCATAAGTATTGGATTGATGAAGAAGCACATCGATTAGAATACGATGGCCAGGATGAAAGATATCTATGGCCATTTCGATGAGCGTGAGGTATTCCGTCGTGACTCTCCGACATTAAACATGAGCGCCTGTTGGAGGCTGTCCCTCCTATTTTTATTGCTTTCATGTGTTTGTGTGGTGTAGAAATTTTATCAGGTCCTGCTCAACTACAGTATATACTTCTTTGTAAATTTAGCCTCTCACCTTGTTTGATCTAAGTTTGGGGATTACGCACATACCATGTCATGCTGCACTGAAGTAAAATTTTTTGCATTATTTTATTTTGTCTTATTTGCTTGGAGGGTCGATTTTTTGTGATTAGTTGATGTTTTTGATTTATTCATGAATGTTGATTTTACAATTTTTTGCGACTTTCCAAGTGTTTTGTTAGTATTTATTTGATGTGTGTTGATCCTAGTGTCGGTCTAGTTGATTTTTGGTTCTCTATGATGATTTTCTGATTTTTCTTAACACTTGATGGTATTATATGTGTGATTGTGTTTGAAAAGCGATTTGATGTTGTGCTTTGATATTGAGATGCTTGAAGTTTAATTATATGCATGGAAGATTAGCTATGTAGCATTATTAAGATTGCTCATTCATTCCTATAGCCATGTGAGATTTGAGCCTTTTGAAATCATGGCAAGTTGCATGATTCAGTTTATTCTTGTGAGTCTCGTTCATACACACGTATTCTAGAACTTGGCTTTATATCTTACTTGAAGCTACGTGTTTGATTATACAATAGGAAATGATCTTAGGCCACCTTTATTATTTATTAGTCATAGCCAAATATTATCCTACCTAATGAAATTGTTCATAGTCAACCCTTTTGAGCCTAAAAGCCTTATTTATTGGAAGCCTATGTGATTAGCTAATTGATTCTTTACTAGCCTTTAAAAAATTCCTACTTAGTAGAGAGTTGAAGGAGCCAATTTGATGTTTTTATTGAAGAATATAAGGAGACGTAATTTGGAAGTGATGAAAATTATAGAAGAGAATAGTTAAATTATTGCATAAAAGAGTAGTGTCTGAAACTAGTACCCCATGAAAAATGGTAGTGCCTGAAACTGGTACCCTTGTTTGAAAAAATTTAGAGAGAAAAAAAGAAGATTCAAGTAAGGAAGTTGAGCTTGAAAGTGAAGGAGGAGTTAAGTTTCAAGAGGCATTGAAGAGCATTGAAGGAGAAAGAAGAAAGTTAAGCTGTTTGATGAAAAGCTAAGTCTTCTTTGATTCTGTACTAGTGAATGAGTCACTTTATCCATATGTTTTCTACCTTTACCAAGGAGTCAATATTACAATTTGTGCAAGACCTTTGTGATCCTATTGTCGAAGTAATCCCTTTAGTCAAGAGTTGAGATGATTGCCAAGCATATGGTTACACGTGTATTTAAATTGATTTGGAGTGTAAACACCTTACCTAAAGTGTATATCTCACACTTGAGTGATGAGCGTAAATACTACCCTTGAGAATGGGTTGATGAGCATTCCGAATAAGTGAAGTAGTTGATTTGAATTGTATGTTCTTAGATGGATGGTTATCTTAGTATTTAAAGTATGATTTTCGAATTGTTATATTGTCTTGGATGTGTTAAGCTGTGAAATTTCCTCTCAATTACTCTATTGGTTTCCTATGTCGTTGCCTCGGGACGAGTGAACTTGGTTTCAATTTTGGTTAAATTGATTAGAACAAGTGTACTCTATCGCGTATTCGACCGTAGTGATCAAGTACAAAATTTATATAATATCAAACCCAAGGGCGAAAGTGTGTATCCGTATTTTGAGAGATGTTTGACTCTAGTAGGACTAATCAATTAAAGAGGGAGTTGCTTAACACTAAAAACTAACAGCTAGGAAAGCAATTAAAGATAGAAAATGTACATATGGGATGGAATATGGATGAAGGTGAGCAATCTAAGAAGTATGCAAGGCAAGCAACATCATGAAAAGGCTTATGTAGACTCACACACATACATGCATTGATTATTATCATGTTATGATATTAAGGGCACTCAACGAGTGTCTCCAATTCTCACAATTCCTATAGGTACTTACGGATATTAATATACTGGTATAGAAATATTATCACGAAGAATTTTCTCTAGTAGGTAGGGACGTTTTCCTAGTGTTCTCTTTCTAAAGTCAAAGGCTTGGGTCCCCTCATCATTTCAAACACTTTCACAAGTAATTATCAATAATGTCCTATCATGAGATTCTAAGCACATGAAGGTTATGGCCACACTCCCCACATACTAATATAGTCACCTTATGCAATCAATAATTCAATTAAACTACTAAGCATAATATTGGAATGATCATCCTAACACTATGAATAAGGAATTTAATCACACAAATTATACATAAATGAGAATAAGCATTCATGATAGAAAATATTCATAACAATCATTTAATCAAACATGTGGTGTGCAAAATCTACATAATCCCTAACCAATCATATTGCTAGCCTCACATGAGGACTAGCCACTACAAATCATAATAAAATCAATATAATCCATGGCATGCTCCATTTGAGCCAAATAATGAAGAAAATAACAAAATAAAGGTAAGTTGGCTCCCCTTTGATGGTGAACTTCCTCCTCCTTGATCATGCTAAAATCTTCAACTAATGATGAATTCTCCTTCTTAGATTGGTGGATTGATGGAATGGTGGATGGATTTAAGGAGATCAAGTGGATTGGATGGATGAAAGGTATGGAGATGGATGGAATGGAGTTAGTGTGTGAAAATATGGTGTAAAATGTGTGTGGAACTGATCCAAAATGATTCCTCCTATAATTTGTGACCAAAACATGTATTTATACCCCCTGGAAGCTTCTAGAACACGTCCACATAAAAAAAATTGACTTTTGCACGGACACGGCTCATGTGCTGCACACAGCCATGGGGTGGGCATGTAGGTGTTTCAGATACTCGCGCACGACCTTGGCTTACAGGGGCGTGTTCGGTACACTGGTCGTGTGCGTACACACTGGTTGTATAGGTGCAGCATGTCCATCGCAGTCTCACCGTTTCGCACATAACTTTCTCGTTTGGACTCTAATTCAAGTGATTCTTGCGCTCACGCGATCCTCTCTTTCATGGCTTTCCAACGATGTATAACACGTCTAGTTTTGAGCTCTACATGAAAACATAAAAATTATGCAAGTTGGATATGCATTTTTTAATATTTTATTTTGGCTCGTTCTCCCTCGTTTCAACTCCAAATTGAGCTCCGTTTTTTCCCACATCTTCTTTATCGTGTCTAGAATCCATTTTCACCTAAAAATCATACAAATTACACCAAAGTACCAATTCTCTAAATATTCACAAATATAGCACAATTTAAGGCTCTTAATCATGAAAATCACACATTTATCATTTCAAAGCACACATCTCCATATCTTCATATAACACCACTAAATGATATACGAAATGAATAAAACACACAAAAATACATAATAAAGAGACACTAAAATTTAGGTGAAAATGACACCGATCAACGAGCAACAGGTAAGTTTAGGGGTTTATTGAGAGTGGAATTTTACGCTTTTTATGTGTGCACATTACACCGTTTTGCTTAGAAAAGTTATTGATTTTGCATGGAATTGTGTACATTTGAGTATTTACACGATTTTGATGCTGCTAAGGTATTTTGTTGAGTTTTGAAGGGTAAAACTGGATCAAATATTCAAAGTTGGAATGAAGAGTTAAAGTGTAAAAGAATGCTGAAAAACACACGTTCATATTGCGTAATTTTTCTAAATTCTTTTAGAATTTAAAACTGGTGATATGCTACATGGTTGGAAAACCACAGAAGAGATGATCGTTTTGGCGCAAAAATCACTCAAATCGGAGTTTTACGAGGAAGTTATGCTCAAAATCGTGAGGTCACGCAGTTGCCGATGGGAATTTTCGAAAATTAACCCATATTTCCTATTTATTGGAATACAATTAATTTTCTTATCTCATTTCCTTCTCATACCTATATATATTTCACATCATTATTCATAAGAGACACCACCCTCCACAAAGGGATCACCCCCCATCCATCATCTACCATCATCCATATCCATCCAATCATCCATCAATACCGAAGGAGATTCAAGGGTTATTCAAGAGGGAGATCAGTCAATCGGAGAGACGAAGAAGGAAAGCGGAATAACACCGACACTAGGGTTTTTCTATTACTTTCTTTTATTTTCATTTGTCAAGACTTCTGGTATGAATTTGATAGCCACGGGAGTTGCTTGTAACCCCATGTGCTAATTTTATTTACAGTTTCAAGGTTTGAAGGATAGACATAATTGATTTGATGAACTAGACTGATTTTTGTGAATTCATGTGGATTATTATTTTGGTTTATTTGATTCGTTTGAGACTTTGCAATCATGCTTCGTAACGTCTTCATAGTAAATTCATGACATCCGCTATAATGTTTGATTGATAATGTTAGCTTGTGTGCGTTCATGAATTGAATTGTCTATCTGTTGGGAATTAAGGTAGTTCCGTAATAAACACGTTAATTCTAAGAACTAGTAAATCAGATACTTGAACTGTTTAGTGGAACAATGTAATTAGACATTCAAGTAGAAAGTGAATAGAGCCTTGTAGTACTTTCAGAAAATATCTTGTTAGTCAAACTTGCCATCCGGAGGTATTGTTGTTTGCATTGATTAGTATCTAGGAAGGGGGCTTGGTATTATTGACGCACCTTAGGATTTAAACCAGATCATACTGTTAGCTTTGAATCGGATCATATCCGGTGGGAAAACAGGGTTATGTGGTGTATTTTCATAGAAGTTGCAAGAATAAACAATTGGAAGTCCGGGAATCCGAAGTAGTTGGTCTATACCTGATACCTTAGAACTGTTAATTATCTCTTGAAACACCTGTGGTTGAGTGTGGCTTTTATTTATTTATTTTATTTGTTATTTATTTTTCTGCAATATTAGTTATTAATTTCCAAATCATAACGGTTATTACATCTTAATTATTAGTGGTGATAATTATTTAGTGTGTATCTTATTTAACTCTAATCTCATGGATTCGATATCTTATTTCTTGGTCACTCGTTGTACACAACGGTAGAGTATTCTTGCTCTATAAACACGTAAGTAAAATTACGAACAAGTTAAAGGCGCCGTTGTTGGGGATTAGACGGTTTAAATAGGATATCCCTAAATTATTTGTTATCACTCTTAGTTAGGATTTTTTACTGCTTTTATTTTTATTTTTTTATTTTAGTATATTCTGACTATAAATTATTTTTCAGGTACATGAGATGGACGAAATATTAAAACACTATGGAAGTTAAAATATTATGGATCATTCTCCATGCATAGACGAAATATTGAAATGCTATGAAACTCAGAATGCTATGGTTCCTTCTCGATATTACATGGATAAGAGGAATCATGGTTATGATTCTCTAGTGAATCAAAGTCCTTCTCAGTACTACAATCAAGTCAGATATGAAGATGAATGGTCTTGTGCTTATAATGAAAATTCATATCAACCTCATCAAGAGAACACCTATTCTGGATCGATCGGAGTTTTCCAAGGATTACAAGACGCGTTTGATATCTCCATTAAGAAGCATGAATAAACCATGGAAAGGTTGGAAACTCTAGAAAGAAAGATGAAAGTTCAATCGCAGGAGAGGAAAGTTGCATCGCAGGAGTTTCATGAAAGAACGAGAGAGATAAACAATCTTCTTACGAACATCGCTTCAAGTTCAAATGCTCAACTTCAACAAGAGAAAAGAATGGATTGTTCCATTGTGCCCTGGAATGCAGTTTGAAGGTCCTATGTTATCGTTTAAGGAAGAAGAAGTCGAAGAGGAATCCACTAGATTAAGTCAAGTGGCTCCACTCGAATTGAGCTATCAACTGGAGATAATTTTCGAGGCAAAAGAAGAGACTGATGAAGAATTTGAGGATGTTGAAGAAGAAAAGAAAGAAGAAGAGCAAAGTCATGAAGCAACCGAAGAGGACTAGAAGAATGAAATGAGCATTTCTAAACCTTTAAACTCTTTAAGTTGCATTGAATTTGATGATATTATTTTTGTTGACTTTATTTTACCTAATGATTCTTCACATATTTTTAGGGATAAATAGGAGTTAGAAGAGAAGTTGGGAATTTTCGTCGGAAGAAGGAATAAGTGGTGGAGTAGAATGAAGAGGTTGATGAAATTTGATCTTAATATGGTTGGCAAGGTCAAGATAAATTTTAAGAATGCCAACGAGGTCATCCCTTGCCATAAGTATTTGATTGATGAAGAAGCACATCGAGTAGAATACGATGGCAAGGATGAAAGATATCCATGGCTATTCCGATGAGCCTGAGGTATTTCGTCGTGACTATCCGACGTTAAACATGAGCGTCTGTTAGGAGCTGTCCCTCCTATTTTTATTGCTTTCATGTGTTTGTGTGGTGTAGGAATTTTATTAGGTGTTGCTCGACTACAGTATATACTTCTTTGTAAACTTAGCCTCTCACCTTGTTTGATCTAAGTTTGGGGGGTTACGTACATACCTTATCTTGCTACACTGAAGAAAATTTTTTGAATTGATTCATTTTGTTTTGTTTGCTTGGAGGGTCGATTTTTTGCGATTAGTAGATGTTTTTGATTTATTCATGAATGTTGATTTTTTGCGACTTTCCAGGTGTTTTGTTAGTGTTTATTTGCTGTGTGTTGATCCTAGTGTCGGTCTAGTTGATTTTTGTTTCTCTATGATGATTTTCTAATTTTTCTTAACACTTGATGGTATTATATGTGTGATTATGTTTGAGAAGAAATTTGATATTGTGCTTTGATATTGAGATGCTAGAAGTTTAATTATATGCATGGAAGATTAGCTATGTAGCTTTATTATGATTGCTCGTTCATTCCTATAGTCATGTGAAATTTGAGTCTTTTGAAATCATGACAAGTTGCATGATTCAGTTTATTCTTGTGAGTGTCGTTCATACATACGTATTCTAGAACTTGGCTTTATATCTTGCTTGAAGCTACGTGTTTGATTAGAAAACAGGAAATGATCTTAGGCCATCTTTGTTATATATTAGTCATAGCTTAGTTATTATCCTACTTAATGAAATTGTCCATAGTCAACCCTTTTGAGCCTAAAAGCCTTATTTATTAGAAACCTGTGTGATTAGCTAATTGATTCTTTTACTAGCCTTTAAAAAATTTCTACCTAGTAGAGAGTTGAAGGAGTCAATTAGGTGTTTTTGATAAAGAATATAAGGAGACGTAATTTGGAAGTGATAAAAATTATAAAAGAGAATGGTTAAATTATTACATAAAGGGGTAGTACCTTAAACTAGTACCCCATGAAAAAGGGTAGTACCTGAAACTGGTACCTTTGTTTGAAAAAATTTAGAGAGAAAAAAAAAAGATTCAAGTAAGGAAGTTGAGCTAGTGAAGGAGGAGTCAAGTTTCAAGAGGCAATGAAAAGCATTGAAGGAGAAAGAAGAAAGTTAAGATGTTGGATGAAAAGCTAAGTCTTCTTTGATTCTCTACTAATGAATGAGTCACTTTATCCATATGTTTCCTACCTTTACCAAAGAGCCAACATTACAATCTTGTGCAAGACCTTTGTGATCCTATTGTCGAAGTAATCCCTTAAGTCAAGAGTTGAGATGATTGCCAAGCTTATGGTTACACGTGTATTTGAATTGACTTGGAGTGTAAACACCTTGCCTAAAGTGTATATCTCACACTTGAGTGATGAGCGTAAATACTACCTGTGAGAATGGGTTGATGAGCATTCCGAATAAGTGAAGTAGTTGATTTGAATTGTATGTTCTTAGATGGATGGTTATTTTAGTATTTGAAGTATGATTTTTTAATTGTTATATTGTCTTGGATGTGTTAAGCTGTTAAATTTTCTCTCAATTACTTTATTGGTTTCCTATGTCGTTGCCTCGGGACGAGCAACAGGTAAGTTTGGGAGTTTGTTGAGAGTGGAATTTCACGCATTTAATGTGTGCACATTACACCGTTTTGGTTAGGAAAGTTATTGGTTTTGCATGAAATTGTATACATTTGAGTATTTACACGATTTTGATGCTACTAAGGTGTTTTGTTGAGTTTTGAAGGGTAAAACAGGATCAGAAGTTCAAAGTTGGAATGAAGAGTGAAAGTGTAAAAGAATGTTGAAAAATACACGTTCAAATTATGTAAATTTTCTGTATTCTTTTGGAATTCAAAACTGGTGATGTGATAAATGGTTAGAAAAACACGGAAGAGAGGATCGTTTTGGCGCAAAATCATTCAAATTGGAGTTTGTACGAGGAAGTTATGCTCAAAATCATGGGGTCGCGCAGCTGCCGACGGGAATTTTCGAATATTAGCCCATATTTCCTATTTCTTGGAGCACAATTAATTTCCTTATCTCATTCCCTTCTCATACCTATATATATTTTACATCATTATTCATAAGAGACACCACCCTCCACAAGGGGATCACCCCCATACATCATCTATCATCATCCATATCCATCCCATCATCCATCCACACCGAAGGAGATTCAAGGGTTATTCAAGAGGGAGATCAGTCAATCAGAGAGATGAAGAAGGAAAACGGAATAACACCGACACTAGAGTTTTTCTATTCCTTTCTTTTATTTTCGTTTGTCAAGCCTTCTGGTATGAATTTGATAGCCACGGGAGTTGCTTGTAACCCCATGGGCTAATTTTATTTACAGTTTTAAGGTTTGAAGGATAGACATAATTGATTTGATGAACTAGACTGATTTTTGTGAATTCATGTGGATTATTATTTTGGTTTATTTGATTCGTTTTGAGACTTTGCAATCATGCTTCATAACTTCTTTATAGTAAATTCATGACATCCGCTATAATGCTTGATTGATTATGTTAGCTTGTGTGCGTTCATGAATTGAATTGTCTATCTGTTGGGAATTAAGGTAGTTCCATAATAAACACATTAATTCTAAAAACTAGTAAATTAGATACTTGAACTGATTAGTGGAACAATGAAATTAGACATTCAAGTAAAAAGTGAATAGAGCCTTGTAGTACTTTCAAAAATATCCTGTTAGTCAAACTTGCCATCCGGAGGTATTGTTGTTTGCGTTGATTAGTATCCAGGAAGGTACTTGGTAATATTCACGCACATTAGGATTTAAACCAGATCATATTGTTAGCTTTGAATCTGATCATATCCGGTGGAAAAATAGGGTTATGTGGTGTATTTTTATAAAATCTGCATGAATGAATAATTGAAAGTCTAGGAATTCAAATTAATTAGTTTATACCGGATTACCTTACAACTGTTGATCGTTTCTTGAATTAATCTTAAATCTTTCTTCTGTGATTTATTTTAATAGTTATTTAATTTTCTTTTCTTTAGATAATAATTAAATTCACAACTCCCGGATATCGACAACTTGATTCTGATTAATTTAGTAATTTTAGGAAATAAATAATTAGCTGCCTTTTGGGTTCGATAATTTAACTTAGTTGCTAGCAGCTATGATTGACATCCTTCACACTTGGGGATTTAATTGGAGTGCGTAAAAATGCCTATCAATGTACGCCGTGTGTAGCTTACAAAACGCTTATTATTGGTTGTTTTAAATGTATAAAATATCAGGATTGAACCATCTGGATAGAAGTTCCCTCTCCGTCTTATCTCTCTTTCACACATTTAGGCATCTTTGTCTTATCTCTCTTTCACACATTTAGATAAGACAAAGAAGGCATGGGTGTGGAGATATCACTTGGAAGTGATCCAGGTACCTTCTATGATAACCTGCTAGAAGGATTAAGTGGAATTACTGAGATAGAGCCTTTTGATTTCTCACAATATCTTCTTTTCAATTGTGAGATTAATTTTTGTATGTTTTGCTACTAAGAGTATCTGTCGCAAAAAATTGCTGGAGAGATCAAGTCATTCTCAACAGATGGATGGGTTGCACCTAAACTTTCTAAGAGATTGGACAAGTTCATGCTTTACATAATGACAGCAAGGAAGAAGGCTTTGGCTGTGAAGGAATTACTGATGTTGTTATGGATGAATTAAATAAAGCAAAAGGGGGGGTTTACAACTTTTATTAATTCAATGTCATAATATTTAATAAATGATCATCTTTTTTGAAAAAAATTACACATCGTTTAAAACGCTTCATGTTTACTATTCCACGTTATTTAAAAAAATTTGTATTTTTTAACCAAATTTGTTGATTTTAGAGGATATTATAGTATTTTTAGATAATAAAAAAGTATAAAGTAATGATATGTGTACGAAAAAATCAAAATTTATGCTTGACCTGCAAATACATAAAAGACTCAGAATCAACAATTCACCATCTACTGCACTCACTTCACTAACAAATCAGCAAAATGGAACATCTCATCAAGAAATTTTGAAGTATAACAATTGGCAAGGTGATGAGTGTGTAAATTCACAAGTTTGGCATCATGTTTTGTGCTAGTTTTGGAGAGTTTTGAGGTGGAAATAGGTGGAAAACCTATATATATTGTGAATTAGCATGAATCAGGTGTTAGTGGAGCTATTTAAGTAATTTTCATAGCAAAATCGGAGTGGAAGTGCCAAGAATCAAAGAGACGAAGTCGAGACCACGCGAACCGCCAAGGAGAGAGGTGGGTTCGACCTGTTGGAGGAGGGTTCGACCTCTCTAGCAGGTCGAACCAGCGTTGAAAGAGTGCAGGAGAGGGGTTCGACCACGACTCGAGGGGTTCGACCTGTCTATCAGGTCAAACCATGGTCGAACCAGTTCACGAGAAAGTTGATTCGACCACGACATTTGTGGTTCGACCAAGACTCGAGGGGTTCGACCTGTACAAGAAGTCGAACCAAGTGCAGAAATTATCCAGTAAGTGGGTTCGACCTGTGTTTCGACCTGCAGCCAGTGGTTCGACTTGTTTGTTGAGATCGAACCGTCATGCGAAAACTTACCTTATCCGGATTTTCGAGGCCAAAACGCGTGGGATCACTTGAAAAGCCCATTCCAAGCCCTAGAGACGTGATTACAAGTATAAAAGGAGGCTCATGCAGTCAAGGAAGACATCACCAAGGACACAATAATCACCAAGAACACAATACAAGAGAGCTTTTAGAGTGTTTTAGAGAGCCTAAGATCGTGAAGCACAAGAGGAGACTAGGAGGAGCTGTGACAGAGGTTCCGTTGGAGATTCAAGTAAGATTGGTCCATCTAACCATGATTGTTCCTAGATCAATCATGGGCTAGAGCCACTTCGGTAGTTCTAGGGTTATGAAGGTTTAATGAGTTGATTTGTATTTCGTGTGTGTACTCCGTACAACACTACTTGTGGTTTAGTTTATATAAGATTGTGCATTTTTAATCCATACTCATAGTTGTTTTGTGCATCAATAATCGTTGTGTAGAGTATGAATGCATAACATGGTTATTGATTGAGTGCGTTCACTAATGAGCAGGGTTTATTGTTATAATTCTAAGTGAAGGGATTCCGAGGTTTTATTAGAACCGTCTTATATGAATGTTTGTTAATTGAATTGAATTCGAGTTAACAAGTAGGATTAAGAGTATAACTTTATAGTACCTAAAAAGAGAGATCAAATCGGGTTAGAGTACTAAGTGCACGGGAAATAATTGATTATGATAGTACCTAGAAAGGGGGGTAAAGTATACATCTTGCTCTGAGGATACTCACACATGTCAAAAGCTTATCTATTTGTGTCTATAGAGTAGATTTGCATGGTCTAGCGATGCGTCCATAAACCACAAGGTAGAGTCGGACATCGACATACGAAAGTATGAATTAACGAATGAAACTGGATGGCCTGACGAACTACCTAACATCTTATTTGATCACAACAACTCTTCTCTTGTTCTTGTTATTGATTTGCTATTTTAATTGTTACTTAATTTAAAAACCAACAATTACAATTCTCAACATAGTCATAATTGCTAGAAAATAACTAAAGTAATATTTACCTGTCCCGTGAATTCGATATTTAACTTGATCACCTTCGAAACTACAATTGGTATCCTTCATACTTGGGGATTAAAATTGTGTGTTGAGAAAACACCCATCACAAGGCCTCATAGATAATAAAAGTTCCGCAATTTAGTTCCAAAGGAATTCTTCTATATACTCTTGATCCCATAAATTTATAAATAATAATAATAATAATAATAAACTTAGCAACAAATATTATGTTGAGACTAATTATGCAAAGAAAATATCTTTTGGGACTACATTTGCAATTTGACAAATTCTCTTATGAGATGCTACTTATGTGAGACAGTTTGTGAGACTTGTTAAAGTATGTCTATTATTTAGATAAAGTATGTTTGTTGGTCGTTGAAGTATGTTTTCAAAAGTATGCTGGATTATGCATTAAAGTATGATTTTAATGTATTATAATTTGATTTATTATTAACATACTTTAATAGCAAATAAACATACTTTATCTATACAATAAGTATACTTTAGTGATGGGTCGACCCATCTCACACCCGTCTTACAAATAACCCGTCTCACAAGAGATTTTCTCTTTCAATTTTATAAACTTATGAGATCAATTATGCAAGCAAAAAATCATTTCCACTACAAAAATATATTTTTTTAGTAATCGAATTTACCAACAGAATTCAATTTGTTGGTAATTACCAATGGATTAGCATAAAAAATGACATTTTGTTTTAGCAACGGAATGTCAACGGATTTATTCTCTATTTTAGCAACGGAATTCAATCCGTTGGTAATTACCAACGGATTACCAAGGAAATCATTATATAAATTACCAACGGAATTATTAGCAATAGATTACTAACGGAATTATTTACCAATGTAATTGATTTTTCGTTGCTAAAAATTTACCAACCACCACTTTACCAATGAAATTTTACCAACAGATTACGTTGCTAATCTATTGGTAACCCAATTTAACAATGGAAATAAGGTTTTTACCAACGGAATATTCCGTTGGTAAAAAATAGTTTTTTTATAGTGTTGAGATTAAAAGAGAAAGTATCGAAACATTTTTACAGAGTATGTGTGTTTAGAACCAAAACATTTCATTCCTCCACCCCGTTCATAACATATACATTCAAACTTGCACAATTTGTTAGCTATTTCTTAGTATAATTTCTGTTAGTTTTTAATATAAATTTGAATATAAAAAAATTATTAAAAAATATATGTACATTATTGAATAAAACAAATTAAGTTAGAGGATAACAATTCTTAATGATAATTTTTTAGAACAAATCTCAGTCACCCATTAAAATAATTAAATAATTATAATTATGACCTTTTCAAATTAGAAAATAAGATATTATTTATTAAAACTTTAATAATATTAAATATATTATTTGAAATATATAAAAGCAGAATAAATCCAATCCTGATCATCTATTTCTAAAACAAATCTCAGTCACCCATTAAAATAATTAAATAATTATAATTTTGACCTTTTCAAATTAGGAAATAAGATATTATTTATTAAAACTTTAATTAATAATATTAAATATATTATTTGAAATATATAAAGTAGAATAAATCAAATCCTGACCATCTATTTCTAAAACAAATCTCAGTCACTCATTAAAATAATTAAATAATTATAACCTCTTCAAATTAGGAAATAAGATATTATTTATTAAAACTTTAATACACCGAGAGTGATTCCCTACGAAGGTCAAAGACTTCAGAGTTGTCTGAATAGTTCTTCGAATTCTTCAACGAGAATCAACTCAAGAACGGAATACATCTGGGATTCAGGTTCTAAATAGTCCGGATTAAACGTTCTACAGTCAAGTTCTTCGATGAACGGCCTATAATCTGGGATTCCGGTGCTAAACCGTCCGGATTTAATCGTTCTTAAATCAAGTTCTTCAGTGAACGGCCTATAATTTGGGATTCAGGTGCTAAACCACTTGGATTTAAGCTTGCTTAAGTCAAAGTTCTTCCAAGAACGGCCTATAATCTGGAATCCATGTGTTAAACCTATCGGATTTAAGCGTTCTTAAGTCAAGCTCTTCAGTGAACGGCCTATAATCTAGGATTCAGGTGCTAAACCGCTCGAATTTAAGCCTGTTTAATTTAAAGTTCTTCGAAGAACGGCATATAATTTGGGATTAAGGTGCTAGACCGCCCGGATTTAAGCGTTCTTAACTCAAGTTCTTCAGTGAACTGCCTATAATCTAGGATTTAAGTGCTAAACCGCTCGCATTTAAGCCTTCTTAAGTCAAAGTTCTTTCAATAACGACCTATAATTTGGGATTCAGGTGCTAATCTCAGCCACCCATTAAAATAATTAAATAGTTATAATTATGACATTTTCAAATTAGTAAATAATTTAGTCAAAATTCTGACCATCTATTTCTCAAACAAATCTCAGCGATCATATATTTCTTAAACAAATCTCAGTGGTGAACGGCCTATGATCTGGAATTCAGGTGCTAAACCGTTCGGATTTAAGCATTCTTAAGTCAAGTTCTTCAGCGAACGGCCTATAATCTGGGATTTAGGTGTTAAACCGCTCGAATATAAGTCTGCTTAAGTCAAAGTTCTTCCAAGAACGGCCTATAATCTAAGATTCAGGTGCAAATCTCAGCCACCCTTTAAAATAATTAAATAATTATAATTATGACCTTTTCAAATTAGAAAAGAAGATATTATTTATTAAAACTTTAATAACATTAAATATATTATTTGAATATATTCAAAATTTTCAAATAAATCTAAGCCACCCATTAAAATAAATAAATCATTGTAATTATGACTTTTTCAAATTATGAAATAAGATATTATTAAAGCAGAATAAATCTAATCCTAACCATCTATTTCTTAAACAAATCTCAGTCACCCACTAAAATAATTAAATAATTATAATAATGAATTTAGGGTTAGGGTTTTAGGGTTTTAGGTTTTAGGGTTTTCTGTAATTATTTCAGTACAAAACACAAACATAAATAAAAATAATAATACGACAACAAAATTCAAACCACTCCAAACCGGATGAGAGAATCTCAAACAAATCTCAGTCACCCATTAAAATAATTAAATAATTATAATTATAACTGATCATCGCTATTTTCACCTAGATTTTGTGTCATTTTTGTGTGTGTTTTCGTCTTTTTGTTTCGTATTTTTGTATCTTTTTATATTGTATTTTGGGAAATTGATGATGATGATTTTCATGTCTTTGAATAGGTGATTATGAAGATAAATGATGATAAAAAGCATGAATAAAGGAGAAAGTTGAAGAAAATAGAAAATTGGCCAAAATACATAAAAACACGCTCGTGTTTTTATGTAGTGCCCGTGTTTTTCTGCAGGGACCAAATTTACAGAATGCTGAAATTTCGCATAAAAACACGGGCAGATGCAAGAAAACACGGGCGTATTTTCCTGCAAAAGTGTCAAAACTCAAGTGCGCTTTTCAGATTTTCCAAGGGGGTATAAATACCCCCAATATCACCATTTGAAGGCAGAAATCAAGGGTTTTGGGTTGCACCCAACCCATCTTCATCCATCCTCATCTTCATCCATCCTCCATCCCTCCATCTTCATCTTCATTTCATCCATCCATTCCTCTTGATTTTCTCACATCCAACCATCCATTCCACCAATCCACCAATCGAAGAAGGGAAGAACATCAAGAAGTGAAGATTTGAGCATGTTGAAGGAAGATAAGGCCAACTTCATAAAGGGAAGTCAATCAACCTTTGATTTGTTGTTTTCTTCATTATTTAGCTCAAATGGAGCAAGCCATAGATTTTATTATTTTTGTAATGAGTTGTAGTGGCTAGTCCTCATGTGAGGTTAGCAATATGATTGGTGAAGGATAATGTAGATTTTGCACACCACGTGTTCGAAGAAATGATTGTATGAATATTTTCTATCATGAATGCTAATTCTCATTTCGTGTATGATTGGTGTGGTTAAATTTTCTATTCATAGTATTAGGATGGCCATTCCAATATTGTGCTTAGTGATTTAATTGAATCGTTGATTGCACGAGATGACTTAGTTAGAGTGAGGGGAGGTAAGCCATACCCTTCTTGTGCTTAGAACCTCATGATAGGACATTAGTGATGAACTAGTGAGGGGAACCCAACTTATAATCATAGTACCTTCATGGGAATTGAGAGTAAGACACAATCCTAGGAAATTTAAACTTGTAAAAGAGTTGAGAACCTAATTGTCTTGGCCATAGGGATTAGGGGTACATAAGTGATTGCCCTTAATATCATAACATGATGACATTCAAAGCATGTGTGTGTGTGAATCTACATGAGCCTTTGCCATTATATTGCTTGCCTTACATACTTCTTAGATTGATCACCATCACCCATCATCCATCTCATTTGTACATGTTATATCCTTTAATTGCTTTCTTAGGTAGTTTGTAGTATTAATCACTCCCTCCTTTTATAGATTAGTCCTTCTAGAGTGAAACATCTTTCGAATACGGATACATCACTTTTTTCCTTGGGTTCGATATTATAAATTTTGCAGTTGGTCACCACGTCTACACACAACGATAGAGTACACTTACTCTTATCAATTTGTACCAAAATTGAGACTAAGTTCATGGCACCGTTGCCGGAGAGAAAGGCTTCGGTGTAACGTGTTTGAATTTGCTAGCTCTACTTAGGACATTTTTTTATTTTTGCTTATATATTTGCTTTGGAAAATCTTGGTCTAACTTGTTCTTCTTGATAGGTACACCAACCTTGATAGCAGAGAAGAAGGAGCAACCAAAGACAGAAAGTGAAGGAAGTTGTAGCAAGCCTTGAAAAGAAGAGTATGAACATGGATGGTTGGAACAAATACTTGGGAGAAAATTATGGAAATCTATTTGGTTTGGTTCCACCACAACAATCAATTGGCTATATGAATGAGAGCAACTAAGGGTATAATTGTCAAATGAGTCAAGCAAGCTCTCAATGCTACAACAATGGGAGTTATGAGGAATGACAAAGTGCTTACAATGGAAATACGTTCCAACCTCAACAAACATACACTTATTCCATACCAAGTTCCAACAACCAAGTTCCTCCAGTTACATCTTTATCCGAAAATAATGCCTTAATGGAGTTGTTTAGAAGATATTCTAATGGAAGTGATACAAGGCAAAGTTTTCAAACATGTCGTCCTAGTTATGGGACTCAAGATCTTCAAAGTATGTCAACTTCGTATCCTACGGTGCAACAAGAGTGGATGATGCCAAGTTCTCAAGTAGAGGATATGTTTTACATGCAAGGGAGTAATTTCCAAAATCAAGGAAATTATCTCCAAGAACAAAGTTGGCAACCACCGAGTGAAGAGATAAAGCCATCCGTAGAAGATCGAGTTGGACAACTTATGGAAATGATGTATGAGATGATTGAAGAAAGAAGAGAAGAAAGAAAGAAAAAGATGAGGAAAATGAGAGGAGATTTGAGGCCCTTGAACGTCAAATGAGTCAAATGATAAGTGAACGGAACACTCTTCAAGAAATTGAGAATTTTGATGAAAAGTTTGAAGAAGTGTTTGAGGTAGAAGAGTGTTCGGGGAATGAGGACTCAAGTGATGAAGAGCTATTTGAAGATAAGGAAGACAAAGAGAATTCAAGTGAAGATGAGGAATCGAAAGAGGTGTATGAATTCAATGAAGAGGAACAAGGTCTAAAAGCACTTGAAGAAGAGTTCGAGAGTGAAATGAGCATTTGTATACCTTTTAACTCTTCAAGTTGCATTGAATTTCAAAATGTTGTTTATATTGACTTTGTCTTACCTATTGATTCTTCTCAATGTCTTAGGGAAAAGAGAAAGCTTGAAGAGATGTTGGGAGCTTATGTGGTAAGAAGGAATAAGTGGTGGTCACGAAAGGAGAGGTCAATGGAATGCAAGTTCAAACAAGTTGAATTTTTAAAGCCAATCTCAAAGGACGTTACTGAGGTCGTTACTTGCCAGAAATGCCTAATAGAGGAAGAAGCACAAAGATTAAAATTTGATGGCAAGAACGAACGATATCCTTGGCCATTCCGATGAGTTCTCCATGATCCGTCTGGCTTGAAGACGTTAAACTTAGCGCTAGATGGGAGGCAACCCATCATTATCGTTATTGCTTTATTTATTGATTTCAATAAGGATGATGTATTTGATTTTTGGTGTTTTGGTTTGATTTTTGTGTTTGTTGGTGTTTTGTGTAGAAATTATGTTGTGCTTGGTGTGGATGTGGAGTATATTGGATTACGAGAAGAGCTACGAGGGATGCGTCAAAGGGAGTACCTATTATTTGGCTCAAACTTAATTATAGCCTTAGCTAAAAAAATAAGTTTGGGGGATTGAATTTTTATGCTCTCGTAGATCTCATTTTATGAACATTTACACCGGCGCACATAGTTTCCTTGTGTCTTATGTCTTGTGTATGGTGTTTTTATATTTTTGTGATGTTCTTATTTTCTTGTGTTGTGAGTCGTTTTCTTGAATATGAGTGATGATGTGTTGTTTGTGATAAGTGATGGCGAATTATGTTAAGGATATCTACTAGTTGAATTGTGACATATTCTATTTAACTTGTTCAATTTTGAGATAGATTGAGGTGTAATAAGTTCCTCATGGTCCAAGCAAAAGCTTGTGAGCATTTGAGCCTCAACCGTGCATGCATGGTTGTTTCTTCATGAGTGAATCGATTGATCCTTGATAAGCTAGAACTTGCTAGTGGACTACGGGAATGAACCCGATTGGTGGAGGTTAGTGAGATGATTTTAGGCCATCCTTGTACTTTAAAGTCATTGCCATATATTTCCTTACCTTATACATCATCCCTAGTTAGCCACTTTGAGCCTTTAAGTCTATTTCTTGTGAACTAAGCACATTACAAGCCATGATTACCCACTTAAGCCTTATATATACCTTTTGTGTGGGTGATTGAGGAGATGGTGGTCTACACGGTTTGATGTGAGAATTGTGCAAGAGAAAGAGGAAAATGGTAAACAAGCAAGAAAAGGATAAAAAGAGCTCAAGCAAATATACATGCTACTTCAAAGCAAGAAAAATGAGCAAAATCAACAACAATATGCTCATGCAAGCAAAAAGTCAAAAGGATGAAAGCATGAAATCAAAAGAAGCTCAAGAAACACAAGGAATGATAATGATAAGTGCTTATGTTTAGAAAAGAAAAGAAAAGAAGATAGAAACGTGAAGAAGTTGAAGAAGTTGATCATCTCTTCGATTACTTACACTCGATGAGTCACTCTTACCCAAATTCTCCATACCTTTACCAAAAAGCATACCATTACATCCAAACGTAAAGTCCTATTTGATCACTAATTGAAGCTATGGTGGTTTGTGAATGTAGTCCATGAGTAAGCCTATGGTGCATCGGGCCCATCGATTGATGAGTGTTGATTTACCTTATTTTCATAGAGTGTTGAGTGCATTTGATATCCGATGTGAGGCTTGGATCGGAAGGCACTATATTACTCTTTAATCTCTTTGAATTGAACTTGTTAATTTTTCATGTTATGAGTTTAATGTTATAGGGTGACTTGATATGATTTGTAGTCCTTATTGCTTATGATATGTTATTGCTTATGTTCGTTAGGTCTTTTTCTAGGTGAAAATTTCTCCTCTTGTTTTATCATTTTCGTTGCTCGGGGACGAGCAACACTTTAAGTTTGGGGAGTTGATCATCGCTATTTTCACTTAGATTTTATGTCATTTTTGTGTGTGTTTTCGTCTTTTTATTTCGTATTTTTGTATCTTTTTATATTGTATTTTGGGAAATTGATGATGATGATTTTCATGTCTTTGAATAGGTGATTACGAAGATAAACGATGATAAAAAGCATGAAGAAAGGAGAAAGTTGAAGAAAATAGAAAATTGGCCAAAATACATAAAAACACGCTAGTGTTTTTATGTAGTGCCCGTGTTTTTTTGCAGGGACCAAATTTACAGAATGCTGAAATTTTGCATAAAAACACGGGCAGATGCAAGAAAACACGGGCGTGTTTTCCTGCAAAAGTGTCAAAACTCAAGTGCGATTTTCAAATTTGCCAAGGGGGTATAAATACCCCCAATATCACCACTTGAAGGCAGAAATCAAGGGTTTTGGGTTGCACCCAACCCATCTTCATCCATCCTCATCTTCATCCATCCCTCCATCTTCATCTTCATTTCATCCATCCATTCCTCTTGATTTTCTCACATCCAACCATCCATTCCACCAATCCACCAATCTAAGAAGGGAAGAACATCAAGAAGTGAAGATTTGAGCATGTTAAAGGAAGATAAGGCCAACTTCATAAAGGGAAGTCAATCAACCTTTGATTTGTTGTTTTCTTCATTATTTAACTCAAATGGAGCAAGCCATAGATTTTATTATTTTTGTAATGAGTTGTAGTGGCTAGTCCTCATGTGAGGTTAGCAATATGATTGGTGAAGGATAATGTAGATTTTGCACACCACGTGTTCGAAGAAATGATTGTATGAATATTTTCTATCATGAATGCTTATTCTCATTTCGTGTATGATTTGTGTGGTTAAATTTTCTATTCATAGTATTAGGATGGTCATTCCAATATTGTGCTTAGTGATTTAATTGAATCGTTGATTGCACGAGATGACTTAGTTAGAGTGATGGGAGGTAAGTCATACCCTTCTTGTGCTTAGAACCTCATGATAGGACATTAGTGATGAACTAGTGAGGGGAACCCAACTTATAATCATAGTACCTTCATGAGAATTGAGAGTAAGACACAATCCTAGAAGATTTAAACTTGTAAAAGAGTTGAGAACCTAATTGCCTTGGCCATAGGGATTAGGGGTACATAAGTGATTGCCCTTAATATCATAACATGATGACATTCAAAGCATGTGTGTGTGTGAATCTACATGAGCCTTTTCCATTATATTGCTTGCCTTACATACTTCTTAGATTGATCACTATCACCCATCATCCATCTCATTTGTACACGTTATATCCTTTAATTGCTTTCTTAGGTAGTTTGTAGTATTAATCACTCCCTCCTTTTATAGATTAGTCCTTCTAGAGTGAAACATCTTTCGAATACGGATACATCACTTTCTCCCTTGGGTTCGATATTATAAATTTTGCACTTGGTCACCACGTCTACACACAACGATAGAGTACACTTACTCTTATCAATTTGTACCAAAATTGAGACTAAGTTCAATAACTATTTCAAATTATGAAATAAGATATTATTAAAGTAGAATAACTGACCATTTATTTCTTAAACAAATCTCAGACACTCATTAAAATAATTAAATAATTATAATTATGAATTTAGGGCTTCCCATTAAAATAATTAAATAATAATAATTATGACTTTTTCAAATTAGGAAATAAGATATTATTAAAGCATAATAAATCTAATCCTGACTATCTATTTTTTAAACAAATCTCAGCCACCTATTAAAATAATTAAATAATTATAATTATAAATTTAGGGTTTAGGGTTTATGTTTTAGGGTTTAGAATTTAGGGTTTAGGGTTTTAGGGTTTATGGTTTAGGGTTTTAGAGTTTTATGTAATTATTTTCGTGCAAAACACATATGAGATAATTAAAAAAAACATAAATAAAGAAATAATACGACAACAAAATTCAAACTATACCAAAATCGAATGAGAAAAACTCAAACAAATCTCTGCTACCCATTAAAATAATTAAATAAATAATTATAATTATGAATTTAGATTTTAGGGTTTAGGGTTTTAGGGTTTATGGGATAATATTTATAGAGGGCCAAATCCTGACAATTTATTTCTTAAACAAATCTCAACCCCCCATTAAAATAATTAAATAATTATAATTATGACTTTTTCAACAATTAAATAATTATTAAATCATAAAAATAGAATAAATCCAATCATGGCCATCTATTTCTCAAATAAATCTCAGCCACCCATTAAAATAATTAAATAATTATAATTATGATTTTTTCAAATTAGGAAATTCTCCCTCCGTCCCACCCAAAGGGTGGTATTTGTTTTTTGCACGTGGATTAAGAAGTATTATTATTTAATGTGTTGTGGGTAGTTATATTAGTGGGAATGTAGACCCCATATTTTAATTGTATTAGTGGGTGTGTGGGTCCCATATGTGTAATAAAGGAAAGAGGACTCTTTGGGTGGGACGCCCAAAATGGAAAAATAGACCCTTTGAGTGGGATGGAGTGACTAAGGTATTATTAAAGTAGAATAAATTCAACCCTGACCATGTTTTTCTTAAACAAATTTTAGCTACCCATTAAAATAATTAAATAATTATAATTATGAATTTAGGGTTTAGGGTTTTAGGGTTTAAGGTTTTAAGGTTTTAGGATTTAGAGTTTAGGATTTTAGGGTTTTATGGTTTATGGCATAATGTTTGCAGATAGTCAAATCCTGACCATCTATTTTTTAAACAAATCTCAGCTACCCATTAAAATAATTAAATAATTATAATTATGACTTTTTCAATAATTAAATAATTATTAACCCAACCAAACTTTCATTGCAAATAATTATTAATAATCTCATAAAAATAAAAAAAATAAATATATGTCAATTTTTTAATAATTATTAACCATATGACAACAATATATACATATTATTTCGTGAAATTAAGAAATCTTATTTAATTTAAAACTTTAATAATCTCATTAAATCTTTACCTAATATAGCAACAATAAACACCAAAAAAATTAAAAAATAAATATGTTACAACTTTATGGCCTATAAATAAATAAATATTATTTTCGTGATATTACATTACATTGAGATATTTAATTTAAAACTTTAATAATCTCATTAAATCTTTTACTAATATAGCAATAATAAACACAAAAAAAATCAAAAAAATAAATATATGCCAATTTTTTAATAATTTTATATGGCAAGAATATATATTCATTATTTTTGTGTTCGTTTGATTAATTCTGTACCAACTAACAAAACAAACATTGCCGTCAAACTCAGATGTGTTAGATTGTTTGAGTCTCCTAATTATCAAATTCATGGTTCAACCAATCTGGAAGGTATTTATCATGATGCTGAGGTTTGCTAATATTTGTTAATTTGTTGTTATTTATTTTCTAATCATTCTGATGCATCATGTTGTGATTTGAAACCTGAGTATGTTTTGTAGGGGTATTTATTTATTTTTATTATTTTATACAGTATATTTTTTTAAAGAAATATTATTCGATTCAAACATAATAAAATCAAATGAAGTTGTTGCCCTAAAACTAACATATACGGTGCAACGCATGGGTTAGCTACTAGTATATATATATATATATATATATATATATATATATATATATATATATATATATATATATATATATATATATATATATATATAAAATAATAGATGAAATATGTAAATGATCCTTTTTAATCACTACTATACTCCTTCCAACTTACTATTTTGTGCACATTTTAAACTAGGAAGTTATAATTAATCTCACAATCGACCGTATATTTAATTAATTTTAAAGTTTTCATTACTGATTAACACATACTGTATAATGATTAACGAGTTTTAGTTATTTCTTACTCCTTCCGGCTAATTTATGTATGTATTTGTATGTGCGTAGATTAATTTATTTTTTTTAAGTTTATAAAGTAAGATAAAGATTTAGTAATATTTTGAGTAATTTAATAAGAAAATATATAATGTTGTTGACAGTGCCGGTCCTAACATTTTTTAGGACTGGAACTAACAAAGAAATTAGGCCCTAGTTGATATATATATTATCATCATTTAAAATGACTTCATTTAGCATTTTGAGAAGCGAATTCATCGATAATATCATCAAATTAATTTGTTCCTACATATTTTTTTAAATACATAAATTACTAATCCATTTAGTCTTTCTTGTTATATAGTTGAAAGTAAGTAAGTTTTTAACAATTTAAAAAAACTTTCTTTTGCAATAGCAATATTTATTTTGGGCCTCAAGTTTTATCTTTTTTTTTTTAATATCTAAATATAGGCCCCTTTTCAAGTCCAATAAATTGATGGGCTAGATTTTATGAAAACTCTAATAGCCTAATATAATTATGTATTTTATTAAAATATAATTATACCAATTATTATTACTATTACATATATATATATATATATATATATATATATATATATATATATATATATATATATATATATATATATATATTGGACTCTCCTATTTTAAGGGTCCAGGGCGGTCGCTCTCTTCGTCCCTTCTCAGGGCCACCAATATAAAGAGTTGGTAACAATTTTGTAGTATTATAATATTGTTGAGTGTGGTTTATATTTTATAGGTAGTTACTTTTAGAGTTGTGCATAAGTTTTGATATAGATAAAAACAAAAAATATGAGGAGTAAACGGTGGAACGGATGGAGTACTTAAAATAAATAATTGAGTATTAATTGGGTGTGAGTAACTTACGAATATTGATAAATGAATTTGAGACGAGTACAAATTTTATTAATTTTTTTTTTCAAATAAAACAAATATAGATACGATATTTAAATTGAGATAATTCTCTACGCCTCTAAAAAAATTAACATGCATTTCTTGTCACACGTAGATTAAGAAAATATATTAGTACTCTACTTTTAAATTAATGTATTGTGTAGGTTTTAAAATTCAGTTTTTTTTTTTATTATTTTAGAAACCTCAAAACAAATATCACCTAGAGATATAATTTTTTTTCTTTTAATATAATAAACAAATTATAAAGGTGCTCTACTTCTGGGCAAGGGTTAAGAGGAAGATTAGTTGTTTCAAATTTTTTTTCTATTTTACGAAAATGAAAAAAAGCGCCTCCGATTTCTTGCATTATTATGCAGGAGAAACTGCAAAAAAAGGCCGTTTAGTAAAAAAAGAAAAAAAAAATATGACCCAAATTTAGTGATTTACTATACAGTATATACTTTGGACTCAATTTAAAATTTATAATCTAACACATACTATTACCTATTCATCCATAAAATTTTATTATTAACTAAATTTCAATCATTCTTAACTTATATTTGAGTTATATATTTGTATTTAATTAAGTCATTATTATTTATAACCTGAGTTATTAAGTTAAGAATGGAATCACTTTTATAAAAATATAAAAATAGAAAAAAAAAAGTTGGGTCAATATATAGATAAGTTTATGAATTTATAATCGAGTGAATAATAAAGTCAATGATTTTTTCATAATTTTAAGCATTTTACGAGATATTTTTATAACTAGAAATAGTACTCATTTAGCTAAAATAGTGTTTTTTTAAGTTTAACCCTGTAATGGAATATACTCACTCGTTAATCACTAACGCATCCATTTTGCCATTTTGGGTTGTCCATTCTTAAAGTATCAATTTTCTCTTTTTACCAAAAAAGTACACAAATGGCCCACCACTCACAACCACTCCCTACTAATACAACTACACACTTTATATAAAATAATAATACTCATTAATCCACGTGCAAAAAGTAAACGAATACATTTGTGGTGGACAGAGGGAGTATAATTTAAGGGAATATTTGTGTGAGATCATGTCATATTATTTTATACTTTTATAAGTAATTATCACTTTATTATTAAGAATGTTATTATTTTTCTTTTAAAATTTTACTCTACTTTTCATTTATATTATGGGCAAAGATTTGTGTGAGACCGCCTCACTATAAGGGCTTATTTGAGACAGTCAAAAAGTGATAACTTTTATAATAAAAATTATACTAAATTAATGAAAAGTAATAATGTTATTTTATGAACAATATATAGTATAAATGAAAAGTGATAACATTTTATAGCGAAAGTGATATTTATTTTAAAATGTGTAAAATGGTCTCACGTGAGACTGTCTCACGCAAGACCTATCCATTATTACTTCATAAATAATTTATAATACCATTATTTATTTTTCATTAATTAAATATTATTTTTCATTATAAAAATTAACATTATCTCAACAGTTTCATATTTTGTTTACCTTTCACTACATCCGTCTCACTTTAAGGTTTACATTTTTTATGTTAGTTTGTCACGAATTAGGGTTTATATTTTATTTTTTGTCAAGTGAGACCCACACAAAATAATTAATTATTTCACGTAGAGCTGCATACAACACAAATACAACTATACATTAAATATTATATTTTTCAACACACTATCTATTAAAATATTACTCCATATCTCTTAATCTACGTTTAAAAAGTAATGCAAACACTTGTGTAAATCGGATTTACGGTGTAAACCATGTACTCCCTCTTTTTAATTTTATTATACCTTATATATTGTTAAGGTTTAAATTAAAAAGGGACAATAAAATTTAAACAGTAAACTAATTTATAAGAAACTAATTTGAAGAACAAACGTGAAAATTAACACATACTCCGTATGAAGAGTATTCTCTAATCTAGATAAAATTAAAGCGGGACTAGATCTTTTAAATTAAATAAACGGCTCGAAAGCTCGGCTCGACTCGACTCGACTCGTTAAGGTTCGAGCTCGACTCAGTTCGTGACTATTCGAGCTCATCTAAATATTCGTTACCTTATCGAGTCGAGCTCGTATCGGCTCGATAATAATAATATTAATATAAATATTATATATTGATAATTATATATATTAATATAATAATTATTATATATAATATTAAATATATTAATTAAAATTCAATTCGATTAGGCTTGAAAGTTTGTTAAGACTTGAAAGCTTGACTCATTTTGCTTAATGAGTCGAGCTTGAGCTCGGTTGAATAATTTTCGAGCCGAGTTCGAGTTCGCTCTCGGCTCGATAATTACTTGAATCGAGCTCAAATATTTACTATTCGAGCTCGCTCTGCTCGTTTAACAAGCATTACGTGGGACTAATGGAGGATATTTTCTGCTCTAAATAAAGTCTGAAAAGCGACTAACGAGCCCACATATCTCTAGTCTAGATTTAGCCAGAAAAGCGATTAACGTGTCTCTATGTGGACAACTATTTTCACCAAAAAATGTCGAATTATATTTATGCGGACATGACTGGTTTGGTAGAGGGTATGACAGCACGTGGGTTTGATAATTGGATGATCCACCATTTTAAACTTGGTTTCATTTCGGAAATTAGGACTAACCACTTTAAATCATCAATAAAATAATTCTTGTTGATCATCATTAGTGAATGGTTACTATCACTAGAATCAGTGACGGTGCCAGGATTTTCGATGAGGGGCTCAATTAATTAGAATACCATGTTTAAATTTCAAAAATAAAATATATAGCACCTGTCATTTGCACATAATATTCAAAAACTTTAAAATAAAGCTAAAACAAATAATTAAAAATAATTTCATAACTAAATTAAATAATTCGATTACATCTTAACACGAAAACATAAAAGAATTACACATAACTATAAAATTTCCCTCCTATTCTTCATATTTTGAAATCGAAATATAATAACTTCATTGCTAACATTTTGAAACACATCCTTTTCAATGTAAGATATTAAATAATCATTCAGTAGTTTATCGCTCATCCGATTGCGAAGCGAACTCTTGATGATTTTGATTGCTGAAAAAGCTTTTTCCACTGTAGCAGTAGCAACTGGTAAGATCAATGACAATTTAATTAACAGAAAAACCAATGGAAACACAATATGTTTTCTTGTGGTGACCATCTTCTGAGCAAGTTCTCATATTCCATTTATTTCAGAGAAGTTCTCATCCAAACGGATATCAAAAATAAAGTTTTCAAGTTGACTATCAAGTTCGTATAAATCAACTGTAGAAAAATCAGATGGATAAAATTCCGCTAGGCGAAGAAGTCTTTTTTTATCAAACCATTATCGCTATGATTCATCAAATCATTACAAGCCTTTCTACATGTGCCATGATCGTTATTATGACCCCCAATATGATCTTTCACTCTTTTTTTTATGCCAAGAATTAAACCCTTCCGATACAAAAGTATCATGTCCACTTTCACCACAACTCTTAGAGAATAGATTACAATATATACAAAACACCGCATCTTTTGCAATGCTATACTCCAACCAATCACTGAAAATGGGATCATCAAACCAAGATGAAACAAATTTGCGTTTTCGTTTTTCATCTAATATTTGAGGAAAATTATACTCACGCGGTTGACATGGACCTTTTAATAAGTAAGATCTACGAACCTGTTCAATTAAATTGGGTGGATAACTCCTTATATCAGGTCGTAGTCCTGGATCACTTGGAAGATTTTCCAAATCAACTTCAATATTATTATCTTGACTTGAAGATTGTTGGGAAACTTGAAGTTGAACAATAGGAGCAGGGACAAGGACTGATGAAGATGATGTCTCCACCACAATATTTGTTGTCTTTTTATAATAACGTTTCATGATCTATGGAAGATAAAGTAAAATTTATAGTATTAAGTATAATATATAAATCAAATAAAATTTTATCCAAATATAAATACTCAAAACATATCACTAGGTATAACTTGGCATTAATTATATTTAAATCAAACCCTAAACTCAACACATAACTAATCTCTAAGTTCAAACTACTATTAACTATAATTTAACTCAAATTTCAAACCCTAAAAAGGCTAAAATCATAAATTGAGTAAAATACAAATCATATAATAATTCTCATTTAAACTTAGGATTCAAGAAGTTTATACTTATAAATACATTTAAATTACGGCATAAGCATTGGGGATTGATATTAGGGCACCAACCTAAATAAATTGGGGAAAGAATTTATAAAATATTACTCCCTCCGTCCCACGTATTTTTACCCACTTTTCATTTTGGGGTGTCCCACGTATTTTTACCCATTCTATTTTTGACAAAAATACATAATATTTTATTACCTACTTTTTACAATCCCAACAACTTTAATTACTTTGTTACACTTTATTCATCATTCTCAATAACTTTATTCACTTTTTCTTTTTAAATTACTAATTTATCCCTACTTTCTCTTACATTATATATTAAAAAAATAAAATGTCTTAATCTTCATGCCCGTACAAACGAGTAAAAATACCCGGGACGGAGGGAGTAATAGAATTTAAATTATTATAGAAGAATTTACCTTATATTTAGAGACTTTGATGGAGAAGTCGGGAATAAAAATTAGCAGTCGAAAATGGTAAAGAGAGGGAGAGGACCGACAGGCGGTGGAGTGGTTCTGAATGCTTGAGTGTCGAATCTGCAAAATTCAGGGATGATATACCATGTTTTTTTTAATTTAAAATTAAAAGTTTGGGCTTTTTTTATTTTAAATTAAGATTTGGGCCTATGTTCTGTGTTTTTTCATTTAAATTAAGAGTTGGGCCTAATGCAGGAAATTATATGGGCTATAATATATATTAATTATAAAAATTAATTAATTAATTATGAAATTACTAAAATACCCCTTAATTTTTTTGAAAATTTGAGGGGGGCCCAGTGCCCCTGGCCCCAATATACCGTCATCCCTGACTAGAATATATATTTTAATATATTAAAATAAAAAAAATTAAAGATTGTAAATTAAAATGTGTCCAGCTGCCAATATAGTCTATACACTAAAAATAATAATAACGGAATTTATCAACGAAAATCAATTTGTTGATAATTACTAATAGATTAGCAACCAAAATAACATTTTTCTATTAGCAATAGAATGCCAACGGATTTATTTTCTATTTTACCAACGTAATTCAATCAGTTGGTAATTACCAACGGATTACCAAAGGAAACTTTATATAAATTACCAACAAATTTTTTAGCAACGGATTAGCAACGGAATTATTTACCAACAGAATTGATTTTTTATTTCTAAAAATTTATCAACCACCACTTTACTAATGAAAATTTACCAATGGATTCCGTTGCTAATCCGTTGGTAAACCAATTTAATAATGAAATTGAGACAATTACCAACGAAATATTCCGTTAGTAAAAATAGTTTATTTGTAGTGATAATTACAGTTAATTAAATACGCCGGCTGGCCCAGCCCCCTTCTCTTGTGTATCTAGACGTACAAGGTGTGTAAGGGTATAACATTTTGTTCTAAAATGTATATGTTTTAATTAATAAGGATATGAAGCAATTTTTTTATTGAAAAGATCGGCTAAAATAGGAATAGTATAAATATTTTATTACAAAAATTTTTTTTTTAGGAAAAAAAAAGGTACACGTTCTTATATATATTAAATGGTATACGCTTCTAAGGTATCCATTTTACTATTTTTGGTGTCCGTTTCAAAGGTATTCATTTATCATATTTAGTAAAAAAGTACACAATATGGCCCACCACTTCCCTCTAATACAACTACCCACTTTACATATAATAATAATATTCCTATGTGCAAAAAGTAATTGATACCTTAAAATCGGATGGAGAGAATTTTTCTTTTTAGGAAAAAAAAAAGGTACACGTGGTCTACTAAAACACACAAGTTTTAGTCATATCAAAATATAACAAAAATATTTATTATGTACCATTCGCAGTATCAAATCAATTCAACAAACTTAAAATACACCTTTATTTCAATTTTGTCATCCCATGCAATACACTTTTCAATTTACTTAAAAAATTACTCCAAAAATATCAATAATAATAATAATAATAATAATAATAATAATAATAATTTCAACATCATGTAACAATATACTCCACTTGAAACATTTTATAGAATGCATTGATTATTGACACAAAAGATGGAATTGCTCACCCAAACGGCTCTACATTCTGACTCGATAGAGTAGTGAAGAGATAAATCTTGATAATTCAACTCAACTAATTAATAGGACTATATTACCATCCACTGCACAGATAGATTATAAAAAATGAGTTAATCTCGTGTGAATCGGGTTTATGGTATAAACCTTGTGGTCCCCTTTTAATTTAAATCCTAGCAATACATAGTAATATATAGGATTGAAGGTGTATCCACCGTGAACTCGATTTCCATAAGCGTTTGCCATAAAAAATAAGGAGTGTTTGGATAAAAGGTGAATTGTAATACAAACCACATGATCACCCTCTTCCTCTGGTCCCTCCATTTGATTATAAGGAGTGTTTGGATACAAAGGGAATAGTACTAAAAAGATGGGTACACCAACATTTGTCCTAATAATTATTCCTGCGGTTCTTGCAGTTGAGGTAACTTCCCATAATGTGCATTCAACAAGCAGGTACTGTAGGTGTAACCAAGATTTGATCAACCGCAGAGGATTCCCTCAGGGATTCACTTTCGGATCTGCTTCATCTGCTTACCAGGTAATGTGTTAGTGATGCCTTAACATAATTAGCTTCCGAACTCCGTCGGTAGCTCATAAGTTAGCTTTTAATAAGTTCATTCGTTCGACTCAAAATAGAAAGTGTGCATTGAGTTCAGGTTGAGGGTGGATATAATGAAAGCGGCAAAGGACTTTCGATGTGGGATCACTTCACACATGCATACCCAGGTACCATTTTCTCTCTCTTCCCCTCTCTCCCTCTTCGTCGAGATAACTGAAATAAGTTGATGAAATTTGTAGAGAAAATACTGGACCGTACAAATGGAGATGTGGCAGTTGACTCTTATCATCTTTACAAGGTACTCCCAACTATGTAACCAGTGGTAGATTTATATGTGGCAGTTGACTCATATTTTAATTAATGTAACGAAAAAAGTGTTTAAAGTTGTTGGTAAGTGTAAAAAAGTGAGTATTATATTGGGATATATGTAAATGTATGTATTATTATAGTACTCTCTCCGTCCTACGTATTTTTATCCACTTTCCATTTTGGAGTGTCCCATGTATTTTTACTCATTCTATTAATGGTAAAAATACACTACACATCTTATCTACTTTTTGCACTTTATTCATCAATCCCAACAACTTTATTTACTTTTTTACATTTTATTCATCATTCCCAACAACTTTATTTATTTTTTCTCTCAATATTACCAATTTATCTCAACTTTTTATTACATTAAATATTAAAAAAACAACACTTCTTAATTTACGTGACTTTACAAATGGGACGGAGGGAGTATAATTTTTACTATTTTTATTAAAAATAAAGTGTGAAATACTTTGTGAAACAAATACAAAAGGAAAGTGTGACATATTTCGGGGGATGGAGGGAGTACTCCCTACGTCCGCCCAATAGATATACATTTATTTTTTGCACGTGGATTAAGGAATATTATTATTTAATGTGTAGTTGTATTATAGTGAGGTGTGTAGGACTCATATATTAATTTTATTATTAATATTTATGGTCCTATGTGTTTAAAAAAGGATATGTATACCTTTGGTGCGAAAGTCCAAAATAGTAAAATGTATACCTTTCCGGCTGACAGAGAAAATATTAATCAAACGAATTTTACTGATGATGTTGTTTTCAAAAAATCCCTCCTCGATCCCGTTCCTTCGAGGATGAAAATGATTCACTCCAACTTTAACTTCACTCACACTTTTAAGTGATATTTAAAGGGTTATACTAATTATTTGCACGAAAATTAAAAATTATAGTAATATTTGATGAAGTAGACTATCTCCAGCAGACTTTATTTTACAGCACATTCAACTCCAAAATTGCAGTTAATTTAATAGTTCATCTCCAGCAGCTTGCTTCACTTATTACTCCAAAAATTAAAATAACAATATATCATCTTTTTTAATATTATTTTAAATTATTTAAGCAAAATATACACTTATACATTTTTAAATATAACATAAACATATTATTTAAACACAAAAAAAAGAAAAGAAAATACACCACACGATGTAGCAGCTGCAAAATGCAAGTGCTACAGTGTTTTATGCCATTTTGCTCCATTTTGCAACATGGAATGCAGTCTTGCTGGAGCCCGGAGTGTGCTGCAAACTGGAGTTGCAGCCAGTGTTCTAAAAATCGGACCGGACCGGCCGGTTCAATCGATTGAACCGGGAATCGAAGTCGGGACCAGTCCGATAACACCCTAAAAATCATTTTGGCTATTGAACCGGGAAAATCAATTTGGACCGGTCAGAACCGAAAAAATTGGGTGAACCGTCCAAACTAGAAACCGGCGGTTATATTATTTTTAAAAAAAATAAGAAAAAAAATCACTGAACAACAGCACTTTCTCATTTCTTCTTCGCAGTAAGACGACCCATAAAAACCTAAATCAAAACCTAAAATTTAAAGGAGATGCAGTCGATTTGACTCGCGGTGGTAGACGGCGGTGCGATGCTGGCAGCAGGGCGGTGCGATGTCGGCAAGGCGGTGCGATGCCGGCAGGGCGGTGTTGATGGGTAGGCCTGCGGCATGACTGGATCGCGCAGCGAACGGAGCAAGAGGCGGTAATGGGCAATATTATTCACTCTACTTTTAGCCTTTTACCAATAAATTGGGCTTTGGGCTTTGGATTTTATATTTAATATCATTGGCCCATCAATTCTAATTTAAATTGGGCTGGGAAAATTATATAATTTATATATGTAAATTTAAATTATATATAAAATAATAAATATAATTAAAAATATGTAATTTTTATTTTTTCGGTTGAACCGTCCGGTCCGACCTTGAACCATTAGGGTTACTGGTTTGGCCTCCGGTCCGGTTTTCAAATCACTGATTGCAGCACACTCCTGGATGGAGTATAATATTATAATTTATAGTAGATAGTTGTATTAGTATTGTTTGTGGGCTCCGTAAAGATATAATTATTATTTTGAATATGTCTCAACTACTAAAAAGGGAAATATAACTTTTTAAATGGAATGCGCTAATTAATACTCCCTCCGTCCCACAACAATTAGTGCATTTTACCATTTTCGTCCGTCCCAACACAAGACGTGCATTTTCTTTTCTAGTAAATGAGACTTATACAAAACAATTAATATATCTCTTTGGGACCCACACACTACACTAATACACCTACTCACTATACATTAAAATATTATTTCTCTCACCTCAACTACCCATTAAATATTATATCCCTTAATTTACGTGTAAAAAATTTTCGCCACCCTTGTAGTGAGACAGAGGGAGTAAAATATAACTCTTATTGCAAGAATAATGGAGTATGTCCTCAACTACTATTCTCGCAACACACTTTAGTTTAAGAATTGGAATTATTCTTTACACACGTAACATATTGTACCATTTATTTATTAAAAAAAATATAAAGAAAATATTTTTTATTAATTTGTGTATTTACCGTAAAAGATAAAATGAAAATGGGACTGGGAGCACTAACTAATCATTTCTTTTTCAACAGGAAGATGTGAAACTCTTGAAGAATATGGGAGTTGATGCCTACAAATTTTCAATATCATGGACAAGAATTTTGCCAGGTTCTTCAAGGGTTAATCGAAGTAGCAATTACAAATGAAGCAATTAAAGAGACTTTTCATATCTTGACTCAATAAATATTCATTTAAATTAAATACTAATTTTTAATTTTTATCAATCGAACCAAACTTTAATTTTGAGCTTAAAGTATTATTTAATTGAACCAAACATTAAATACTCATCTTTTCAACTGAAGTTTTTTTTTGGAATTAGGTCAGAATTTTTCCATTCAATTATTCCAACATTTTAATTTTTTATTTTATGTTGAAATTCTTCCAAAAAATATTCCAAAATATTGGAATTTTGTCTCTTTCAATGGATTTATTGAACATTCCAAGTTAAAGAGATTTGTCTATTTACAACCACAAAATTATTTACATTTGAAATGCACAATTTTAAAGGTAAAAAATAATTATACTGATTTGATTAAGTATTAAATAGTACTTTAAATTATTTAATTAAATATTAAATAATACTTTAAATATTGAATAATACTTCACCCTACTAACTTGAAGCTTAAATCTAAACTACCAAAACCTCAACTTAATGCCAAGAAAATCAGCAAAAACAACAGCAAAACATAAAATAAAGGCATAGACAAATTTTGTTTAAATTATTTTTTATAGGGTTAATTCCTAAAAAATTTCACCACTTTATTGAGGATTTTCAAATCTATCACGACTTTTAATTTTTGTCAAATCAATACACGATCTATTTAATAATTTCAATTCTATCACAACTTTTTTTTTGTCAATTCAATACACAATCTATTTTATATTTTCAATTTTATGACAATTTTTATTTTTGTAATTTAATACACCACTTATTTCATATTTTCAATTCAATTTTATTATTTTTATTATTATTATTAATTAAATAATTAATTAATTAAAAATTAAAATACAATATAGGTCGAACAAATAATTTTTTTCCTTGTTATTGTTATAGTAAATTCATAGATGTAATTAAGTTGTGAAAGACTTTTATTTTAATAAATCCACCTTATGTAAAATTATATTTTACTGTAATGATTAAATTTTTTTTAATTATTATGTTCGACTTTATTACTATTATTATAGTAAATTTAAAATTGTAACAAAAATATTATATAAATAGAATTATTTATTGAAAATAAGGATTTTATAAGAAAAATGAAACTAATAATTAATTTGAACTTAAAAAAATAGTGTATTAATCACATTATTTAATAAATACAAGTTTTAATATAATAATAATAATAATAATAATAATAATAATAATAATAATAATAATAATAATAATAATAATAATAATAATAATGAATTGAATTGAAAATATGAAATAAGTAGTGTATCAAAGTGCAAAAATAAAAGTTGTGATAGAATTGAAAATATAAAATAAATCGTTTATTGAATTGACAAAAATAAAATATCGTGATAGAATTGAAATTATTAAATAGTTCGTGTATTGAATTGACAAAAATAAAAAGTCGTGCTAAATTTAAAAACTCCCAAAAAGTGTTGAATTATTTAGGAATTAACCCTTTTTTATATTATTCAAAAATTTATTTTATATAAGCAGAATTCGAGTAACCAAGAACATGTATTTTGGTTACAGGTGGAAGCTTAAGCAAAGGTGTAAATCAAGATGGAATCAATTACTACAATAACCTAATCAACGAGCTTCTGGCTAATGGTTGCCATCTCTTCCTTAACCAACCCCACCCCAACCCCCCACCCCAACCCAATATATATATATATATATGTATATATATAAATATAAAGTAAATACAGATGATGATGTGTGTTGTGCATGCATGCAGGTATAGAACCATGGGTGACTATATTCCACTTGGATACTCCACAAGCTTTGGAAGATGCATATGGTGGCTTTCTGAGTCCTAAAATTGTGTTAGTATGCAAGAAAGATGTAGTTTATTCAAAAATGAGAGATTTGTATAAAAGTGTAAATTGAAGTTGCTATGTAATAATACTCAACAGGGAAGATTTTCAAGATTTCGCGGATATATTGTTCAGCCAGTTTGGTGACAGGGTGAACCATTGGATGACTCTAAATGAACCATGGGGGTTCAGTTTTCTCGGTTATAACATCGGTGTGTGTTTGCTCCGGGACGATGTTCCAAATGGATGCCCATTGACTGCATCGGAGGCGATTCAGCCACGGAGCCCTATAAGGTGACACACAATCAGTTACTGGCTCATGCTGCTGTTGTCAAATTGTACAGAAATAAATATCAGGTAAATATTTACCATGCAATGCAAAATACCTAGTTAATGCAGTACTAAGTAAAGGTAATTAAATACATGCATGCAGAAAGTACAGAAGGGGAAGATTGGAATAGTGGTTAATACATTTTGGTTTGTGCCTTACGATGAAACGAGCGAAGGTCTGAGTGCTAGAAATCGAGCTTTCGATTTCATGTTAGGATGGTATGTAAATGAAAACTTGTGTGTGCATATATGAACAGGGAGTAAACAGATGTCATATTTAACCTCATTTCCATCATTTAGGGCTATGGATCCAATTACTTATGGTAGATATCCTGAGAGTATGAGGACCCGAGTTCAAGACCGACTGCCTCAGTTCACTGAAGAGGAAGCAGAGATGGTGAAAGGATCGTTCGACTTTATAGGGCTCAACTATTACAGTGCCAAGTATGCATTAGAGATTAACCAATCTATAAATCATTTGAACTTCTATTCAGATGCAGGGGCCTATTTCACAGGTTGTGGATATTTATTTATACATTGTACTCCTCCTATATTGACAACTAAATTGTCTGAATCTTGATCTTAATGTCCTAATACAAAGGTATGAAAGATGGGGTCCCCATTAGGGAACAAGGAAGCTCAGCAAGTCGCTACTTTATGTATCCAAAGGGGCTTCGGTATACTCTTCAGTATATTAAGGAAAAATACAATGATCCCCTTATTTACATCACTGAGAATGGTAAATATGAAGAGACACTCTTCGAATTTACATTGCTGAAAAAATTCATCAGGCGCTTAATATGCATGCAATGTTTTCAGGGATAGACGAAGATAGTAACAATAGCATACCAATGTCTGAAGCATTAAAAGATCATAAGAGGAAGAAGAATTTCTTTGACCACCTATGTTGTCTGCACGAAGCAATCGAGTAATATGATAATATCTCATTAAGTTTTGTTCCACTTTGTATTTTCATCAACAATGATGGTTCAGTGACTAACCCTAGTTCTTATGCAGGGAAGATGGTGCAAATGTAAAGGGGTATCTTGCATGGGCATTAACAGACAACTATGAATGGGCTTCTGGCTACTTATTTACATTTGGTATCCATTATGTGGATTTCAATGACAAGACTCTCAGAAGATACCCTAAATTATCTGCACTGTGGTTCAAAAGTATTCTTTCTGGAAATATTGAAGAGCCACATGTTTCTGATCAATAAGACTAGAGGTATGCAATGCAGCAAGGTGTTTCTTCATGTTACATATTTGAAAATAAGAAACAACATTGTGTTTGAACAATTTTAGCATTCAAAAGTGTTCTTTCCAGAAACATCAAGGAGCCACGTGTTTCTGATCAATGACACTAGAGGTATGCAATGCAGCAAGGTGTTTCTTCATGTAACAAATTTGAAAATAAGCAACCACATTGTGTTTGAACAATTTTAGCATGTAACTGAAATAAAGTTGTGTACAACCACAGTATACTAGTATTTACTGCTGAATCAATATCAGTATATGATAGAAAAATACATGAAAATAATGTTGTACCAGTTAAGACAGAGGATTGTCAGGTTCTTGCACTTCCAGGAGTGCTGGTTATGTCCTGAAAAACCTTTAGCCTTCTCCGGTTACCACTGCTGGAACCGAGCTCCACAGGGAGCCCTCCAACTTGGCCTTCCATGTTCAAAACTTTTGCTGTCAATGGCGAAGAATTGTACTGATTTTTCGGTGTCATAGGGCTGTGATTCTGATCAAAACGCAATGATTGCTTCACTGGTTGGTTCACTGATAAACCAGTTTTCTCTGGTTGAGTTAAGTATCCAGATCCAAGATCAATCATTTCAATCTTTTGACTTAACTTCTCAGCTTTATCTGACTTAGGTGTGACATGAGTGATGTTACAGTCCACATTCTCATTGTTATTCCAACTAAACTCAAGTTCTTCTTCCTCAACCATGTCGGCCCAACTCTTTCCAAACATTGAAAACTTGTGTGTTGCTGGGAGATAGTTTCCCTTGTCCGAACTCACAGCACATTCAACTATGGAAGAGTTATGGCAATCATCATATACCAAAGACTTCATCTCATCTTCCTCAACTTCTGATGGCATAAACGAAGAGTTCTTTCTCCAATCTCCGTCGGTGGACGAAACTAACTGCTTGTCTGAATAATAGTTGACATTTTGACTCACAAATGACTGCTCACTGCCACCTGTAGTAGATGATCCAAAAGACAGTTTCCGACGAGAACTACCATTGTCGTTCTCTTTAAAATAGCCCTTTCTTTGATCTCGATCTCTCCTCGGCTGAGTGAAAGGAACTTTTGGAATATTCTCTTCAAGATATCCCTTTCTATGATCATTATGAGGCTCACCATGGTTTCTTCTCCAATCAAAACTGACCCTTTTCTCATATGGAAACTCTGTAAATCCTACATTGTTCGTTTTGGCAGACGAAGGCAGCGGAGAATTTCTCGTACCATTATTATCTTCAAATTTTCTCTGAGAACAGAACCTACTATCCCAATGGCCACCACATGACTTCGTCTTATGGACTTGCTCATCGTTACGCCCCGTCTCTTTCTGAGACTCCATCTCAGCCAGGATTTGAGAGGCACGTTCATAGGATTTAGCATATGTTTCATCCACAAAATCACTCCCAGATGAATATCTTACAGTTTGGAGCAAGAATTTTGCTTCTGTCATCTTGTTCATGTGCATCAAGCATACTGCTAAGTTGCACTGCTTGTTCTTATCCGGTTCAAACGACAGCGCCTTTCTGCATTACACGACACATCCACACGACTCTCAATTGTAACACAAAGCACTTGGCAAGACTCCCGAGTATAAAAAACTTATGATGCATAAAACTGATAGAAGTACCTGTACTGTTCTTCAGCAGATTTGAAATCTTTCTGCTGCATGTATGCCCAAGCTAAATTCCCCAACAACCTGAAGTCACATCACATAAAGAAACAAATCATTTAAGTACATAAGAACTGCAATTTGAGATTCAAATAAGAATTGAAAGTTTATGAACCTTGAATAATCTTTCTCAATTGTGGTCTGAACCTTCTTCCCTTGACTTCTTGCTATCTTTGTTTTCTTCCCAGAAAAAGCCATCCCTTCTTCTATTTTCTTCAATTTACGCTGAAGCATTAAAATCTCCTCGTCTATCCTTCCAGATTGCTACATCAACATACACAATTAAATCCTTAGATCCACTGATCATGATCATTACAACAATATATTAATTGAAACATCAAGAATCTGCCAATTAAACAAATGAAGAAAAATGCATCAAGAATCAACTAGACCTCACCTTATACAATTCAACAAGAATATTGTCAATGGAATCTTGCGATTCAGGAGGAGAGAGATGGCGAAAGGACTTAATCGCCTCGATCGCCTCATCGGCTCGATCCAACTGCTTCATCACGACAGCCATATCTTTCAAGGCACTTTCCACCCTATCACCAGAATTAATTGCAGCCCAAAACAGGGAAACGGCCCTGTTTGGATCCTTGTCCACCAGCTGCAGTTGCAAATTCATACACAATAACCAAGAATTAGAAGAACATCGTCACATTCGCAGATATATTCTATTCTACTCATTCTTGAGAAATTCAAGATAAGATACCGATTAATCCCATTTCATACATCTTCCTAAAGACTACGAATATCATCAAACGCAATACCCACGTGTTCCATCTTCATTCCCTTACACAATTTATCGAAATTAAAGAGAAGATGAGAGCAATTAGTTAGGGCTTTACCTGAACATGCTTTGCTCTCACATATGGCGAGTCGCCGGATGGAATCTTGTGAACGACATGGAAATCCGGCGTCCTTCTGGGCTTCGTCTCCGACCTCGCCGCCGCTGGAGGGTAGCGGTTGCTCTTCCACGCCGGCTGCGGCGTCAAGAAGCCTCTCGGCTGAGAGAAGTAGTCCTTGCTGTAATTATCAGAACACGCCATCAAGTGAAGAAATTGAAGAATGATCGCTGGAATTGAGAAATGTTGAATGAAAAGAGGCAAATGATGATTAGTGAAGAACAGTGAAGAAGTAGCCGTTATATAATATCCCCCATTAATTGTCAATTATTTTGGTAGAAAAAAGGTCAACAACGGATACATCTTTTTACTGTATTCAGTTACATGGGTCGGGTCGACGGGTTGGATCCATGTTTGATTATTTTTTCAATTCTCAATCTTATTTCATATGCATTTTACATATTTTTAGATAATAATTAAATTAAAGGCAAATAAATATTAGGTACAAAACGTATTTAAGAACTACTCCCTCCGTCCCAACTTCAACTTCACACTTTCCGTTTTGGTCCGTCCCAATTTCAACTTCATATTTCCATAAAAGGAAAAGGTACATAACTAATATCCCTCTCATATACTTTAATTTCAAAATTGCCATCACTTTTTTAACACACATAACATACTTTATCATTTATTTATTACCCAAAAATACTAAACTACCCCCAAAAGTTACTCAAAAAGTGCTTTTTCTTAATTTGCGTGTATACAGTAAATATGAAGATGAAAATGGGACGGAGGGAGTACTAAATCATACATTCGCTTCAGAAAATTATCGATAAATACAAAATTATTTTTTTTCCCCATAACATCTATATATGTATGTACATTAGTGTGCATTGTTAAGATAGAAACAAAAATACGTTATTTATACGAATGTACGTTAGTGTACATTCTATTGAGAAAGAAACTGAAAATACGCGATTAAATTGAAGAACATTACTAATGTACATTAGTGTGCATTCTTGAGAGAGAAATAGAAAATACGTGAATAAATTGAAAAACCCAACAAATGTACATCAATGTGCATCTTTGAGAGAGAAACGAAAAATACACAGTACATTAGTGTGAATTCTTAAAGAGAAACAGGAAATACGCAATTAAATTAAAGAACCCTATGAATGTACATCAATTTACATCCTGCGATTTACCTCCTCCACCAATCCCCAGGACAGGGGCGGTGGGGGCCCCTAATGGTGGGGTACACCATTTACATCCTTGAGAGAGAAACAGAAAATACGCAATTAAATTGAAGAACCATATGAATGTGTATTAGTGTGCATTCTTGAGAGAGAAACCAAAAATACATGATTAATTAAATTGAAAAAATGGTTGTTATAATAATCCTTAAATCTTTTCTTAAATCTTTCGCCTATTATTTTTATCTGATTTACTCCCTACGTCCCAAAAATATTGACACACTTTCCTTTTTGGTTTGTTCCACAGAAATTGACATATTTCCTTTTTAAGAAATGGGATCCACACAAAAATAATTTTTTTATTTACATGAGCCCACACACACATCACACTCACCACTAATACAACTACCCATTACACATTAAATATTATTTCTCTCACTTCACTTTACATTAAATTATTATACTCCTTAATCTTCGTACTCAAAAAAAATGAGTCAATATCTCTGGGACGGAGGGAGTAGTATACATTAGTGTTCAATGAAACTAGTGTTAAGTGAAAATATTGAATATTCAACATTGTAAATAAGAGTAAAAAAAAAAAGACATAATGTATTCATTAGCAGTTATATTAAATTAATGTATTTATTAGTAATTAAGTTATATATACTTGTACCTATCATTGATAATCCCTTAAATTAAATGCATGTTACAATGGTTTTGTTTTTAAAGTATGCAAAAAGGGTTTCTTAAGATGATAAGAAATCACATCATTTTAATAACAAATTATAGTATGTGATATTTTGATTAATGAAGAAATAGTAAATTAATTTATAAACAATTTGTATGAATAAAAAAGTGTAAAATTTTTAATTAAAAGAAATATTTTACAAAAAAATAATAATTATTTAAGAAATTGTAAATAATGTCTTATCTGAAATTGTCTCGCGCGCTGTTATGAGTGTATTCGTCTTTTCAAAGCCTCACAGCATTCCTTAATTCATTCGTACGCTTAAGTTCTTTAGGGATGATTTTTTTTTTCGGTAAAAGAATTGTTATTATTAAAATGCATGACATATACTCAAAATATAATATAATCTATATAGGATATTAAGAGAAGTTATTATAGAATAACAAGCTAATGTTTTAGGATTATCTCCATTGATTAAATTCAACTATTCTTCCTGATAGTATAGATAATTATGTAATTGATTCTTGTATATCTTATATAAAAATAGATTATTTTATTATCATATCCTGTGGGATTCTCTCTATATAAATATCCTACATTTTGTATATCTTATATAAAGATAGATTATTTCATTATCTGTGAGATTCTCTCTATATAAATATGTTAAAGATAGATTATTTCATTATCTGTGAGATTCTCTCTATATAAATATGTGCTGTGATTATGCAATACATACGAAATTATATTCCTACACTTCCTTTATTGATAGTGATCATTTAATATAAAAATTTATAGCTTTGATTTTATGAAGAAAAAATAAAAACTTTTAGTTAAACATAATAATCTTCATATATAATACTCTTCATATTTAAATCCATGTTTTATAGAAGAAATAATACCAATTATGTAATATTACTTTTCTTAAAAAGTGCATAAATAGTGAGAATTATCTTGTTGGAAAATATATATATTGGGTGATTTTTAAATTGTGGCAAAATCTGATTTTGAAAACAAGCATAGCCTAATAAATTTCACATATGTACTTTCGATAGATGGATTATATAATTTCACATTAGTATTTTCAATGGGTGGCTTGTATAATGATTTTTATTGTCATGCATGTACATTTGATTAGTTATACATTTGTGATTAGTCGTACACTATGTTGAATGCACTTTAAGTAGGCTTTTTTTTTAATGAAATATTCTAGTAGGAAAACTCACTTACTCATACACTAGAAACGGTAAAAAAAATCATGTGATTGAATCCCAACAAAAAGTATTTACCCCCTGCTTTTTGGGTATACTCCCTCTGTCCCAGAAAAGATGACACATTTTCTATTTTGGGTTGTCCCACAAAAGTTTACACATTCCTAAAAAAGCAAAAGTCAAACACAATTACTCTTCTCCATACACTTTATTTACAAAAAAACTACCCCTACATAAAACACATAACATACTTTATCATTTATTTATTACCAAAAAAATACCATAATACCCCTAAAAGTTTATACAGTTCACCCGGGTGCACCCCAAGATAGGGTGCACCCACTTTCAAAACCGTATACAAATATAAACAAAAACATATACAATTATGAACAAAAATGTATATAATTTAATTGTTAGTTTTTTAATAAAAAATTGAGTATAAGAAAATATACAACTATAAAAAAACATGTATACACTATTGAATAAAAAGTTATACACATATGGATGCTAGTTTTTTTAATGAAAAACTTAGTATGAAAAAATATACAAATATTAAAAAACACGCGTGTATATATATTAAATAAACACATTTTAAATTCAACTTTAATCAAAATTTTATGACTCCAATATCCTTATAAACCTTCAAATAAGTAAAGTTCGTTTATTTATTGATATTTAATTTATAAAGCACAATCTGTATTATGTAAGTAGGATCTGATTGGAGCGTTTGATCGGGAAGATTATTCAAGTGGTAAAGGAGCAGAAAAGTATAGGACACAGAACCTCCCAAACTGGACTTGCTGTCCTGGTGTTTACGAGCTTGCCATAGCTCCATCACACCCACAATCGGCTAGAAAACTCGACTCGGACAGAAGATGAAACACTAACCAGGATGAACGACAGTCGCAGGGAAGGTCATCCTCAATAATCTGCCATGATTTCCTTGAAGAGTTGCTTCGGAGCTGCAACCGCAAGGCCAATTCTTATAAGCTAAATGAAAACAGAACTGGAAGTATTAGACAAGTTTCTGTTACCTGGCAACCCTGTAAACCTTTCATATTGTTCGTAGGCTTCCTGTCACGATTTTGGATCCCATATCTTGAGCCTCACGCAGGAGTCGAGTGATTTTGGGAGTGTAAACAGCATCAAAAACAAGCTCGTAATATCTCAAAGCTTCCTGAAGGGTAATGGAGATATCTGATGTCATTGTATGTGACCAAGTACACTAATATTACATTTGAGCTTCAACTCTTCCTAGTGGAGACTTCAAAGATTTAGATAGAATTGTATCTACTTTCTTCAAGGTTTAATCAAAATTAAGTTTTGTGAATTTACAACTAAGATATGACCACTTTAAGATGGAAAAGATGGTGGATAGTTCTACTAGAATATGGTATAAGAAGGGAAAAAGAAAGTTCAACTTAGATTGACCCAGAATATATTGACCCAAAAAATCACTCAAAATAAAAATGTGTTGATAATTCCATCCAAGATGGATCATAATTTATGACATAGTTCAGTGACTTTCAATGCAAATTCTCTACAACCGTACTCAAACTATCAACATTGCAACACAAGAATTCATTTTTTATGGGTATGTATAAGAACTGAAGCTGTTGGGCATAATTTTGAAATGCACGGAACTAACCTTGGAGATAGGTGTCTCGTCAACCTTTGGCTGCATCCCAACAGAAGTAGTGTTTGCTAGTATCATTCCTGTCTCTGGATGGAAGTTATTCAGCTCAGCAAGAGACAAAGCCTGCCCTCCAACATGCTCAGCAAGTTCTCTAGCTCGATCTTGCAGGAAGAGAAGGGTAAAAAATGAGAATAGCTAATGATATGGAAATATCACAGGTTGCAGGTTACACCAAGATGTACAGAAGAAACAAGAAGACGAGTGTGGAGGTGGAGGCTGCATCTAACCATAGCTACGATTAGCAATAACTATCCTGGCTCCCTTTACTTTAGCACCATAAGCCAGTGCCTTTCCTGCACAACCCGCACCAATAACTACAAACAGTTTACCGACCAGGGGCGAACTACTAGCTCCATTTTCAGAACCTGCAGAACAAGAGAGAGAGAGGGAGAGCAGGATATTATCAGGCTTCACAATTTCACGTCTCACCAACAGATTTGATCAGTGAGAGTATTATAGAAGAAACCTGGTAGGCCAGTCTCAATTGCAGAAATTGCACCAATGTAATCTGTGTTATAACCAAACAGCTTTCCATCAGTAGGCCGCTTGATGATGCAATTTACCGCCCCTATCGTCTAGTATTATTCAAGAATATATTAAAACTCACAACAATGGACAAATTAGAGAGCCTTCACAACAATAATTATAATTACAAATCCGGCTATATAGATTAAAGAAAACAACCTTTACAACAGGATCCACTTCATCACAACAGGCAAGTGGGCTGGGCCGGTTAAGTCTGGGGCCTGGCTCCGATACCATGTTGGTTGGGTGTCAACCAAAGTCCCACATCGGTTAGAAGTAGGGTTGACGAGGGGTTTATAAATGAGGGATGGACTCTCTCTAGGTGGAGGGTTTATAAATGAGGAATGGACTCTCCCTAGCATGAGGCCTTTTAGGTGTGATGCCCAGAGTGGTAAAACCGTGCGGGCCAGTGGGCGACCCAAAGCGGACAATATCATGCTAGTGGATTGAGTGGGCCCGGCTCCGCTGAGCCAGATAAACCCAACAGCAAGAGCCGCTTCCTTATGAGGAATGGTACAGCTGTAATAGATAAATATTCACCAAGCTTCTGTTATAATGAATAATAGAAACTAAAAAAAATAAGTAGAGGGCAAAAAATTTTAGGCATAATGCACAGCACTTTACCAAGGAAAATAATTGAAAACGCAAGATAAATATGAAACCAGTAATCAAAATTCGGAGAGGAATGAGGGACAAGAAGAAGAGAACACGAATAATAAATAAAGGGATGAAAATGGAAATGAACCATATAACAGTGAGGACTTCACCTATAACCAATAAAGTCAGGGGAGGAATATATCTCAAAGAATTTTCGAACGTCATCCACCAACAAATGCATAAACACTCCATTAAAGCCAACTGCTTTGAAAGCTGGATTATATAATTTGGGAGATTTGCTGTGGCTCACTGGCTTGCCAATAAGCCCAAATACTTTAGTATCAGTATCAATTGACCTAAAATTGTATAATTTAATCAACTCCTCAATTGTTGGCTGCCCAGGAGCAGACACCTTTCCTTTTTCCAAAGTGCCAAATTTAGGACAAAGTATCCTCGACATGATTCCCCTCTCTCCCATAACCATGGCGATAATTGGAATCTGATGATTAACAAACTACATGATAAAGATCGAGGATTTGTAATACTGGAAGCATGTTATCATGTACACACATTCCATCAACTTCGGTAAGCACCCAAAAAGCATTTGAGCAACTGAAAATGCACACATAGGTTAAAATGACGCGCACTTTGCTAAATGACGCAGCTCCATATAAATCTTTAAGCAAAGAAAAATCTAATTTTTAGAAGAGGCATGAAACCACATTCAAGAATGAAAAAATGCAGCATATAGAGAACAATGTGGCTGGAATGAACTTGTTATAAAACTTAGGCGCTTACTTGGGAATGAACCATTATTTGAAACACACGTGCTACATCGGTGATATCTTGAGCTGTCGTAGCAAATTTAACTATGTCAGCTCCAGCTGCTTGTATTCTGGCAATAAGGTTTCCCAGGTCTTCAGAAGCAGGAGTACTATCATAGTTGTCTGAAGAAATTATAACCTTGCATTTTTCATACTTATTTCCATGTATAAAATTGTTGAACTCATGAGCAGCCTTCAAAAAATTGTTAGTGTAAATTTATATTAGAACTCACATAGAAAATAGAAAGCAAGGACCATACAAGAAAAATCAACGCAAGTCTTGGTATCAATAGCAATTAGTCAAATATTTTAAATTTTAGATGGTTCACAGTTGTCGGACGTAGAAGGAAAATCCACTGATACATGTATACATAGAATTGAAAGCTGGGGAAGTTGCTTCATTATAATCTTATATCACTAGCTAAGTCATTCTTTTACTAAAGAAAGGCAGCATAATAATACAAACTGTAGAAAATTTTTCAAGACAATCCTAGAATATTATCTACAGGGGAGTCAATTTTTGCACTGCAGGACCTACATGAGCCGTGTTCCGAACAAGGCCCTGTAAGGGGTGGCCGTGTTCCAACACCAGAAAATGCTACACACTCACCCCAATGGCTGTGTTCCGCACACGACCCATGTTCTGACAAAAGTCAGTTTTACGATCTCTATGTGCTCTAGAAGCTTCCATGGGGGTATAAATACATGTTTTGACCACAAAATCAGATAGGAATAATTTTGGATCAGTTTCCACACACACTAGACACCTAAATCACACACATTCATCCCCATCTCTTCCACCATTCACTTCATCCATTCAAACTATTTGATCTCCTCAAATCCATCCATCTACCAATCTAAGAAGAGGAATTCACCATTGGTTGAAGATTGTAGCATGATTAAATGGGAGGAAGTTCACCATCAAAGGGGAGCCAACTTACTTTTAATTTGTTATTTTCTTCATTATTTGGCTCAATTGGAGCATACTATGGAATGTATTGATTTTACTATGATATGTAGTGGCTAGTCCTCATGTGAGGCTAGCAATATGATTGGTTAGGTATTATGTAGATTTTGTACACCATATGTTTAATGAAATGATTGTTATGAATATTTTCTATCTTGAATGTTTATTCTCATTTTGTGTATGATTTGTGTGGTTAAATTCTCTATTCATAGTGTTAGGATGGTCATTCCAATATTATGCTTAGTGGTTTAATTGAATCATTGATTGCATGAGATGATTTAATTAGTATGATGAGAGGTAAGTCATACCCTTCAAGTGCTTAGAACCCCATGAAAGGACATTAGTGATGAACTGGTGAGGGGAACCATACTTATGATCATAGTACCTTAAGGGAATTGAGAGTAAGAACAATCCTAGGAGATTTAAACTTGTAAAAGAGTTGAGAACCTAGTTACCTTGGCCATAGGGATTAGGGGTACAAACATGATTGCCCTTAATATCATAACATGAAAACCATCAATACATGTGTGTGTATAAGTCTATATATACCTTACCATGAATGTTGCTTGCCTTACATACTTCTTAGGTTGTTCACCTTCATCCATTTTTCATCACATTTGTATATGTTCTATCTTTAATTACTTTCCTAGTTGTCAGTTTGTAGTATAATCAACACTTCTTCTTTGATTAGTCCTACTAGAGTGAAACATATTTCAAATATAGCTATCCACTTTTGCCCTTGGGTTCGATATCTTATAAATTTTGCACTTGGTCGCTTACGTGCTACACACGATGGAGTACACTTGCTCTAAATCAATTTAACCAAAATTGAAACCAAGTTCATGGCCATGTTCTTAGTCGCATTTCTTGTAAAAATGTGTAGGAGTAAGAGACTCTATCATTGAGTAAATGTGTGGCCAAGTACAAAATTTATAATAATATCGTCCCAAGGGAAAGTAAACTCATGATTGTATCCAGATTTTCTATTGATTTATGCTTTGTAAGAATGATAGATTGAAGGTTTGATTATTTAAGCTACTAATTATTGTTCTACTCAATTAACTAAGAATTTGAACTAACAAAGTAATGATTCAAACAACACACAAATGATGATTGGAATGGAGGTAGAATTCACTTGAGAAGAGAGCAAGGCTAATCATAATCATGGTTAAGACTTTAGCTAGATATGTATAACTTTTGATGGTGAACTTCATTAATTTGTGGACTAAAAGCAATCACGATTTTATCCCTAATTCCTATGGCCAAGGCAATTAGGTTCTCGACTCTTTTACAAGCCTAAATCTCCTAATATTGATCTTAATCTCAATTCCCTTAAGGTACTATGATCATAAGTTGGTTCTTTTCACTCAATTTCTTAAGTGTCCCTCTATGAATGTTCTAAGCATAAGAAGGGTATGGATTACCTCCTCTCACACTAACATGCATGCACGTTTTAATATATGATTCAATTAAACATCCACTCATAACATTGGAATGGTCATCCTAATACTATGAATAGAAAATATAATCACACAAGTATTGAAAGGAAACATGATTCATATATCATAAAAGGAAATCCACAATTTAACTACATTCACTTCTCAAGTTCTACACATCTAGCTTTCATCTCAACCATTCATATGATTAGCCCCACTCTCTTCTCAAGTGAATTATACCTCCATTCCAATCATCATTTGTGTGTTGTTTGAATCATTACTTTGTTAGTTCAAATTCTTAGTTAATTGAGTAGAACAATAATTAGTAGCTTAAACAATCAAACCTTCAATGTATCATTCTTACAAAGCATAAATCAATGGAAAATTCGGATACAATCATGAGTTTACTTTCCCTTGGGACGATATTATTATAAATTTTGTACTTGGTCATACGTTTACTCGATGATAGAGTCTCTTACTCTTATATATTTTTACAAGAAATGCGACTAAGAACATGACGCCGTTGCCGAGGCGAAAGCCTTCGGTGTAACGTGTTTGAATTTGTTAGCTCTACTTAGGACATTTTTCTTATTTTTGCATTCAATATTTGTTTTGAAAAGTTTGTTCTAACTTGTTCTTCTTGATAGGTACATCAACCTTGAAAGAAGATGATGCGGAACAAACCAAAAATAGAAAGTGAAGGAAAGTTGTAGTAAGCCTAGAAAAGAAGAGTATGAACATGGATGGGTGGAACCAATACTTGGGAGAAAATTATGAAAATCTACTTGGTTTGGTTCCACCACAATAATCAAATGGCTATAAGAATGAGAGAAACTATGGGTATAGTAGTCAAATGAGTCAAGCAAGCTCTCAAAGCTACAACAATGGGAGCTATGAGGGATGGCAAGGAGCTTAAAATGTGAATACATTCCAACCTCATCAAGCACACACTTATTCCGTACCAAGTTCTTCAAACCAAATTCATTTGCCTATATTTACTCCCTTATCCGAAAATACAATGGAGTTGCTTAGAAGATATGCTTATGGAAATGATACAAGGCAAAGCTTTTAACCAAATATTTCAAGCTATGAGCCTCAAAATGCCTACTCAATACCTACTTCAAACTTTAATAGGGGACAAATGTGGAATATGCCCAATTACCAAATAGGGAATGAAATATGTATGCAAAATGGGTATAGTCAAGAGAATTTCCAAGAAGAATGTCCACCAAACGATGATGGAAGACCTTCATTGCCAAGTTCCTACAACCAAATGCCTAAGGTTATTCTTTTATCCGAAAATAGTGCCTTAATGGAGTTGTGTAGAAGATATGTTCAAGGGAACAATGAAAGGCAAAGTTTTCAATCAAGTCTTTCTAGTTATGGGTCTCAATGTGTTCAAAGTATGCCAACTTCTTATCCTACGGTGCAACAAGAGTGGATGATGCCAAGTCCTCAAGTGGAGGATATTTCTTACATGCAAGGGAGTAATTTCCAAAATCAAGGGAATTATCTCCAAGAACAAACATGGCAACATCTGAGTGAAGAAGCAATGACATCCGTAGAAGATAGAGATAGTAAACTCATGGATATGTTGAATGAGATGATTGAATTTAACAAAAAAAATGAGTGAGGAAAATGAGAGGAGATTTGAGGCCTTAGAACATCAAACTAGTCAAAGGATAAGTGACCGGAACACTCTTCACGAAATGAAGAATTTTGATGAAAAGATTAAAGAAAATTTGGAGGTAGAAGAGTGTTCGGGGGATAATGAAGGAGACTCAAGAGATGTTGAGCTTATTGAGGATAAGGAAGACAAGAGAGAAGAGAACTTGGATGATAGTGCAAAGGATAAAGAGCCTAAGGTAGAAGAAAGCTTAAAGGAGGACGAGATTATCTATGATTTCGTGTCCCTTGTTGATAAGGAAAATTTAAGTGAAGATGAAGAATCAATAGAGGAGTATGAATTTGATGAAGTGGGACAAGGTATAGAAGTACTTGATGATGAGTTCGGGAGTGAAATGAGCATTTCTACACCTTTTGACTCTCCAAGTTGCATTGAATTTCAAAATAATGTTTATATTGACTTTGTCTTACCTATTGATTCTTCTCAAAGCCTTAGGTACAAGAAAGAGCTTGAAGAGATGTTGGGGACATACTTGATAAGAAGGAATAAGTGGTGGTCATGGAAGGGAAGATCAATGGAATGCAAGCTCAAAAGAGTAAAATTTTTAAAGCCAATCTCAAAGGATGCTACTATGGTCGTTATTTGCCACAAATACTTAATAGAGGAAGAAGCACAAAGATTAATATTTGATGGCAAGAACGAATGGTATCCTTGGCCATTCCGATGAGTTCTCCATAATCCGTTCGGCTTGAAGACGTTAAACTTAGCGCTAGATGGGAGGCAACCCATCATTTATTTTAATGCTTTCATTTAATTGCTTTGATTTAGTTTTCTTGCATTTTTGGTTTGTAGGTTGATTTGGCTAGTGAGGAGAATGCATATTGGAAATACGAGAAGTGCTCGATTTAAAGTGTGAAGGTACGTCTCACCACTTCTTGCAAACTTAAAGTTCAACTCTTGTTTCACTTTAAGTTTGGGGGGATAGTGCATGGTGGACATACCTTGAATTGTTGTGATCTATATACTTTTCTACAAGAAGTTCATTGTTGGAAACTACAAGGGTAAGTCCCACCACTTCATGCAAACTTAATTCTCAATTTATTTCAATTTAAGTTTGGGGGGAGAGTGCGTGGTGTGATTCACCACTTGAGTGTGCTTATTATGATGATTGAGAGGTCTTCTTATAAAATTAGGTAAATTTTAAATTTTTTCTCATGAGTTGTGGTATGATTTTGGATCGTTTGGTTGTGTTGAAGTGCATACGAGTTCATTATTTGCTAGTACCTATTGTGCTAATGGTTTTGATGAGTTGTTGAGCACAAATGAAGTGTAGTGGAAGCATGAATTGAACCCAAAAATCAATGTCGAGATTCGTTGTGCATGCAATCCAGAAGCTCGTGCCAACCATTCTATTACCAAATGCCTTTTCAGGGAGTTTACTTTAATACTCATCATTTCTATTTGCTTAGCATATACTTGATTTGATTTCGATTGTTTGGATTAGTATGCAACTTCATGTGTTATGTACTTGGGAGGTTTACTTGCGTTATTAAGGTAGTTTACTTGCTTTATTTTTCTTATTTTTGAATAAGGTTGCAAATTCTTGAGCTTACATGTTATTAGATGACTGAGGATATGTGCTTTATTTTCTTTTGATGGATGAAATTTTCGTTTTTGCATGTTATGTGTTTTTGTGTTGTTCTTTCTTGGTGAGTCTTTACTTATGTGTTTTGTTTGAATTTTTATTCTTGTATAGGGTTGCTTGGTGGTATGTTTTGGGTTGTTGTGATTCATTTTTGAATGTGAGTAATGACATGTTGTTTGTGATAAAGTGATGACGAACTATGTTGAGAATCTCTACTCTTTAAAATTGTGACATTGTCTATTTAATTTGTTCAATTTTGAGATGAATTGAAGTGTAATAGGTAACTTACGGTCCGAGCAAAAGCTTGTGAGCATTTGAGTCTCAACCGTGCATCCATGGTTAAATTTCCTAATGAATGGATCGATTGAGCCTTGATAAACTAGAACTTGCTCATGGACTACGGGAATGAGCCCCATTGGTGGACGTTAGTGAAATGATCTTAGGCCATCCTTGTAATTTCATAGTCATTGCCATATATTATACATCATTCCTAGTTAACCACTTTGAGCCTTAAAGCATATTTCTTGTGATATAAGCACATTAAAAGTCATGATTACCCACTCAAGCCTTAAATATATATCTTTTGTGTGGGTGATTGAGGAGATGATGTTTTGCAAGGTTTGATGTGAGAATTGTGTTAGAGAAGAAAGGAAATGGTAAACAAGCAAGAAAATGATGAAAAGAGCTCAACCAAAATGTACATGCAACCTCAACATAAGAAAAAAGAGCAAATCAACAAAAATATGCTCAAGGAATTCAAAAGTCGAAAGAAATGAAGCATGCAAATTAAAAGAAGCTCAAGAAATCCAAGGAATGATAATGATTAGTACTTGTGATTAGAAAAGAAAAGAAAGGAAGAAAGAAACGTGAAGAAATTGAAGAAGCTGATCATCTCTTCGATTACTTACACATGATAAGTCACTCTTATCCATATTTTTCCTACCATTACCAAAGAGCCTATCATTATATCCAAAAGATAAAGACCTTTTTGATCATTAGTTAAAGCCTTGGTGGCTTGTGAATGTAGTCCGTGAGCAAGCCTATGGTGCATCGACAATCGATTGATGAGTGAAAATTACCATACTTCATAGAGTGTTGAGTGCATTTTGATATCCGACGTGAGGTTTGGACCGGAAGGAACTTTATTACTCTTAATTTTCTTAGACTTGAACTTGTTAATTTTTTATATTATGATTTTAATGTTGTAGAGTGACTTGATATGATTTTTAGTCCTTGTTACTTATGATGTGTTTTTGCTTATGTTCTTTAGGTTTTTCTCTAGGTGAAAATTCCCCCTCTAGTTTTCTCATTTTCGTTGCTCGAGGACGAGCAACACTTTAAGTTTGAGGGGTTGATTGGTGTCATTTTCACCTAAATTTTAGTGTCATTATTATGTGTTTTTGTGTGTTTTTAATCATTTTGTATATCATTTGGTGGTGTTATATGAAAATATGGAGATGTGTGCTTTGAAATGATTAATGTGTGATTTTCATGATAAAATGCCTTAAATTGTGCTATATTTATGAATATTTAGAGAATGGATAAATTAGTGCAATTTATGTGATTTTAGGTAAAAATGGATTCTAGACACGATAAGGAAGATGTGGGAAAAAATGGAACTCAATTCGGAGTTGAAATGAGAAATAACGAGCCAAAGTGATCATCGCTATTTTCACCTAGATTTTGTGTCATTTTTGTGTGTGTTTTCGTCTTTTTATTTCGTATTTTTGTATCTTTTTGTATTGTATTTTGGAATAGTGATGATGATGAGTTTCATGTCTTTGAATAGGTGATTATGAGGATAAATGGTGATAAAAAGCATGAAGAAAGGAGAAAGTTGAAGAAAATTGAAAATTGACCAAAATACATAAAAACACGCCCGTGTTTTTATGTAGTGCCCGTGTTTTTCTGCCAGTGCCAAAACTTACAGAAAGATGAAAAATTGCAAGAAAACACGGGCAGATGCAGGAAAACACGCCCGTGTTTTCTTGCACTTGGCCTAAAATCGCGTTTTTCTCCTGTATGCGATTTCCAGGTGCATTGGGGGTATAAATACCCCCAATATCAGCATTTGGAAGGGGATTTTCGAGGTTGGGAGCTGCCACACACACATCACACACATTTTTCTTCATTTTTCACCATCTTCTCCATCCATTCTTCATCCATCCATCTACACTTAATCCTCTCCATCAAATCCACCATCCAAGTGATCAAGGAAGCAAGGGGGAGTGAAGATTACAAGAAGAAGAAGAAGAAGAAGAAGAAGAAACTCCATTGAAGGACTTCAAAGGGGGAATCTAATTCTAATTTTTGTGAACTTCTTTATAGTTTTGTCATGGGATTTGTAGATACAATGGTCTATGTTGTTTTCTCTATGACTATGATAGACTAATCTCCTTTGTGAGATTAGCTCCATGATTGGTGTTGGATAATTTAGTTTTTATGCAAATTGATTTTAATCTTGAATGGGCTTTGTGTTATTTCTATCATTGATTGTCAATTGCTTGATGTATATGATTGATTTGTGTGATTAATTGTTATGGGCATGTGATTAGGTTGGTAAATCAATTACATGTTTAGGATAGTTCATTGAATCATTTCATCATACACTTCATGTGCATTAATTTAGAATGAGATAGGTATATCCTTCTAAATTTGGGAACCCTTTGATAGAACATTTGATTAGCTTAATCGAGAGATTAGTTGATTAGATGAGGAGACCCAAGCTATTAGTGAATTCATAGTACCTTAAAAGGGAATATTGCATATGATTTAGTACCTAATTAGGGAACTCGTAGAGTAATTAGTACCTAGTAGGAGGTGTTCGCTATGGTATCGATCTTAAGTGCTTTTGGGAGCCTTATTGAGGGCCTACATCCTATCCATCTTGGTAGAGAGTTTAGGTGGAATTAGTGATCGCTCCTATGCTATGTCCATGATAGATTATAATCAATTGCATGATTACTTTGTTATCCATGTCATGATTGTTGCTAATCTCATCCTTGCATCATTTGGAACCCCTTTTATCTTTGCTTTTATCTTATTTCTTGCATTAGTTTAAGTGCATTCATTTGCACGCTTATCCTCCGTCCCTTTCCATCGTCCTTATAAAATCACGATAAACTTGAGATCGCTTAAACTCTAGTACCTTCCTCCCTGTGGTTCGATAAATTCTTTAATTGGTCATCCCAACTATAACGACCAATCAAATGGCGCCGTTGCCGGGGAGGTAACGGTTGCTAGTAGTTTAATGAAGGATTGTTTAGAGTGGTCTTAATAAGGACATTTATTTTTATTTTTGCATCTTATATTTGCTTTAGAAAATTTTGTTCTAATTTTTTTTTCTCTTATAGGTGCATACCTTGAGAAGGAAGAAGAAAAAGAACAAGCCAAAAAGATGAGCTACATGGATATTCTTCGAGATATGGTGAATAGAAGTGCTCATCCCACTATGAACACACAAGAAAAATTTCAAGGATTTCAAATGCCATATTGTGATGCTAATTTGCAACCGGATTATGGAGCACAAGTTCCGAATATGCAATTCCAACAACAAAGTTATGAGAATTTTGGAGCTCCTCATCAAATGTGTCAACAAGTATACCCTCAAGGTGTGGAAGATGTTTTTGAAGGAAATTTTTCTCGACATCAAGAAGGAAATCAACCACAACTATGGGGAGATTTTCAAGACTCCAACACCTCCTATTCCACCCAAAATGACCACATAGCGATGCTTGGAGATAAGTTGTTTGAAATGGTTATGGATCGCTTAGAAGAGGGGAGGAAGTCTAATCAAGCGTGGATTGATAGAATTGGAAACTTGTGTGAAATGATGACGAATACGATGATAGCATTCAATGCTAAGTTGAATTCATTGGAGCACCAAGTAAGTCAAATCGTGTCCACCGTGGAAAGACTTCAAGAAGAGAACAACAAGCCTTCTATCTCCAGAACAAAGAATGAATGCATGGTCGTGAAGAATAGAAAAGAGACTAGTTTGGGGGTCGATGAGGTTATGAAGGAAAAGAGAGAAAGAGTGCCTAAGTGGGTGAAAGCCAAAGAATTAAAAGAAGAGTTGAAGGGGGAATTCGATAGATTTGTCGAATCTCTTGAAGTGATGGTTGAGAAAGTAAAACATCAAAATCGAGAAGAGATGCATGCCCTTACGGAAAAAATGAAGCCTCTGGAAACTAAGATCATGGATTCTACTCCCCACAAGCCAAAACCCTCTCATTCTATTGAAATTTCAAATTCTCTTAAGAACTTTCATGATTTTATTGATAAAAATTTGTTTGGTGATTGTAGGAAAAAGGTTGCAAGAGGGCATCCACACTTGTCAATGCCCGAATTCTTACCGGGGGATGTGGTTGAAGTTCAAAATTCACATAAAGCCCCATGGAAAAAGTGGAACAAGTGGAAAGGGCCATTCCTTGTGAAGAACGCCTTCGGAGAACAATTGCTTGAGTTATTTAACAAGAAGGGAAATGTTCTTGTGGTTGAACGGGAGAGCACAAGGCACTACTTCAAGAAGAAACCTATGATAGTGCCTAAGGACTATTCAAGACCACCATGAGCTAAAGACTATCGTCCGGCTTGAAGACGTTAAACTTAGCGCTAGATGGGAGGCAACCCATCATTATCTTTAATGCTTTATTTAGTGCTTTAAATAAGGATGATGGATTTGATTTTTGGTGTTTTGGTTTGATTTTTTTTTTGTGATTGTTGGTGTTTTGTGTAGAAATTATGTTGTGCTTGGTGTGGATGTGGAGTATATTGGATTACGAGAAGAGCTACGAGGGATGCGTCAAAGGGAGTACCTATTATTTGGCTCAAACTTAATTCTAGCCTTAGCTAAAAAAATAAGTTTGGGGGGTTGAATTATTATGCTCTCGTAGTTCTCATTTTATGAACATTTGCACCGGCGCACATAGTTTCCTTGTGTCTTATGTCTTTTGTCTTGTGTTTTTATATTTTTGTGATGTTCTTATTTTCTTGTGTTGTGAGTCGTTTTCTTGAATATGAGTGATGATGTATTGTTTGTGATAAGTGATGGCGAATTATGTTAAGGATCTCTACTAGTTGAAATTGTGACATATTCTATTTAACTTGTTCAATTTTGAGATAGATTGAGGTGTAATAAGTTCCTCATGGTCCGAGCAAAAGCTTGTGAGCATTTGAGCCTCAACCGTGCAGGCATGGTTGTTTCTTCATGAGTGAATCGATTGATCCTTGATAAGCTAGAACTTGCTAGTGGACTACGGGAATGAACCCGATTGGTGGAGGTTAGTGATATGATTTTAGGCCATCCTTGTACTTTAAAGTCATTGCCATATATTTCCTTACCTTATACATCATCCCTAGTTAGCCACTTTGAGCCTTTAAGCTTATTTCTTGTGAACTAAGCACATTACAAGCCATGATTACCCACTTAAGCCTTATATATACCTTTTGTGTGGGTGATTGAGGAGATGGTGGTCTACACGGTTTGATGTGAGAATTGTGCAAGAGAAAGAGGAAAATGGTAAACAAGCAAGAAAAAGATGAAAAGAGCTCAAGCAAATATACATGCTACTTCAAAGCAAGAAAAAGGAGCAAAATCAACAACAATATGCTCATGCAAGCAAAAAGTCAAAAGGATGAAAGCATGAAATCAAAAGAAGCTCAAGAAACACAAGGAATGATAATGATAAGTGCTTATGTTTAGAAAAGAAAAGAAAGGAAGATAGAAATGTGAAGAAGTTGAAGAAGTTGATCATCTCTTCGATTACTTACACTCGATGAGTCACTCTTACCCAAATTCTCCCTACCTTTACCAAAAAGCATACCATTACATCCAAACATAAAGTCCTATTTGATCACTAATTGAAGCTATGGTGGTTTGTGAATGTAGTCCACGAGTAAGCCTATGGCGCATCGGGCCAATCAATTGATGAGTGTTGATTTACCTTATGTTGATAGAGTGTTGAGTGCATTTTGATATCCGATGTGAGGCTTGGATCGGAAGGGACTATATTACTTTTTAATCTCTTTGAATTGAACTTGTTAATTTTTCATGTTATGAGTTTAATGTTATAGGGTGACTTGATATGATTTGTAGTCCTTATTGCTTATGATATGTTATTGCTTATGTTCGTTAGTTCTTTTTCTAGGTGAAAATTTCTCCTCTTATTTTATCATTTTCGTTGCTCGGGGACGAGCAACACTTTAAGTTTGGGGGGTTGATCATCGCTATTTTCACCTAGATTTTGTGTCATTTTTGTGTGTGTTTTCGTCTTTTTATTTCGTATTTTTGTATCTTTTTGTATTGTATTTTGGAATAGTGATGATGATGAGTTTCATGTCTTTGAATAGGTGATTATGAGGATAAATGGTGATAAAAAGCATGAAGAAAGGAGAAAGTTGAAGAAAATTGAAAATTGACCAAAATACATAAAAACACGCCCGTGTTTTTATGTAGTGCCCGTGTTTTTCTGCCAGTGCCAAAACTTACAGAAAGATGAAAAATTGCAAGAAAACACGGGCAGATGCAGGAAAACACGCCCGTGTTTTCTTGCACTTGGCCTAAAATCGCGTTTTTCTCCTGTATGCGATTTCCAGGTGCATTGGGGGTATAAATACCCCCAATATCAGCATTTGGAAGGGGATTTTCGAGGTTGGGAGCTGCCACACACACATCACACACATTTTTCTTCATTTTTCACCATCTTCTCCATCCATTCTTCATCCATCCATCTACACTTAATCCTCTCCATCAAATCCACCATCCAAGTGATCAAGGAAGCAAGGGGGAGTGAAGATTACAAGAAGAAGAAGAAGAAGAAGAAGAAGAAACTCCATTGAAGGACTTCAAAGGGGGAATCTAATTCTAATTTTTGTGAACTTCTTTATAGTTTTGTCATGGGATTTGTAGATACAATGGTCTATGTTGTTTTCTCTATGACTATGATAGACTAATCTCCTTTGTGAGATTAGCTCCATGATTGGTGTTGGATAATTTAGTTTTTATGCAAATTGATTTTAATCTTGAATGGGCTTTGTGTTATTTCTATCATTGATTGTCAATTGCTTGATGTATATGATTGATTTGTGTGATTAATTGTTATGGGCATGTGATTAGGTTGGTAAATCAATTACATGTTTAGGATAGTTCATTGAATCATTTCATCATACACTTCATGTGCATTAATTTAGAATGAGATAGGTATATCCTTCTAAATTTGGGAACCCTTTGATAGAACATTTGATTAGCTTAATCGAGAGATTAGTTGATTAGATGAGGAGACCCAAGCTATTAGTGAATTCATAGTACCTTAAAAGGGAATATTGCATATGATTTAGTACCTAATTAGGGAACTCGTAGAGTAATTAGTACCTAGTAGGAGGTGTTCGCTATGGTATCGATCTTAAGTGCTTTTGGGAGCCTTATTGAGGGCCTACATCCTATCCATCTTGGTAGAGAGTTTAGGTGGAATTAGTGATCGCTCCTATGCTATGTCCATGATAGATTATAATCAATTGCATGATTACTTTGTTATCCATGTCATGATTGTTGCTAATCTCATCCTTGCATCATTTGGAACCCCTTTTATCTTTGCTTTTATCTTATTTCTTGCATTAGTTTAAGTGCATTCATTTGCACGCTTATCCTCCGTCCCTTTCCATCGTCCTTATAAAATCACGATAAACTTGAGATCGCTTAAACTCTAGTACCTTCCTCCCTGTGGTTCGATAAATTCTTTAATTGGTCATCCCAACTATAACGACCAATCACAAAGCAAAGTTGAAAAACGCACGTCCAACTTGTGTAATTTTTCTGTATTCATGTTGTGCTCAACATTGGGCGTGTGATATATGGTTGGAAAACCATAGAAGAGAGGATCGCATGAGCGTAAGAATCACTCGAATCGGAGCCCAAACAAGAAAGTTATGCGTGAAACGGTGAGACTGCGCTGCAGGCACTGCACCTACACGAGCCGTGTTCCGAACACGGCCTTGTAAGGGGTGGCCATATTTGGATCAGTTTTCGCACACACTAGACACCTAAATCACACACATTCATCTCCATCTCTTCTACCCTTCACTTCATCCATTCAAACTACTTGATCTCCTCAAATCCATCCATCCACCAATCTAAAAAGAGGAATTCATCATTGGTTGAAGATTGTAGCATGATTAAAGGGGAGGAAGTTCACCATCAAAGGGGAGTTAACTTACTTTTAATTTGTTATTTTCTTCATTATTTGGCTCAATTGGAGCATGCTATGGAATGCATTGATTTTACTATAATATGTAGTGGCTAGTCCTCATGTGAGGCTAGCAATATGATTGGTTAGGTATTATGTAAATTTTGCACACCACATGTTTGATGAAATGATTGTTATGAATAGTTTCTATCATGAATGCTTATTCTCATTTTGTGTTTGATTTGTGTTGTTAAATTCTCTATTCATAGTGTTAGGATGGTCATTCCAATATTATACTTAGTGGTTTAATTGAATCATTGATTGCATGAGAAGATTTAATTAGTATGAGGAGAGGTAAGTCATACCCTTCAAGTGCTTAGAACCTCATGATAGGACATTAGTGATGAACTGGTGAGGGGAATCAAACTTATGATCATAGTACCTTAAGGGAATTGAGAGTAAGAACAATACTAGGAGATTTAAACTTGCAAAAGAGTTGAGAACCTAATTACCTTAGCCATAGGGATTAGGGGTACAAACGTGATTGCCCTTAATATCATAACATGAAAACCATCAATGCATGTGTGTGTGTGAGCCTATATATACCTTACCATGAATGTTGCTTGCCTTACATACTTCTTAGATTGTTCACCTTCATCCATTTTCCATCACATTTGTATATGTTCTATCTTTAATTATTTTTCTAGTTGTTAGTTTGTAGTATAATCAACCCTCCTTCTTTGATTAGTCCTACTAGAGTGAAACATCTTTCAAATACGGCTACCCACTTTTGCCCTTGGGTTCGATATCTTATAAATTTTACACTTGGTCGCTTACGTGTTACACACGATGGAGTACACTTGCTCTAAATCAATTTAACCAAAATTGAAACTAATTTCAAGCAAAAATCTACAAAAATTTGGATCCGATCCGATTGCCAGTCACGAACAATCGCCTAGCACACCGGAATCCACTGCACCTCGTGCTCATCGCCACAGGTCCACGAGCCACCGCCGTTAGTTTTTTCTCTTGCCAAGGACTGCTCCCAGATCCAAAGATCTACAGATCAAGGACTGCTCCCACTGTTGGATTGTATACTAAAAGTCTAGCTTTTTATATGAACGAAGTTATAACAATTAATTTGAAATGAGAATCATATGATCAAATGATTGCATCTTATAATTTATTTATATGTTCGATGCAATAGTCCACTTACTTTATACTGTAGATAATATGTTGTATGATAACACGCGGAAGATTATATTATCGGTTTTCTTATAAAGTTTAAACATATGCTCACAACCGAGATAGACGGGGACTCTCTATCGGGATGGTTGTAGTGTGGTTTGGTATTAGCTTGTCTTGGCTATAGAATCACATTAGTGCACTTGTGTGTATTGAGCAGGACCGCTTGAGATCGTTCGACTTATACTAACTTATAGGAGAACTTGATCTCAGTTATTATGGAAGTTCGTGCTCTTAATCCCTATACAATAACCTCGACACGTAGGGCAGTATGTATTTCTTTGATTATCAATAGGTGAGATTTACATGTAATTAAATCAACAAACTCGATGAGTTGGGAAGTAGTGTTGTCTCTATGGTGTGCTGTTGATTGTAGAAGAAATCCGTGTCCGTCATAGGTTGATGATGTCCCCTTGAGGAGCTCATAAGGATTATCATGTAAATCCTGCAGGTGTAATTTATTCCAGCATGATAATGAGGTTGAGTAGTACTACTCTTGGATGAGATATTAATTAATTGAGTTGTCAGTAACTTAAATTAATTAATGGACATTGTATATCTTAAACATGGGGAGACTAACAGGCTCATAATAAGAAGGAGCCCAAAACGTAATTTTGGAATTGGAAAGGCAGTGCAGTAATAATATTTTAGTAGAATATATTATTATTATTAGACTTAAGTATAAGCTTTGGGCTAAGCTTGGATACTTAAGCCCAATGGAGGCCCAACCCAATTTCTCCTCCTGGTCCCTGCTGTAGTCCATGTATGTAAGTCACCTCACCTTATCTGGAACCCTAATCTAATTCATTATTCACGTGTGATGAGGGTTGAGAGCAAATTGAGGAGGTCTCGTAGATCGTCGCTCACACGACGTCGAGATCGGAATTGGGACATACGGCAGAAGATCAGAAGGTAGTTTGCTACTGCTATCCGCCACCTTGTGAAATTTATATAAAATCGTACAATACTCATAATTTGATGATCAATATACTGACGGAAATCCATTGAAGAGAAAATCGTCTGAGCACAAAGATCATTCAATTCTGACATCAGACGAGGAAGTTATTGCCATTCTTGTGGGACTGCACAGTCTGCCAGCGAGAATCCTTCATCTTCTACATACCCTGGTGAACGGTAATCGTTTCTATGTTTTATTGCTTCTGCTATGATAGAAACACATGGTATCCTAACGAGTTACGTTAACCAAATGATTCAAGCACCAACAATTGGTATCAGAGCTTCGGTTTCGTGATGAAGCATGACACGTTAGGCTAGGGTTTATGTGGTTAGTTTTTTGAAATTAGGATCACATGTTTAGGGTTTTTGTTTTACTGCTAAACCATGAATATCCCTATGTGAAATATATCCTATATCATATCTGTTCGTCGATGGTTGTGTGTGAGAGGATTCGATGAAAACTGTTCGTTAATTTCACATGGAAGGAAGAAATTGAGAGAAAAACCAGCGCAGTCATATTGCAGAGGTAATAACCGGAGTTTCAACCATCGGATCAAGCTGAATTTTGGTCAGCACGTTTGGATTTTGTGGATATACATTCTGAACGGTGCAGATCATATTTGGAACTTTGTGTTGTCGGGAATACGCCGAAAACAGAAGCAGGTTTTTGGGCGATTCTGTTCTGCGCAGTCGAGGGAAAAGAGCAGTTTCTCACAATCTAACCGTTGGATCGACCTATAATATGGACAGCATGTTCAGAACTCACAGGAGTATATTCTGAACGGTGAAGATTGGATTCTCAGGTTTATACAGTTGCGAACCCTGAACGACAGTTGGTGTAGTTTGGTGTTGCGCATTGGGCTGAACTTGGTTCCGTGCAAGTAGGCCCTTGGACGAGCGACAGTCTGAGCGAGGGGCACTCGTCAAGGCACATGGTATTGTGCACAGCATCAAGCGAATGGCACGGCTGGGGTGCATTTTCAATCGGGCAAGGAGCGATCAACTGCTGGACGTGTGCTGCTCGTTGGCGTGCGGAGCAGCGTGCTGATTATCGGGCAGCCTGATGGGCATTGGTGCTTATTGGGAGCTCGGGGCGTGATGTGTAAATCTTTCACGTTGGAGAGGAGTCGCACACGTTGGCTTACTGGATGCTGGGATGGCGTGCATGGTGGTGTGCCATGTGGCGCGCGAAACACTGTGTGAGGCTGCGCGAATGAAGGTTCGATCGATGTTGCACCAGGTTCGAGCGGTCAGCATCAGGTTTGAGTGGTCTGCATCAGGTTTGAGCGGTCTGCATCAGGTTTGATCGATGATGCACTAGGTTCGAGTGGATTCACATCAGGTTCAATTGGTCTGCATCAGGTTCGATCGACTCTGCACCAGGTTCGAGCATATTTGCATCAGGTTCGATCGATGATGCACTAGGTTCGAGCGGATTTGCATCAGGTTCGATCGGTGTGCATCAGGTTCGATCGATGATGCACCAGGTTCGAGCGGATTCACATCAGGTTCGATTGGTCTGCATCAGGTTCGATCGACTCTGCACCAGGTTTGAGCGGATTTGCATCAGGTTTGATTGGTCTGCATCAAGTTCGACTGGTCTGCATCAGGTTCCGCGTGAGTCTTCACAATAAGATCGGGCAGGGTGCCGGAGTGGTAGAGCAGGCTGCGGGGAGGTCGATCCCCATCGCAGTTGTCCGCATTCGTGATTGATGGCGAACAATCGAATTCGCTGTTATATAACTGTTATAATTGATTTATTAATTGATTATTGTTATATATGTATGCATGCTTTCTGTGATTTACTACCTTATGTGCCATAATAGGAGCATGCTAGGTTGCGTATTTAATTTTTGAATATTATATGCATGTAAAAACCCTCGATTTTAAATAACTAAGTGGGAAAGGGGATTGGTAATTAATTCCCGCGACCTCCATTATTGGTTTGTTAGCAATGTGAATATACTTGCGCGTCGGCATTAGAGCCTTCCTCCCCATCGGATGAGTTTATTCATGGATATTGCTGGAACAGGCTTCTTTAAAATTATGTTTGTAATGTGATGCACATATACTTGCGTATTGGCATAGACCTTCCTCCCTATCGGATGAGTTCATGTGCGGATCACTGTACAGAATTATAATTGATGACTGTAGGAAGTTATCCGAGCGTGTGTGAACTTCTCCATCTGTAAGGCACATAAGCTAGCACAATGGACTTGGGGTCAAATAATGGTGTACACTTAGGTGTAAATAATAAGTATCCTCCCCATCGGAGTCACTGCTTTTATTTGCATGGCTAAAGAGGAACCGACTATTAATTATTTTGTCATAAAGTTAGGTTGACAAATGAAATTAATGGGTAAAACCTTCTCTTGTAAATGTTCGAATTTGTAAACGTCCACACTATCATGGCTTGCAAACTCAGGGTGCTTGAGATGTCGGTGAATTTATATTTTATATTATTTTGAGGGAATCAATATAAATGGATAAATTCGAAGATTTGATCGGTGTATCTTTTTATGATTCTCTGAATTTCAAATAGTTTTATTTCACTTATGGTTGACTAAAAGAAATTATATTTACTTGTCCAAATTAGATGATTAGAAAAGAATCTTGGTTTTGAATTTTACTGCTTAAGAAAATACATGTGTGTTCTCACAAAGGACGTCTCATGATGCCTATTAAAGTCTCTAGTGAAGAGATGAGAGGTTCATAGAAATATGATGGTCTCATGTAACTCTTCGGATACTTGAGTAATTTAAAAGGCGGTAGGTCATGATTAAATTTGATGAATGAATTGGAACTACATGGAATAGAAGTTGAAGGGGAAACCTAAGTCAATTTTATTCTTCATAATTACTTAGAAGTTTTGAGTAAGTTTCTCTTGAATTACAAGAGGTTGTATATGGTAGGAAACTTCTGACAAAACATGTGGTAAAAGAAATCCAATTTCATAAAAGGAGTGAACAAGGATAGAATCTTACTTGCTAGTTGTTTAAACATGATTAGTGATGGCATCTACTGACACGAAGTGTGTAGATACTGGAATCACTGAATGTTTATTACTAAGTGAGGATAAGATTATTATAGACATGGGTAAAACTACAAGAGTGGTGGCTATTGCAGTGGGAGTTGTTTATTTATCTAATGATATGAGTAGACGTTTGATTTTGTGAAATTATCTTTACGTACGTTTTCATATAAAGAATTTGATTTCGATTTCTATGCATTAATAGATGGATACTCCATTTCATTTAAATGACATGGTCATTATAATGAAGGATAGAGTTGTAATCTATTATGGTACGTTGATGGACAATTTGTATACTCTTAAATCATGTATATTCCACAGATGCAACAAATAGTAATTAATAATGCATCTTCTGTTCTTAGTAAGAGAAAGTAACCTTCAGAGATGAACTAAACATGCATTTGGCGTCTAAGACTAGATCATTTTACTTGAGTAGGATTCAAAAGTTGATAGCAGATGGACCGTAAGGTTTATCTGAAGTGGAAACTATCGGACTTGCGAGTCTTACTTGGAAGTAAAAATGATTAATTACTTTTCAAGGCAATGGGGAGTAGAGCCAAAGACATATATGCTGGAATTAGTTCATTCTGATTTAAGCGATCCTAAGATTATTCGGACGAGAGGTGGTTATGAATATTCGTCAATCGATGATTATTCTAGATACCAATATATTTATTTGATGCACTGCATGTCTAAGTTCTTTGATTAATTCAAGAATTGCAAGACTGGTACAGTGAAGCGTTATGGAAAATATATCAAGTCATTACGGATTAATCGTATGGCGAGAACCTCTTAGGATAATTAGGAGCTATTAATCAGAGGTTGAGATTAAATCTCAAATTGTTTACACCGGGCATACCCCAGCTGAATGTTTGGCGGATAGAAGGTGTAGCACTCTTATGGAAATGATTAGATGGATGATGAATTATTTGGAATTACTAAATTCATTTTATGGGTATGCCCTAGAAACAGTAATTTGTATGAATGTTTGTCTGTTTGTGGGATATCCTAGAAAAATGAAGGGTGATTTATTTAGTCCAAAAGATCGAAGGGTGATTGTTAACACAAACACTAGATTTTTGGAAAAAGACTATGTATTAAATCATAAACCCATGTATAAATTGTTCTAAAGGAAGTGAGAGGGAAAACACAAAGTATTAGTACCAATTGTGTAAGAGGATATACCACAAGGTAAATTTGCAACGCATGTCACGTCTGATACACAATTGCATGTAATGCCTTGTCGTAGTGAGAGGGATATTCGACAACCTGTTTGATACATGTTTTGGGAGAGTCGTGAGACTTGGTCCCTAGCAAACATGAAATGGACCCACAGATGCGACGAAGCACTACAAGTTAGAAATGCCAAATCCTAGCAAAGTGCAATGAATATTAAAATAGAATCGATGTATTTTAAATTAGGTCTGGATGCTTGTTGAACCGCTAAATGGCGTAAAAGCCATTGGAAGCGGGCATGCAACAATAAAAGAGGATCATAGAATAAGGTGTAAACCTTGGAAGCAAGCTTGTTGCGAAAAGGTATACTCAGAAAGAAAGGGTTCGATTATGAGAAAACCTGTTCGCCGGTAGCTATGCCTAAGTTGATCCGGACTCTTTTATTTGTTGCTACTCATATGAAATATGAGGGATAGCAAATAGATGTCGAGACAACTTTCCTGATTGGAAGTCTTAAGAAAAACATCTATGTGAAGCAACCAGAGTGATTCATTGCAAAGAGCTAAGAGCATTGTGATAGTAAGCTTAAAAGTGTCCATTCATGGACTAAAGCAAGCTTCAAGATCATGAAACATCCGTTTTGATGAGGTAATCCAGTGACATGGATCTAATCAATGATCGGATGGGTCTTGTGTATTGAAAAGAGTGATGAAAACGTGGTGGTATTTCTTGTACTATACATAGATAGTATCTTGTTCATTGGAGACAATGAAAGAGTATTGTCGGGCGTATGTGTATGGTTGATAAAGCGGTATGAGATGAAGGACTTAAGAAGAGCAAAATATCCTTTTGATCACGGTAATACGGATCACAAGAAATGATGTTATGCTTATCTCAAGTTTCATATAATGATACGATCCTTACTCGTTTAGCATGTGAATTTATCTAAGTGAATGTGTCTTGTGACACAAAAGTAGATAAAGAAGATGAAAGTGGTTCCTTATGCTTCGGCAAATGAGGAAGCTTAATCTAAGGAATGCTATGCACGAGATTGGATATCTATTTTGCCGATGGCATGAACAGTGGGTATCAACGTAACCCGAAACAAGAATGATGAACTGTGGTAAGACATATACTTATGTATCTGAAAAGGACTAGAAACTATATGTGGGCTTACCGAATAGATTCACTGATTCTTATGGGTTACATAGATTCAAATTTTTCAAATCAGATAGGGACGACAGTAAATCCACCTCAAAGGTTATGCGTTTAATTTTAGGAAGTAGAGTCATAATATGGAGGAGTGTTATATAGAAATATATTTCAAACTCCGAATTCCATCATGGAAAGATGATAAATTGGACCCATGAGGCAGCCAAAGTATCTGTATGACTCTAGAAACTTCATGATGGACTTTGGTGTGATTCTAAGTTTGCCCAAGGTTATCACAATTTATATTGATGATATTGGTGCAGTTGCAAACTTGAAGGAATCACAAGTCCATAAGGAAATTAAACACATGGAGCGCGAGTACCACCTGTTACGAGAAATCGTATGATGAGGGGAAGGTTGTTGTCACCTAGATTGCATCGGATGATAACCTAGTAAATCCATTTACAAGGACCTTAAGGTGAGAGCTTTTGATGGTCGTATAGTGGGAGTGGAAATCAGATGTATAGCAGAAGACATGACATCATAATCTTTTAGTATAAGTAGGAGATTGTTGGATTGTATACTAAAAGTCTAGCTTTTTGTATGAACAATGTTATAACAATTAATTTGAAATGAGAATCATATGATCAAATGATTGCATCTTATAATTTATTTATATGTTCGATGCAATAGTCCACTTACTTTATACTGTAGATAATATGTTGTGCGACAACACGCGGAAGATCATATTATCGGTTTCCTTATAAAGTATAAACAGATGCTCACAACTGAGATAGACGGGGACTCTCTATCGGGATGGTTGTAGTGTGGTTTGGTATTAGCTTGTCTTGGCTATAGAATCACATTAGTGCACTTGTGTGTATTGAGCAGGACCGCTTGAGATCGTTCGACTTATACTAACTTATAGGAGAACTTGATCTCAGTTATTATGGAAGTTTGTGCTCTTAATCCCTATACAATAACCTCGACACGTAGGGCAGTATGTATTTCTTTGATTCATCAATAGGTGAGATTTACATAAAATTAAATCAACAAACTCGACGAGTTGGGAAGTAGTGCTGTCTCTATGGTGTGCTGTTGATTGTAGAAGAAATCCGTGTCCGTCATAGGTTGATGATGTCCCCTTTAGGAGCTCATAAGGATTATCATGTAAATCCTGCAGGTGGAATTTATTCCGGCATGATAATGAGGTTGAGTGGTACTACTCTTGGATGAGATATTAATTAATTAAGTTGTCAGTAACTTAAATTAATTAATGTACATTGTATATCTTAAACATGGGGAGACTAACGGGCTCATAATAAGAAGGAGCCCAAAACGTAATTTTGGGATTGGAAAGGCAGTGCAGTAATAATATTTTAGTAGAATATATTATTATTATTGGACTTAAGTATAAGCTTTGGGCTAAGCTTGGATACTTAAGCCCAATGGAGGCCCAACCCAATTTCTCCTCCTGGTCCCTGTTGTAGCCCATGTATATAAGTCACCTCAACTTATCTGGAACCCTAATCTAATTCATTATTCACGCGTGATAAGGGTTGAGAGCAGATTGAGGAGGTCTCATAGATCGTCGCCCACACGACGTCGAGATCGGACTTGGGACATACGGCAGAAGGTCAGAAGGTAGTTTGCTGCTACTGTCCGTCATATTGTAAAATTTATATAAAATCGTTCATTACTCAGAATTTGATGATCAATATACTAACGGAAAGTCGTTGAAGAGAGGATCGTCTGAGCATAAAGATCATTCAATTCCGACATCAGACGAGGAAGTTATGGCCATTCTCGTGGGACTGCACAGTCTGCCAGCGAGAATCCTTCATCTTCTACATACCCTGGTGAACGATAATCGTTTCTATGTTTTATTGCTTCCGCTATGATAGAAACGCATGGTATCCTAATGGGTTACGTTAACCAAATAATCCAAGCACCAACACCCACTTCCTCCCTCAAGGTTGTAACGAGATGACCGCCGGATCTACTGCATCGTATATCTTTGTTGTCGTACTGTTCGCCGTTCATCTACGCTGGAGCACACCATTTGCGCTACCAAAAAATTACGACATTACTACGCCGGTCAGATTTGCCAATCCCTTCGCTAGAATTTGTCACCAAGGGTTGTCGGAGTTCACCGAATCTAGCATCGCCTTCGTCGTTAACCTAGGTTGCCACACTAGCAACCAAGAAGAATCTCACGAAATAGTTATGTGTAAATTTGGAACGGGACACGGGAGAGAGAGTTTGGGGATTAGGGATGAAAATAAAATTTAAAAAGAAATTAAGATTGGGCTTCTTAAATGAATACAAAAATATATCTTTAACTGCCACGTCACGCCTTCCGTAAATTTGATAAACGGAATTTCAGAAAAAAAAAACCAATGGGATTAGAAATGTAACCAAAAGGACCAAAAATGAAATCATACTTTTTGTATGGGACTAAAAGTGTATATATATATATATATATATATATATATATATATATATATATATATATATATATATATATATATATATATATATATATACTCCCTCCGTCTCATGCAAATGGATGTTTTTTATTTTTTTTGCACGTAGATTAAAAATATTATTATTATTTAATTTGTAGTGAATAGTTGTATTATCCCTAAGCTAAAGATTAAAAAATGCTTTTCGATCAACCAAACAGCAAGATCGAGTTCTCTTCTCATCTCCAGTGGTCTCTCCACTAACAATCAGCCGACATAAAAAAATCGGAGTGCCGCGTCCACGCATAAAAAAAATAAAAATATTACTTCCTTTGTCCCCGTTAATATGTATAAATTTAGTCATTTTGTTTTAATCGTTGTAAGTATTTATTTCTTTTTTGAATTTGTGTGTTCCACAAAAAATAATTATTATACTTAACTTATTACACATAAGATTTATAATCAGTATTAATATAATATAACTACTCACTATATATTAAAATATTATATCATTCAATCTACTATTTAAATTATTATACTGTATATTCTGCGTGCCAAAAACAAATTATTACGTTTTAAGGGGATGAAATTACTTTATTATTATAAAACAAAATGACAAAATGACACATGGGCATTTCTTTTCTTGATTATGTTATTTTCAAATCCCGACTATTATTGAATCTAAATCTATATAGTAGTTCCTCAGTTTTATATTTATTTCACGCTTTCTAATTTTTTCTTTCCAACATTTATCTTTATTATTATTATTAAAAAAAATATCACATCAACTAATAATCTAAAAATCATCTTAATTTCAAAAATATTATTTATACCCAACAAACATAACATATTTTATATTTTATTTATTACTTAAAAATAATACAATATCTCTTAAAATTCAATAAAATTATTAAAAAAAAGAAAAATTTCTTATAGGTACACACTTTGTACCCATAATTACTATGAGATACATTGATTTAAAAAAATTACTCTCACATGCAAAATATTAAAGTAAAATATCAAATATAACCCTTAACCCATACACTTTTAAACCACAAACCCTAAACCCTCACCCACCGCCGGACCATTGTCAGACCACCGTCGGACCGCCAGCAGGCTGTCTGAAAATCGCCGAACCTCCGCCGGACCATCGGCCCGCCGTCGGAAAATCGCCGGACCGCCGCCAGCCGATCGCCGGACCTCCGCCGGACCACCACACTTTTTTGCTGCACACACTTTTTTTGCTGCACACACTTTTGCTGCACATGAATTTTTGCTGTACACAAACATTTATGTGCAGCACATTGTAAGGGTAGAATATTACTATATATTTATGTAATTAGTAATAATATTTATATATGTTTGTATCTAATAGTAATTAAAGATTTTTTTAGTGTATCTAATAGTAATCCTTCCTAAAAAAATAATATTTCTTAAACTACGCATTTACATTTACTATTTATATAAATATGAGAAAGAGGGAATATATAATTTGAATGTAAAAAATAAATTATATTACTTTGTGATAATAATAATAATAATAATAATAATAATAATAATAATAATAATAATAATAATAATAATAATAATAATAATAATAATAATAATAATAAAAGGTTATTTTCATTTCCATCAATAATATAATTTTGACGTTTCTAGAAGATTGTTGAACTTTGTTAATTATTGTATCCGGACAAAAATCAATGAGTACCATGTGTGTTTGGTTTATGCTTCCTCCTCCGTCCAGTGAGGATGTGATAGTTACTTTTTACACATAAATTAAATGAAAAATATATAATATTTTAATAAATGTATGAAATCTTTATGTTCCAATCAATTCTTAAAACTAATTACAATTACACCCGGGAGAAAAAAAATCCATAAAATAAACGATTCTATAGAATAATTTTAAGTAAGGGTAAAAGTTTAATCGAAGATGATCTACTAAAATAGAGTATTTAGAAGAATTTTAATGAGGCTGAGCTTTTTTTCTTTTAACGCACCCATTCCAAAATCAACTAATTTAGGATGTCAAAACCATTGGGTTTCTTATTTCTCCTTTAAACAAACACTTGCCCAATGTATAGCTCAAGTGTTAGAGGGAGGATGGAAAGACCCTCCAACTGAGCTTTGTTGTTGTAGGGTGGGAGTTCGAATCATTTCTTTGCATGATCGAATTTATGATGAAGAAACTGATTCTTCTCTTTAACGCTGGTGACCTTTCATTCTTCTCTTTAACGCTGGTGACCTTTCTTCTTTTTTTTTTTTTTCAAGATCTCGAAAATTTAAAATTTGAAATATGTACTTGGCTTAATGATGTGATTTATGCCCTGGCTGCTACAGAAAGTATTTAAATGTCAACGCCTAATTAACAATGAATAGCAATATCTTTTGTGCTCTAAAATTCAGTGCTGTTGTTGTAATATTCCTTTGGTGCTCATATGCAGCTTCTGCTGCTGGCCAAGATGAGTTTCTCAAATGCCTTTCAAATGCATTCCAAAACAATTATTCCTCCATTTCCAACCTTGTCTACACCCCCACAGACTCCTCGTACTCTTCCGTACTGCAACTCTCTGTCTGGAACTGGAGAATCATTTCCGAATCCAACACTCAACCACAAGTCATTATAACCCGGAACACGAGTCCCAAACCCCGCCTATCGTACTCTGTTCCAAGGAAAGCAACCTGGAAATTAGAACTCGAAGTGGTGGCCATGACTTCGAGGGAGTTTCTTTCGCATCAAAAGTCCCGTTTGTGATCATTGATTTGATCAAGATGAGCGACGTAACAGTTGATGATGAGAACAAAACGGCGTGGGTTGGCGGTGGTGAGAACCTTGGTACTGTTTATTACAGGATCGGCGAGAAGAGCCGTACTCTGGGTTTTCCTGGCGGAATTTGCCCACTTGTTGGTGTAGGTGGCCACATTAGTGGAGACGGCTACGGTGCCTTGATGAGAAAATACGGCCTGGCTGCTGATCATGTGATCGATGCAAGAATAGTTGACGTCAATGGCAGAATTCTCGACAGAAAATCAATGGGGAAAGACCTTTTCTGGGCCATCAGAGGCGGTGGAGCTGCCAGCTTTGGCGTTGTCGTTGCCTGGAAGTTGCGATTGGTTGATGTTCCGGAAACAGTCACTGTTTTCAGAGTTGAAAGGACATTGGAACAGAATGCAACTCAAATGATTCACCGCTTGCAATATATGGTTCCTAAAACAGACAAAGATTTGTTCATAGCAATGATTGTAAAAACAAAGAATTTAGGAAAAAAGCTTACAATTAGTGCAGCTCCTTTTGCTCTGTTTCTTGGCAGGGTAGACAGATTACTTCCATTGATGGAAAAAGAGCTCCCTGAGTTGAGATTGACAAGAGAAGAGTGCACAGAAATGAGCTGGTTCGAATCCGTCTTATTCATTGCTGGATATGCCATAGACTCACCTGAAGTCTTACTGAGCAGAACTCAACCATCACAACGTTACCTGAAAGCGAAAACAGATTACGTACAAACACCCCTTCCACAGTACATTTTCGAATGAATCTGGAGATTTTATTACGAGTCAGGGATGGAAGAGGCTGAGTTTTACGTCCTCCCATACGGCGGAAGAATGGATGAAATATCAGAATCAGCCATTCCATTTCCTCACAGGAATGGTACCTTGTACATGCTTGCTAGTTTTGCTTACTGGCAAAAAGACCAGAATCAGAATTCAGTCAAGTACGTAAACTGGGTTAACAGGGTTTACAATTACTTGACTCCCTTCGTTTCAAAATCCCCAAGGGCTGCATACATCAACTACAGAGATCTCGACATTGGAGTGAATAACATCTGAGGGAAGACGAGCTACGAGCAAGCAAGCGTTTGGGGGAGGAGGTATTTCAAAAATAATTTCGATCGACTTGTTGGGGTCAAAACCAGAGTGGATACTCAGGACTTCTTCAGGCAGGAACAGACCATTCCACCAATGCAACTTGAAATGATCAAAGAAGGGAGATTAGGAGATATTCAGTGGGAGTAGAATTTTTTTTCACAAATGATATAGTACTGTCTAGTTTTTTTTTTTTAAGTGTGTCATTTGATTTCTGAATTTTGCACTAAACAAGACATTTTAATTTGTAATATCATTTGAACATCTTCAATAATTGACAGATTACGCTGTCATGATTAACAATTAATCATTCAGTCAACCAATCTACTTCTTTAATTTTTTCACGTCCGGGTTTAATTTTTGCATGGTAGCCATCTAGGCCTATCAAACGTTTCGTGTGGGATTAGGGCCTGTGTTCAGAAGCTGTCGGCAAGACAGACGATCTCGGCAGCAAGGCGTTCACCAGGTCGACGAAACTCCAGCAGTTGGCACCTGATCTTGGCAGATAGCATACTGTTGAGAGGTGTTTGATATAAGATTATTGGGCCGATGGAATAAGCAGGCTTGGATTTGGGAGCAGCTTGTTTCCCAACCAAGTTATGATCATATGTATTTATAGACAAGATTCTGCCAATATAATATTATCCATATATATCATATATTAGAGTATTAGAGTATATATATGAGTTAAAGTTTTATTCATCATTATGGTTGTAAAATCACCATCAATAAGATCTTCTCCCTTAAGAGTTGACGTAGCCAATAATCCTTTATGTTCTACTTTTTACTTTTCTTCTTTGATCAGTCTGTGATTCACAACACATACCTTGCTCGGCAGCTGTCAGCAGAACAAGGCAGCTATCAAGATTTCTCGACGGGATTGTCCAAAACTCGACCTGGTGGCACATTTGGACCCGTGTTAGGCTTGTTGCACGAGTCCATTAGATCTCCTGTCACTTAAAAACACAACGGGTTTAAATCCATTGTCTTAACTCTTATACTTAAATAATTGCTGTTGTTGTTGAGTTGTTAAAGTTCTAAAACCGTTGTCTTAACTCAAAAAGTTGATGTTTTTCTTCCTAAGCTGTTATCATCTGATTTGATTCTCGTTTTTTTTTTTAATTTTTTTTTAGCTCAAAACAACCCGTTTCGTATAATAAAATCAAACCATTCACACACTTTCCTAAAAAAATTCAAACATAAAACGAAGCACCATTTTCGTGCATCATCTCCTGTGCCACGCGTTAAGTTATTGACACGTAAGAGGAAAATTAAATCCAACCACTACCCCTAGGGTTTAAGGATTAGGATATAGTTTCCTGAGATGATGTACCAAAATGACACAGAGAATTCGAGCAGAAAAAAATATGGAATTAAATTATATACAAAAACACACCCACAAAAGCACACAAAAAGCAATTGGAAAACAACTCTAAAAATCAAGCAAATTTGAAGCTAACATCCTTTTACATTTTCCACACCCAAAATATAATAAGAATTCTCTCAACAGATTATAATTAAAAAAATATCACCCTCAACCAATATACATAACATACTTTATTATTTACTCCCTTCTCCGTCGCATCCTTATAGTTACGCTTCCTTTGTAATTTACAAAGGAAGCGTAACTACCTTATAGTTTTACAAAGGAAGCATAATTACAAAGGAAGCTTAACTATAAAGATGGACGGATGGAGTATTTATAAATAAAAAAATCACATTACAATCAAAAGCAAATAAAATTAATTAAAAAAGCTAACATTTCCAAAATTTCTTACCACAGTACTAATGAAGAATATCTTGGCATAGTGGGTACAAAGAAAAGTAGTAAAACAATTCTATTTTTCTCATAGGCGGCTGAAGTAGTTACAATCACGACTAGTAAAAGGACAAATTTTCAAAGGGCAGTAGATTGCAAATTTACTTTTCAAACTGAATGATTTTAACAGGGAATTATTTTTCCTTATAAATTAAATAAGCAGGATGTATGAAAATCAAACACAAAACAATTTCTAAATCATGAATACTCTAAGCATTTCTTCTTTTTCACTTCTTTTTCTTATAATATTTCAATACTCATGGGCAGGTGCTTCTGCTGGAGGGCAACATGGTTTTCTCCAATGCCTTTATCAACAATTCCCAAACTACTCCTCCATTTCCAATATTGTCTACACCCCAACAAACACCTCTTACTCTTCAGCACTCCTATCTTCTGTCTGGAATTGGAGAATCATCACACAATCTAATCCTCACCCTCAAGTTATAATAACCCCAAAACTCGAGTCCCAAATCCCGCCTATCGTGTTCTGTTCCAAGGAAAACAGCCTGGAAATTAGAACTCGAAGTGGTGGACATGACTTCGAGGGATTATCTTTCTCATCAAAAGTCCCGTTTGTGATCATTGATTTGATCAAGATGAGTGAAGTAACAGTTGATGTTGAGAATAAAACGGCATGGGTTAGAGGTGGTGCAACACTTGGTACTTTATATTACAGGATCGCTGAGAAAAGCTCGACTCTGGGTTTTCCTGCAGGAACCTGCCCTCCCGTTGGCGTTGGTGGACACATTAGTGGAGGAGGCTATGGTCCCTTGCACAGAAAATACGGGCTGGCTGCTGATAATGTGATCGATGCAAGAATAGTGTACGTCAATGGAAGAATTCTCGACAGAAAATCAATGGGGGAAGATCTATTCTGGGCCATCAGAGGTGGTGGAGCTGCCAGCTTCGGCGTCATTATTGCCTGGAAGTTGCAACTGGTTGATGTTTCGGAAACAGTGACTATTTTTAGAGCGAAAGGACATTGGAACAGAATTTAACTCAAATCATTAGCCGCTGGCAATATGTGGCTCCTAAAACAGACAAAGATTTGTACATAGCAATGATTACATCAATGGTGAATTCCACAGGGAAGCTTAAAATTAGTGGTTCTTTTTTTTCTCTGTTTCTTGGCAGGGTAGACAGATTACTTCCATTGATGCAAGAAGAGTTCCCTGAGTTGAGATTGACACGCGAAGAGTGCACGGAAATGAGCTGGATCGAATCTATCTTATTCTTTACCAGTCTTCAAGGTGCCCCAGAAGAGTCACCTGAAAACTTGCTGAACAGAACTCAACCTGGGCAGATATTCTTTAAATAAAAAACAGATTATGTGGAGAAACCCCTTCCCGAATACGTGTTTGAAAAAATCTGGAGGTTCTACCTTAATTCTGGAATGCCAGGGGCTCAGTTCTATGTCACCCCATACGGAGGAAGAATGGATGAAATACCAGAATCAGCCATTCCATTTCCTCACAGGGCTGGAACTTCCTTCATGCTTGCTAACTTTGCTTTCTGGGAAAAAGAATACAACCATAATTCCAACAGCAACATAAACTGGGTTAACAGGGTTCACAATTACTTAACTCTTTACGAAATCCCCAAGGGGTGCATACCTCAACTATAGAGATCTCGACATGGGAGTGAATAACATCAGAGAGAAGATGAGTTATGAGCAAGTAAGCATTTGGGGGAAGAGATATTTCAAAAACAATTTTGATCGACTTGTTGGGGTCAAAACGAGAGTGGATCCTCAAGATTTCTTCAGGCAGGAACAGACCATTCCACCGATGCTACTTGGATTGGGCAAAGAAAAGAGGTTTGGAGACATTCAAGAATTTACTCCCTCCGTCTCACTTCAGATGACACACTTTCCATTTTGGGCTGTCTCACAAAAGTTTGCACATTCCAAAAAAAGCAAAAAGTAAAAAACAACCACCCTTCTCTATACACTTTAATTACAAAAAAATCATCTCTACCTATCATACTTTATTATTTATATATTACATAAAAATACCATTATAACCCTAAAAATTATCACTTTCTTAATCTCCGTGCCGAAAAGAGGGGTGCAAGCTTTTTAGAGACGGAGGGAGTGCTTCATAAAAGAACTGACACTGTTCTAGTTAGTCATTTCAATGTTAATAAATAAATTTTGTAATTGAGAAGAACTGTACGTGATATCATTCTGGTTTTTGGGTTTGTGGTATATATGTTGAAATAATGAGAAGTGAATGATGCTTCCAGCTTCCTTACTATATTGTGTCTTAAATTTATGGATTATATAGTATTATATCCATCCCGTTACTTTGTTCACCCTGATTTGATTTCTGTTTACTAAAAATTGATGTCTTTCTTCCTAAGTCCACGTCACCTTAAAAAACAATATACTTTCTCCATCTCCCAAAATCTTTAACCTTTATTGTACCACGAATATTAACAGAAATATTGTTTCTTAACAAACTTTATTGACTTTTGGTGGTAATTTAGTATTTTTAGGTAATAATTAAAGTATAAAGTATGTTATGTGTAGAAAGAAGGGATGACATTTTTTAAATTAATATGTGGTCGTCGTCATTTTCACCTAAATTTTAGTGTCTTTATTTGTAGATTTTCAAATATTTTTATCCGTATTTGTATAATTTTTTGTGGAATTCTATGTGAATTAGGAGAAGTATGATATAGATTGATAAAAGTATGGAAATGAGCTTAAATGTATGTAAAACAGGTAAAATACGGAGCAAAACGGAGTCGGGAGCTGAAACAAAGAAGCTGGACAAGACTCAACCACGCTCGAGTCGAGCTACGAAACTCTAGTCGAGCTGTGTGGTCGAGCTCGGGTCGTGCGTCGCACACGGACCTGTCTGAAATGACCGTGCGCGAGCATCAGAACCAGCTACACACCCATAACTGAGGCCGTACGCAGAACTCGAGTCATGCTCCGTCACGCATAGAAACACGTTGAGAAATGTGCAGCAGCTCAAGTCGAGTCAGGCAAAATTCCAGTACCAGTTTTACATGTGTTCTAGAAGATTCCAAGGGGTATAAATGCCCAATTTTAGCTAGATTTACGGGAGAGAGCCCATTTGAGCAGTTACCAAGATCAAACACATACTATCACACCACATTTCCACACACACTCTCTCCTACATTCAAATCCACTAAATTCATATATTTCTATCACTTTGATTCCATAATTCACTCCATACATCTTTCACCCACAACATCCTTGGAGAGTTTTGAGGCTTATTTGCATGGAAAGCTTATGAAGGATGGAGATCAACTCTTAATCATAAGGGAAGAACTTCTACTTTTATTTTGCAATTCTTTTGATTTGAAGTTACCAATAGCATTTTATGGACTTTGTAAGGTTTGTAATATGATTGTTAGTGGCTAGACCTCTTGTGAGGCTAGCCACATGATGAGTTGAAGTTAAACTAGATTTGTGAGATTTTTAGTAGTAAATTGAAGTGATGATGGATTTCTTCTTATAAATTGTTAATCATGATTCATTTTATTAATTGTGTGATTGATTTCTATACACATCATGTTAGAATGGTCATTCCAATATTATGTGTTATGGATAAATTGAATCAATTAGTGATATGATCATACATGTTAGTATGAGGAGAGGTAAGTCATATCTTTGAATGCTTAGAACACTTATAAGAGGACATTTGAGTAATTAAATGAGAAGAACCAAACTTAGAGTCATAGAACCTTCAAGGAAATTGATAATAAGATCAATCTAAGGGGATTTAATCTTGTAAAAGGGATAAGAACCTAGTCACCTTGGCCATAGGGACTAGGGGTACAAATGCGATTGCTTCTAATCCATTTTTGACGATGTTTGCTACTAGAGTCTTGCATATCTAGGATACTACCTTAACTTGAATTGTGGTTAGTGATCGGTATCATTTTCATCTAAATTTTAGTGTCTTTTTAGTATGTATTTTATTGTGTTTTTAGTCATTTTGTATATCATTTGGTGGTGTTATATAAAGATATGGAGATTTGTACTTTGAAAAGATAAATGTGTGATTTTCATGATTAAGTGCCTTAAATGCGCGATATTTGTATATATTTAGAGAATTAGTATTTTGGTGTAATTTGTGTGATTTTCAGGAAGAAATGGATTCTAAACATGATAAGGAAGATGTGGGAAAAAATGGAGCTCAATTCAGAGTTGAAATGAGGAAGAACGATCCAAAGCAAAATGCTGAAAAATACACGTCTAAATTTTATAATTTTTCTATATTCATGTAGAGTTCAAAACTGGGAATGTGATATATAGTTGTAAAGCCACGGAAGAGAGGATCGCGTGAGCGTAAGAATCATTCAAATCGGAGATCGGATGTAGAAGTTATGCGCGAAACAGTGAGATTGCGCTGTTGAAAACAACCCAACTCGAGTTGCAAGGTGCAACTCGAGTTGCCAACTCGAGTCGAGTTGAGAGCTAATAAAATTCCAGTTTCTCATTCATCCAAGAAGACTTGACAGGCGAGAGCTCGAGTTATCAACTCGAGTCGAGTTGGGTATGGTCCAGTTCGAGTTGCAAGCCTAGCGGGGTAGAGAAAATCGTCCCGAGGGCCAACTCGAGTTGCAAGACCCAACTAGACTTGCAACTCGAGTCGAGCTGCACTAAAAAATCTGAAAAATTTAGAAAGTTTCTAGAAGCTTCCAGGGAGTATAAATACATGTTTTGATCATAAAATCCGGAAGAAATAATTTGGGATCAGTTTCCACATACACTAGACATATAAATCACACACATTCATCTTCATCTCTTCCATCCTTCACTTCATCCATCTAATCCACTTGATTTTCTCAAATCCATCCATAAATCCATCCATCCACCAATATAAGAAGAGGAATTCATTATTGGTTGAAGATTTTAGCTTGATCAAAGGGGAGGAAGTTCACCATCAAAGGGGAGCCAACTTACCTTTATTTTGTTATTTTCTTTATTATTTGGCTTAAATTGAGCATGCCTTGGATTGTAATGAATTTGTAATGATATGTAGTGGCTAGTCCTCATGTGAGGCTAGCAATGTGATTGGTTAGAGATTATGTAGATTTTGCACATCACATATTTGATGAATTGATTGTTATGAATATTTTCTATCATGAATGCTTATTCTCATTTTATATATGATTTGTGCAGTTAAATTCTCTATTCATAGTGTTAAGATGGTCATTCCAATATTATGTATAGTGGTTTAATTGAATCATTGATTGCATGAGATGATTTGGTTAGCATGAGGAGAGGTAAGTCATATCCTTTAAGTGCTTAGAACCTCATGATAGGACATTAGTGATGAACTAGTGAGGGGAACCTAACGTATGATCATAGTACCTTCATGGGAATTGAGAGTAAGAACAATCCTAGGAGATTTAAACTTATAAAAGAGTTGAGAACCTAATCACCTTGGCCATAGGGGATAGGGGTACAAACGTGATTGCCCTTATTTTATAATATGAAAACCATCAATGCATGTGTGTGTGAGTCTATATATACCTTATCCATGAATGTTGCTTGCCTTACATATTTCTTAGATTGCTCACCTTCATCCATTTTCCATGCCACTTGTACATGTTCTATCTTTAATTGCTTTAGTAGTTGTTAGTTTGTAGTATAAGCAATCCCCTCCTTCTTTGATTCGTCCTACTAGAGTAAAGCATTTCTCAAACATGGCTATCCACTGTCGCCCTTGGGTTCGATATATTATAAATTTTGCACTTGGTCGCTTACGTGCTACACATGATAGAGTATACTTGCTCTAAATCAATTTAACCAAAATTGAAACCAAGTTCAGTTAGTCTTGCACTTTTTCTAAGATCTATTTCAATCATTCCATCACATCATTGTTCTTTAATAACCATAGTTATTACTTGTTTTCTAGTTAATTGCTTAGAATAATTATTAGTTTAAAACCTAAACTCAAACTCTATCACTTTTACAAAGCATGATTAAAGATAAATCCGGATATACCTTGATTTTACTTTTCCCTTGGGACGATAATCTATAAATTTTGTTACTTGGTCACTACGTTTACAACAATGATAGGGTTCTCTTACTCTACATCATTTTACCTACAAAGGGACTAAGAACAATATGTACTTGATACTGGTGGCACATTAGGACCAGTGTTAGGCTTGTTGCACGATTCCATTACATTTCCAGTCATTTCAAAACACAACGGTTTAGAATCCGTTGTCTTACATAAATGACTGTTGTTGTTGAGCCATGATTGTCGTCTAATTTACCTAGATTTTGTCATGTTTTTATGTTCGCTTTATGTGTGTTTAGCATGTTTTTGTATCATATTTTGAAGGATATGGATGGATTTGATGAAGTTTATTAATTTGAGTTTGCATTTATGTAAATAGGTGATTTGGAAGGAAGTGTGCAAAAACTCGGTCGAATTTCCATGAATTGGACCGAATTTCTCTTACAGTGTTGAAGGTCGCGGTTTAACATGAAAATTCGACCGAGTTTCTAAAAACTAAATCGAATTTCTTTTACAGTGTATTTCAGCAAGATTTGGCAAAGCATGAAAATTCGACCAAATTATAAAAACTCGGTCGAGTTTTCATGCAAAAGTGCCAGCTGTAAATTTGACTTTGGGCATTCAAGAATGGTATAAATACCCTAAATACTCACTTCTCACATAAGATTTTGAAGGGGGGAGATTCCAAGAATACACCACACACACTATTCTCTACATTTTACACCATCATCATCCATCCACATCCTTTCATCCATCCCTTCCATTTTCTTCATATTTTTATCACCAATCTATTGAGGAGTAAGGATTGATAGTGGAAGCTTGCAAAGTGAAGGAAGACATCCAACCTACCTCAAGAAGGGAAGATAGCTTGCTTTTCTTTTGTAATCTTTTTGGTTTGTTTGAAACAATGAACATATTTTAGCATTTTGGGGATATTTTGATAATGTTTATTGTTGGCTAGACCTCTAGTGAGGCTAGCCACAAGATGGATTAAGGTTTTGTGGATTTATTGGATTTTAAATGATAGTTGATATAATATTTGATTTTTCTTACATGATTTATGATTCACTTTACTTGTATTATAACTTTTGAAATTTCTATTTATGATGTTAGGAAAGCCATTCCGATATTATAACTAGGGTTTTGATTGAATCATGTTATAGTATGAATAGTGTATGTTAGTATGTGAAGTATGTGGTAGCATCTTTATATACTTAGAACATTCATGTGAGGACACTTGGTTAATGGATCTAGATAGATTATTAATTGAGTGAGAAGAATAAATCTTATAATCATAGTACCCTTGAGGGAATTGAGAGTAAGGGATAATTTTTTGTGCTTAAAACTTGTAATGAGTTAAGAACTTAATTACCTTGGCCATAGGGATTAGGGTGTTAGGCTTTTATTGCGCACCTCAATTAAAATCCCCAAGTGTAGGGATGTCAATTGCAATAGCAAGTACCCCAGTTAAAATTAATATCGTTCCCACTGAGACAGTTGATTATTTATTTATTTTCTATTACTCTTTAATTAGAATTATTATGTAACCAATTTCCAAATGTTCAAATGAATTAATAACTAAAGAATGTAAGTAACAATTAACAAAATAAATAAAAGCAAGGAATATTCGAGATTGAATCAAGAGAGAAGTAACAGCTCTAAGGTTTCAGGTGTAGTGCAATTGATTTGGTATTCTAGACGTCCTATTGTTCATTCACGCTATTTCAATGAAAATACATCATAAGATGATGCGCGAACAGTTTTGAACCTCCTTCCTAGATACTAATAAGGCGAATTTCATAAACCTCCAGATAGTCAATTCGACTAACATATATTCTCTGAAAGTAATACTCAAACTTATTCACTTCCTACTTGATTTCCTAATTGCATTGTTCCACTAAGAATATCAATTATATCTTATTTACCAGCCCTTAGGATTATTGTGTTCATGGGCAAACTACTATAATCCCTAGCAAACAGACAATATTAAATACGTATGCACACAAGCTAACACAATATATCAAGCATCACGGGCAATATCAATAGCATGCTATGAAGACGTTACAAACATATAATATAATCTGAAATAAATCAAATAAATAAGAATCTTAATAACATGAAATCACAATACTTTGTCTATGGTTCCAAATCAACTATCCTAACCTTCAATCCTTAGAATTGTAAAGAGTTTTTAGCCCATGAGGTCACAAACAACCCTCATGGCTATGAAATACATAACAAAATCACAAAAGAAGAAATTAAGAAAAGATACGAAACCCTAGTGTCACGTGGTTTATGTTCTCCCTCCGTCTATCCAATTGGATTGCCTTTCTCAAACGCACTTGAATCTTCCTCCGAACCGATAGGATGAATGGATGGATGGCGGGTGAAGGGTACTGGTGAAAGGCGGATGGTGCGTGAATTGAATTCACGATGTGTTTTTGTGGTGAGTGATCGGTCCCCCTTCTCTAAGTGATCTGTTCCCTTTTATTCATATTTTCCCAAAAATTTACTTGAATGGGCTATTTTTACACGTTGTCATACACAGGGGATCAAAAATCCCGATTTTCAGCCCAAAATAACCCAACACGAGTTGGCCCTAAGTAACTCGAGTTACCTAACTCGACCAGTATTGCACCAACACGACTCGAGTTAGCAACTCGAGTTGCTTCCTGTCAACTCGAGTTGTGATGCTCTGCATCCTGGATCGCTTTCGGACCTCAACACGACTCGTGTTGCAAGTCGTGTTGGCTCATACAACTCGTGTTAGCTCTCTGGATAATTTTTGAATGCTTTTCTGCCCCCTACTTAACTCGAGTTGCAAGTCGAGTTGGACCTTGCAACTCGAGTAAGCTCTCTGGACGATTCTGGACACTTTTCGGGGCCTAACTCGACTTGTGTTGCAAGTTGTATTGCAACTCAAGTTGCATGTTATAACTCGAGTTGGGTCTTTTCAGCCCCGTTTATTGCTCGTTTTCATTCCTGCTTCATTTATACCCCGTTTTAACCTTCAAAACTCAATAAAACCCATTAGTAGCACCATAATCATGTAAAATACATAAGCTACGCATTTCGACACGAATGTATGGCCTTATTCTAATAAAAACAAGGTATTATGAGATCAAAAAGACGTAAATTTCCACTCTCATCAACCCCCCAAACTACCATGTTGTTCGTCCCCGAACAACGAATTCAAGACAAGAGATAAATGAGAGTTGAAATTCTACAGCAAAAAAGGGATCACTCACATCCAAACCAAGATAATATATTTGAATGCCAAAATATTATCAATTGAAACACGCACGTCAAATTAGTCACTTCCCATTTCAGAATGCTCATCATCCACTCTCACGGATAACATTTACACTCATCGCTCAAGTGTGAGCTATTTACTCTCATGGCTAATATACATACACTCAAATCAATTCACATGCACGCGTAACCATAAGTTTGACAATCATCTAAACTCTCCACTAACTTGAAAGACTTAACGATGGGATCACAAAGGACTTACTTAGGTCGTAACGTTGGCTCTTTGGACAAGGGTAGGTAAATATAGGATAAGTGACTCGATCACTAGTAGAGAACCAATAATAGAGATACATTTCACACATATGCTTTTCAAATCAATCTCTTTTTTTTCTTTCGATTTCTTTTCATCATTTCAATCCTCCCTTTACTTTCAAGCTCAACATCCTCTTTTCATTTTTTTTCTCTTCCTTTTAAATTAGGGTACCAGTTTCAGGCACTACCCTATAATTGGGGTACCAAGTTCGGGCACTACCCACCTTTTTGCAAGTTTTTAACCATACTTCATCTTCAATCACTTTCCGCCAACATTCATTTTTTCAGATTTTATTTCACACTACACCAATCTGTCTCCTTTATTCTCTACTAGGATAGGTATTTAAAAGCTTTTAAAGGATTAAATTGGCTATCTTTATAAGCTTCCAACGAAAAAGGCTTACAGGCTCAAACGGAAAACTATGGATTAAATTTCAAGGTAGGATAAATATTTGGCTCGTGACTCAATTAAGAACAAAATGGCCTGAGATCATTTCTCATCATCTAATCAATCATCTAGTTTTAAGCATATTAAAAGTCAAGTTCTAGAATACACGCATGTAAACGATGCTCTCAAGAATAAAACCAATCATGTGTGTTCATGATTCATTGAAGCTCAAATCTCACATGGGTTTAACGGAATAATGAGCACTCCTCATAGGCTTATGAACCAATTTTAATACATGCAACAATCTTAAGCATTTCAACATCCAAGTACATATCTATCTTGATCATCACCATTATATCACAACACCACATTATCAATTAAATTCAATCAAGTGCTTAGAAAGAACCAACAATCATCCTCAAGAACTCAAAAATAACCACACTGAACTAGGATAAACACGCAACAAAAACAAATAAACGACACACACCTGGACAATCACAAAAAATCGACATTCAATATCATCAAATGAATCAAAAATACTGAAAAATCACAAAAAAATAATCATCCAAGCACACAAGCAATGAAGCAACTTTACTTTCGTGTAGCAAGACGCAGGTGTACACGTATCCCCCTAAACTTAGATCAAATGAAGTGAGAGCATAAGTTTGTAAAGAAGTGTATACCATAGTCGAGCAACACCTAATAAAATTACTACATTGACACAGACTCAATAAAGCAAATAAAATGGGAGGGTTGGCCCCCAACAGACACTCATGTTTAACTTCGAAGAGTCACGACGGATACCTCAAGCTCATCGGAATGACCATGGATATCTCTCATCCTTCCCATCGTATTCTAATCGCTGTGCTTCTTCATCAATCCAATACTTATGGTAAGGGATGGCCTCGTTGGTATTCTTAAAATTTATCTTGACCTTGCAAACCATGTTAAGATCAAATTTCATCAACCTCTTCAATTTACTCCACCACTTATTCCTTCTTCCAACGAAAATTCCCAACTTCTCTTCTAACTCCTTTTTATCCCTAAAAATATGTGAGGAATCATTAGGTAAAACAAAGTCAATAGAAACAATATCATCAAATTCAATGCAACTTAAAGAGTTTAAAGGTTTAGAAATGCTCATTTCATTCTTCAAATCCTCTTCGGTTGCTTCATGACTTTGCTCTTCTTCGTTCTTTTCTTCTTCAACATCCTCAAATTCTTCGTCAATCTCTTCTATTGCCTCAAAAATTATCTCCAGCTGATTGCTGAATTTGACTAGTGCCACTCGACTTAATCTAGTGGACTCCTCTTCAACTTCTTCTTTTTTAAAATACAAATTAAGACCTTCAAACTGCATTTCGGGGCACAATAGAATAACAATATCTTCCTCCAACTCTTCTTCATCCATTCTTTCCTCTCGTTGAAGTTGAGTAGTTAAACTTGAAGAGATATTCGTAAGAAGATTGTTTATCTCTCTCGTTCTTTCACGAAACTCCTGCGATGAAACTTTCCTATCCTGCGATGCAACTTTCATCTTTCTTTCTAGAGCTTCCAACCTTCCCATGTTTTCTTCATGCATCTTGATGGAAGTATCAAACGCGTCTTGTAATCCTTGAAAAACTCCGATCGATCCAGAATAAGTGTTCTCTTGATAAGGTTGATATAAATTTTCATTGTAAGCATAAGACCATTCATCTTCATATCTGACTTGATTGTGAAGTTGAGATGGAACTTGATTCGCTGGAAAACCATAACCATAGTATCTCTCACCCACATAATATGAAGAAGGTTTCATAACATTGATTTCCATAGCGTTTCAATATTTCGTCCATCTCATTCACCTCAAAAATAATTCAAAGTCAGAATATATTTAAAATAAAAATAAAAAGTCCTAACTAAATAGCAATAAAAGAAAAATAAATAATTAAGTTGTCCCCGACAACGGCGCCATAAACTTGTTAGGCTTTTATTGCGCACCTCAATTAAAATCCCCAAGTGTAGGGATGTCAATTACAATGGCAAGTACCCCAATTAAAATTAATATCGTTCCCACTAAAATAGTTGATTATTTATTTATTTTCTATTACTCTTTAATTAGAATTATTATGTAATCAATTTCCAAATGTTCAAATGAATTAATAACTAAAGAATTTAAGTAACAATTAACAAAATAAATAAAAGCAAGGAATATTCGAGATTGAATCAAGAGAGAAGTAACAGCTCTTAGGTTTCAGGTGTAGTGCAATTGATTTAGTTTTCTAGACGTCCTATTGTTCATTCATGCTATTTCAATGAAAATACATCATAAGATGATGCGCGAACAGTTTTGAATCTCCTTCCAAGATACTAATAAGGCGAATTTCATAAACCTCCGGATGGCCAATTCGACTAACATATATTTTCTGAAAGTAATACTAAAACTTATTCACTTCCTACTTGATTTTCTGTTGAGAGTGAAATTTCACGTATTTTAGGTCTCACATTATACCGTTTTTGATAGAATGTGGCCATGATTTTGTATAGAATGGCATGGTTTTCATATCTTGCATAATTAAGATGCTACTAAGGTGTTTTGTTGAGTTTTGAAGGGTAAAACATGATCAAAAGTTCAAAGTTGGAATGAAGAGTGAAAGTGTGAAGGAATGGTGAAAAAGACACGTCCACTTGAATAATTTTTCTGTGTTCGTATAGAAGTCCAAATTGATCATGTGATATATTATTGGAAAGCCACGGAAGAGATGATCGTTTTGGCGCAAAAATCACTCAAATTGGAGTCCGTATGAGGAAGTTATGTTCAAAACGGTGAGACTGCGCAGCTGCCAACGGGAATTTCCGAAAATTTCCAAAAATTAGCCAATTTTAGCTATTTCTTAGAGCACAATTCTTTCCTTATCTCATTCCCTTTCTTTGAGCACAATTCTTTCCTTATCTCATTCCCTTCTCACACCTATATATATCTCACATCATTATTCATAAGAGACACCACCCTCCACAAGGGGATTACCCCCTACCATCCATCATCTACCATCATCCATATCCATCCCATCATCCATCCACATCAAAGGGGGATTCAAGGGCTATTCAAGAGGAAGATCAGTCAATCGGAGAGACGGAGAAGGAATCTGAGACAACTCCAACACTAGGGTTTTTCTATTCCTTTCTTTAATTTTCTTTTGTCTTGATTTGTGGTATAAATTGCATAGCCATGAGTGTTGCTTGTAACCTCATAGGCTAATTTCTTATACAGTTTTAAGGTTTGATGGATTGATTTGATTGATTTGGGGATTTAGACCAAAGATTGGGATTTTATGTAGTTGAGCTTTTGATTTTACTTATTTTACTAAGACATGTTAATCTGCTTCGTAACGTCTTCATAATATATTCATGACATCCGCTATAATGCTTGGATTATTGTGTTAGCTTGTGTGCGTTCATGATTGGTATTGTCTATCTGTTAGGGATTAGAGTAGCTCCGCTATAAGCACTTTAATTTCATGAACTGGTTAATCAAATACTTGATTAGTTTAGTGGAACAATGCAATTAGACAATCAAGTAGGAAGTGAATAGAACCTTGTAGTAATTCCAGAAAATATCTTGTTAGTCAGGCTTACCATCCGGAGGTATTGTTGCTTGCTTTGATTAGTATCTAGGAATAAGGCTTGGTAATATTCACGCACCTTAGGATTTAAACTAGATTATACTGTTAGCTTTGAATCGGATCATATCCGATGGGAAAACAGGGTTATGCGGTGTATTTTCATTGAAACTGCATGAATGAACAATTAGAGGTCTAGAAACCAGAATTAATTGGTCTATACCTGATACTGATTTTCTCTTGAATTAATCTTAAATCTTTCTTTTGTGATTTATTTTATTAGTTATTTAATTTTCTGTTATTTAGATAATAATTAAATTCACAACTCCTGGATATCGGTTACTTGATTTTGATTAATTTAGTAATTTTAGGAAATAAATAATTAGCTGTCCTTTTGGGTTCGATAATTTAACTTGGATGCTTACTGCTACAATTGATATCCTTACACTTGAGGATTAAATTATAGTGCGCAGAAAAAGCCTATCAAGTTTTTGGCGCCGTTGCCGGGGATCGAACCCGGGTCACCCGCGTGACAGGCGGGAATACTTACCACTATACTACAACGACTTTATAGGCTTTTTCTGCGCACTATAATTTAATCCTCAAGTGTAAGGATATCAATTGTAGCAGTAAGCACCCAAGTTAAATTATCGAACCCAAAAGGACAGCTAATTATTTATTTCCTAAAATTACTAAATTAATCAGAATCAAGTAACCGATATCCAGGAGTTGTGAATTTAATTATTATCTAAATAACAGAAAATTAAATAACTAATAAAATAAATCACAAAAGAAAGATTTAAGATTAATTCAAGAGAAAATCAACAGTTCTAAGGTATCAGGTATAGACCAATTAATTCGGGTTTCTAGACCTCTAATTGTTCATTCATGCAGTTTCAATGAAAATACACCGCATAACCCTGTTTTCCCATCGGATATGATCCGATTCAAAGCTAACAGTATAATCTAGTTTAAATCCTAAGGTGCGTGAATATTACCAAGCCTTATTCCTAGATACTAATCAAAGCAAGCAACAATACCTCCGGATGGTAAGCCCGACTAACAAGATATTTTCTGGAATTACTACAAGGTTCTATTCACTTCCTACTTGATTGTCTAATTGCATTGTTCCACTAAACTAATCAAGTATTTGATTAACCAGTTCATGAAATTAAAGTGCTTATAGCGGAGCTACTCTAATCCCTAACAGATAGACAATACCAATCATGAACGCACACAAGCTAACACAATAATCCAAGCATTATAGCGGATGTCATGAATATATTATGAAGACGTTACGAAGCAGATTAACATGTCTTAGTAAAATAAGTAAAATCAAAAGCTCAACTACATAAAATCCCAATCTTTGGTCTAAATCCCCAAATCAATCAAATCAATCCATCAAACCTTAAAACTGTATAAGAAATTAGCCTATGAGGTTACAAGCAACACTCATGGCTATGCAATTTATACCACAAATCAAGACAAAAGAAAATTAAAGAAAGGAATAGAAAAACCCTAGTGTTGGAGTTGTCTCAGATTCCTTCTCCGTCTCTCCGATTGACTGATCTTCCTCTTGAATAGCCCTTGAATCCCCCTTTGATGTGGATGGATGATGGGATGGATATGGATGATGGTAGATGATGGATGGTAGGGGGTAATCCCCTTGTGGAGGGTGGTGTCTCTTATGAATAATGATGTGAGATATATATAGGTGTGAGAAGGGAATGAGATAAGGAAAGAATTGTGCTCAAAGAAAGGGAATGAGATAAGGAAATAATTGTGCTCTAAGAAATAGCTAAAATTGGCTAATTTTCGGAAATTTTCGGAAATTCCCGTTGGCAGCTGCGCAGTCTCACCGTTTTGAACATAACTTTCTCATACGGACTCCAATTTGAGTGATTTTTGCGCCAAAACGATCATCTCTTCCGTGGCTTTCCAAAAATATATCACATGATCAATTTGGACTTCTATACGAATACAGAAAAATTATTCAAGTGGACGTGTCTTTTTCACCATTCCTTCACACTTTCACTCTTCATTCCAACTTTGAACTTTTGATCATGTTTTACCCTTCAAAACTCAACAAAACACCTTAGTAGCATCTTAATTATGCAAGATATGAAAACCATGCCATTCTATACAAAATCATGGCCACATTCTATCAAAAACGGTATAATGTGAGACCTAAAATACGTGAAATTCCACTCTCAACATTTTCTAAATGCATTGTTCCACTAAGAATATCAAGTATCTTATTTACCAGCCCTTAGGATTATTGTGTTCACGGACAAACTACTATAATCCTTAGCAAACATACAATATTAAATAAGTATGCACACAAGCTAACACAACATACCAAGCATCACGGGCAATATCAATAGCATGCTATGAAGACGTTACAAATATATAATATAATCTGAAATAAATAAAATAAATAAGAATCTTAATAACATGAAATCACAATACTTTGTCTAGGGTTCCAAATCAACTACCCTAACCTTCGATCCTTAGAACTGTAAAGAGTTTTTAGCCCATGAGGTCACAAACAACCCTCATGGCTATCAAATACATAATAAAATCACAAAAGAAGAAATTAAGAAAAGATACAAAACCCTAGTGTCACGTGATTTATGTTCTCCCTCCGTCTCTCCAATTGGATTGCCTCTCTCAAATGTACTTGAATCTTCCTCCGAACCGATGGGATGAATGGATGGATGGAGAGTGAAGGGTAGTGGTGAAAGGCGGATGGTGCGTGAATTGAATTCACGGTGTGTTTTTGTGGTGAGTGATCGGTCCCCCTTCTCTAAGTGATCCGATCTCTTTTATACCTATTTTCCCAAAAACTGACTTGAATGGGCTGTTTTTACACGTTGTCACGCACAGGGGATCAAAAATTCCAATTTTTGGCCCAAAATAACCCAACACGAGTTGGCCCTATGTTACTCGAGTTACCTAACTCGACCAGTGTTGCACCAACACGACTCGAGTTAGCAACTCGCTGCCTGTCAACTCGAGTTTTGATGCTCTGCATCCTGGATCGCTTTCGGACCTCAACATGACTCATGTTGCAAGTCATGTTGGCTCATACAACTCGTGTTGGCTCTCTGTACGATTTTCGGACGCTTTTCTGCCCCCTACTCGACTCGAGTTGCAAGTCGAGTTAGACCTTGCAACTCGAGTAAGCTCTCTAGACGATTCTGGACACTTTTTGGGGCCTAACTCGACTTGTGTTACAAGTCGTGTTGCAACTCGAGTTGCATGTTACAACTCGAGTTGGGTCTTTTCAGCCCCGTTTATTGCTTGTTTTCGTTCCTGCTTCATTTCTACCTTGTTTTAACCTTCAAAACTCAATAAAATCCATTAGTAGCACCATAATCATGTAAAATACATAAGTTACGCAATCCGACACGAATGTATGGCCTTATTCTAATAAAAATAAGGTATTATGAGATCAAAAAGACGTAAATTTCCACTCTCATCATAGGGGAACCTTTGTGATTGCTTCTAGTCCATTTATCATTGATACTTGTCATTTGAATCTAACAAGTCTATATAATACCCTTAATCTTGAATGTGGTTAGCCTTGCTCTTCTTTAGATTACTCGCCTTTCACTCCATTTTCATTCTTGGTTATTTGTCTCTTGCATCAATCTCATTTAGTTGTTATTTAGTTTACTTGCTTCTTGAGTAGATAATTTGTCTTTCAATTCTAAAACTCACAAACCCGATCACTCCTATAAAGCATGGTTAAAAATAAATCCGGATACATCTCGGATTGAACTCTCCCTTTGATCAATATTTAAACTGGGTCAATAACTACGCACGATAAGGTACGCTTACCTTGTTCAATTATACCGAAATTGACTCTAAGTTCAAGCCATTGTTAAAGTTTAAAACTGTTGTCTTTGCTCAAACAATTGATGTATTTCTTCCTCACTCTTAAAAAAAAATTTTTTTAACAACATAATTCAATGCGTTGGTAATTACGAATGAATTAGCAACAAAAATGATATTTTTGTTTTAGCTACGGAATGCAAACGGATTTATTCTCTATTTTACCAACGGATTACCAAGGGAATCATTATATAAATTACTAACGGAATTATTAGCAACGGATTACAAACGAAATTATTTACCAATGGAATTAATTTTTTGTTCCTAAAAATTTACCAACCACCACTTTACCAATGGAATTTTACCAACGGATTCCGTTGTTAATAAGTTGATAAACCAATTTAACAATGGAATTAAGGCTTTTACCAACGAAATATTCCGTTGGTAAAAAACAGTTTTTTGTAGTGTCAATTGTTTTCACCCGATTTGATTCTTGTTTCTCTCTCATTCTTTTATTTTTTAAGTTTAGCTCAAAACAACCCTGTTCCTACTCCCTCCGTCCACCGTTAAATCTATCCGTTTGCTTTTTGCACGTGAATTAAGGAGTATTATTATTATATGTATAGTGAGTGGTTGTATTGGTGGAGGGTGTGAGTTCCATATTTTAATGGTATTAGTGAGGGTATGTGTCCCATGTGTCTAAAAGGATAAATAGATAGATTAAGAGTGGATGGCCCAAAATAATAAAATTGATGGATTGATAGTGGACGGAGAGAGTATTATAAAATCAAACAATTTACCCACTTTACTAAAAAAATTCAAACATATAACACAAAATACAGAAGCTCATGGAAAACAACCCTAAAAATCTAGCAAATTTTAAGATAACATGTCTTTACACTTTTCACACCCAAAATATAATAGCGATTTAAAAACTATAATCTCTCAATGGATTATAATTTAAAAAGGCAAAAACTTCTGCGCCTCCGGGGCACAGTCTGTGTTCCCATGTGAACACAACCCTTCCCCTTCCTATTCTATTTAAACTTATATATTGCTAGGGCGTTTAAATTGTAAAGGGGTACGAAAATTGTAAATGGTCATGGATCTAAATCCATGTGCCCGGACGCACAAGAGACTTACTCATTTAAAAAATTTCACGCACAACAAACATACATAACATGTTTTATCATTTATTAATTAATAAATAAATCACATTATCATCAAAAGTCAATAAAATTGAAAAATCCAATAGTTTTTTAAATTTAGTAGCACAGTACTTATGAAGAATATCTTGGTACAGAGGGTAAAATTAAATATTGTTAAACAATTCTCTTTTTCTCAGTAGGCGGCTGAAGTAGTCACAAGTCACTACTAGTAAAAGGCCAAATTTTCAAAGGGTCAGTAGATTGTGTATTTACTTTTCAGACTAAATGATTTAAACAGGCAATGATTTTTCCTATATATATAAATATGGAGGATGAAAGAAAATCAGAGACAAAACCATTTCTATATCGTGAATACTCCAAGCATTTCTTCTTTTACATTTCTTCTTCTTATAATCATTCAATACTCAAGGGCAGGCCCTTCTACTTCAGGGCAACATGGTTTTCTTGAATGCCTTTCTCAACAATTTCCAAACAACTCCTCCATTTCCAATATTGTCTACACCCCAACCAACACCTCTTACTCTTCTGTACTCCTATCTTCTGTCTGGAATTGGAGAATCATCACACAATCCAATCCTCAGCCTCAAGTCATAATAACCCCTGAACTCGAGTCCCAAATCCCGCCTATCGTGTTCTGTTCAAAAGAATACGGCCTGGAAATTAGAACTCGAAGTGGTGGCCATGACTTCGAGGGAGTATCTTTCGCGTCAAAAGTCCTGTTTGTGATCGTTGAGATTTGATCAAGCTGAGTGACGTAACAGTTGATGTTGAAAAGAAAACAGCATGGGTTGGAGGTGGTGCAACCCTTGGTACTTTATATTATAGGATTGCTGAGAAAAGCTCGACTCTGGGTTTTACTGCAGGATCCTGCCCTCTTGTTGGCGTAGGCGGACACATTAGTGGAGGAGGCTATGGTCCCTTGCACAGAACATACGGGCTGGCTGCTGATAATGTGATCGATGCAAGAATAGTGGACGTTAATGGCAGAATCCTCGACAGAAAATCAATGGGGGAAGATCTATTCTGGGCCATCAGAGGTGGTGGAGCAGCCAGCTTCGGTGTTATTGTTGCCTGGAAGTTGCAACTGGTTGATGTTCCGGAAACAGTGACTGTTTTCAGAGCTAACAGGACACTGGAACAGAATTTAACTCAAATCATTAACCGCTGGCAATATGTGGCTCCTAAAACAGACAAAGATTTGTATATGGCAATGATTACAGCAATGGTGAATTCCACAGAGAAGCTTGCAATTAGTGCTTCGTTTTTTTCTCTGTTTCTTGGCAGGGTGGATAGATTACTTCCAATGATGCAAGAAGAGTTCCCTGAGTTGAGATTGACACGTGAAGAATGCGCCGAAATGAGCTGGATCGAAGCTGTCTTATTTCTTGCCAGACTTCAAGGTACCCAGCAGAGTCACCAGAAAGCTTGCTGAACAGAACTCAACCTGCAAAGATATTCTTTAAAGGAAAAACAGATTATGTTTATCAACCCCTTCCCGTATACGTGTTTGAACGAATCTGGAGTTTCTACCTTAATTCTGGAATGCCAGGGGCTCAATTTTACGTCGTCCCATATGGTGGAAGAATGGATGAAATACATTGATTGGGCTAGGGGGGTTCATAATTACTTGACTCCTTACGTCTCGAAATCCCCAAGAGCTGCTTTCCTCAACTACAGAGATCTCGACATGGGAGTGAATAACATCAAAGGAAAGACGAGCTACTAACAAGCAAGCAAATGGGGGAAGAGATATTTCAAGAACAATTTCGATCGACTTGTTGGGTTCAAAACGAGAGTGGATCCTCAAGATTACTTCAAGCAGGAACAGACCGTTCCACCGATGGTACTTGGATTGGGCAAAGAAAGGAGGTTTAGAGACATTCAAGAATTTACTTCATAAAAGAACCGTCACTTTTCTAGTTGGTGATTTCAATATTTAATAAAATTTGTAATAAAGAACAGCTGTACGTGATATCATTTCTGGTTTTTGGGTTTGTGTTGTAGTATGGGAAAATTGAACTTTAGGTTCATTTTTAGTCCTTTACACTGCATTTTTGATCCCGTTACTTATCTGTGGCATTTCCGTTAAATAAATAAACGGAACTACCACGTGCTTCTCACGTGGCTGTTAGTGGATTTAAATTGAACGGGTTTATGCATTTCACCCTGCTTCAACTCTCCCTTTTCATAAACCCTAAAATAGCAATCTCAAATTAATCTTCTTGCGAAAATAGTTGAATCACACAATCGCGCAAATGTAATCGTTTGAGTTATAGCCGGAATAATTGGTCGCAACGGCCACCATTTTGGGGGCAACAGAAGACACGACGTGGAGGGGTGGATGGAGAGGAAGTGCCGGAGCTGCCGCCTCTATCGCTGCCGCCGCTGATACAGCACTTCCACCGCGGCTTCCAGGTGGCCACGGCGATGATGATTGGGGGTGACATCAAGGATTTCATTTTCTCGCAATTTGGGTGGAGGAGGGAGGGATATGGTTGTGGATTTAGAGAAAGGGGTTTGAGGCGGATAACAGAAAGGAAATTGGGGGAAAATTTTCAAAATCGACGAGTACGATTCACTCTTGCTAGAACCCCCTCCTTCTTGCTTAATCCATGCGGGGGCTTATTTCAGGAAGGGTCCTGCAATGAGCCCCGGTAATTTGCTAACATTTCGATTAAATTAATCTCGTGTTAAGGATGTCGGATTCGGTGAGTATGTAAAGGATTCCGAATTCGCCTATTCGGTGTAAGTTTCGTGTTTTGACGGTTTTGGTTTGCATCACTTGTATTCTGGAATTAGTTTCAAATTTCTGCTTTAGTTCTAGATTTTTGTGTTACGGAATTCGGTTTCGATTTTGTTCTTCATTTGTGGTGATAGTTTCGTGGCTGAAGGCTTACAGAGTTTTCTTCTGCAGATGCATATTATTTAGTTTTTGGATTACGAAAATGTCATATTAATTCAATGTTAATCAGACTCAGTGCTACTTTTTATCTTGTTGATCTGATTTTGATTGTTTTCTAACAATTGAAAGAAATTTGTTGACAGATTGCTGGCATCAATCAATGTGGATTCACCTCATTGGAGGTATTCGAAACAGTTTCACCACCACTGGGGATTTGCTCCGAAACAGAGGATTCCTTGTTAGAATTAGCTGGCAGCTTGCAGAACTTCTTGTCGGATCCTAGTACCTGATCATGGGTTAAATTGTCGTATGATTCATACTTGTTAAGAGAAGTAGACTCTTGTATGTCTATGCTCGATGCATGGTTCAAGCATGGAAGGTCAGCATTGCACACGTAAGTTTTGATACAAGAATGATGGGCCGTGGGCTGTAGTGATAATAGGCTTGGTATTGATGGACATCTTGCTTGGCAAGCAAGTTTGTGATCAAATATATATGATATGCAAGATTCTGCAGATCATATCATATATTATCCATATATATTATTATCCATATATATCATAAGTTAAGATATATATAAGTTGTATTCATTCTTCATCGTTGTAATCCTAATCAATAAGATCTCTTCTTCCTTAAGAGTTGACGTAGGCGATTTGCCGAACCATTATAATTCTTGGTGTTCTAAGTTTCCTTTCGTTCTTCAAACAATCAACATAAGTGTGTGTGCGTGTGTTTTCATGCAATGAGTTCTTGCTAAGTTTAATGCTTGCGCACGATTCATTACAATTGGCGTCGTCTGTGGAAAAGTAAGCCACAAACGACTGTTTGAAGAAGGTGATCACCATGGTTACGACAAAGTTTGATATTGAGAAGTTCTCGGAGAAATCGGATTTTAGTTTATGGAGGATGAAGATGGAGGCAATTCTTATTCAACAAGGGTTGTCTGATGCCTTGAAGCCATTAACAGTAAACCATGCTGCTGCGGTTGATGGGGTTGCAAACTCAGCAGATCAAGAATCGCAATTGAAGGCTCGTAGTGCGATTATACTATGTCTTGGAGATAAAGCTCTAAGAGAAGTTTCAAAGGAAGCCACTACAAGGAGGGGTTTGGAAGAAACTTGAAGATCTTTACATGGTGAAGAGCCTAGCAAACCGCCTATATGTAAAGCAGAAGTTGTACTCGTTTAAGATGACAGAAGACTAGCCATTAGTTGTACAGCTTGATGATTTCAACAAAATCATTGGAGATCTTGAGAACATAGATGTTGTTCTTGAAGATGAAGACAAGGCCTTAATACTACTTTCTGCCCTTCCTAAGTCTTTGGAGAATTTCAAAGATACCTTGATGTATGGCAACAAGGATTCGATCACACTGGATCAAGTGCAGATGGCGTTAAAATCAAAGGAACTTCAGAAGAACTCTGATGCTCAGATTGCTGGTGAAGGTTTGATGATCAAGAAATATAACCAGTGGAATAAAAATAACAAGAAGGAAGGTGCAGATAAGAAGAAACAAGAGCAGAAGGATCATAGTACATCAGCTAATAATGATAGCAATAATTGCTTTCATTGTAACAAACCTGGTCATTACAAGAAGCAATGTCGCAAGTGGAAGGCAATGGTGGCAAAACAAATAGCTAAAAGGGGAGGGAATCAGAAACCTCATGCAAATCAGGTGATACAAAACCAAAGTAATTTTGATTCTGATTTTATTGAAGCCTTGTCTATCTGTTCTAGTTCTGTTTCAGGTCAATGGGTGATGGACTCCGGATGTACATTTCACATGATATCCATAAAGGATTGGTTCACTGGTCTTGTTGGGCAATGATCAAGCCTGCAAGATTGAGGGGATTGGTTCTATCAAGTTGAAGATGTTTGATGGAGCAATCAGACTTTTGACAAGGGTTAGATATGTATCAAATTTAAGGAGGAATCTCATATCTCTAGGTATGATGGATTCTCAAGGGTACAAGTTTCAGTCAGAAGGTGGAATACTTACTGTCATGAAAGGCAGTTCAGTGGTGATGAAGGGAATTAAGAAACATGATCTTTATTTTCTTGAAGGTTGTGTGGTTTCTGGACAAAGCAATGCTACTCAAGACCAAGATAGTGTTCAAGTGTGGCGTGGCAGACTTCCTCACATAAGTGAAAGAGGGTTACAAGAGTTAGCAAAATAGAAACTATTAGAAATAAGTTCAACTTGCAAGCTGGAGCAGTGTGAAGATTGCATTCTTGGCAAGTCTAAGAGGTTAAGGTTTGGTGCTGCAGAACACAACACTAAAGCAAGACTAGAGTACATGCACTCTGATCTTTGGGGGCCATCAAGAAGCACAACCATGGGAGGTGGAAGATACTTTATATCTTTCATTGATGATTTTTCAAGAAAAGTATGGATAAGAATCTTGAAATCTAAGGATGAGGCATTCTCAGCTTTTAAGGCATGACTTACAGAAGTTGAAAATTAGACAGGAAGCAAACTTAAGTGCTTAAGAACAGATAATGGCCTTGAGTTTGTGTCAGAGCAGTTTAACAACTACTGTAAGGAGAAGGGGATCAAAAGGTATAAAACTGTGTCTGGTACTCCACAACAAAATGGAGTGGCTGAAAGAATGAATCAAACTCTTCTTGAGAGAGTAAGATGCATGATGAGCAGTGGAGGTTTTTCAAAAGGTTTTTGGGGTGAGTTGGAGACAACAACAGCTTACCTAATAAATTTATGTCCATCTACAGCTCTTAAGTTCAAACCACCTGAAGAAGTTTGGTCTGGAAAAGCTCCAAATTACAGTTATCTGAGAGTAATTGGCTGTCAAGTTTATGCACATCAGAAACAAGACAAACTTGATCCAAGAGCTATCAAGTGTGTACTTGTAGGTTATCCACAAGAAGTGAAGGGATATAAGTTGTAGTGCTATGAGACTAACAAGTTTCTTGTTAGTAGGGATGTCACTTTCAATGAAGGAAAAATGCCACTAGTTGAAAGGACTACAAGAACATCTATTACTCCAGATAAATTTGAGCTTGAGGTGGAGTCTAAGAGGAAGGAAGTGCAGCAACAAGAAGGTGATCAGGCTATTGTAAATGAACAAGAGGAAGAAGTAGCAAGAGAAGAAGTAGAGCCAACTGACGTTGATACCAAAAATACTCTGAATAGCTATCAGCTGGTCAGAGATAGATTGAGGAGACAAATTAAGGCACCTGCTAGATACATTGAGGCTGATATTGTATCATATGCTCTATATGTTGCATCTGATGTTGAAGTATATGAGCCAAGAACATACTCAGAAGCAATATCAGGCAAGGAGGGTGATAAATAGTTAGGTGCAATGGAAGAAGAGCTACAGTCTTTACAAAAGAATAAGACTTGGATTGTTGTGGATAGGCCTGTTAATCAGAAGCTTGTTAGTTGCAAATGGAAATATAAGAAGAAGCCAGTGACTAGTAAGGAAGGTGGGATAAAATATAAAGCAAGGCTAGTGGCAAGGGGTTTCTCACAAAAGGAGGGAGTAGATTATAATGAAATTTTCTCTCCTGTGGTGAAGCATTGTTCTATCAGATTATTGCTGGCCATTGTGAATCAGTTTGATCTTGAGTTACATCAAATGGATGTAACTGCGGCATTCTTACATGGAAACTTGGATGAGGACATTTACATGGAGGTACCTGATGGTGTAAATGTTGAAAATGCAGAAGATAGAGCTTGCAAGTTAATCAAATCACTGTATGGGTTGAAGCAAAGTCCTAGGCAGTGGTACTTAAGGTTTGATGAGTATATTACATCACATGGTTTCACAAGAAGCTTATATGACAGCTGTATGTACATAAGATGTGAAGAAGTGAGCTACATATACTTGTTACTATATGTGGATGACATTTTGATTGCTTGCAAGAGTATAACTGGTATATTTGCGGTAAAAGAAACTATGAGAAAAGAGTTTGAGATGAAGGATCTTGGAGAAGCTAATGTTATACTTGGCATGGAGATCAGCATGAACAGATCAGCTGGAATTTTAATCTTACATCAGGAGTCATATTTGATCAAAGTTCTTAAGAGGTATAACATGGATCTTTGTAAGTCAGTTACTGTACCAGTGAAGCAGGGTTTGAGTCTATCCTTACAGCAAGGACCTCAAACAGATGAGGAGAAGGCAAAAGTGGACAAGATACCATATGCTAGCACTGTTGATAGTTTGATTTATGCAATGGTGTGTTGTTGGCCGGATCTAGCTTATGTGATGAGCTTGGTTAGTAGGTTATGAGCAAACCAGGGTTGTTACATTGGGAAGTAGTAAAGTGGGCACTGAGATATATAAAATGAACAGTATCAACAGGCTTAAAGTTTAAGAGGTTAGCAGCTTGGGATCAGGCTGTTGTTGGCTATGTTGATGCAGATTATGCAGCTAATCTTGACTCTAGGAAGTCCTTGACAGGGTATGTATTTAATATATTTGATGCAACATTGAGTTGGAAGGCTACACATCAACATGTAGTTGCTCTTTCAACCACTGAAGCAGAATATGTGGCACTCACAGAAGCAATCAAGGAAGGAATTTGGCTAATTGGAATTATGAGGGAGTTTGGGATTCAACAAGATGTTGTTGAAGTATTTTGTGACAACCAGAGTGCTCTTCGTCTTTCCAAACATCAGGGCTATCATAAAAGAACCAAACATATTGATGTTAGGTTGTATTTCATAAGAGATATGGTTGAGAAATGATTAGTTGTTGTGAAGAAGATCAAGACATCAGAAAATTCGGTTGATGCTCTTACAAAGGCTTTGTCAGCTCTCAAGTATGAGCTGTGCAAGAGCTTGTTTGGGATGAACTAAGGAGGATAAGTGGTGGCTGCAACCATTAATTCAGCAGGTGGGGAGAAGTAGAAATTGTGATGAGGTGATGCAAGGTCTAAGGTGGAGTATTGTTAAGAGAAGTAGACTCTTGCATGACTATGATCGATGCATGGTTCAAGCATGGAAGGTCAGCAATGCACATGTAAGTTTTGATGCAAGAATGATGGGCCGTGGGCTGTAGTGATAATAGGCTTGGTGTTGATTGACATCTTGCTTGGCAAGCAAGTTTGTGATCAAATATATGATATGCAAAATTCTGCAGATCATATCATATATTATCCATATATATTATTATCCATATATATCATAAGTTAAGATATATATAAGTTGTATTCATTCTTCATCGTTGTAACCCTAATCAATAAGATCTCTTCTCCCTTAAGAGTGGACGTAGGCGATTTGCCGAACCACTATAATTCTTGGTTTTCTAAGTTTCCTTTCGTTCTTCAAACAATCAACATAAGTGTGTGTGCGTGTGTTTTCATGCAATAAGTTCTTGCTAAGTTTAATACTTTCACACGATTCATAACAATACTGTTTGAGAGCAGGACTACTGGAAACTCTCTACAGCTTCCCGTCCACCATCATTGGCCCACCATATCTGCCATTGAAGCTCCGACTACCAAAGCAAGAAAACTTGGCAGCTCTCTCCGCAAAACCCGGATCACCAGATCGACAGGGCAGAGGAGGAGGAGTGAGCGCCATTGAATTCCCAAAGTTGGGTTGGGAATGTTAATGTGATCAAGAATTGGTAAATTCATCTTGGGCTAACCTAAAGGACTCCATTTATTACTACTGGTGATTGGAAAAGTGTTCCCGGCGAGCTTGCCAATGAACTCGACAGGGAGTAGGCGTCGGTGGAGGTGGTGGGACGTGGAGTCGAAATGTTCCATTGAAGAGGTGGGGTTCAAGAAAGGTTGATCATTCCGTCCAGTCAATGGAATTCCAGCATTCATAAAGTAATCTTTATCCATTTTCAAGAGAATTGACAATTGAGGGGTGGCTCAGATGAAGTTTTGTAAAGATGCAATCTTCTTGTCCGACTCCACGCCCTGCTTTTCTTACATTTTATTGTTTTAAATTTAACTGTTTCCATCCAAAAACTAACTATACTAAAATTGCAACTTTTGAGAAAAAAAAAAGATTAGGGATAAAAAATAAGATGAGACCCCACAAATAAAATGAGACTCCACGTACTCCCTCCCAACTTTAAATACAAAATCAAATAAAATAAAAAAACACACGGAAAACAACCCTATGCTAACATTCTTTTACACTTTTTCACGCCCAAAATATAATAGCGAATTAAGAAAATAATATAATCTCTCAACGAATTATAATTTTAATGATGCCACACTTAACTAGCTAACATATTTTATCATTTATTTATTAATAAAAAATATCAAATTATAAGTAAAAATCAATAAAATTAATTAAAAAAGAGTAACATATCTAAAATTCTGTATCACTACTTAGGAAGAACATCTTGGTATAGAGGGTAACAAGAAAAAGAATAGTAAAACAATTCTATTTTTCTCGTAGGCGGCTGAAGTTGTTACAATCACTACTAGTAAAAGGACAAATTTTCAAAGGGTCAGTAGATTGTAGATTTACTTTTCAGACTGAATGATTCTAACAGGGAATGATTTTTCGTATAAATTAAATATGCAGGATGTATGAAAATCAAACACAAAACCATTTCTAAATCATGAATACTCCAAGCATTTCTTTTTTTACATTTCTTGTTCTTATAATCTTTCAATGCTGTTGGGCAGGTGCTTCTGCTATAGGGCAACATGGTTTTCTTGAGTGCCTTTCTCAACAATTCCCAAACTACTGCTCCATTTCCAATATTGTCTACACCCCAACAAACACTTCATACTCTTCAGTACTCCTATCTTCTGTCTGGAATTGGAGAATCATCACACAATCTAATCCTCAGCCTCAAGTCATAATAACCCCAGAACTCGAGTCCCAAATCCCGCCTATCGTGTTCTGTTCCAAGGAAAACAGCCTGGAAATTAGAACTCGAAGTGGTGGCCATGACTTCGAGGGAGTATCTTTCGCATCAAAAGTCCCGTTTGTGATAATTGATTTGATCAAGATGAGTGAAGTAACAGTTGATGTTGAGAATAAAACGGCATGGGTTGGCGGTGGTGCAACCCTTGGTACTTTATTTTACAGGATCGCAGAGGAAAGCTCGACTCTAGGTTTTCCTGCAGGATCCTGCCCTCCTGTTGGCGTTGGTGGGCACATTAGTGGAGGAGGCTATGGTCCCTTGCACAGAAAATACGGCCTGGCTGCTGATAATGTGCTCGATGCAAGAATAGTGGACGTCAATGGCAGAATTCTCGACAGAAAATCAATGGGAGAAGATCTATTCTGGGTCATCAGAGGTGGTGGAGCAGCCAGCTTCGGTGTTATCGTTGCTTGGAAGTTGCAACTGGTTGATGTTCCGGAAACAGTGACTGTTTTCAGAGCGAACAGGACATTGGAACAGAATTTAACCCAAATCATTCACCGCTGGCAATACGTGGCTCCTAAAACCAGCAAAGATTTGTACATAGCAATGCTCACAGCAATGGTGAATTCCACAGAGAAGATTACAATTAGTGGTTCTTTTTTTTCTCTATTTCTTGGCAGGGTAGACAGGTTACTTCCATTGATGCAAGAAGAGTTCCCTGAGTTGAGATTGACGCGCGAAGAATGCACTGAAATGAGCTGGGTCGAATCTGTCTTATTCATTGCCAGTCTTCAAGGCTCCCCGGAAGAGTCAACAGAAAACTTGCTGAACAGAACTCAACCTGGACAGATATTCTTTAAAGGAAAAACAGATTATGTGGAGAAACCCCTTCCCGAATACGTGTTTGAACGAATCTGGAGGTTCTACCTTAATTCTGGAATGCCAGGGGCTCAGTTCTACGTAGTCCCATATGGCGGAAGAATGGATGAGATATCGGAATCAGCCATTCCATTTCCTCACAGGGCTGGAACTTCGTTTAAGCTTGCTAACTTTGCTTTCTGGGACAAAGAAGAGAACTATAATTCTGATAGCTACATAAAATGGGTTAACAGGGTTCATAATTACTTGACTCCTTACGTCTCGAAATCTCCAAGGGGTGCATACCTCAACTACAGAGATCTCGACATGGGAGTGAATAACATCAGGGGGGAGACGAGCTACGAGCAAGCAAGCAAATGGGGGAAGAGATATTTCAAGAATAATTTCGATCGACTAGTTTGGGTCAAAACCAGAGTTGATCCTCAAGATTTTTTCAGACAGGAACAGACCATTCCACCGATGCTACTTGGATTGGGTAAAGAAAAGAGGTTTGGAGACATTAAAGAATTTACTTCATAAAAGAACCGTCACTTTTCTTGTTTGTGATTTCAATATTAATAAATTATGTAATAAAGAAGAGCTGTACTGATATCATTTCTGGTTTTTGGGTTTGTTGTATATATGTTGAAATAATGAGAAGTGAATGGTGCTTCCAGCATCCTTACAATATTGTGTCTTAAATTTATGGATTATCCCTCCCCTTTGTTCATTACTTGTGCATCAACAAGTAAGAATAAATAATTCATTAATAAATCTTTGACTTGTGATTGAAATGGTGGACCAAATTTTGCATCCGATGTACTCCCTCCGTACCGAGGGTCTTTTGCTTTTTGGCACGTGGATTAAGGAGTATTATTACTTAATGTATAATGAGTAGTTATATTAGTGGGAGTGTGGGTCCCATATTTTATTTGTATTAGTGAGTGTGTGTGGGTCCCATGTGTGTAAAAAGGAAAAATAGATTCTTTGGGTGAGACGCTCAAAATGGAAAAAACACTCTCTTTGGGGACAAAGGGGTATACAGTTGGATGTTGAATATATCCCTCTTTAACCTCGTTGGCTTCACTCTGTGATTTGTCAAGGATTATTTTTACGAAGATGTGTTTACAATGGTGTGGAGTTCATTTTGATTATTCTCTTATCATAGGAATACAGTTGGTTCTTGTTAATGAAAAGTAAATATTATTTTGATAAGTAAAAAGTAATACTATTTATTCTAAAAGAGTGTTCTAATTAAGTCGAAAGAGTAACTTTTATTTTCATAGAATAATCTAACAACGTATAGATTGCATATAATTTAATTATTCCTGATACGTAGCTTCATTCCAATTATTTATATACAAAGTGATATATCAACTTACAGATTGCATATAATTTAATTCTTCACAATAATAATTTCATTTTCAGAAAATCAAAGTATCAAATCAAAGAATAATTCAATCCATTATAAAGAGTGATCCAATTAATATATTGAAAATAGTAACCTCGTTCACTAAACAGAATATAATATAAACACACCAACATAAAAAGTAATTCAAAAACTTGTTAATAGTAACTCAATTCATTATAAATTAGATAGATTAACCCCAAGAAATTATGGAAAAATTATTGTTAAAAAGAAAATTAAATAAATTAATATATTTTGATAGAAAAGATAGAATACACTGTCTTAAATAACTTTTTAAAAATATGATGTATCACGACGTAGTTTATTATCATATTTTTTATATTTTAATTTTACATATATAATCTTTTTATTTTTTATTTTATTATTATATATTAACATTAACTATTATATCATTGATTCTTATTTACAAAATATTCGGTATTTCTTTATTCAATTAATTATTTAATAAGATAATTATTTAAATTTAAATATTATAATATACTCCCTACGTCCCAAAGAGAAATTCATAGTTACTGTAGATAAGAAGTTTAAGAAAAATTTTACTTTTAGGGGTAGTTTGATATTTTTAGGTAATAAATAAATTATAAAGTAAGTTATGTGAGTTGAAAATGAGTGACAATTTTAAAATTAAAGTGTGTTGTAAGGTTATTGATTTGTGTGTATTTTCTTATTTGGGGATGTGATGGGACAGACAAAAATAGAAAATGTGAATTTGTTAATTGGACGGAGGTAGTACTTAATAAATTTTGGACTAAGAGTGGATAAAAAAATGACTAAATATTGAAAAAAAAGACTAAAATTGATCAAAAGGACTAAAATTAGACAAAAAATGACTAAAATTAAGAATTGCAGTAAACAAAAGGACTAAAGTTGGAATCGATCATATTTACAAAAAATAATTTTGATATTTTCCCTTATACTCCATCCGTCCCATTCAAAGAGGTCTTTTTTTCATTTTGGTCTTTCCACCCAAAGGGTCCCTTTTTTTTTTTACACACATGGGACCCACACACCCCCTCTAATACAATTAAAATATGGGGCCCACTCTCCCACTAATACAACTACCCAATACACATTAAATAATAATACTCCTTATAATTTACGTGCAAAAAAGCAAAAGATACTCTTTTCACGGGACGGAGGGAGTATGTGCTAAGTTTGAGTAGGGATGGTAATTTTACCCGTTGAGTCGAGTTACCCGACGGGTACCCGCATAGCGGGTATAGAAAAATTGAGTTAAATTGAGTAACGGGTCGGGTAGTACCCGAACCCGAAAGAGAACTATGCGGGTAAGGGTAGGGTACGGGTTCCCTTATATTTACCCGTACCCGACCCGTACCCAACCCGAAATTACCGAAATGTGTATATATATATATATATTTAATAATAGTATTATATAATTAATTAAATGTCTAAATCTAATATTTCATTTCTAGTATAATGATATTGTTGATGTAAAATTTATGATGTATTTAATATTTATTTATTATAATATATTTAATATTTTTAATTAAAATTTATATTCTTGTCCTAATATAAATATAAATAATTTTTAAGAATTATAATAAATCTTGTTCTATGTTATACTCCCTCCGGCAACTTACAAGGTATCCATTTCACTATTTCTGGCGTCCGCTTCAAATGTATCAATTTCCTCTATTTAGTAAAGAAAGTACACAATATGACACACCACTTCTCTCTAATACAACTATCCACTTTACCTATAATAATAATACTCCTTAATCCACGTGCAAAAAGCAAATAAAGACCTTAGAATTGTTCACGTGCAAACAACAAACGGTTACCTTGTAAGTAGCCAGAGGTAGTAATATTATGTGTTATTTATAATTATTTTTAAGAATTTTAATTATTATTTTTTAATATTTTAACAAAAAAATGATATTCGAATTAATAAAAATGATATTGGTTCGGTGAATTATATTATGAATAATCTATGTGTATAAATAAAATATAATAATATTTTTAATGAAAAATAATACTATTAATATCTTTGATACAAACTAGTAATAGCTATTTAAGAAAGGAACTGTCTTGTTTGAGACCGTTTTGCGGAGAAATCATATTATACGAAAAGGAGATGCGAGATTTTGAAGTTCTCATACTTAAACATTGGACTTGGAAGGACTTGGAAACAATTGTTGGATTATGATGTTTGTTTTATGATTTTATTTGACTAACTATGAATCTATGATTTTTTATTGTTAACGCCATGGACTTAGACGTTATTGTTGTTGACTTTATTTTCTAATTTGCATGTTTTATTTTAGGTTATTTCTTGATGTATTATAATTATTTTTTGGTGGATTATAGTTAAAAAAAATTGAGTCGGGTATGATCGGGTAGGGTCGGGTGGATTCAGGTATCCTCGGATTATCCGCAAAATCTACTAAAATTGCAGATATTCGTTTATCCGCGGATTATCCGTATACCCGATGGAAATACTCATACCTTACCCGAAGCTCTATTTTAGGGTAATAGAGTTGGTATGGGTAGGGAGGGTAGAGTATAGAGTAGTATGTGGGTTTGTCATATCCGTATCCTACCCTACCCATTGTCATCCCTAAGTTTGAGTAATAAATTTATAATTAAATTTACTTTTAAAGTTCTAGATTTAATATTATGTTCCTTTTTTAATGGTGAAATTTATTGTAGGATAAAAACAAACTAAATGTGTGAAATTTATCATGGAGGGAGTAAGAATTTGAAATTAACTAAATTTATTGACAAGTATGATATAATAATAATTTTTTTAATTAATAATTAAAGAAGTTTTAAATATAATCTGTCGCACACAACACATGTCACCTGACATTACAAATCCAAACGAGTATCTTCAAGTACCAAACACGCGCTTAACAAAGTCTTTATTTTTTTTATCTCCACTAGTTCACAATTACTACTCTATCCGTCCCACATATTTTTATTCATTTTTTATTTTGGAGTGTCCCACGTATTTTTATCCATTATATTTGTGGCAAAAATACATAATATTTTATTACCTATTTTTTACAATCCCAACAACTTTAATTACTTTTTTACACTTTATTCATCATTCCCAATAACTTTATTCACTTATTCTTTTTAAATTACTATTTTATCACTACTTTCTCTTACATTATATATTAAAAAAATAAAACGTCTTAATCTCTGTGCTCGTACAAATGGGTAAAAATACTCAGGACGGAGGAAGTAATAGAAATTAGGTAAATTTAATCAACAACTAAAACATTTGAATAATTGAAATAAAGAAGTAATCAATTAAGTAACAAAAACGTGTACGCAACTAGAAATCCCTATGTACTTAATGATTGGCTTATGGTAGCCGGCGGCTGAAATATTAAAGTTGCATAGATAGTGTCTTGAACAGGTGTCAAGATGTAATAAGTCACCTTGGATTTTAAAATCAAAATCTCATACTCACTCCTCCCGCATCAAAGGTGCATTTTACTTTTTTCACGTATATTAAAAAATATTATATTTACTCCCTCCGTCCCCCAAAGTATTTCACACTTTCCTTTTTCATCCGTCCCTCAAAGTATTTCACACTTTACTTTTACTAAATTTGGTAAAAATACATTATACTAATACTCACTTTTTACACATATCCCAATATAATACTTGCTTTTTCACATCTCCCAAAAACTTTACACACTTTTTCCACATCTCTCAATAACTTCACACACCTTTTTCATTAAATCAACTAAAATATATATTCTCTTTCTTACTTTATACATAAAAATACAAAATTTTCTTAAACTCCGCGCACACCAATACGTGAAATACTTCCCGGGACGGAGGGAGTAATGTGTAGTGGGGTGTTGTATTAGTGGGAATGTGGATCCTATATTTTAATTGTATTAGTAGGTGAATGTGGGACCCATGTGTATAAAAAAAAGAGAACCCTTTGGTTGGGACGACCAAAATGAAAAAAAGAGACCCTTGGTGAGAGACGGAGGGAATACATAAAATTACTTTTTTTTCTCAAAATTATCTCAAGGAATTTAATTTTTTCGAAATAATCCCATAACTTTTAAATTCTCTTTAAAATGGTCCTCTTTACTTAAAAATAATCAATATTTCTAAATTGAGACTGAATCAATGTTTTTAAAAAAGTTATGAGACGAAATTAGTAATAAAATATTGTTTTAGGACAAAATTGGAACAAAATTTAAAGGTTTGGAACGAAAATAAATGTCATAATTATTTTAGAATATTTTCAAAAAAAATAAAAAGATATAATACGATTTATGTTTTAAACTCAGTGAACTTGTTGTGACACTCACTCAGATGAATAGACCTAAGTTAAACTATAACTAATTCACATATAAACCATGAGAGTAAGGTATTGAATTGAGCTAGACAATCTTAAAAAATTATCACACGAAAGTTACATAAACTTTAATTTGAGTGGAAAAACATATCTAATGACTAATTATATTGATTGATATTTTTCAAAATAAAATATTGAAAATGGCATTTTTACTAATATCCCAGTTTAAGAGATATTGCCTTGAATAGTACATAATTTAAGTGGAAAACCCTTTTTTAATCTAATGGATTAACATCAATTCAGACATGATTTTTCCAGGCAAGAGATCATGAAGATAAAACAAAAGACTACTTCAAAACCATGAATACCACATACAACTTTACTCTTCAAATCCTTGTTCTTGTAATCATTTCATGTTCATGCGCAGCTTCTGCTACTCTGCAACATGACTTCCTCAAATGTTTTTCTCAAAAATCAATAACTGCTCTTCGATTTCCAACAATGTCTACACCCCAACAAACTCCTCCTACTCTTCAGTACTGCTGTTTTCCGTCTGGAATTGGAGAATCATCTCAGAATCCGACCCTAAACCTCAAGTAATTATAACCCCACAACACGAGTCCCAAATCCCGCCCGTCATGTTCTGTTCCAAGGAAAACAACCTGGAAATTAGAACTCGAAGTGGCGGCCATGACTACGAGGGAGTTTCTTTCGCATCAAAAGTCCCGTTTGTGATCATTGATTTGATCAAGCTGAGCAACGTAACAGTTGATGTTGAGGCGAAAACACCATGGGTTGGAGGTGGTGCAACACTAGGTACTTTATATTACAGGATCGCAGAGAAAAGCAGGACTCCGGGTTTTCCTGCCGGAATTTGCCCTCTTGTTGGTGTAGGTGGCCACATTAGTGGAGGAGGCTACGGCGCCTTGCTGAGGAAATACGGCCTGGCTGCTGATCATGTGATCAACGCAAGAATAGTTGTGATGAAGTAGACCATGCATACTGTATATATACTACAGAAAGCATGGGAGGATTGTGATCAGATGGAGGAATTAAGTGATGGTAGCATCAGCTGGAAGGTGGATGAGGTTAGACATGGTTAAAGTTAGGTTCGACCTGATGAGCTAGGTCGAACCCTGGTCGAACCGCAGATAATTAATTGTAACTGACAAGGGTTCGACTTGTTAAGCTAAGGTTCGACCTGATGAGCTAGGTCGAACCTTGATCGAACCACAGACAGTTGGTTATAACTGACAAAGGTTCGACTTGTTAAGATTAGGTTCGACCTGTTAAGCTAGGTCGAACCTTGGTCGAACCATGTCAGGCAAGTTACTCTACTTCAGATCAGTTTTGGTTCGACCACGACATTCATGGTTCGACCTCATCTACTGGTCGAACCCAGGTCGAACCTGAGTTCAGTAAATTGATTGCAACAGTTTTCATCAGTTGGTTATAACTGATTAAAGCGTATACATTGTGAATGGATGGAAAGGATTCTACACGTGAGATATACATCCATATAAGAAGAAGAATAACAGCTGAAATAATCATCATCAACACATCTTCTTCACATATCAGTTAGAAACAAGCTTAAGAATTAGGGTTTTCAGGTGCTTGTATTCTTGTAACCATCTTCTTCATTGTTTAGTGAATTCTTCTCTCAAGAAAGTGGATGTAGGCTATGCCGAACCACTATATATCCTTGTGTTGATCTCTCTTTCATTTCATTTTTCATTTTGTTTATCAACGTGTGTGTGAAACGTGAGTGATTCAACAAACAAGTGAGTACAGTTTCTTGAGTGATCATTTTCAAGTGTTTGCTCAATTTCATAACAAGTGGCGCCGTCTGTGGGAAGAACAAGAAGCCGCTACAATACCAGAAAAGAAAGGAAGAATCATGGTTACAACTAAGTTTGATGTGGAGAAGTTTATAGAGAAAGTTGATTTCAGTCTGTGGTGGATGAAGATGGAGGCTGTACTGATCCAACAAGGGCTTGTTGATGCAGTTAAACCACTTCTGGATCAAGCAGATCAAGCAGCTGTTGTGGATGCTGGTGCATTAGCTGCAGATCAAGATCAACAGTCCAAGGCAAGAAGTGCTATCATTCTGTGCTTAGGTGATAAAACTCTAAGGGAAGTTTCCAAGGAAGTATCATTCTGTGGAAGAAGCTTGCTGATCTTTACATGGTAAAGACATTGGCAAACCAGCTGTACATCAAGCAGAAACTCTACTCCTTCAAAGTATCAGAAGATAAGTCTATTCAAAGCCAACTAGATGATTTCAATAAGATCATAGATGACTTAGAAAACATTGATGTAGCACTGTCCAGTGAAGATAAGGCTGTCATTTTGATGTCAGCTCTTCCTAAGTCTTTTGAAGGTTTGAGAGACACATTGTTGTATGGAAATGCTGAATCAATCTCCCTGGAGCAAGTGATTCTAGCAATCAAAGCAAAGGTGCTCCATAAGACATCAGATAATGCTGTTGCAGGAGAAGGTCTTGTTGCCAACAAACAACATAAGTGGAACAAGAATGATAAGAAGTCTGGTACTGATAAGAAGAAATATGAAAGAAGTAATCAAGGTACATCAGCAGTTGAAGAAAACAATAACTGTTTTCACTGCAACAAGCCTGGCCATTTCAAGAAGCAATGCCATAAGTGGAAAGCAATGGTGGCAAAGAAGATTGCTGAAAAGGGAGAAAATCAAAGAATCCATGCAAATCAGGTGACTGAAAATAGAGGTAACAAGGATCAAGATTATATTGACGCTTTGGTTGTTGTTTCTGGTCAAGTGTCAGATCAGTGGGTGTTAGATTCAGGTTGCACTTTTCATATGATATCAGTCAAGGATTGGTTTACTGATTTAAAACCATACCATGAGGGATCAGTCTTATTAGGCAATGATCAAGCCATCAAGATTGAAGGTATTGGTTCTGTCAAATTCAGAATGTTTGATGGATCCATTAAGTTGCTCACAAATGTGAGGTATGTACCAGGATTGAGAAGGAATCTGATATCATTAGGAATGTTAGACTCCTTGGGATGTGAGTATCATGTGAAGAAAGGTGTACTCACCATCATAAAGGATAAGTCAGTGGTAATGAAGGGAGTTAAGAGCTCTGATCTCTATTTTCTTGAAGGATCAGTTGTCACTGGGCAGTTGAACACTTCTCAAGAGCAAGAAGATGTTCAGTTGTGGCATAGAAGATTAGCTCATGTAAGTGAGAGAGGGTTACAAGAGCTAGCAAGACAGAAGCTACTAGATATAAGTTCAACTTGTAAGATGGATCAGTGTGAAGACTGTATTCTAAGTAAGTCAAAGAGGTTGAAGTTTGGTTCAGGAGAACATACTTCATCAGAGAAGCTTCGGTATGTTCATACAGATCAATGGGGACCATCAAGGAATCCAACTATTGGAGGTGGAAGACATTTTATATCTTTCATAGATGACTACTCTAGGAAGTTATGGGTGAAAATCCTTAAAACAAAGGATCAAGCATGTACTGCATTTAAGGAATGGCTTGCTGAGGTGGAGAATCAGACAGGAAAGAAGTTGAAATGTTTGAGATCAGATAATGGGCTTGAGTTTATTTCAAAAGAGTTCAATGTTTTCTGTAAAGAAAAGGGAATCAAGAGGCACAAGACTACACCTGGAACTCCACAACAAAATAGTGTTGCAGAAAGAATGAATCAGACCTTGCTAGAAAGAGTAAGATGTATGTTGAGTAGTGGAGGATTCACCAAAGGGTTTGGGGTGAACTTGTGACTACAACAGCCTATCTGATCAACCTATGTCCATCAGCAGCTTTGAAATTCAAACCACCTGAAGAAATGTGATCTGGAAAGACACATAGTTACACTCATCTAAGAGTAATAGGGTGTCAGACTTACTCTCATGTGAAGCAAGATAAGCTGGAACCTAGAGCAGTGAAGTGTGTGATGGTTGGATACTCACAAGAAGCAAAAGGGTACAGGTTGTGGTGTTATGAAGCTAACAAGTTTATTGTTAGCAGAGATGTCACATTTAGTGAAAAGAAGATACTATTGGTTGAAAGGAATTATGTAGTATCAATTACTACAGATCTTGATGAGCCTCAGGTGGAGCAAGCAAGGAAGGAAGCTCAGCAGTCTAATCAAGATAATAACAGTACTGTTCAGAATAAGAAAGATACCTCTCCTAGCTCATCCAGTTCAATGAATGATCTAAGTTCTTATCAACTTGTAAGGGATAGGCTAAGGAGACAGATCAAAACTCCAGTGAGGTACATGGAAGCTGATATAGTATCATATGCATTATATGTTGCATCTGATATAGAAGATTATGAGCCAAGAACATATGATGAAGCTATATCAGGGAATGACAATGACAAGTGGATAGTTGCTATGGAAGAAGAGCTATTGTCACTACATAAGAATGAAACTTGGCAGATTGTTGACAGACCAAAGAACAAGAAGTTAGTAAGCTGCAAATGGATCTATAAGAAGAAACCTGTCACAAGCAAAGAAAGAGGTGTTAGATACAAGACAAGACTTGTAGCAAGAGGTTTTTCTCAGAAAGAAGGTGTTGACTACAATGAAATATTCTCACCAGTTGTTAAACATTGTTCCATCAGAATCTTACTGGCATTAGTAACTCAGTTTGATCTTGAGTTACATCAGATGGATGTGACTACAACATTTTTGCATGGAAATCTTGAAGAGGATATCTACATGAAGATTCCTGATGGTGTAAGTATTGAAGGAGCTGAGAATAAGACCTGTTTACTGATGAAATCTTTGTATGGTCTAAAACAAAGTCCAAGACAGTGGTATTTGAAGTTTGATGATTACATTACATCAAATGGATTCATCAGAAGTCTACATGACAGTTGTGTTTATGTTAGGAACAAATGTGGATATTATACATACTTACTTTTGTATGTAGATGATATCCTCATAGCTTGCAAGGATCTTGCTGGTATAAATAAAGTAAAGGAAATACTTAAGCAGGAATTTGATATGAAGGATCTTGGAGAAGCAAAGGTGATCCTTGGTATGCAGATTGAGAGAAATAGATCAGTTGGTGAGCTGAAGTTGTTCCAAGAATCATACTTGGACAAAGTGTTAAAGAGATACAATATGAACCTCAGTAAGACAGTAGCTACACCAGTTAAACAAGGAGTGGGTCTGTCCCTACTCCAAGCTCCTCAGACAGACCAAGAAAAGTTTAAAATGAGTAATGTTTCTTATGCCAGTGTTGTTGGTAGTTTGATGTATGCAATGATATGTTGCAGGCCAGATTTAGCTTATGTGATGAGTATGATTAGCAGGTTTATGATTAATCCAGGCTTACTACATTGGAGTTCAGTAAAGTGGGCTCTCAGGTATGTTAAAGGAACCATCACAGCAGGTTTGAAGTTTCAGAAAATGACAACATGGGATAAGGCAGTAGTAGGATATGTTGATGCTGACTATGCAGCAAATCTTGATACTAGAAAGTCTCTTACTGATTATGTATTCAACTTGTTTGGTACTGTGATCGTCGCTATTTTCACCTAAATTTTATATCATTTTTGTGTGTGTTTTTGTCTTTTTGTTTCGTATTTTTGTATCTTTTATATTGTATTTTGGGAAATTGATGATGATGATTTTCATGTCTTTGAATAGGTGATTATGAGGATAAATGGTGATAAAAAGCATGAAGAAAGGAGAAAGTTGAAGAAAATTGAAAATTGGCCAAAATACATAAAAACACGCCCGTGTTTTTATGTAGTGCCCGTGTTTTTCTGCCAGTGCCAAAACTTACAGAATTTCGAAATTTTGCAGAAAAACAGGGGCAAGTGCAGAAAAACACGGGCGTGTTTTTCTGCAAATCAGTCAAAAGTCGTGTTTTCACCTGTGAGCGATTTCTAGGTGTGTTGAGGGGGTATAAATACCCCCAATATCACCACTTGAAGGTAGAAATCAAGGGTTTTGGGCTGCACCCAACCCATCTTCATCCATCCTCATCTTCATCCATCCTCATCTCCATCCATCCCCCATTCCTCCATCTTCATCTTCATTTCATCCATCCATTCCTCTTGATTTTCTCACTTCCATCCATCTATTTCACCAAACCACCAATCTAAGAATGGAAGAACATGAAGGAGTGAAGATTTGAGCATATTGAAGGAAGATAAGGCCAACTTCAAAAGGGAAGTCAATCAACCTTTAATTTGTGATTTTCTTCATTATTTAGCTCAAGTGGAGCAAGACATGGATTGTATTGATTTTATTGTGATTTGTAGTGGCTAGTCCTCATGTGAGGCTAGCAATATGATTGGTTAGGGATTATGTAAATTTTGCACACCACATGTTTGATGAAATGATTGTTATGAATATTTTCTATCATGAATGCTTATTCTCATTTTATGTATGATTTGTGTGATTAGATTCTCTATTCATAGTGTTAGGATGGTCATTCCAATATTATGTTTAGTGGTTTAATTGAATCATTGATTGCATAAGATGACTATGTTAAGTATGTGGGGAGTTTGGACATAACCTTCATGTACTTAGAACCTCATGATAGGACATTATTGATAATTACTTGTGAGAGTGTTTGATATGATGAGGGGAACCAAGCCAATTTTCACTTGACCTTAGAAAGGGATTACTAGGAAAACGTCCCTGCCTACTAGAGAAAATTCTTCGTGATAATATCTCTATACCGGTATATTAATATCCGTAAGTACCTATAGGAAGAGTGAGGATTGGAGACACTCTTTGAGTGCCCTTAGTATCATAACATGAAAACCTTCAATGCATGTGTGTGTGTGAGTCTACATAAGCCTTTTCCATGAATGTTGTTAGCCTTACATACTTCTTAGATTGTTCACCTTCACCCATCATCCATCTCATTTGTACATGTTATATCCTTTAATTGATTTCTTAGGTAGTTTGTAGTATTAATCACTCCCTCCTTTTATTGATTAGTCCTTCTAGAGTGAAACATTTTTCGAATATGGATACGTCACTTTCTCCCTTGGGTTCGATATTATAAATTTTGCACTTGGTCACCACGTCTACACACAATGATAGAGTATGATTACTCTTATCAATTGTTCCAAAATTGAGATTAAGTTCATACTGCAGTAAGTTGGAAAGCAACTCATCAACATATAGTGGCATTATCAACCACAGAAGCAGAGTTTATTGTACTTACAGAAGCAGTAAAAGGAGTGTGGTTGGCAGGTATGCTGAGTGAGTTTGGGATTGAACAAGAGTCAGTTGAGATACATTGTGATAATCAGAGTGCAGTGCATCTCTCCAAGCATCAAGGATACCATTAAAGGACCAAACACATTGATGTAAGGTTGTATTTCATAAGGGACATGATAGATAAAGGGATTGTGAGTGTCAAGAAGATCAAGACAGATGACAATCCTGCAGACATGTTTACAAAAGCCTTACAAGCTCAAAAGTATGAGCTGTGTAAGTAATTGATTCAGTTGAATTAAGTAAAGAAGGAAAGGTTGCTGCTCCTTATAAAAGCAGCAAGGTGGAGAAGATGAAGCTAACATGAAGATGCAAGGTCTAAGGTGGAGAATTGTGATGAAGTAGACTATGCATACTGTATATATACTACAGAAAGCATGGGAGGATTGTGATCAGATGGAGGAAGTAAGTGATGGTAGCATCAGCTGGAAGGTGGATGAGGTTCGACATAGTTAAAGTTAGGTTCGACCTGATGAGCTAGGTCGAACCCTGGTCGAACCGCAGATAGTTAATTGTAACTGACAAGGGTTCGACTTGTTAAGCTAAGGTTAGACCTGATGAGCTAGGTCGAACCTTGATCGAACCACATACAGTTGGTTATAACTGACAAAGGTTCGACTTGTTAAGATTAGGTTCGACCTGTTAAGCTAGGTCGAACCTTGGTTGAACCATGTCAGGCAAGTTACTCTACTTCAAATCAGTTTTGGTTCGACCACGACATTCATGGTTTGACCTCATCTACTGGTCGAACCCAGGTCGAACCTGAGTTCAGTAAATTGGTTGCAACAGTTTTAATCAGTTGGTTACAACTGATTAAAGCGTGTACATTGTGAATGGATGGAAAGAATTCTACACGTGAGATACACATCCATATAAGAAGAAGAATAACAGCTGAAATAATCATCATCAACACATCTTCTTCACATATCAGTTAGAAACAAGCTTAAGAATTAGGGTTTTCAGGTGCTTGTATTCTTGTAACCATCTTCTTCATTATTTAGTGAATTCTTCTCTCAAGAAAGTGGATGTAGGCTATGCCGAACCACTATATATCCTTGTGTTGATCTCTCTTTCATTTCATTTTTCATTTTTTTTATCAATGTGTGTGTGAAACGTGAGTGATTCAACAAACAAGTGAGTACAGTTTCTTGAGTGATCATTTTCAAGTGTTTGCTCAATTTCATAACAATAGTGGATGTCAACGGCAGAAAATCAATGGGTGAAGACATGTTCTGGGCTATTAGAGGTAGAGGAGGCACCAGCTTCGGCATCATCGTTGCCTGGAAGTTGCAGTTAGTTGATGTTCCGGAAACAATTACTGTTTTCAGAGCTCAAAGAACATTGGAACAGAATGCAACTCAAGTTGTTAACCGCTGGCAATACATGACTCCCAAAACTGACAAAGATTTGTTCATAGGAATTTCAGCAAATTCCAAAGAAAATCTTACAATTAGTGCATCTCTGTTTTCTCTGTTTCTAGGCAGGGTAGACAGATTACTTCCACTCAGTGGCGGATACAGGAGGGTACAGGGGGTACGGCTGTACCCCCAAAACCCCCCAACCCCCTACCCCCCACTTCTAATTTCTTTTTAAAATTTTTTTATATATATTTATATGTATAAATAGTTATATATTAATTAATTTGTACTCTCAGATTATTTAATTAACACAAATTTATACACAATTTATCATAATTTTTAATAAATTTACACTATAAATTTATAATAATAATGTCTTACATTGCTTTTTACAAATAAAAAGTAGATGGTGTCAACAATAATTATAATTTTAGAGTGTTATTTAATTATTATACGATTTTGAATATCAAATACTCTCTCCGTCCCTCTAATTACTTCACACTTTTCTTTTGATCCGCCTCATCACAAATATAAGTTTCTAAAAATGGTAGAAATACATCTCAATAATATCATTTTTTACACATATTTCAATAACTTTATACATATTTTCATTAAATTATCTAAAATACTCATTTTTACACACATCTAAGCAACTTTAAATATAAAAATTAATTTTTCTTAATCTATGCATACAAAAAACACGTGTTACTTACGAAGATTAATATTTTTATAATTACATGTCGTACCCCCGAAAAAAATTTTCTGGATCCGCCACTGCTTCCACTGATGCAAGAAGAGCTCCCTGAGTTGAGATTGAGAAGAGAAGAGTGCACAGAAATGAGCTGGATCCAATCTGTCTTATTTCTTGCAGAATATCCCACAGACTCACCTGAAATGTTACTCAACAGAACTCAACCTTCACAAGTATTCTTCAAAGGAAAAACAGATTATGTGCAGACACCCCTTCCTGAGTACGTGTCCGAACGAATCTGGAAACTGTATCTTAAATCGGAGCTGAAAGAGGCTGAATTCTATGTCATTCCATATGGGGGAAGAATGGACGAAATGTCGGAATCATCTATTCCATTTCCTCACAGAGCAGGTACTCCGTATATGTTGGAAAATTTTGCAAACTGGGAAAAAGACCAGAATCAAAATTCAAAGAAATACATAAACTGGGTAAACAGAGTTTACAACTACTTTACTCCATTTGTATCCACGTTCCCAAGGGCTGCCTACATCAACTTCAGAGATCTCGACATGGGAGTGAACAACATTAATGGGAAGACGAGCTACGCGGAAGCAAGCATATGGGGAAAGAGATATTTCAAAAACAATTTCGATCGACTTGTTGGGGTCAAGACAAGGGTTGATCCTCAAGATTTCTTCAGGCAAGAACAAACCATTCCACCAATGCTACTTGAAGTGAAGAGGGGTATTTCATGAGGAGTAGAAATTGTTCAAATTCCAGATTGTTATTCATTTCAATATCTCATAATGATCAGGTAATATTTCCATCTTTACCCAACAACCAGTCCTTAGAGGTAGGTTAAAACTCTAGTTTATGTTTTAAATTCCTAAGAGTTTCACACCCTCTTCATTCCTCTGTCCCATCATACATTTCACTTAAAAAAATAAAATATCATGCAATAAACTCAAAAGTTACTTTAGTTTTGAATTTTCTACTCTTTTTTCATTAACATAATATTACTTTACACTTTATTTATTATTACATGTAATGAGTTTTTTTTCAATACAAGACTAAAAATATAAATTAACTATCAATTAGGGACCTAAAATATATATATATATTTTTTTTATCAATTTTGGACCCGAAATATATAATACTATAATTTCAGAATCTAAAATCATGAAATGAATAAAAATTTAATAATGTAATTGTATAAATTTGTCATTGATTAGTATGTTATTTTAATGATAATAATTATAAAATATTATGTTAAAAATAATTTTAATATATGAAATTTTAATGTAGTTATTATTATTTTTATTTTAATTCATTTGAGTCTTGAATTGATATAAAAAATCTTTTAAATCCCTAATTGATAGAGAAAATTCCTTTATAATTAAATAGTTATAGAAATCAAATTTCATTACATTTTATTATTTTGGAATGGTGTTATTTGACATATATGGAAGGTTAGAAATATTAAGGTATTTAATGGAGTACATATATAATAGTTATGAAAATCAAAATTAAAATGGATGAATTTGGTGGATTTGGATGTAGGAAAGTGTGTATGTGAAGGAATGGTGTGGTAGTGTGTGTTTAGATCCAATAACTACTCAAATGTGACTCTTACCCATAAATCATGCTCATTTTGGGTATTTTTACCCCTTGGAATCTTCTAGAACACGTGCACAACTTAATCTGAATTCGGTACCTACACGACTCATGTAGCAGCACACGGCTCGTGTGCTGCACCCACAGTCGGCGTGTACTGCGTGTTACAGGACACGACTCGTGTAGCAGCATACGACCCTGGCATGGGCGTGCAGCTGGTTCTGATGCTCGAGCATGGACCCGATTTACAGGTCCATATTTTGTACACGACCCATGTGCTCGAGCACGACTCGTGCACAGAACACGAGATGTGTTCAAGCATGCCCTGTTCTCCTTCTTCGTTATAACTCCCAACTCTGTTTTGCTCCATTTTTTACCTGTTTTACATAAATTTAAGCTTATTTACACACTTTTATCAATCTATATCACACTTCTCCTAATTAACATGAAACTCCACCAAAAGTTACACAAATACAGATAAAAATATCCAAAAATTACAAATAAAGACACTAAAATCTAGGTGAAAATGACGACGATCATAAACCCTCCAGACATGATTTGATTTTAAGCTAACAGTATATTCTGATTTATTTTCTAAGGTGTGTGAATATTTCCATGCCTTATTCCTAGATACTAATCAAAGTAAACAACAATACCTCCGGATGGTAAGTTCGACTAACAAGATATTAACTAAAATTACTAAAGCTTTTATTCACTTCATACTCGAATGTCTAAATGCATTGTTCCACTAATAACAATTCAAGTATCTGAATTACCAGTTCATTAGAATTAAAGTGTTTATAGCGAAACTACTTCAATCCCTAACAGATAAACAATACCAATCATGAATGCACACAAGCTAACATAATAAATCAAGCATTATAGCGGATGTCATGAAATTATTATGGAGACGTTACGAAGCAGATAAGCAAAGTTTCAATAAATTAAGTAAAATCAGAATATCAACTGCATAAAATCCCAATTTTGGTCTAGGTTCCCAAATTAATTAAATCAAACTATCAAACCCTAGCACTGTATAAGAAATTAGCCCATGATATTACAAACAACACTCATGGATGTGCAATTTATACAAAAATCAAGATAAAAGGAAGTAAAAGATAAGAAACACGAAACCCTAGAGTAACCGTAGTCCTATGTTCCTTCTTCGTCTCTCTGATCGTTTGATCTCCCTCAATTAGCACTTAGAATCCCCTTCAAGATGGATGTATGATGAAAATCAGATATGAATCTGTATGTGGAGTTTTTTGGGGGTGAATTGTCGATGAATGAGTGGATTTTCTTAATTGTGTGTTGATTTCCCCTTTTATATCTTGGACTGATTGTAGGGCTTTTTCGCATCGAAAACTGGCCAAAACACGATGTGGATGTTGTAAATACACTGCTGAATCGAACAGGCTGTGACTGGGCTAAAAAAACACCCTCTCGGCACCCAGCTAAGCTCGAGCTGGGTCTTGGTGCGGCCAAGTGACATCCGAACTGTTGCTGGATGACTTGCCACATTACGTGGGACCCTTCTGCACCCAGCTCGGTTGGATTGGAGTGGCGAGTGGGTTCAGCTCGGCTCGAGCTGCTAGTCGAGCGGCTCCCAAGCTGGCCCATTCTGACTCTTTTCCATGCTGCTTCCGACTCTGCTCTGTTTTCTCCTGTTTTCAACCTTCAAAACTCACAAAAATACCTTAGTAGCCCCAAAATCGTGTAAATACTCAAACTTATATAATTTCATGCAAAAACGATAACTTTCCTAAGCAAAACGGTTAATGTGCACACATAAAATGCATAAAATTCCACTCTCAACAATACTCCCTCAAAGTCATGGCCACCATTTTGAGTTCTAATTTGCAGGCTGTTTTCCTTAGAACAGAACACGATATGCGGGATTTGGGACTCCAGTTCGGAGGTTATTATGACTTGAGACTGAGGATTAGATTTTGTGATGATTTTCCAATTCTAGACATAAGATAGGAGTACAGAAGTATAAGAGGTGTTTGTTAAGGTGTAGACAATATTGAAAATGGAGGAGTAGTTTGAGAATTGTTGAAAAAGGCATTGGAGAAAACCATGTTGCCCTGCAGCAGAAGCGCCTGCCCATTAGTATTGAAAGATTATAAGAAAAAGAAATGTGAAAGAAGAAATGTTCAAGCATTCATGATTTAGAAATGGTTTTGTGTCTGATTTTCATACATCCTTCATATTTAATCTATAAGAAAAACAAAATTTTTTTACGACTATTCTTTTTACACTATACCAAGATATTCTTCATAAGTAATGTGATATCAAAACACTGGAAATGTTGCTTTTTAAACAATTATATTACTTACGATGATTACGATGGTAATAGATCATAATTTTACACTTATATTTGTGTTGTAAATTATTTAAATGCTAATTATGACTTATATAATATATATATATATATATATATATATATATATATATATATATATATATATATATATATATATATATATATATTATTGTAATTTTTGTCCAAACAAGTCAAAATTAAAAAAAAAATGTGAGCAATTCGTAACCTCATGACTATTATTATTATTATTTTTATTGCTGAAAATTAAAGGAAGATCTAAAAAATATATTTCTGACTACATTTCAATCATATAACTAAGGGTTAATTACGTTAAAAATTCCAACCTTTTCGCGGATTTCAAATTAGTCTAAACTTTTCAATAATTACGAATAAGTTCTCGACCTTAAGCCCGTTTTGCAAATTAAGTCACCGGGCAGTTGGAGGCCTACTCGGTTGCTGACCTGTCTATATTTTAACACATTACCCACCTGTGGTAGATTTGAGGCTTATTTGCTTGGAATGCTATTGGAGGAAGGAGATCAACCCTCATCTACAAGGGAAGAACTTCTACTTTCATTTTGTATTTCCTTTGATTTGAAGTTAACAATGGAATTTTGTGAACTTTGTAAGATTTTTAAGATGATTATTGTTGGCTAGGCCTCTTGTAAGGATAGGCACATAATGAATTGAGGTTAATCAAGATTTGTGAGATTTTTAGTAGATAATTGAATTGATGATGGATTTCTTCTTATAAATTGTGATTAATGATTCATTTTATTAATTGTGTGATTGATTTCTATACACATCATGTTAGGATGGCCATTTCAATATTGTGTGATAGGGGTAAATTGAATCAATTAGTGATATGATCATGCATGTTAGTGTGAGGGGAGGTAAGTCATACCCTTCTTATACTTAGAACACTTATAAGAGGACATTTGAGTAATTGAATGATAAGAACAAAACTTAGAATCATAGTACCTTCATGGGAATTAATAATAAGACCAATCTAAGGGAATTTAATCTTGTAAAAGGGATGAGAACCTAGTCACTTTGGCCATAGGGTGATTGGTCATTTATAGTCGGGATGACCAATTAAAGAATTTATCGAACCACAGGGAGGAAGGTACTAGAGTTTAAGTGATCTCAAGTTCATCGTAATTTTATAAGGATGATCGAAAAGGAAGATAAGATGAAAATGAATGCAATTAAACTAATGCAAGAAATAAATGATTAAATGCATGCAAGATAAATGGGTTCCAAATGATGCAAGGATGAGATTAGCAATAATCATGGTATAGATAATAAAGTAATCATGCAATTGATTATAATCTATCATGGAGCTAATCTCAAAAAGGAGATTAGCCTATCATAGTCATAGAGAAAATAATATAGACAATTGTATCTACAAATCCCATGACAAAACTATAAAGAAGTTCACAAAAATTAGAATTGGATTCCCCCTTTGAAGTCCTTCAATGGAGTTTCTCCTTCTTCTTCTTGTAATCTTCACCCCCCTTACTTTATTGATCACTTGGATGGTGGATTTGATGGAGGAGATCAAGTGTAGATGGATGGATGAAGAATGGATGAAGATGATGGTGTGAAATAGAGGAAATGGTGTGTGATCTAGGTGTAGAGATGAAACCCTTGTGTGGAATATCCAATCTCCCTTCAAATGTTGAACTTAAGCCTATTTAAACCCTCTCCAAGTTGGGCCACGAATTTAAAATCAAATGGGCTTTTTACACACATTGGCAGGTGAAAAATCTGGATTTTTGGCTCAAAAACATGCAACTCGAGTTGGCCTTACCCAACTCGACTTGCAACACGAGTCGAGTTATGTTGTGTGTAACTCGAGTTAAAGTAGCTCAACTCGTGTTGGCTACTCGTACACCCGTCTATTCGGTCGTGTTGCGAGGCTCTGAAACTGAAAATCCCACGGAAGGTAGTTCAACTTGAGCTAGCAACTTGAGTTGCATCTTACAAGTTGAGTTAGCTCACTGTACAATTTCTGCACCTACCCTGCTCCTAGCTCGACTCGAGTTGCAAGTTGAGTTGGACCTTGCAACTCGAGTAAGCTCTCTGGATGATTTCTGGACCCTAACTCGACTTTCTCTCAACTCAAGTTGCAAGTCGAGTTGCACCTTGCAACTCGAGTTGGGTCCCGTCGGCCCCGTTTCTTGCTCGTTTCAGCTTCCGTTCTATTTTTTACTAAATTTTTACCTGTTTTACATACGTTTAGGCTCATTCAGACACATTTTCATGAAAATATATAACACAACCAAATAACACATAAAGTACGGATAAATAATACAAAAATACATACAAAAAAATACTAAAATCTAGGTGAAAATAGCGACGATCAACCCCCCAAACTTAAATTGTTGCTCATCCCTGAGCAATGAAAATGATAAACCAAGAGGAGAAATTTTCATCTAGGAAAAGATCTAATGAATATAAGCAATAACACATCGATAGCAATAATAACTACAAACTATGCTAAGTCATCCTACAACATTAGATTCATGACATGAGGAATTAACAAGTTCAATCAAAAGAGGATTAAGTGTAATATAGTCCCTTTTTAGTCCAAGTCTCACAACGGATATCAATTTCACTAAACACTCTTTGATTTAGGTAAAACAACACTCATTAATCGATTTGCTCAACTAGCTATAAGCTTTCTCGTGGACTACATTCACAAACCTCAAAAGTTTCAATTAATAATCAAAAAGGTCTTTCATTAAGAATGTAATGATAGGCTCTTTGGTAGGGTAGGAAGAATATGAATAATAGTGACTAATCAAGTGTAAGTAATCGAAGAGGTAGCTACTTTCTTCCATTCCTCAACTTTTCTTTTCTTCATTTTTCTCTTTGTTGGTCATAAGCACTATTCATCATCTTTCTCCTTTGTATTGAGCTTCTTATGATGCATGCTTACGTCTTTGGACTTTTGATTTCTTGATCATCTTGTCGTTGCTTTGCTCATTCTTGAACTTAGAGCTAATTTTGGTATAATTGAACAAGGTAAGCGTATAGTGTGTAGTTATTGACCCAGTTTAAATATCGATCAAAGGGAGAATTCAATTCGAGGTGTATCCGGATTCATTTTTAACCATGATTTATAAGAGTGATCAGGTTTGTGAGTTTTAGAATTAAAAGATAAATTATCTACTCAAGTAGCAAGTAAACTAAATAACAACTAAATGAGATTAATGCAAGAGACAAATAACCAAGAATGAAAATGGAGTGAAAGGCGAGTAATCTAAAGAAGAGCAAGGCTAACCACATTCAAGATTAAGGGTATTATATAGAATTGTTAGATTCAAATGACAAGTATCAATGATAAATGGACTAGAAACAATCACAAAGGTTCCCCTAATACTTATGGCCAAGGTAATTAGGTTCTTAACTCATTACAAGTTTTAAGCACAAAAGATTGTCCCTTACTCTCAATTCCCTCAAGGGTACTATGATTATAAGATTGGTTCTTCTCACTCAATTAATAACCTATCTAGATCCATTAACTAAGTGTCCTCACATGAAAGTTCTAAGTATATAAAGATGTTACCACATACTTTACATACTAACATACACTATTCATATTATAACATGATTCAATCTAAACCCTAGTTATAATATCGGAATGACTTTCCTAACATCATAAAAAGAAATTTCAATCACACAAGTCATAATACAAGTAAAGTGAATTATAAATCATGTAAGAAAAACCAAATATCATATCAACTATCATTTAAAATCCAACAAATCCACAAAATCTTAATCCATCTTGTGGCTAGCCTCACTAGAGGTCTAGCCAACAATAAACATTATCAAAACATCCCCAAAATGCTCAAATAAGTTTATTGTTTCAAAACAAACCAAAAAGATTACAAAAGAAAAGCAAGCTATCTTCCCTTCTTGAGGTAGGTTGGATGTCTTCTTTCACTATGCAAGCTTTCACTATCAATCCTCACTCCTCAATAGATTGGTGATGAAAATATGAAGAAAATGGAAGGGATGGATGAAAGGATGTGGATGGATGATGATGAAGGTGTAAAATATAGAGAATAGTGTGTATGGTGTGTTCTTGTAATCTCCCCCCTTCAAAATCTGCCTTCAAATGTTGATATTGGGGGTATTTATACCCCCTCACACACCTAAAAATCGCATAAAGGAGAAAAACGCGACTTTTGACCAAAGTGCAAGAAAACACGGATGTGTTTTCCTGTACCTGCCCGTGTTTTTCTGCAAAATTTTAGCATTCTGTATATTTGGACACTTGCAGAAAAACACGGGCACTACAGAAAAACACGGGTGTGTTTTTATGTATTTTGGCCAAATTTATATTTTCTTCAACTTTCTCAATTCTTCATACTTTTCACCATTTATCCTCATAATCACCTATTCAAAGACATAAAAATCATCATCATCAATTTCCCAAACTCTAGATGAATTAGACGACAATCAAACCCCCAAACTTAAAGTGTTGCTAATTCCCGAGCATCAAAAGTGAAAGAACCAAGGAGTAAAAAATTCACCTAGATACAAACTACAAAACAACATGAGCTCTAACATATCTACAAGCAATTAGAGATCGCAAATTTTTGTTAGGAAACCTTACTAAAATTGAAATTAACATATGTGGAGTTTAAACCGCTCAAGATGAAGATGAAGCAACACAATTATACCCCTCAACCATAAGCCTCACGGATGTGCATAACACTCCACTCTTGTGATTAAAAAGGTTACGATCCCTCATTCAATTGATCATAGTCGAATCATCATAGGTTTGCAAGTGAACTCATGCTTCTTAAATCATATGAGCACAACTTCTCATGTGTTTCATAGCTTACACAACTAATGACAATCCTGTGATGCATAATCAAGCACTTTATCTCAAAAAGTTAAAAAATTTTCTAAGTGACATTTTATCGAACACTTGGTGGGCATGATTTTTCAAGCACAATTTTCAATCATTATTGAACATTTACAACCCAAATTATGCAAGAGACTATATCAAAATCCATCACATCACACCATTTATGCCTCATACATTTCACTATGTAAATTAATCAAGCGACAGTAAACGTTCACCCCAACTTCAATACTCACTTTCAATTTCATTTCTCATGCTTTTCACTCAAACAATGTGTATTGAACAAGATATTAAGATTCAAAGCATCATTCTTCAACACAATTCATGCTTAAAGATTCATGGAACAACATTTCGAAACTCTAGAATAAACCCTAGAATTCAAATTTCACAAAAGAATTAAGAGAAAAGTGTAGAATTACATACCATTTTCACTTAGTGAATGAGAAGAGAGAGGAGAGAGAATTCCAGTGGCGGTTTCGGCGGCCAAAGGCGGTGGGAAGTGGAGAGCAGGGTAGAGGAGTAGACGGGAGTGTGTGAGGAGTGAAATGAGGAATAATAAGTGGAAAAAGAAGAAAGGAGAAGAAAAGAGCAGAGAGCCCGAAATTTGCATGAAAACACGGGCGTGTTTTTATGCACTTGCCCATGTTTTTCTGCAAATTTCCGGTTCGACTTACCTGGACTCGATATTTCTTCGGTTTAGCTTCATAAAAATACGATCGTGTTTTTCTGCTTCCGTCTGTATTTTTCTACCAATTTCCAGCTCTCTGGAAGTTTTTCTCCTTTTTTATACTTAGCCAATTTCTTTGCTTCTTCTCACCTTCCCTTCCATACTTAGCCAAATTTCCTCACTTTTTCTTACCTTACCATACTTTAACCAATCATATACGCATATGGTTTAAGCTCAAATCCAATATAAATAATGAAGAATAACTCAATACTCTCATGAAAAATCAAATAAAAAGAACAAACAACAACCACAAATAATCAACAAAAACAACAAGAACACAACAAATTAACAAAACTCAAATGCACTCCAACGGATTCAACCAACAAACACATACAAGTTAGCTACGACATATCCCTCCAAACTTAAATCTTGATAAGAGAAAAGAATTAAGTTTGTGAAAGTAGTGAATCTTATCCTTGACGCATCCAACGTAGTGCTTCTCGTAATCCATTCTTCATTCCCTCCACTAGAGTGCAACCCTATACCACCAAAACACGAACAACACATGAAAACAAAAATAAAAGAAAAACCTACTCTACTACCAATCAAAATGAGCTTAAGAGTGAAGGGTATCCACATACACTATTTCCTTTTGAGAAGGAGATAGGTAATGTTTAACCCGCTGCCCATTAACTACAAACTCATCATTTGGCCCTTTAAGTTTCAATGTATGTCCTCCGATGACCTCCAACACCTCAAATGGGCCCATCCATTTCGACTTAAGCTTTCTCGAAAATAACTTCAATCTTGAATTAAACACTAGCACCTTATCTCCGGGGGTAAATGTCTTCTATTTAATCTTGGCATCGTGCCACTTTTTAACCTTCTCTTTATAAATGGTAGAGTTTTCGTATGCTCTTTCACGAAATTCTTCCAACTCCACAATTTTTAGCAACCTTTCTTGTCCGGCCTCCCCTTCATTCATGTTGAGCCTCTTGATTGCCCATAATGCCCAATGTTCCAACTCAACAGGGAGGTGACAAGCCTTCCCATACACCAGTTGGTATGGAGAAACACCAAGAATAGTTTTGAAGGCCGTCCTATATGCCCATAAGGCATCATCAAGCTTTTCCGTCCAATCTTTCCTTCCCCCATTGATCGTCTTTTCCAACACTAACTTGATTTGACGGTTTGAGACTTCCGCCAAACCATTTGCTTGGGGGTGGTAGGGAGTGGCTATCCGGTGTTTAACTCCGTATTTCTTCAAGAGTTTCTCCATCAATTTGTTCACGAAGTGTGAACCTTCATCACTTACCAAAGCTCTTGGGACTCCAAATCGACTAAAGATATTCTTTTTCAAGAATATTTGCACCACAAATGCATCATTAGTCTTGGTGGGGATCGCCTCCACCCACTTGGACACATAGTCCACTGCCAACAATATGTATAGATACCCTTGAGACGAAGGAAATGGGCCCATAAAATCAATGCCTCAAACATAAAAAATCTCCACTTCAATTCTTAATACCATGGGCATTTCATCTCTTTTACCTATTCCTCCAACCCTTTGGCACCTATCACATTTTCCACAAATTTCTTGGCATCTCCAAACAAGGTGGGCCAAACAAAACCCAATTGAAGAACTTTTACTCCCGTCTTGTGATGGCTAAAGTGCCCACCACAAGGAGATGAATGGCAAAGCTCTAAAATCCCCTCAATTTCTTCATTGGCGACACATTTTCTAATGACTTCATCCGCACAAATTTTGAATAAGAAGGGCTCATCCCACACGTACTTCTTCACCTCAATATAGAATCTCTTCACTTTGTACTCATTAAGAAGTGTGAGTTTAATTTCGCATGCAAGATAGTTGACATAGTCGACGTACTAAGGAGGCAAGCCTATCATGAGAGCTGATGAGTGTGTAAATTCACAAGTTTGGCATCATGTTTTGTGCTAGTTTTGGAGAGTTTTGAGGTGGAAATAGGTGGAAAACCTATATATATTGTGAATTAGCATGAATCAGGTGTTAGTGGAGCTATTTAAGTGGTTTTCATAGCAAAATCGGAGTGGAAATGCCAAGAATTGAAGAGACGAAGTCGAGACCACACGAACCGCCGAGGAGAGAGGTGGGTTCGACTTGTTGGAGGAGGGTTCGACCTCTCCAGTAGGTCGAACCAGCGATGAAAGAGTGCAGAAGGTGGGTTCGACCACGACTCGAGGGGTTCGACCTGTCTATTAGGTCGAACCATGGTCGAACCAGTTCACGAGAAAGTTGGTTCGACCACGACGTTGGGGGTTCGACCTGACGGTTGGTCGAATCGGGAGCAGAAATTATCCAGTAGCATGATTCGACCTGTGGTTCGACCAAGATGGAGTGGTTCGACCTTTACAAGAAGTTGAACCAAGTGCAGAAATTGTCCAGTAAGTGGGTTCGACCTGCGGCCAGTGGTTCGACCTGTTTGCTGAGGTCGAACCGTCGTGAAACGCATGTGATCACTTGAAAAGCCCATTTCAAGCCCTAGAGACGTGATTACAAGTATAAAAGGAGGCTCATGCAGACATCACAGACCACCAATCACACAAAAACACAATATACAACAAGAAGAATACAAGAGAGCTTTAAGAGTCCGCTGGAGAGTCAAGTAAGATTGGTCCATCTAACCATGATTGTTCCTAGATCAATCATGGGCTAGAGCCACTTCGGTAGTTCTAGGGTTATGAAGGTTTCATGAGTTGATTTGTATTTCGTGTGTATACTCTGTACAACATTACTTGTGGTTTAGTTTATATAAGATTGTACATTTTTAATTCAGACTCATAGTTGTTTTGTGCATCGATAATCGTTGTGTAGAGTTTGAATGCATAACATGGTTATTGATTGAGTGTGTTCACTAATGAGCAGGGTTTATTGTTATAATTCTAAGTGAAGGGATTCCGAGATTTTATTAGAACCGTCTTATATGAATGTTTGTTAATTGAATTGAATTCGGGTTAACAAGTAGGATTAAGAGTATAACTTTATAGTACCTAAAAAGGGAGATCAAATCGGGTTAGAGTACTAAGTGCACAGGAAATAATTGATTATTTCACATAGAATAGTGAAGCTCCCTGGATCCTTCATCTTTTGCGGCAGCTTCTTTTGGATGATTGAGCTGCAATTCTAAGATAAATTCACCGTTTCAATTCCGGTTAAGCTCCGCTTCTTTAACAATATGTCCTTAAGAAATCGGGCATAGTACGGCATCTCCATGATTGCCTCTGAGAAAGGAATGCTCAAGCTTATTTTGTTCATTATCTCTGAAAACTTCTTGAACTTCTCTTCCAATCCCTTCTTCACAAGCTTGTAAGGAAACGACGGAGGTATCTTTGTTTTGGGAATCCCCCATTCATCACGATCAACCTTCTCCACTTTCTCCTTTTCGGCTCTCAAACGCTTGGCTCTCTTCCACTTTTTCTCAGCTATTATCTTAGTACTTTGTTTATTCTGAACCACTGGAGTAGCATCAACATCATCGAGAGTGTTCGGAGTGGCAAAGGCATTTTCTGGTGGGGTTCAACTAGGGTTCGACCTGTGGAACAGGTCGAACCATGTACGTACTAGTCGAACCTTGCTTCTGGACAATGGCTCTCTTTTTAAATTTGAGGTTCGACCTATGGGACAGGTCGGACCATGGGTACCTAGGTTGAACCGGCCTATTGTACTTCTTCCACCATCAGGTTCGACCAAGGTTCGACCTGTTTGATAGGTCGAACCATTACTGTCGTGGTCAAACCATTGCTGTGACAAAACAGAGTGCTCCAAGTGGTGCGGTTCGACCTGTGTTTGACCTATTGGATAGGTCGAACCAAGGTTGGTTTGGTCGAACCGGTGTTTTGGAAAAACAGAGTGCTCTGAGTTGTTGGGTTCAACCAAGGTTCGACCTGTAGGCCAAGTCGAACCATTTGCAGTTTGGTCTAACCTATACTGCAATCTCTCCTGATCGTGTCCAGTGTGTTGGTTCGACCTCCCCTGTATGGTTCGACCTTCAGTGTTGGTCGAACCAGAGTCGAACCTGGCCCTAGACATATCCAAATTTGATTCCGGCCTCATAGGTCCCTCGTATTGCGAACCCGACCTCAATGTGATGTCATTGCAGGACCTTGGATTCTCAATACTTTGAGACGGGAACTTTCCTTTCTCAAGAGTTTGAGTAAGCTTGTTAACATTCCCTGCTATCTCCCCCATCAGCAATGTAAGGTCTTTCACCTGCTTAGATATAACCTCATGGTTTGCATCTATTTTCTTTTCAAGTTTGGTCTCAAGGCGGTTTACTCTTTCATCATTCTTGGTCATATACCTGTTCACAGTATCCTCAAGACCCGGTTTCTCTTCTTCCACCTTAGCACCCGAATCAATACCCATCGAAGGTTGAATCGCATTATTCGGATTGCTCCACGAGAATTTCGGCCTCCTAGGCTGTTGATAACAACCCGGGGGACCACGATTATTAAAGTTTCCTCGATAGTTCCCTTGGTAATTCCGGTTTTCTTGGTCTGGAACCTAGTCCCTTGAATACTCTGACCCATGGCATAGTGTGCCTCTTCCAACTCCTCTTAGATTGGTCCCTCATTCTTTAACTCCTGCTGCATGATTGGTACGCGCTGAGATAATTCGCTGATTTGCTTCTGTTGGGATTCAAGTAGCTTGTTGATATTGGACAAGCTAGAGACGATCTCATCCTCTCTACTTGTTTTAACCATTGCTTGTTCAAGCTTAGCTATCTTACCAAGGACATAAGTACCTCTAACTCGATCAGTTGGCCAATCCCTCGAATTCATCGAAATATCTTCAAACAACTTCTCGACCTCTACGGATGACTTTGTAAGCAATGCTCCATTAGAAGAAGCATCCAATAACACTCGTGAATCACAGTCCAATCCATTGTAGAATATACTGATATATTGAGCTTTAGATAGCCCATGTTGAGGACACTTCCTAAGCATGTCCTTGAATCTATCCCATGCTTCGTGAAATTTTTCTCCTCCACTCATAGCGAATTGGTTAATGTCTTGCTTCATTTTAAACACCTTTGAAGGTGGCATGTACCTCTCCAAGAACCTTAACTTCAATTGCTCCCAAGTGGTGCACTCAGCTGCGTTGATAGTGTCGTACCAATCTCTCGTCTTTTCAGTAAGCGAGAATTTGAACAAGAGGATCTTCCTAGCATCTTCATGTTCTCCTGCGTCTTTTTGAGTACTTGCGTAGCCCAAGAACTTATTCAGATGCTGCTGCGGATCCTCGAAAGACCCTCCTGAAAAGGAGTTCTTTTCTATCATGCTAATAAGAGCGGGATGAAGATCGAACGCTGAATTAGTTCCCCTTGCTCCTAGAAGCCCAAAATTTCCAGCCCCATTGTTTCTGAATACCTCTCGGATGGCTAGATTATCCGGATTCGATGCCATGTTGACTGTCTCTACTCCCGAATTAACTTCAGTTGTAGCTTCAATCGTTTGTGAAATCTGCTCGTCAACTTCAACTCCAAAATTCAGAGCTTCAGTTGGATCAATAGTCTTTGCCTTGCTCTTCTTCTTCTTCTTCTTCTTCTTCTTCTTTTTCTTCTTTCTTGACGACGCTCCGATTTCAGGATTATAGGGTTCAAGTTCACCTTTCTTTGATCTCGTGAGCATACACCTAAAAAGAACTAGAATTAAAACAGCAAAACAAGTTAAATAGCCCTAACAAACTAGAAATAACAAAAAGATATTTTAAGCCGTCCCCGGCAACGGCGCCAAAAACTTGATGGGCGTTTTCTCAACACACAATTAATCCCCAAGTATGAAGGATATCAATTGTAGTTTCGAAGGTGACCAAGTTAAATATCGAATCCACGGGACGGATAAATATCAATTTAATTACGTTCTAGTAGATTATGACTATTTTGAATTAAACAGTTGGTTTATAAATTAAGTAACAATTTGAATAGCTAATAAATAACAAGAGCAAGTAAATAATAGTTGTGATCAATTAAGATGATAGGTAGTTCGTCAGGCCATCCAGTTTCCTTTGTTAATTCGTACTTTCATGTGTCGATGTCCGACTCTGCCTTGTTATTTATGGACGCATCACTAGACTATGCGAATCTATTCTATAGACACAAATAGATAAGCTTTTGGCACGTGTGAGTATCCTCAGAGCAAGACGTATACTCCACCTCCCTTTCTAGGTACTATCATAATAAATTATTTCCCGTGCACTTAGTACTCTAACCCGATTTGATCTCCCTTTTTAGGTACTATAAAGTCATACTCTTTATCCTACTTGTCAACCCGAATTCAATTCAATTAACAAACATTCATATAAGACAGTTCTAATAAGACTTCGGAACCCCTTCACTTAGAATTATAACAATAAATCCTGCTCAACAGTGAACGCACTCAATCAATAACCATGTTATGTATTCAGACTTTACACAACGATTAATGATGCACAAAACAACTATGAGTATGGATTAAAAAAACACAATCTTATATAAAATAAACCACAAGTAGTGTTGTACGGAGTATACACACGAAATACAAATTAACTCATGAAACCTTCATAACCCTAGAACTACCGAAGTGGCTCTAGCCCATGATTGATCTAAGAACAATCATGGTTAGATGGACCAATCTTACTTGAATCTCCAGCTGAATCTCTGTCACAGCCCTCCGGATGGATCACTAATCTTTTTTTTTCACTCTTCTCTTGTATCACGATGTCTCTCTGTATGTTCTCGACTGCATGAGCCTTCTTTTATACTTGTAATCATGTCTCTAGGGCTTGGAATGGGCTTTTCAAGTGATCTCACGTGTTTTGGCCTCGAAAATCCGAATAAGGTAAGTTTCTGCATTTTGGTTCGACCTCGTCAACAGGTCGAACCACTGGCCAACAAGTCGAACCCCATGTCGAACCCTATTACTGGACACATTCTGCGTTTGGTTCGATCTCTTGCACAGGTCGAACCACTCAGGTCTTGGTCGAACCCCAGGTCGAACCACGCTACTAGATAATTTTTCGCTCCTGGTTCGACCAACTGTCAGGTCTAACCCCCAACGTCGTGGTCGATCCCATCTTCTCGCGAACTGGTTCGACCATGGTTTGACCTGATGAACAGGTCGAACCCCTGGAGTCGTGGTCGAACCCATCTTCTGCCGTTCCGCAATGCTGGTTCGACCTGTAGGAGAGGTCGAACCCTCCTCCATTAGGTCAAACCCTACTCTTTCCTTGGCGGTTCGCGTGGTCTCGACTTCGTCTCTTTGATTCTTGGCACTTCCACTCCGTTTTTGCTATGAAAACCACTTAAATAGCTCCACTAACACCTGATTCATGCTAATTCACAATATATATAGGTTTTCCACCTATTTCTACCTCAAAACTCTCCAAAACTAGCACAAAACATGGTGCTAAACTTGTGAATTTACACACTCATCAATAACAAATCTGGATACAACTATGAGTTTACTTTTACTTGGGACAACATAATTATAAATTTTGTTACTTGATCATACGTGTACAATAACGATATAGTACTCTTACTCTAATATCATTTTGATACAAAAAATGAGGCTAAGAACATGGCGCCGCTTGCCGGGGAAATGTTAAACTTTTGGTTGCAACGAGTTTGAATTTGATTAGTTTTGATAAGATTATTTCTTTTATTTGTTTACTTGTTTACTTGTCTTGGTTATTTGGTGAGCTAAGTTGGAAATTCTTGTAGGTACATGCAAACTCGTTCAAGGTCTCAATCCGTTGAACCTTTTAACTTGAAATTAGAAGCTACCTTAAGAAGATAAAGAAGATGAGTGTTAGATCCTGTGGAAGAAGTTATGAAAAACATAATGGATAATGCAAATATGGTTGATGAAGAAGGTAATTTGAGGAATTTTCAACAATGGGCGATAATGTTAGAGGAGGACATGTGAATCTGGAGTTTGTGCCACAAAGTAATGCTCAACAAGTTCACTTGCACAATCAACAATTGCAAGCGATTATTCAACATTTGATGGCATAACAAGAAGCAAGGAATAATAATTCGGTGGTGCAAAATCAGCCCTGTAGTAATAGACACAATGGAGCGGGGATGAATATACATGACCACTTCTAACCGCAATATGGGAATTATGGTTTGGGACCACCATTGAATGTGAACAATTTTGAGATAAATACGGGGTTGATTAACATGGTACAAGCGAATCAGTTTGGTGGTAGTGCAATAGAGGATCCAAATGCTCATTTATCCCAATTCACGGAGTTAGCCAACACAATCAAGATAAATAGGGTGAGGATATTGTGAAAATGAAGCTCTTCTCTTTTTCATTGAGAGATAGAGCTAAAGATTGGTATCATACTATACCACCGGGATCCTATACCACGTGGAGAGAGTTAGCACAAAGATTCTTGAGCAAATATTTTCCCCCTTCAAAGATGTTGCATCTCAAAGGGCAAATCTTTCAATTCAAGCAAATTCCGCTTGAGACATTTAGTAAAGCATGAGACCAATTTAAAGAGATGCTACGGAGGTGTCCACAACATGAATTCCCCGAAGATCAACAAGTAGGATTTTTCTATGCCGGATTGAATGGGAGTGAACGAATGCTTGTTGATGCTTTGCCGGGAGGTTCTATATTGGGGCAAACTCCAAAAAGAGCTATTGCTATATGTGAAGAGATTGCTTTGAATATGGGTCAATGACATATGGATAGAGTTACGGGTATGTATGAAAGGAAGAGAGAATAGCTAAGATAGGAGAAGTATGCTTGCAACAAGTGAAAAAGGTGGAGGTGCCTAAAGAAGATATGACCGACAAGGCAATTACGGAGATACTTAAGAGGATAAATGCTAATTTACAAATATCTCCAAATTCTACACCGATTGTGAACCAACAAGTGCATCCGAATCCTCAACATGGTGTGCAATCTTTGATGAATCAACAAGTGTTTCCTAATCCTCAACAAGGCATGTCTATGCCTAATATGGGGTCAATCTTCTCAAAGTTGTCAAATGCCTACACTGATGCCTCAACAAGGCACGCCTCCGAATTTTGGATTTCAAGATACTTGGTGCCAACCGGAGATGTCACTTGAGGAAGTCGCATACATGCAAGGTAGGAACTTTCAAGGAAACTATGGTGGTGGTTTTGGTAACCAAGGAGGAGGATATCAACAAAGGCAAGGAGGATGGGGTCAAAAAAACTATGGAGGAAATTTTAACCAACCCCGTAGATATGAGAATTTATTATATAAAAATCAAGGGAATTCATTTTTTCTTCCACCGGGCATTAATTCGAGGGATAAAACTTTAAATGGTGAAGGGAAGCCTACCATGGAAGATCAAATGGCAAAAGTGTTGGAATTTATGAAAGAAACTAAAGAGGAAAGTAAACAAACAGATGATGTGAACGAGAGGAGATTTAAAGCAATTGAGACTCACATTAGTCAAATGGCAAGTGAAAGGGGGGATGTTCATCGCCAAGGAAAGTTTCCATCTACGACCATTACTAACCTGAAGGAGCAATGCAAGGCTATTGAACTTTGTACTGGAACAAAATATGAAGGGCTTTCTATGCCAATGGAAGTAGAGTGTGAACTTGAGCCTATAGCAAGAATGGATGAAGAAGGGAAAGAGAAAGAAGTAGAGATTGTTGAAAAAGATGAAAGTATGAGGAAAAAGTGAAGTCTCCGAAAATGGGAAAGATGTAGAGAAGGCAAACATAAAGAGAGGAAAGAAAACTTCAAAAGAGATGAGTAGGGGATACCGAAGTTGCCCGTTGCAATTCTGTTTCCACAAAGATGCTTGAAAAAGGGACAAGAATAGAAATTTACCAAATTTGTTGAGATGTTGAAGAAAATACATATAAATATTCCTTTTGCAGATGCTTTGCTCCAAATGCCCAACTACTCCAAGTTTTTGAAAGATATCTTGTCAAAGAAAAGAATCTTATATGAGTTCAAAATGGTGAATTTGATGGAGGAGTGTAGTGCTATCCTACAAAAGAAACTTCCCCCTAAATTGAAAGATTTGGGGAGTTTCACGATTCCATGTGGGATGGGAGAACATGAGAACTATAAAGCGTTATATGACTTAGGAGCAAACATTAACTTGATGCCCTTGTCAATTTTAAGAAGTTGACATTGGTGAGGTGATTGGTCGGTTTGTAGTCGGGATGACCAATTAAACTAATGCAAGAGATAAGAAATAAATGAATGCAAGATAAATGGGTTCCAAATAATGCAAGGATGAGATTAGCAACAATTATGGCAGAGATAACAAAGTAATCACGCAATTGATTATAATCTATCATGGATATGGCATAGGAGCGATCACTAATTCCACCTAAACTCTCGACCAAGATGAATAGGATGTAGGCCCTCAATAAGGCTCCCAAAAGCACAAAGGATCAAGACCAAGATGAACACCTCCCACTAAGTACTAATTACTCTACGAGTTTCCTAAAAAGGTACTAAATCATAGGTAATATTCCCTTTTAAGGTACTATGAATTCATTAATGGCTTAGATCTCCTCATCTAATCAACTAATCTCTTGATTAAACTAATCAAATATTCTATCAAAAGGTTCTAAATTTATAAGGATAGACCTATCTCATTCTAAATTAATGCACATGAAATGTATGATGAAATGATTCAATGAACTATCATAAACATATAATTGATTGGCCAATCTAATCACATGGCTATGACAATTAAACACACAATTCATCATATACATCAAGCAATCAAAATTCAATGACAGAAATACACGAAGCCCATTCAAGATTAAAATCAAATTGCAAAAAAACTACATTATCCAACACCAATCATGGAGCTAATCTCACAAAGGAGATTAACCTCTCATAGTCACAAGAAATTCAACATAGACATTAAAATCCTTACAAACCATGATCAACAATAAAGAAAGTCACAAAATTAGAATTAGATTCCCTCTTTGAAGGTCTTCAATGGAGATCTTCTTCTTCTTCTTGTGATCTCACTCTCCCTTGCTTCCTTGATCACTTAGATGGTGAATTTGATGGAGGAGGTCAAGTGTAGATGGATGGATAAAGAATGAATGAAGAATCGATGAAGATGGATCTAGTGTGTGAGGAAATATGGTGTGGAGTGTGTGTAACTGCTCTAATCTGATCTCTAATGAATTCTCCCTTTGAATTTCGCACAAGTCATGATTTTATATCACTTATGGACCATCTAGAAGCTTCCGGAACATTCTGAAAATTACACAGGATTTTGCACCTACACGGCCCGTGCTGCAGTACACGGCCCGTGTAGGGAACACCTACTTCACCGTGTTATGCGTGCTTCCGGACACGGCTCGAGCTGCGCTGCACGACCATGGTCATGGCCGTGTAGCATTTTCTGACAATAATGCACGGCTTCTTCTTACAGGGCCGTGCTCCGCACACGGGGCATGCAACAATGCACGGTCCGTAGGTCAGCGCACGACCATCCTCCTGGGCGAGCAGCGAGTTTTGATGACATTACACAGTCATTGGTTATAGGGCTATGTTTTGCACACGGTCCATGTACCAACATACCCTGTCTTTCCGACTCCGTTTTTGTCTATTTCATGACCTGTTTTACATATATTTAAGCTCATTTACACAATTCTATCAAATCATTCCACATTCCTCAAAATAATAATAACTCCACCAAAAGTAACACAAATACGGATAAAAATATCCGAAAACACATAAATAAAGATACTAAAATCTAGGTGAAAACGACACCGATCAACCTCCCAAACTTACAGTATTGCTCGTCCTCGATCAACGAAAATGAAAAAACAAGAGTTGGAATTTTCACCTAGAAAACATCTAACGAACAATAACCACAACACATCACAAGTAATAAGGACTATAAAATCACATTAAGTATCACTACATCATCAAACTTATAACATGAAAGATTAACAAGTTCAATCTTAAGAATGAAAAAAGAGTAATCAAATCCCTTTCAATCCAAGCATCTCTTAGGATATCAGATTCACTCGACACTCTATATATAATATCTTAGCCCAACTAGATTTTTTTTAGAAAGCCCAAGCTTATTTATTTATTTATTTTGTGGCCCAAAGTTTCAGCCCACTTAAATGGCCTGATATATAATTATTAAAGCTAAAGTTAAAAAAAAAAAAAAGAAAGAAGAATGGGAGAAGAAAAACAAAAGAGGGGAAAGAAGAGAGTGAAGAGGAGAAACCCTTGTTGATCAAATTTTCCCTGACAACCCTCATCCTAGGTGGTTTCTAAGTTGTTTTGAGGTAAGTGATGTGTGAATTAAGCTTCCTTCTTCCATGGTTTTGTAATTTTATGGGTTTTTCTTTTTGATATATGGGTAATTTGCAGACTGTTCGAACTGATTTTGACATAGATATTGCCCTTGAAAGTTTACAAACTTAATTTTTATACGTAGCTAAACTCGTTAGCTTTCTGTAGCCACTTGAAATGTCTCAATCTGATTATTCTACAATTAGTTATGATTTTTCTCGTAAACTGCCGCTAGCTGAAAATTTTCAGAATTTTTATGTCGAATTCAAATTTATTTTCTATCGTTTCGTTTAGTTAATGTATTGAAACGGGTTATGTGGGATTGGGAACTGATGTTAAGGAGTTACATGCCATTCTTATTTAATATCGACTCGTTCGATCTCGATTAGAATTTGTTTTTAGCAATGAAATGTGATGTTATCGCTAATAGTTAGTTATATTTGATTTGTCTTTAATTGCTCATCTCCTTTCTAGGTAAAAAAACATCGACGAAGGGCAAGGGACCGACTTCAGATTTCGGAGAGAGTTAATCACTTTCTTGTGAGTTGATAATTCGGGAACGCCTTCTCTTGTGGGAAGTGTGAACCCTCGATAAATGTGCATTTATTTTAGTTTTAGTTAATTGATAAGAAAATTATTTGGTATTGTGTTATGTGGTAAAGAGCCTGATTGGATTGATTGCTCTGGTTAGAGTCCTGTTAGCCATTTTATGAGTATTATTGATTTTAACTTATGTTGAAGAGTCTTGCCGGCTCGATATCTGATATCATTTCTTGTGAATTATTTGAGAATTGATTTCTGGTTATTCTTGTGTGCCAATTAAGATTCTAACTTAAGTCGTTATTCATCTTATGATGCATATGCATATGTATGCCTGGTACCAAGGTTAAGTAGCCCGAATTGGTCACGGTTCGGGTGAGTTGGAGCGACATTGATTAAGTAGTCCGAATTATCGCGGTTCAGATGAGTTAGAGTGACAGTCAAGTTGCCCGTTGCTTGGCAAACCCAGGTGAGTTAGATCTAACGGGGCACCTGTCCATTTACCAAATACTGATACTCTGGAGGGTGATCGTTAGATGGATCAGTCTATTATAGGCTCAGTCAACATCACCGTTGTGGGACATGCATGTCATATATATTTATATGTTTGATCATTTCAAGTATTCACGTCGATATTGAATTGTGAACTTTAACACTTGGCGTGTTGAGAAAGAATATTAATGTGCATTTTATCTAGAGTAACGGTGATGGGCTTGGACTGTCTCTCGACAGAGAGCTCAGTTCGAGGAGGATATTGACTACCCACACGTCTTTTATGTGATAACATATTGTTTGAACTAATTGTGTTATTCGTAAATGTGCACTAAGGTTTTTATTTTCATTAATATGTATACTGAGTGAGAAATAGTTATTGTGGGATGAAATATTGGATTTTATGTTATGAACTACGAGCGGGAATACATGCTTCGTATAAGGGTCGGGGTGACCAGCTTATCACCTCACTGAGCTAGTGGTTTTGCTCACCCCTATCATTCTTTCCTTTTCAGGCTGTTGATATCGTTTTGGTTGGAGGTTTGCCTATCGTTTGCTCGTCATCCAATCAGTGTTTTGGGTACTTTCTCTTTTATATAAATTGACGGATTCATTGGCGAGATTGTATAGTTTATATTTGGTGACCCCCTTGATGTTCTTTTTGTACCCTCGCGATGTTATATCGTTCATGTATATTTTCTTTAAACTAAGTCACATCGTTGTATTTTGTACCTTTGTAAATCCGTGTTGATACTTTATGAGATGATGTCCTCGGGTTGTACCCGTTGTTATCAAATGTTCAGTTCTACAAGTACTTGATAGCAAGCCTTACATTTTTAATAAACTTTGTGGAGTGGAGTGCACCCATTCCGCAAAATTTATGGTTAACGTGGCGGTTGTCGCGTTCTGTTTGGGATCAGGGCGTGACACTATAGAGTAGGGTTTTTAACATCACTCATCAACCGGTTAGAACTGACTCACCATAGGCTTGCTCATGGACTATGTTTACAAGCCACCCTAATTTCAATAAGTGATCAAAAAGGTCTTTATCTTTTGGATGTAATGTTTAGGCTCTTTAGTAGAGTAGGAGATTTTGGATAATAGTGACTGATCAAGTGTAAGTAATTTAAGAGATGATACCTTTCTCCAATTTACTCACTTTCAAGCTTCCTCCCTTTGTCAATAATTCAAAAGCACTAAATATCAACATACCATGGATTCCTTGAGCTTCTTTGGAATGACATACTTCTTTTCTTTTGACTTTTGTAATCCTTGAGCATATTTTATGATTTTTCTCCTTTTCCTTTTTTGTTGAAGTTGCACTTGTTTTTATCTTGAGCTCTTTTATCCTTTTTCTTGATTCACCATTTCTTCTATTTACTTGCATATTTTTCCACATCTTCCCTCGTGAATCATCATCATCCTCAATTACCCACACATAGGTTATATATATAAGGCTCAAGTGGATTATCAAGGCTTGTATTGTGCTCAAATCACAAAGAAAAGGCTTATAGGCTCAACGTGGTTCACTAGGGATAATGTTTTTGGTAAGAAATTTTATGGCTATAACTTCATTTAGCAAGGATGGCCTAAGATCATTTCACAAATTTTCACCATTCGGGCTTCGTTCCTATAGTCCATGAGCAAGTTTTAGTTTGTCTAAGTACAACCGGTCCTCTCATCAAGAATTAACCATGGAGGCACGGTTGAGGCTCAACTCTCACAAGTTTTTGTTTGGACCAAAAGAAACATAATTACTCTTCATACTTCTCAAAATTGAACAAATTATATAATTCATTTCACAATTTCAACAAGTAGAAACCATTAATATGCTTGCCATCACTCATCACAAACAATGCATCATAGCTCACATTCAAAACACTCAACACCTTCCTAAAACATACCACCAAACCATCCCTATACAAGAATAAAAATACAAATGAAAGACATAAGAAAAGACTCACCAAACTAAAAATATACAAAAGCACATAACATACATGACCAAAATCATCCATCACTAGAAATCAAAGCATATCACCCATCATCCATAACAAATAAGCTCAACAAACATCTCATCCTTAATTGAAAATGCAATCCTAGATTACGAAAGTAAACCTCCCACAAACATAACACATGAAGTAGCATGCTAATCCAATACAATCCAAATCAATATCAATTCATGTCAAGAAATTAGAAGTGATAAGATATAGAGTAAATTCCCTTAAACATTTGAGAATAGAAATGGTTGGCATGAGCTTCCGCCTTGCATCCACAATATTTTCTCGATTTGATCTCGGGCTCAATTCATGCTTCCACTATACTCCATTTATGCTCAACAACTCATCAAAAATCATTAGCTCAACAATTGCAATAAAAATAAGGACTATCATACACTTCAACACAACCAAACAAACAAAAATTATAACCATGAGAAAATTTTAAAATTGACCCAATTTTACACAAAGTGCCCCTCAATCAATCATTAATCATGATCTATAACACACTCAAGTGGTGAGTCACACCACGCACTCTCCCCCCCAAACTTAAATCGAAACAAGAGTTGAGAATTAAGTTTGCAAAAAGAGGTGGGACTTACCCTTGTAGGTTCCAATGATCTTTATGAAGTTACCTTGTGTCGACGTGTGTGCACCTCAAAAATTCAAGTATGGCCACCATACTCTCCCCTAACTTAAATTAACACAAATGTTAAATTTAAGTTTGAACAAAGTGGTGTGACATACATCTTCATTCCAAATTGAACACATTTCATCTTCTCCATATGTATTTTTCTCCATGAGTACAATCCACCTACATACCAAAAAATTCAAGAAAATAAAAGTAAATAAGAAAACTTACTAAAAATGGGTTGCCTCCCATCAAATGCTAAGTTTAATATCGTCAAGTTGGACGATATTTTCAAGCTCATGGTGGTCTAGAATAGTCCTTAGTCACTGTCATAGGTTTCTTCTTGAAGTAGTGCCTTGTGCTCTCTCGTTCAACCACAAGAACGTGTCCTTTCTTGTTGAATAGTTCAAACAATTGTTCCCCGAAGGCGTTTCTTCACAAGGAATGACCCTTTCCACTTGTTCCACTTTTTCCATGGGGCTTTATGTGAATTTTGAACTTCAACCACTTCCCCCGGTAAGAATTCGGGCATTGACAAGTGTTGATGGCCTCTTGCAACTCTTTTCCTACAATTTTCAACAAACAAGTTTTTATCTATAAAATCATGAAAATTCTTAAGAGAGTTTGAAATTTCAATAAAATGAGAAGGTTTTTCTTGTGTGGAGTGGAGTCCATGATCTTAGTTTCCGGAGTTTTCTTTTCTTCCATGAGTGCATGAATCTCTTCTTGGTTTCGAAGCTTTACTTTCTCAACCATCACTTCAAGAGACTCGACAAATCTTTCAAATTCCCCCTTCAACTCTTCTTTCAACTCTTTGGCTTTCACCCACTTATGAACTCTTTCTCTCTTCTCTTTCATAACCTCATCATCCCCCAAACTAGCCTCTTTTCTATCCTTCACGACCATGTATTCATTCTTTGTTCCGGAAGTAGAAGGCTTGTTGTTCTCTTCTTGAAGTCTTTCCACGATGGACACAAGTTGAGTTAATTGGTGTTCAATGGAACCCAATCTAGCACCGTATGCTATGATTTTATTTGCCACCATTTCACACCAATTTCCCATTTGATCCTTCTACGCTTCATTATACTTCTTCTCCCTCTCCATGTGCTCCATAATCTTTTCGATCAACTCATCTCTACGCTTCTCTTTGTAATCACGTTGGGCAGAATAAGAGGTGTTGGGATCTTGAAAATCTCCCCATAGTTGTGGTTGATTTCCTTTTTTGTTTCTAGAAAAATTTCCTTGAAAAACATCATCCACACCTTGAGGGTATACTTGTTGACGCATTTGATGAGAAACTCCAAAATTTCCATAACCTTGTTGTTGGAATTGCATATTAGGCACTTGTCTTCCGAAATCCGGTTGCAAGTTTGGTTCACCATTTGGCATTTGAAATCCTTGAAAATTTCCTTGTGTGTTTATAGTGGGAAAAGTACCACTATTCACCATATTTTGAATAATATCCATGTAGCTCATATTTTTGGGCTTGTTCACCTTCTTCCTCCTTCTCAAGGTATGCACCTACAAGAGAAAGAAAAATTTGAACAAAATTTTCTAAAGCAAATATAAGATACAAAAATAAAGAAAATAAAATGTCCTTATTAAGACCACTCTAAACAATCCTTCGTCAAACTACTAGCGACCGTTATCTTCTCGGCAACGGTGCCATTTGATTGGTCGGTTTGTAGTCGGGATGACCAATTAAAGAATTTATCGAACCACGGGGAGGAAGGTACTAGAGTTTAATCGATCTCAAGTTTATCGTGATTTTATAAGGACGATAGGAAATGAGGATAAGATGCAAATGAGTGCAATTAAACTAATGCAAGAGATAAGAAATAAATGAATGCAAGATAAATGGGTTCCAAATGATGCAAGGATGAGATTAGCAATAATCATGACATAGATAACAAAGTAATCATGCAATTGATTATAATCTATCATGGACATGGTATAGGAATGATCACTAATTCCACCTAAACTCTCGACCAAGATGGATAGGATGTAGGCCTTCAATAAGGCTCCCAAAAGCACAAAGGATTAAGACCAAGGCGAACACCTTCCACTAGGTACTAATTACTCTACGAGTTCCCTAACAAGGTACTAAATCATAGGCAATATTCCCTTTTAAGGTACTATGAATTCACTAATGGCTTGGGTCTCCTCATCTAATCAACTAATCTCTTGATTAAGCAAATCAAATGTTCTATCAAAGGATTCTAAATTTAGAATGATAGACATATCTCATTCTAAATTAATGCACATGAAGTGTATGATGAAATGATTTAATGAACTATCCCAAACATATAATTGATTGGCCAATCTAATCACATGCCCATGATAATTAATCACACAATTCATCATATACATCAAGCAATCAACATTCAATGATAGAAATACACAAAGCTCATTCAACATTCAATTAAAATCAAATTGCATAAAAACTACATTATCCAACACCAATCATGGAGCTAATCTCACAAAGGAGATTAGCCTCTCATAGTCACAAGAAATTCAACATAGACATTAAAATCTTTATAAACCATGATCAACTATAAAGAAAGCCACAAAATTAGAATTAGATCCCCCTTTGAAGGTCTTCAATGGTGATCTTCTTCTTTTTCTTGTGATGTCACTCTCCCTTACTTCCTTGATCACTTGGATGGTGGATTTGATGGAGGAGGTCAAGTGTTGATGGATAGATAAAGAATGGATGAAGATGGATCTAGTATGTGAGGAAATGTGGTGTGGAGTGTGTGTAACTGCTCTAATCTAATCTCTAATGAATTTCCCCTTTGAATTTTTCACAAGTCATGGTTTTATATCACTTATGGACATTCTAGAAGCTTCCGAAATATTCTAAAAATTACACAGGATTTTGCACCTACACGGCCCGTGCTGCAGTACATGGCCCGTGTAGGGCACATCTACTTCGGCGCGTTGTGCATGCTTTCGGACATGGCTCAAGCTGCGCTGCACGGCCATGGTCATGGCCGTATAGCATTTTCTGACGATAATGCACGGCTTCTTCTTTCAGGGCCGTGCTCCGCACACGGGGCGTGCAACAATGCACGGTCCGTGCGCCAGTGCACGACCATCCTTCTGGGCGTGCAGTGAGTTCTGATGATATTACATGGTCATTAGTTACAGGTCCGTGTTTTGCACACGACCTGTGTACCAACATACCCTGTCTTTCCGACTCCGTTTCGCTCCCGACTCTGTTTTTGTCCATTTCATGATCTGTTTTACATATATTTAAGCTCATTTACACAATTCTATCAAATCATTCCACATTTCTCAAAATAACAATAACTCCACCAAAAGTAACACAAATACGGATAAAAATATCCAAAAACATACAAATAAAGACACTAAAATCTAGGTGAAAATGACACCAATCATGAGGTCAAACCGACGTCGATCACACTTCAATTAGCCTACCATTCGTTGACACACCCAAAAGGAATTGTGGAAGATGTTTTGATCAAAGTTGGCAAGTTTGTATTTCCCGTTGATTTTGTGGTACTTGATATGGATGAAGATGCTAATGTACTATTGATACTTGGTCGTCCATTTCTTGCCACGGGAAAAGCATTGATAGATATGGAGAAAGAGGAGCTAACCTTAAGGGTGAATGAGGAAGAGGTGATATTCTCATTAAGAGAGGATATGAGGTATCCTAGGAACAAGGATGAATGTAGAAGATTGGAGGTTGTGGACAACATTGTTGAAGAGCATATGTATCATATTCACTCCAAGGATCCGTTGAAAATTATCATAAGCCACTTTTACTCATTTGACTCTATAAAATCTAACTCTTCTTTTTGTTTAGAAAATGATGAAATATTTGATAAATTGCATTGTTTGAATGCTTATAGAGAACTCACAAGTGAGGAAGCAAAGGAAGCAAAAGTGGAGAAACTTGATGGGGAACCAAAAGAAGAAATGCAAGAGAAGAAGAAGGTAGAGTTGAAACCATTACCGAAACATTTGAAGTATGCTTACTTGGAAGAGAATAAGACATATCCGGTAATTGTATCTTCTTCCCTTAACGATTTAAAATTGGAAAAGTTGTTAAGAGTTTTGAGGGAGCATAAATCTTCTATTGGTTGGAGTATAAAAGACTTGAAAGGTATTAGTCCATCTTTGCATATGCATAAGATTCATTTGATTGATGATGAGAAGTCATGTGTGCAAAACCAACGTAGATTAAATCCTACAATGCAAAAAGTGGTAAGAAAAGAGATGTTAAAATGGCTTGATACGGGAATTATCTTTCCAATTAGTGATAGTCCATACGTGAGTCCTTTACATGTAGTGGCAAAAAAGAGTGGCATGATAATTGTTCGATCCGATACGAATGAAACAATTGCTACCCGAACTATCAGGGGTTGGAGAGTGTGTGCTGATTATCGTAAGTTCAATGAGAATACTCGTAAAAATCATTTTCCATTGCCATTCATAGACCAAATATTGGATAGACTTGTGGGGCATGAGTACTATTATTTTCTCGATGGATATTCTGGGTATAATCAAATATTGATTGCCCCGGAAGACCAAGAGAAGACAACATTCATATCTCCTTATGGTACATTTGCATTTAGAATGATGTCTTTTGGTCTATGTAATGCCCCTGCCACTTTCCAGCGTTGTATGATGTCTATCTTTGATGGTTTAATTGAAAATGTTATGGAGGTGTTTATGGACGATTTTTTTTGTGTGTGGGTCCTCTTATAATATTTGCTTGACTAATCTCACAATTGTGTAGCAGAGATGTTAAGAATCGAATCTTATGCTAAATTGGGAAAAATGCCACTTTATGGTGACCAATGGGATTGTCTTAGGATATCATATTTTCAAGCATGGTTTAATAGTGGATAGGGCCAAAGTGGTAGCCATATAACGTCTTTCCCCTCCTACTAGTGAGAAGGGTGTGAGATCGTTCTTAGGTCATGCGGACTTTTATAGACACTTCATTAAGGATTTTTCGAAAATTGCTAAACCTCTTTGCAAATTACTTGAGAAAGATTGTCCATTTAACTTCAATGATGAATGTCGTGTTTCTTTTCAGGTGCTAAAGAGCGCTCTTACTTCATCTCCAATACTCGTTACCCCGGATTAGAGCCTACAATTTGAATTACATTGTGATGCTAGTAATCAATCCGTAGGAGTGGTGTTGGGGCAAAGAAGGGAGAAAAAGTTTAGAGTCATCTACTATGCCTCAAAGACATTGAATTCGTGCCAAGTTAATTACACCACGACGTAGAAAGAATTTTTTGCCCTTGTGTATGCTTTTGAGAAGTTTTGGCCATACTTGGTATGCATGCAAACTATTGTCTACACGGATCACGCGGCCATAAAAAACTTAATGAGTAAGAAAGATCCTAAACCTCGTTTAATCCATTGGGTGTTACTTTTGCAGGAATTTGATGTGGTGATCAAGGATAAAAAAGGTGTGGAAAATGTGATCACGGATCATTTGTCTAGATTGGAAAATGGAGGAGAAAATGAGGACATGAAGCCTATTGAGGATGAGTTCCCGGACGAGGAAATTCTTCAAGTTGAAGTTGAGCAAGTGTGTACTCTTATGGTGAATGTTCCGCCTTGGTATGCCGACTATGTCAACTTTCTTGTGTGTGGAATCAAGCCCACGTTGCTAAATGAGTATAAGGTAAAAAAAAGTTTTATGTTAAAGTAAAGAAATATTTGTGGGATGAGCCCTTTTTGTTTAAGTTTTGCAATGATGGAGTTATAAGAAGGTGTGTGACTAATGAAGAAGTTGTGGGGATTCTTGCGTTATGTCACTCGTCTTTGTGTGAGGGCCACTTTGGTCATCAAAAGACAGTTTACAATCGAATTTCTATTGGCCTACACTATTTAAAGATGCAAAGAAGTTTGTGGCTAAGTGTGATAGATGCCAAAGAATGGGGGAATAGGTAAGAATGATGATATGCCCATGAGCTTAAGAATTGATGTGGAGATTTTTTATGTATGGGGTATAGATTTTATGGGACCATTTTCCTCGTCTCAAGGATATATGTACATCTTGCTAGCCGTGGATTATGTGTCAAAGTGGGTGGAGGCAATCCCCACTAAGATAAATGATAATTTGATTGTTCAAAAGTTCTTGAAGAAGAATATTTTTGCTAGGTTTGGGGTTCCACGGGCATTATTGAGCGATGGAGGATCGCATTTTGTAAATAAGTTGATGGAAGGATTGTTGAATAGATATGGAGTGAAACATCACGTGGCTACACCTTACCACCCTCAAGCAAATGGATTGGTGGAGGTCTCAAACCGTCAAATCAAGTTAGTTTTAGAGAAGACAATCAATGGGGGAGGAAGGATTGATCGGAGAAGCTTGACGATGCCTTATGGGCATATCGAATGGCTTTTAAGACTATCCTTGGTGTGTCACCATATCAATTGATTTATAGTAAGGCTTGTCATCTTCCTGTAGAATTGGAGCACCGTGCTTTGTGGGCGATTAAACGCCTTAATATGGATAAAGGGGAGAGTGGCAAAGCTAGGTTGTTATAATTGGTGGAGCTTGAGGAGTTTAGAGGAAGAGCATTTGATAATTCCATCATTTACAAAGAGAATATGAAGAGATGGCATGATGCTAAAGTGAAAGAAAAAACGTTTGCTCTCGGGGACAAAGTTCTTGTATTCAATTCAAGGCTTAAGTTGTTCCCCGGAAAGTTTAAGTCTAAATGGATGGGGCCCTATAAAGTGCTTGAGGTGTTGAGTGGAAATACATTGAAGTTTAAGGGCCCCAATAATGAGTTTGTGGTAAATGGTTATCGGGTGAAATATTAGCTATCTCTTTCTCAAAAGAAAATAGTGTATGTAAATATCCTATCTTCTTAAAACTCTTTGATTGTTTAGTAGAGTAGATTTTATTTTATTTTTGTTGATTAATTGTTTTCTTGTAGATTTGGTATGTAGGTGGAGAAGCTTATTGAGAAAAGTGCATGTGAAGAAAGACGAGGTGTACTTGATGAGGAATGGAGAGGTATGCCACACCACTCTTTAAAAACTTAAATTTTAACACTTATGTTAATTTAAGTTTGGGGAGTGTGTGGTCATACGTTATCGCAAGGTAATCTCGTGAGGATCATTGATGGAAACTACAATGGTAAGTATCACCACTTCTTGCAAACTTAATTCTCAACTTATTTCGATTTAAGTTTGTAGGGTGAGTGCGTGGTATGACTCATCACTTATATATGCTTGATGTATCATGTGTTGATAGATTGTCTTGTGGCAAAATGGGTCAATTTTAAAAATTTTCTTAATGAGTTAGGTTTGTTTTGGTACGTTTGGTGGTGTTGAAGTACATGATAGTCCGTTATTTGTTCATAATTGTGGAGTTAATATTTTGAGGTATTTTTGAGCATGAATAGGGTGTATTGGAAGTGCACAAATAGAAACGAGGTGTGAAGTTTGAAATTGGAAAAATGGGATAAATGGCTACATGAGCCGTGTTCAGTACAAATAGAATATAATTTCTTTTCGTGTTTGTTTTCGTGATTTGTTTTTGTAAGTGTCTTGAAGTTTTAATAAGAAAGTTTTTCGCCGGTGAAGGCATCACAAGTCGTATGACTTGTGAGAAATTAATTTTGGTTTCATCTTTTTATTCCACTGTGTATAGTGTTATATTCTGTGTATCGAGATCCTTTATGTCAAGTCATTGATATACACATTTTTATACTTTGTTCTGCTTTTAAGCTTATGCCGTTTTTGGCCCATCCCAAAGTGTTTTTCAAACGACGGTACTCCCCCAACACTTTCACTTACTTTTGGTTTTAAAAAGAAAAAATTATTCACTAAGTGTGGCGTTACGCAAACGGGATTACAATAAAACGTATGCAAATGTTAACCTGCAACCGGAGGCTAAGAGGTGCTGCGAGTGTTTTCAAATCTTGGATGTTCTGTTACACTTGGTATTATATCTCTTGTTACACGCGTTAGATGAGTGATATATGTACGAACAGAAAGAAAATCACAACCATTGCCCCCTAGAATTTATGCTTTCTTTTTAGGATATATGTTTTATTATATAATACGTATCAATTATTTAATGGTGCACAACAGAAGATTAAATATCTAAATATAACAAGAGAGCAGAACGGGTGTTTTCACCCGTAGTGTATGTATTGACTGAAATTAATCGAGAAGGCGTCAAACAACTTTCGTGGGACCTACTCAGTAGATCATGACTTCATTACCATTCTTAGCCATTAAAGAGTCACCACGTCCTTGGAGTTGGTGAGAAAACCATGATCGATCATTCTTATTTTCATCAAAAACCGACGTACTACAAAACACAAATGATTGTCAATCTGAATTTAAAGATAGTATATGTTTAAATTTGTAAAATTACATCCTACTCCTGAAGCATACAAAATCTATGTAATCTCTAACAAGTTGATATGGTACTAGAACTTTTTTTTAATATCAGTAAAAATTGACAAGATGGGGACTGCGGAGTAACTTTTATTAATTTCCATTATAATGAAGAATAAAATTTGGGTGACTCCAGGCGCAACGTACGTCCAAATTCAACGGCTTAAGAAATTTGTAATCTGTAATATTAAATGTATTATTTTTTAATATAAAAACATACATAACCTTAATTTTTTTGATTTTTTTTTCTTTTATTCAAACATACATTCATACTTCAACTGATTCTTTAATTGAAAAAATAACCTTATGAAATTAAAGTTTATGGAGTACATTTTAGAATAAAATGTTATACTCTTAAACGTCTTGTATGAACGGGCATATAGGAGATCAACTCTAAAATGTATAGTGCACATTGAAAAAGTATAATAAGTAGTAATTTTTTATGTGCAAAAATTTTTTAGGCTACTTTTGTAACTCGGCCTAGCTTAAGTTCTATTCAGGATTTCCTGTTATATTTTGATGTTACATCTAGTGTTGTAAATCGTTAAATGATTGATACTCCCTCCATCCCATAGTTAAGTTCACCGACACTGTAAATACGGAGTTTAAGAAAAGTTTTTTTTTACCAATTTTATTGACTTTTTAGGGGTATTGTGGTATTTTTAGGTAATAAATAAATTATAAAGTATGTTATGTGTGTTAGATGGGAGTGATATTTTTGAAATTAAGATAACTTTTGAGGTTTTTGGTTAATGTGAAATTTTCGTTTTTGGGTGATAAACATAAGTGTGGGACGAATGAAAACAGAAAGTGTGAACATAAGTGTGGGACGGATAAAATCTATACTCTTAAATATCAACCTCAAGAAAAAAGTTGAGATTTTTCTCCATAGATTTCACTAATCTAATATGTGTAACAAAATATATAACATTAAAATGTAATAGGAGATCCGTTAGATAAATTTAAGACGCATGAAATATATATAGCTAGTTAGAAAGAACCATTCACTTCTCATTATTTCAACATAATAAAACCAGAAATGATATCACCTACAGCTCTTCTTTATTACAAGATTTATTGATATTGAAATGAGTAGCAAGAAAAGTGACTGTTCGATGTATATATGTTTAAGTAATGGTATATAGATTAACCCTCTTGAATATCTCTAAATCTGCTTTCTTTCCCCAATCCAAGTACCATCGGTGGAATGGTCTGTTCCTGCCTGAAAAAATCCAGAGGATCAACTCTTGTTTTGACCCCAACAAGTCGATCGAAATTGTTCTTGAAATATATCTTCCCCCATTTGCTCGCTTGCTCATAGCTCGTCTTCCCTTCGATGTTATTCACTCCATAGTCGAGATCTCTGTAGTTGAGGTAACCTTCTCTTGGGTCTTTCGAGACGTAAGGAGTCAAGTAATTGTAAACCCTGTTCACCCAGTTTATGTACCTCTTCGAATTCTGATCTTTTGGCCAAAATGCGAAGTGAGCCAGCATGTAAGAAGTGCCAGCCCTGTGAGGAAATGGAGTGTCGGATTCTGATATTTCATCCATTCTTCCGCCGTATGGGACGACGTACATCTGAGCCTCTTCCGCCTCCGATTTCAGATATAATCTCCAGAGTCGTTCCAACACGTATTCCGGAAGGGGTTTTTGAACATAATCTGTTTTCGCTTTCATGAATACCTGTAATGGTTGAGTTCTGTTGAGCAACATTTCTGGTGAATCCAGGGGAGCTGAAACAAGACCAGCAATATCCACCACTGATTCGATCCAGCTCATTTCGGTGCATTCGTGACGCGTCAATCCCAACTCAGGAAACTCTTCTTGCATCAATGGAAGTAATCTATCCACCCTGCCAAGAAACAGAGAAAAAAAAGTAGCACCAATTGTGACCCTGTCTTCGGAATTCACCATTTTTGTAATCATTCCTATGTACAAATCTTTGTCTGTTTTAGGAGCCATGTATTGCCAGCGGTTAAAGATTTGAGTTAAATTCTGTTCCAATGTCCTGTTTGCTCTGAAAACAGTAACTGTTTCCGGAACATCAACCAGTTGCAACTTCCAGGCAACAAGGACGCCGAAGCTGGCGGCTCCACCGCCTCTGATAGCCCAGAACAGATCTTCCCCCATTGAATTTCTGTCGAGGATTCTGCCATTGACGTCCACTATTCTTGCATCGATCACATTATCAGCAGCCAGGCCGTATTTTCTTAGCAAGGTACCATAGCCGCCTCCACTTATGTGGCCTCCTACACCAACAAGCGGGCAAAGTCCAGCAGGAAAACCAAGAGTCGAGCTTTTCTCCGCGATCCTGTAATATACAATACCAAGGGTTGCACCACCTCCAATCCATGCCGTTTTATTCTCAACATCAACTGTTACTTCACTCATCTTGATCAAATCAACGATCACGAATGGGACTTTTGATGCGAAAGATAGTCCCTCAAAGTCATGGCCACCACTTCGAGTTCTAATTTCCAGGTTGTTTTTCTTGGCGCAGAACACGATAGGCGGGATTTGGGACTCGAGTTCAGGGGTTATTATGACTTGAGGGTGAGGATTAGATTGTGTGATTATTCTCCAATTCCAGACAGAAGATAGGAGCACAGAAGAGTAAGAGGTGTTTGTTGGGGTGTAGACAATATTGGAAATGGAGTAGTAGTTTGGGAATTGTTGATAAAGGCATTGGAGAAAACCATGTTGCCCTGCAGCAGAAGCACCTGCCCAAGAGCATTGAAAGATTACAAGAAGAAGGATTGGAAAGGAAGAAATACTAATTCTATTATCCATGATTATGAAATGGTTGTGCTTGATTTTTATGCATCATGCCTATTTAATTTATAGAAAAAATAATGTCGAAATTCCTGTCTAAGTCATTAAATCTGTATAGTAAATCCACAATCTACCAATAGAGATTGATGCCAACTGGCTACTGACCCTTTGAAAATTTGTCCTTTCAATAGTAGTGACTACTCCCAGCCGCCTACAAGAAAAAGAGATGTTTAAAACTTTTCCTTATAATTATCACCTATTTCATATTTGTGTTAGAGTTGATATGCTGTCCACACGGATGTACAAAGTATAAATTTTTATTTAATAATGTATATAAATTTTTTAATAATTGTATAATTTTCTAAATTCAATTTTTTATTAAAAAATTAACAGAAAGTTGCTAACAAAGTGTATAATATATTTTTATTCATAAATGTATATATATTATTTCTGAAAGTCATGGTGCACCTGGTATTATTTTAGGAAAGCGTGTGAATAGTGAGATTTTATTATAGGAAATGGGGATGATTTGAACTAATATGATAAATGAAATTAACGGAAGTAAAATCTTGTCGAAATGTGCCACCGGGTTGAGTTTTTGCATAATCCCGTTGAGAAATTTCGACAGCTGCCTTTTTCTGTAGTTATAAACTACTATGTTACACATGACACGTTAGAAGATTTTTTGAAATTATAAGATTGATACGATTTTTTCATTTTTCTTATAATGAAGTTTGTTGTGAAATGGACAAAAATAAAAAGTGGGAAAATTATTATGAAATGGAGGAAGTATATCTTGAAGTGGGTTGATAAAGTTGGTGCTCTTCCTTATTAAGTGTTCTCTCCATCTCACAATAATAGATTTTTATTTTGCATGTTCCACTCCAATAGTTATATTTTTCTTTTTTATAAATAAGACACACAAAATAATTATATCTCTATGGGGGCGCACTAATATATACATCTACCCACTTTACATCAATTTTAATTTATTTCTCTCACCTCATTAAACATTAAAATATTATACTTCTTAATCTCTGTGCAAAAAGCAAACGTAATCATTACTCTGGGACAACCACTTAAAAAAAATTATTTTTAACAATAGTATTTACCAACAAAATTCAATCAATTGATAATTACCAAAATAATTATATATATTTTTTTTAGAAATGAAATATCATCGGATTTATTAAGTTTATACTAACGGAATAAAATCCATTGCTAATGGATTATCAAGGGAATTATTATATAAATTATCAATAGTATAATTATTAGTAACTAATTACCAATGAAATTTTTACCAACGGAACTGAATTTTCGTTGTTAAAAATTTATCAACTTTCATTGTACCCATTAATATTTTTTGGTAATTTGGTAAATTAATTTAATAATGAATTTAAGTTTTTTACCACCGAAATATTCTGTTAGTAAAAAATAATTTTTTTTCTTATAAAAAATAGTTTTTTTTTTCATTTCTTTTTTTAGTGGGAGGGAGCAGGACCAAAATTGAGAAAGAAAAAAAAGGACCAATTTTCTCAATTAGAATATTTGGATAAATTTATGTGAATGTTACAATAAATATTACAATATAAAATTGTTCACATACATTACATTACCCCATGTTTTTATAAGAAATTTTTTTAATGCATACTTTAACTTTTATAGAACAACAATTTTGAAGTAGTACATAAATATTTTATACTATATGTTAAGTAAGAATGACATACATGAAAATAAAGATTTATTAATGAATTATTTATTCTTACTTTCTTATGCATAAGTAATGAACAAAAGTAAGGGGATGGATGTAATACTTTATAATCCATAAATTTAAGACACAATATAGTAAGGAAGCTGGAAGCGAAAGCACCATTCACTTCTCATTATTTCAACATACATAACCTAAACCCAAAAAAAGAGAAATGATATCACGCGTAAAGCTCTCTTTATTACAGAATTTATTAATATTGAAATCGCCAACTAGAAAAGTGACTGTTCTTGGATGTCTCTAAACCTCCTTTCTTTGCTTGCTTGTTCGTAGCTCGTCTTCCCTCTGATATTATTCACTCCCATATCGAGATCTCTGTATTTGATGAAAGCAACCTTGGGAATTTCAAGACGTAAGTGATCGTCGTTATTTTCACCTAGAATTTAGTGTTTTTATGTGTGTTTTCATATTATTTTATCTGTTTTGTGTAGATTTTGGTGGTATTTTATGTGATATTGATGGATTTGATGAAATTTACTAATTTGAGCTTGCATTGATGTAAAATAGGTGTTTTGGAAAGAGAATTGAGCAAAATAGGAGATGAAGTGAAGTTTCAAAAAGTTGACAAGAAACTCGGTCTGAGTTTCTCTTACAACGCAGATTTGACAAAACAGGGGAAATTGCAAAAATTCGGTCAAATTTTCGTGCATAATGTCCAGTTGTCAACTTCGAAATTAGGGTTTTTCAAGGAGGTATAAATACCCAAATCTCAAGCATCCAAAAGGGGGATTGGGGGAGACCCAAAATCGCCCCACACACACTCCAACACCATATTCCACACACACTACTTTCTCCATCCAAATTTCACTTTATTTTCTACCATTTTCACACCTCCATCCATGGATCTTCACATCTTCCATTGACCCATCACAAATCTAAGGAGGATTGAGGCTTGAGGAGTAGGAATTGCAACTTGAAGGGAAGATTCTATCCAAATCCAAATAGGGGAGAAATTTGCCTTAACTTTATATTTTCTTTGTTTTGATTGCAACAGTGGATATTTGTAAGCATTATAATGATGTTTTCATGATTTTTGTTATTGGCTAGACCTCTTGTGAGGCTAGCCGCATGATGGATTGAGACTATTCTAGATATGTAGGATTTTTAATGGTTTAATTTAATTGATTTTGGAATTTATCTCATGATCTATGATGACTTGATTCATGTTATGAATTGTGTGGTTAAATTCTCTATTCATAGTGTTAGGATGGTCATTCTAATATTATGCATAGGGTTTTAATTAAATCATTTTATTATATGATCATGTATGTTAGTGTAGGGAGAGGTAAGCCATACCCTTCTTGTGCTTGGGACATTAATGAGATAATACTTAGTTAATTGATCTTAATTGGTTGTTAATTGAGTGAGAAGAACCAAACTTATGATCATAGTACCTGATCGTAATTTTGCTTACGTGTTTATAGAGCAAGAATACTCTACCGTTGTGTACAACGAGTGACCAAGAAATAAAATATCGAACCCAAGGGATTAGAATTAAATAGGATATGCACTAAATAATTCACACCACTAATAATTAAGACAAAACCTTTTCGAGAGTTGGAATTTATAACTATTATTGAAGAAAATAAATAGCAAAATAAATACAATAAATAGAAGTCACACTCAATCACAGGTGTTTCAAGAGATAAGAACAAGATAGCTTTAGGAAAATTCAGTTTATCATGTAAAATAAGGCAAATAGACAAGTGAATCAAATTATGCAGAATTTTATAGGAATAGTCACTTAAGTATGCTAAAACCCCTCATGGACAAGTGAGATTTAACTATTTTAAAGAACATAAATTCCTAAGACCAAATTAATAAGATAATTCTCTATTCCCTTTCTAGGTACTAAGGAAATAAAATGCCCACAATCTCTTATTCGCTTTGTAGGAGATACACATGCAAAATTCCATAAAGGCTAGTGCAAAAGATCTATCCTTTCTAGGTACTAAAGGAATTGGATTAGGGCTTCCTTACCCTATTTCTTTTTAACAATGGTCATGCAAAGATAATAAGGTATCCTATATTGATGGTCAAACAATCAAAGGCTATATATTGGTCAATCCCCTTTAATTATCACGAAATAACAAATATAATCATATAACACATTCAAACTCAATCATACATCAATCAATGATAATATCATAAGAATTAAGAAACATGATCATATAAATCTAAAATAAGATGTCAATAAGGAATAAATATTTTGCAAAATTTTCGTCACAATGTCTAAATTCTCATATCAACATGATAAACTTTCAAACCCTAAAAATATCAACAGAAAACTAGCCCATGGTGTTACAAGCAACAACCATGGTAAAATTGTTCTTACCCATGAGTCTATGAATCAACAATATAAGAAATAAAAGAGAGAAGAAAAACCCTTCGTCTGGCGTAATTCCCCGTCTTCTCTTTCCATCTTAATGATCCTCATCCATTCTCCTTCTCAAGTAGCAAACATCGTGACTGAGTGTGAGGGATAATGTATGAAAGGCGGGTGAAGGGGAAAGGTGGATGGCGGAAAGTGTGGCGTGATGTTGATCACGACATTTTGTTCTCTCGATCTGTTGTTCTATCATGTGATCTATTTATTTAACTTGTAGGCCCGTGATGAGTGGCTGTGGGCTTAGCAAATTGATGGAGTCATGAGCGCTCACATGAATAACAAGCAATGGGCTCTCACACACTGTTGTGTGATAGACATGCATGCATGCACTTGTGTATATGTGTGTTGTTATGCAGTCGAGACAGGTGGAGGGTGATGATTGGTGTTGAAGGGTTGATGAGGATCAACAATAAAGAAGCTGCAGAGGTTGGAGTGTGATCAAGAAGCCGTCGGATCAGATTCATCTCAACCATGCATCAAAGATGGAATCAAGTTAGTTAGGTTGTTAGTTAGTTGAATTTGTTAGTTGGTTGAGCTAACAATCAAGCTTCCCACGTGAAGTGCCAACCTGTAGCGTAGCAGTTGGGTTGCTGGTGTGTATATAAGCACAATGAGCAGCTGATAAATCCAATTCCAAGCGAGCAACACATCAGTTACAAAATTAGAAGCACATTAGGGTTTGTATGTGCATAAGATCATCATCATCTTCCTTAAGTTGTATATTGTAATCATCCTAGTGTGTGATTGTTCCTTTAAAGTGGATGTAGGCTTACACCGAACCACTATACATCTTCGTGTTGATCTCTTTCATTTCATTCTTCGTTCATCAATCGATTTGTATGTGTGAAACATGAGTGATCAAACGATTGAGTGAGTGCAAGTTCTTGAGTGATCTTCATCAAGTGTTTGCTTAAGATTCATAAGAAGTGGCGCCGTCTGTGGGAACAAGAAGAAGCAGCCACAATATCAGATCAGAAGGGAAGAATCATGGTTACAACCAAGTTTGATATGGAGAAGTTTTCAAAGAAAGTTGATTTCAGTTTGTGGAGGATAAAGATGGAGGCTGTACTGATCCAACAAGGGCTGGCTAATGCAATCAAACCACTACCAGCAGACCAAGTAGCTGTTGTGGATGCAGTTGCATTAGCTGCAGATCAAGATCAACAATCAAAGGCTAGAAGTGCCATCATTCTATGCTTAGGTGATAAAGCTTTACGGGAAGTCTCAAAGGAAACATCTACAAGGGATATGTGGAAGAAGCTTGCTGATCTCTACATGGTGAAGACATTGGCAAACCAGCTGTACACCAAGCAGAAGCTCTACTCCTTCAAAGTATCAGAAGATAAGTCCATTCTAAGTCAACTAGATGATTTCAATAAGATCATAGATGATTTAGAGAACATTGATGTAGCACTGTCAAGTGAAGATAAGGTTGTCATATTGATGTCAGTTCTTCCTAAGTCTTTGAAGGGTTGAGAGACACATTGTTGTATGGAAATGTTGAATCAATCTCCCTGGAGCAAGTGATACTAGCAATCAAAGCAAAGGTGCTCCATAAGATATCAGATAATATAGTTGCTGGAGAAGGTCTTGTTGCCAACAAACAGAACAAGTGGAACAAGAATGATAAGAAGGCTGGTGTTGATAAGAAGAAACATGAAAGAAGTAATCAAGGTACATCAGCAGATGAAGAAAATAATAACTGCTTCCACTGCAATAAGCCTGGTCATTTCAAGAAACAATGTCATAAGTGGAAAGCAATGGTGGCCAGGAAGATTGCTGAAAAATGTGAAAATCAAAGAATCCATGCCAATCAGGTGACTGGAAATAGAGGTAACAAGGATCAAGATTATATTGAAGCTTTGGTTGTTGTTTCTGGTCAAGTGTCAGATCAGTGGGTGTTAGATTCAGGTTGCACTTTTCATATGACATCAGTTAAGGATTGGTTTACTGATTTAAAACCATATCATGAGGGATCAGTCTTGTTAGGCAATGATCAAGCCATCAAAATTGATGGTATTGGCTCTGTCAAATTCAGAATGTTTGATGAATCCATTAAGTTACTCACAAATGTGAGGTATGTACCAGGATTGAGAAAGAATCTGATATCATTAGGAATGTTAGACTCCTTGGGATGTGAGTATTATGTGAAGAAAGGTGTACTCACCATCATAAAGGATAAGTCAATAGTAATGAAAGGTGTTAAGAGCTCTGATCTTTATTTTCTTGAAGGATTAGTTGTTTCTGGACAGTTGAACACTTCTCAAGATCAAGAAGATATTCTTTTGTGGCATGGAAGACTAGCTCATGTAAGTGAGAGAGGGTCACAAGAGCTAGCAAGACAGAAACTACTAGATATAAGTTCAACCTGTAAGATGGATCAATGTGAAGACTGCATTCTAAGCAAAGCAAAGAGGTTGAAATTTGGTTCAGGAGAACATACTTCATCAGAAAAGCTTCAGTATGTTCATACAGATCTATGGGAACCATCAAGAAATCCAATTATTAGAGGTGGAAGATATTTTATATCCTTCATAGATGACTACTCTAGGATGCTATGGGTTAAGATCCTTAAAACAAAGGATCAAGCATTCACTGCATTTAAGGAATGTCTTGTTGAGGTGGAGAATCAGACAGGAGAGAAGTTGAAATGTTTGAGATCAGATAATGGGCTTGAGTTTATTTCAGAAGAGTTCAATGCTTTCTGCAGAGAAAAGGGAATTAAGAGGCACAAGACTACACTTGGAACTCCACAACAAAATGGTGTTGCAGAAAGGATGAATCAGACATTGCTAGAAAGAGTAAGGTGTATGCTAAGTAGTGGAGGATTTACCAAAGGGTTTTGGGGTGTACTTGTGACTACAGTAGCCTATCTGATCAACCTATGTCCATCAGCAGCTTTGAAATTCAAACCACCTGAAGAAGTGTGGTATGGAAAGGCTCCTAGTTACAGTCATTTGAGAGTAATAGGATGTCAGGCTTACTCTCATGTGAAGCAAGATAAGTTGGAACCAAGAGCAGTAAAATGTGTAATGGTTGGATACCCTAAAGAAGTAAAAGGATACAGACTGTGGTGTTATGAAGCTAACAAGTTTATTGTTAGCAGAGATGTCACATTCAGTGAAAGGAAGATGCCATTGGTTGAAAGGAATTCTGTAGTATCTATTACTATAGACTTTGATGAGCCTCAGGTGGAGCAAGCTAGGAAGGAAGTACAGCAATGTAATGAAGATAATAATAGTGCTGATTAGAATAAGGAAGATAGCTCTCCTAGCTCATCCAGTTCAAGGTATGATCTAAGTTCTTATCAACTTGTAAGAGATAGGTTAAGAAGACAGATTAAATCTCCAGTAAGATAAATGGAAGCTGATATAGTATCATATGCACTGTATGTTGCATCTGATATAGAAAATTATGAGCCAAGAACATATGATGAAGCTATATCAGGAAATGACAATAACAAGTGGATAGTTTCTATGGAAGAAGAGCTGCTATCATTACATAAGAACAAGACTTTGCAGATTGTTGACAGACCAAAGAATAAGAAATTAGTAAGCTGTAAATGGATCTACAAAAGGAAGCCTGTTACAAGCAAAGAAGGAGGTGTTAGGTACAAGGCAAGACTTGTAGCAAGAGGTTTCTCACAGAAAGAAGGTGTTGATTATAATGAGATATTTTCACCTATTGTTAAGCATTGTTCTATCAGAATTCTGCTGGCATTAGTGACTTAGTTTGATCTTGAGTTACATCAGATGGATGTCACTACAACATTCTTGCATGGAAATCTAGAAGAGGATATCTACATGAAGATTCCTGAAGGTGTAAGTGTTGAAGGGGCTAAGAATAAGGCTTGTTTACTGTTGAAATCTTTGTATGGTCTGAAACAAAGTCCAAGACAGTGGTATTTGAAGTTTGATAATTACATTACTTCAAATGGATTCAGCAGGAGCCTACATGAAAGTTGTGTTTATGCTAGGTTCAAGGAAGGGGTTTATACATACTTACTTTTGTATGTAGATGATATCCTTATAGCTTGTAAGGATCAAGTTGGTATAGATGAAGTAAAGATGATACTTAAGCAAGAGTTTGATATGAAGGATTGATAGGGGTTTTCCCAACACACAAATTAATCCTCAAGTATAAGGATATCAATTGTAGTCGCGAAGATGACCAAGTTACAATATCGAACCCACGGGACGGATAAATATCAATTTTGTTATCTTCTAGTATATTTTAGACTATGTATGGTAATTGTAAAGGTTTAATGGATAATAACTTCTAATCGAAATAACAAAAGAAATAGCAAGAGTAGAGAAAAGTGAGTTGTGATCAATAAGAATGATAGGTAGTTCGTCGGGTCATCCAGTTTCACTAGCAATTCGTATTTTCATGTGATGGTGTCCGACTCTGCCCTGTGGTTTGTGGACGCATCACTAGACCATGCAAGTTTACTCTATAGACACAAGTAAATATGCGCTTGACACGTGTGAATAACATCGGAGCAAGAGATATGCTTCACCCCCCTTTCTAGGTATTATCATAATCAATTATCTTCTACGTCTAGAATCTAACCCGATTTGATCTCCCTTTTTAAGTACTATAAAGTTATACTCTTTATCCTATTCATCAACCCGAATTCAATTCAATTCATGAATATTCATATAAGACAGTTCTAATAATACTTCGGAATCCCTTCACTTAGAATTATAACAATAAACCCTGCTCAGTAGTGAACGCACTCAATCAATAACCATGTTATGTATTCAGACTCTACACAACGATCATTGATGCACAAAACGACTATGAGTATGGATTAAATATGCAATCTTATATAAAACAAACCACAGGTAGTGTTGTACGGAGTTTTACACACGAAACACGAATTACATCATGAAACTTTCATAACCCTAGAACTACCAAGGTGGTTCTAGCCCATGATTGATCTAGGAACAATCATGGTTAGATTGATCATTCTTACTTGAACCTTCAGCGAACCTCTGTCACAGCTCTCCGGATGGATCACCACCTCTACTCTTGTCTCTCCTACGATTGACGATCAAAAGCTCTCTTTATTCTCTGTATGAGCCTCCTTTTATACTTGTAATCACGTCTCTAGGGCTTGGAATGGGCTTTCTAAGTGATCTCACGCGTTTCGGCCTCGAAAATCCGGATAAGGTAAGTTCTCGCACACAGGTTCGACCACGTCAAGCAGGTCGAACCCCGAGCCACAGGTCGAACCCCAGGTCGAACCCCGCTACTGGAAGAATTCTGCACAGGTTCGACCTTCTGGACAGGTCGAACCACTTAGGCCTTGGTCGAACCTCAGCACTGGACAACTCCCGCTCCCGATTCGACCAACTGGCAAGTCGAACCCAAAAGTCGTGGTCGAATCCTCCTTCTTACAAATTGGTTCGACCATGGTTCGACCTGATGGCCAGGTCGAACCAACTGAGTCGTGGTCGAACCCATCTCTGTATGTTCAGCAACGTTGGTTCGACCTGCTGGAGAGGTCGAACCCTCCTCCAGCCAGGTCGAACCCACCTATTTCTTGGGCGATTCGCGTGGCTTCGACTCCGTCTCTTCGATGCTTGGCTCTTTCACTCTGTTTTTGCTAAGAAAACACTCAAATAGCTCCACTAACACCTAATTCATGCTAATTCACAATATATATAGGTTTTCCACCTATTTCCATATCAAAACTCTCCAAAACTAGCACAAAACATAGCGCCAAACTTGTGAATTTACACACTCATCAAGGATCTAGGAGAAGCAAAGATGATTCTTGGTATGCAGATTGAGATAAATAGATCAGCTGGTGAGCTGAAGTTGTTTCAAGAATCATACTTAGATAAAGTGTTGAAGAGATACAATATGAATCTCAGCAAAACACTAACTACACTAGCAAAGCAAGGAGTGAGTCTGTCATTACTCCAAGCTCTTCACACAGATTAAGAAAAGGTTGAAATGAGCAATATTCCTTATGCTAGTGCTGTTGGCAGTTTGATGTATGCAATGGTATGTTGCAGGCCAGACTTAGCTTATGTGATGAGCATGATTAGTAGGTTTATGAGTAATCCAGGTCTGCTACATTGGAGTTCAGTGAAGTAGGCTCTCAGGTATGTGAAAGGAACCATCACAGCAGGTTTGAAGTTTCAGAAAATGGCAACATAGGATAAGACAGTAGTTGGATATGTTGATGTTGATTATGCAGCAAATCTTGATACTAGGAAGTCACTTACTGGTTATGTATTCAATCTATTTGGTACTATAGTAAGTTGGAAAGCAACTCATCAACATATAGTGGCTCTATCAACTACAGAGGCAGAATTTGTTGCACTTATAGAAGCAATCAAGGAGGGTGTATGGCTGACAAGTATACTGAGTGAGTTTGGGATTGAGCAAGGTTCAGTTGAAGTGCATTGTGATAATCAGAGTGCAGTGCATCTCTCCAAGCATCAAGGGTACCATAAAGGACCAAGCACATTGATGTAAGGTTATATTTCATAAGGGACATGATAGACAAGGGGGTAGTAAGTGTCAAGAAGATCAAAACAGATGACAATCCAGCTGATATGTTTACTAAAGCCTTACCAGTTCAGAAGTATGAGCTGCATAAGCACTTGGTTCACCTGAATTAAGTAAGGAAAGGAAGGTGGCTGCAGCCTTAAATAGCAGCAAGGTGGAGGGGATTACAAGCTAGTGATGATGCAGTCTAAGGTGGAGTATTGTTGTGTGATAGACATGCATGCATGCACTTGTGTATATGTGTGTTGTTATGCAGTCGAGACAGGTGGAGGGTGATGATTGGTGTTGAAGGGTTGATGAGGATCAACAATAAAGAAGCTGCAGAGGTTGGAGTGTAATCAAGAAGCCGTCGGATCAGATTCATCTCAACCATGCATCAAAGATGGAATCAAGTTAGTTAGGTTGTTAGTTAGTTGAATTTGTTAGTTGGTTGAGCTAACAATCAAGCTTCCCACGAGAAGTGCCAACCTGCAGCGTAGCAGTTAGGTTGCTGGTGTGCATATTGATTGGTCGTTATAGTTCGGGCGACCAAGCAACAAAAAATATCGAACCCAAGGGAATTTAGGATTCATGGCCTTCAAGTTATGGTATCGTGATTAGTTAGGGACGATCAGAGAGGAGGTTTATAAAAATAAAAGAAAATAAAATACAGGGAAAATAAATCTAATTACAATATTTTTGGATGCAATGGTGGTTTCTCGATGCGCTCAAACAATCTTTAATTGATTCCATTTTTAAACTAATCATGGTAAGGGCGATCACTAAATCATATCTACACCTAAGCTCTCTGCCAAGATGAATAGGATGCAAGTAAAAATGGCTCATTAGATCGTCTCCAATGCTCACAATTCCCATAGGTACTTATGGATATTAATATACCTACTAGAGATATTATCACGAAGAATTTTCTCTTTGAGGCAGGGACGTTTTCCTATGTTCCCTTTCTAGGTACTATGCTCACAATGGCTTGGTTCCCTTCACTAACTCAATTACAAGTAATCTCGCTAGTGTTCGTTTATGTAGTTCTAAACATAGGATGGTTCTGCCAAACTCCCTCCCATATTAATCCTCATGCAATAAGTGGAAAAAACTCACATATGATAATCATGTAAAGGGACTAAGGTGAAAGTAACAACAAGACATGTTGATACACAATGCACAACCTAATCACTAAACACTAATATCAAAGGCATTAATCCCAAATTAAAGCATGCATACATATTCCATAAACGAAACCTAATCATAGTAGGAAATTCAATTAAGAAACATAATCATGCATCAATCACCCACCAAAGCAAATTAAGATAATAAGTAGGATTAGATTACACCTTAATGAAGTTTTACATCCATGAAGATCATCTACTCCTTAGTGTCTCCACCTTCTAGGAAAGCAAATAAAATCCTAATCTAGAAAAACATTTAAAACTAAAATGGATCCCTCCCCCAAAGGGGAAGGGATCTCAACTATGGAGGTCTTACTTAAAAAGCCCTCTCTCAACTATGGAATCTTGAAAAGATTCAATTTTAATTGAATTTAAATGGATATAGGAATTGGTTCTCAGTTTATGGATGTGAGGAGGTATTATAGTGGAGAGGTGAGTGGAGTTTTGGTGTTGATTTTCGATGTGGGACTAGAGTGAAATTTTTGGAATTTTTAGGTTCCAGGAAGAGGGTTTAAGTTTAAATCGGGCGAGAATTAATCACATGTGGTGGTTTGGCAAAGTGGTTGGAGGCGCCCTTATGCCTCCGAGAGGTCACGGGTTCGAATTCCAGCCTCCACAATTTTTTTTTCAAAAGTGCATAAAAACACGGGCGTGTTTTTATGCATCTGCCCGTGTTTTCTTGCAATTTTTCAGCTCTCTGGACAATTTTTGCACTTCTGAATAGACAACACTTTTCTGAAAAGTGTTGTCTTTTCTATGTTGTCTTTGCCAAATTTTCTCTTTTTTTTCGTCTTCGTCCCAATTTAATTCCCGTTTCTTCCATCACTCTTTCAAGCTCAAAACACCCCTTTTCTGCAAAAATACATAATAATACCTCTCTCAAACTAATTAAGCAATTAATAATATTTTCATTAAAATCATGCTTAATTATTGAATTAAATCCAAATAAATCCACATAAATTCATGCAATTTAGCCCATAATTCTAGGTGAATTTCACACCGATCAAACCCCCCAAACTTAAAGTGTTGCTCGTCCCCGAGCAACGAAAGAAAAGAAAGAACGAGGAGGGGAATTCACCTAGAATTGAATCAAGATATCAAGTCATTTCAAAACCATTTCAATTCAATCAAAACAAGAGACAAGACATCAATTTAAGTGCATACAAGTTAAGCTTAGGAAATATACAAGCAAGTGAGACCTTCACTACTCCTCTCTAGATTTTGCTTTTCACTCTCACACTCAAAGGGTGTATGGGAGAAGTGTATACTCTCATAAATCAATTCAAATGCATGTCATTACCATATGCTTGCCAAAAGTCTACGCTCTCCACCACTTCTATGTGTGTTAATTATTGAATCAATAAGGTCTTTATATGGGGTTGTAATGTAGGCTCTTTGGTATTGGGTAGGAAAAATATTTAGGAAAAGTAAGCTCAAGATTAGTAGAGAATTTGAGTTGACGGCCAATATCAACTCTCACTCTCTCTTTTCTCAAATTAGTGAAGAATTCAAGTTGGTTGGTAGCCTCAACTCTCATTCCCACTTTTTTTTTTCTTTTTCCACCTTAATCACAAAGATAATTTTATCCATCCAACAAATAAAAGAACCTTTTTCTTCTCTTCTTCATTATTGAGTTTCTTTTTATCTCTTTTCCCCAAGGGCTCTCTTTCCATTTTTCTAGTAGAGCTCCTCTATGCTTCTTTTATACAAGCTTCACTCAATTTTTCTTTTCACACAACCTCCATTTTTTTCATCTTTTCTTCCTATTTTCTTTCACTTTCACCATTTTTTTCTTTCCAAACTCTCTTGTAAGCTCAATTCAACCACTATGTCCCCATTAATCCTCTACTAATCAATAAAGGTGATTAGGATATAAAATATGGATAAAATGGATAAATTTGTAGGTTGCCAAAGAAATAAGGATAATAAGCTCAAAGGGGCAAACTACGATATGATTTCATTTGGTAGGATCGATTTGGTTAAGTGACTTGTCAACACAAAGATGGCCTTAAATCATTTCCAACAATCTTCACACACGTGTAGTTTTAAGAAGACACAATGGCAAGTTCTAGAATGCACACAAAAGAACGATGCACACAGAAGAAAGGAAAAACCATTTGATTTCATGATTTTAAGGCTCAAAAGCTCACGGGTTTGTAGTAGTGAAAGAAACACGAAACAAGCATAAACCATAACTCAACAAGTACACAAGTAAAAATCCACCAAGTCACAAGTTTCAATCAAAAATCATAATCTTAAAATTTCTCACAATTAAGCACAAGAGAGCCAAGAAAGATTTTCTCCTTATTGAAAACAAGATAAAGCGAGAAAAGCACGAAAAAAAAACCGAAAACAACAAAAAAGGAGAAAATACGTGCCAAGGAAAAGAGTAAGGACTTAAACGTGCGCCGGTGCAATATGCTCAAGTAGGAGTTCATGGATACAATTTATAATTCAAACCATAGAAAAGTCAATTAACAAATGACATGCCCCCCAAACTTAAATTAGACAAAGTCGAATTTAAGTTGGGAAGATGTTCGTTACCTCAATTTGCACCACTCCTTTGCTCTTCAAGGCCAATACCATGGCTCCACGCTTTAGTCCCTACAAACACAACCATAAAACGAAAAACAAATCAAAGAAAAAAAATGTCCCTATCCTAACCACTCAACAAACCCAAAGTCACAAATACAACTAAATTCCCCGGCAACGGCGCCATTTGATTGGTCGTTATAGTTCGGGCGACCAAGCAACAAAAAATATCGAACCCAAGGGAATTTAGGATTCATGGCCTTCAAGTTATGGTATCGTGATTAGTTAGGGACGATCGGAGAGGAGGTTTATAAAAATAAAAGAAAATAAAATACAGGGAAAATAAATCTAATTACAATATTTTTGGATGCAATGGTGGTTTCTCGATGCGCTCAAACAATCTTTAATTGATTCCATTTTTAAACTAATCATGGTAAGGGCGATCACTAAATCATATCTACACCTAAGCTCTCTGCCAAGATGAATAGGATGCAAGTAAAAATGGCTCATTAGATCGTCTCCAATGCTCACAATTCCCATAGGTACTTATGGATATTAATATACCTACTAGAGATATTATCACGAAGAATTTTCTCTTTGAGGCAGGGACGTTTTCCTATGTTCCCTTTCTAGGTACTATGCTCACAATGGCTTGGTTCCCTTCACTAACTCAATTACAAGTAATCTCGCTAGTGTTCGTTTATGTAGTTCTAAACATAGGATGGTTCTGCCAAACTCCCTCCCATATTAATCCTCATGCAATAAGTGAAAAAAACTCACATATGATAATCATGTAAAGGGACTAAGGTGAAAGTAACAACAAGACATGTTGATACACAATGCACAACCTAATCACTAAACACTAATATCAAAGGCATTAATCCCAAATTAAAGCATGCATACATATTCCATAAACGAAACCTAATCATAGTAGGAAATTCAATTAAGAAACATAATCATGCATCAATCACCCACCAAAGCAAATTAAGATAATAAGTAGGATTAGATTACACCTTAATGAAGTTTTACATCCATGAAGATCATCTACTCCTTAGTGTCTCCACCTTCTAGGAAAGCAAATAAAATCCTAATCTAGAAAAACATTTAAAACTAAAATGGATCCCTCCCCCAAAGGGGAAGGGATCTCAACTATGGAGGTCTTACTTAAAAAGCCCTCTCTCAACTATGGAATCTTGAAAAGATTCAATTTTAATTGAATTTAAATGGATATAGGAATTGGTTCTCAGTTTATGGATGTGAGGAGGTATTATAGTGGAGAGGTGAGTGGAGTTTTGGTGTTGATTTTCGATGTGGGACTAGAGTGAAATTTTTGGAATTTTTAGGTTCCAGGAAGAGGGTTTAAGTTTAAATCGGGCGAGAATTAATCACATGTGGTGGTTTGGCAAAGTGGTTGGAGGCGCCCTTATGCCTCCGAGAGGTCACGGGTTCGAATTCCAGCCTCCACAATTTTTTTTTCAAAAGTGCATAAAAACACGGGCGTGTTTTTATGCATCTGCCCGTGTTTTCTTGCAATTTTTCAGCTCTCTGGACAATTTTTGCACTTCTGAATAGACAACACTTTTCTGAAAAGTGTTGTCTTTTCTATGTTGTCTTTGCCAAATTTTCTCTTTTTTTTCGTCTTCGTCCCAATTTAATTCCCGTTTCTTCCATCACTCTTTCAAGCTCAAAACACCCCTTTTCTGCAAAAATACATAATAATACCTCTCTCAAACTAATTAAGCAATTAATAATATTTTCATTAAAATCATGCTTAATTATTGAATTAAATCCAAATAAATCCACATAAATTCATGCAATTTAGCCCATAATTCTAGGTGAATTTCACACCGATCAAACCCCCCAAACTTAAAGTGTTGCTCGTCCCCGAGCAACGAAAGAAAAGAAAGAACGAGGAGGGGAATTCACCTAGAATTGAATCAAGATATCAAGTCATTTCAAAACCATTTCAATTCAATCAAAACAAGAGACAAGACATCAATTTAAGTGCATACAAGTTAAGCTTAGGAAATATACAAGCAAGTGAGACCTTCACTACTCCTCTCTAGATTTTGCTTTTCACTCTCACACTCAAAGGGTGTATGGGAGAAGTGTATACTCTCATAAATCAATTCAAATGCATGTCATTACCATATGCTTGCCAAAAGTCTACGCTCTCCACCACTTCTATGTGTGTTAATTATTGAATCAATAAGGTCTTTATATGGGGTTGTAATGTAGGCTCTTTGGTATTGGGTAGGAAAAATATTTAGGAAAAGTAAGCTCAAGATTAGTAGAGAATTTGAGTTGACGGCCAATATCAACTCTCACTCTCTCTTTTCTCAAATTAGTGAAGAATTCAAGTTGGTTGGTAGCCTCAACTCTCATTCCCACTTTTTTTTTTCTTTTTCCACCTTAATCACAAAGATAATTTTATCCATCCAACAAATAAAAGAACCTTTTTCTTCTCTTCTTCATTATTGAGTTTCTTTTTATCTCTTTTCCCCAAGGGCTCTCTTTCCATTTTTCTAGTAGAGCTCCTCTATGCTTCTTTTATACAAGCTTCACTCAATTTTTCTTTTCACACAACCTCCATTTTTTTCATCTTTTCTTCCTATTTTCTTTCACTTTCACCATTTTTTTCTTTCCAAACTCTCTTGTAAGCTCAATTCAACCACTATGTCCCCATTAATCCTCTACTAATCAATAAAGGTGATTAGGATATAAAATATGGATAAAATGGATAAATTTGTAGGTTGCCAAAGAAATAAGGATAATAAGCTCAAAGGGGCAAACTACGATATGATTTCATTTGGTAGGATCGATTTGGTTAAGTGACTTGTCAACACAAAGATGGCCTTAAATCATTTCCAACAATCTTCACACACGTGTAGTTTTAAGAAGACACAATGGCAAGTTCTAGAATGCACACAAAAGAACGATGCACACAGAAGAAAGGAAAAACCATTTGATTTCATGATTTTAAGGCTCAAAAGCTCACGGGTTTGTAGTAGTGAAAGAAACACGAAACAAGCATAAACCATAACTCAACAAGTACACAAGTAAAAATCCACCAAGTCACAAGTTTCAATCAAAAATCATAATCTTAAAATTTCTCACAATTAAGCACAAGAGAGCCAAGAAAGATTTTCTCCTTATTGAAAACAAGATAAAGCGAGAAAAGCACGAAAAAAAAACCGAAAACAACAAAAAAGGAGAAAATACGTGCCAAGGAAAAGAGTAAGGACTTAAACGTGCGCCGGTGCAATATGCTCAAGTAGGAGTTCATGGATACAATTTATAATTCAAACCATAGAAAAGTCAATTAACAAATGACATGCCCCCCAAACTTAAATTAGACAAAGTCGAATTTAAGTTGGGAAGATGTTCGTTACCTCAATTTGCACCACTCCTTTGCTCTTCAAGGCCAATACCATGGCTCCACGCTTTAGTCCCTACAAACACAACCATAAAACGAAAAACAAATCAAAGAAAAAAAATGTCCCTATCCTAACCACTCAACAAACCCAAAGTCACAAATACAACTAAATTCCCCGGCAACGGCGCCATTTGATTGGTCGTTATAGTTCGGGCGACCAAGCAACAAAAAATATCGAACCCAAGGGAATTTAGGATTCATGGCCTTCAAGTTATGGTATCGTGATTAGTTAGGGACGATCGGAGAGGAGGTTTATAAAAATAAAAGAAAATAAAATACAGGGAAAATAAATCTAATTACAATATTTTTGGATGCAATGGTGGTTTCTCGATGCGCTCAAACAATCTTTAATTGATTCCATTTTTAAACTAATCATGGTAAGGGCGATCACTAAATCATATCTACACCTAAGCTCTCTGCCAAGATGAATAGGATGCAAGTAAAAATGGCTCATTAGATCGTCTCCAATGCTCACAATTCCCATAGGTACTTATGGATATTAATATACCTACTAGAGATATTATCACGAAGAATTTTCTCTTTGAGGCAGGGACGTTTTCCTATGTTCCCTTTCTAGGTACTATGCTCACAATGGCTTGGTTCCCTTCACTAACTCAATTACAAGTAATCTCGCTAGTGTTCGTTTATGTAGTTCTAAACATAGGATGGTTCTGCCAAACTCCCTCCCATATTAATCCTCATGCAATAAGTGAAAAAAACTCACATATGATAATCATGTAAAGGGACTAAGGTGAAAGTAACAACAAGACATGTTGATACACAATGCACAACCTAATCACTAAACACTAATATCAAAGGCATTAATCCCAAATTAAAGCATGCATACATATTCCATAAACGAAACCTAATCATAGTAGGAAATTCAATTAAGAAACATAATCATGCATCAATCACCCACCAAAGCAAATTAAGATAATAAGTAGGATTAGATTACACCTTAATGAAGTTTTACATCCATGAAGATCATCTACTCCTTAGTGTCTCCACCTTCTAGGAAAGCAAATAAAATCCTAATCTAGAAAAACATTTAAAACTAAAATGGATCCCTCCCCCAAAGGGGAAGGGATCTCAACTATGGAGGTCTTACTTAAAAAGCCCTCTCTCAACTATGGAATCTTGAAAAGATTCAATTTTAATTGAATTTAAATGGATATAGGAATTGGTTCTCAGTTTATGGATGTGAGGAGGTATTATAGTGGAGAGGTGAGTGGAGTTTTGGTGTTGATTTTCGATGTGGGACTAGAGTGAAATTTTTGGAATTTTTAGGTTCCAGGAAGAGGGTTTAAGTTTAAATCGGGCGAGAATTAATCACATGTGGTGGTTTGGCAAAGTGGTTGGAGGCGCCCTTATGCCTCCGAGAGGTCACGGGTTCGAATTCCAGCCTCCACAATTTTTTTTTCAAAAGTGCATAAAAACACGGGCGTGTTTTTATGCATCTGCCCGTGTTTTCTTGCAATTTTTCAGCTCTCTGGACAATTTTTGCACTTCTGAATAGACAACACTTTTCTGAAAAGTGTTGTCTTTTCTATGTTGTCTTTGCCAAATTTTCTCTTTTTTTTCGTCTTCGTCCCAATTTAATTCCCGTTTCTTCCATCACTCTTTCAAGCTCAAAACACCCCTTTTCTGCAAAAATACATAATAATACCTCTCTCAAACTAATTAAGCAATTAATAATATTTTCATTAAAATCATGCTTAATTATTGAATTAAATCCAAATAAATCCACATAAATTCATGCAATTTAGCCCATAATTCTAGGTGAATTTCACACCGATCACATATAAGCACAATGAGCAGCTGATAAATCCAATTCCAAGCGAGCAACACATCAGTTACAAGATTAGAAGCACATTAGGGTTTGTATGTGCATAAGATCATCATCATCTTCCTTAAGTTGTATATTATAATCATCCTAGTGAGTGATTGTTCCTTCAAAGTGGATGTAGGCTTACGCCGAACTACTATACATCGTCGTGTTGATCTCTTTCATTTCATTCTTCGTTCATCAATCGATTTGTGTGTGTGAAACGTGAGTGATCAAACGATTGAGTGAGTGCAAGTTCTTGAGTGATCTTCATCAAGTGTTTGCTTAAGATTCATAAGACACACAAATTCTTATTAGTATACGGGGCCCACTAAAAATTGAATAACTTATGTACGTGAATTGGGTTCCAAGGATGTCTTATGTGGTATGACAACTCTATTATCGATTTTCGCATGGCCCAAAAAGTTGAATTACATTCATAACAAGTCATGCCATGCTTCATTTCTTTTTTCTAACAATAATTGAGGATGAATGTAATGATAATAGCCACGATCACCTTTCAACTCCTCTTTTATTCTATCAATTTCACCTCAAAATAAGCCTAAAATCTACAAAATCTCAACAATACTCGTGAAGTTATAAAAAATTTAAAATTAAGCAATAAAATCCACAAACAAGGTTAAAATAATACAATAATCATATGGAAACGACATATGAAAAGCGTGAATTTTCGTGTTGAACAGTACCTTATAAGGGAATTGATAGTAAGAATTAATTTTAAGGGCTTGCAAACTTGTAAAAAGTTTAGAACCTATTTGCTTTGACCATATATAGGGATTAGGGGGAACATATGTGATTACTTCTATTGCATATTCAATGATGTTTTACATTAGAAACTTGCATGTCTAGGTGATGTCTTAATCTAGATTTTGGTTAAGCCTTGATACTTCTTAGATTGCTCACCATCACCCATCATCCATCTCATATGTATAATTTCTATCTTTAATTGCTTTCTTAGTTGATAGTTTTTAGTGTAATTTAATAATCTTTTATTGATTAGTCCTTTTAGAGTAAAATATTTCTCGAATACGGATACATACACTTTCTACCTTAGGTTAGATATTATAAATTCTGCACTTGGTCACTTACGTGCTACATACAATAGAGTACGCTTACTCTAATCAATTTATACCAAAATTGAGACTAAGTTCAGTAGGAGTCACGTGATCGAAAACCTTATTAGCCCAGTTCAAGTAGCTCTTCGAATTGAGGGAGTTTTGCAATGTTAATATTTTGGGGTGGTTAAAGTGCCCACGAAATTGTTGTGTATGTTAAAATAGTATTTTTGGGGTGTATGTTGGGTTTTAAGGGCCGAAGCACCCCTTGTGCTTATGTTACATATTTTCATAATTTAATAAACTTTTGCTTGATAAAAAAAAATTGCTCTTCGAATTCTGATTCTGCTCTTTTTGCCAAAATGTAAAGTGTGCAAACATATACAAGGTTATGGACGGCAATAGGCTGGGGCTGGCCGGGTACCTAGGTGGCCCGCCCTACCCCCGCACTCCAATTCTCCCACCCCGCTCCGCCCCGTCCCCCCTCGTAACCCGCTGCGGGTCGGCTATTAAGGACCCTGTTGGATTGTATACTAAAAGTCTAGCTTTTTGTACGAACAATGTTATAACAATTTATTTGAAATGAGAATCATAAGACAAATGATTGCGTCTTATAATTTATTTATATGTACGACGCAATAGTCCACTTACTTTATACTACGCGGAAGATCATATTATCAATTTTCTTATAAAGTATAAACAGATGCTCACAACTGAGATAGATGGGGACTCTCTATCGGGATGGTTGTAGTGTGATTTGATATTAATTTGTCTTGACTATAGAATCACATTAGTGCACTTTGTCTGTACATTGAGCGGGACCGCTTGAGATCGTTTGACTTATACTGACTTATAGAAGAACTTGATCTCAGTTATTATGGATGTTCGTGCTCTCAATTCCTATACAATAATCTCGACACGTAGGGCAGTATGTATTTCTTTGATTCATAAATAAAATTAAAAAACTTGGTGAGTTAGAAAATAGTGTTGTCTCTATGGTGTGCTGTTGATTATAGAAGGAATCCATATACGACATGAGTTGATGATGTCCCTTTGAGGAGCTCATAAGGATTATCATGTAAACTCTGCAGGTGGATTTATTTCGGCATAATAATGAGGTTGAGTGGTACTACTCTCGGATGAGATATTAGTTGATGGAGTTATCAGTAACTTAATTAATTAATGGGCATTGTATATCTTAAACATGGGGAGACTAACAGACTCATAATAAGAAGGAGCCCATAACATCATTATGTGATTAGAATGGTAGTACAGTAATAATATTTTAATGGTATATATTATTATTATTAGACTTAAATATAAGCTTTGGGTTAAGTTTGGATACTTAAGCCCAATGGAGGCTCAACTCTAATTTCTCCTCCTGGTTCCTACTGTAGCATATATATAAGTCATCTCAATTGTCCAGAAACCCTAATCAACTGATTAATCATGCCTAACACTGTGAGGAGGGTGAGAGAACAACAGATTGAGAAGATCTCGAGGATCGTCGCCCACACGACGTCGAGATTGGACTTGGGAATAAAGCAGAAGACCGGAAGGATATTTGCGGCTACTGTCTGTCGACTTACACAATTTTTATAAAATCATACAGAAATCAAAACTGTTCTTCTGATATACTGACGGAAAGCCACTGAAGAGAGGATCGTTTTAGCGCATAGATCACTCAAATCAGAGATCAGACGAGATAGTTATGTCCAAATAGGTGAGGCTGCGCAGGCTGTCGGCGAGAATTCACCTTCTTCAACATACCCTGGTGAAAGGTAATACGTTTTTGTTTTCTTGCTTTTGCTGGATTAAAAATGTATGGAACCCTAACGGTTCACGTTAACCAAATGATTGAATGCCAACAACTGGTATCAGAGCTTCATTTTCGTGGTGAAGCATGACACATTTGGCTAGGGTTTATATGAATATGTGATTTATAATAGGTGGGCACACGGAGAGCAGGCATGCGAGCACGGGTGCACGCGGTGATACGCTCATTTGCAGGAAGACAGCACACTGATGAGTGTGTAAATTCACAAGTTTGGCATCATGTTTTGTGCTAGTTTTGGAGAGTTTTGAGGTGGAAATAGGTGGAAAACCTATATATATTGTGAATTAGCATGAATCAGGTGTTAGTGAAGCTATTTATGTGATTTTCATAGCAAAAACGGAGTGGAAGTGCCAAGAATTGAAGAGACGAAGTTGAGACCACGCGAACCACCAAGGAAATAGTAGGGTTCGACCTGATGGAGGAGGGTTCGACTTCTCCTACAGGTCGAACCAGCATTGAAAAGTTGCAGAAGGAAGGTTCAACCACGACTCAAGGGGTCCGACCTGTTCATCAGGTCGAACCATGGTCGAACCAGTTCGCGAGAAGATGGGTTTGACCACGACGTTGGGGTTCGACCTGATAGTTGGTCGAACCAGGAGCGGAAATTATCCAGTGGTGAGGTTCGACCTGGGGTACGACCAAAGAGGGAGTGGTTCGACCTGTACAATTGGTCGAACTAAGTGCAGAATGTGTCCAGTAGCAGGGTTCGACCTGTGGTTCGACTTGTGGATGATGGTTCGACCTGTTTGACGAGGTCGAACCAAAACACGAAAACTTACCTTATCCGGATTTTCGAGGCCAAAACGCGTGGGATCACTTGAAAAGCCCATTCCAAGCCCTAGAGACGTGATTACAAGTATAAAAGGTGGCTCATGTAGTCAAGAAAACAACGACGATGCGAGAATTATAAGAGGAGACAAGAGAAGAGATTGGTGATCCATCCGGAGGGCGGTGACAGAGGTGTAGCTGGAGATTCAAGTAAGATTGGTCCAATTAACAATGATTGTTCTTAGATCAATCATGGACTAGAGCCACTTCGGTAGTTATAGGGTTATGAAGGTTTCATGAGTTAATTTATATTTCGTGTGTATGCTCCGTACAACACTACTTGTGGTTTATTTTATATAAGATTGCACGTTTTTAATCCATACTCATAGTTATTTTGTGCATCAATAATCGTTGTGTAGAGTCTGAATGCATAACATGGTTATTGGTTGAGTGCGTTCACTAATGAGCAGGGTGTATTGTTATAATTCTAAGTGAAGGAATTCCGAGGTTTTATTAGAACCATCTTATATGAATGTTTGTTAATTGAATTGAATTCGGGTTAACAAGTAGGATTAAGAGTATAACTTTATAGTACCTAAAAAGGGAGATCAAATCGGGTTAGAATACTAAGTGCACGGGAAATAATTTATTATGATAGTACCTAGAAAGGGAGGTAAAGTATACGTCTTGCTCTGAGGATATTTACACGTGTCAAAAGCTTATCTATTTGTGTCTATAGAATAGATTTGTATGGTCTAGCGATGCGTCCATAAACCACAAGGCAGAGTCGGACATTGACACACGAAAGTATGAATTAACGAATGAAACTGGATGGCTTGACGAACTACCTATTATCTTATTTGATCACAACTACTATTTTCTTGTTCTTATTATTTAATTGCTATTTCAATTATTGCTTAATTTACAAACCAAAATTACAATTCTCAACATAGTCATAATTGCTAGAAAATAACTAAAGTGATATTTATCCGTCCTGTGGATTCAATATTTAACTTGGTCACCTTCGAAACTACAATTGATATCCTTCATACTTGGGGATTAATTGTGTGTTGAGAAAACGCTCATCAATATTTAACTTGGTTGTGTTTTCTTTTACGGAGTTACTCATGAATGATATTTTGTGGAATAAATTTTGGATGAAGTTGTGCTCTAGTTGGTACCTAATGATTTGTATTGAAGTTTGAAGTGTATAGGGATTGAAGAACACTCAGTTTGGAAGCTTAAAAGGGTGGTTCGACCAAAGCCAAGAGAGGTTCGACCAGTGCCAGGAGGTCGAACCGAGCAGAGGAAGTCGAACCGAAAATCATCTAGTGAGGTGGTTCGACCTGATCATTCTTGGTTCGACCTATCTAACAGGTCGAACCCGGTGACTTAAAATTTACAGTATGGTGGTTTGACCTAAGCTGTTATGGTTCGACCTGATCAAAAGGTCGAACCTGAGATCGAACCAGTCCATTCAGAGCACTTTATTTTTCAGGTGATAGGTTCGACCAAAACAAGAGTGGTTCGACCTGTCTAACAGGTCGAACCCAGGTCGAACCACGAGGAGCAGTTGTCCAGAAGGTAGGTTCGACCTCGTCACAAGATTGGTTCGACCTGTTCAGAAGGTCGAACCTAGGTCGAACCAAAAGGTAAGTTTATCCAGAAGGTAGGTTCGACCTCGTCGCTCGAGGTTCGACCTATTCCACAGGTCGAACCCGAGGTCGAACCCAGTCAGGTACGCGTTTTAAGTTGGATTTTTAGAAGGGTTCGATCATTCTTTTTGTTCACCAAACCTCAAACCCTCCCCGAACCTTAACACCCTTGCACAAATTCGTCAATTACACTTGATTTTGCACCGATTACACAACATTACATTCTTAATTCTTGAATTGGGCACGGATTTGGGCAATTTTTATCGCGAATTAGGGCTTCAGTCGCGCTTTTTGAGTGTTGTGTGCCAATTGTCGATTGTTAACCATGGGCAAGACTAAAGGAAAGGGACAAGGATCAAGTAAAGGGAAAGTTAAGGCGGATGAAGCAATATCGAAGAAGAGGAATGACAGGCCTTCGAATGTGGACACAGTGACAAGGAAGCTGAGGCTACAAGATCGTTTACCCGAGAACTTCAAAATTTAAATGCAAAACTGGGATGAGATTAAAGAAAAGTGGGAAGAAGTCTCGGACAAGATAGCTCGTACTCGATACCAAGATGATGAGGTGATGAGGATAATGAGAATCGGGAATGACATTTTCTGGATGTTTGATCAAGTGGGTATCCGGAGGTTTATGGAGTTAAAGAGGTCGGTGTATTTCCATGTTACAGCGGAAGTAGTCTGCTCATTCGAGATGGTAAAGGACCCGCTTGGGTACCCATATCAGTGTACGTTTCAGCTTGGTGGAGTGAGTAGGAGATGGACGTCTGAGGATTTTAATGAGCTATTTGAGACACCTTTGGGGATCTCTCGCTTGGAGAATGGTGCGTTCAATGCTAATAGGTTTTAGAGAGAGATTACAGGGGAGATTGGAGATTATAAGATTAGGCAGACTCGTGCTTCCTCAATAAAGAATCCAGTTTTGAGGTACATGTATCGTGTCTTGAGCAACACGTTGTTCGCCCGCTCAGAGGGAAGTGTTGTGTCTAGAAGAGAGCTTTATGCTTTGTAGTGTATGCTTAATGGGGTGCAGTTCAATGTTGGAGCGTATTTCATTGCACAGCTACATCGATTCAGGACCATTGGGATTCAAAAGGTGAATATTGGAGGGATACTGACGATTGTGGCTGAGCATTATAATTTGGATTTCACCGGCATCACACCAGTTAGAGGAGAGCCCGATTTGGCGATGTTTACGTGCGTGAAGGGAGGATTTGCACATTTCAGAAATGGAGATTGGTTCTTCACGAGGGGACTCAAGCCCTTCGAATTCATGTTTCCCTTCGACGTGAGTAACTTGAAAACTATTCGGGTTACGAGGAATAAGTTGATGGATTCTCTTGGACACAACACCTTATCCGTGACAGCGAGGTCGGGTGGTGATTGGAGGACTGTATCGCAGATGTGTGCGGATGGTATGATGGCGGAGTTACAGCAGATTGTTTATCAAGGAGAGTTCCGTCCACCACAGCAGCCCGAAGATGAGGAGTATCAAGAAGAGGAGTAGCAGAATAAGGAGATGCCGATGCAGCATGACACACATCAGCATGAGCCAGCACCGCAACAGCAGCGGGCTATCCCAAATGATACACGGGAGCAGCTCCGCCTTATTCATGAGCAGCTGGTCGCGATCGTTACTAGCCAGCAGGAGACAAACCGATAGCTCGCACTCGCCAATGCCAACTATGCTACGTTGAATGAGAGGTATACTGCCTTGAATGAGAAAGTTGGTAGGTTGGGTGATCGAGTTGATTACTTGGATAGGCACATCGGTGATTTGCACCGGATTGTGGAACGGAGGCTTGATGATGAGGATGATGATGCTCCGGAGGAGTAGTTTTTCAGGTTTTCTTTGGTTTCCTCCGATTCATCTTGATTTCCTTATTCTTTTTTTTTATCTTGAGAGGTTGGGGTGTGATTCATGCGTGAGTGGAATGTATAAGTGATATCTTGTATGATTGATTGGGTATAAGCTTATTGATTTTTGTGCATTCATATGTTCATGTGTTAATTTCTATTGATGAAAAGCATGTATAATTGATAAGTATATTGAGTTCTTGTGAAATTGATCTTAATTATGTGCTATGAGGAGTACTTAGGATTCTAATTACCTATGTGAGGATTTGAGCTTTGATAATCATGCTTAATCATGATTATTTTATTCTTGAGAGGATCATTCATATGAACGTATTCTAGAACTTGGCTTGGAGTCTTGTGTGAGACTTATGATTGATAAATTGCTAGGACATGATCTTAGGCCATTATTTCGTGATTAAGTTACTTAACCAAATTTATCCTTCCTAATGATTTTATTAACCTTTGGATGCCCCGTTGAGCCGTTAAAGCTTTTTCTTTGGTAGCCGAAGTAAATAACCTTATAAACCTTTACTTGAGCCTTGATTAACCTAATCATTGGTAGAGAGAGTGGAGGTGAGTAAGTGTTGCAAGAATAAAAGGAAGATATAATATGGTTGGATGAAAAGAATATGGTTAAATCTTGTTTAGGGGTAGTGCCTGAAATTGGTACCCCGATTGTTTTTATACATGGTGTATGAAGCTTAGCAGCTGACGGCCTATACATGAGAAGAAGGGTAGTACCTGAAACCGGTACCCGAATTGTTTAAAAAGATGATGTTGATGCCATGAAAAGAAGGAAAATTGAGGAATTTTACAAGTTCAAGAGACGACATTGGAGGAGAACTTGCTGTAAGAAGAAGAAATCGAGAACCTCCAAGGTAACTCTCTACTAGTGTCTTAAGTCACTTTACCTAAATTTTCCTACCTTTCGCCAAAGAGCCAACATTACAACCCAAAAATAAGTCCTTTGTGATACTAGTGAAGAGTTAATTATAAGTTGATTTTTGAGACCTTTGCCAAGCTTATGGTTACGCGTGAATATGGATTGATATGAGTGTTTATATTAACCTATATAGTGCCTAACGCACTTGAGTGATAGAGAATAAATACTTATCTTGTGAGCGAAATTACTTAGTACTCCGAATGGTATGTGATTGGATTGGTTTTGCATGAGTGATATATATGAAGCAATTAATACTTGTTTGATTGAATGAAGTTGCATGTGTGATATGTGTTGTACTTGATCTTGGTGAATTATACACGACTCCTGTGGTTTGATTTGGTTGCCTCGGGACGAGCAACATGTAAGTTTGGGGGTTTGATGAGTGTGTAAATTCACAAGTTTGGCATCATATTTTGTGCTAGTTTTGGAGAGTTTTGAGGTGGAAATAGGTGGAAAACCTATATATATTGTGAATTAGCATGAATCAGGTGTTAGTGGAGCTATTTAAGTGGTTTTCATAGCAAAAACGGAGTGGAAGTGCCAAGAATCGAAGAGACGAAGTTGAGACCACGCGAACCGCCAAGGAAAGAGTAGGGTTCGACATGATGGAGGAGGGTTCGACTTCTCCTACAGGTCGAACCAGCATTGAAAAGTTGCAGAAGAAAGGTTCGACCACGACTCAAGGGGTTCAACCTGTTCATCAGGTTGAACCATGGTCGAACCAGTTCGCGAGAAGATGGGTTCGACCACGACGTTGGGGTTCGACCTGACAGTTGGTCGAACCAGGAGCGGAAATTGTCCAGTAGTGAGGTTTGACCTGGGGTTCGACCAAAGAGGGAGTGGTTCGACCTGTACAGTTGGTCAAACCAAGTGCAGAATGTGTCCAGTAGCAGGGTTCGACTTGTGGCCGATGGTTCGACCTGTTTGACGAGGTCGAACCAAAATACGGAAACTTACCTTATCCGGATTTTCGAGGCCAAAACGCGTGGGATCACTTGAAAAGCCCATTCCAAGCCCTAGAGACGTGATTACAAGTATAAAAGGAGGATCATACAGTCAAGAAAACAATGACGACACGAGAATCATAAGAGGAGACAAGAGAAGAGATTGGTGATCCATCCGGAGGGCGGTGACAGAGGTGTAGCTGGAGATTCAAGTAAGATTGGTCCAACTAACCATGATTGTTCTTAGATCAATCATGGGCTAGAGCCACTTCGGTAGTTCTAGGGTTATGAAGGTTTCATGAGTTAATTTATATTTCGTGTGTATACTCCGTACAACACTACTTGTGGTTTATTTTATATAAGATTGCACGTTTTTAATCCATACTCATAGTTGTTTTGTGCATCAATAATCGTTGTGTAGAGTCTGAATGCATAACATGGTTATTGGTTGAGTGCGTTCACTAATGAGCAGAGTTTATTGTTATAATTCTAAGTGAAGGAATTCCGAGGTTTTATTAGAACCGTCTTATATGAATGTTTATTAATTGAATTGAATTCGGGTTAACAAGAAGGATTAAGAGTATAACTTTATAGTACCTAAAAAGGGAGATCAAATCGGGTTAGAATACTAAGTGCACGGGAAATAATTGATTATGATAGTACCTAGAAAGGGAGGTAAAGTATACGTCTTGCTCTGAGGATATTTACACGTGTCAAAAGCTTATCTATTAGTGTCTATAGAATAGATTTGTATGGTCTAGTGATGCGTCCATAAACCACAAGGCAGAGTCGGACATCGACACACGAAAGTATGAATTAACGAATGAAACTGGATGGCTTGACGAACTACCTATTATCTTATTTGATCACAACTACTATTTTCTTATTCTTGTTATTTAATTGCTATTTCAATTATTACTTAATTTACAAACCAAAATTACAATTCTCAACATAGTCATAATTGCTAGAAAATAACTAAAGTGATATTTATCCGTCCTGTGGATTTGATATTTAACTTGGTCACCTTCGAAACTACAATTGATATCCTTCATACTTGGGGATTAATTGTTGTTGAGAAAACGCTCATCACACACGTTACCTGCCATGTGAAGGAATGCTTGCCGCGCGGCGAGTGCATCGTGTGGAATGCATGGCACGCGGCGGGCACAACACGCGGAATGCATGGGGGCGCAGTGCGTAGAAGGCATGGCGCACAGAGCAAGGCGCGGGTGCAGTGCGTGGAAGACATGGGCGCACGACGAGCGCAATGCACGGAAGGCATAACGCTCGACTGGCGCAGTGCACGGAAGTTCTGACCACGGATGTGGTCGTGTGACTGGCGTGGGGTACACGAAATTAGCACACGATGGAGGAGTCGTGGAGATACTTTCTATCAAGCAACCGGGCACATTTTCTGCGTTTTATTTCGTGATATATAAGTGTATTAATTGATTTAATTATTTTTTATTGTTATATATGTATATGCATGTTCTATTTGATTTACCGCATTAAATAGAAGCATGATAGGTTGCATATTTTATTTAGTATATTATATGCATGTATCGCTGGAGTGTTGGACAAGACATCCCATTTTTGGCAAATTAATTCCTAATACATAACTGCCATAATAGATTGTCTATTATTGTTATATATGGATGTCGAATTAATTTCAAATATATAACTGCCATAATTGATTTAATTGTCAATTATTGTTATATATGGTTGCATGTCGATATCGATGATTTTAATAATCTGGACGATATCGACTGTCGACATCGATAGTTTCAAAAATTTGATAATTTGAAAATTTTTGAAATTCTAATAATCTGGTCGATATCGATGATTTTAATAATCTGGATGATATTGATGGTCGATATCGATGGCTTAGAAAATTTGATAATCTGGATATTTTCAAAATTTTGATAATCTGGAGGTCTTTGCCGACATTCGTGCCTGGTGGCAAACAATCAAATTCGCTGATATATAACTGTTCATAATTTGATTTAATTATCTGATTATTATTATGTATGTTTGCATGATTCTCTGTGATTTACTGCCTTAATTGGCATAATAGGAGCATGCTAGGATTGCTATTTTATTCTTGAATATTATATGCATGTAAAAACCCTCAATGTTAAATAATTAAGTGGGAGAGGGGATTGGTAAATAATTTCCGCGGCCTCCATTATTGGTTTGTAAGTGATGTGAGTAAACTTGCATGTTGGCATAGACCTTCCTCCCCATCGGATGAGTTTATTTGCGGATCACTGTACAAACTTATAATTGATGATTGTAGAAAGTTATCCGAGCACTTGTGTACTTCTCCATCTGTAAGGCATATAAGCTTGGGCCGCAGACTTGGGATCAAATGTAGTGCCTAGTAAACATGAAATTAACCCATGGTTACGACGAAACACTACAAGATAGAAATGTGATATCTTAGTAAGAAGCAATGAATTCTGGAATAGGGTCTATGGATTCTAAATTAAGTCTGGGGGCTTGTACGATCACCAATTGGTGTAAAAGCCATTGGAAGTGGTCATACAAAATAAAAGAGGATCATAAAGTAAGGTGAAAACCTTGGAAGCAAAGCTTGTTGCGAAAAGGTACACTCAGAAAGAAAAGATTCGATTATGAGAAAATCTATTCGCTGGTAGCTATGCCTATATTGATCTGAATTCTTTTATCTGTTGCTAATCATATTGATTATGAGGAATATCAAATAGATGTCAAGGCAGCTTTCTTGATTAGAAGTCTTGAGGAAAATATTTATGTGAAGTAACTAGAGTGATTCATTGCAAAGATCTAAGAGCATTTTGAGTGTAAGCTTAAAGGTATCCATCGATGGATTAAAGCAAGCTTCAAGATCTTGGAACATCCATTTTGATGAGAAATCCAGTGATATGGATTTAATCAATGCTTGAATGGGTCTTGTGTATTGAAACGAGTGATGAAAACATAGTGGTATTTCTTGTAATATACGTAGATGATAGATTGTTCATTGGAGACAATGAAAGAGTATTGTCGGGCATATGGGTATGGTTGATAAAGTAGTATGAAATGAAGGACTTGAGAGAAGCGAATATATCCTTTTGATCATGGTAATACGGATCACAAGAAAAGATGTTATGCTTGTCACAAGCTTCATGAAATGATACAATCCCTACTTATTTTAGCATGTGACTTTATCTAAGAAAATGTGTCTTAGGACACAAAAGAAGATAAAGGTGATCAAGGCAGTTCCTTATGCTTCGGCGAATAAGGAAGCTTACCCTAAGGAATGCTATGCACGAGAATGGATATCTGTTTTGCCAATGGCATGGTCAGTGGATATCAAGGTAACCCAAATTAAAAATATTGAACTATGGTAAGATATATATTTATGTACCTAAAAACGGACTAGAAATTATATGTGGACTTATTGGACAGATTCACTGCTTCTTATGAGTTACATAGATTCAGATTTTTAAAATTAGGTAGGAACAGCAGTAAATCCATCTCAAAGGTTATGTGTTTAAATTTAGGAAGTAGAGCCATAATGTGGTGGAGTGTTATAGAAATATATTTCAGACTCCGGACTCCATCATTAAAAGATGATAAATTGGAGCCTATGAGGCAGCCAAAGTATTTATATGACTCTAGAAACTTCATAATGGACTTCAAAGTGTTTCTAAGTTTGCCCAAGGTTATTACAATTTATTGTGATAATAGTGGTGCAGTTGCAAACTTGAATGAATCACAAGCCCATAAGGCAATTAAATACATGGAGCGCAAGTACCACCTGTTACGGAAAATCGTATGATGAGAAAAAGGTTGTTCTCACCTAAATTGTATCGGTTGATAACCTAGTAAATCCATTTGCAATGATCTTAAGGCGAGAGCTTTTGATGGTCGTGTAGTGAGAGTGAAAATCAAATGTATGGCAGTAGACATGACAGCATAGTCTTTTAATATAAGTGGGAGATTGTTAGATTGTATACTAAAAGTCTAGCTTTTTGTACAAATAATGTTATAACAATTTATTTGAAATGAGAATCATATAATCAAATAATTGTATCTTATAATTTATTTATATGTACAATGCAATAGTCTACTTACTTTATACTGTAGATAATATATTTTGCGACAACACGCGGAAGATCATATTATCGATTTTCTTATAAAGTATAAATAGATGCTCACAATCGAGATAGACGGGAACTCTCTATCGGGATGGTTATAGTGTGATTTGACATTAATTTGTCTTGACTATAGAATCACATTAGTTCACTTCGTGTGTATTGAGCGTGATCGCTTGAGATCGTTCGACCTATACTGACTTATAGAAGAACTTAATCTCAGTTATTATGGATGTTCGTGCTCTTAATCCCTATACAATAACCTCGACACGTATGGCAGTATGTATTTTTTTGATTCATCAATGGGTGAGATTTACATGTAATTAAATCAACAAACTCGGAGAGTTGTGAAATAGTGTTGTCTCTATGGTGTGCTGTTAATTGTAGAAGGAATTTGTGTCCGACATAGGTTGATGATGTCCCCTTGAGGAGCTCATAAGGATTATCATGTAAACCCTGCAGGTGGATTTATTTCGGCATGATAATGAGGTTGAGTGGTACTACTCTCGGATGAGATATTAATTAATGGAGTAGTCATTAACTTAATTATTTAATGGGCATTGTATATCTTAAACATGGGGAGACGAACGGGCTCATAATAAAAAGGAGCCCATAACGTAATTATGGGATTAGAACGGTAGTGCAGTAATAATATTTTAGTGGTATATATTATTATTATTGGACTTAAGTATAAGCTTTGGGCTAAGCTTGGATACTTAAGCCCAATGGAGGCTCAACTCTAATTTCTCCTCCTGGTCCCTTTGTAGCCCATATATAAGTCATCTCAACTGTCCAGAAACCCTAATCAACTAATTAATCACGTCTAACACTGTGAGAAGGGTGAGAGAATAGCAGATTGAGAAGATCTCGAGGATCGTCGCCCACACGACGTCGAGATTGGACTTGAGAATACAGCAGAAGACCGGAAGGTTGTTTGCTACTGCTGTCTGTCAACTTGCAAGATTTTTCTAAAATCATACAGAACTTAGAACTATTCATGTGATATCTTGACGAAAAGCAACTGAAAAGATGATCATTTTGGCGCATAGATCACTCAAATCGGAGATCAAACGAGAGAGTTGTGCCCAAAACAGTGAGGCTACACGGGCTATCGGCGAGAATTCACCTTATTCAACATACCCTGGTGAAAGGTAATACGTTTCTTTATTTTCTTGCTTCCGCTGGATTAGAAACGTATGGAACGCTAACGCTTCACGTTCACCAAATGATCGAACGCCAACAAACCCGTGCCCCGCCCCTATGCGGGGTGGGTCAGTCCCGTCCTGCCCCATTTTTTTTTTTTTATAAAAAATTAATTTTTGATAAATTATAATATATTCAAATAGAAAATTTTAAATTAAAATAAAATGGAGTAAATTTAAATTTTAAATTAAATAATTAAATTTTATTTTCATTTTTAAAATTTTTTATTACATTATATATTAAATGATGAATATAATATTTTAATAAAGTATTTTGGAATAGTTACATATAATTACCATACATGATTTATTTTATTTAAATTAAATAAAAATGTATGCATAATATATAATATATATCAATAAATTATATTATATAATAAATAAAAAATTTTAATATTTTATTACGGGCCGGGGCGAGGCTAGGACCCAGACCCACCCTGGCCCATTCACGGGGCGGGGCGGACCCGCCCCATCTCTGTGCGGGGCGGGGCAGGGCGGGTTGAGTACGGGCCGGGCCAAATTTTCATCCCTATACAAGGTACCAGCCCTGTGAGGAAATGGAATGGTTGATTCCGATATTTCATCTATTCTTTCGCCATATGGGACGAGGTAGAACTCAGCCCCTGGCATTCCAGAGAATTAGAGTAGAACCTCCATTTTCTCGGGAAAGGGTTTCTCCACATAATTTGTTTAGCCCAGTATAGATCTTCCCCATTGATCTTAAGGTAAAAGAAGATCTTATTGATGAGATTTTACAAGTGATAAAGATCGAAACTTAACTCTTATATAAACCTTAATCTTGATCCATAGAATATATAGATTATTTATGAATTGCTGTATGTTGTCCTTATATATAGAGTTATAATTTACTTGCATAGCAAGTTGTTCCACAATATTCAATCCAGCTGAAATAATATCAGTTTAGATCTCATAACTATCTATCCAACCAATCCTTATATTATTTGTCCAACCAATCCTTATATTATCATAAATCATTCATTATCTAGCTGCTATCATAGCCGCCTTACATCAACACTTAATCTCAAACCTTAATTATAATGTTGATCAATTAATCAGTGTACTGCATACATGTACCAAAACAACGCCCATATGGCTTTATGCAATCCATGCAAGCGTCTACCTCTCAATAGGGAGTTTTGATGCGAAATATACTTGATATGCATTTTTTATGCACTTCAACTAAAATCTTCAAGTGTAAGGATGTCAATTGTAGCGACAAGCACCCAAGCTAAATTATCGATCCCACTGAGAAAGTTAAGTATTTATTCACTATAAATTACTAACTAAAAAGAATTACGTAACTAATTTCAAAGTTTTGAATTTAATTATCGAATTACTGAAATATTAAATAATTGAATTATTAAAAGCAATAAAAATAAACAAGTTTTAATCAAGAGATAAACAACAGTTCTAAGGTATCAGGTATAGACCAATTAATTTGGGTTCCTAGACTTTCAATTGTTCATTCATGCAGCGTCAATGAAAATACACCACTTAATCCTGTTAAACAAACTGTTCTTAGTCCTATTTTTTGTTAAAATGATATAGAGTAAGAGAACTATATCGTTGTTGTAAACGTAGTGACCAAGTATAAAATTTATAGAATATCGTCCCAAGAGAAAAGTAAAATCAAGGTGTATCCAGATTTGCCTTTAATCATACTTTGTAAAAGTGATAAAATTTGAGTTTTGATTTTAGACTAATAATTATGCTAAGCAATTAACTAGAAAAGCAAGTAATGACTATGATTATCAAAGAACAAGGATAAAATAGAATGAGTGAAATAGATCTTAGAAAGAATGCAAGGCTAACCACAATCAAAATCAATGAAGCTACCTAGACTTGTAAGACTTTAGTAGTAAACATCATTAACAATAGACTAGAAGCAATCGCAATTGTACCCCTAATCCCTATGATCGTCGCTATTTTCACCTAGATTTTAATATCTTTTTGTATGTATTTTTATATTATTTTATTCGTATTTTATGTGTTATTTGGTTGTATTATGTGTTTTCATGGAAATATGTGTGAATGAGTTTAAGCGTATATAAAACAAGTAAAAACAGAGCGAAAATAGAATGGTAGCTGAAACGAGCAAGAAATGGGGCCGACGAGACCCAACTCGACTTGCAACTCAAGTTGAGAGAAAGTCGAGTTAGGGTCCAGAAATCATCCAAAGAGCTTACTCGAGTTGCAAGGTCCAACTCGACTTGCAACTCGAGTCGAGCTAGGAGCAGGGTAGGTGTTGAAATTGTACAGTGAGCTAACTCGACTTGCAAGCTGCAACTCGAGTTGCTAGCTCAAGTTGAGCTGCCTTCCGTGGGATTTTTAGTTTTAGAGCCTCACAACATGACCGAACAGGCGGGTGCACGAGTAGCCAACACGAGTCGAGCTACTCTAACTCGAGTTATACACAACGTAACTTGACTCGTGTTGCAAGTCGAGTTGGGTAAGGCCAACTCGAGTTGCATATTTTTGGGCCAAAAATCCAAATTTTTCACCTGCCAATGTGTGCAAGTGTGTGTAAAAAGCCCATTTGATGTAAAATTCGTGGCCCAACTTGGAAAGGGTATAAATAGCCTCAAGTTCAATATTTGAAGGGAGATTGGATATTCCATATAAGGGTTTCACCTCTATACCTAGATCACACACCATTCCTTCATTTCACACCATCATCTTCATCCATTCTTCATCCATCCATCTACACTTGATCTCCTCCATCAAATTCACCATCCAAGTGATCAAGGAAGCAAAGGGGAGTGAAGATTACAAGAAGAAGAAGGAGAAACTCCATTGAAGGACTTCACAGGGGAATCTAATTCTAATTTTTGTGAACTTCTTTATAGTTTTGTCATGGGATTTGTAGATACCATTGTCTATATTGTTTTTCTCTATGACTATGATAGTCTAATCTCCCTTGTGAGATTAGCTCCATGATAGATTATAATCAATTGCATGATTACTTTGTTATCTATACCATGATTGTTGCTAATCTCATCCTTGCATCATTTGGAACCCATTTATCTTGCATTCATTTAATCATTTATTTCTTGCATTAGTTTAATTGAATTCATTTGCACATTATCTTCCTTTTCGATCGTCCATATAAAATCACGATAAACTTGAGATGCTTAAACTCTAGTACCTTCCTCCCTGTGGTTCGATAAATTCTTTAATTGGTCATCCTGACTATAAATGACTAATCAAATGGCGCCGTTGCCGGGGAGGTAACGGTTGCTAGTAGTTTGACGAAGGATTGCTTAGAGTGGTCTTAATAAGGAGATTTTATTTTTATTTTTGCATCTTATATTTGCTTTAGAAAATTTTGTTCAAATTTTTTCTTTATCTTGTAAGTGCATACCTTGAGAATGAGGAAGAAGGTGAACAAGCCCAAAAATATGAGCTACATGGATATTATTAGAAATATGGTGAATAGTGGTGCTTTTCCCATTATGAACACACAAGGAAATTTTCAAGGATTTCAAATGCCAAATGGTGAACCAAACTTGCAACCGGGTTTCAGAATACAAGTGTCTAATATGCAATTCCAACAACAAGGTTATAGAGATTTTGGAGTTTCTCATCAAATGCGTCAACAAGTATACCCTCGAGGTGTGGATGATGTTTTTCAAGGAAATTTTTCTAAAAATGAAGCAGAAAATCAACCACAACTATTGAGAGATTTTCAAGACTCCAACACCTCTTATTCCGCCCAACATGACTACAAAGAGAAGTGTAGAGATGAGATGATTGAAAAGATTATGGAGCGCATGGAGCGGGAGAAGAAGTATAATGAAGAGTGGAAGGATCGAATGGGAAATTGGTGTGAAATGGTAACCAAAAAAATCATAGCATACGGTGCTAGATTAGATTCCATTGAACACCAAATTAGTCAAGTTGTGTCGTCCATGGAGACATTTCAAGAAGAGAACATGAACAAGCCTTCTACCTCAGGAACAAGGAGAGAATGCATGGTCATTAAATATCTGAAAGAGACTAGTTTGGGGGTTGATGAGGTTATGAAGGAGAAGAGAGAAAGAGTTCCTAAGTGGGTGAAAGCCAAAGAGTTGAAAGAAGAGTTGAAAGGGGAATTCAAAAGATTTGTCGAGTCTCTTGAAGTGATGGTTGAGAAAGTAAAGCTTCGAAACCAAAAAAAGATTCATGCACTTATGGAAGAAAAGAAACCTCCGGAAACTAAGATCATGGACTCCACTCCACACAAGAAAAAACCTTCTCATTCTATCAAAATTTCAAACTCCCTTAAGAATTTTCATGACTTTATTGATAAAAACTTGTTTGATGAAAATTGTCGAAAAAGGATTGCAAGAGGGCACCAGCACTTATCAATGCCCGAATTCATGCCGGGGGATGTGGTTGAAGTTCAAAATTCATATAAAGCCCCATGGAAAAAGTAAAATAATTGGAAAGGGTCATTCCTTGTGAAGAACTCCTTTAGAGAATAATTGCTTGAATTATTCAACAAGAAAGGACACGTTCTTGTGGTTAAGCGGGAGAGCACAAGGCGCTACTTCAAGAAGAAACATATGACGGTGCCTAAGGACTATTCTAGACCACCATGAGCTTCCTAATATCGTCCGGCTTGAAGACGTTAAACTTAGCGCTAGATGGGAGGCAACTCATCACTATATTTATTGCTTTATTTAGTGCTTTAAATAAGGATTGTGGATTTGATATTATTTTGTAATTTTTGGCATGTAGGTTGATTGTGCTCGTGAGGAGAATGCGTGTTGAAGATACGAAGGGTGCTTGATTTGAAGTGTACAGGTACGTCACACCACTTTTTACAAACTTAACTCGAAACTCTTGTTTCAATTTAAGTTTGGGGGGATATAGCATGGTGTGACATACTTTGTTTTGAAGGCATATACTTTTCGTGTTTTTGAGCTAATTTTGAATTTTTTCTCATGAGTATTGGTTTGAATTTTAGTATGTTTGGTTGTGTTGAAGTACATGATAGTTCATATTTTTAATGATATTGTTGAGCTAATGTTTTTGATGAGTTGTTGAGCATGAATGAAGTGTAGTGAAAGCCCAAATTGAGCCCGGAGATCAAATCGAGATTCATTGTACATTCAATCCGGAAACTCGTACCAACCATTTCTACTACCAAATGCCTATTGAGGGATTTCACTCTATACTCCACCACTTCTATTTGCTTGACATGTTTTGATGTTGATTTGGATTGATGTGATTAGCATGTTACTTCATATGTTATGTTTTTGAGAGGTTTCATTTTCAATTAAGGATGGGATGTTTGTGAGCTCATTTGATTATGGATGCTATGAATGTGTGCTTAATTGTCTTATGATGGTGATTTTTGTTTTCCTTAATACTTGGGGATTAATTTTGCGTGCAAAGAAAACGTGCATCAAGTTCTTGGCGCCGTTGCCGGGGACGGCTGTTATTATTGATTTTATTATTTCTATTTGATTAAGATATTTTTTTTCTTTTATTTGTGATTATTTATTTCTATCTAACCTTGAATTTTTTCGAATTACTTGTGCGCTTGAAAAAAGGAGAGGAATGAAAGGACCAAATAATACATTGAGCTGAACATGGCCGGAGCAAGGCAGAATCCGGATAATGTTTCCATTCGTGAAATTTTTACGAACTTTGGGAATGTCAACATGGGGTTGATAGGAGCAAGGGGTGAACGCACTCAACCAATAACCATGTTATGCATTCAGACTCTACACAATGATTATTGATGCACAAAACAACTATGAGTATGGATTAAAAACGTGCAATCTTATATAAAGTAAACCACAAGTAGTATTGTACGGAGTATACACACGAAATACGTTCCCGACCTTAATGTTATGGCGTTGCAGGACCTTGGATTCTTAGTACTTTGAGACGGGAACTTCCCCTTCTCAAGAGTTTGAGTAAGCTTGTTAACACTTCCTGCCATCTCCCCCATCAGTAACGTAAGGTCCTTCACCTGCTTAGATATAACCTCATGGTTTACATCGATTTTCTTTTCAAGTTTGGCCACAAGGTGGTTAACTCTTTCATCATTCTTGGCCATATACCTGTTCACAGTATCCTCAAGACCCGGTTTCCCTTCTTCCACCTTAGCACCCGGTTCAACACCCATTGGAGGTTGAATCGCATTATTCGGATTGCTCCATACGTCGAACCTCAATGTCCGGAGCACCCTGTTTGTCGCAACAACGGTTCGACCACGATGGACATGGTTCGACCAAACTATCTGGTCGAACCTTGGTCGAACTGGGAGGCAGAAATAGTACAGTAAGCGGGTTCGACCTGAAAAAAAGTGGTTCGACCTGTCCTGAAGGTCGAACCCAGGTCGAACCACGACTTCAAAGTGAGAACAGCCTTCCAGATGATCGGTTCGACCACTACGTGCCTGGTTCGACCTCTCCAACAGGTCAAACCCTAGTCGAACCGATCTGAAACATGCCTATTGTTGCGCCGAATGCTTTACATGATGTTGATGTTACTCCAGTACCATTACATGAGCAGAATACTAAGCTTACAATGGAGAAGAAGTGGGAAAGAGCAAAGAAGTTGAGAGCGGAGAAGCTTAGACTGCAGATGGATAATAAAGATGTGGTTTTCTCTCTTGATCATGCAATGAAGATGCCCATGGAGACTCAATCGTGCAAGAGCATCGATATGGTTTCTAACTTGTTTAATCTTGATTTTTCTAAGATATGTGATTCTGAATTTAAGTGAAAGGTTGACAAGGAGGAGTCTAGACAGCCATGGGAGGAAGAAAATTTCAATGATCATATTTTTGTGACCAAGAAAGGTGAGGTGTTGAGTGTAGACAAGAAGAGGGAAAGAAAGTATTTGAAGGTGAGGATGCGAGAAGACCGTCCTCTACCGTCGTGACTCTACGACGTTAAACATGAGCACCTGTTTGGGGCTTACCTTTCCATTTTATTGCTTTATTTCTTTCGTGTGAGTAAGAAATTTTTATATTTGAGGTGCTTACTAATCGGCAATTACATCTCTTTGCAAACTTAGTTTCAACTTACGTTTTTACTAAGTTTGGGAGGGGTGTGATGTTATTACCTCATTGAAGCACCAGGAGTATAATCTTTTCTTTGTAATGTTTGCTAGGGGAGTTGATTTTTTGCGGTATATTGAAACTTTAATCGGTTTTGATGTGTCGATTTTTTTTGTAATTTGCCTAGTGTTCAGTAGTGTTTCTAGTGTGTGGAGTCGATTACATAGTCAATTAATTCTTTCTTATAGTTCTCCTATTTTATTATTGATGAATCATGTGATGATGAGTTTGTTTAAGTTTTGATGATAGAAAAAGGTAAAAGAGTGGCAAGACGAGTTCTATATTGAGGCTTTGACTAGAGGAGCTCGTGCATTCATTGAAGGAGAAATCAGGTGCCCTCGTTTCCTTTTTCTAATTTTTATATATGCTTTTAATTCATAGGAGTGGAAGGATTGTGTTTATGGTGGTGATCCATGTGAGCTTATTTTTAAATTATCTTGGAATTCATATGCTCTTGAAATTGATGAAGGAAGTGTACTTGAGTTATATTGTGGTATGAAGTTCTATATGTACTTTTGGGATATTGTTTACCATGAAAAGTGCTCTGTTACTTGTTAAAAACACATGTGAGATTTTGAGCCTCGTTGATCATGATACATAATCACATGATATTTTCTTTTCTGGTGAGTATCGTTCTTGTGTATGTATTCTGGAACTTGCCTCTTGTCTTACTTGAAACTACATGTGTGTTAGATGATGGGAGATGATTTTAGGCCATCCTTGAATTTATGAGTCACTTAGCCAAATAATTCCCTACCAAATAATTATATATCTGTAGTTAGCCCCGTTGAGCCTAAAAGCCTTATTTCTTTGGCAACCTACGAAGATAGCCACTTTGATATCATATTTGAGCCTTAAATTCCTATATTTAGTGGAGAATTAAATGCTGTCAAAGTGTGTGAATTGATTTTCATGGAGTTTGGAAGGAATAAAATATTTGTAGCTGTACAAGTGATTATGAGCAAAAACAAAAATATGAACTTAAAAATAAGTTGCTTAGGGGTAGTGCCCGAAACTAGTACCCCAAGATGTTAGAGATAGTGCTCGAAATTGGTACCTCGGGAAAAAAAAAGATGTGCTTGAAGAAAAGAAAAAGTATGTTGAGCTTAAAGGAAAGGAGAGAAAAGAAAATTAGAAGAGCATGAAGCTGGATAGCCTTGAAGTGTAAAAATCTGCAGTACATAAGATCTCCGATTTTAATTCTCTACTAATTGAGTCACTTTATCCATATGTTTCCTACCCTTACCAAAGAGCCAACATTACATCCTAAAGAAAAGTCATTTTTGATCCCATTGTCAAATCATAATTTTAGTGGTAGAAAGTTTGAGACGTTTGGCAAGCTTATGGTTACGCATGCACTTGAGTTGAATTTGAGCGTAAACACTTTAACTTATAAGTGTACATATTTTACACTTGAGTGAGAGATCATATATATACTTCCCGTGAGAACATGTTGATGGAGCATTTGAATTGGTGGTGATTGTCTTAACTTGTATGCTATGAATTGATTATTACATATAATAAGAGTTGCATGACCTAAGTTGAGGACAATTGTATTTTGAATGGGTATTGGTCATAGTCCTTATTCTCCCGCTAATTTTCTTACTCTTTCTCTTTATCTTTATTTTGTTGCCTCGGGACGAGCAACGGGTAAGTTTGGGGGATTGATGAGAGTGAAAATAAGCGTGTTTTAATATCCAATTTAACACCTTTTTGATTGATATTGTAGTCTTATATGAGCACAAGTGTCTTATATTCTATATATGTGAGAATTATGTGCACTTGAGGTGTTTTATTGTGTTTTAGGTAGAAAAATGATCAAAAGAGCCAAGTTTGAGAAAAGGTGCAATTTATGCAAGAATACTGATAAACGCACGTCCAATTTGTGTAATTATTCTGTATTGATGTGGAGCTCAAAACTATTGGTGTGATATATGGTTAGATATCTACAGAAGAGAGGTCGTTTTGGTTTAAAGAACATCCCAATCAGATTCCGAACGAGAAAGTTATGAGCAAAGTGGTGACGTCGCGCGAGCTGTCCCAAACAGAACTGATGTGCTACCTTCCATGGCATGTTACAGATTCAATTCTTAGAGTTTTGGTGATATATTTATAATCAGAGAATCCAAGGAAAAGATGATCATGTGAGCGCAAAAATCACTCAAATTGGAGGTCGGACGAGGAAGTTATGCTCAGAATCGTGAAGTCGCGCAGCTGTTGGCGAGAATTTCTGAGAATTTTCGAAAACTACCTTATTTTTCCGGATCTCTTTTACCAAATTTAACGCATGTCTCATACCAAATTTGACATATGCCTAAATTTGGGTCCTTTCCAAGACCTACAAGGAGAGCTCACAAGTATAAAAAGGGGTGTAGATCACATCATAAAAAAAAGGAAAAAATCATAGAGATACAAAGGAGGAACACAACACAATACAAGAGAGAAGAAGAGAGGCCACAACATACAACACCCCACAAGGGGGGATCACCCCCCAACCATCATCCTTTTCTCCATCCATCCATCACTTTGAAGATTCATTTGTAGAATCAAGAGGAGAACCAAGAGGAGAATTCAAGTCGGAGAAGGACGCGACGACACCCACATCTAGGGTTTTATTTGTTTCCTAATTTATCTTGTATTTTTCAGACATCCGGGTAAGATCTATCCAACACTCATGATTGTTCTTCGTAACATCATGGGCTAGAGCCTTTTTGGTAGAACTAGGGTTGTGAAGGTTTTACGAATTAATTGAACTTTCATGTGTACACTCCGTACAACACTACTTGTGGATTTATTTTATATATGATTGTGCTTTCTTAATCCATACTCACGGTCGTTTTGTGCATCATTAACTGTTATGTAGAGTCTGAATACATATCTTGGTTATTGATTGAGTGTGTTCACTGTTGAGCAGGATTCCATGTTATGATTCTAAGTGAGGGGACTCCGAAGCTTCATTAGAACTATCATATATGAATACTTATTAATTGAATTTAATTTGGGTAATTAAGTAGGATAAAGAGGGTAATTTTATAGTACCTATAAAGGGAGATTATATCGGGTTAGAGTATCAATCCTAGGGGGAAATAATTGATACTGATAGTACCTAGAAAGGGGAGTAAAATTACGTCTCTTGCTCCGAGGTTATTCACACGTGTTACACGCATGTTTACTTGTGTCTATAGAGTAGATATGCACATTCCACAAGGCAGAGTCGGACATTGACACATGGAAGAGAAGTTAAGTAGTGAAACTGGATTATCCTAGAGCTACCTATTCTCCTACTTGATCCACTTTCGTATTCTTCAAGTGATATTTATTTTATTTGTTATTTTAATTACTTGTTTATTAGTTTAATCATCCTAAACCTCAAACTTAATTTCCAACTTGTCTTAATTAATTTAGATAATAATTAAATTGATAATACGCCGTCCTTTGGGTTCGATATTCACTTGGTCGCTTGCTTAAGCTGCAATTGATATCCTTAATACTTGGGGATTAATTTTGCGTGCAAAGAAAACGCGCATCAAGTTCTTGGCGCCGTTGCCGGGGATGGCTGTTATTATTGATTTTATTATTTCTAGTTTGATTAAGATATTTTTTTTCTTTTATTTGTGATTATTTATTTCTATCTAACCTTGAATTTTTCCGAGTTACTTGTGTGCTTGAAAAAGGAGAGGAAGGAAAGGAGCAAATAACACATTGAACTGAACATGGCCGGAGCAAGGCAGAATCCAGATAATGTTTCCATTCGTGAAATTTTTACGAACTTTGGGAATGTCAACATGGGGTTGATAGGAGCAAGGGGTGAACGCACTCAACCAATAACCATGTTATGCATTCAGACTCTACACAACGATTATTGATGCACAAAATAACTATGAGTATGGATTAAAAACGTGCAATCTTATATAAAGTAAACCACAAGTAGTGTTGTACGGAGTATACACACGAAATACGTTCCCGACCTTAATGTGATGGCGTTGCAGGACCTTGGATTCTCAATACTTTGAGACGGCAACTTCCCCTTCTCAAGAGTTTGAGTAAGCTTGTTAACACTTCCTGCCATCTCCCCCATCAGTAACTTAAGGTCCTTCACCTGCTTAGATATAACCTCATGGTTTGCATTGATTTTTTTTTCAAGTTTGGCCTCAAGGCAGTTAACTCTTTCATCATTCTTGGCCATATACCTGTACACAGTATCCTCAAGACCCGATTTTCCTTCTTCCACCTTAGCACCCGGTTCAACACCCATTGGAGGTTGAATCGCATTATTCGGATTGCTCCATGCGTCGAACCTCAATGTCCGGAGCATCCTGTTTTGTCGCAACAACGGTTCGACCACGATGGACATGGTTCGACCAAACTATCTGGTCAAACCTTGGTCGAACTGGGAGGCAGAAATAGTACAGTAAGCGGGTTCGACCTGAGAGAAAGCAGTTCAACCTGTCCTGAAGGTCGAACCCAGGTCGAACCACGACTTCAAAGTGAGAACAACCTTTCAGATGATCGGTTCGACCACTACGTGCCTGGTTCGACCTCTCCAACAGGTCAAACCGTAGTCGAACCAATCCGAAACATGCCTATTGTTGCGCCGAATGCTTTACATGATGTTGATGTTACTCCTGTACCATTACATGAGCAGAATACTGAGCTTACAATGGAGAAGAAGTGGGAAAGAGCAAAGAAGTTGAGAGCGGAGAAGCTTAGACTGCAGATGGATAATGAAGATGTGGTTTTCTCTCTTGATCATGCAATGAAGATGCCCATGGAGACTCAATCGTGCAAGAGCATTGATATGGTTTCTAACTTGTTTAATCTTGATTTTTCTAAGACAGGTGATTCTGAATTTAAGTGGAAGGTTGACAAGGAGGAGTCTAGACAGCCATGGGAGGAAGAAAATTTCAATGATCATATTTTTGTGACCAAGAAAGGTGAGGTATTGAGTGTAGACAAGAAGAGGGAAAGAAAGTATTTGAAGGTGAGGATGCGAGAAGACCGTCCTCTACCGTCGTGACTGTACGACGTTAAACATGAGCGCCTGTTTGGGGCTTGCCTTTCCATTTTATTGCTTTATTTCTTTCGTTTGAGTAAGAAATTTTTATATTTGAGGTGCTTACTAATCGGCAATTACATCTCTTTGCAAACTTAGTTTCAACTTACGTTTTTACTAAGTTTGGGAGGGGTGTGATGTTATTACCTCATTGAAGCACCAGGAGTATAATATTTTCATTGTAATGTATGCTAGGAGAGTTGATTTTTTGCGATATATTGAAATTTTAATCGGTTTTGATGTGTCATTTTTTTTTTGTAATTTGCCTAGTGTTCAGTAGTGCTTCTAGTGTGTGGAGTCGATTACATAGTCAATTAATTCTTTCTTATAGTTCTCCTATTTTATTATTGATGAATCCTGTGATGATGAGTTTGTTTGAGTTTTGATGATAGAAAAAGGTAAAAGAGTGGCAAGACGAGTTCTATATTGAGGCTTTGACTCGAGGAGCTCGTGCATTCATTGAAGGAGAAATCAGGTGCCCTCGTTTCATTTTTTAATTTTTATGTGTGCTTTTAATTCATAGGAGTGGAAGGATTGTGTTTATGGTGGTGATCCATGTGAGCTTATTTTTAAATTGTCTTGGAATTCATATGCTCTTGAAATTGATGAAGGAAGTGTACTTGAGTTATATTGTGGTATGAAGTTCTATGTGTACTTGTGGGATATTGTTTACCATGAAAAGTGCTCTGTTACTTGTTAAAAACCCATGTGAGATTTTGAGCCTCGTTGATCATGATACATAATCACATGATATTTTCTTTTCTGGTGAGTATTGTTCTTGTGTATGTATTCTAGAACTTGCCTCTTGTCTTACTTGAAACTGCATGTGTGTTAGATGATGGGAGATGATTTTAGGCCATCCTTGAATTTATGAGTCACTTAGCCAAATAATTCCCTACCAAATAATTATATATCCGTAGTTAGCCCCGTTGAGCCTAAAAGCCTTATTTATTTGGCAACCTACGAAGATAGCCACTTTGATATCCTATTTGAGCCTTAAATTCCTATATTTAGTGGAGAATTAAATGCTGTCAAAGTGTGTGAATTGATTTTCATGGAGTTTGGAAGGAATAAAATATTTGGAGCTGTACAAGTGATTATGAGCAAAAACAAAAATATGAGCTTAAAAATAAGTTGCTTAGGGGTAGTGCCCGAAACTGGTACCCCAAGATGTTAGAGGTAGTGCCCGAAATTGGTACCTCGGGAAAAAAAAAGGATGTGCCTGAAGAAAAGAAAAAGTATGTTGAGCTTGAAGGAAATGAGAGAAAAGAAAATTAGAAGAGCATGAAGCTGTATAGCCTTGAAGTGTAAAAATATGCAGTACATAAGATCTCCGGTTTTAATTCTCTACTAATTGAGTTACTTTATCCATATGTTTCCTACCCTTACCAAAGAGCCAACATTACATCCAAAAGAAAAGTCCTTTTTGATCCCATTGTCGAATCATAATTTTAGTGGTAGAAAGTTTGAGACGTTTGGCAAGCTTATGGTTACGCATGCACTTGAATTGAATTTGAGCGTAAACACTTTAACCCATAAGTGTACATATTTTACACTTGAGTGAGAGATCATATATATACTTCCCGTGAGAACATGTTGATGGAGCATTTGAATTGGTGGTGATTGTCTTAACTTGTATGCTATGAATTGATTATTACATATAATAAGAGTTGCATGACCTAAGTTGAGGACAATTGTATTTTGAATGAGTATTGGTCATAGTCCTTGTTTTCCGGCTAATTTTCTTACTCTTTCTCTTTATCTTTATTTTGTTGCCTCGGGACAAGCAACGGATAAGTTTGGGGGATTGATGAGAGTGAAAATAAGCGTGTTTTAATATCCAATTTAACACCTTTTTGATTGATATTATAGTCTTATATGAGCACAAGTGTCTTATATTCGATATATGTGAGAATTATGTGCACTTGAGGTGTTTTATTGTGTTTTATGTAGAAAAAGGATCAAAAGAGCCAAGTTTGAGAAAAGGTGCAATTTGTGCAAGAATACTGATAAACGCACGTCCAATTTGTGTAATTATTCTGTATTGATGTAGAGCTTGAAACTGTTGGTGTGATATATGGTTGGAAAGCTACAGAAGAGAGGGTCATTTTGGTGTAAAGAACATCCCAATCAGATTCCGAACGAGAAAGTTATGAGCAAAGTGGTGACGCGCGAGCTGTGCCGAACAGAACTGATGTGCTACCTTCCATGGCATGTTACAGATTAAATTCTTAGAGTTTTGGTGATATATTTATAATCAGAGAAATCCAAGGAAAAGAAGATCATGTGAGCGCAAAAATCACTCAAATTGGAGGTCGAACGAGGAAGTTATGCTCAGAATCGTGAAGTCGCACAGCTGTTGGCGAGAATTTCTGAGAATTTTCGAAAACTACCTTATTTTTCCGGATCTCTTTTACCAAATTTAACGCATGTCTCATACCAAATTTGACATATGCCTAAATTTGGGTCCTTTCCAAGACCTACAAGGAGAGCTCACAAGTATAAAAAGGGGTGTAGATCACATCATAAAAAAAAGAAAAAATCATAGAGATACAAAGGAGGAACACAACACAATACAAGAGAGGAGAAGAGAGGCCACAACATACAACACCCCACAAGGGGGGATCACCCCCCAACCATCATCTTTTTCTCCATCCATCCATCACTTTGAAGATTCGTTTGTGGAATCAAGAGGAGAACCAAGAGGAGAATTCAAGACGGAGAAGGACGCGACGACGCCCACATCTAGGGTTTTATTTGTTTCCTAATTTATCTTGTATTTTCCAGACATCCGGGTAAGATCTATCCAACACTCATGATTGTTCTTCGTAACATCATGGGCTAGAGCCTTTTTGGTAGAACTAGGATTGTGAAGGTTTTACGAATTAATTGAACTTCCATGTGTACACTCCGTACAACACTACTTGTGGATTTATTTTATATATGATTGTGCTTTCTTAATCCATACTCACGGTCGTTGTGTGCATCATCAACTGTTATGTAGAGTCTGAATACATATCTTGGTTATTGATTGAGTGCGTTCACTGCTGAGCAGGATTCCATGTTATGATTCTAAGTGAGGGGACTCCGAAACTTCATTAGAACTATCATATATGAATACTTATTAATTGAATTGAATTCGGGTTATTAAGTAGGATAAAGAGGGTAATTTTATAGTACCTATAAAGGGAGATCATATCGGGTTAGAGTACCAATCCTAGGGGGAAATAATTGATACTGATAGTACCTAGAAAGGGGGGTAAAATTACGTCTCTTGCTCCGAGGTTATTCACACGTGTTACACGCATGTTTACTTGTGTCTATAGAGTAGATATGCACATTTCACAAGGCAGAGTCGGACATTGACACATAGAAGAGAAGTTAAGTAGTGAAACTGGATTATCCTAGAGCTACCTATTCTCCTACTTGATCCACTTTCGTATTCTTCAAGTGAAATTTATTTTATTTGTTATTTTAATTACTTGTTTATTAGTTTAATCATCCTAAACCTCAAGCTTAATTGCCAACTTGTCTTAATTAATTTAGATAATAATTAAATTGATAATACGCCGTCCTTTGGGTTCGATATTCACTTGGTCGCTTGCTTAAGCTGCAATTGATATCCTTAATACTTGGGGATTAATTTTGCGTGCAAAGAAAACGCGCATCAGTTGGTATTTTATTTTTTTTGTTTTTTGTTTTAAATGTTATTTATATTTTCATAATTTTATATAATAAAATATTTAAATTGTGTTAATATGTTGAATCAGCATTTTTATTTAAAAAATAAAATAAAAATTATGATGTGCCACATTATGATTGGATAAATTTTAATTGGATTGCCACCTCAGCAAATGTCACCGGATTCCCCCAAATTGAACGTTCAAGTGCGTTCCACATGACCGTTTCCAGTGAAAAACTAGATTTTCGGCAAAAATTGGGCAAAATTGAAAGTAAATTCATAGTTATGGCACCAAATTCATACAAATATCTTTTTTGGGACAGAATTTAAAGTTTTAAATAGTTATGAGCCAGAAAAAACTTTTAACTCCCCCTAGTTATATGGGTGCACATGTGACAGCGATGGAAATAGAATTTACACCTCTATTAAGAAAACTTTTTTAATAAAAAAAAGAGATACATTTGCTATTTACATGTTATTAAAAAAATATTATTATTTAATGTGTAGTTGATAATTGTATTAGTGGGTTACTATAAAAAAATGTCAAATTCCAACAAAAAAATTTCCAATGAAAAGTAAACCCATTTGAAAATTTTAGAGTCAAACGAATTTTTCAATAAAACCTAAAACCACTGGAAAATTTCAGCAAAAATTCCCATAGAAATCTAAACTTTAGGAAATTTTCAATGCTAATTCTAATAATCTGACAAACTATTGAAAATTTCCAACATAAATTTCCATAAAATCTAATTCCAATTAAAATTCCCATATAAAAATTTACACCTCTTCAAGTTTATTGTTTCCTATTGTTTTTATGGCTTTCTATTAAGATTGAAACAGTACTCTTCAAGTTAATTATTTCGTACTCCATACATCCGCCGGAAATGTATACATTTTGCTATTTTGGGCGTCCGCACCAAATGTATACATTTCCCTTTCTAAACACATGAGACCCACACACATCACTAATACATTTAATATAAGGGTCCCACGCTCCTTACTAATACAACTATCTACTATACATTAAATAATAATACTCCTTAATTCACATACAAAAAGCAAATGTATACATTTCTGGCGGACGGAGGGAGTACTATATAAAAAATTAATCTTCAAATTTACTATTTCATATTGTTTAAAAAATAACAATCATTTTCTTTAGAACCCCAAGTTCATAAAGGAAGATGTAAAGAATATTTTTTATTCTTTTACTAATAAAAAAATCGTTGTAAATTGTAATTGTGACACACTCTCTCCATCCCGCCCTAATTTTTACGCTTTCCTTGTAATTTACAAATAAAAATAACCATTATAACGGGATGGAGGAAATACATAACTGGGCAATCAATTATAATTATGCTGAAAGGAGATTGTCTCACGAAATATTTAGAGAAATAAAAAGGAATAATATTTTTAATAAAAATTGATAACCAATTAATAAAAAAAAATGATAATGATACAGTAAACTATTAAAAATAATTTATATTATAAATAAAATTGATAATATTTAAACGAAAAGTACTCCTTAATTATGAAAGTATGATATTACCCAAAACTGCCTCTTCTTATTATTATTATCAGGTAGAGGTGAGCAATTTTTTTATTAAGGATTTTAGTAAAACAAGTGTTGTACGTAATTTATACAGTGGCGGATGTATGTGGGGGCAGCCACGGGCTCAAGCCCAGGGCTGTCCCCCAAAAGCCCATTATATCATATGTAAATAATTTATAAATAATTTGTATTTTTAAGTTTAGCCCACTCCAAAAATATTTTCAGCCCACCCAAATAAAGCTAAAAAATAAATATATCTTCTTTCTTCTTTGTATTTTTAAGTTTAGCCCAACTCAAAAATATTTTAAGCCCACCGAAATGAAGTTAAAAAATAAATATATCTTCTTAAATTTTATTTATATATATATATATATATATATTATTTTTTAATTATTATTAATATTTTTTATTTTCTTCAATAAACTTAGCCCACCCCACCGCGGTTTTCTGGATCCGCCACTGAATTTATATATAATTATTGTATCTCTGAAACTGCAAAACAGCTAAAATCAACGGTAAAACTTATAAGCGGTATGATGATTTTTTTATGAAAAAACTGCAGGCAGGGCAACTATTTACATTTAGGGTGATGCTAAATATCCATAATATAATATGGATATTCATGTGTTAAGGTAAGTTTATTAATCGGCCCTTTAATAAAAACAATCTCAACCCTAAAATTATAAATCCTAATTCTTAAATCTATAAATCCTAAACCATTATATCATAAACCACCGTGCGAAATATTATTTAAATGGATTGATGCATAATTTGTTTAAAATTCTGAATGTTCAGAATATGAACAAACATCTTCACCCTTAGATTTAATGAAAAAAAAAACTCCAAAAAGCACCTGATTTAGTTACCATGATTAACCTCTTTCACATGTTATTGGGCTAGCGGGGCGTTGCGTGGGCGAATGAGTTGACCAAATTTAGAAAAACTATTCATGCGACGCACGTTTAATATTAAATATAAAATTAATATATGCACAAGAAATATCAACTAGTGCGATTTGCATTGGATTATGTTTGAATTAATTAGTATTATGAAAAGAAAATGAGAAGTTAACTAAAAAGAGACTAGCTAGCTCACATCACGAATATACACAAGAAATATCAACTAGTGCGATTTGCATTGGATTATGTTTGAATTAATTAATAATTATGAAAAGAAAATGAGAAGTTATTTAAAAAGAGACTAGCTAGCTCACGTCACGAATATAAAATTGGAGGTAAAAGATTTTGGATGATCTCAAAGTATATATGGTTCTAAATTATTACTCCATCATTATATTCACGAATGAGTTGGCCTAAGTAATTTAGTAACGTATCATGCGAAGCTCACGCGAAGTTAAATTAAATCGATCATCTCTCCACCTTCGCTACTGCAATTTTTAATTGAATTAATTAGTGTTTATTAAATCTTATCTTATAAGCAGACTTGAATTCTGTAATATCGTGTCACGAAGAAATTATTTTATGCTTTTTTTAATAATTATCATTTTATTTTTTAAAGATGGTATCAATTTTCTTTTAAAATTGTGTCGCTTTTCATTTATATACTATAAATTATTCAAGAAATATATAGTATACAACACCTTTATCACTTTTCATCAATTTTGTATCTGATCGTGATTTTGCTTACGTGTGAATAGAGCAAAAATACTCTATCATTGTGTACGATGGAGTGACCAATAAATTAAATTATCGAACCCAAGGGAGGAACATACTAGATTTAAGCGATCTCGCATTCATTGTGATTTTATAGAGACGAGTCATAATTGGATTTGAGTATGATCAAACAAGTAATTGAAATTTATCTAAGTAATCAAGTAATTGAATATCAAGCAAACAAAGATAAGTGAAGATGATTGATGTTCCAAGTTAAGTAAAAGTAATATTAACAATAGGAGAGTTATGGCAATTTTAGGATTAATGCATCAAACTTATATGTATCATGGGCGAATAATTAAGGGCAATCACTAATTCTACCTAAACGCTCTCTTGAGATGGATAGAATGTAAACCCTTACGAGGATCCCTAAATGGCTCAAAGGATTGAGCCTCAACAAACAAATTCCAACTAGGTACTATGTTTAATTGAGTTGGTTCCCCTTACCCGATCAACTGACCTCTTGATCTAGCCAATCAAATGTTCTATCCAAGGGTTCTAAATCCAAAAGGACATCTCTATCTCATTTTAGATTAATACACATGAGGTGTATGACGAAATAATTCAATTAATTATCCTAAATACTTAATTAACTTCTCAATCTAATCACATATTTAAAACAATATAAATCACACAAATCATCATAAACATCAAGATCTACAACATCAATGATAGAAAATCAATAAACCCAATCAATATATAAATTTAAATGCATAAATTCCAAAATTATCCAACATCATTCATGTTGCTAATCTCACAAAGGAGATTAGTCTACCATAATTCTAAAGAAAACAACATAGACCATTTTACCTTCACAAATCATAGCAAAACTATAAGGTTTAATACAAGAATTTGATGAAAACTCCCTTGAATTGCTCCAATGGTGATGTCCTGCATTTCTTTGCAATTTTCCTCTCTCCCTTGCTTCTTTTCCTCACTTGGATTGTGGTTTTGATGGAAGGATGATAGATAGATGATATAGATGAAGAATGGATGAAGATAATGATGTAAAATGACCAAAATGATGTGTGATGTGTGTGTGCTGTGATGAGTGATATTTTCACCTAAATTTTAGTATCTTTTTATATCCATTTTCGTATTATTTTATCCATATTTATGTGTATTTTGGTTGTGTTTTGTGTTTTTATGGAAATATGTGAGAATAAGTTTAAACATATGATTTTTAGGCAAAAATAGATCCTACCCACGAAAAAAAAAACGTAGAAAAAAGCGGATCTCATTTGGAGTTGAAACGAGAAAGAACGAGCCAAAACAAAAGAAGAAAAACAGGGGCATGTACCTACACGAGCCGTGTTCGGAACACGGCCCTGTAAGGGGTGGCCGTGTTTCGGCACCTGAAACACCTACACGGCCACCCTGTGGCCGTGTGCACGCACACGAGCTGTGTAGGTTCAAAATAAAAAAAAAATCAGAATCCTTCTAGAAGCTTCCCAAGGGGTATAAATACTCAATACTTCAATATTTGATGAGAATTCGAGGGTTTTTACTGTTTCACACACATCACACACATTTTCTTCCATTTTTCACCATCCTTTCATCCATTCTTCATCCATCCATCTACACTTGATCCCCTCCATCAAATCCACCATCCAAGTGATCAAGGAAGTAAGGGGAAGTGAAGATTATAAGAAGAAGAAGGAGATCTCCATTGAAGACCTTCAAATGGGGAATCTATTTCTAATTTTTGTGAACTTCTTTATAGTTTGATCATGGGATTTGTAGATACAATTGTCTATATTATTTTCTCTAAGACTATGATAGGCTAATCTCCTTTGTGAGATTAGCTCCATGATTGGTGTTAGATAATTTAGTTTTTATGCAATTTCATTTTAATCTTGAATATGCTTTGTGTATTTCTATCATTGATTGTTGATTGCTTGATGTATATGATTGATTTGTATGATTAATTGTCATGAGCATGTGATTAGATTGATAAATCAATTATGTGTTTAGAATAGTTCATTGAATCATTTCATCATACACTTCATGTGCATTAATTTAGAATGAGATAGAAATATCCTTTTAGATTTAGAATCCTTTGATAGAACATTTGATTAGCTTAATAGAGAGATTAGTTAATTAGATGAGGGGACTCAAACCATTAGTGAATTCATAGTACCTTAAAAGGGAATATTGCCTATGATTTAGTAGCTCATTAGGAAACTCGTAGAGTAATTAGTACATATTGGGAGGTGTTTGCTATGGTATCAATCCTATGAGCTTTTGGGAGTCTTGTTGAGGGCCTACATCCTATCCATCTCGAGAGAGGGTTTAGGTGGAATTAGTGATCGCTCCTATGTCATGTCCATGAGATATTAGAATTAATTGCATAATTACTTAATTATCTAAGCCATGATTGTTGTTAATCTCATCCTTGCATCATTTGGAATCCATCATTTATCTTTGCTTTTATCTTATTTTCATTAGTTTATGTGCATTCATTTGCACGCTTATCCTCCATCCCATTCCGTTGTCCTTATAAAATCACAATAAACTTGAGATCGCTTAAACTCTAGTACTTTCCTCCCTGTGGTTCGATAAATTCTTTAATTGGTCATCCCAACTATATACGACCAATCATGCAGTAAAAACCCTTCGAAATCTGATGAAAATATTGAAATTGAGGATATTTATACCTCCTAGAACCTTCTAGAAGCTCGCTGATTAAATTTCAGAAAATTGCCGAACTCGACTCTAGCACGGTAGCTCGACTCAAGTTGAGACATCACTTCTGGTAGGTTGCGGCATTTATACGAAGCTCGATTCGAGTAGCTCACTCGACTCTCCCAAAGGCTCGACTCGAGTGCTGTACTTGACTCGTGGCCGAGTCGAGTTGTGCACTTTTCTTCCCGTTTCATCTCTCGACTCCATTTTGCTCCTTTTTCACCTATTTTTCATACGTTTAAGTTCATTTTCACACATTTCTACAATAACACAAAACACCACTTAAATATACACAATTATGGATAAAATAATATGTAAATATACATAAAAAAATACTAAAATTTATGTGAAAATAGAGACGATCAGTATCACTTTTCAATATAAAAGTTATCACTTTTAACTCGTCTCATTGAATTACTTCAGTAAGACGGTCTTACACAAGTCTTTGCCTAAATTTTGACTTTTCCCGCACGCACATTACACGGAAGAAAATTATATTACAATTATTTGCTTTTAGATTTAAATTGCTGTTTTTATGTTTTAAATTATTATTTACATATACTACATCCGTCCATCAGTAAGTACCAATTTTTTTTAGAACATAAATTAATGAGTATTATTATTTTATATAAAATAGATAATTGTATTGGTGGTATGCCATATTCGAGATTCTTGTTCTAAAAATAGAAAACGAATACATTCGAGTAAATGACCAAAATAGCTGAATGAAATAACTTAAAGATATATCAATAAAATTACATTTAAAAAGAACATAAAATAGTATATGTACCGATCAATTTCACATAGCTAGTTTAATTATGACCGATTTTAATTTTTAGTTATTTTTTATTTGTATTTTTTTATTTTGGTATTTTTTTTTGCCCAATTTTGATTATTTTTGTCAAAATATAATTCTTTTATTAATTTTAATCATTTTTTTTATGTAAACTTTGTACTAAAATCGGACAAATTAATATTCTGATATAAAGGATTTAGATAAATAAATTGGACTAAATTTCATAAAAGGATTGAATATGAATAAAAAGGATTGAAATATTTAAACAAAAAATTACCAATATTGAGAAAATAAAATCATATTGAAATCGTCCATACTTGAAGAACAATTTGTTATATATATATATATATATATATATATATATATATATATATATATATATATATATATATATATATATATATATATATATATATATAAACATGCTAGTAACTTAACAGGAAGATCATTACCTTAAGCCAAGATATTCTTGGCACCGTGATCACCTTACATAATTAATTGTATATGTTTTATTATATTCTTTGGTAATGTTTGTTTTGCTTTTTTTGAGATTCGAAAATCAATTGAATAGTAGTATATGTTTGTTTTAAACTTTTGTAGGTTATGTTTAAATTTTTATGTTTAATCAGTATAAGAAAATATTAAGTATGTACGAAAATAGATGAGTGATAAAAAGAGAAACATTATTAATTGAAAAAAAAATATATGAAAAATGGGTGTGTTGAGAATTATAGGGTTTCTAAATATATACATACACGGGATGATTTTTAAAACCAAGGTTCACATTAAGTTTAATGTTTATTCTTAGGATCTAAATTAATAAAAGTTATTCTAATCCCCAATTTTATCATCAAACTTTGACTTTTTAAGGATATAAAAAAAAATCTTGCAGCGTCTCAACTTGTTAGATATTAGTTAGATTGTTGTATGCTTCAGGAGTAGGATGTTATTTTACAAATTTAAACATATATCTTTAAATTCAATTGACAATCATTCGTTTTTTTAAAGAAATGAATAATATTTTATTATAGGGCATGAATCTTGCCATTTTCAACTATACAATCATTTGTATTATGTGGTACATCGGTTTTTAACAAAAATAAGAATGATCGATCATGGTTTTCTCACAAAGGGACGTGGGCACTCTTTAATGACAAAGAATCGTAAAGAAAGAAGTATACGTTTCATTAATGATCCCATTTATGTTTATAAAACAACGAGTTCTTAAGGAGTATGACTATATTATTGGCTAAAGTTTTATCCATTAATTTAATAAGATATTTTATTAAATTAATATTAATATTATTGAATTTATTATATCAAATTATTATTTAAATTTCAAAATAACAAATTTATAATATCGCGAAATTTCTCCTAGCACGTGGGTTTCTTTCTAAAATCATTTGGCCAGATTGTTAGAACTGCAATAATAGTTAATAATATTGTTATTTTCTTAATTATTTTAATTATGAACGGAATTTGACGAATGATTATAAAAGCTAGGTCTTATTCTTACTTGAAATATGAGATTATTCCAAGTATAAAATGTATGAAATGAAGGTCTCGAATATTTATATACTCACTCCGTCCACTTGAAAGATGGCATTTTGCTTTAGTGCACATTGATTAAGGAGTATTGTTATTTAATGTATAGTGAGTAAGTGAAGTGTTTGTTTTACATTTTTACCCATCCAGACAATTAGTGGTAATCTGCTAATTAAGAAAATAGCCCCTTTATATGAGTTTTGGACTCAAAACATAGAAAATTTAATTTGAAAATTTTGGCTCAAGTCAACATTTCTTCAAGATTAAAACCAAATGAAGATGACTACAGCTTAGCCTGAATGAGCACATTGGCATGTAATAAAAAGAAGAAGATTGGAGGCTGCTACTTTCTCACTCAAACACATTCAGCAATCATGAATTGTTGCTACGAAGCCTAATTTGCAAAAAATTAAAACCCAGTAAGAGCTTAGCTTAATTGCTACAAATAAATAAAGTTCAAACTCAATTATAATTACATAAAAAAGTACAAACCTAATGCTGAACAAGTTCTAACATAATCAAAAACAGTGTTAGAGCTTAACAATCTGACCACCAAAATCGATGTTTAATTGTTAGACACCAATCAACTTCAAATTTACTCGTAAAATAAAATTTAAGAAAAAATCCAAAACATCATGGGCATCCAATAAGCATCTATACAACCAACACATCATCATAAAATCACAAAAGCAACAAATACTAAACCTTCTCCATTCTCTCAGCGCATAACTCTCCTCGCGCTCCACTTCCAGGGGGATTTAGGATTTCGGACGAAGAGCGACAGAAATCCGAAGAGCCGGCAGAGATCTAGCTTGAAGAATCGCGACAGCGTAAGAGGACTGCGGTTTCAGACTAAGAACCACACACCTCCGAAGAGCCACCAGCAATCTCGTCATAAGAAACGCAACAGCGTCAGTAGGAATTTAGGGTTTCGGACGAAGGGCGGTAGATAGTCGAAGAGCTTGCGGCTATCTGGTTTGAATAATCGTGGTGGCGTAAGGGGAGCAAAGATTTCAGATGAAGAGTGAGACAACTCCGAAGAGCCATCAACGATTTGTTTTAAAAATCTCGACGGCGTCAGGGAGAATTTAGGGTTTCAGACAAAGGGTGGCCGATCTCCGAAGAGCCGCCGATGATCTGGTTTGAAGAATCGCAGCGGCGTCTAGGGGAATTTAGGGTTTCAGATGAAGAGGGTATGAGGGATTTAGGGTTTCAGACGAGAGAGATGGGGTATAGATCTTTCTAGAGAAAGATAATCACAATGGATAGGTTAGATGTGAATGTAATGGGTTGAGTTTATTGATCACAGTTAATTTAGTGTAATGACATGTGTTAATGAGTTGTTTGTTAGTTTAATGGGATTTTTAATGTAATTGGTGTATTAATAAGAAGAGAGACATATGTATAATTTATTAAATTAAGTTTGGATTATTAGTTAGTATGGGTGGGACCCTTATAGGCCATTTATGGAAAGAAGATCCTTTGAAACAGACGATGAAAATAGCAAAAAGACCATTCTTGGGACGGATGGAGGGAGTATTATTTTCTAAGCTCACAGTAACTTATGTTCCAGTTATATTGAGCTACGTCAATTTATTTTGTTTGATTATAGAGAAAAACGTAATTAATGAGAAGACAATATAATGTGCTCCTTCCATTCCGGCTATTTTCACCCATTTGTACGGGCACGGAGATTAAGACGTATTATTTTTTTAATATATAATATAAGAAAAAGTAGAGATAATTTAGTAATTTAAAAAGAAAAAGTAAATAAAGTTGTTGGGAATTATGAATAAAGTATAAAAAAGTAATTAAAGTTATTGGGATTGTAAAAAATAGGTAATAATATTGTGTATTTTTACCATTAATGGAATGTGTAAAAATACGTGAGACAACCCAAAATGGAAAGTGGGTAAAAATACGTAGGACGGCGGGAGTATTATTTTTGTGTGTATTTCATTGAATAAGCTATAAATACAACAATACATGTACAGCTAAATGGAAATTAATTATTTACAAAATAAATAAATAAATGTAAAATGCTAATTGTAAGGATTTGTTTGATGGCTCTTGTTTGTTTGTAGTGTGAGTAGTTTCTTTTCTTGTGGATTCAATATCTTTAACAATTAAGTGCACACATAATAAAATTTAAGAAAATATCCAAATAAAAATTATGTGCATCGTATACGGGACTGAACTAGTTACAATAAAATTAAGAGCGAGAGTTAAATCCAAAATAAATAAATTAGGAAATTTGCTGAAAATTATTAGTAGCCAAACCTCCAAAGGCAATTACCATTAACTTCATCTGAGAAGTCTAATAACCTCACATTGATATTCTTCTCTCATATTTCTCATTAGATGTCTGGTTTGTGTTGGGCCTTAGTCAAAGTTGGGCCTGGGCCTGTTCACTGGGTGGGCTATTGTTGGGTTTGTTTGGACTTTACGAGGGTGATACAGATAAGTATCCCTCTTCACATTATTAAATGTTATCGAGATTTTGTACCATTTTTTTTCTTTTTTATTTACTTGTCGCGGAGTCAAATCATTAATTCACTGTTCATGCTTAGTAATCATTTTTTTTATTAAAAATATTATATTCTTTTCATCTTGAAAAAACTTGTAGATTTTTCATTCTAGTCTATTTTAAGAGTTTATGTTTTTTATTTTAAAGTATAATTTCTTTTTTCCAATATTGTCTCACAGGCTTATACTTTTTTCTAATGTATAATTTTACCCTCTCTTCTACATATTACTTATCAAAAAATGTGATACAAGAAATATTACATTAAAATGATATAAAAAAAATCTGGTGTGATAATTTGATGGTGGGGTTATCAACTTGTCTTGTTCTTAATTTGTGTTGATAACTTTAGGTTTTTGTGCTAGGATTTTTTCTATCCAGTGTCATTTATTCAAAGGCAAAAGATTTAAAAATAATTATAACAATACCATTTTCAAATGATATCAGGACAAAGATTAGCAATGCTTTGAAATTGAAAGTTGCAAACCCAAAAAAGATTCCCTTTTTCTTATTTCATCCGACAGTGCATGGCCTAATAGCTCTAAATACTCAAACAAATCTCTTATAATTTTAGTGTATATCTTTTATATCACTCAATATGATTGATACACAAAAAGAAAAATTTAATTACTACCCATAAGATCTATACTTTCCTTTTCAGATTATAATTTTCCACATTTTACTATGTGTTATCCATCAATTGTGTGGCACAAAAAAAATATTACTTCCTTCGTACATCGCATCGCAAACGTATTAGTTTTCTTTTTACACGTGGATTAAGAAGTATTATTATTTTATATAAAATGAGTAGTTATATTAGTAGAGAGTGGTAGGCCTTGTGTGTGCCCTTTTGCTAAAAACAAAAAATAAATACTTTAAGAACCATACAAAATGATAAAATTGATATGTCAGTGGGGGAGTACATTAAAATGGCACATGAAAACGACCAATAAATATTATTACAAGACCCAAATTAATTAGCATGCATTTAAGTTTTGATCTATAATTCAGACAAGAGTATACCCACTTGTTAAAATATTCAGCCCTGCCGTGCTACACTTTTATAAATAGTCAATACATATTGCAAGACTTGGAACATATATTTTATTTTAAGTGCAACTTGAAATATTATTTAGTCCTGACTAGCAACTACGTATTTAAATATATAAAAAGACCAAAAACAAATTAAAATTTTAGGGATGTCTTATCATAATAACATATACTGTATATATGAAAACATATTTTCGTAATAAACCACCAATAATCTGATTTTGAAAATGGCACCAAATAATGTTGAACTTCAACTTTTATGATCTAGATATTCATCTCCACTTAAGTAAAAGTCTCGAGTCAATTATTAAGGCCTATGATCACAAAGTATATAAAATTAGCATACCCTAAAGGGGGTCTTAAAATGTAAGATTTTCTTTGTTCATCAATCAATCAGACAATCACAGCCACCGACAACCTTTTCAATCCAGTTGTAATTTTTTTTTTTGAGATTTATATAGGCTATTTAATTTGAAAAGTAAAAACAATTCTATATAATTATTTGTTATAAATATTTCATTAGCTTTGTATACTCTTTTTGCTTAAATTTTTATTTTTAATATTTATTAAAGAGAAAATTAAAATAAATATAAGTATTTTAAAATTTTAGAGTGATAGAAAGTCGGAGAAGTTAAACATCAACCAAAATTTAAAAATTAAATTAAATTAAATTAAATTAAATAAAAAATAAAAAATAAAAAATAAAAAGCACCTTTAGTAATTCTTTGATGTTGTGTCGAATTCTCATGTAAATATATGGAGTTTTGTGAAGTGCATATGACATAGGTTTGGGAAAATATCGATTACAGTTTTGTGTCTCAAAATATTTAGGTTAATTATATATATATATATATATAAATATATATATATATATATATATATATATATATATATATATATATATATAGCTTTGGATGATTTTGATGTATTCCAAAAATAATTATAATGGTTTAAGAATTCCTATTTGGTGATTTTTTCGCTTAATAAAATAAATATTGCTTAATATTATATATAGGCAAATAGTACATGGGAAAATTTTCATGAGCCAGATAAAATATACTGACACTCGATTAATTAATGAAAAGAAATAATGGTGCAGTGAATTATATGTTTCAATGAACAATTTTTAGTATAATAAAAAGTGAAAATATCTTTGATAATTAAAATGTGATAATTATGTTTTCTTAAAAAAATGTAAAAACAATCTCATATGTGACGGTTTCTGGAAAGTGTTGCCAAAATATCTACTTCTTTGATCAGCCTCAAGGTATCTATTTTCTTTTTTGATAAAATGACTTCATACATGATCTACTATATCTCTTTAATACAACTATTTATTATAAATAAAATATTACTTTTTAATTCACGCTTAAAAAATAAATAAATACTTCTAAGTAACATGATTTAATTAGAGTACTTGTGGCTTTGGATTTTTAAATTTCTGTACGTATCCAAAATTTTGAACATGAATAATTTCATTAAAAGAGATTTAAAACAGCTAGATCAACTTATTTGGAGATCTTATCAGTAGCTAGATGTTCAAATCAAATAATTTAGGTGACAACGATTAGACGCTACAAACCAAAGGCTGAAAATCATTAGTTGACGCTACAAATCATTTCAGTCTCATTAATTACTCCTCCTTCCGTCTGCTTTTAAGGTATTCATTTTACTATTTTTTGTGTCCGCTTCAAATGTATTCATTTTTTCTATTTAGTAAAAAAGTACTCAATATGGCCTACCATTTCCCTCTAATACAACTACCCACTTTACATATAGTAATAATACTCCTTAATCTACATGTAAAAAACAAATTGATACCTTAGAACAAGACGGAAGGAATATTTATTATCTTGACGTATTGTCTCACTATATATCTAGTCCACGGTTATACTAAAAATTGAACCTTTTCTATTATGAATTAAATAGAGTTAATTTAGGTATTCTCGGTTATACTAAAAAGGCTACAATTTGTATGTCACTTGGGACGCTATGTCCCGAATTCTTTTTTTTTTTAATTGTAATTTTAGTATATCTCGCTTCTTTTTGGGTGTGAAGCAGTGGCTTTAAAGTCTTGTTTAGGCGTAGGTCTTGCAGAGCCTTAGAATTTATCTTCCTAAATGCCAAAGTCAGCCCAAAAGTCAGCTTCAACAAGTTTAGTAATGAGCATAACGGTCCCGTTCTATATCTTTTAATATGAGAAATTATATCCTTGATTTTTTGAGATTTTTTTAATTTTTTTAATCAAACATTATATTATTCATAATTCTGTTGATCTTTTCAATAAAAAAAATTATACCTTTATATTAATTAAAGTGTATACATTTGAAATAAAATATTATATCTTTATACACTTGTGCGGAAATGCAAGTGACCAACTCTACTAAAAATTGAACTTTGTCTAATGTATATGAAATTTGGAACAAAATAGAAAACCCTACCAGCTAGCTATAAAACCTTGAAAATTAATTAGGAAATTGTTTTTTATAGATTCTTGACGGGGAGGACTAAACATACGAAAAATAAGTGACTTTAAGAATTAAATTTGAATGTAATTGAAAATGAATAGCAGCCTTTGAAAAATAGATACTCCATAATTAAAGAATTGAAAATATTCAACCACCATAACGTTTTAATAATTGAAATATACACATGTGAATTAAACAATTCTTTAAAAAAATTCAATTAGATTAACTATGTAATTTAGTGGGAGGCGGCTGAAAGTAGTTACATGTCTCTATATTTGACTTTTATTAATTTGGATATACATTTTAAATTTAATTAATTATTAGCATGAATCCTGCATATTGATCTTTCCTATATAAATAGGCATGCAGGATATGAAAATAGGCACAAATTGAATCAATTCTAATTATTCTGATTAATTAGCCATGCATAGGAAAACCATCTCTGCTCTTCCAATCCTCACTCTAATCATCTTTTCATTCTCATGCACAGCTTCTGCTGCATGGAAAGATGGCTTTCTCACCTGCCTTTCTCAACAAATCAACAACTACACCTCCATTTCCAACGTTGTTTACACCCCACGTAACTCCTCTTACACTTCTGTCCTCACATCTTCTGCCTGGAATTGGAGAATCATCAACGAATCCGACCCCGATCCACGGGTCATTATTAGGCCCGAACTAGAGTCCCAAATCCCGCCCATCGTGTATTGCTCCAAGGCAAACAACCTTGAGATCAGAACACGATGTGGGGGGCATGACTTCGAGGGCGTGTCTTTTTCGTCGAAAGTCCCATTCATCATCCTCGATATGATCAGGATGAGTGATGTGAAAGTTGATGTTGAGAATAAAACTGCATGGGTTGGAGGAGGTGCAAACCTTGGTACCGTTTATTACAGGATCGCAGAGAAAAGCCGGACTCTGGGTTTTCCAGGAGGGTTTTGCCCGCTTGTCGGCGTAGGCGGCCACATTAGTGGAGGCGGCTATGGCGCCTTGATGAGGAAATACGGCCTGGCTGCTGATAATGTGATCGATGCAAGAATAGTGGACGTTAACGGCAGACTTCTCGACCGAAAATCTATGGGGGAAGACCTGTTCTGGGCTATTAGAGGGGGTGGAGCAGCCAGCTTTGGTGTCATTGTTGCCTGGAAGTTGCGATTGGTTGATGTTCCAGAAATTGTAACTGTATTCAGAGTAAACAGGACATTGGAACAGAATGCAACTCAAATCATCAACCGCTGGCAATATATGGCTCCTAAAACTGATAGAAATCTGTTCATAGCAATCCAGACAGGAATATTACCTGCCACCAACACTAAAAACAACCTCACAATCAATGCTTCTCCGTTTTCTCTGTTTCTTGGCAGGGTCGACAGATTACTTCCATTGATGAAAACAGAGCTCCCTGAGTTGAGATTGAGAAGAGAAGAGTGCACAGAAATGAGCTGGATCCAATCCGTTTTATATATTGCAGGACTCCCCATAGACTCACCAGAATTGTTGCTGAACAGAACTCAACCTGCTCAAACATTCTTGAAATCGAAGACGGACTATGTCAGGAAACCCCTTCCAGAGTCCGTGTTCGAAGAAATCTGGAGACGATACTATAAATCAAACCTGGACGCAGCTCAGTTCTACGTCGTCCCATATGGAGGAATTATGGAAGAATTATCCGAATCAGCTATTCCATTTCCTCACAGGAATGGTACCTTGTACATGCTGGCCAATTTAGCCTACTGGGGGAGTCATCAGAATCAAGATTCGAAGAAGCACGTAAAATGGGTTAATGAAGTGTATAACTACTTGACTCCTTACGTTTCGAAATCCCCCAGAGCCTCGTACATCAACTATAGAGATCTCGACATCGGAGTGAATAACATCAGAGGGAAGACGAGCTACGAGCAAGCGAGCAAGTGGGGGAAGAGATATTTCAAGAACAATTTTGATCGACTTGTAGGGATCAAGACAACAGTTGATCCTCAGAATTTCTTCAGACAGGAACAGACCATTCCACCAATGCAACTTGAAATGGTCAAAGATGGGAGATTTGGAGATAAACAAGAGGAATAGATTTTACTTTAGAAACATAAGCCAAAATGTATCCTTTGTTTTATTATTTTAAATTGTTTTCTTAATGAATAAAGAAGCCATGCAATATCAGGAATTTGTTTTAATTAGAAACATGCGTACGTCAAAATGTTGAAATGATGATTGTCTGTTGGTTTTGGTGTACTAATAAATATATGGATTTTGAAATATATTTTAATTTGGAGAAAAAGTTTGGTGCGTTGAACTTTTCAATATTGATAAAAAAAAAAATTGAGGCGGATCCCACTACACAGTGGACGTATTTTCTGTCTACAGCATGTAATGTATGTCAACTTGTCCATATATGTATTATGTATAACTAGGTTATTATTAAAACAAGCATATTATGGTATGAGTTTTGACATAACATAGTAGTTAGTGATTCAGATCTCATATTATATTTTGGTGTTACATATCTATACCCTAAAAAAATATCAATTGTAAAAGCAATGATTAAAATTTTCATTCTGTATTTATATCTTTCATTTAACGTGTGCAACAGGAAATGTAATATTAAAAATGTAATAGGACATGTAGCTAGAATCTATAGATACAAAATTGATATCCTAAACGAAAAATATCACGTTTAAGAAGGAAAGCTTGATGAACATACTTGATTCTCTATAACTACATTTTACATCAATGAAACATTTGTTTTGTCAAAAAAAAAAAAAAGAGAAGAAAAAGTTAAGATTTTCCTCTCGCGTATGTATTACTCATATGATCGTGATCATTTTCACCTAGATTTTAATATATTTACTTGTGGATTTTCGGATGTTTTTATCCGTATTTGTGTAACTTTGGTGGAGTTTTAGGTCAATATGGTATGGATTGATAAAAGTGTGTAAATAAGCCTAAATATGTGTAAAACATATTAAAATGGAGTCGGGAGCAAAAACGTAGAAAGAAGAACAGGGCACGCTCGGACATGCCCCGTGTGCGGAACACGGGCCTGTCCGAGGTGGCCGTGTTCGAGCATCAGAACATGGGACACGCTCAAGAGAAGGCCGTGTTCTGGCACAAGAGTCGTGCGCGAGCACACGCCTCATGTGCGGAACATGGGCCTATTCGAGAAGACCATGTGCAGTCGTCAGAAAATGCTACACTACCAGAAAAGGGCGCTATAATGAGAGAAGTTTTATGATTGGAGCAAATTTGGTAATTAAAATTGATTTTTAATGAGAGGAAATAGAAAAGTTTGTGTGTATTAGACAATTTTAATGAGAGATATTTTTTCCTCTCATTACTACTGCTATTCCCCTCATTAATAGCGACCATTTTACTTGCCTCTCGTTATTGGTAAAAAATAGAATATTCTAAAAAAATGAGAGAGCCAATTTTTCCCTCCAACCTTTTTATTCATGATAAAAAAGACTATATTTTCCCTCCCATTATTTTATTCATTAAAAAAAACAACAAATGTAAATGAAATAAGTTAATTTCATTTAATCCCAAATTGGGACGAAGGAAGAACGTTTTGAAACCCTTAGAAACCAAACCCACCCTTTTCCAACAAAATCCCACCCAATCGCTCCTGATTCTCTAGGAAAGCAAAATTGAATGCGTTCTATTCTGGAAATGTAGTATCGTTTCCCGTTAGCCAACCCGTAAAAGAGAGGAGGCTCCTGGTTTCTGACTGGTGACAGATCGGCCATAAGAAGAGTACTCCAAATTTGATTGAAAACCCTAGAATGAAGACGCAATCTGCAATTTCATCTGCTAATGGGCTTTTCTGAAGCAGAAGTGAGCATCGGTTGTTTCCGCGTACAAGCAAGCAGGTGTTGCGAGTAAGAGAAAGTCCAAAACAAATAAAGAAGAACGAGGTTTGTTCTGATTTTCATTATTTTAATTCCACTAGTTTGTATTTATCGTGATCTGTAAATTGTTATTGAGAATCATTTAGTTTATATTCCATGATGATTTAGATGAAGATGTTATACTCCATATTCTAGTAAGGAGATTATTGAAACTGAATTTCATATTTATAATTTCAGTTGTTTTGTGTACAGATTTACTGATGTGGTAATCATCCTTGTTTCATACTCAAAAAGCCATAAATTTTCTTCATTCATTGATTCAATTCCCTTCTAATCAATTGCATTTTGAGATATTGCAGGTGAAGTTAGCTGTCAGTGTTTAAAAATGTTTAAAAATGGAGGCTGAAGAAATTTAGCATGGTTTTTTTATGCTCTACCAATTTTATTTTCACTTTATTCCATATTAGTTGTTATGCCTATTTGATGGTTTATGATAATTTTGAGCTTTAGACCACTTTTTTCTATTTTTTCAAGGGTAGTAAAAGTGGGAGTCTTTTTTTTTCAGCGAACTGCAGCAGCTTTTAATGGAGTTAACGTAACCACTAGTTCCAGGTTTGCTCTTTCTTGCAAAATCCCCCCACCTTTTCTTGTGTTCTTCATGTTGATTTTCTTGTGACCATTGGTTGGTTGTTGTTCCTTTTTCTATGTTGATTGCAGGTCATGTGTTCGATAAATTAACTGTGTGGGTTTTCTTGTTAATTTTTCATATTTTTTACTGAATGCAGTTCATGTGTTTAATAAATTAACAGTGTGGATTTTCATGTTGATTTCCTTTTGTGTATTGACTGCAGTTCATGTGTTTGATAAATTAATTGATAGAGAAAGTACTCACTAGTAAGTGTGTACTCAGCAGGTACTCCACAGGTTCTCCACCTCTCTCTATCTCATTCTTATTGCGAAAGTGTGTTGATTGTGCTTGGGGTGTGTATGCAGGGTTTAAGAAGGAGAGAAAGATTTCACGGGCAGTGATTTTTCTACATTAAGGTAGTTTTCATCATTTGTTGTTTCATTGTTTCTAATTTGTTAGTGATTTCTTGTTCTTTCCCATGTTACTCTAAATTTAAGTATGTACTAATTATGTGCTTAAATTTTTTTAATAATATGGATTATGTAAACTTTTTTAGTGTTGTCCCATCTATTTCTAATGGGAATTCTTCTTTGAATGACTTAATGAATCCTAGGCTTTGATACAAGCTAATTTTGAAATTGTAGTTTCTAGTCAAGGAAGATAATTGATGAGGCTTTGTTGGATATATGGAAAGAGTTTGGAGTACTAGACGTTGATGAGTGTGTAAATTCACTAGTTTCGAGCCCGGATTCGTGTACTTATGGTGTAATTAATGGTTGTAATTCGATGTGAATCGGTATACTTGGTGGAAAGTCACGAATCGGGAGTGTACAAGGCTATTTGAGCTGATTTTTGATGGAAAACAAGTTGGAAGTGATCAGATTCGGAAAGAGGAAGAAACAGGGATGGATTCTACCACGCATGGGGTGGATTCGACCAAGAAGAAAGGAGTTCGACCAGCACCTCTGGTCGAATTGAGCTCGGAAAAGTCGAGTTCCACCACGACCATCGAGTTCGACCAAACCACTTGGTCGAACCCGAGGTCGAACTCGAAGCCTAAACAGAAGCAGTACCTGTTCGACCAGAAAATGTCCAGTTCGACCAACACTCTGGTGAAATCCTGGATCAAAAGCCAAGTTACAGAGGAGTTCGACCAGGGATTCGACCAGTGATTATCGTGAAAATTTAGTAGATTTTAGAGTCGTGTTCGTGTGATTTTTGCGTGTATTTATATTATTTTTTAGTATTTTATTATTTATTTTTGTTATTTTTATTTTTGGAGTAAAGTGTATTGAATCATGCTATTTTTCATATAGGAATGGGGTGTATTTGAGCAAAAATTATATAAGGAAGAAACGAGAATTAAATCGGAATGAAAATGAGAAAAAAGGGGGTTGGAGTTGAAAAGACAACGAATTTAGAAGAGGACTACGACAACACTTTTACTAAGTGTAGAGAAATGAGTGAACAGACAACAGCCTTAAGTGTTGTCATTTCAGCGTTGTCTATTTGAATTGAAGAAATCAGAAATTTTCATTCTGTAAGAATTCCTCGATCGAGTTTTTGGGCCAGAATTTTTCATTCTGTAAGAATTCCTCGATCGAGTTTTTGGGCCCTATGGAGGAGGATCTCCTACTTCGCGCTTACATGGGGGAGGATCTCCTACTTCGCGCTTACATGGATCGAGTTTTTGGGCCCTATGGAGGAGGATCTCCTACTTCGCGCTCACATGTAAGCTTCCATTTAATTTATAAAAATATATGCTTACATGGATCGAGTTTTTGGGCCCTATGGAGGAGGATCTCCTACTTCGCGCTCACATGTAAGCTTCCATTTAATTTATAAAAATATATGCTGAGGTGGGAATTGAACCCACGACCTCCAAGGAGGTGTTGCGCGTGTGGAACCGCTGGGCTGCTAGCGGGTTATGGAAATAAATCGTACGGAAACTCTAATAACCCGGTTCAGCGAAGATTTTAAATAAAAAAGGGGGCTGCGACCAGCTGGATTCAAACACCAAACCTACTGTGTCCGTGAGGGTTTTAAGAGTGAACCGCTGGACCATTGGGACAAACTGAGTTATTGAACCGGTTTTGTCCAATTATTTATTTGAACCTGGCTCCTGGATTTGATTTTTAAGCCCACAAAGCCCATTTCTTCACTTAAGCCCATTTTATCCCCTTAAGTCCATTACCCAATTTTATCCTAATTCTCCATACATATAAATACCTTCATTCTCATAATTTGGGAGAGTCCCCATTTCCATTCCTTCACTTGGAGGCTACACCTCCCACTTCACACACACTCCATCCTTCATTCCATCAAATTCCTCCATCACCCATCACCCATTCCAATTGATCAAGGAAGCAAGGGGATTGAGAATTGCAAGAGAAGATAGAGACTCCAAGTGAATAAATTCAAGGGGAGAATTTATTTTATTTTGTAATTTTCTTAGGTTTAATCATGGAATTTTGTGAGACACTTTATTTTGTTTTGCTTGATACTATGTTAGGCTAATCTCTTTGTGAGATTAGCAATTATGATTGGTGTTGGTTGATTTGGATTTTATGCAATTAAATTCTAATGTTGATTGAGCTTTGTGTAATTTCTCTTATGATACATGATTTACTTTATTTATATTATGATGTGTGTGGTTATATTCTTCATTTATGATATTAGGATAACCATTCCAATATTGTGTTTAGGGATTTAATTAAATCATGTTATAAAATGAATTTTGTATGTTAGTATGTGAAGTGTGTGGCAACACCTTTGTGTGCTTAGAACATTCATAGGAGAACATTTAATTGATGATCATATTTGGTGATTGATTGAGTGAGGGGAACCCAATCTTATAATCATAGTACCTTCTAAGGGAATTGAGAGTGAGATACAATCTTATGTGCTTGAAACTTGTAATGAGTTGAGAACCTAATCACCTTGTTCATAGGGATTAGGGGAAATTATGTGATTGCCCTTATTTCATTGCTTATAACATATTAGAATTGATTGCATAAACTCTAGATTTTCCATACCATGATTATGCTAATTTCATCCTTGTATCATTTGGAATCCATCTCATATTTCATCCATTCATCCATCTCATTTGTATATTTTCTATCTTTAATTGTTTTTCTAGTTGTTAATTAATTGTAGTGTAATTAACCTCCCCTTTATTGATTAGTCCTTCTATAGTGAAACATCTTTCGAATACGGATACATCACTTTCTCCATTGGGTTCGATATTATAATTTTGCACTTGGTCACCACGTTTACACACAACGATAGAGTATGCTTACTCTTATCAATTTGTAGCAAAATTGACACTAAGTTCAACCAGCATAGATGAGTTCGACCAACTTGTTTGGTCGAATCGACATTCAGGAACTTACCAAATTCATATTTTTACACCTTCAGTGTGTGTGTTCGCTCAAGAAGCCCATCCAAGGCCCGTAAGGAGAGTTTACAAGTATAAAAGAAGAGCGTTCGCAGGAGAAAAAAGGGCATTCATCATCCATCCTTCACCAAACGCTACCATCAAGTAAGATCATACCAACTAGCCATGATTGTTCCTAGATCAATCATGGGCTAGAACCGTTTTGGTAGTTCTAGGGTTATGAAAGTTTTATGAGTTAATTGAATTTCCATGTGTAAACTCCGTACAACACTATTTGTGATTTATTCTATATGAGATTATGCTTTTCTAATTCATACTCACGGTCGTTTTGTGCATCTTTAACTGTTATGTAGAGTTTGAATACATCTCTTGGTTATTGATTGAGTACGTTCACCGCTGAGCAGGATTGTATGTTATAATTCTAAGTGAAGGGATTCCGAAGTCTTATTAGAACTATTTTACATAGATACTTGTTAATTGAATTATATTCGGGTTAATAAGTAGGATAAATAGTATAATTTTATAGTACCTAAAAAGGGAGATCAAATCGGGTTAGAGTACTAAGTGCACGGGAAATAATTGATTATGATAGTACATAGAAAGGGGGGTGAAGTATACATCTTGCTCCTAGGATATTCACACATGTCATACGCTTGCTTACTTGTGTCTATAGAGTATGCTTGCATGATTTAGTGATGCGTCCATCAACCACAAGGCAGAGTCGGACATCAACACATAGAAAGGAAATTAATAAATAAACTGGATTACTTGAATAACTACTCCATTACTTACTTGATCACACCGAAATATCTCTATTGCTTGCTTAATTACTTTGCTATTTCAATTTATGTTATTTAGTTTCATAATCAAACCAACTCAAATTTACCAACATAATCTTAGTTAATTAGAATATAATCGAATTGATATTGTTCCGTCTCTTGGGTACGATAAACACTTGGTCACCTATCGCAACTACAATTGATATCCTTATACTTGAGGATTAATTTTGTGTGTTGAGAAAATGCTCATCAGACGTCTGTTAACTGTGATGATCTAATTGGGTATTTAACTTTATTTCACTTTGATTTTTGTTGAACTTGTTCATGAATGTCTTTACATTACTGTGCTAGTACTTCTGGAGGAAAGTGCCATTACTAAAAAAATTATAACGTCCCAAAGAACTCAATAGATCTTAAGGAGTTTTTTTTCATATTCTTTATAGTTACTTGTGGATGTTTTTATTTCACTCTTTTTCAGGTTAGTTCTCAAACTTCTGTGATTGAGATGATACCAATACATTTACGACCAACAAGTACATCACCAAATAGTAAAGATTTAAAAATCTGCTATGGAACGTGTTTAAAGAGGAAGCTGGTATTTGGGGTGCTGTAGATTTTACTAAAAAAGGCTTCGTGGATCACATTAACACAACAAAAGATACTATTGACTACCTATGGTACACAACAAAGTTTGTTAATAGCATACTTTTGCTGCTGTAACCATTTTATCATATCTTGGAGTTGAATTTACAATTTGAATGTGAGCTAATTGCTGTAGATACCCATTCAAGAACAACTAATACATGGGATATAAGAAAAACTCTCAGTTTCTCTTTTATGACATAGTTTATTTGTTGATAAGATGAGTTGTTCAAAAGTGGAAGGAGTCCAATGCTTTTGGTCAAATCGAAGGGCCATGCAATGCATGTTTTCATCAATCAGAAGCTTCAAGGTCATTTTTTTATCTTTCATTGCGAAATATGACAAGATAGAGAAGTCATATTTTATTGATATATGATGAGCTGAAGTATCTTTATGTTCCTCTTTAGCTAGTGGTTACGGGAATGGTACAGTGCCTCACTTTCAGAAGTCCAATATCTCTCAAGGCTGGCGAGAATGAAATTGCTTTATTAAGCATTACTGTTGGGCTGCAGGTTTTCTTGTTTTTTTGTTTCCTTTTTCTAATTCATATGTTTTGAAAAAGATTGAGTTTCCCTTTTTGTCTAATATGCTTGAACTAAAACCATGTGGATGATAGGGACATAAATGGTTCATAATTATGTGGTTAGAGCCATGGATTACTAAGTTTGACTTGTTATATTTAACTGTTGCTCACACAAAGTTGAATATTACATCAGTCATGCTTACAGAAATTTTCAATAGTATCGCTCACATTTATACTTATATTTTTCACCTTTCTATTGTATGTTAGAATGCAGGAGTCTTTTATGAATGGGTTGGAGCTTTTTAATTATGGGTATGTCAAACATTTGTTGTGTTTAGTAGTTTAAATTGGGGTTACATATATTACGTATCTATTTACATAAAAAATGAGTTTAAAGTTTACATAACTTTCTTATGGCAGGTTGATGATTTATAAAAATTATGAAGATGCTTTTGTCACTTCGTATAAAAAACTCTTCAGGTAGTTTCTCTAAAGTTCAATTACAAATTAAATTGTGATTGTTGCTATCTATGAGGAAGATTTTTGAACTGAGATTATACAAGTTTAATTGTTGCTATTTATGAGCCAACTTTTGTTAATAAGGAAATCTTTGTTGTCGTTTTAGGAGAGTTGGTGCATTTCATTTCCATGCTTTTATCTACATAGAATTGGTGCATTTTGTACATGCCCTATTTTCAGTCTCGGTGAGGCTGCTACTTGACCTGTTGTCTTGTGAATTGCTGTTGTTTCTACTATTTTTACTTTGGATAAGTTGGTATTTTGTTTTGGTATATCCCTGTATTTCCTAATCGGATTCTGTTTAAGGCATTATCTGCCTCTACTGGTTCCTTTCTAGATGTGGTTCTGCATTGCAACTCTACTCCTTGTTTGTGCTGTTTTGTAGTTACTGATTTTGATGGTCCTCATTTTGGTTGCTGCTGTTTTCATGTTGTTGATTTGGCTAGCTTGAAACTATTTTTTTGCTGTTGGATTATGATGTTGTTTTGTCTTGCTCATAGTCTATTTTTTATTATTATTGCTGCTAGTTTTTTGCTGGAAATCAATTTCCAGTTCAGCACAGGTTGCTTTTGATTTGATATGCCCTGGTTCTTGCTGCTGTTTATTATGGTTGGTGCGTTCCAGCCAGTTGATGGTTGTTTGCCTATTTTTAGCACTCACGAGCAAGAATACTCGATCGTTGTAGTATTATATCCCAAGAAAAATTATCAATCCAATAAGGAGTTATATTCGTACTAGCAAAATACGTGAGCTCATGTTCATTGTTGTTTTTGTAAAGATGATCGGGAGTTTTGAGATTGATTAACAACTAAACAAGTAACAAGTAAATAACAATATCAAATAAGTAGAATGACAAGAATAGAAAATGGGTGCTTAAGTTCAAGTATGGAAAAACATGGGATTAGAAACATCCAAGCACACTCAATTCATATTATCATGCAAACGGAATTCAACTCAATTGATGTAGACTAAGGGTGATCACGATTGTATCCTAAGCTCCCTTTCGGGTTACAAAGGTTGTTGATGCATTTTGGACTCCCAAAAGCACTTAAGATCAAAGCCCAACATTAACCCCTTCCATCTAGGTACTAGTTAGACTAAACTCTCCCTTTTTGTGTACTAAGGCCAACGAATGGATTGGTTCCCCTCATTGAATTCAAATATCCTTTCGGTCAAACCCAAACTCAATGTCTATTCATGCCTTCCTAATACTATAGAGGGTCGTTTCCGTCTCACTCCAAGCAATACATGCATGAAGATCATGATAGCATTTAATTACCACAAATAATCCATTGATCAACAATCCATTAAACCAATAAACATTCATGAATAACAAACCATGCCATCACAACATCAAGACAATTAAACTCCATGAATAGAAATCAACATCAATTAAATCAAAAACCAATTTAATCCACATGATAATATAAATCTAATATGCTCTTCATGTTCCTAATCCCACTAGAGGGATTAGCCTATCATAGTAAAAGTAACAAAACAATTAAATGATTCATTACAATTACCCATAGTCTAAGATCTAAAGAAATACAAAATAAATGGATTCTTCCCTATCAATTTCTTGAAGAGAATCTTCTATTCTTCTTGATCTCCACCTCTAGCTCTTGATTCCTTGAGATCTCTCACACCCAATGGAAGGGATGAAGTTTTGATGGATAATTAATGGAGATGATGAAGATGGATCAAAATGGATGAAGGTGGATGAAGATGATGGTGGGAAATGGAAGAAATGGTGTGTGAGGTGTGTGTAGATGATAGGATTTTCGGATATCCCTGCCAATTGTTGAATAAAGGGGTATTTATACCCCTTTGGAGGCTTCTAGAAGGATCTGGAAATTTCTGCAGGAAAATACCCAACACGAGTCGTGCTCTGTAACACGGCCACGGGGTGGCCGTGTTGTGTCTTCTGATGCTGCCGCACGGCCTCGCCTTACAGGGCCGTGTTACGCAACACGGCTCGTGTGCTGCAACACGAGTCGTGTGTTGTAACATGGGCACAGGTGTGGTCGTGTTGGCTCTTCTGATGTCGCCACACGGCCACCTTCTTACAGGGCCGTGTTGGCGACACGGCTCGTGCTCCCGACTCGACTCGTGCAACTGGACACGACCTGAAGTTGCCCGTGTTGAGTGACTAGATGTCGCCACATTTCAATAAAATACAAAACACAATCAAATAACATATAAAATAATACGAAAATATATATAAAAAGACACTAAAATCTAGGTGAAAATAGCTCTAATCAACCCCCCAAACTTAAGGTGTTGCTCGTCCCCGAGCAACGAAAATGACAAATCAAAAGGAGAAATTTTCACCTAGAATAGACTAAACGAATATAGGCAATAACACATCGTTAGCAATAATAAGAACAAACTATGCTAAGTCATCCTACAACATTAAAATCATGACATGAGAAATTAACAAGTTCAATCAAAAGAGAATAAAGTGTAATATAGTTCTTTTTAAGTCCAAGCCTCACAATGGATCTTAATGTCTCTCAACACTCTTTTGAAATAGGGTAAATCACACTCATTAATCGATTGACTCGACTCGCTATAAGCTTGCTCGCGGACTATATTCACAAACCACCAAAGTTTCAATTAATGATCAAAAAGGTCTTTAATTAGGATGTAATGATAGGCTCTTTGGTAGGGTAAGAAGTATATGGATAAGAGTGACTCAACAAGTGTAAGTAATCAAAGAGATGGCCAATTTCCTCAACTTCTCCACTTTTCTTTCTTTCTTCCTTTCTTATCTTTACAATCTCAAGCACTATTCATTAACTTTCCTTAGATTGAGCTTCTTTTGATGTATGTTTCCTTTCTTTGAATTTTGTTTATTTGAGCATTTTGATGTTGATTTGCTCCTTTCTTACTTTGAGGTTGCATGTGCCTTTTTACTTTTGCTCTTTTCATCCTTTTCTTTGCTTGTTTACCATTCCCTTTTCTTCTTTTGCTAATCAATCAATCCTTTCTAGCTACCATCTCCTCAATCACCCACACAAAGGTATATATAAGCTTGAATGGGTAATTAAGGCTTGAAATGTGCTAAATTCACAAGAAATAGGCTTATAGGCTCAAAATGGTTAACTAAGGATGATGTTCATGGTAGGGAACATATATGACAATGACTATAATAACAAGGATGGCCTTAGATCATTTCACCAATCTCCACTAATCGGGCTCGTTCCTATAGTCCTTGAGCAAGTTCTAACTTATCAAACACAACCGATCCACTCATGAAGAAATACCATGTATGCATGGTTGATTGGTCGTTATAGTCCGGGAGACCAAGCAACAAAATATCGAACCACAGGGAATTTAGGATTCATGGTCTTTAGGTATAATATCGTGATTAGTTAGGGACGATCGGAAATGAGGTTTATAAATAAAAGAAAATACAATGCATGAAAAAGTAAATCTAATTACAATATTTTTGGATTTTCAATGCCATGGTAGTTTTCATGATACACTCATATAATCAATCATCCAATATCTTTAATTGTTTTCCATTTTTAAGCAAATCATGGTAAGGGCGATCACTATTTCCACCTATCCCCAAGGGCCATGGTGAATAGGATGTAGATTATTTTCATAACCCCTAAAAAGCTCCTAGGATCGATCCTACTTACAATTCCCTTCAAGGTACTATGCTAGTATGGATGGGGTTCCCTTCACTAGTTTAATCCTCGGGCACAAGTGATCTCACTAGTGTTCATTTATGTTATTCTAAATATAAGGACTCCCGGCCAGGCTCCCCTTATATTAAACCCACATGTAATAAATGAAAAAAACTCACATATGATAATCATGCAAAGCAACTAAGGGTAAAGCAACGACAAGACATGTCGATACACAATACACAACCTAATCACTGTACACTAATACCAAAGACATAAATCCCATATTATTACAAGACATGTGAATTTCATAAATAAAACCTAATCAAAGTCGGAAATTCAATCAAGACATTTTTCATAAATTAATCAATAATCATGCAATCAATCAACCACCAAAACATAAAAAAATAGAAAGATAATAAGTAGGATTAGATTACACCTTAATGAAGTTTTTACATCCATGAAGATCATCTTCTCCTTGGTGTCTCCACCTTCTTGGAAAGCAAATAAAATCCTAAACTAGAAAAACATTAAAACTACGGATCCCTCACCCCGAAAGGGGGAGGGATCTCAACTATGGAGATCTTGCTAAAAAGCCCTTTCTCAACTATTGAATCTTGAAAAGATTCAATTTTATTGAATTTAAATGGATGAAGGAATTGGTTGTAGGAGTTGGTCCAAATGAGGGTATTTATAGGTGTAGGGTGAGTGGATTTTGTGATGATTTTCGATGTGGGACAAGAGTGAATTTTATAGAATTTTCGGTTCCAGGAATTTAGTATAAGAATAAATTGGGCGAGTATTAATCACATGTGATGGCTTGGCAAAGTGGTTAGAAGCGCCCTTGTACATGCATGAGGTCTCGGGTTCGAATCCAGCCTCCGCTTATTTGACGAGGGCGTGAGGTAAGGTGGGGGTCATGGGTTCGAAACCCATCCTCCGCACATTTTCTTTCAAAAGTGCATAAAAACACGGGCGTGTTTTCTTGCAATTTTTCAGCTCTCTGGACAATTTTTGCACTTCTGAATAGACAACACTTTTCTGAAAAGTGTTGTCTTTTCTATGTTGTCTTTGCCAAATTTTCTCTTTTTTTTCGTCTTCGTCCCAATTTAATTCCCGTTTCTTCCATTACTCTTTCAAGCTCAAAACACCTTTTTTCTGCAAAAATACATAATAATACCTCTCTCAAACTAATTAAGCAATTAATAATATTTTCATTAAAATCATGCTTAATTATTGAATTAAATCCAAATAAATCCACATAAATTCATGCAATTTAGCCCATAATTCTAGGTGAATTTCACACCGATCAAACCCCCCAAACTTAAAGTGTTGCTCGTCCCCGAGCAACGAAAGAAAAGAAAGAACGAGGAGGGGAATTCACCTAGAATTGAATCAAGATATCAAGTCATTTCAAAACCATTTCAATTCAATCAAAACAAGAGACAAGACATCAATTTAAGTGCATACAAGTTAAGCTTAGGAAATATACAAGCAAGTGAGACCTTCACTACTCCTCTCTAGATTTTGCTTTTCACTCTCACACTCAAAGGGTGTATGGGAGAAGTGTATACTCTCATAAATCAATTCAAATGCATGTCATTACCATATGCTTGCCAAAAGTCTACGCTCTCCACCACTTCTATGTGTGTTAATTATTGAATCAAAAAGGTCTTTATATGGGGTTGCAATGTAGGCTCTTTGGTATTGGGTAGGAAAAATATTTAGGAAAAGTAAGCTCAAGATTAGTAGAGAATTTGAGTTGACGGCCAATATCAACTCTCACTCTCTCTTTTCTCAAATTAGTGAAGAATTCAAGTTGGTTGGTAGCCTCAACTCTCATTCCCACTTTTTTTTTTCCTTTTTTCCACCTTAATCACAAAGATAATTTTATCCATCCAACAAATAAAAGAACCTTTTTCTTCTCTTTTTCCACTATTGAGTTTTTTTTTTATCTCTTTTCCCCAAGGGCTCTCTTTCCATTTTTCTACTAGAGCTCCTTATGCTTCTTTTATACAAGCTTCACTCAATTTTTCTTTTCACACAACCTCCATTTTTTTTTTCTCCCTCTTTTCTTACACTTTCACCATTTCTCTCTTTCCAAACTCTCTTGTAAGCTCAATTCAACCACTTCATCCCCATTAATCCTCTACTAATCGACAAAGGTGACTAGGATATAAAATATGGATAAAATGGCTAAATTTGTAGGTTGCCAAAGAAATAAGGATAATAAGCTCAATGGGGCAAACTACGATATGATTTCATTTGGTAGGATAAATTTGGCAAAGTGACTTGTCAAAACAAAGATGGCCTTAAATCATTTCCAACAATCTTCACACACATGTAGTTTCAAGAAGACACAATGGCAAGTTCTAGAATGCACACAAAAGAACGATACACACACAAGAAAGGAAAAACCACTTGATTTCATGATTTTAAGGCTCAAAAGCTCACGGGTTTGTAGTAGTGAAAGAAACACGAAACAAGCATAAACCATAACTCAACAAGTACACAAGTAAAAATCCACCAAGTCACAAGTTCCAACCAAAAATCATAGCCTCAAAATTTCTCACAATTAAGCACAAGAGAGCCAAGAAAGATTTTCTCCTTATTGAAAGCAAGAAAAAGCAAGAAAAGCACGAAAAAGAAAAAAATAACAAAAAAAAAGAGAAAATATGTGCCAAAGAAAAGAGTAAGGACTTAAACGTGCGCCTGTGCAATATGCTCAAGTAGGAGTTTATGGATACAATTTATAATTTAAACAGTAGAAAAGTCAAGTAACAAATGACATGCCCCCGAAACTTAAATTAGACAAAGTCGAATTTAAGTTGGGAAGATGTTCGTTACCTCAATTTGCACCACTTCTTTGCTCTTCAAGGCCAATACCATGGCTCCACGCTTTAGTCCCTACAAACACAACCGAAAAACAAATCAAAGAAAAAAAATCCCTATCCTAACCACTCAACAAACCCAAAGTCACAAATACAACTAAATTCCCCGGCAACGGCGCCATTTGATTGGTCGTTATAGTCCGGGAGACCAAGCAACAAAATATCGAACCACAGGGAATTTAGGATTCATGGTCTTTAGGTATAATATCGTGATTAGTTAGGGACGATCGGAAATGAGGTTTATAAATAAAAGAAAATACAATGCATGAAAAAGTAAATCTAATTACAATATTTTTGGATTTTCAATGCCATGGTAGTTTTCATGATACACTCATATAATCAATCATCCAATATCTTTAATTGTTTTCCATTTTTAAGCAAATCATGGTAAGGGCGATCACTATTTCCACCTATCCCCAAGGGCCATGGTGAATAGGATGTAGATTATTTTCATAACCCCTAAAAAGCTCCTAGGATCGATCCTACTTACAATTCCCTTCAAGGTACTATGCTAGTATGGATGGGGTTCCCTTCACTAGTTTAATCCTCGGGCACAAGTGATCTCACTAGTGTTCATTTATGTTATTCTAAATATAAGGACTCCCGGCCAGGCTCCCCTTATATTAAACCCACATGTAATAAATGAAAAAAACTCACATATGATAATCATGCAAAGCAACTAAGGGTAAAGCAACGACAAGACATGTCGATACACAATACACAACCTAATCACTGTACACTAATACCAAAGACATAAATCCCATATTATTACAAGACATGTGAATTTCATAAATAAAACCTAATCAAAGTCGGAAATTCAATCAAGACATTTTTCATAAATTAATCAATAATCATGCAATCAATCAACCACCAAAACATAAAAAAATAGAAAGATAATAAGTAGGATTAGATTACACCTTAATGAAGTTTTTACATCCATGAAGATCATCTTCTCCTTGGTGTCTCCACCTTCTTGGAAAGCAAATAAAATCCTAAACTAGAAAAACATTAAAACTACGGATCCCTCACCCCGAAAGGGGGAGGGATCTCAACTATGGAGATCTTGCTAAAAAGCCCTTTCTCAACTATTGAATCTTGAAAAGATTCAATTTTATTGAATTTAAATGGATGAAGGAATTGGTTGTAGGAGTTGGTCCAAATGAGGGTATTTATAGGTGTAGGGTGAGTGGATTTTGTGATGATTTTCGATGTGGGACAAGAGTGAATTTTATAGAATTTTCGGTTCCAGGAATTTAGTATAAGAATAAATTGGGCGAGTATTAATCACATGTGATGGCTTGGCAAAGTGGTTAGAAGCGCCCTTGTACATGCATGAGGTCTCGGGTTCGAATCCAGCCTCCGCTTATTTGACGAGGGCGTGAGGTAAGGTGGGGGTCATGGGTTCGAAACCCATCCTCCGCACATTTTCTTTCAAAAGTGCATAAAAACACGGGCGTGTTTTCTTGCAATTTTTCAGCTCTCTGGACAATTTTTGCACTTCTGAATAGACAACACTTTTCTGAAAAGTGTTGTCTTTTCTATGTTGTCTTTGCCAAATTTTCTCTTTTTTTTCGTCTTCGTCCCAATTTAATTCCCGTTTCTTCCATTACTCTTTCAAGCTCAAAACACCTTTTTTCTGCAAAAATACATAATAATACCTCTCTCAAACTAATTAAGCAATTAATAATATTTTCATTAAAATCATGCTTAATTATTGAATTAAATCCAAATAAATCCACATAAATTCATGCAATTTAGCCCATAATTCTAGGTGAATTTCACACCGATCAATGGTTGAGGCTCAAATGCTCACAAGCTTGTGCTCGGACCCTAAGGAACTTATTACACCACATTCATCTCAAAATTGAACAAGTTAAGTAAAACATGTCACAATTTGAAAGTGTAGAGATTCTTAATCATAATTTGTCATCACTTATCACCACAACATATCATCACTCACATTCAAAAATGACTCACGACATCCCTAAACAAACCACCAAACATCCCAAGACAAGAATGAAGATACACAAAACATACAAATAAGGACTCAACAAACAAGACACAACAAAAACACAAAACATGCAAAAACACAAAATACCATCATCCATAAGAAAATTAAGCACACATTCATCCCAACCCTTATTGAAAAGGAAATCCTAAGTTACAAAAGTAAACCTCCCATAAACATAACAAATGAAGTAGCATGCTAGTCACAACAATCCAAATCAAACTCAATTCATTTCAAGTAGTAAAATGATAAGGTGTAGAGTACTCCCTCAATAGGCATTTGGTAAGGAAAGCGTTAGCTCCAAGCTCCATCTTGCTTCCAATACCTCTCATTCATGCTCAAACACTCAACAAACACCATTATTTCAACAATTTCATTATAAATATGGACTATCATGCACTTCAACACCACCAATCATGCCAAAATCAACCCAAACTCATGAGAAAAATTTTAAAATTTATCCAATTTTACAAGAATCATACTCAAGTGGTGAGTCACACCACACACTCTCCCCCCAAACTTAAATCGAAACAAGAGTTGAGACTTAAGTTTGCAAAAAGTTGTGAGACTTACCCTTGTAGTTTCCATTGATGATCTTCTTGTTGAGAAGTAACCGCATCCACACGACTCAAGCTATGCCCACCACGCACTATCACCCCCCAAACTTAACTCGAGACAAGAGTCACGAATTAAGTTTGCAACAAATGGTGGAACATGTCAACTTGAATCCATGAAGCATTTCTCTTTTCTTCAATGTGCATTTTTCTCCATGAGCACAATCAACCTACAAGGCCAAAACAACAAACAACAAAAGATAAAAAGAATGGGTTGCCTCCCATTTAGCGCTAAGTTTAACGTCTTCAAGCCGGACGAATATAAGCTCTTAACAGTCGGAGAAATCCAAGACCCCATCGGGCCGCATCTTCACTTTAAACATCTCTTTAACAACCTTTTTATCCACACTTCGTGCTCCTTTAACACTTGAACTCACCTCGTTTCCTCTTTTCCTCACATTCTTAAATCCCGGAGGCCCTTTATCAATCTTCAAATCAACATGTGGATCTCCCCCAAGCGTATTTCTTTTTGAAGAGAAATTTCCTGCAATTTCAAGCATAAAGTTAGTTAATTCTTCATCTTTTAAAATCGCACTTACCACTTCATCTCGAATATCCGGAGGCTTAATGGGTGGCTTCAAATGAAGATTTCGCCCTATTAAATTCTTGCTTGATAACACCAATTCTCTTTCCTGTGATCGGAGTGTGAGTTCCTTCTTATCCATATCAAATTTTGCTTTTGCGGTTGCCAAAAGCGGCCTTCTAAAAATTAATGGAATCCAAGGATCCGCTTGCTTCTCAACTATCATAAAATCCACCGGAAATACAAAATCCTCTATTTGCACAAGCGTATCCTCCACAACTCCATGGGGCTTTATCATTGAACCATCCATTATTCCGATTTCCACATCCGTTTCCTTTAACCTCCCAATGCCAAGTTTCTCAAAAATCTCCAAAGGCATTACATTAATGCTCGAACCAAGATCACATATAGCATTAAAGTTTTCCCCATTTCCAATTTTACAAGTAAGAACGAATTTACCGGGGTCTTCCACCTTTAATGAAGCATGAACCTCAACAATGTCATGATCTTGTTTCAACATTATCTCTCCATCACACTTACTTTCCTCATCCAACAAAGACAAAAATTCACCAATTATCATCTCATCATCCAAAGACCAATCTTCATCAACGCCAATGTCCTCCTCAATTTTTGACACCACTTTATCACCAACTACTTCTTCAACCTTAGAAACAATGTTTGTTGTTTCCACCAACCCTTTCTCCACCTTACTTTCCATGTTGCACACGGTAACATACAAACATTGCTCCTTAGGATTAGTTACCGTGGTAGAGGGGAACTTTCCTTGTTGGTGTTGAGATCCAACGGAGGAAGCAATTTGCCCCATTTGATGCTCAAATGCTCTCATCCTATTGTCGGATTTCTTTTCATTTTCATCCATTCTAGCTTCAAACTTAGCATCTCTCTTTTCCATATAAGCCCTTGTATCTTTCATGAATGCTAGTAATGTCTCTTCCAATGATGACTTACCTTCTCCATTCAATGGTTTGGCACTTGGATCGAATCCCGGAGGAAATGACACGGTGGCTTGAGGATTAGAGTAAGAAAGATTTTCATGCTTCCTTGGAGCTTGATAATTTTCACTTGATTGATTGAAATTGCTTCCCCGAGCTTGCCCTTGATATCCTCCTTGATAATTACCTTGGTTGGAAGGATAGTTACCTTGAAAATTCCCTTGACGTTGAAAATTTCCTTGGTAATTTCTCCCATCTAAATAGGCAACATCCTCTACATTTTGCATAACAAGGCTCTCATCATTCACAATGGCACTTGTGCTTCCCCCTTGACTCACTCCTTGAGTGATCAAATTCAATTGCTTAGTTAAAGCATTGATGCTTTCATTAAATTCTTTCATGCCTTGGCCTTGAAACACATCGCTCTTCACTTTATGCACACTTTCCACTTGAGCCACCTTTCCGTATGCATAACCTCCCAATATCCTCTCGGACGGCCATTGATAAGCATTCATTGCAATATCTTCAAAAATTTCCATCGCTTTCATAGCATCCACTCCAAATATAGACCCTCCGGATGAGGCATCTACATGCATCCGATTTTGTTGGCTCAACCCTTGATAGAAGAACGCCACTTTTTGATTCTCATGAAAGTCATGTTGAGGGCACTTTCTTAGCATCTCCTTGTAGCGTTCCCATGCGTCATAAAAGCTTTCATCCGGAAGTTGCTTAAACTGAGTGATAAGGCTCTTCAATTGGAGTGTCTTTGAAGGAGGAAAGTATTTGTTTAGGAACCTTTGCTCAAGATCTTCCCATGTGTTACAACTTCCTAAAGGAATTGCATTATACCATGCCTTAGCCTTGTCTCTTAAAGAAAAAGAGAACAACCTCATTCGAATAGCATCTTCCGATACTCCATTCATCTTAATGGTATTTGCAACCTCCAAGAAGCTAGCTAGATGCATGTTTGGATCCTCAAGAGGACCTCCCCCAAACTGATTTTCTTTGACCATGTTGATCAATCCGGTCTTGATTTCTAAATTGTTGGCTTGAACCGGAGGAACCATGTTGTGTATGGCTCTCGGTTGAAAGTAATCCCGGATTGCTCTAGGCCTTGGCCTCTCTTGAGGTATTTGCACATTTCCTTGCATTGCTTGGTTATTGAACATATTAACCATCTCTTGGACATTTCTACGAACATGTGGTTGTGCCTCTTGTTGTTGGAGTATCCTTTGAGCTTCTTAATTGGCAAGCAATTGCATATATTCTTGATTTTGAGCAAAGAAATTCCTCATTATCTCCGCTTGATTCTCTTGCACTCCTTCTTGTACCCCCCTTTGATCTTGTAATGGATCATGGGGTAAATTATGATTGACATGATCTCCATGTTGATTTTCCATCTTTTCTTTTCTAGCTTTACGCCTCTCTCGCTTCCTTTGTCGTGCGGTCCTTTCAATCTCCAAATTCAAAGGAATGATCGATTGATTTCCCTTTGATCTTGTGATCATAAAACACCTACGAAAAGGCCAAGAGTGAGACCACAAACACAAATAATAAATAAAAGAAAATAAAAAGAATCCTTATCAAGAACAACTAAAACAATAACACAGTACTCGACTAGTCCGTCAAACTCCCCTTTGGCAACGGCGCCATTTTCTTGTTTGCCTATTTTTAGCACTCACGAGCAAGAATACTCGATCGTTGTAGTATTATATCCCAAGAAAAATTATCAATCCAATAAGGAGTTATATTCGTACTAGCAAAATACGTGAGCTCATGTTCATTGTTGTTTTTGTAAAGATGATCGGGGGTTTTGAGATTGATTAACAACTAAACAAGTAACAAGTAAATAACAATATCAAATAAGTAGAATGACAAGAATAGAAAATGGGTGCTTAAGTTCAAGTATGGAAAAACATGGGATTAGAAACATCCAAGCACACTCAATTCATATTATCATGCAAACGGAATTCAACTCAATTGATGTAGACTAAGGGTGATCACGATTGTATCCTAAGCTCCCTTTCGGGTTACAAAGGTTGTTGATGCATTTTGGACTCCCAAAAGCACTTAAGATCAAAGCCCAACATTAACCCCTTCCATCTAGGTACTAGTTAGACTAAACTCTCCCTTTTTGTGTACTAAGGCCAACGAATGGATTGGTTCCCCTCATTGAATTCAAATATCCTTTCGGTCAAACCCAAACTCAATGTCTATTCATGCCTTCCTAATACTATAGAGGGTCGTTTCCGTCTCACTCCAAGCAATACATACATGAAGATCATGATAGCATTTAATTACCACAAATAATCCATTGATCAACAATCCATTAAACCAATAAACATTCATGAATAACAAACCATGCCATCACAACATCAAGACAATTAAACTCCATGAATAGAAATCAACATCAATTAAATCAAAAACCAATTTAATCCACATGATAATATAAATCTAATATGCTCTTCATGTTCCTAATCCCACTAGAGGGATTAGCCTATCATAGTAAAAGTAACAAAACAATTAAATGATTCATTACAATTACCCATAGTCTAAGATCTAAAGAAATACAAAATGAATGGATTCTTCCCTATCAATTTCTTGAAGAGAATCTTCTATTCTTCTTGATCTCCACCTCTAGCTCTTGATTCCTTGAGATCTCTCACACCCAATGGAAGGGATGAAGTTTTGATGGATAATTAATGGAGATGATGAAGATGGATCAAAATGGATGAAGGTGGATGAAGATGATGGTGGGAAATGGAAGAAATGGTGTGTGAGGTGTGTGTAGATGATAGGATTTTCGGATATCCCTGCCAATTGTTGAATAAAGGGGTATTTATACCCCTTTGGAGGCTTCTAGAAGGATCTGGAAATTTCTGCAGGAAAATACCCAACACGAGTCGTGCTCTGTAACACGGCCACGGGGTGGCCGTGTTGTGTCTTCTGATGCTGCCGCACGGCCTCGCCTTACAGGGCCGTGTTACGCAACACGGCTCGTGTGCTGCAACACGAGTCGTGTGTTGTAACACGGGCACAGGTGTGGTCGTGTTGGCTCTTCTGATGTCGCCACACGGCCACCTTCTTACAGGGCCGTGTTGGCGACACGGCTCGTGCTCCCGACTCGACTCGTGCAACTGGACACGACCTGAAGTTGCCCGTGTTGAGTGACTAGATGTCGCCACACGGCTAACTCTTACAGGGCCGTGTTGGCTACACGGCTCGTGTGCTGGCTCCTGCATTTCTTCACTGTTTTGGCTCGTTCTCCCTCGTTTCAACTCCGAATTGAGATCCACTTTTTCCTACATCTTCCTTATCATGTTTAGCATCCAATAAAAAGTGAAAATCTTACGTTTAAGCTCATTCACACACATTTCAATAAAAATACAAAACACAACCAAATAACATATAAAATACGGATAAAATAATACGAAAATATATATAAAAAGACACTAAAATGTAGGTGAAAATAGCTCTAATCAATGGTCATTCACTACTAGGCTATGTGCTTGATTGGGGAGTAGATGATATGTAGTGGTAACAAATTTTCTCGGGGTTTTGCTACATATTGTACGCTGGTAGCTACTCAAGTTAGTAACTTGGCATTTGCTAACATGCTTTTATGTGCATGTAGCAACTTTTGGAAGCTGTATTTAAATAGTACATTGATTAGTACTCTTTTAAAGGATAATTTTTGTAATTTTTAGCACTGTGGTGCGTGGTGCTTTTAATGTATGGTACTTTGTACGATTATATTTTAAATATATTTGTCATTTTCAATAATAATATCTTAATTTAGTTAAGTAAATATTTAATGAGAGGTAAATAACTATTTAATGAGAACATTTCTTCTCATTAATGTATAAACCAATGAGAGGCAAATTATTATTAATGAGAGGATATAATAAAATATGAAAAGATTTTTAATGAGAGTGTAAACCTCTCATTATAAGTATTCCAACAATAATGACATGATTTCATTCCTGTCATAATTGTGCGTTATTAGGGAATTCATGTCATTAAGGCTTTTAATGATACTATTTTTAGATTTAATGACAGGAATTCATGTTATTATAGGCCCATTTTCATGTAGTGCTACACGTCCGTGGGAGAGGCCGTGTGCTGCTACATGAGCCGCGTCCGGGAACGCGCAGAACACGCCGAACTGTGTGCACACTACACGAGCCATGTGCTGCTACACGACCCGTGTAGGTGCCGAATCCAGTGTTAAATTAGGAAGGTTCTAGAAGGTTCCAAGGGGTATAAAAACCCAATTGAGTGCGAAAATAAAAAAAAAGAATCACATTTTGGAGCAGTTTCTAAGATCTAAACATACACTCTCACGCCATATCTTCACACACACATTCAAATTCATCCATCTTCCACACTTTTCATCCATTACTTTACCATTTCATCAATTTGAGAAGAGAAGATCATCAATTATTGAAGAATTGACCATGTTGGAAGGACGAAAGGCCATCTTCACAAAAGGAAAGCCGATCTACTTTTCAATTGTTCTTTTTCTTCATATTTTGGCTCAAATGGAGCAAGTCTTTGGTTGTATTGATTTGAACACAATGTGTAATGGCTTGTCCTATAGTAGGGCTAATCATATGATTGATTGAGAAGAATGCTAGATATATAGGATTTAAGATGTTGAATTGAGTTAATTTTGAATTTCCTTTTATGATTAATGATTCATGTTTCATTTCAATAAATGTGTGATTAAATTCTCTTTCCATAGTGTTAGGATGGTCATTCCAATATTATGATTAGTGATTTAGTTGAATTATTTATTAAGGTGGACATGCATGTTAGTGTGAGGGGAGGTAAGCCATACCATTCTTATACTTAGAACATTCATAGGAGGACACTTAAGAAATTGAGTGAAAAGAACCAACTTATGATCATAATATCTTCATGGGAATTGAGAGTAAGACAATCCTAGGAGATTTAGACTTGTCAAAGAGTCGAGAACTTAGTTGACTTGGCCATAGGGATTAAGGGTAAAAACGTGATTGCTTTTAGTCGATAATTAATAAAGTTCAATGTTAAGAGTCATTCATCTCTAGCTAGTTTCTTAATCATGAGTATGGTTAGCCTTACTCACTTCTTCAATACATTTTATCCACATTGTTGGCAATTGGATCGTGCGGTTCAACGTGATCGTTAGGATAACAGGTAAACAAAATCAGCGAAAGCGAATATAAACGTTTACCGTACTTCTGGATTGGTGTAGAGGATGATCTATAGAGAACTACCTCTGATCTTCTACCGTATGTCCCAAGTGTGATCCTGCTATTGTGTGGGCAACAGTCTGCAGGATCTCTCAATCTGCTTCTTTCCCTAACTTACGTCAAAAGAGGACCAGGAATTCTTAGGGTTCCAAGAGGCTGAGTTCACTTATATACTGGGCTACAGCAGGGATCAGGAGGAGAATTGGAGTTGGGCCTCCATTGGATTTAATATCCAAGCTTAGCCCAAAGCTTATATTTAATCCAATAATAATAATAAATTCCACTAAATTATTATTACTGCACTACCCACTCCAACCCAAAATTACGTTTTGGGCTCCTTCTTATTATGAGCCTGAAATCTCCCCATGTTTAAGATATACAATGCCCATTAATTAATTAAGTTACTGACAACTCAAATTAATTAATATCTCATCCGAGAGTAGTACCACTCAACCTTATTATCATGCCGGAAATTAATCCACTTGCAAGATTTACATGATAAACCTTATGAGCTCCTCAAGGGGACATCATCAACCTATGTCGGACATGGATTCCTTCTACAATCAACAGCACACCATAGATACAGCACTATTTCCCAACTCACCGAGTTTGTTGATTTAATACTTATAAATCTCACCCATTGATGAATCAAAGAAATACATACTGCCCTACGTGTCGAGGTTATTGTATAGGGATTAAGAGCACGAACTTTCATAATAACAGAGATCAAGTTCTACTATCTAGTCAGTATAAGAAGAACGATCTCAGGCGATCCTACTCAATACACACCAGTGCACTAATGTGATTCTATAGCCAAGACAAGCTAATACCGAACCACACTACAACCATACCGATAGAGAGTCCCCGTCTATCTCGGTTGTGAGCATCTGTTTATACTTTATAAGAAAACCGATAATATGATATTCCGCGTGTTGTCGCACAACATATTATTTACAGTATAAAGTAAATGGACTTTTGCATCATGCATATAAAATAAATTATAAGATGCAATCATTTGATCATATGATTCTCATTTCAAATATTGTTATAACATTGTTCATACTAAAGCTAGATTTTTAGTATACTATCCAACACACATTCCATTCATTTTGTTACGTAATTGATAGTTGATATTATTAGTGGTTAATTGATTTCTTTAATTAATTGATTAGAGTAAGCATTAGTATAAAACCAAACCTTCAATCTTATCACTCTTATAAAGCACAATCGATGACAAATCCGGATACAACTATGAGTTTACTTTCCCTTGGGATGACATACTTATAAATTTTGTTACTTGATCACACGTGTACAACAATGATAGAGTACTCTTACTCTAAAAATTATTTTGATACCAAAAATAAGACTAAGAACATGGCGCCGCATGTCGGAGAAATGTTAAAATCTTGGTTGTAACGAATTTGAATTTTATTAGTTTTGATAAGAGTATTTTTTTTATTCGTTTACTTGTTTACTTGTCTTGGTTATTTGAGGAGCTAATTTGGGAATTTTTGTAGGTACATGCAAACTCGTTCGAGGTCTCAATTTATTGAACCTTTGAACTTGGATTTAGAAGCTACTTTCAGAAGAAAAAGAAGAGGAGTGTTAGATCCTACAGAGGAAGTTATGGAGAACGTAATGGATAATGCCAATATGGTTGATGAAGAAGGACATATGAGGAATTTTCAAGGGATGATAATATTCAAGGAGGACATGTTAATTCGGAGTTTGTACCACAAGCTAATGTTCAACAGGTGCACTTGCAAAACCAACAATTACAAGCTATTATTCAACACTTGATGGCACAACAAGAAGCTAGAAATAATCAACAAGCTCCTCCGGTGGTGCAAAATCAACCTCGGAGCCATGGACATAATGGAATGTGGATGAATATCCAAGATCATTTCCAACCTCAATTTGGGAATTATGCTATGAGGCCGCCATTGAATGTCAACAATTTTGAGATCAAGACAGGGTTGATTAACATGGTGCAAGCGAATCAATTTGGAGGTGGAGCAATGGAAGATCCAAATGCTCACCTATCTCAATTCACGGAGTTAGCTAACACCATCAAGATTAACGGAGTGAGTGAGAATATTGTCAAGATGAAGCTATTTTCCTTTTCATTAAGGGATCGAGCTAAGGCTTGGTATCATACTATACCTCTGGGATCCTATACCACATGAAGAGAGTTGGCTCAAAGGTTCCTAAGCAAGTATTTCCTACCAACAAAGATGTTGTATCTCAAAGGTCAAATTTTCCAATTCAAGCAAATTCCGCTTGAGACATTTAGTGAAGCTTGGGATCATTTCAAAGAAATGCTAAGGAGGTGTCCACAACATGAATTCCACGAAGATTAACAAGTAGGATTTTTCTATGCCAGATTGAATGGGAGTGAAAGAATGCATGTTGATGCTTCAGCGAGTGGTTCTATATTGGGAAAAACTCCGGAAAGAACTATTGCTATATGTGAAGAAATTGCTTTGAATACGGGTCAATGGTCTAAGGATAGAGTTGCAAGAATGTATGAAAGAGAGAGAATCGCTAAGATGGAAGAAGTTCGCTTGCAACAAGTGAAAAAGGTGGAGGTGCCTAAGGAAGATATAACCGACAAGGCAATCACATAGATACTTAAGAGGATAAATGCTAATTTGCAAGTGTCTCCGAACTCTATACCTTTGGTGAACCAACAAGTGATTCCAAATACTCAATTAGGTGTGCCTTTATCTTTGATGAATCGACAAGTGTTTCCTAATCCTCAACAAGACATGTCTATGCCTAATATGGGTCAATCTTCTCAAAGTTTTCAAATGCCTACATCTATGCCTCAATAAGGATTTTGAAATTCAAGATACTTGGTGCCCACCGGAGATGTCACTTGATGGAGCTGTCTTCATGTAAGGAAGGAACTTTTAAGGAAATTATGGTGATAACTTGGTAATCATGGAGGGGGATATCCACAAAGGCAAGGAGGATGGAGTCAAAACAATTATGGAGAAAATTTTAATCAACCTCGTAGGTATGAGAATTTGTCATATGGAAATCAAGGGAATGTCCTTACTCTTCCACCGGACACTAATCCAGGGAAGAAAGCTTCAAATGGTGAAGGGAAGCCTACTATGGAAGACCAAATGGCTAAAATGTTTGAATTCATAAAGGAAGATAAGGGGGAGAGAAGGCAAAGAGATGAAGTAAATGATAAGAGAATCAAAGCATTGGAAACACATATGAGCCAAATGGCAAGTGAAAGAGGGGATTTTCATCATCAAGGGAAGTTTCCATCTACAACTATTACTAATCCGAAAGAGCAATGCAAGGCTATTGAACTTCGTAGTGGAACAAAATATGAAGGGCCTTCGATGCCAATGGAAGTAGAGGGAGTAGGATGTGAACTTGAGCCCATGGAAAGTGTGGATGAAGAAGAAAAAGAGAAAAAAGTTGAAATTGTTGGAAAAGATGAAAGTGCCCCTACACTTGAAGAAGTAATAATTAAGTCTCCAAAGAAATAGGAAAGATGTAGAGAGCCAAAATGTAAGGAGAGGGAATAGAACTTTGAAAAAGATGAATGGGCAATACCTAAGTTGCCCGTTGCAATTCCATTTCCACAAATATGCTTGAAAAAGGGATTAGAAGAAAATTTTGCTAAGTTTGTTGAGATGTTGAAGAAGATACATATAAATATTCCTTTTGCGGATGCTTTGCTTCAAATGCCCAACTACTCTAAGTTTTTGAAGGATATCTTGTCAAAGAAAATAAGCTTGGGTAAGTTCGAAACTATTAATCTTATAGTGGAATGTAGTGCTATTCTACAAAGGAAACTCCCTCCTAAATTGAAGATCTGGGGAGTTTTACTATTCCATGTGAGATAGGAGAGCATGAAAACTACAAAGCTGTATGTGACCTAGGGGCAAGCATCAATTTGATGCCCTTATCAATTTTTAAGAAGTTGATCATTGGTGAGGTTAAACCAACATCGGTGATACTTCAATTAGCCGATCGGTCTTTGACACATCCAAAGGGAGTTGTGGAAGATGTTTTGATCAATGTTGGCAAGTTTGTATTTCCCGTTGACTGATTGGTCGTTATAGTCCGGGCGACCAAGCAACAAAATATCGAACCCAAGGGAATTTAGGATTCATAGCCTTTAGGTATAGTATCGTTATTAGTTAGGGGCGATCGAAAAGGAGGCTTGGAAAATAAAAAAAAATAAAATGCATGGAAAAATAAATCTAATTACAATATTTTTGGATTTTCAATGACATGGTAATTAACATGATGTACTCATATAATCAAACATCCAACATCATTAATTGTTTTCCATTTTTAAACAAATCATGGTAAGGGTGATCACGATTTCCACCCATCCCCAATGGCCATGGTGAATAGGATGTAGATTGATTTACAATTCCGAAAAAATTCCTAAGATCGATCCTACTTGTTATTCCCTTCAAGGTACTATGTTCGTATGGATGGGGTTCTCTTCACTAGTTTAATCCTCGGGCACAAGTGATGTTACTAGTGTTTATTTACATTATTCTAAATATAAGGACTCATTGGCTAGGCTCCCCTTATATTAAACCCACATGTAATAAATGGAAAAAACTCACATATGATAATCATATAAAACAACTAATGGTAAAGCAATGACAAGACATGCCGATACATAATACACAACTTAATCACAATGCACTAATACCAAAGACATAAATATCATATTACTACAAGGCATGTGAATTTAAAAAATAAAACCTAATCAAAGCCGGAAATACAATCAAGATATTTTCGTAATTTAATCAATAACCATGCCTTCAATCAACCTACATTCATGAAGATTATCCACTTCTTGGTGTCTCTACCTTCTTGAAAAACAATAAAATTTTAATCTAGAAAAATATTAAAACTACGGATCTCTCACCCCAAAAGGGGTAGGGATCTCAACTACGGAGATCTTTAATTAAAAAGCTCTCTAAACTATTTAATGGGGAATTTAATGGATGAAAAAATTGGTCTTGGAGGCTTCCAAATGAGGGGTATATATAGTTGAAGGGTGAGTGGAATTTTTGGAGGGTTTCCAATGTGGGACAATGATGGAATTTTTAGAATTTTTAGTGAATTTTGGGAGGAAATTCAGTTACAGCAAGAAGGTTTAAGTATATATCCGTATAATGTATAACCAAAAACTGGTCTTGGCCTAGTGGTTGGAGGCACCCTTGTGTGTGCATGAGGTTGCGCGTTCGATTCCAGCCCTCCACAGATTTAATTTTAATTAAATGAGGGGCTGAGCACGAAGTAGAGGATCCGCGTGGCACGGATTTATTTTTTTAATAAAATGAGGGGCTATGTAAGCGCGAAGTAGAGGATCCGCACCCTTTTGGCCCAAAAATTCGATCGAGGAGTTAGAAACTCGGTCGAGTTTCTCCAATAGATTCAAAGATTCTCATGCTCTGCTCCTGCCATTAGACAACACGCGAAGTAGAGGATCCGCGCCCTTCTGGCCCAAAAAATTCGATCGAGGAGTTAGAAACTCGATCGAGTTTCTCCTACAGAATCAAACATTCTCATGCTCTGCTCCTACTAATAGACAACACTTCGGGGTCATAATAGACAACGATTTCAGCTGTTGTCTATGCTCACTTTTCTCAACACCCAGAAAAAGTGTTGTCGTAGCCCTCTTCAAATATGTTGTCTTTTCAGCTGCAACCCTTTTTTTCTTGTTTTCATCCCAATTTAATTCTCGTTTCTTCCATCGCTCTTTCAAGCTCAAAAACACCAATTTTCCTACAAAATAAACAAGAATATCTCTCTCTAAATAATCAAGCAACTAATAATATTTTCATTAAAATCATGTTTAATTATTAAATTAAATCCAATTAAATTATGCAATTAAGCCCAAAATTCTAGATGAATTTCACACCGATCAAACCCTCCAAACTTAAAGTGTTGTTTGTCCTCGAGCAACGAAAGAAAAGAAATAACAAGGAGGGGAATTCACCTAAAATTGAATCAAGATATCAATAAATATTGAGTCATTTCAAAGTCATTTCAATTCAATCAAAACAAGCAACAAGACATCAACTTAAATGCATACAAGTTAAGCTTAGGAAACATGCTAGCAAGAGAGACATTCATTACTCCTCTCTAGATTTTGCTATCACTCTCACACTGAAGAGGTGTATGGAAGAAGTGTTTTCTCTCATAAATCAAATCTCATGCATGTCATTGCCATAAGCTTGCCAAAAGTCTACGCTCTCCACCACTTGTATGTGTGTCAATTATTGAATCAATAAGGTCTTTATATGGGGTCGTAATGTAGGCTCTTTGGTATTGAGTAGGAAAAATATTTAAGAAAAGTAAGCTCAAGATTAGTAGAGAATTTAAATTGACAGCCATTATCAACTCTCACTCTCTCTTTTCTCAAATTAGTGAAAAATTCAAGTTGGTTGGTAGCCTCAACTCTCATTCCAACTTTTTTTTTCATTTTTCACCTTAATCAAAAATAGGATTTATCCATCCAACAAATTAAAAAACCTTTTTCTTCTCTTCTTCCACTATTGAGTTTTTTCTCTCTTTTCCCCAAGGGCTCTCTTTTCATTTTTTAGTAAAGCTCCTTTATACTTCTTTTATACAAGCTTCACTCAAATTTTCTTTTCACACAACCTTCATTTTTTTTTATCTTTTCTCCATCTTTTCTTGCACTTTCACCATTTCTCTCTTTCCAAACTCTCTTGTAAGTTCAATTCAACCATTTCATCCCCATTAATCATCTACTAATCGACAAAGGTGATTAGGATATAAAATATGGATAAGAATGACTAAATTTGTAGGTTGCCAAAGAAATAAGGATAATGAGCTCAAAGGGGCAAACTACGAAATAATTTCATTTGGTAGGATAAATTTGGCTAAGTGACTTGTCAAAACAAAGATGGCCTTAAATCATTTTCAATAATCTTCACACACATGTAGCTTCAGGAAGACACAATGGCAAGTTCTAGAATGCACACAAAAGAATGATGCACACACAAGAAAGGAAAAACCATTTGATTAAATGATTTTAAGGCTCAAAAGCTCACAGGCTTATAGTAGTGAAAGACAACACAAAACAAGCATAAACCATAGCTCAACAAGTACACAAAAAAAAATCCATCAAGTCACAAGTTTTTATCGGTGTCGTTTTTACCTAGATTTTTGTGTCTTTTATTATGTATTGTATTGTGTTTTTAGTCATTTTGTATATCATTTGGTGGTGTTATATGAAGATATGGAGATTTGTGCTTTGAAATGATAAATGTGTGATTTTCATGATTAAGTGCTTTAAAATACGCAATATTTGTAAATATATAGAGAATTGGTATTTTAGTATAATTTGTGTGATTTTTAGAAAGAAATGGATTCTAGACACGATAAGGAAGATGTGGAAAAAATGGAGCTCAATTCGAAGTTGAAATTAGGAAGAACGAGCCAAAGCAAAATGCTGAAAAATACGTATAACTTGTGTAATTTTTTTGTATTGATATGGAGTTCAAAATTAGGCGTGTCATATATGGTTGGAAAGCCACAAAAGAGAGGATCGCATGAGCACAAGAATCATTCAAATCGAAGATCGGATGTAGAAGTTATGCACGAAACGGCGAGACTGCGCTGCAGGCACTGCACCAACTCGAGTTGCAAGGTCCAACTCAACTTGCAACTCAAGTCGAGCTGTGAGTCGAGCAGGGTCAGCATGCATTCAGTGACCCAACTCGAGTTGCAAGGTCTAACTCGACTTGCAACTCAAGTCGAGTTGAGGGCCGATAAAATTCCAGTTTCTGATTCATCCAACACGACTTGACAAGTGAGTGCTCGAGTTATCAACTCGAGTTGAGTTAGATATGGTCCAGGTTGAGTTGCAAATCGAGTGGGGCAGAGAAAATTGATACAAGAGCCAACTCGAGTTGCAAGACCCAATTCGACTTGCAACTCGAGTCGAGCTGCACTAAAAAATTTGAAAAATTCAGGAAGTTTCTAGAAGCTTCCAGGGAGTATAAATACATATTTTGATCATAAAATTCGGGAGGAATCATTTTGGATCAGTTTTCACACACACTAGACACCTAAATCACACACATTCATCTCCATCTCTTCCACCTTTAACTTCATCCATTAAAACCACTTGATCTCCTCAAATCCATCCATAAATCCATCCATCCACCAATCTAAGAAGAGGAATTCATCATTGGTTGAAGATTTTAACATGATAAAAGGGGAGGAAGTTCACCATCAAAGGGGAGTCAACTTACCTTTATTTTGTTATTTTATTCATTATTTGGCTCAAATGGAGCATTCCTTGGATTGTAGTGAATTTGTAATGATATGTAGTGGCTAGTCCTCATGTGAGGCTAGCAATGTGATTGGTTAGGAATTAGGTAGATTTTGCACACCACATGTTTAATGAATTGATTGTTATGAATATTTTCTATCATGAATGCTTATTCTCATTTTATGTATGATTTGTGTGGTTAAATTCTCTATTCATAGTATTAGGATGACTATTCCAATATTATATATAGTGGTTTAATTGAATCATTGATTGCATGAGATGACTTGGTTAGTGTGAGGAGAGGTAAGCCATACCCTTCAAGTGCTTAGAACCTTATGATAGGACATTAGTGATGAACTAGTGAGGGGAACCCAACTTATGATCATAGTACCTTCATGAGAATTGAGAGTAAGAACAATCCTAGGAGATTTAAACTTGTAAAAGAGTTGAGAACCTAATCACCTTGGCCATAGGGGTTAGGGGTACAAACGTGATTGCCCTTAATATCATAACATGAAAATCATCAATGCATGTGTGTGTGAGTCTATATATACCTTATCCATGAATGTTGATTGCCTTACATACTTCTTAGATTGCTCACCTTCATCCATTTTCCATCACACTTGTACATGTTCTTTCTTTAATTACTTTCCTAGTTGTTAGTTTGTAGTATAATTCAACCTTCATTCTTTAATTAGTCCTATTAGAGTGAAACATCTTTCAAATACGGCTACCTACTTTAGCCCTTGGGTTTGATATCTTATAAATTTTGTACTTGGTCACTTACGTGCTACACATGATAGAGTACACTTGCTCTAAATCAATTTAACCAAAATTGAAACCAAGTTCATGGCGCCGAGGCTGGGGCGAAAGCCTTCGGTGTAATGTGTTTGAATTTGTTAGCTCTACTTAGGATATTTTTTTTCTTATTTTTGCATTCTATATTTGTTTGAAAATTGTTATAACTTGTTCTTCTTGATAGGTACACCAACCTTGAAAGAAGAGAAGGAAGAGTAACCAAAAATAGTAAGTGGAGAAGAATTGTAGTAGATCTTGAGAAGAAGAGCTAAAAATGGATCAGTGCTACAACAATGGAATATATTGGGGATGGTGATTGGTCATTTGTAGTCCCTACAAACACAATCATAAAACGAAAAACAAATCAAAGCAAAAAAATATCCCTATCCTAACCACTCAACAAACCCAAAGTCACAAATACAACTAAATTCCCCGGCAACGTCGCCATTCGATTGGTCGTTTGTAGTACGGGCGACCAAGCAACAAAATATCAAACCAAAGGAAATTTAGGATTCATGGCCTTTAGGTTAGCATCGTGATTAGTTAGGAATGATGGAAAAAGATGTTTAAAAATAAAAGAAAATAAAATGCATGGAAAAGTAAATCTAATTACAATATTTTTGGATTTTCAATGACATGATAGTTTTCATGATGCACTCATATAAGCAATCATCCAACATCTTTAATTATTTTCCATTTTTAAGCAAATCATGGTAAGAGCTATCACGATTTTTATCTATCCCCAATGGCCATGGTGAATAGGATGTAGATTTTTTCACAACCCTTAAAAAGCTCCTAGGATCGATCGTAGTTGCAATTCCTTCAATGTACTATGTTCGTATAGATGGGGTTCCCTTCACTAGTTTAATCCTCGGGCACAAGTGATCTCACTAGTGTTCATTTATGTTGTTCTAAACATAAAGACTCATTGGCTAGGCTCCTCTTATATTAAACCCAGATGTAATAAATGGAAGAAACTCACATATGATAATCATGCAAAACAACTAAGGGTAAAGCAGCGACAAGACATGCCGATACACAATACACAACTTAATCACAATGCACTAATATCAAAGATATAAATCCCATATTACTACAAGGCATGTGAATATCATAAATAAAACCTAATCAAAGTCGGAAATTCAATCAGGACATTTCATAAATTAATCAATAGTCATGCCATCAATTAACCACCAAAATATAGAAAATAGAAAGATAATAAGTAGGATTAGATTACACCTTAATGAAATTTTACATTCATGAAGATCATCTACTATTTGGTGTCTCCACCTTCTTGGAAAATAATAAATACCTAATCTAGATAAACATTTAAAACTACGGATCCCTCTCCCCGAAAGGGGGAGGGATCTTATAACTATGGAGATCCTCTCTCAACTATTTAATGGATGAAGAATGGTGGTAAAGAAGAAAAAAAAATGGAGTGAGATGTGTGGAGGAGGAAATGGAATTGTGAATGGGGATTGGTAGCTACAAAGATGAGAAGGAGAGTATATATATGTGTGGAGGCTCAAAGGGTTTAGGGCAACATTTGGGTTTATGGGCTTAAGTAAAGAAAATGGGCTTGGGCCTTTTATTGGATGAAATTTGAATCCAGGAATTGGGTTTAATACCATATCTGTACGGTTTAAAAACAAGACTCGGTTGTTGCCTGGCGGTAGTATGAGGCGCCCATCAAGGCAGAGGTCACGGGTTCGAGTCCCGACCTTTGTGAAATGAGGACTAGCATGGAATAGAACACAACAGAAGTGGCCCAACATGGAACAGAACACGACGACGTGGCAATTCTCTTAAAAGTTCGATGCTCTCTGTTTTGTACGTCGTGTCAATTCTCTTAAAAGTTCGATGCTCTCTGTTTTGTACCCTACAACAACACTTCCGAGACCTAAAAGACAACAATTTCAGCCGTTGTCTATGTACACTTTTCTCAATACTTCTCAACACTCAGAAAAAATGTAGGCGTAGCCCTCTTCAAATATGTTGTCTTTTCAGCTGCAACCCCTTTTTTCTTGTTTCCATCCCAATTTAATTCCCATTTCTTCCATCGGTCTTTCAAGCTCAAAAACACCATTTTCCTGCAAAATAAATAAAAACACCTCTCTCCAAATAATCAAGCAATTTATAGTATTTTCATAAAAATCATGCTTAATTATTGAATTAAATCTAAATAAATCCAATTAAATCCATGCAACGAAGCCCAAAATTCTAGGTGAATTTCACATCGATTAGAGTGAAACATCTTTCGAATACGGATATATACATTTCTTTCTTGGGTTCGATATTATAAATTTTACACTTGATCACCACGTTCTACACAACGATATAATTCGCTTACTCTTATCAATTTGTATCAAAATTGAGACTAAGTTCACATATCTAGTTAGTTTCTTAATCATGAGTATAGTTTGCCTTACTCTCTTCTTAAATACATTTTATCCACATTCCATTCATCTTGTTGGTAATTGATAGTCAATATTATTAGTGGTTAATTGATTTCTTTAGCTAATTGATTAGAGTAAGCATTAGTATAAAACCAAACCTTTAATCTTATCACTCTTACAAAGCACAATCGATGACAAATCCGGATAAAACTATGAGTTTACTTTTCCTTTGGACGACATACTTATAAATTTTATTACTTGGTCACACGTGTACAACAACGATAAAGTACTTTTACTCTAAAAATCATTTTGATACCAAAAGTGAGACTAAGAACATCATCTAATGCGTGTAATAAAAGATGTAATACCATCAAACTATAACAGAACTTCGGTACTTTTTTTTTATCGGATAAAGTTAGTTGTTAGTATAGTTAGTAGTTAGTTCACCAAGTCTCCATACACCCTTATTCTCCCAAGCCTACTTATAACTCCCTCCTATTCGTTCTCAATGGGAATCGAACCCAGGTCACTCACTTGTGTGAGGAGCCCGGTGGTCAAGTTGGCTAACATATAACAGAACTTCGGTACTAACATATAAGAAAAAACAATTCGGGTCTCCTATACATTTTCTGTTGCGAATCGTTCAATGAATAATACAAATGTGAAGACAAAATTTATACCCAAAAAATATATATATAAATCCTAAAGAAATTATTTTTTGAAATTTTCCTATCACTCATGTCATTCATTTTAAAAGAAAAAAGAAAAAAGAAAGACATCCCGTGACTAAGAAAAGTGCTCTTTTGTTCGTAAAAAGGGATTAATTTTCAAAAGAGTTTCTATAGTTTGCATAATGACTTTCTTATTTATGCGTCACCTGATGCAATTTTTACTCCGTCCGACCTCCATTCCAATTTTAGAGTTTAGATTTTTGTTTTGAAAATTTATTCTTATTTCGTTTCAATTTCAATTTTTTTAATGCTTATTTTAATACTTTATACTCCTAAATTATTTACAATTTCTTTAATGCATTGTTCCACAATATCTTTTATATCCAATAAATATATATATATATATATATATATATATATATATATATATATATATATATATATATATATATATATATATATATATATATATATACTCCGTCCGTCTCGACGTAAAAGGAGTTTTTGCTTTTTTACACATAGATTAAGGCGTATTATTATTTAAAGTGTAGTTGGTAGTTGTATTAGTGGGAGTGTAGGCCCCATATTTTAATTGTATTAGAGGGGTGTGTGGGTCTCATGCGTGTAAAAAAGGAAAGGAGACCCTTTAAATGGGACGACCAAAATGAAAAAAATACCCTCTTTAAATGGGACGGAGGGAGTATATATATATAGAAAAATGCCCATTTTGAAATGTACACTTTTAATACCAACATTTTTACTATTTAACTATCAATTTTACCATTTAGACAATTTTTGGACAACTATACCCCTATTTGTGTGTTATCAATTTTACTTGGGGGGTGGTACACCCCTCATACCCTACCCACCCTATCCATCCCACACACCCCCAATCTACACTACCTCCACCACCATGCAGCGGCGACTCCAACGACTCTCCGGCGGCGACAGCGCGACAACTTTTTCGGCGACAGTGGCGGCGGCAGCGACTTCTCCGACGACAATGATGGTGGCTCTGGCGACTTCTCCGGCGATGATGGCGACGGCTCCGGTGACCGGCGACGGGAGGCTGCCGATCACTGGTGGATGTCAGGCGGCAGTAGGGTCTCCGATGGAGGGGTGGCGACAGTCCAGAGACCAAGGCGGCCGACGGCAGCGGTCTGATGACTGAGGCAGCCGACGGCGGCGGTCCGGCGGCCAGTAGTAGCTTTGTAGTGGAGGAGGGTTTTGGGAGTTGGAGTAAGGGTTTTACGGCAATAGAGTCAAGAAAATATAAATTTGGTAAATTTGATAACTTTCTGACAAAATTGTCTAGTTTTAATTTTCAACTTAAAATTTTATATAAAAAAAAAATTCTCCATAAATATTTTATTCAATAATCTCATAATACACTATAAAAGCAATATAATTTTTAAAACTGAAAGACATTTACTTTTTGAAATTTTTTACATTTACAAATGAATTAGATAGAATTATACTCCTCCGTTAATTTTTAAAATTGAAAGACATTTACTTTTTCAATTTTTTTACATTTACAAATGAATTAGATAGAATAATACTCCCTCGTTCCGGGCAAACAACATCATTTGCTTTTACACGTATACTAAGAAGTATTATTATTTTATATAAAGTGAGTAGATGTATTAGAGAGATATGATGGGTAGTGATGGACCCTTTTTACTAAAAGAGGAAAATGATTCAATTTGAACGAGACGTCCAATATAATAAAATTGTGCTACTTGGGCGGGATAGAGAGAGTATTGTTTTTAATTTATTCATGAATTATTTAAAAATCAACGATAATATAATATAGAAAATCCGATAACTTCATGAATCCATCAATGTCTTAGTACAGAATGCACTATAAACAACGAAAAGAATGATATATACCAAATTATTAATAATTACAAGAACAAAGTATATATATACTGCCATGATGAAATTATTATCAAAGTAAATGAAAGAATGAATACATGAAAGAATGATAATTAATTAACTAGCTGTCTTGGCAGCTGCTGAACATATGTAATAGTATTTGTTAGTTAATGATTGAGCGGGCGGTGTTTGTGCAGAGGTGGAATGCTTTGCTGGTTGCGGAAGAAGTTGTCGGGATCAACTACGGTCTTGATGCGAACCAGCCGATCAAAGTTGTTGAAATATTTCCGACCCCAAACGCTGGCCTGCGCGTAGCTCGTCCTCCCAACGTTGTTGTTGACTCCAATGTCGAGATCTCTGTAGTTCATGTAGGCAAGCCTGGGGGAGGAGGAGACGTAAGGAGTCATGTAACGGAAGGCCCTCCTGACCCAGTTCAAGTACCTGCCCTGATTCTGAACCTCGTTTTCGGCCCAGTAGACGGTGTAGAGGTTGCCTGCTCTGTGCGGAAAAGGGCGAAAGACAGGATTTCATCCATGATTCCACCGTAGGGACCGAATGGGAGCGTCGCCAGCCTGGCTTCTGGCTGGAAATAGAGGCTCATGAGTCCCCGGAGGGCCTCCTCCGGAACGGGAGTGAGCACGTAATCCGTCTTCCTATGCATATAGGCTTTGTTGGGCTGAACCCTACTTAGCAAAGACTCTGGCCTGTCAATGGGGTGGTTGTCGAAGAAGAGAGCCGATTGGATCCAGCTCATCTCCCTGCAGTCTTCCCTCACCAGCCCCAGCTCAGGGAACCTCTCCTGCATCATGTCCAACAATCTGTCTACCCCTCCAATGAACAATATTAGAAAGATGCGTCAACTGTAGTGGCGCCACCTGTTCCATTCACCACCACTGCATTTATGAAGAGGGTTATATCATTGTCCAATCTTGGCGCCACATACTGCCACCGGTGAATGCTCTGAGTTGCGTTTTGCTCCAATGTCCTTTGCACGTTGAAGATAGTGACTCTTTCCGGAACATCAACCAGCTGAAGCTTCCATGCAACGATGACACCGAAGCTGGCACCCCCTCCACCTCTGATCGCCCAGAACAGATCCTCTACCATCGACTTTCTGTCGAGAATTCTTCCATTTACATCAACTATTCTTGCATCAATGACATGATCGCCCATATTTCCTCATGAGTGAGCCGTAGCCGCCTCCACTGATGTGCCCTCCAACGCCTACGGTTGCACAGAAGCCTGCTGGAAACCCCAAGGTGGAGCTTTTCTGCGCGATGTTGTAATATACAGAACCGAGGTTTGCACCGGCTTCAACCCATGCAGTCTTGGCCTCAGCGTCGACTGTAATGCCGCTGAGCCTGATCAAATCTATGATGACGAATGAGACCTTGGAGAAGGAAGAGAGCCCCTCCAAGTCATGGCCTCCGCTTCGAGTTCTGATCTCCAAGCCACTTCTTCTAGCACAGAGGACGATATTCGGGATCTGGGACTCGTGTTCGGGGGTTATAATGACGGTGGGCTTAGGGGTGGAGTCAGAGGCGTATCTGAGATTCCAGATGGTGAATTCAAGGACAGAGAAGCAGGAAGAGTTGGATGGGGTGTAAACAAGGTTGGAAATGGTGGAGTAGTTTTGGTATCTTTCCGACAAGCATTCCAAAAATTTATTGTGGTCATGAGAAGCTGTCGTGATTGAGCAGTGTTGAAATAATCTCTCTCATCTTCCATCATTAATTGTCTTGACAATTTCTAGGTTCCAACAGCTATTTTTTAGCTTGTGTGTACTCCATCATTAATTGTCTTGACAATTTCTAGGTTTCAACAGCTATTTTTTAGCTTGTGTGTACTGGCTAGTTTTCTCATCTGCCTATAAATAGGATTGTATTTGAATCTGTAAACATACAAGATATGAAATCTTCTATTATACATTTCAATCTCAATTTCAACATGGTATCAGAGCAGGTTAATCCTGTCTCTTAGCTCTTCAAATCTGTTCAAACATTCCAATTACACCTTAAAGGTTTTCTACTTCTAATAAGAGTTTAATCCTCTTCTGACTGCCGCTGCTGTTCGAGTTCAGTTGCCGCCGCCGCCGCCGCCGATCTGCTCTCAGTCGCCGGGAACGCGACACTAGCCACTGGTGCCACCGCTGTCGCCGATCTGCTCGCATCAGCCGGAGCTTGGTTTCCTGGCCACCGGAGCTTGGTTTCCGCTGCTCACAGCGCTCGACGGATCTGCAGGGAAAGGGCGCAAGCTTGGTTCCCGTTGCTCCAGTCAACCGCTGCTCGACGCCGCCACTCGCCGCATCTAGGGTTTCAGACGCCCGCCGATCGCAACCGCATCCTCCGCTGACCATCCGGTTCCGGCAGCCCCGATGAAGAAGGGAGGAGGAGGAGTCGCGCCGACCGCTTCACTCGTTCAGCCGCCGCTTCCCTCATTTTTTGGGACTGACTTTAGGTTTTGTGATTTTGGTGCAGGTGGTATCAGGGGAGTGAGGCCGTGTTTAAAGAAAAATGAAATTGGGCCTCAAAATATATTAGGCCCAAATCAGTTTTCTTCTCTTGTGGCCCAAGTTGCTCAAGCCCTGCAAGCCTAAACTCAAATCCAATCCATTAATACAGTAGTGGATGCAGGTCCATTTACTTCTTTACCTAATAATATTTCATTGGGCCCAAAAAATTTTAAATCAAACTTTGAAAATAGGCCCACTCATTTTTCCATTTTTCAAAACCCAAATTTTTTAAACACAAAATCATTTAATTACTCTAGCATGTTTTCATAAAATAATAATTTAATTGATTTCTCTAAAACTCGGGTAGTTGACTCCGGAGCAACCGATCATATGACCGAAAATCGTTCTATTTTTCTAGAAAACTGCCTAATTTTAGACAACTCTCAAAATGTTAAAGTAGCTAATAACACTACCGTTCCAATTTGTGGAAAAGGATCAAGTTATTTTTTTTCTAAAAAGATCGACAATATCCTTTATTTACCATCTTTTACTTTAAATTTGTTATCCGTTTCTAAGATTACCACGGAATTAAATTGTCAAGTTATATTTTTTGACATTGATGCTGTATTTCAGGAAAGATTGACGGGACGAACGATTGGCAAATGAGTTCGTATTAATAATTTATACCTAATTAACTTCCCTAGTATTGCTTTAAATGTTTTTGACGTGTCCCTTTGGCATAAACGTCTTGGACATCCGTCCAATTTAGTTTTCAACAAAATATTTCCAAATTCGTCATATCATGATAAGTGTGATATTTGTTCTTTATCTAAACACACACGTCTTCCCTACACAAATTCCTCTTCTAATTCAAAATCTATTTTTGATTTGATTCACTCGGATGTTTGGGGTCCCGCTTCAATTACATCATATAATAATTTTAAATATTATGTTAGCTTTATAGATGATTTTTCACAGCATACTTGGATATTTTTATTTAAAAATAAAAGCGAAGTTTTCTCAAAATTTCAAGATTTTTTCGCCTACGTCAAAAATCATTTCAATAAATCCATCAAAATTTTTCGAACGGATAATGGAACTGAATTTATAAACTCAAAATTTCAAAATTTTACAAAAAGTAATGGAATTATTCATCAAACCTCGTGTCCCTACACACCCGCTCAAAATGGGGTCGCGGAACGGAAAAAATCGTCATCTTTTAGAAGTCACTCGTTCTCTTCTTTTCAAAATAATGTTCCAAAACATTTTTTGTCAGATGCTCTTATAACCGCCAACTACCTTATTAATCGTCGACCTTCCCCTAATCTCAATAACCTTAGTCCCCACAAAATTCTTTTTAAAAAGGAAGTATGTCTTGACCACTTACGCACTTTTGGATATTCATGTTTTGTCCATGTTAATCGTACCGATAAACTTAGTCCTTCTTCAGTCAAAGCTATTTTTCTTGGCTACTCCGTACTTCAAAAGAGTTACAAGTGTTATGATCCTATTACTAGAAAGCTCTACATTTCAAGAGATGTTACCTTCAATGAAAATGATCCTTATTACTCTATTGATAACTCCTCCATTGATACTAACGACTTTGTTTTTCCTATTTCAACTCCTACTGATCTTATTCCTTCTTAGGATCATCATAATGATTTGATCAATACGATTCCTCTCGAGAATGATGCAAACATAGTCGAAGAAAATGCTCCGACAGGGGGAGATCACGTCCCAGTCGATGAAAATGCTCCGATAGGGGGAGATCAAAACCAAAACCTAACTCAAGCTAATTCACCTCGGAGATCTCTTCGACAGACTCGGACGTCCACCAAACTTACAGACTACGTCACCTATTCGGTATCGTATCCTATCCAAAACTTCTTATCTTATTCTCACATTTCAAAAGAGCATCATGCATTTTTAAATTGCATAAATCAATTTGAACCTAAAAACTTTGAAGATGCCAGTCATTGTCCTACTTGGCGAAAAGCTATGGAAGATGAATTAAATGCTCTTGAGAAAAATAATACTTGGTCACTTGTTCATCTTCCTAAAGGAAAAAAGGCCGTTGGGTGCAAGTGGGTCTATAAAATTAAATATGATAGTTTGGGAAAAATCGAAAGATATAAGACCCGACTTGTTGCTAAAGGCTTCACCCAAACTTATGGAATTGATTATGAAGAAACTTTCGCACCCGTCGCTAAAATGAGCACCGTAAGAATCCTTCTTTCTATAGGGATTAATAAGAATTGGTCTTTTCATCAAATGAATGTTAAAAATGCTTTCTTACAAGGAGATTTAGAAGAAGAAGTATACATGGCTCTTCCTCAAAGCCTTAAGAATTCGGATCCTTCTCTTGTTTGTAAACTTCACAAGTCTATTTATGGTCTTAAACAATCTCCTAGAGCTTGGTATTCTAAACTTAGTCATGCATTACTCTCTCAAAATTTTCAAAAAAGTTCCACTGACTCATCATTATTTTCTCGCACTTCTCCAAACCATCAATCATTGTTTTAGTTTATGTTGATGATATTATTATTACCGGTGACAAGGAAACGGAAATTCAAGAAGTCAAGAATTTTCTTAAATAAACTTTTGATATCAAGGACCTTGGCATACTTAAATATTTTTTGGGAATTGAAATAGCTCACTCTAAAAAAGGATTATTCCTTTTTCAAAGAAAGTACACCCTCGATCTTCTTCAAGAAACAGGTAAACTCGGTGTTAAGCCCGCTAGCACTCCTATGGAAATCAATGCTAAACTTAACTCAGAAGATGGATCTCCTCTTCAAAATGTGGGCATGTACCAAAGACTTGTAGGAAAATTTATTTACTTAACTGTTACTCGTCCTGACATTGCTTTTTCTATTAGTGTGGTTAGTCAATTTATGCAGGCACCTCGGACCACTCACCTAGCTGCTATTGATCGGATCCTCCAATATCTAAAGTCAACTCTAGGACAAGGAATTTGGATAAAAAAACAACAATAATGTAAGCATCCAAGGCTATACAGATGTGGATTGGGCAGGAAGCTTCGATCGACGGTCTACTACCGGTTTTTGCACTATGGTTGGAGGAAATCTAGTAACCTGGAAAAGCAAAACGTGGTGGCTCGATCAAGTGCCGAAGCTGAATACAGGGCAATGGCATCAACTGCTAGTGAACTTACCTGGATAAAATAATTACTCGAGGATATGAATATTCAAACCAAAGGAGCAATTCAGATGTATTGTGATAACAATGCTGCACGCCACATAGCATCAAACCCAGTGTTTCACGAGCGTACAAAGCACATTGAGGTGGATTGTCATTTCATTCGAGATAAAGTTCAAGGTGGAATAATTCAAACACCGTATATTGGAAGCAAGGATCAACTCGCAGATATATTCACCAAAGCCTTAGACAAATCAAGACATAAATACATTTTAGACAAGTTAGGAGTGATCAACCCGTTCACCCCTACACTTGAGGGGGAGTGTTGAAATAATCTCTCTCATCTTCCATCATTAATTGTCTTGACAATTTCTAGGTTCCAACAGCTATTTTTTACATTGTGTGTATGATTGGTCGTTATAGTCGGGATGACCAATTAAAGAATTTATCGAACCACAGGGAGGAAGGTACTAGAGTTTAAGCGATCTCAAGTTTATCGTGATTTTATAAGGACGATGGAAAGGGACGGAGGATAAGCGTGCAAATGAATGCACTTAAACTAATGCAAGAAATAAGATAAAAGCAAAGATAAAAGAGGTTCCAAATGATGCAAGGATGAGATTAGCAACAATCATGACATGGATAACAAAGTAATCATGCAATTGATTATAATCTATCATGGACATAGCATAGGAGCGATCACTAATTCCACCTAAACTCTCTACCAAGATGGATAGGATGTAGGCCCTCAATAAGGCTCCCAAAAGCACTTAAGATCGATACCATAGCGAACACCTCCTACTAGGTACTAATTACTCTACGAGTTCCCTAATTAGGTACTAAATCATAGGCAATATTCCCTTTTAAGGTACTATGAATTCACTAATAGCTTGGGTCTCCTCATCTAATCAACTAATCTCTCGATTAAGCTAATCAAATGTTCTATCGAAGGGTTCCCAAATTTAGAAGGATATACCTATCTCATTCTAAATTAATGCACATGAAGTGTATGATGAAATGATTCAATGAACTATCCTAAACATGTAATTGATTTACCAACCTAATCACATGCCCATAACAATTAATCACACAAATCAATCATATACATCAAGCAATTGACAATCAATGATAGAAATAACACAAAGCCCATTCAAGATTAAAATCAATTTGCATAAAAACTAAATTATCCAACACCAATCATGGAGCTAATCTCACAAAGGAGATTAGCCTATCATAGTCATAGAGAAAACAACATAGACCATTGTATCTACAAATCCCATGACAAAACTATAAAGAAGTTCACAAAAATTAGAATTAGATTCCCCCTTTGAAGTCCTTCAATGGAGTTTCTTCTTCTTCTTCTTCTTCTTGTAATCTTCACTCCCCCTTGCTTCCTTGATCACTTGGATGGTGGATTTGATGGAGAGGATTAAGTGTAGATGGATGAATGAAGAATGGATGGAGAAGATGGTGAAAAATGAAGAAAAATGTGTGTGATGTGTGTGTGGCAACTCCCAACCTCGAAAATCTGCCTTCAAGTGGTGATATTGGGGGTATTTATACCCCCTCTACACACTTGGAAATCGCACAAAGGTGTAAAACGCGATTTTAGGCCAAGTGCAAGAAAACACGGGCGTGTTTTCCTGCATCTGCCCGTGTTTTCTTGCAATTTTTCAGCTTTCTGTAAGTTTTTGCACCTGCAGAAAAACACGGGCACTGCATAAAAACACGAGCGTGTTTTTATGCATTTTGACTAATTCTTCATTTTCTTCAACTTTCTCCTTTCTTCATGCTTTTTATCACCATTTATCCTCATAATCACCTATTCAAAGACATGAAAATCATCATCATCAATTCCAAAATACAATACAAAAAGATACAAAAAATACGAAATAAAAAGACGAAAACACACACAAAATGACACAAAATCTAGGTGAAAATAGCGATGATCAACCCCCCAAACTTAAAGTGTTGCTCGTCCCCGAGCAACGAAAATGATAAAACAAGAGGAGAAATTTTCACCTAGAAAAAGACCTAACGAACATAAGCAATAACATATCATAAGCAATAAGGACTACAAATCATATCAAGTCACCCTATAACATTAAACTCATAACATGAAAAATTAACAAGTTTAATTCAAAGAGATTAAAGAGTAATATAGTCCCTTCCGATCCAAGCCTCACATCGGATATCAAAATGCACTCAACACTCTATCAACATAAGGTAAATCAACACTCATCAATTGATTGGCCCGATGCGCCATAGGCTTACTCGTGGACTACATTCACAAACCACCATAGCTTCAATTAGTGATCAAATAGGACTTTATGTTTGGATGTAATGGTATGCTTTTTGGTAAAGGTAGGGAGAATTTGGGTAAGAGTGACTCATCGAGTGTAAGTAATCGAAGAGATGATCAACTTCTTCAACTTCTTCACATTTCTATCTTCCTTTCTTTTCTTTTCTAAACATAAGCACTTATCATTATCATTCCTTGTGTTTCTTGAGCTTCTTTTGATTTCATGCTTTCATCCTTTTGACTTTTTGCTTGCATGAGCATATTGTTGTTGATTTTGCTCCTTTTTCTTGCTTTGAAGTAGCATGTATATTTGCTTGAGCTCTTTTCATCCTTTTCTTGCGTGTTTACCATTTTCCTCTTTCTCTTGCACAATTCTCACATCAAACCGTGTAGACCACCATCTCCTCAATCACCCACACAAAAGGTATATATAAGGCTTAAGTGGGTAATCATGGCTTGTAATGTGCTTAGTTCACAAGAAATAAGCTTAAAGGCTCAAAGTGGCTAACTAGGGATGATGTATAAGGTAAGGAAATATATGGCAATGACTTTAAAGTACAAGGATGGCCTAAAATCATATCACTAACCTCCACCAATCGGGTTCATTCCCGTAGTCCACTAGCAAGTTCTAGCTTATCAAGGATCAATCAATTCACTCATGAAGAAACAACCATGCCTGCACGGTTGAGGCTCAAATGCTCACAAGCTTTTGCTCGGACCATGAGGAACTTATTACACCTCAATCTATCTCAAAATTAAACAAGTTAAATAGAATATGTCACAATTTTAACTAGTAGAGATCCTTAACATAATTCGCCATCACTTATCACAAACAATACATCATCACTCATATTCAAGAAAATGACTCACAACACAAGAAAATAAGAACATCACAAAAATATAAAAACACAAGACAAAAGACATAAGATACAAGGAAACTATGTGCGCCGGTGCAAATGTTCATAAAATGAGAACTACGAGAGCATAATAATTCAACCCCCCAAACTTATTTTTTTAGCTAAGGCTAGAATTAAGTTTGAGCCAAATAATAGGTACTCCCTTTGACGCATCCCTCGTAGCTCTTCTCGTGATCCAATATACTCCACATCCACACCAAGCACAACATAATTTCTACACAAAACACCAACAATCACAAAAAAAAATCAAACCAAAACACCAAAAATCAAATCCATCATCCTTATTTAAAGCACTAAATAAAGCATTAAAGATAATGATGGGTTGCCTCCCATCTAGCGCTAAGTTTAACGTCTTCAAGCCGGACGATAGTCTTTAGCTCATGGTGGTCTTGAATAGTCCTTAGGCACTATCATAGGTTTCTTCTTGAAGTAGTGCCTTGTGCTCTCCCGTTCAACCACAAGAACATTTCCCTTCTTGTTAAATAACTCAAGCAATTGTTCTCCGAAGGCGTTCTTCACAAGGAATGGCCCTTTCCACTTGTTCCACTTTTTCCATGGGGCTTTATGTGAATTTTGAACTTCAACCACATCCCCCGGTAAGAATTTGGGCATTGACAAGTGTGGATGCCCTCTTGCAACCTTTTTCCTACAATCACCAAACAAATTTTTATCAATAAAATCATGAAAGTTCTTAAGAGAATTTGAAATTTCAATAGAATGAGAGGGTTTTGGCTTGTGGGGAGTAGAATTCATGATCTTAGTTTCCAGAGGCTTCATTTTTTCCGTAAGGGCATGAATCTCTTCTCGATTTTGATGTTTTACTTTCTCAACCATCACTTCAAGAGATTCGACAAATCTATCGAATTCCCCCTTCAACTCTTCTTTCAATTCTTTGGCTTTCACCCACTTAGGCACTCTTTCTCTCTTTTCCTTCATAACCTCATCGACCCCCAAACTAGTCTCTTTTCTATTCTTCACGACCATGCATTCATTCTTTGTTCTGGAGGTAGAAGGCTTGTTGTTCTCTTCTTGAAGTCTTTCCACGGTGGACACGATTTGACTTACTTGGTGCTCCAATGAATTCAACTTAGCATTGAATGCTATCATCGTATTCGTCATCATTTCACACAAGTTTCCAATTCTATCAATCCACGCTTGATTAGACTTCCTCCCCTCTTCTAAGCGATCCATAACCATTTCAAACAACTTATCTCCAAGCATCGCTATGTGGTCATTTTGGGTGGAATAGGAGGTGTTGGAGTCTTGAAAATCTCCCCATAGTTGTGGTTGATTTCCTTCTTGATGTCGAGAAAAATTTCCTTCAAAAACATCTTCCACACCTTGAGGGTATACTTGTTGACACATTTGATGAGGAGCTCCAAAATTCTCATAACTTTGTTGTTGGAATTGCATATTCGGAACTTGTGCTCCATAATCCGGTTGCAAATTAACATCACAATATGGCATTTGAAATCCTTGAAATTTTCCTTGTGTGTTCATAGTGGGATGAGCACTTCTATTCACCATATCTCGAATAATATCCATGTAGCTCATCTTTTTTGCTTGTTCTTTTTCTTCTTCCTTCTCAAGGTATGCACCTATAAGAGAAAGAAAAATTAGAACAAAATTTTCTAAAGCAAATATAAGATGCAAAAATAAAAATAAATGTCCTTATTAAGACCACTCTAAACAATCCTTCATTAAACTACTAGCAACCGTTACCTCCCCGGCAACGGCGCCATTTGATTGGTCGTTATAGTCGGGATGACCAATTAAAGAATTTATCGAACCACAGGGAGGAAGGTACTAGAGTTTAAGCGATCTCAAGTTTATCGTGATTTTATAAGGACGATGGAAAGGGACGGAGGATAAGCGTGCAAATGAATGCACTTAAACTAATGCAAGAAATAAGATAAAAGCAAAGATAAAAGAGGTTCCAAATGATGCAAGGATGAGATTAGCAACAATCATGACATGGATAACAAAGTAATCATGCAATTGATTATAATCTATCATGGACATAGCATAGGAGCGATCACTAATTCCACCTAAACTCTCTACCAAGATGGATAGGATGTAGGCCCTCAATAAGGCTCCCAAAAGCACTTAAGATCGATACCATAGCGAACACCTCCTACTAGGTACTAATTACTCTACGAGTTCCCTAATTAGGTACTAAATCATAGGCAATATTCCCTTTTAAGGTACTATGAATTCACTAATAGCTTGGGTCTCCTCATCTAATCAACTAATCTCTCGATTAAGCTAATCAAATGTTCTATCAAAGGGTTCCCAAATTTAGAAGGATATACCTATCTCATTCTAAATTAATGCACATGAAGTGTATGATGAAATGATTCAATGAACTATCCTAAACATGTAATTGATTTACCAACCTAATCACATGCCCATAACAATTAATCACACAAATCAATCATATACATCAAGCAATTGACAATCAATGATAGAAATAACACAAAGCCCATTCAAGATTAAAATCAATTTGCATAAAAACTAAATTATCCAACACCAATCATGGAGCTAATCTCACAAAGGAGATTAGCCTATCATAGTCATAGAGAAAACAACATAGACCATTGTATCTACAAATCCCATGACAAAACTATAAAGAAGTTCACAAAAATTAGAATTAGATTCCCCCTTTGAAGTCCTTCAATGGAGTTTCTTCTTCTTCTTCTTCTTCTTGTAATCTTCACTCCCCCTTGCTTCCTTGATCACTTGGATGGTGGATTTGATGGAGAGGATTAAGTGTAGATGGATGGATGAAGAATGGATGGAGAAGATGGTGAAAAATGAAGAAAAATGTGTGTGATGTGTGTGTGGCAACTCCCAACCTCGAAAATCTGCCTTCAAGTGGTGATATTGGGGGTATTTATACCCCCTCTACACACTTGGAAATCGCACAAAGGTGTAAAACGCGATTTTAGGCCAAGTGCAAGAAAACACGGGCGTGTTTTCCTGCATCTGCCCGTGTTTTCTTGCAATTTTTCAGCTTTCTGTAAGTTTTTGCACCTGCAGAAAAACACGGGCACTGCATAAAAACACGAGCGTGTTTTTATGCATTTTGACTAATTCTTCATTTTCTTCAACTTTCTCCTTTCTTCATGCTTTTTATCACCATTTATCCTCATAATCACCTATTCAAAGACATGAAAATCATCATCATCAATTCCAAAATACAATACAAAAAGATACAAAAAATACGAAATAAAAAGACGAAAACACACACAAAATGACACAAAATCTAGGTGAAAATAGCGATGATCAGTGTACTGGCTAGTTTTCTCATATGCCTATAAATAGGATTGTATTTGAATCTGTAAACATACAACACAAGATCAATGAATTCTTCTATTATACATTTCAATCTCAATTTCAACAAGCAGCAAAGTGTGAGAATACTGAATATCCAGAGCACTGCAGATATGTTTTTTCTAGTGTTCATCATTTTGTATTTCTTTCTTTGTTTCTTTATATGGGAAAGTGTTGGTTGAAATGTTGGGGTGGAGTGTTTTGCTATTTATAAGGGTTTTGAGCTGAAAATTCTGATTATCCACGCGTCCTTTCATAAGTTGATGAATGACCAAATCAATGTCGCTGTAAACCCTTCCATTTTCATATTATATCCTAAAATTTCAAACAGTTGACCTTAGAAGTCAAGGAATTTTTTTTTAATTATATACTCCCTCCGTTCCTTGGTAAGAGTCTCATTTGCTTTTGGGCACGTGTATTAAGAAATATTATTATTTAATGTTTAGTGGGTAATTGTATTAGTGGGTGTGTGAGCCCCATGTTTTAATTGTATTAGTGGGTGTGGATGTGTCCCATGTATTCAAAAAGAAAATGAGATCATTTGGGTGGGACAACAAAAATGGTAAAATGAGACTTTTATCAAGTGAGGGAGGGAGTATAACATCTGTAGGTCAAATGAATATAAATTCTCTTGTCTTGCTTTGGAGGGGAAAAGCGTGTAGTCCATATGCAAGTTGATTTCCCTGTTACATTTTCGGTGTTCCATTGGTGTTCCACAACATAAAAAAACTATACCCTACAAATGACTAATAAACCCTTGGGGCAAGCATTGAATTTTGGGCATTGATCATGCCACATGGCAATCATTTAATTAGTGGAATAGGAGATGAAACACCACTATGTAACAGGTGATCTCATTCCGTCCATATGCCGCTGAAAATTTCCTATCTTTAATTCTTACATTCTGGACAGTTTCATTTATATCACGAGAAAACGAAGATCAATTCCCTTCAAATTCAATGACAAAATCATATACTAATATCCATATTTTTATTCTGAAACTCGTTAGATTTTTATAATCCTACTTAATCTACACACAAAAAGAATAAGAACATTTCCTCAGGACTGAGAGAGTATTTTTTTTATTTATATAGTACTCCCTCCGTCCCGAAACAAGGTATATGTTTGCTTTTTACACGTAAATTAAGGAGTATAATATTTTAATGTGTAGTGAAGTGAGAGAAAATATATTTTAATGTGTAGTGGGTAGTTGTATTAGTGTAGTGGGTGGGCAACATGTGTTTATAATAATTATTTTGTGTGGGTCCCATCAACCAAAAAGGAAAATGTATACTTTGTTTTGGGACGGACCAAAATGGAAAAATGTATACTTAGTTGTGGGACGGAGGGAGTATATCTTTCATTATTTTAATCTTTTGAAAGTAATTAATTAGGAATTGAAATGAATTTTAGAATTAAAATTAATTAACTTTTTAGAACTATTACAATACTCATACTTTAGGAATACTTTTAATATTTTATATCTTTTTAAATTTGAAAATTTCATTTGTTTGTTATGATAATTTTTAGAATAGAGGAATTAGTTTAATTCTATTTTCTATTTTGAAACTAGATTAAAAAAATTTTCATTGAAAAATTTTCTTTTGAGACATTAATGTTAATGTGAGATATAGTTCTAAGGTATCCATTTGCTTTTTGCACGTGGATAATTCTAAGGTCTTTATTTGCTTTTTGCATGAAGATTAAGGAGTATTATTATTATAGGTAAAGTGGGTAGTTGTATTAGAGAAAAGTGGTGAGTCATATTGTGTACTTTTTTTACTAAATAGAGAAAATTGATACCTTTGAAGCATACGCTAGGAATAGTGAAATGAATACCTTAGAAGCGGACGGGGGAATATGATATACTCCCTCCGTCCCAACTTAAGAGTCTCATTTGCTTTTGGGCACGTGGATTAAGGAGTATTATTATTTAATGTGTAGTGAGTAGTTGTATTAGTGGGTGTGGGGGCCCCATGTTTTAATTGTATTAGTGGGTGTGGGTGGGTCCCATGTGTCAAAAAAGGGAATGAGACTCTTTGGGTGAAACAACCAAAATGGTAAAATGACCCTCTTAACCTGGGACGGAGGGAGTATATAATTTGTAAAATGCGTTGAAATATGTTTATATAGTTAAAATATGTTTTTTAAAGAAGTATTAAAAATATTCTTAAAAAAAGTAGTATTATAAATAATGCAATAAAGTACTTTACCTCTCCTTAATACGGTGATAATTGTTTTTTATATGGAAATTAAAGAATATACTCCTTCGGTCGAAATTATCATTTTTTTATTTTTTAAATGTGAATTAGTGAGTACATTCACCCATGACAATACCGTGACATGAAAATATTAAACTAAAATATCAATAGGAATCGGACCGCTTAAACTACACGATTTATTGTGATATTTTCTCTAGATGTATTTGTTCATAAGGCAGGACAGGAGGATTTTTGTAGGAAATTGAATTATGTTTTCTCCTGATATAAACGGATAACCATCCGGATGTTGGAATTCAAAATGTGGAAAATTTCAGCGGCGTGTGGAAAACACGCTTTTCCCCTGCCCTAGAAATTAAGCATCAATATTCAAGAGTATGGATAACAGAATAGATGATTTGACCTTGTGGAAATACCAAATATTCCTTGACTTCTAAGCACTTTGAGTTGGTCATTAACGGTATGATATCATATGAAGTTATTAAACGTCGTCATCGTGTGGATAATCAAAATTTTCAGCTCAAAACCCTTATAAATAGCAAACCACTCCATCCCAACATTTCAATCAACACTTTCAACAAAAAAACAAATACAAAATGATGAACACTCGAAACAACATATTTGCATACTGTCGATATTCAGTATTCTCACACTTTGCTGCTCAATCACAACAGCTTCTAATGACCACAATAAATTTGTGGAATGCCTGTCGGAAAGATTCCAAAACTACTCCTCCATCCTCGAATTCACCATCTGGAATCTCAGATACGCCTCTGACTCCACCCCTAAGCCCACCGTCATTATAACCCCCGAACATGAGTCCCAGATCCCGACTATCCTCCTCTGCGCTAGAAGAAGCGGCTTGGAGATCAGAACTCGTAGCGGAGGCCATGACTTGGTGGGGCTCTCTTCCTTCTCCAAGGTCTCATTCGTCATCATAGATTTGATCAGGCTCAGCGGCATTACAGTCGACGCTGAGGCCAAGACTGCATGGGTTGAAGCAGGTGCAAACCTCAGTTCTGTATATTACAACATCGCGCAGAAAAGTTCCACCTTGGGGTTTCCAGCCGGCTTCTGTGCAACCGTAGGCGTTGGAGGGCACATCAGTGGAGGCGGCTACGGCTGAGGAAATATGGGATGGCTGCTGATCATGTCACTGATGTAAGAATAGTTGATGTAAATGGAAGAATTCTCGACAGAAAGTCGATGGGAGAGGATCTGTTCTGGGCGATCAGAGGTGGAGGGTGTGAAGTTATAGACCATGCATGGTTGTTGCTATGTGTGAAGTTGAGTAGGGTGCCACGTGGAAGCCATGCATTGGTTGAATTGGGCATGCAAAGGATTGCATGGTGTGAAAGGGTGGCCATTGGATTGTAGCTGAGTTGATCAGCGTTGCATCATGCCGTTGCTGCAGACTTCTGGAAGCTTCTGGAGGCTTGAGCTGAGGAGGCATCGGAAACGGTTGAAGGAATCAGTTTGTTATAACTGATTCCTAATACATGCACGTGATTGGATGGAAAGGAATCAGGCAGTTGAGCTGTTCATTGCTATGAGTTAGAACAGTGTTGATCAGTTCTTCATCCGACTATATATATATCAGATCAGCCATTGCATAAAACACAATCATCACTTCACATCTTCATATAAGTTCAAGCTTAGGGTTTTTGGTTCATGAGTGTGCTTGTTGATTCTGTAATCTTTCTTCATCATCATCACTAGTGAAGTTCTCTCCTTAAGAAGTGGATGTAGGCTTACGCCGAACCACTATACATCCTTGAGTTGATCGTTTTTCATTTCTTTCAGTTTTACAATCAATCCGTGAGTGAAACGTGAGTGATCATTCAAACGTGTGTGTGTGAGATCTTGAGAAGTTAACAAGATCTTGCTTAAGTTCATAAGAAGTGGCGCCGTCTGTGGGAAGGAGAAGAAGAAGCAGCCACTAGTTATCAGATCAGAAGGAAGAATCATGGTGACAACCAAGTTTGATGTGGAGAAGTTTACAGAAAAGGTCGATTTCAGTTTGTGGAGGATGAAAATGGAAGCTATACTCATTCAACAAGGATTGGCAGATGCAATCAAACCAGTTCCAGAAAACCAAGCAGCTGCTGTGGATGCAGTAGCACAAGTTGCAGAACAGGATCAACAATCAAAGGCAAGAAGTACAATCATACTGTGCTTAGGTGACAAAGCTCTGAGAGAAGTCTCAAGGGAAGTATCTGCAAGGGATATGTGGAAGAAGTTAGCTGATCTTTACATGGTGAAGACCTTGGCAAATAAACTGTACACAAAGCAGAAGCTCTACTCCTTCAAAGTAACAGAAGATAAGGTTGTCATATTAATGTCAGCTCTTCCTAAATCTTTTGAAGGTTTAAGAGATACACTGTTGTATGGAAATGTTGAATCTATCTCTCTAGAGCAAGTAATCCTGGCAATCAAAGCTAAGGTGCTCCATAAGACATCAGATCATACAGTTGCAGGAGAAGGTCTTGTTGTGAACAAACAGAACAAATGGAATAAGAATGACAAGAAGAATGGCTCTGATAAGAAATGGCAGAAGAAATCAGAAAAGGGGAATCAGAGCTCATCAGCAGATGAAGAAAACAACAATTGCTTCCACTGCAACAAACCTGGACATTTTAAGAAGCAATGTCATAAGTGGAAGGCTATGGTTGCTAGGAAGATTGCAGAAAAAGGTGAAAATCAAAGGATCCATGCCAATCAGGTAACTGAAAATAAAAATAATAAAGATAAAGATTATATTGAAGCTTTGGTTGTTGGCTCTGATCAAGTATCAGATCAGTGGGTGTTAGATTCAGGTTGTACCTTTCATATGACATCTGTTAAAGATTGGTTCACTGAACTAAAACCATTTAGTGAAGGATCAGTCCTGTTAGGCAATAATCAAGCTATAAAGATTGAAGGTATTGGTTCTGTAAAATTTAGAATGTTTGATGGAACTATTAAGCTGCTCACAAATGTGAGATATGTACCAGGTTTGAGGAGGAATTTGATATCACTAGGGATGCTAGATACCCTGGGGTGTGAATACTATGTAAAAAAGGGCATACTCACCATCATGAAAGGAAATTCAGTAGTAATGAGGGGAGTTAAGTGCTCTGATCTCTATTTCCTTGAAGGATCAGTAGTTACAGGACAGGTGAACACTTCACAAGACCAAGAAGATGTTCATCTGTGGCATGGAAGGCTAGCTCATGTAAGTGAGAGGGGGTTACAGGAGCTAGCAAGACAGAAATTACTAGATATAAGTTCAACCTGTAAGTTGGATCAATGTGAAGATTGTATCCTAAGTAAGTCTAAGAGGTTGAAATTTGGTTCAGGTGAACATACCTCATCAGAGAAACTTCAGTATGTTCATACAGATCTGTGGGGACCTTCTAGGAATCTAACCATGGGAGGAGGAAGATACTTCATATGTTTCATAGATGATTACTCTAGGAAGTTATGGGTGAAAATCCTAAAATCAAAGGATCAAGCATTCACTGCATTTAAGGAATGGCTTGCTGAAGTGGAGAACCAAACAGGCTGCAAACTGAAGTGCTTAAGATCAGACAATGGACTTGAATTTGTTTCAGAAGAGTTCAATAACTTCTGCAAAGAAAGAGGAATTAAGAGGCACAAGACTACACCTGGAACTCCACAACAGAATGGTGTTGTAGAAAGAATGAATCAAACCTTGCTTGAAAGAGTTAGGTGCATGCTGAGCAGTGGAGGATTTACTAAGGGGTTCTGGGGTGAACTTGTGACAACATCAGCATACTTGATCAACCTATGTCCATCAGCTGCTCTGAAGTTCAAACCACCTGAAGAAGTATGGTCTGGAAGGGCTCCTAGTTATGATCATTTAAGAGTGATAGGCTGTCAAGTGTACTCCCATGTGAAGCAGGATAAGTTGGAACCAAGAGCATTAAAATGTGTAATGGTTGGCTACCCTAAGGAGGTTAAAGCTTACATGTTGTGGTGTTATGAAGCTAATAAGTTTATTATCAGCAGAGATGTGATTTTCAATGAGAAGAAGATGCCACTTGTTGAAAGAAATTCTGTAGTTTCTATTACTACAGATACAGATGAGCCTCAGGTGGAGCAATCAAAGGAAGATTCACTTCAGGACAGCAAGATGCATGATCAGAATATTGAAGAGAGCTAACCTGGTTCATCAAGCTCCAGATATGACTTGAGTACTTATCAGCTTGTCAAAGATAGGTTAAGGAGACAGATCAAGGCTCCTGTGAGATACATGGAAGCTGATATAGTATCATATGCACTATATGTTGCATCTGATATAGAGAGTAATGAGCCAAAGACATATGATGAAGCTATATCAGGAAGTGAGAATAATAAGTGGATAGTTGCTATGGAGGAAGAATTGCTATCTCTGCATAAGAACAAAACTTGGCAGATTGTTGAAAGACCACAGAATAAGAAGCTAGTCAGTTGTAAATGGATTTATAAGAAGAAGCCTGTTACAAGCAAAGAAGGAGGTGTTAGGTACAAGGCAAGGCTTGTGGCAAGAGGTTTCTCACAGAAAGAGGGTGTTGATTACAATGAGATATTCTCACCTGTTGTAAAGCATTGCTCTATCAGAATCCTATTGGGATTAGTGACTCAGTTTGACCTTGAGCTACACCAGATGGATGTTACTACTGCTTTCTTGTATGGAGACTTACAAGAGGATATTTACATGAAGATTCCTGATGGTGTGAGTGTAGAAGGAGCTGACAGTAAGGCTTGTTTACTTCTGAAATCCTTGTATGGTCTGAAGCAAAGCCCAAGGCAGTGGTATTTGAAGTTTGATGATTACATTACATCAAATGGATTTAACAGAAGTTTACATGACAGTTGTGTCTATATCAGAAGCAAAGAAGGATGCTATACATACTTACTATTGTATGTAGATGATATTCTTATAGCTTGTAAAGATCAAACTGGTATAGATGAAGTAAAAGGGTTACTGAAGCAAGAATTTGATATGAAGGATCTAGGGGAAGCAAAGGTGATCCTTGGAATGCAGATTGAAAGAGACAGATCGGCTGGGGAGCTGAAGTTGTTCCAAGAATCATACTTGGATAAAGTGTTGAAGAGATACAATATGAATCTTAGTAAGTCAGTGACAACACCAGCAAGGCAAGGAGTGAGTTTGTCACTGCTTCAAGCTCCTCAGACAGATCAAGAGAAGGTTAAAATGAGCAAAATTCCCAATGCTAGTGCTGTTGGTAGTCTGATGTATGCAATGGTGTGTTGCAGACCAGACTTAGCTTATGTGATGGGCATGATTAGTAGGTTTATGAGCAATCCAGGCTCTCTACATTGGGAATCAGTTAAATGGGCACTCAGGTATGTGAAAGGTACTATCACAGCTGGTTTGAAGTTCCAGAAAAGGGAAACTTGGGATAAGGCAGTAGTTGGATATGTTGATGCTGATTATGCAGCAAATCTTGATACTAGGAAATCACTTACTGGCTATGTGTTCAATCTGTTTGATACTGCAGTAAGTTGGAAGGCAACACATCAACATGTAGTGGCCTTATCTACTACTGAATCAGAGTTTGTTGCTCTCACAGAAGCAATCAAAGAAGGAATATGGCTGACTGGTATATTGAGGGAGTTTGGAGTTGAGCAAGATTCAGTTGAAGTGTATTGTGATAATCAAAGTGCAGTGCACCTCTCCAAGCATCAGGGGTACCATGAGAGAACTAAACACATTGATGTGAGGTTATATTTCATAAGAGACATGATAGACAAGGGTGAAGTAAGTGTCAAGAAGATCAAAACCTCTGAGAATCCAGCAGACATGTTCACAAAGGCTTTACCAGCTCATAAGTATGAGCTGTGTAAGCAGCTGGTTCAGTTGTGTTAAGCAAGAAAGGAAAGGGGGCTGCTACTTACAAATAGCAGCAAGGTGGAGTAGGAATGATCTAGTGTTGTGATGCAAGGTCTAAGGTGGAGATTTGTGAAGTTATAGACCATGCATGGTTGTTGCTATGTGTGAAGTTGAGTAGGGTGCCACGTGGAAGCCATGCATTGGTTGAATTGGGCATGCAAAGGATTGCATGGTGTGAAAGGGTGGCCATTGGATTGTAGCTGAGTTGATCAGCGTTGCATCATGCCGTTGCTGCAGACTTCTGGAAGCTTCTGGAGGCTTGAGCTGAGGAGGCATCAGAAACGGTTGAAGGAATCAGTTTGTTATAACTGATTCCCAATACATGCACGTGATTGGAAAGGAATCAGGCAGTTGAGCTGTTCATTGCTATGAGTTAGAGCAGTGTTGATCAGTTCTTCATCCGACTATATATATATCAGATCAGCCATTGCATAAAACACAATCATCACTTCACATCTTCATATAAGTTCAAGCTTAGGGTTTTTGGTTCATGAGTGTGCTTGTTGATTCTGTAATCTTTCTTCATCATCATCACTAGTGAAGTTCTCTCCTTAAGAAGTGGATGTAGGCTTACGCCGAACCACTATACATCCTTGAGTTGATCGTTTTTCATTTCTTTCAGTTTTACAATCAATCCGTGAGTGAAACGTGAGTGATCATTCAAACGTGTGTGTGTGAGATCTTGAGAAGTTAACAAGATCTTGCTTAAGTTCATAAGAGAGGGGGTGCCAGCTTCGGTGTCATCGTTGCATGGAAGCTTCAGCTGGTTGATGTTCCGGAAAGAGTCACTATCTTCAACGTGCAAAGGACGTTGGAGCAAAACGCAACTCAGCTCATTTACCGGTGGCAATACGTGGCACCAAGATTGGACAATGATATAACCCTCTTCATAAATGCAGTGGTGGCGAACGGAACAGGTGGCGCCACCACAGTTGCCGCATCCTTCTACGCCGTGTTCCTTGGAGGGGTAGACAGATTGTTGGACATTATGCAGGAGAGGTTCTCTGAGCTGGGGCTGGTGAGGGAAGACTGCAGGGAGATGAGCTGGATCCAATCGGCTCTCTTCTTCGACAACCACCCCATTGACAGGCCAGAGTCTTTGCTGAGTAGGGTTCAGCCCAACAAAGCCTACATGCATAGGAAGACGGATTACGTGCTCACTCCCGTTCCGGAGGAGGCCCTCCGGGGACTCATGAGCCTCTATTTCCAGCCAGAAGCCAGGCTGGCGACGCTCTCATTCGGTCCCTACGATGGAATCATGGATGAAATCCCATCTTCCGCCCTTCCTTTTCCTCACAGAGCAGGAAACCTCTACAAGGTCCTCTACACCGTCTACTGGCCCGAAAACGAGGTTCAGAATCAGGGCAGGTACTTGAACTGGGTCAGGAGGGCCTTCCGTTACATGACTCCTTACGTCTCCTCCTCCCCCAGGCTTGCCTACATGAACTACAGAGATCTCGACATTGGAGTCAACAACAACGTTGGGAGGACGAGCTACGCGCAGGCCAGCGTTTGGGGTCGGAAATATTTCAACAACAACTTTGATCGGCTGGTTCGCATCAAGACCGTAGTTGATCCCGACAACTTCTTCCGTAATCAGCAAAGCATTCCGACTCTGCACAAACACCGACCGCTGAATCATTAACTAACAAATACCGTAGTTAATTATCATTCGTTCATTTACTTTGATAATAATTTCTCACAAGTAGTTGTAGTATCCATTTGTAACTTTCTTTTCGCGCCGCTGTAATTTTTAATTAGTGCATGTATTCATGTATTAATACTTTGATTGATTTTATTACGTACATACCAATTATTTATCAGATCGTATACTAGTTTTAATTACTAAATAATCATAAATAAATTAAAAATTAGGAAATTATTGAAGAGTAATAAAGTGGGATATGTCATTATAAGTGGGAATTTTTTTATTTTACACTAACCATTTAAGGGTTTTTTACATTTTTAGAACACCATAATACTTATGGCAATTTCTGGTCCGTAACAAGGCCTTATACTTGGTTCCTTTCCTCAGTTGACGTTCAATGCCTACTTTGCGTTTTCATGTACGTAAATTTAATAAAATTAAGGTGTATGGTAAATCGAATTAACCGGAGACAAGCTAAAAAATGTTTCAGGAACTCCCCCGAGAAGTTAAGCAATAAAGCAACTGTAAAAATTAATTGAAAAATAATATAATGTCATTTGCACAGCCGCATAATGAATTTTCTTTTTAAAGGGTTAAATTTTAAATAAGCAATGATCGTCTAGTTAACCCTCAATATTTGGTCAATGGAATAAATATATATTTTAACTGATTAAATTTATAGGATATGTTCTATTTCAATAATATAAATGGATTAGACCAAGTACGTATGAAAGTTTCAATCTCATGATAAGCTCATTTTTCACTTATCAGTGTCAATTTTTGGAAAAATAAACAGTTAATCTAATTTTTTATTAAAGAATGATACATTTCTTTTCATTTAAGGAGAATGTAACTCGATAACTATTACATTCTTTTCATTTAAGGAGAATGTAACTCAATAACTATTACAACATGCATGTATATTACATAAAACATAAATTTAGTTTGAGGCATGTGTATTTGTATTAGTCTGATAGTCTCTGTCGTTAGTTTGCCTGCGGCAAGTTTACTGGTGGAATAGTCTGTTCCTGTCTGAAGAAATTCTGAGGATCAACTCTTGTTTTGACCCCAACAAGTCGATCGAAATTGTTCTTGAAATACCTCTTCCCCCATTTGCTCGCTTGTTCATAGCTCGTCTTCCCTCTGATGTTATTTACTCCAATGTCGAGATCTCTGTAGTTGATGTATGCAGCTCTGGGGGATTTCGAAACGAAAGGAGTCAAGTAATTATAAACCCTGTTAACCCATTTTATGTGCCTCTTCGAATTCTGATTATCGTCTTCCTGCCAAAGTGCAAAGTTAGCCAGCATGTAAGAGGTACCAGCCCTGTGGGGAAATGGAATGGCGGATTCTGATATTTCATCCATTCTTCCGCCGTATGGGACGACGTACATCTGAGCTAAAGGCATTCCAGACCTGTAATAGAATCTCCAGAGTCTTTCCAACACGTATTCTGGGAGGGGTGTTTGAACATAATCTGTTTTTGCTTTTAAGTATAGCTGTAAAGGTTGTGTTCTGTTCAGCAAGCTTTCAGGTGTGTCCACAGGGTTTCCAAGAACACGTGCAATAAACACGACGGATTCGATCCAGCTCATTTCTGCACATTCTTCACGTGTCAATCTCATCTCAGGGAACTCTTCTTGCATCAGTGGAAGTAATCTATCAACCCTGCCAAGAAACAGAGAAAAAAAAGAAGCATTCATTGTAAGGCTCTTTAGGGTCGAATTTGCTGTTGCTGCCTGCCATGCTATGAACAGATCCTTGTCGGTTTTAGGAGCCATGTATTGCCAGCGGTTAATGATTTGTGTTGCATTCTGTTCCAATGTCCTTTGAGTTCTGAAAACAGTAACTGTTTCCGGAACATCAACTAATCGCAACTTCCAGGCGACAATGACGCCGAAGCTGGCAGCTCCACCGCCTCTGATGGCCCAGAACATGTCTTCACCCATTGATTTTCTGTCGAGGATTCTGCCGTTGATGTCCACTATTCTTGCGTCGATCACATTATCAGCAGCCAGGCCGTATTTTCTCATCAAGGCGCCGTAGCCGCCACCACTAATGTGGCCACCCACACCAACAAGGGGGCAAACACCCCCTGGAAAACCAAGAGTCCTGCTTTTCTCTGCAATCCTGTAATAAACTGTACCAAGGTTTGCACCACCTTCAACCCACGCCGTTTTGTTCTCAACATCAACTGTTACGTGGCTCATGTTAATCAGATCCATGATCACGAAAGGGAGTTTGGACGCGAAAGATACTCCCTCGAAGTCATGGCCACCGCTTCGGGTTCTAATTTCGAGGTTGTTATCCTTGGCGCAGAGTACGATAGGCGGGATTTGGGACTCGTGTTCCGGGGTTATAATGACTCGTGGCGGAGTGTTGGATTCGGAAATGATTCTCGAATTCCAGACAGAAAATTGGAGAAGGTGAGTGTAAGAGGGGTTTGTTGGGGTGTAGACAATGTTTGAAATGGAGGGGTAGTTTGGGAATTCTTGAGAAAGGCATTTGAGAAATGCATCATGGCTAGCAGCAGAAGCTGCCCACGAGCATGAAAATATTACAAGAACTAGAAAAGAGAATGAAGAAATTCTTCGAGTAATATTCATGGTTTTGAAATGATCGCGTTTGATCTTCATGCATCCTGCCAACTTAATATATAGGAAAAATTATGTGGAAATAGTCAGTTGACATATTATTTAAATAAAAATTAAAAGTATATCTATATCTTTTTACCCGTTCAAGGTACAAGGTTTGAACATTTGTTTAGTGAAACTGATGTAAATGCTATTGTGAATCGAGTTTGCATTATGTAAATTCAATAATTAATTTATAGTATTTTATTATTCTAAAGAGCCGTTTGGTTCAAATTTTGAAATGGCAATGGTAATGGGAATTATTGATGAGTGTAATAGTAATGAGAATGAAAGTGATTGAAGGGGTGGGGTATACATTGAATTAATGGGAGGGATTTGGATTCTCATGACTTTTAACCAAGCATGAGGAATGTGAAACAATACTCTTTCATTTCCATTACCCACCTCTACTACCTCTGACCAAGCGCCCCCTAAGTTTAATATTTATTATTAAAGTTTATAATAAGAATATTTTATAATAAGTTGTACGATTTTTTATTTAAATCATTCAAATGACGAGAAAATATCAAAATTCATTCTTTAAGTAAGAACTATTTCAATTTTATATTTTTTATTTAATTCTCAATTTTTATCTTTTTTGTTCAATTTTAGTATTTTTTTTCAAATTTAATCTTTTTAGCAAATTTTAAATTTATTAGTCCATTTATTTTACCCAATTTTGGTCTGGAATTTGGCAAAAAAAATGATTAAATTTGATAAAAGAATTAAATTTGAATATAAATGATCAAAATTAAATAATAAATGACTAAAATTGAGAATTGCAAATAAAACATATGAATAAATAAAATGATCATATTTTGAATTTTAATACTCCCTCCGTCCCGGGTATTTTTACCCGTTTGTACGGGCACGGAGATTAAGACGTTTTATTTTTTTAATATATAATGTAAGAGAAAGTATGGATAAATTAGTAATTTAAAAAGAAAAGGTGAATAAAGTTATTGGGAATGATGAATAAAGTGTAAAAAAGTAATTAAAGTTATTGAGATTGTAAAAAGTAGGTAATAAAATATTATGTATTTTTGCCAAAAATGGAATGGGTAAAAATACGTGGGACACCCCAAAATGAAAAGTGGGTAAAAATACGTGGGACGGAGGGAGTATTTTACTTTCAAATGATATACAGTATTGCGGATATCTCTACGTTGAAAGGGAGGAAGAAGATAATAATATTATAGACAAGTAACGCGTGTATTTTGTATTTGTAGATATACTAATTATTCATAAGAGTCAACGCGATATGGCTGGAAAATTAATTGAATATATTCAATGTTTTACTGAGAATTTTAAGAGAAGAGAGAATTTCAAGTTTGGTTTTAAAGCACGCACCTTTTTTACCAAATGACCTCAATATTATTTTTTTTAGTTGTAGGTAATTTTTTCTTCGCATTTGACATTATGTTATTTCTGACTTTAATTTCAGAAATGGTCGAAACAATCCAAACAAATATGTCAAAATTAATTGTCATAATATCTAACAAATTAAAATAAATGGATAGAAACCAACACCAACCACTATAAAAAAATATTTTTTAGCAACTGAATTTACCAACGGAATTCAATTTATTGGCAATTACCAATGGATTAACAACAAAAATGACATTTTTGTTTTAACAACGAAATGCCAATGAATTTATTCTCTATTTTAGCAACGGAATTCAATCCGTTGGTAATTATTAACGAATTACCAAGGGAATCATTATACTATAAATTAACTATGGAATTATTAGCAACGGATTACCAAAGGAATTATTTACCAACGAAATTAATTTTTCGTTGCTAAAAATTTACTAACCATCACTTTATCAACAGAATTTTACCAACGGATTCCGTTGCTAATACGTTGGTAAGCCAATTTAATATGGAATTAAACTTTTACCAACAGAATATTCCGTTGGTAAAAAATAAATTTTTTTTTAATGAACTAAGTAAAAACCATTTTAGTTAATCAGATGCTAACATAAATCAAAGTGTCCTTCATATCCTTGATCCCACTAAAGGATTAGTCTAACATGCTTATTGTAACAAAACAAAGAAATCATTCCTTAAAATTATCCATGAGACTTATTCAAAGAGATACACAAAAGAGATTCAATCTTTCCTATCAATTTCTTGAAAGAGATTTTTCAATCCCACTAAAGGATTAGTCTAACATGCTTATTGTAACAAAACAAAGAAATCATTCATTAAAATTATCCACAAGACTTATTCAAAGAGAAATACAAAAGAGATTCAATCTTTCCTATCAATTTCTTGAAAGAGATTTTTCAATCCATCTTGCTCTTCACCTCTAGTTCTCAAGTTCAAGTAGGCTTCAACACCAATGTGAGAAAATGAATGAAAGGTGGACGGAAGGGATGAAGTGAATATCTTTTAAATCACCAAGGAAATGCTCAATTCTCTATTTTGTTTTCCTCCAAATCATAATCTGGGATATTTATATCATCTATGGTGGCTGCATATGGAAATTGGGGCAAATTTCATAGTTGCTAATTTTTCTTTAAAATTCAACTCGAATTTTAGAAATCCGAATCGAATTTCTGAATTCAATGGAACACTTTCAGCATCCAGAGCCACTTTTGTAAACAATAAAATTCGACCATAATTTTTAACCCTTGTCGAATTTTCAAAATAAAACTTGAACTTTATGTATGATTCACATCTTTGTTCGTTTCAACTTGGAATTGATTTTCGTGTTTTCCTATGCTTTCCTTTTTGAGTTTGTTTTACTGAAATATTAAAAACAAAATATTTTGCCTCAAATTTAGAGTTAAATTCATTTTTTGTCCTATAACTAAGCAAAACTTCGATTTTTGCCCTAAAAAAGATAAGTGCTTCAATTTTGCCATATAACTAATGAATTGTTTAAATTTTTTCCTGAATCCGCCACGTCATGCTTCAATTTGGGGATTTCCGGCTGGTCAATCCAAAGTGACAATTTTGACCTTTTTTAGCTAATGAATCCGCCACGTCATATCCCACCTATTTATTATTATTTTTTTCAATTCCCAATCAACATAATATTTGATTAAATTAGAAATATAAAATAAAAAAATAAATAAAATAAATTAAAACCTGTAAATAAAAAATTAAATGTGTTTTAACAAGTGAAATCCCCTAATCTGTTAAAACCCTAACCACACGATAACGGCGAACAGAGCAGAATGCAGCGTACCGAGGGAAAGGAATGTTCGTAGCGAGGAGAGAAAAAGTTGTTAGGCAACACTCAGTGCCACAAAATCGCCGCCCAATTATCCACCGTTGATCGTAGTGAAATTCACCTAGATTTTAAGTGGATTTTTATGGCTTTAATATAATAATTGAGCATGATTTTAATAAAAATACAATTAATTGTTTGATTATTTGGAGAAAGACATTTTTGCTTATTTTTGCAGAAAAATGGGTGATTTTGATAAAAATGGATTCTACAAGTGTAAAGGGAGATGTGAGAGAAACAGAGCTCGATTTGGAGTTGAAACGAGCAAGAACGGGCCAAAGAAAAATTTGTTATGAATCTCATTTTTGGTCCCATGAGCTAAATTATCCCACATTGATTACTTACCACAAATTCCTCTCACTCTACCACTACACGAACCCATTTATCCCACATTGGAAACTTACTCAAATTTCTCTCATCCTTACTACTATAAATATCCTCTTCCATGAAAGTCACCATACAACAATTCTCCATCAATTAAATTCCAATTAAATTGAATCATTCCAAGATTCAATAGTTGAGAGGGCTTTTAAGTAAGAGTTCCATAGTTGAGATCCATCCCCCTTTTGGGGCGAGGGATCCGTAGTTTTAAATATTTTTCTAGTTTAGGAATTTATTATTTTCCAAGAAGGTGGGGACACCAAGGAAAGGATGATCTTCATGGATGTAAAACTTCATTAGGTGAAATCTAATCCTACTTATTATCTTAATTTGCTTTGGTGGGTGATTGATGCACGATTATGTTTCTTTATTGAATTTTCGACTATGATTAGATTTCGTTTATGGAATATGTATGAGATTAATGCCTTTGATATTAGTGCAAATGTGATTAGATTGTGTATTGTGTATCAACATATCTTGTTGTTGCTTTCACCTTAGTCGTTTTACATGATTATCATATGTGAGTTTTTTTACCATTTATTGCATGATGATTAATATGGGGGAGTTTGGCCAAAACCTTCCTATGTTTAGAACTACATAAATGAACACTAGCGACATTACTTGTAATTAAGTCAGTGAAGGGAACCAAACCTTAGTGAATTAATAGTACCTAGAAAGGGAATATTACCTATGATTTAGTCCTTTACGGAACTCGTACGTGTAATTAGTACCTATTGGGAGGTGTTCACTTTGATCTCGATCCTATGTGCTATTTTGGGGTCTTTGTAAGGGTCTACATCCTCGAGAGTTTTGGTGGAATTTGTGATCGCCCTTACCATGATTAGTTTAAAAATGGAATCAATTAATGATTGTTTGAGTGCATCGAGAAAGTACCATTGCATACAAAATATTGTAATTAGATTTATTCCTTTACATTTTATTTTCTTTTATTTTTCTTATCCCTCCTTTCCAATCGTCCCTAACTAATCACGATATTATACCTAAAGGCCATAAATCCTAAGTTCTCCCGGTTCGATAATTCAAATCGACTTAGAAAAGAAAACGTTCAACTCAACAAAGAGCTAAGTCAGATGAAGAATTTATATAGCGATATATTCGTCCTGATGTCAAATTACAGCGACGACGGCAATGACAAACTGATAGAGTTTTCTGCGCACTCCAATTTAATCCTCTAGTATAAGGATGTCAATTGTAGCGACAAATACCCAAGTTAAATTATCAATCCCACTGAGACAATTAATTATCTATTTATTCTAATTTACTAACTATTCAGAATTAAATAACCAATTTTTAAAATTTTGTGATTTTAATTATCTAATTGCTGAAATATTAAATACTGAATTAATTAAAAGCAATAAAAATAAAGAAAGTTCTAATCAAGAGATAACTAACAGTTCTAAGGTATCTGATATAGACCAATTAATTCGGGTCACTAGACCTTCAATTGTTCATTCATGTAGTCTCAATGAAAATACACCACATAACCCTGTTAACCCACCGAACATGATCCGATTCTAAGCTAATAGTATATTCTAGTTTAAATCCTAAGGTGTGCAAATATTACCAAACCTTATTCCTAAATACTAATCAAAGCAAATAACAATACCTCTAGATGGTATGTTCAACAAACAAGATATTCTCTAAAATTACTACAAGGTTCTATTCACTTCCTACTTGAATGTCTATTTGCATTGTTCCACTAAAAAATTCAAGTATTTGATTTACTAGTTCATGGAATTAAAGTGTTTACAGCGGAACTATTTCAATCCCTAACAGATAGACAATACCTATAATGAACGCACACAAGCTAACACAATAATTCAAGCATTATAGCGGATGTCATAAAAATATTATGAAGACGTTACGAAGCAGATAAGAAAGTCTGAATAAATTAAGTAAAATCAAAAGATCAACTGCATAAAATCCCAATCTATGGTCTAGGTTCCCAAATCAATTCAATCAATCCATAAAACCCTAGAAATGTATAGGAAATTAGCCTATGAGGTCACAAACAACACTCATGGCTAATCAATTCATACCATAAATCAAGAATAAAGGAAGAAAAAGATGAGAATAGTGAAACCCTAGCGTAAGCATAGTCTCACGTTTCTTCTCCTTCTCTCCGATCGTCCGATTCTCTCTCAATTAGTACTTGGAACCCCTTTGAAGATGGATGGATGATAAAGTTCAGACTTGAATTTGATGTGTGTGGAATTGTGGAGTGAATTTACGGTGGAATGGATGGGTTCTCTCTAATTTGTGTCTTGATCTCCCTCTTTTTGTCTTAGACTGATGTAAGCTTTTTCGGGATGAATTTTTCTTCAAAACGCAATCTGTAGGTATAAATACAGTGTAGAAACGAACAGGCTGCAACTGGGCTCAATTCTGGGCTGCTCGGGACCCAGCTCGGCTTGAGCTGGGCCTTGACCTGCTGAGCGGCATTCGAGCCGCACCAGGCTGACCTGCCACGTCAAAGGGGACACACCTGGACCCCACACGGCTCACTTGGCTGCCGAGCGGCACTAGCTCGGCCTGAGCGGCTACTCGAGCTGCTCCGAGCTGGTCCGTTCCGGCTCTGCTCCGCTCCGCTTCCAATCCTGCTCTGTTTTCCTCTGTTTTCTGCCTTCAGACTCACAAAAACACCTTAGTAGCCTCAAAATCATGTAAATATAAAACGTACACAATTCTATGCAAAAACAATAACTTTCCTAACCAAAATGGTGTAATGTCCACACATAAAATGCGTGAAATTCCACTCTCAAATCTAACATTGCAGCAACGACGAGCAACCACACAGCTGTAAATCATAGGCGATGGAGAACGCGACAAAGCCGTTGGATCTACCACCGATGATGAGATTCTGCGAGGAGATGCAGACAGCAGTTGCCACCGCGGCGGTAATCTTTTTTTAAGATTAGGAGATTTCACATGTTAAAACACGTTTAATCTTTTTTTTTATAAATTCATTTTACAGGTTTTAATTTATTTTATTGATTTTTCTTTTTTCTTTTTCTTTAACTTTTTTTATTTTATATTTCTAATTTAATTAAATATTATGCTGATTGGGAAATGAAAAAAATAATAAATAGGTGGGATATGACGTGGAGGATTCATTGGCTCAAAAAAGTCAAAATTGCCACATCGCATTGACCAGCCGAAAACCCCCAAATTGAAGCATGACGTGGCGAATTCCAGCGTAATTCGCATTTTTCGGCGAAAATTAGGCAAAAATTGAAACAATTAATTAATTATAGAGCAAAATTGATCAATTTATCTTTTTTAGGGTAAAAATAAAAGTTTTACTTAGTTTTAGGGCAAAAAATGAATTTAACTCTCAAATTTAAGAGTAATGTGGCATATTTTCTATCCCAATTTAATTTATGTTTCCTCCTTTTCTGATTTAGCTCAATAATACATCATTCCTACATGAAAAAACAACATGATTCACACACTTTTATCAAAAAATACAAACAACACAAAAGGACTAATAATAACATAAAAAACACAAAAAAAAAAACGCACGAGCACGACTTTAAAATCTTTCAAATTTTCACGCTAAACGTTGGCTTAAAAATTAGTTGGATGAATACTGAATCTCTGTAACAGGTGTGTATATGTAATACTCGATGATAATTTAAGAATAATTTTGGGATGCAACTGTGCATGATATACAATGGAGTTTATAGAACAAGTTTAGGATATATAGACTAGTAATTATCGTTTTTTATTTTTTTAGAAAATTTGATTCAACCTGTACATGTTAATTAATTTAAGATCAAACTGTTTAAATTTCAATCGTGCAGTCTTAGTAAAAAGTATTTTAATGTCCCTACACCCATAGAAAAATTCAGGGATAATTTTTTAAATCAGGTTTTTATTATTTGTCTTTATTTATTTTTCTGGGTAATATAGTTTACACATTTTTAAAATAGTGGTTTTCTAAGTCAATGATCCGGTCGATTGAAGGTTTACTTAGATGCCGGTCAGAGACATGTTGCTTTTCCATTTCCTTTCAATATTAGGTAGAAAATTTACCAATTACCATCATAAGAACTGGACAAATATCGCCAGTAATTAGGGTAAAAACTTTGTGTTCGGGACACCATACGTTCAGTTATCCTTTATTATTAAATAATATACCCTTCAGTATAAGAATATGTATCCTTAATTTTTTGAAAAAAAATCTAATAAAAATGTATACTCTTTAAAACAAAATATTGTACCCTTGATGATTAAGGGATTTACCCTTTAAAACAAAATATTGTACACTTACACATCTTGTGCACCTCGTGACACAACAGACCAACTCAATAATTAGTAGTTACATAAATCTCATTATCACTATGTAATACATTGATAAAAAAAATTACATCTACCTACACAATTATATATATCTTTTAATACTTAATTTACTCACAATAACAAAATTGTGCAAAAAGTTCAGAAAATGAAGTTAAATCTCTCTAAAATTTGAATCCAATTGTAGTATGCATGAATGATCTTAACAATTAAATTACTTTTTAATTTAATTTTAACCATTAAATAAAATAATATATTAATTAATTTTATTTTAAAAAAACTATCTACTACCCTTATTTTAATCTATTAATCGTGCACCCCATTTTCACCCATTTGTGCACATTTCAAACTTTCTGCACATTGGGAATTTTTGCACATTTCACTGAATTTTGCGCATAAGGTGGTTTTTTTTTTAAAACATATTACAGTCCTTCTGCACGTCAGAAATTTCACACTATGCATGTTTCATAGACTTTCTGCACATTAGGAACTTTAATTCATTTCTTTTTGCAAGTGCAAATAAGCTCGGAAGTTAAAATAGTATCTCTTCAGTTATCGTGATGAACACTATGAGAGACGTTTTGCTGTATGTACGGTTATTTGGTTGAGAAATTTGGATATCTTCTACTTGCTGTGTAAGTCAACGTGATTGATTTGCTTTTATAAATGGAATAACTTTTGAGTTATCCTAAACTAGAGAATAAAGACAATATTGAAATAAAAAAAAATGACACAATGAATTAAGCAATTAATAATAATTTTGAATCTATGTATTTATTAAGATAAAGATTTGTGTAAGATCTTACGGAATGGCATCGATGAGATGAATAAGAAAGAAATTATAAATTTTATAATGAAAAATAATATTTTATTGATGAAAAGTGATAACAATATTTAAAATTATTTTATGAACAATTTATAACATGTTTAACTAATAAAATCATAAAATGATATCACCATCATGAGACGATCACCATGAGACGGTCATGACAAGTGTTTCCAATCTATTAGTAATAAGACTATAATAATTCCTTATAAAAATTATTATAACACAAAAAATTAATCTTAAGAATAAAAATTAAATATAGAATAATAAAAATTAAACAGTAGAAATTATCGAACTCATCTTCTTCTAAGCTGGATCTGCTGATTTTTCTGTTGGAGATTGATCGTCATCATTTTTACCTAGATTTTACTGTCTTTATTTGTTGACTTTCGGATGTTTTTATCTGTATTTGTGTGACTTTTTAGTGGAGTTATATGTAATTGGGAGAAATGTATACAAGTTGATAAATGTGTGGAAATGAGCTTAAATGTGTATAAAACAGGCCAAAAACGAAGTCGGGAGCTAAAACGGAGAAAGAAGGACAGGGCATGCTCGGACACGCCCCGTGTTCGGAACACGAGCCTATCCGAAATGGCCGTGTTATGTCATCAGAATATGCTACACGCCCAGAAAGAGGCCGTGTGCAGCGCACGAGCCATGTCCGGGAACACGCAGAACACGCCAAATTGTGTGTGCAGCGCACGAGCCGTGTACTGCTACACGAGCCATGTAGGTGCAGATTTCAGATTAAGTTGGCTGATGTTCTAGAAGGTTTCAAGGGGTATAAAAATCCAATTTGTGCAAAAAGTTAGAGGGAGAGCCACATTTAGGAGCAGTTATCAAGATCAAACACACAATTCCTCACCACATTTTCACACACACATTCTAGATCATCAATTTTCACACTTTTCATCCATTCAATTCATATGCTCTCCCAAAATTCATCCATCACTCCAACATTCCATCAATTTGAGAAGAGAAGATCATCATGGATTGAAGAATTGAGCATGTTGAAAGGAAGGAAGGCCATCTTCACAAAAGAAAAGCCGATCTACTTTACAAGTTTTATTTTTCTTCATATGTTGGCTCAAATTGAGCAAGCCATGGGATGTATTGATTTGAACATGATGTGTAGTGGCTAGTCCAATAGTAAGGCTAATCATATAATTGGTTGAGAAGAATACTAGATATGTACGATTTTAGATGTTGAATTGAGTTAATTTTGGACTTCCTTTTGTGATTAATGATTCATGTTTCATTTCATTCCTTGTGTGGTTTATTCTTACTTACAACATGTTAGGATAGCCAATCCGATATTTTGTATTAGGATTTAATTGAATCATTTATTAAAATGAACATGCATATTAGTGTGAGAGGAGGTAAGCCATGTTAGCATTCGATCGTTTGGTTAACGTGAACCGTTAGGGTTCCATGCATTTCTAAATTAGCAGAAGTAGAAATATAGAAATGTATTACCTTTCACCAGGGTATGTTAAAGAAGAGAATGAATTCTCGCTGGTAGCCTGCGCAGCCTTACCGTTTTTGGCATAACTTACTCATCCAATCTCCGATTTGAGTGATCTATATGCCAAAACGATCATATCTTCCGTGACTTTCCAAGATATGTCACACGTCCTATTCTAATTTCCACATGATTTTATAACAATCATAGAAGTTGACGGACAGCAGCAACAAACAATCTTCCGATCTTCTGCTGTATTCCCAAATCCAATCTCAACGTCGTGTGGGCGATGATTTTCGAGATCTTCTCAATCTGCTATTTTCTCACCCTCCTCACAGTGTTAGGCCTGATTAAATTTTCAGTTAGGGTTTCTAGACAGTTGAGATGACTTATATATGGGCTACAACAGGGACTAGGAGGAGAAATTAGAGTTGGGCCTCCATTGAGATTAAGTATCCAAGCTTAGCCCAAAACTTATACTTAAGTCCAATAATAATAATATATATCACTAAAATATTATTAGTGCACTACCGTTCTAATCCCATAATTACGTTATGAGCTCATTCTTATTATGAGCCTGACAGTCTCCCAATGTTTAAGATATACAAT